>CM072919.1:56711051-58118943 GCA_037013685.1 Acridotheres tristis | reverse complement strand
TTTCCTGGAAATACAGAGAATACTGTTTACTTGGGCATTCTTACAAATTGCCAGTGTTCCTTTTTCCTTTTAAACATGCATGGAGGAAGGTGAATAGATAGGTAAACATAGAAGCTGACTAAATACAGAATAATTATTCTTACGGTTTCCTGTTTCTTCATATGAGTAAGATTTCTTCCGGTTTTGCGGCACTTGAATGATCTAATAAGATGAGAATAGACTTCTGTGCCAAAATGAGTGCAATTTCATCACATATTGAGATACTTCTAATAGAATCATAGAATATGCTGAGTATCACACCATGTGCCTGAGAGCATTGTTCAATGCTTCTTGAACTCTGTGACAACTTCCCTGAGGAGCCTGTTCCAGTGACCAACTACCTTGTGAGGGAAGAGCCTTTTCCTAATAGCCAACCTAGACCTCTCCTGACTCAGCTTAATTCCTTTTCCTCAAGTCCTGTCACTGGTCATGAGACTGAAGAGATCAGGACCTGCCCCTCAGCTTCCTCTTGTGAGGACGTTGAAGACCACAATGAGGTCTCCCTTCACTCTCCTTTTCTCCAGGCTAAGCAACCTCAGTCTCTCCTCATACAGCTTCCCCTCCAGACCTTTCACCATTTTCATTGCTCTGCTTTGGACACTCTCCAGGAGCTTTACATCTTTCTTATATTGGCCAAAACTGCCCCCAGCACTCGAGGTGAGGCTGCCCCAGAGCAGAGCAGGACAATCCCCTCCCTTGCCTGGCTGCTGATGCTGTCCCTGATACCCCCAGGACACGCTTGGCTCTCCTGGCTGCCAGGATACTGCTGACTCATGTTCAACTTTCTGTTGACTAGGATATCTAGTTCCCTTTCCGTGGTACTGTTTTCCAGCCTCTCAGTCCTCAGTCTGTCTGTACATCCAGGGTTGCCCCATCCCATGTGTAAAATCCAGCACTTCTTATGATTGCTGAATTTTGTTTCACTCCAGGGTGAAGCAGTTCTTTAAATGGCTTTATTGTACAAACTGAGACAATGAGGGACTGGAATGGTCTTAGGAGGTAATTTAATCTTTCATCCTAGCCCAATAGGCAGAAAAGCAATCACATTTGCATTACGTTATTTGACAGATGCTTGTCTAACCGGTTTTGGGGAAATTCTTGAAGATGGGACCCTATGACCTTCCAGTCAATGCAGTTCCCTGCATCTCTCTCTTTACAGGCAGAGAAAAAGAAAGCACCATTCTCAACCTAAATCATCTTTCCCGCAGTTTAAGTATTTCACTTGCTGTGAGCTTTCTGATGGATCTGGAGAACGGTGTGTTAGGACCACTGTGCAGTAATCTTTTATAATAGAGCAGTTGGAGACAGTAATTCTATGTCATCTGCAGCCTAAAATGTCTCCATCTGCATCTTTAACACAATACTTCTTAGTGATGATCTCCTTTCTTAGTTTCATACGCTTCATCGTGAGCAACTTACAGAGTGCTACTCACAAAAGGTACAGTGGGAAATCTATAAAGCACCTATACCAGCAGATGTATACCATCACCTATGCCAGCATAGGTCTGTCCCCTGTTACCTACCTGTGTCAAGACTGACCTGGAATTTCCCTAAAAAACATTTGGCTGTGGGAAGAGTAGGCTTGGCAGCAGCAGTAGAGGATTCCTGAAAGACCAGTTCTTTGACTCAACAAGTCAGATGGTAATTATATTGCTGCTCAAGCTAATAGTGTGTGCATATGTGAAGAATTCATTATCAAAAGACACAATCATGACACTGATTACTACCCGGTTATTGTGAAATATACCATGAGACATTTTATGGGAACTCTGGGGTGAATGGAGTGCATAAGACCTTTGGAAAAAAAACAGTAGAAATACGCAGCACAAAGAGACTTTTTGTAGTTGTTAATAGAGATGTCTGCTCCTTAAGTGCAACCAGGAGAGTGGGGATAAGCTCTTCTTCTACCCTAAAACGAAGAGTTGAGGAGCTCTATAAGTATCCATGTTATGCCTTATCTTGGAATCTGAGCCAGATTCCACAAAATAAAAAGACACTGTTAAAAAAGTAACCTGCTTATTAAATGCAAGTGGGAAATAGGGATGGCATATCAACAGCAATAAAACAGAGCTGGGAAATGAACTAAAAACATCTATTCTAACTGGAAACATAAATCAAATGCAATATAACAAAGGTTCTCTGCAAGCATTTGTTTATGGCTGAAGGCTCCAGAGAGCCAAAGCCAGTGTGTGGTTGACTCGGAGATACGCCACAGAAGTTTGTCAGCCTGTTTCAGTGCCTTGATGGGAAACTGGCTCTGAGACCAATGTACTTGAATCTTTCCATCTGAGGGGAAGAATAATAAAAGAAAAGTAGTTTAGCATTTATGAAGAAGGAATAGAGCACAGGAAAAAAAACACAAAACCAAAAAACTTGATTTCTTCTAAGTTTAAGAAAAAATAAATTGCTGACACCAATATGCACAAAAAAAACCTAAAATGCAACTGAGCTGTAGAGCTATTCATCCTCCAGAAAAAATAGTCTCAGCACTTAAGTCATCTTCCCTCCCCACTTTCACCACCAATCTTTGTTTCTGCTTTTCTAGTGTCCTTGAGACTTTGGTCATTTCACTGGTCTGAAGTTCTGAGTATTTGGACTATTTAGAATTTTTTTCTGATTTTGAGCTAGGCTGCATAAAACTTAATCATAACAGTAGAGAAAAGACTTGAAAACCCATCTCACCCAGCCCTAGGCCTTCAGCTGATCTCGGCTGCAGCGGTACTGCTATTCAGCTATTTCTTTTCAGCTAAGGTGGTTCTCTGTAGGTGTTGTGGTACTTGCCAAGACTGCTCAAACATTTTGCAGAAAGAGTAAAAATCTATTTGTTTACTGACCTCTCCAAATAACCACTGACTCGAAGTCAGCAACTGCTGAGAAGAACAAGACTCCTATGCTTATACAAAGAACAGAGTTTGGGACAAGCTCCTGCATCAGCATTTTCAATGCTGGAAATAACAACATTGTAATTTCCTTTTGCCACCTTAATGTAAGAATGGACATTATCAGTGTAGGGGGCTGGGGGCTGTGGGAAAGTACCCCATCAGGGCAAGGCAATCTCAAGGAAGCAGTGGGAGAGGTGGGACATCTAAAGAATCACCATTGGTGGAATAGAATAAGTGCATAGAAAAAGAACATTGAATATATTTCAAAAGTGAAAATATCTCACTTTGCTTCCATAGCAACCATGCCTACATAAACCCTAGATGAATAATAGGTACAGAAAAGCAAGTGACAAGTTGTCTTATTGGTGAGTTCCAATTGTTATCATGGTATAAGAGGCATAGATTTTTGAGGAAAAGTGAAATAAACCCAGAAGAAAAACTAATGGGTTTGTCCAGGTTAGTCTAGAGCATCTGGTAATGAATCCATATCTGCATGGAGAGGCATGCTCAGGTGTACCCACAGCAGTGCTTTGACAATCTGAATCTATTTATCCAGTTGCTGCTGCTAATGTCTTCTTCCCCTCTAGTACTTTGCTGCAATCAAAGCTGAGGCTGGTAATAGGAGGCAAACTTTTATGTCTCTGGATTGATTTGTATTTCTCTGTAGAAAACAATGTTTCTGGTAAAGGTGGACAAAGCCCAGTCCTCTGGAGGAGAGGCTGAACCAACCACTATTTTTTTCATTGAAACCTTCTGGAAAAGTCTATATGTCTGTGACAGTGTCTTGTGAAGATCGCAATTTTCTTTCTATTCACTAGCTTATTTTAAATTAATTTATCTTGTATTTACAGAGATGGAGCTGGACCAGACTCACTTCCCAGGGAAAACTGCTGCTTCCTTACATTTGGGATAAAGATGTGAAAAGAAAACTTCCTACCCTGTTACGGACCTTGGATTATCATCCATTATTGATTTTTTTCATTTAGGTTGAGATGAAGCTTCAATAAGTAGTCCAAGAATAATTGAGATAGACTTCCGGGCCTTGGAAGGATTCATTAGGGAATCATGAACACAATAAATGTTCTTTTCTTTCCTTCCAGTTGCAGGGAAAGATGAAGGAAGAAACGTTAAGACCCAGCAGGATTAATACTGGACTCCAAGACTGATGTCACTAGCAGAAGTTATTCTTTTTTATCATAAGTAATCTACATGACACCAAGCCTGCTGGCAACATGTGGGGTGTGCCTTTCCTAAAAGGAGAAAAGTATCTTTGTGGAGGAGTTGGCAGGGTAAGCACCAACCATATGAAATTTAAATAAGGCAGTCCTGGATTCTCCATCTAGGGTGGGGTACCTGAATACACATAAAACTGGAGGAAAGAGAGCAGCCCCTGCAGAAAGAGATCTGGTGGTTTGAATTGATGGCAAGTTGAATATGGGTCAGCAGTGTGCCGTGGCAGCAAAGAGTGCTGGCTGTGTGCTAGAGCATCAGCATTGCTGTGGGAGGTGATTGTCCTGCTCTGCAATGCACTGATGCAGCCTCAGCTCAGGTCCTGTGAGCAGTTTTGGGTGTCTCTGTATCAGGATATCAAACTCTTATACTGTGTCTGGGGAAGGCTGTCTGCTGTAAGATCTCAAGCGCAAGACTTGGGATGAGTGGCTGAGGCCACCTGGTTTGCTCAGCTTGGGGAGGGCTGAGGGGCGACCTCAGGGCAGCCTACAACTTCCTCAAGGAGGAAAGCAGAGGGGCTGGTGCTGATCCCCTCTCTGTGACTGCTGACAGGGCATGAGGAGATGGAATGACACTGCCTCAGGAGAAGTTCACACTGGGCATTACAAAATGGTTCTTCACTGAAACAGGGTCCCCACGGAGCTCCATGCCTGTCAGAGCTCATGGAGCATTTGTATGACACTTTTGGTTATGTGGTTAACTTTTAGGTAGTCCTTTGAGGAGCAGGGAGCTGGAATCTAAGTTACCTCAACAGCTGCCTTGGAACTGTCTAGAGGACACAGAGCAAAAGTGGTAGCTGGCATTCAGCTTGCTCCAGACCAAATTTTGGTCAAGTGGGACTCAGCCAGAGCTGGACTCAAGATGCTGAGCCTTGTCCTTCAGTGATGAGCCGAGCCAGTGGAGATGCTATGACCAGGACAAAAGAAATGCAGACATCATGGACCTGCTGTGTGACTTCAGATTCCTTTGCATCAATTTATTAAAAAGCACAAAATAATAAAATTGATGGAAGCAAAAAATAAGCAGAAAAATATCATATATAAACTATGCACCTGTAACTGTTTCAGTTTCAGCTCACAAGAATTGCTTCAAAGCTGCTTTGACAGAGGGTACAGAGCTTTCACCACTCAGTTTAACACAATTACAGTTCTTTTGCCCCTGTTCAAAACCCCATGTCTCACAAACATCTCCAGGATGTTTTCCATTCTTTCAGTGACAGACTCTCGGAAACTGCATTACTTGTGGCCAACTGACCAGCACACTCTTGTACCTGCTTCCCAGGTTTTGGAGCCTCAAAGCCACAGTTTAGAAAAAATGATTAAAAGTTGTATTTCCTGTTCCATGACAGTTTGTGGTTTGCTACCCTAACAACATTTAAACAGCACAACTTGTTCATCAGTAACAAAAAAATTGTTATGATTTGTTGCCTTCTTGTAATTAGACCCTTCTGCATTTTTGTTTGTTTTCCACTCTCCTCATTATGATACACTTAAAATGGGAAATAGACTTCTTCCTCATTAGCATCACAATGTTTTCAAACACATGATTGAGGCTTTTTTTTATTCATGGTACTAAATTAGTTCCGTCATATACTTTTGCAAAAAAAAGAGAAAAAAAGAAAATATAATTGGAAATTTAAAATAATTTATAACAAATCTTGAATAATCTCGCAACTATTCTGTGAACATGTCAGCAAAAAAAGCAAAAGACTGTTCTGAATCAGTCCACAGTTCTGCTTAGTCCCCCACTTTGTTTCTAATACCACTGAATTCTTAAAAAAGTACCTGTCCCTAGTAACCCAGACCTCCTGAGATAACGATTGCATGGGGTTTGGCTGATATTTCCTTTGCCTAATACCTTTTCACTCTGTTTATGCTTTTTGACAAATTATCTTCTTACAACGCATTTCAGGGTTTGACTTAGGAGCGGCTGTATGGGAATTTGCTCTGGGGTTTTTGTTCTTCCTTTGTGCCTCTCAGTTCTCGTGCTATGACCCACAATGAATTAAGAGATCCCTATTCTTCTCTGGTATTTCAGAGGCCTCTGTTACACCACCTATGTGTTGCTTTTTTCCCAGGCTGGAAATCCCTCAATAAGCCCTCTTCATGTGCAAGCCACTCCTCAGCTCTCACCACCTGAGCTCCCTTCCTCCGTGCTGGCTCCCACTGGGTGCAGAGCCGCTGGCAGTGAGGCTGAGCAGAGTGCTGTGCCAGGGGAGCAGGCTGCACCTTTGTGCCCAGCCTGCCCCACTCCAAATAAAGCTCTTTTCCAGAAGGGCCTGATGGGCTGGGTGCACATATGGCTCTGAGCAGGCGGGACAGCTGGCTGCTGGAAAGGGCCATTGCTGAGGCATATGCTCTTTTGATGTCCTTCCATGCTTTGCGGGTCCAAGGCGCAGCAGCACCACATCTGTGCTGCAGAAGCCAGCGCCGCAGTGACGTGCTGTGGCACCCACAGCCGTGGGGAGCTGCACGCACCAGGGCAGGACAGGATCAGCAAGACCCCTCCCGGGCAATGCATGTTCCACTCCTGCCCAAGTGCCTGCTTCTAGTCCCTGGTGGTGGGATACCCAGGGTCCTTGCACACTTGGGGTACAGCCCCTGTGATTTTTCTGGGAATCCTCCAGACCAACTGACATAAACAGGAACCCTATTTGCTTTCAACAGCAATCCTATGGAAACTGTGCTGGCCAGTCCCTTTGAAGTGACAGACAAAAGCAAGGTGTTGGCATTATCTCAGAGGAGGAAAAGCACATTTCTGTACTGATGCAGGTGCCTTGGAAAGAAATGGGTGCTTCTCAAATCTGGGGGAATTGCTGCTGGACACATCTCTGCCTCTTTGGCTCCAGGCCAGGGACAGAGAGGTTGGAATGAAACAGCATTTCTGGTGCTTAGGGGTTTCACTGTGTAGCTTCCGAGTCCTGCAACACTCTTTGCAGCCGGACCACGGTATAGTTAGTTTCTGTCCTATGTCTATTTTTATAGTAGATGAGAGCTGAAAGACGACCCTCTCACCATACAGGCAGGTTCCAAGACTGGCTGTATACACCTGACCAGGTGGTATCAGCATCCAGTCCTGTGTTGTGCTGTAGGATTGCCTCAACCCCAGCAAGCTTTGGCAGAACAGCACTGTGGGGCTGCAGAAACACCCCCCTTGACCTCTCTGCACTACTACAAGGTGTGATTTTAAAAGCTTGCGTGTCGCATGTACAATATGGGCTAGGTAAGTCTGCAAAGAGTTTTTCTTTCTCCATTTTTCGTGACCTGTAATGTTTACAACAGACTAGAAAAAATAAATTGAGCTTTTCAGAGCTGAATCTTCTGAAATGCGTTTTAAAGAAGGAATGAGGTAAATCAGCCTTACGTGTGTGCAATTTTTAAATTTATCCAGTGAAGTCCAAGCTACAAAGTCACAGAGACATGCAACCACCACAGATGTGATCTCCTGTCCAGCTCTGACAGCACCAGTGTGCAAACAGCTGTGGTTAATAAAAAACAGCATGTCAGTATTGCTGGGAGATGCAAAAAAGGTGTAGTCTAAGAAAAAAAAACAAAGAAAAAAACCCTAATACATTTGTTGGTAATGAGACTACTTGCCAGTTATTTCTTTATTTAACTTGCTGTGTGATGCAGTAGCCATATATTTTAACATTTATAAAATTTCCCTTGAAAGTAGCATGAAAATATATTGAGCAAAACAACATTTACAAAATAAGAGATTAAAAGCAATTGATAACTGAGGATTAGGATCCATGTTCTATTTAAAACAGCACTTTCACTATTATTCATAAGTTATCACATGAGAATTGAGCTAGTATGAACATATTATCAGGCCAAGTGGGAGAGACAGAGAGAGAGAGAGAGAGACCCTACTATACAGCCAGGAAGTGTCCTTTGTAGTTCTAAACACAAACACATTTATGAGCTGAAAGTGTGTTTCAGATTGTATTACAAAGTGGAATTCCATATGGCAGCTGAGGTCCAGAGCTAGGATGACTCAGGAAGTCAAGATGAAAAGATCAACACAGTTTATGGAACAGGACTGATGATTTCTGGTGCACCCTTAGCTTCATGGTTTGAATAGGCAGACTTACAAACTGGCAGAGTTTGAGACATTTCTTGCAGTAGCTGGAAATCATGACTACGTTTTTCAAAGATTTACTTTCTAGTAAAAAAAACATATACAACAGCCCTGCTCCTAGTAAGGTGTTTTTGTATGTGGGATGTTATATAGGCAATAGACAACAGGACATCTGATTGATTACAGCTGTAAAATGTCTCTGTAGAAAACTGGTAATAAAAAAGGCCAGAAAATAGGCATGGACCAAATATCTTTATGAGATTTAGGAGTTTCAAAGCAACTTTTTTAACAGTCCTTTTAGGTGATAAAGAAAGCAGTAAACTTACTTCTTTCACATATACGAAATATAGGTAAACAAAGCACTGCCCAAACTGGAAATTACTTGTATTTATTCCTTACTATAGTTCTACTTTGACAGTTGTTTTTCCTGTCTTTGCTTGCAGAAGCAAAAGCCAACTTCTCTGTAAACTCCCTGCAGTAGTGGCACCTGGAGGAAGCTGTGCATGCTTCTGAAAGTCCTCTGTGGTGGGCTCTGGAGTGGAACTTCAGCCCCAGAAAAGTCAGCTATGCAGCTTGAGTGAAGTCCCACCTATCCCAGGGAAAGGGAAGCTCTTCCTGGAGCCGCCCACCTCTGCCCACAGCAGCATGCCTTCATGTGCTTGTCAGCAGATATTGGTGACCACCTTGAATCTGGCTATTGATGAATGACAAAGTATCTACTTTATTTTGGGGTATTGAGTGGGAAAAAACACTATCCTTTTAGTTCTAGTAATTCTTGCAAATTCCTGGTTTTTTTGTAATTTGTGGTCATAAATTAATTTATTTCAGAGCTTGAAGAATATGATAATAGTCATGACTGTTTCCCCACAGAGGCTCTGATCTCTGCCTCTTTTTTTCACAGGGGTCTCTGTGCACAAATGATCCACCCCAAGTTTCTCTCTGAGGTTAATAGGCAATGTTGTCTCACATCAAGAGCGGAAGACAGGATCTAAAAGTGATCAGCCTTTACAAACATGTCAAAGCGGAGCCAGGAAGAGATGTCAGACTACCAAGCAAAACAGCAAACAAAGGTGGGCCTGTGGAAGGTGTGTTTGACAGCAGGGCTATTCACAGCCACCCTCAGAAAGCTAGTGAACCATGGCAAGATCAGTCTGAACTCGAGTGAGGTCTTTGGGTGGTTCTGCAGCATAACTATATGCTGCATGGAGGCTGCATTACCTCCTCCATGCAGCATTTAGGATGAAGACAGCTCTCTAGAAGAGTGCTTTCCTGAGCCTTCAGGGTTTCTCCATTGCTCAGCGTAGGCACAGTGTTCCCCCCATGCACTTGGGGGAAGGTGGTGCAAGTCTGAGGCGTGGAGAGCTATGCCATGTTGGCATAGTTGGGAAATGCCTCTGTGGCTTCAGGCACAGTGCAGGCAGCACTCCTCAGCCCCAGGAATGTGTGCTCTCCCAGCCCACACCCGCCTCAGCAGCACACCGTGGCCAGTCACTACTACTCCACTCCTGCACCAGACTTGCCATTTTCTGCACCCATGGGAATGGTGGGGCGTGGTGGCTGAGCTCCAGGGGTGGTGGAGCAAAAGCTCCATCAGCTCAGCAGGCAGGCTTTGAGGGGGCAGAGGAAAATGCTTCAGAAAGTCATGTACAGATCAACAGAGCAAACAAAGAAACAAAGGAGCACAGACATTAGAACTTATGCCTACTCAGTGAGCCAGAAATGAATGCACAGAGGGAGGCAAACTCCAAGAGCCTGTAGGATGCCTGAGCCAAACAAAAGCAGAGAAGAAGGAGCTCAGGAGAAGCCACCAGCCTGTCTGGAGAAGATCAAGCTCCCAGTAAAAACCTCAGGGACTAAAGAGTGAGCTTTTGGTGAACTTGTTTAAGCTTTTACTAGAGGATGTTAAAAAAAAAAAAAAAAATGTTTGGCCCTTTGTAAAGGGAGGAGGTGGCTGACTGGCAGTCCAAAACCCAACAGAGCCACTGTGTCTGACCTATCTTATGTGAATCCCAAGAAGATCCCTCTGGCAAGATGATTTTACCAGCATGGATGTGCAATGACAAGTGCCTGTTTCTTTGCTTCACTGTGAGTAATTCAGATGGGGATAGCAATAGCTTTAGGGACCTTTTAACTTTAGGGAAGCTTTAAAATATCTATATTTTTACAGTTGCCCGTTGCCCTTGACTTTGTGACATTAAAATTAATCTTTAAGATTCAGCAGAATACGTCTCTATGTGTTCATAATGTTTCTGATGTTAAAATACAAAAAACACATTTAAAAAAAATTACTGTCTCTGAAGAATCCAAAACTGAGTCTGTCAGAAAGAAATGAAAATGTACTTTCCTTCCTCTCCTTTTCACAGTTCTTGTTTAATTTCATGTTGCTCTTGGCATTTTAGCTAGGGATCAAGATCTACAAAACCCCTTTCTTCATTTTTTGTTCAGTTCCACAAGTTATATGTGCACTACGTCATCGTTGGTTTTGCGTTCCCTTTCCAACAAGCTTGATTAGGACATTTCTGTGTGAGCTTTCTTCTATACTGCTCAGCTTGGGCACACCTCTGGGTGTGCAAACCATCACAGAAACATGGGGCTAGAGGAAAAGAATGACCAAAGGAAATCCTCAGTCCACAGAAGACTGAGCTACAGTTGCCACCTTGTGCAAGCCTGTTCCTCCTCCCTAGGTATGGTGTTTACATGAACAAGGGGAGGGAAAAAAAAAGGGTAGGGAGCAGCAAAATGGAAGAATGCTGACTTTAAAGCAGCAGAGTTTTGGGTAGAATTAGGAAGCTCTGAGAGACATCTGAAGTCTTCAGCATGCCAAGAGCTATTTTCCTACCTACAACTGAGTGTGTGCCCCCGTGAGTGTATGAGGTCTGGGAATCACAGAGTGTTGACATCTCTTCCAGTGTTGTGTTTGGACCAGCCCAGTGAATGCTTCCCATTTATTTTCCAGGTCTGTATTCCTACCTAGGGCTGAGATACACACTCTGATATCAGCTTTGGGGAAGGGAGAAAGAGGTAGGGGAACATAAACTCGAATTTGGTACAGTCCCTTTGTGTGCATAGGTGAAAAAGGGCATCACTTCAATGTGCTGGTCTTTTCACATACTATTTGTAAATCCCTTTTTTTGTCTTGTTTCCTGGCCGAAACAGCTAAAGTGGATTTATAGAGCTCTCTGACTCTGACAAAGCTACCAAAATGTCTGTTTATGTCTCTAGGCCCTTAATTACCACCTTCTGCATTTCCCCAGGATACACAGTACAAGGGAAAGTGCCACTGGGAAACATGGCCATTGCTGTGGTGGTTTTTGTTTAACTGCAGCTTGACCTGGGGACTGTAATTGCAGTGTTTTAATGTAACATCAGTGTAATGATGTGTAGGCAAAGCAACAAAAGAAAAAAGACAGACTGAGGAGGGGTAAAAGGACCATCTTCGGGGGCTGTAGTGTTTGAGCAGACAAGGACTCCAACCATGTTTGGTCCTCTTCCTCTTCTGTAAGTGCCTGGTCCTGTTCCATGCAGCTACAAAGCTGCTGGGCCCTGACGGTGCTGAGGATCTCGATGCAGGCTCACTGACAGGTGAGTCCTCACCAGGTCATGGTGGTGGTGCAGGGATGTGCCTGCATGCTCAGGGAGCTCTGGTGCCATGCTGACTCCCCATCCAGCGGCTGGAGCAGGGTTGGGCAGATAGAGTGGCATAAAGAGTGGCATGGTGCTGGAGGCAGATGGGCTCTGGTATGCTGCAAGGGATGGCTTTTAAATCCTAATGTCTGAGAAATTTGCCATCAGTGGATACTCTTTCTAGGTTTTGCCCCAAGGGATTTCTTCTCAAATCAAGATCAGAGGCTGCTAATTCGTCTTCAGTCATCTAAAATTCAACAAGATGAATTGTCCTCTAAGATTCAATGAGATTAATTTATTGTTTGCAGTCTGTGAACCAGATAATCTGAAAAACTACATTTTTAAACATTCTTTTTAATTTTTTTTTTATTCTGTACAAGGGCAGAAATAGCTTCTTTACATTATTTAATCTTATTTATTTTATTTATTGCCTGTGTATAGTGTTAATCTGTATTGAACAAAGGAAGCACCTTGGCCAGCTTTCCATTTTTATTTCCATTTTTCTTTTAGCAGACAGACAGGGCTCAGCAGGAAGCTGTGACCAGTGTAATCATTGCTGTAGATGAAAGGGTGTCCCCAAAAAGGGATTAAAGAGAAAATTCCTGTCATGGTAACAGGAAGTCTGGACAGCTGAGATGGCAAAGTATTTTGAAACCAGATTAGGAAAGAGGTGTAGCTTTTGACACAGATGCTCATGTGTGGCTGCTAATTAGAGGGAGGAAGGGCTAGCTGGAGGGTGATGGCCACATGGAGTCTTTGCAGAGAGGTTCTTCAGTTTCATCTGGTGGATGAGGACATCTCTTGTTGCAAGCTTGGGGTTTTTCAGCAGTTCAGCTTTTCAGGAAGTTCAGGCTAAACTAATCCAGAAAGGTCTTTCTTCATGCAGTGTTTCCCAGAAAGTTCGGCTAAACTAATCCAGAAAGGTCTTTCTTAATGCAGTGTTTCCCAGAATCTTTCTGCATATCCAGAAGTTCTCTCCTCAGCTTCAATTTCCCCTATAGAAATAGAAAACCAAAAAGACAGCACAGTGCAAACCTAACCTTCCCTGACAAGCCATATGTATCTTGCTATTGAAAAACTATTATGGTTTACATTAAGTCTATACATTAATCCAGTTACTCAGATCTTTGTCTAGAACTTGTCAAAATTTAAAGGTATTCTCCCAGTTTGTTCTTTGCATCAAGACTATTAAATTAAAATTTTTCTTATCAGACACCTTAAAGACTGATTTGGTAGAAGACAATGGACATAGGCATAAGTAGATGTCATAACCTGAATTTGTAACCAATAGGTAAAGTATTGTCTATAGAAATTATGCTCTTTCCCTTTATCCTGAAGAGTAGCACAAAAACGCACACTGCCCACATACTTGAACAAGGCAGGCATCCAAATCTCTATCCAAAGCCAGGTCAAAGGTGAATCTCCCAAATCTAAATCCAAAGCCGGATTTGCACAGCTCTAAATTTAATTCACTACACCAGCAAATGCTCTCAAGGGCTCAGACATCTTGAGTGCACTGCTGTAGATTTGAACTCCAGGGCACCAGACTATTTTCCCACACAGCTCTTCAGCAGCAGCAACAGTAAATCCTGACTCTGTGATGAAGTTGTGCATCTTTGTCATTTTTATAACTATAAAATTACTCTTTCTGAGGGAGGGACTTTGTGGTGCTGGTGATTGGAGTAAAGGGATTCATGTTTAGCTGGCTTTGTAATAATCTATAAAGGTGTTATAAAAGTGAAGGGGAGAGCTCAAGAAAAGCTGTCAGTCAGGGATCTGTAGCAGTTGCACAAATTTCTTATCCCCCTATTCCTCTGCCTGCATACAAAGGCAGTGGGTACCAGCTAGGAAGACTGCAGCTGCAGACAGAGCTGTGGCATGCGTTTTTGGCATGAGAAAATGATCATGTATGAAAATTCTGGACTGCTCAACAAGCAGAAAGTCCAGAGCACTAGGGAATATTGCTGCAGATACTAGTCACAAAGGAATTACAGTCTCTTTGGGTAGCTGAAAGATTACCTTATTTTTTCCCACTAAATGCTGCATTCTATAGGGATGGTCAAAATCAGGTCTTCTTAGGCATACCAGGTTTGGTACTCCATCTGGAAGTCAAAATAAAACCTTATTGATGGAATTGGAAGTGCCAAACCAGCAATATATTTTGTTCAAACTCTTGAGTAATAAAATGATTCAGAATATCTGACACAAAACATCCATGCTTTCTTATAAATTTCTTTCAATTTGTGACCTCAAGTAAATGAGCCGTGACTCCTTCACATAATTATGCATGGTACTTCCTGAAGGCTGAGACCTGTCTTAGCACAAGTCTGGCCATAGAAGAAAGGCAGTGCAAGGTACACTTTGGACCTTGCCATAATTTCACTGCTTGGCCATCCCAAAATAGGGGGAAAGACATCCCAAACTACCCTTCCTCACACCAGCTCTTACAGCTGCTGGACAGAAGAGATGCAGCTTTGATTTTGGCCTTTGCTGTCATTTCTGCAGTAATGGTTGCTCAGAAAATTGCATTTATTATTATTATTATTATTAATAATTATTTTTATTTTTATTTTTATTATTGTTGTTGTTGTTGCTGCTGCTGCTGTTGCTGTTGTTATATAATAATAATTTGTGCTCAGGAAAATCTACCTGATTTCTGATGAAATATTAAAGTAATCAGGACATCACTGCTTAGGAGGAAGCAGTTGCATTTTGCATTTATGCTTTACAAAGCATAACATTTTTTGTATTGGTCCAATCTCAAGCAAAAAAAAGTCCTACTTTGACTTATTTACTCCTGGACAGGGAGTTTGCAAGGAAAATCTCATGAGAAGCCTGCCCCTTCTGTTCTCTAGGTGGGCAGGACAGGTGGCCTTCCCCAAAAAGGACTCTGAGTGCAGAAAAAACATATTTATTGTAAAAAATTTCTTCATGATCTTTGAACTACAGAACATGTGGCATGCTGCTGGTCTATATAAAACTGGAGGAGATAGAAATTGGGTAAGAATAAGGTGATGAAAAAATGTAAAACTAATTTCTGTAAGGTGTATACCTGACCATGACTGCCCTTCTCATAGATGTTGAACTAACCTTCCACTGGGATGTTCATATAAATAATCGTGAGAAAATCTGGCGTGTTCATTTTGTGGTGCTACAAGATAATACTCTGTGTGAGTCATGCGAGAGTGGATAATAAACACAGTGGGGTTTCCTAGTATTAATGGTCAACAACTTACTGATACTGCAGCTCGTAGTAAAGAGCACTACCATTTTATCATGCAAGAAGCTTATTTGAACTCCTGTCCCTCTAAGTGTGTTTTCTTGATAATTTTCAATTGCATCTTCTTGAAAGCTGCCTAATTTCATTATTATTCTTCAGTGTTTTAATTTTCTTTCCCTCTTATCTTGAAGGGACCAAGGAAATTTGCAACTGTCTTTTGATTTTTGGAAATATTACTGTCTGCAGAAAAAATAGTCAGTTGTAATTACATCTTCGTTGTAACATGCTGAGTTTTTGTTCTTTTTATTCTCTTCAGACTTCTCCCTCGTGTTGATTTTGCTAATCCTAGACTTTAAGAGAACTAAATTTCTTTAAATATTTAGAGGAAGTATTTGAATCCAAACCATAACAGGGAGGAAACAGAGAAATTAAAAAATGCAATAAATGCCTCTAAGGGGCAAGTGAACAGCCTTGAAATACTCAAAGTACTGTGGTTTTCTGTGTTTAGATGAGAAACTGCATGTCCAGTAGTTTGTAAACAGTGCAGATTTTTCATCTGCAGTTCAAAGGGCAAATAGATAAATGATGACAGGCTCTGGAATTAGGGATAATGAAAAGTAACTGTTCTACAAGGACCTCTATAAGGAGAATTTGATGAATTTCAGATTATTTTTTTTGGTCACACTCTGTTGATTAAAGAAGCAATATCATGGGGCTTGTGCACGTGCACTCCTTGATCCAGAGAATTTGGTAAAAATCCCTTTTTGGGAGCACAAAACTGATCTCCGTGGCTGCTGAGCAAAGACAGCTGTTGCAACTTGTGGCAATGCTTTCGAGCATCCTCATTCTGCAGAAAAGCCAATTGGTCTGCGTGTAGGCAGGGTGAGATGTCATTCCACCACATACACAGTGAGCATGCCTTACTGCTGTTTTGGGCTGTGGAACAAACTGAAGCCATGGGAATGAGCACTGCTGTAAAAGAAAATCAAACAGCTCAGCACTTTGGAAGCTGACTCTTCAATTCCTATGATTTTTCACTTCTCTGTGTGTCCCTGAGGAGGTGCAGGGATGTCTGTGAGATCCTGAGACCCCATCCAGTTGCTGCAGAAGAACCACAGACTTGGCTCCCAACAGCCATGGGGAAGGAGGAAGGGGCACCAAAGTGAAATGCTGCAGGATTCTGGGGTGGATGACATGGGTGAGAGGTGTGTGAGCTCTGAGACAAAAGGACATGTGACACAAGGACTGTTCAGCTGCATGGTTAAAGGAGAAAATTCCACTTTCCTAGCTTTCTGGTCCCTTGTTCTCCCCATTCCCTCATACTAGATTTATTTCCATTAAGCTCATGCTGAGCTCCAGGAGGACTGGGCTAGGGGTGGAGGAGGGTTCTGGATAGGAAATGTCAGCTCTCAAGCCTTCTTGCATGGACACACACACCAGCCTTCTGCCCCATGGAGCCATGGAACATCACTGGCAGAGTATCTTCCACTGTGCCACTTCTAATTTTGGTCATCATGCATGCATCTCAAATCTCCCCAGATGCCTTTGGAAGCGCAATCTGGCCTGCCTGATATTTTTAACTAAAGCCCAATCATTTCTATTATATGAATTTGTAGGATCATGCTAAAGAATTTTCCGTCCTTAAATTGCAATGCTCTTGACTTCAGGCAGAACACTGACGACCAAAATGATCATGAGATTGCTGACCCTTATCTCCCCAAGCCTTCAGAAGGTCCTAAGTCTCCTCCTGAAGAGTCAGTCCCCCCAGAGTGTGGTGGGAAAGGCTGCAGGCCGCTCTGAAAAGGAGAGACCACCGTTTGTGACCAACAATATCCAGGTTAACCCACAGGCTGCATTGCAAATCAGTCTCCACTTGAGGCTGTGGCACCTCAGATCTATGTCAAATCATTCCAGATCTATCCCCTATTTCATTGTTTTGTGGTTATTTCCTGTCATCTTCCAGGGCCGTGAAAAAGAAAAGCAAGATACAAATTATCATAAGTAGATGCTCAGCTACCAAAGGATAATTTTAATCTATGAATCTGAATTGTTATTCTAAAACCTATATACCTGAATACAATTGGACTTATTCTTGACTGCAAGAATTCACAATATCTTCAGTTCTACCTGAGGGACTTTCTTGCCACATTTCATACAGAAACCAAAATGACAGAGTTATTATGCTGCTTTTAATAGAAATAATCTTAAAATTCATGAGCTACTGTCTTCATAAATATGTATTATGAAGTGCCTATTTTAATGTGATTAGATGTTAAATAGCAGTGTTCTGGAATACCATACTTGGCTAAGGAAAATTTCAATTTTATGACAACAGCAAGTTTTAAAAGTTTTTTTGTAATTTCGGGGGTTTTTTTAAATAAGGCAGCTATAATATTACTCAGAAGCAATGCCTTTCTAGCACTTTTTCCATCTGCTTCTGTTTCTCTAAGTCCATAGAAATTAGGCTTTGAGGGTAAAATTTCAGATCCTAAAGACCCAATCTGCTTTGGAAAGTGGGCATAATTTCATTAAAGCTTATTCTGTTTTCCACCATATTATTGGGTTTTTACTGTCCTAGGTCCAAAAGACTGTTCGAGTGACAGTTTGGAGAAGTGAACTACTAAGCACTAAATAGTTATTGCTGCAGGTACGGGAAGTAAAGTTCCTTATCAAGCTCTGAAAATTTAATAGAGAACATGTGAATCACAAACAAGATAAATATTCCAAAAGAGATGTATATGTTGTATTCAAAAAAGACAGTCTCTTTTTTGAAGTTAAATTTTATAATACCTTAATGAATCTCAGTTTGCTCAGAGTGTCACTAGCTAATCATACCCTTGTAGCTGCTCATGGAACAATGTCACACATATCATATATTATTTATTCCTATGTAAAAACCTGGGTGAAGGAGCTGCATGGGTCAAACAGTAAAAGAGGAGAGACAGGAAAATAATAAACAAATACAGACATTTTGTGGCAAATGGCCACCTCAGAGCTGATTATAGAAATAAAGAAAATATAGGCCCTCAAGTGCAATAGTGTTGCAAATGCTTGCTGGAGGGAAAGTACACTCTGAACAGAATACGAGGGAAGAACAGTTCCAAGGGGAAAAAAAGAAGTATGTATGGTTTGAGTTTGAAACCATAACTCATTTACATTAAGAGATCAATCAGTGGGAAAATCCATTCTGCAGTGTTAGCCCATCAGTGAACAAGCTAATTGAACACAGAGCGAGCGAGAGCCTGGGTGGCCTCTTCTCTTTTATCTGCACAGCAAAACCCACAGCAGCTCCAAGATCCCCCTCTCCACAAGCCTGGTGCTTTCAGACAGGGTGACCATTTGACTGAGCCCAAGGAATTTAATCTGAAAGGGCATAACTTCTTTGAAATTTATTTCCCTGCTTTGGAATGGGGCTTGAGAGCTGTAGTCAACAGTGACCCGGGGTAGGCTGCTGGGCAGGTCTGGTGCCCTGGCCATGGGCAGGAGCTGTGTGGCCATGCTGGAGCTGGAGCTGGAGCTGGAGCTGGGAGGTGGTGAGGGGGGGAAGACCAGGGGGAAGGAAGAGGGGAAAAATGAAAGAGGAAAAAAAGGGGGGGGAGGGGGGGGGAGGGGGGGGGGGGGGGGGAGGAAGGGGGAGGGGGGGGGGAAAAGAAAGGCGGAAAAAAAGAAGGGGAGAAAAAAGAAGAGAAAGAGGGGGGGAGGAGCAGAGATGGCACACTGTGCTGAGACCTTCTGAAATAAACATGCTTATGTTACATGCAGAATCGTCCCATCTTTCCCCTATGTTCTTTTGGCAGAAAGGCTCACAGGAAACATCCTGTTAGTGGAGATAAAAGGGTTGATTTACTCTGTTCCTGGTAATACATAATTGCTTAATTGCAAGCACATAATTAAACTCCATTGGAAAGGTTACAGTGGCAATGATTGCCCAGCAAAGACCAGTTCCCCCAGAGAGGCAATATTTGCATCAACTGTATTTTTTTTGAAATGGGAACAAGGGAAAATGCACTAAAAACCTGAATGTTTGGCAAGAGCTGTAGAGGCATGGGACAAGGGAGGCTGGACACAGCCAGAGAGGCACCAACAGAGGAAGGGGAGATAAGGTTTTCAATTATTCTCCTCACTAAATGAGCTGTTCGTGGAAGCTGTCTCTCTGCAAAAGCACTTCTCGTGGGCTGAGGAAGTTGCCAAGCCCAGCAAGTTCTAAAGGGGCCTCTGATGTGCTGAGCATCCTCCAGACAGTGACAACATTGGGGCCCACCTGACCCCACCAGGCACCCTCTGAAGGTTGTTGGTGTGGATGGCATGAGGCCCAAGGGAGCCAGGGAACCACCAGTGGCCAGAGCAACTGCAGGCTAGCCACATCTGGAACAGCAGAGTCAGTGGGGAGCCACAGCTTCCCAGAGCAGAGAGACCACTACCCAGCCTGTCCCCCATTGTAAGGAAACAGCCTGAAAGGAGCAAACAGAAAGCTGTTCTTCCCAGTGACAGGAGGCACTTTTGCAAACTGGTGCATGAGTCATAACTCCTTTCACTGAAACTTGTTCTTCTGGAAGTCAGAGCTAAAGATACTTTTTAATTTCTTTGTCATGTAAATTCTGTGTCACTACTGTATTCGGCACCCACCACAAAGAAACAGTACTTTGCTGAGACTGGCAGACTTGTGTGCATGTTCACAGTTCCAAGGCTTCCCCAATAACTGTAAGTGAATGAGGTCCTGTTTGTGCGCCGAAGAATACTGCATCCATTTTTATCATTGGTGATAAAGAAAGTATGAGAACTTAAAGACAAAATAAAAACCTTCAGTGCACAGGAGATGCTGTGTTCCTAACAGAGAGATGACAGTCAGTTCCAGTCTGTGGGAGACAGTCTGCAAGTGCAAGTAAAGAGCATCACTTTACAGCCTGCAGAGCAAAAGAAGAAAAATCTCTGCTTCAGAAAATGGTGCTTGCTTTGAGCTGGCAAGAAATATTTCAATAACAGGTTGTGGAGAATGTAACTTCAAAGTTTGGAAGTTGATGGAGTTTTGGAAGCAGTTGCTGAAATTTGCATCCAAAAGTGATTTAACTTCCCCAGTAAGTGATGTGTACACATGGCACACACCACTAAACCACATATGCACTCAATGTATGAACTCCCACTTTCTTGACTTCCCATTCCGGCTTTAACGTTTTTTCCAGCATAAAAAGAAATTAATCAAGCTTGCAATAGGATGTGTGTATAAATGCCAAAGAAAAAATTAAAATCAGCTGCTATTTGAAAATTACTGAGCCTGGAATACTTTGTTTGGATACTTAATGCCCTGTAAATCCTGTACACCATTTTGGGCAACCAGTTAAAGGAAGAGCTCTTTAGGCCAAAGCTGTTCCAGGTTTGTTTGGCTTTCTTTGGTAATATGACCTTTTACAGTGACCAAAATGGTTTTAGAATCGTCAGGATCTGTGGAGCAAACTGTTTTTCTGTGAACTGGTTCCTTAGAGTATGGCAATTCATTTTAAAAGCATTTTCTTTGCTCCTGCCAAAGAGGAAACATTCTGGACAGAAAAGAGAAAATGGGGGGGACATGATGGAGAATGCATTGCCTAACGTCTTCTTTCCCCCAACTTATTCTCCTGAGAAAGTAAAATTTCCTGGGACCATATGGAAGCAGAATGGCAACAGCCTGCAGTATGTGAAAGGTTTCTGCAACAAAACAGAATTCCTTTCAGCCTAAAAGTACAATCTAAGCATCTCACTCAACGTTTTTAGGAGATATCTTTCTTTTGAGAGCTTGTCAGCATAATTATGGTAGGAAAAAATTTACCAAAACAAATCTTTACTTTATGAATGCTGGTAGCTGTCATCTCTAAAAGTGTTTAGATACAGTACAGGAAGAGAATGAGACAGAAAATTTTTACATCTTGTTTAATACTCTAAAATTATCACCATCACTGCTAAATAAGAAGGGACACTTGGAAGAAAAACATGCAGTCATTTTTCTCTTGGTACTATTTAAATTGAGTTCATTTGTACCTGTACACCTGGATTTAACAGTAGCTAGTGAAAGATGCAGCAGCTTGAGCCTCACCTCAGTTGGTGGAAAATTCTCTCTGTTACCTTTCCCTCACTCCCTTTTCTATTTTTTTCTGCTGAGTAGTATCCTATCTTTTCCAAAGACATAAGAAGGTGCATGTCTGATCACCACAAGACAAGTAGAGCCCAGGGAGGTAGCAGCCACTCTGAAAGCAGGGGAGCATGCCACCTTCCATGTTGCAAGACTAGCAGAGTTTCACACCTGCAGTGTTTCATTTCCATGAGCACGTCATTAATCCTTCCATTTGGTAGGAAGGGCAGTGCAAATGGAAGGCCTGTGCTAATGCACAGGCTGGCAGCTCCTAATTTGCATGAGGATTTAGTAATCTTCACTTGCTTCACGAGTCATCCCAGCAGTGAGGTGAGGAAAGCAGCGTGTGCTAGGGCCTGTGTCCACCCAGCCTCTGCCTGATCCAGGGCAGCAGAGTGGATCTGTGTTCAGCAAGAAGTGTCACATTAGGAACAGGGAGAAAAAGGACATGCTTTTCAAGCAGAGCAGGATGCATTTGCCTCTAACTGTAGCTTCCTCACACTTCCATTTTTGAAGTCTGCCACCACCTATGTAAAATTGTGTTGAATGTTTTGGTCTCAATAAGCAGCACACTACAAGCAAACAGAAATGCTGTTATTCAGAGATATAAATTATATGATGCTGGGCATGGGCCCTGAACTCATCTGCAGCATGATGGGCAACTTTCTGATCATATCCCACAGATAATCACAAAGCGTTTTGAGGTAACAAAACCCTCCTGGGATAAAATACAATAGCACTGCAGTCAGTTACAATCACTTGGCACAGCCAGAGTTTTGTTTGCTCTTACTGGGGTAGGGACAGTACCTGAAATATCAAGTCCTGCTGAAATACCTCATGGTTGACATCAATGATGCACATGCAATTAATATTTCCTGGTCTATAATGACTCTGCTCTCCTAATGCAGCAGAGTAGTTAGAAAAGCAATGGCACATAATGGCACATAAACACTTTCCAAGTGGCTGTCCTATTAAGGTTATGCAAGACCCAGGGCAGTCCTCTGCAATGTGATGTCAGCTCTGGCTCCTGGCCTGACACACAGTTACACAACAGGACAAGGCAAGGGCAGAAAACGGAGATTCTCTGGAGTTACCAATTTTTTGAAATACCGTTTAAGCACATAGCTTCTATTGCCATCACTGGGAAAACATCTGATAGGTAAACAGTGCTGGGGAGATTTATGGTCACACTTGGACATGATGATTTTTTTCCTTTCCTATATATTATTCCTTATTCTTCTTTTCATGTATTTATCCTGTTTTTCCCTCTTTGCGGGTCTTGGCAGGAGAGCGAAAGAAGCTCAAAAGTACATAGCATATGACTGAGTAATGCTCTACTAAAGGCAGAGAATTTTTTTTTCTTTTTGGTTGTTTCATTTTCATGAGGTTTTTTTTGTTACTTTGTGCATAAGCTGTTAGCCTAAAAGCCCTATTGATAGTAATCATTCCTTCCACACTGGTTGACTTCTTCTAATTGCAAGAAGCACGTGGTGGGGATTTGGCCCAGCACTAGGGGTGCTGGGAGATCACAAGCAGGGAAAGGAAATGTCATGTCAGGCTGCACAGAAAAGGAAAGGGAATCAACACAAACCTTTTTCCTCACTTTCTGCTTAAGCATTATAGCAATGAGTACTGAACATACATGGAAGTGCATCAGCAGTGGAGATGAACCCCAGGTACCATCTTTGGAGGATAGGTTATGCTGATCTCACTCCCCAGTGCTGTTTGGAGGGATCAGAGATCTCATGTGGGAGAAATGGTAGTTTCCTGCATTAGCCAGCCTTTTGGAATGCTTTTTTGTCCTCTCTCAATTCAAAACCATATAGTTGACCCTGTCTGATGAGGAAGTTGTCCAGGAAAAGAGGGGATTTTGTGCTTCTCAGAGCACAGACAAAGCCCTGCAAAAGGATGTCCTAACACTCGTTGTGGGACAAGGCTGTGTGAAGGAATTCTCTTTACTGGTGCTGGTGAGAGAGGTCTATATGGATGGGTACATGGCTGCTGGCCTTGCCAGCTGGGCTCCTCACCACAGCCACAGCAGAGGAGTGGGCTGGCAGCATAGCAGGCAGGAGAACCAGGACGTGCAGTGCCTTCAATCTGAGCAAAGGGAAAGACAGAGGAGAGGGGCAGCATGCACCAGTATCTGTTATCCGGACATACTACCCAAAGGAAAGGCCTCTGCCCAATCAAAAGAGTTTTCTGGAAAACTCCTGGTGGCTGAGAGTCATATGGAACCCAGGGCTTCCCTGCTCCTCCTCAAAACACACAGGTTGCTACTTGATTCCCCTATTTGTCCATCAGGCTCTCTAAAAAACTTGACTATTCACTCAATTGCTCCGTCAGGAGAATGCATTCGCTTGACATGTTGGAATCCCAGCTACTCATATATGTACTGTCCTTTCCACTTACACCCAGTTTAGGCCTCGTCAGAATAAAGCTGTGAAACTTTTCAGATAAAACCAGTATTGGTAATGAAGGTAAGAAGGGTTTGAATTGTAAGCACTGATAAAGCTCAGTCTGAAATAAACATTTTGTCTCCAATCTGCTACAATTTTATGTCTTCTTTTATCTCTGATACATACCAGCTTGCATTAATTTATTTTAGTGGTATCTTGGAAGAAGATATCAGAGAAAAATCACTCAGCTTAGGATTTCCCTATTGGTGAAGAAAATCACACCTGAACACAAAATTACCTATTCTATATGACATCAGAAAGTGCAAAACCTTGGATTTGAAAAACTCTGGAGTTTTGTGAAATGTTTGATTCTGATCTGACATGTGTGGCTCAAGTCTTTGCGGCTCATTGTATGTTGGGGGTGTTTTTCGATGAAGAAAATAAGCAGTAAACCCAGACCTGAATGGTCAGGATCCCTGGATGTCAATGAATTAAAATACAATAAACCAATTCAGAATACTGGTCTTTTCTCCTTTTGTTCCCTGTTACCCTCAACCTCTCCTTTAACCATCCTTGGTAAGATTTTTTTCTGCAAGGTGTGTATTTTATACTCTGAAAACTCAGTACAAGTATATTATTGTCAGAATTGAGACACAACAATGCTTGCAATCCAACTACCTATTGTGGATTTCATATGTCTGAACTTGTGACTATCTATGAAAAAAATTAAGCTTTTCTATTCCCCGTCTAGTCCTCACAATTCCATTGGAACCATCATTCAGGGAAAAGAGACCTCGGTGAAAAGCAGCTCTCTTTCTCCTAGTTTATAAAAAGTCCTTGGATTTCTCTGAAGCAATACAAATTCCTTGCATTTTATAAAAAACCCATTCCACTTGAATGTTAATGCTACCTCCAAATGATGTGTCTCCATGTGTGTGTGTATTTGAGTGGCTTTAAAAGAAGCCCTTCACAAAATCTGTTTGCATCAGAGATGCAACTGCTGAACTTCCATCTGAATGTTGCCATTGCTCTCATCTCATCTCATCTCATCTCATCTCATCTCATCTCATCTCATCTCATCTCATCTCATCTCATCTCATCTCATCTCAATTTGCTTTTCCAGTCATTCTCAGATGTGACTTCCCAACCACAAGAAATTGTTTTGAGTTGGTATCGGCCTAATTCATCTATATTTTCTTTGTCTGAAAGAAGTTTTTAGTGCCAAAAGAAAGGAAGGGATCTTATTGCCAACTCCTCAATTTCTGTGGAGCAAAATTCAGGCAAGAGAGTAGATTTCCACAGGTCAAGGTCCACAGGAGAGGAAAATTTTTTTCAGAATACTGGCTTTAGTCTGCCTTGTCATAGATCATCTTTGCTGTGCTTGGAAAGAACACGAATCAGGCCATTCAGTGCTAAAATGAGCAGTTGTGTCCTGACGCCCAAGTCTGTCAGTCCTGGCACTATTTTGTCTAACCTGTTCTTTAATACCCCTGGATATCTCTGGAATAACTTTCTCCCCTCAGCAAGCTAGTCTAGGTTCTTTCTGCCCTCACAGTCCCCGTTTTCTCACCTGAATCTCTTTCAGGTCATCGAAGATCCTCAGTTTCTGGGAAATTAGATGAGTTCAGCTGACATCAGTGAAGTTTCACCATTAAACATGCTTTGAAGGTATGACCTAGTACTGTCAAAACTCAGTCCTTTCACTTCCCTCTTAATTTTTCTCTGTTCCTACCTTTTATCTCTTGATAGATTCACAATGTTCCTTCCAATCACTTTAACATCTAAGCAGTGTGAAAGTGCTGATGCTCACTCCTACATACCATCATCAGCATTCAGCTCCCTTCTTCTGTTCATATTTCTGAAACTTTCAGATCTTCATCTTCACACATGCCCACTACAGCATTCTGCTGGGAATCTAAAAAACATATCAGATGTCAGACATATAAAGAAATTTCTGAGATAATTTTCCAGCCCTGTCTTCTTGAGCAAAATAAACCTTGTTTTAGTGACTCTCACGTGGCTTCTTGAGTTCAAATTTTCAGGATTTACCTTTAATACAACTCACAGGGCAGAAACTCTGCCAGTTCCTCTGACATTATGCATATCTACCCACCTCTGTCATGACCTCACTCTCCACTGTCCATTTGACCTGTTGCCAAAAGGGACCTTTTCTGTTTTCCTCACTTTGTCCTTTTTGAATGCACAGCTTTTCAGAGGTGTCCTAATTCTTCTGGAAAGAAGAAGGCTGGCCCTCCATGTGATTTCAGTCCTTTCCTTAAACACTGCTCTGACTGCAAATGTCTAATTATAAACGATGAGGTACTACTATCTTTTTTAATTAACTTATTTGACAAGTTTGAACACAATAAAACCATAAATCATTGCCAAATGCCCAGGTGCACATGTGCTAACTTTTGCAAGAATGCCTTTCCTATCACCCTTGCTTTAATTTCCCCCCTGTTAATCTTCTAATTCCTCATTTATTAGGTCTTGAATAAGTAGAATGAACCACAAATACAGTATCATTCACTATGTGTTTGCACAAACATGTTTATTTTACTTCCTACCCCTGCTTAGATTGTTTGTTGTGTTATAAGCCCAGCGTGGCCTAGGAGTTAGATAAAACCCCTACATTCAGCCAGCACCTTGCAGTGATATCTCTGGGATGCTCCTGCCATATGCTCCTACGTTTAGCAGAGCAGAGTATGGCAAAGGTCTCATAGTCATGACTCAAATCTTGTGCCACAGCAGTGGTGCACAGGCAGATTTTGCTGGCACCAGCAAGGAACCTCCTTGGAGAAAAGTTTGCCTCTGTATTTTGACTTCTGTGTGAGATAAAGACAGGATGAACGATTCTTCCTTAGGTTTGATCTCAGGACAGCTGACAGTCTTGTTCCCCCAGACAAGGGATGCCCTTAGTTAAAGACTTTACAGTAGATACCTATTTTTGCAGCCTAAGTTTTCCCATCTTGGAGGTCTGCTATGGAGAGTGTTTATTTGGTTGTTGTTAGGCTGATACTTTATTTTGGACTTCAATTAAATAAAACATATTAACAGTCAGCAATTATACAGAACAGTTTATAGATAGCAGTTTGCAAATGATTTAAAGACAAGAGAAGTCAGAAGCTTGTTTGAAAACTTGGTTGTTCATAATTCACATGGTCTCAAAGTCTTCTTAGGCTTTGTTTTTGTTCATTTTACTGTTTGTTTTTGTCCCAGAAAGAACTTTGTGTAGTTTTGCTTCATCTAGTCGGCTCTGTGTCTGTTGGAACACACTTCTATTGTGAATCTACTGTAACCTGTATGCCTTCACTTTCTTACCTGCTCCAGAATTTCCTGTGCCTTCCTCTGATACCATTAATCACTTCGTCAAAAGAAACCTAATACTGATACCCTCCAATACTTAGGTATATACCTTAACACAGAAAATTTTAAACTTGTGTAGAGGGGACCAGAGTGACGGGGATGCTTCAGTGGGACTATTTGCCCTCAGGCAATGTTGGAATGACAAGAGATAACAAAATGGACCAATGTTGCCAAATGCCATGTAGAAATATCAGATATGTTCAGTTATCTCCATTAAAGATGCAATCAATCTTGCACTGATTCTTATCCATCTGAAAAAATATCTCTGCAATGCAACCACAAGCAGTTAAACATCAATGAGAGCCAGACTTGCCTATTCAACTCTTGCTGAAGACATCCACAAGGCTACCAAAAAATCTAATGAAAACACTTCTGCTTTGGACCATGAGCAGAGACCTAGAATCAAAGTAGACAAAAGCCCACAAACTTCATTCTGTTTTGTTCTCCACCTGCAGAATCACTGAATATCTAAATGAGAACAATATGCCCTGGCAGCATGGCCTGAGTTCAGGCATGGCTCAGGGCAGAGCCCAGCCTGGCTGCCAAGCAGCCTCAGGCACCAGAGATCTCTGAGATCTTATCCTCTCAGGGTGCTAAACACACAAAAATCTCCTTCCTCACGCCTTCCCCACTTTTCTCATAAGCAAACCAGATCCACATAATTAAATAGACTGTCTTCCAGGAACATCAGCATTTACCTTGAAAACACAGAAAGCTAGAACTGTCACAAATACCTTGCTTTTTGTAGCACTGCTGAGAAAAAGAAAAATATGAAAGCAAAAGGACACTAAAATGTAATTATTTTTAGAATCATAGAATATACTGAGTTGGAAGAAACCCACAAAAATCGTAGATTTCAGCTCCTAACACTGCACAGGACAACCCCAGAAAATCACACCATGATTTTCTCTTTTGTGATCATCACATGATCACAGCCATGAGTGTTCAATGGATGATGATTTTGCCATCATGGTAAGAGGAAAAATACTCTGCAAGCAAACTAGGTTTTCCTCAATTTCATCAAAAGCATGTTGTTACAAGCACAAATACAGCAAAGAAGGTTTTCACCAGTGGTGTTAACTTTGAGAGACTGACAAAAAATAGGCAGTAAAGCTCTTTGTGTCTGGTGCCTGCTATTTAAGGAATAATGCTGGACATGCTAAGGTGGGTAGACAGACCATCATGTGTGTTGTTATTATTATGTGCAGTTAGATGGATTTGGATGAATTTGGGTGGTATGTAGGCCTTCACGTCCCTTGCTGGTAAGAAGACAGGAATCAAAGGAATTTGATCCTTCATTTAAAGCCAGCTGTAAGAGAACTAGGGTGAACTTTAGTATTTCAAATATGACTCTGAGTTTGGTAGGAGGGCTTTATTTGTGGTGTATTACACTAAGAAGGTCAGAGGAACTGGAATAACGCCTTGAAGTTCTTCTCTGGGCTCTTTTCTTAATGTTCTCCATCCCCAGCTCTTCAATTTTGCAGGTAATTTGCACATCCTTTTAGATAAGAAATTATCTATTATTCAGAAAAAGCCAAAATACCAGAAGTGAACAATAAGCTAAACAATACCACCTCTTTAATGCAATGGAATATTTATGCTACTTCAAATTTCTTGCTTTTAATTTTTAAATTTTTATTGTGTTAAAAAGCTTTGGAAATTGCACTGTAGCTTCTGAGGCTCGTGTGCTGCAAAAACATTTTTCAGTAAAATAACTTTGCTTGGAAGTAATTCGTTTTCCTATAAAATCAATCAGAGCACACACCAAAATGAGACAAATTCAGAAATTCCGTCTTTCACCCTGATGTGATAGAAAGTATAGACCTTATCTCTTCTTGCCTTTCCAAATGCCTGCATGCCCGTCATACTTTCTGACGAGTTTTTAGGTGAAGAACACACTTCACGGTTATCACGTGTGAAATCAGAGTTCCAGATCCTTTGTGGTATGATAGAGTGGACTCAGTCCCACTGTCAGTTCTCCCAATTGCTTTGGCAGACATTGAGGCTTGGAGTGCTTGGCTTATACCTTTTTCACAGAGGTTTTGAAAAAGTTTTTAAAAAGGTGGTACAAATTTCTTATGGTTCTTTCATGTACTCTTGTGTTCATCTTTCAGTTCTTCTGTACTTGTGTTCATCTCATTTTTGACAATGAGCTACATAGCTGAAAATATTAAGCTGTTGAATAATAAAAGTACAAAATCATCTGCAGGTTAGGTCAAAGGTCCTGCAAAAAGGATCAAATTAGCAAAAAAAGTGACAGGCAGGCACCACAGAGGAGGCCAAAACAGGTCAATCAGATTCACTAGCTTTGTCTTCTTAAAGCTTTTCATCCCAAGATATGTAAGTGCATCTAGTCTGCATTAGGGTATTGGAGTGCTGCCTACAGATATAAGCCTACACACTTCAGAATACATTGAAGAGCAAGGACAAGTGAGAGGTTATAAACAGTTCTAAATTTATGTATGGATCTTAAACTTAAAGCAGGAACATTCTCATTTTCTCGCTGCTTGTCTATCCATCTCTTTTTTAAACTCACATTTTCCATGGAAACTAAAGCTTGCTGAGAATTAAGTATTGACAGAAATAAGCTCTATTTAATGGAAGGCAGAAGTTTCTCTATTATACCACCTCTAACTCTGACACCATGATCTTTTTTTTTTTTGAGGAAATGACAATGAATGTAAAGACTCACTTACCCCTGTGCATGGCTGACCTCTGCTTGTGCTCCTTTTCCTGGGAGGAGAAAGACAGACTGATGCTTTTGACCTTTTCAGTGCACCAGGAGAAACAGAGGGAGTTTAATATGATAAAGGAGCTGTGACTTGCGGTGATCTTCTCAGCAGTCACACACTGAAGAGAAGGAAGAAGTAATTGAGTTGCCTCCTAATATTGGGTTGGTTTGAGAGCAACGAAAGAAGAAATCTTGTCAAACCAGATGCAAAGCTGTGGGATCTGTACAAAGAGGATGGGACGGGAGAGATGATTGGGAGGAGAAAATGTTCTTTGCTTTGTCGAACAAATTTTGATGCTATAGGTCCCCGACTTGATTGAAGTACAGCCTTTCTGTATACTTCTTCCAGACTGTTGTTCTAGGGTTTGGGTGGGAGAAATTACTGCAAATCCAGCAGTCTCGCTGCGCAGGTATTTTAATGAGCTTGGACTGTGGCTTGTAATGCTCGAAGAGCTGTTGCCTTCACTCTTGGAGAAACAATGTTACTGCAGAGGTGAGAGGGGGACTTGGATCTAGTGCATGCAAAGAGAAAGAATATTACTCATTGCTACTATGAAGCAGAGACATTCTTTGGAAAAGAGCATACAAACTATGACCTATTCCATCCCTCTGAGTCTGAGGGCAGAAAGTAATCCAAGGATGGAATAATAGGATAGTTTCTGTTCTTTGTTACTATCACAGAATGCTTTGGAGAGATGAAGAAGACAATTCAAATCTGAATGGATTTCCATTATTTGCCCCCAGAACTGAAATGCTTATAACATATAGACAGTAATACCTATCAAGCACTGCTTTCCCTCCTCCTTGCTGTCTTCCTCCACCACATTTTGTTTTTGTTTGTAAGAACAGATTGCTCTTCTGAGATGTCTCTGAACCTGGCAATGTCTCAAAAAGGCACTGCTCAGTTATACGAGTGACAGCTACAAACACCAAAACTGGCTGGATCCATTACACACCCTGTTTATTCAAGATGTAATTCAAGACAGGCCATTTATTCAGTTCAACTACATGTAAAGTAGAATGACCCTGTGCAGGAATGCACAAGATCAGGAAGAAGGCTTTAAGTAGTGTTCAGTCATGTTTGCACACGTCTTGTACGGAAGTACAATATGTTGGGGATTTTCTGGACCAAATGCTTCAAGTTGCTTCAACTTACTTTCTGCTAAATAAACACAATAAATCACAAGCTTGTTTAAAGGTAGAGCATGCCAATTTCTCTTATAAGCACAGTAGCCTCTGCAAAGTAATTTCCTCTTGGTCCAGTCTTGTTTGTCTACTGCAAAACCAAATCATGTGACATTTAATGAAAGAGCAGAAGATTTTGTCCACAGATATGGGCAAAAAAAGCAAATTTTGAGCTATGTGCTCAGCTACCCAAAGACAACTACACTGTCCTGGGTTTGCTTGTTAACTCTTTTTCCTTGTTCTCACCTCATTTCTGTACTTACCAACCTAGTTTTAGAATGTACCAACATATGGATCTGTAGGTCAAGAACTGTCATTTGTAAACTTTTGGGAGCTACTGATCTCAGAATCATACAATCATTAAAGCTGGATAGGTGACCACAACAGCTGACTAAAGACAAGCAAGGAAAAAAAGAGTTGAGTCCCCCATCCAGGGAAGGATGGGCCTCAGGGCAAGGCCCCTCTGTATCAACAATCAGTAGAAAAAGTCAGGTTAGCTGCAGAGTGGACAAGAAAATCTGAGGGTGAACTCAGACCAGAGCAGGATGGAGAGACTCAGGCATGACAAGGAGGCCATGAAGTCACTTTGCAAAGAGGCAGAAACAGACTGTGTTCATACCGCCTGCCCGGGCAGAGCACTTGTAGAGATGGGGGTCTCAGGACTGCCAAACACAACCCTGGGGACTTCAGGGCTGCCAAGCCTTTGCTGCCAGGTATCAGATCCTCTGCAACTGAAGAACTTAGGTTGATAATTAACAAGAATTAAGCCATGCAGAAGGTATAAAAACTCACATTAGAAGGCTAGTTTATAACATTGTTCATTAGGCAATTGTTTGATGTAAAAAAAAAAAAGTTCAATGTTGCATTTCCATTACTTGCTTTTATTATACTAAAGGATTTATACACCATGTACTCTCTGCTGGGAAATATGACTTCTGAATTGCTTCTCCACCCCCCAAGGGTGTTAACACTCTCAGAGTTCTAAAAATGAGTCTTGCATTTAAAGCACGTCCAGAAAGACTTTGACTAATGTTCCTGTACAGGAATAGAGGGTTTTTTTTCAAAGGAGAAGTAAAGTCATCCTGAACCTTCACTTAATATTGGAGGCAAGACCCATCCCACCAGTTTCCTTTAACACAGAATTATTTAATATGCCAGCATATTCATTTCCATACTCCCACCATGATATCTTGGATGCTTTCCTAGAGGCAGCATGACAGCCAAGAACTCATGCTTATCATCATCACCCACTGAAACAGAAGTGGACAAAAAGGTACTGTGATGTTTGAGCCACTTGTTTGAGCAAAATGGAGCTCTGATGATCTCCTGGGGTTAAGGAACATGAACCAACACAGGACAAGTACAAAGTGCATGTAACCTTTAAATCCTGTAAATGTACATGTGTATGTATACAAGTATGCTACAAAAAAGGAAGGCAAAAAGGCCTCATTTATGCTATTTTAGCACCATGAAAATGTCTTGGTTTGTCACTTTGCTGGAGGGAGGAGAATAAGAAGGCAAGTATTATATTATTCAATTGATAACAGCTGCAAATGTGAATCAGATTAAAAGAATGAGTCATCCCCATTCTCATGGTCAATTACCAAAGTCTGCTGAGGCAGCTGATGCTAGAAGTTTCATCAGTGCAATTTCATGATCTGTAGTCCTGAGGGTGACTCAAGTTATGAGCAGCCAGACCTTGGCCCATGGAGTGAGCTGGAAAGGGATTTCCTGCCCTCACCCCGCCGAAGGACTAGGGTTATGACAGTGCCTCTGCAGGGGAAATGCTGACCCTGTTGCAAAACCCCAGCATTGCAAAGAAGCACCAGCACCACTGCACATCCTGATTTTTTGAAAGAGAAGTGTGGAAAATAGATGAAGCACAATCCTGAATGAGAATTGAATCCTCCTGGATTTGGATGCGACGTTTATCAGAGCAAAAAGGGGATAGGTAGGATCTAGGATTTTTCTTCTTATATTTTTGCTTCCCATCAGTAAATACAGGGTGCTAGCTTATCAACTGGAAAAGGAGTCAAGATAGATAACTCAAAATATTTCCCAGTGATCTCTTGGATATTTACATCAGTTTTGGCTCTGTGAAACAGCACAAAGGCAATTTTACTTCTTATAAGAAAAATCTGCACCTCTCATGAAGTCACCTCTATTCAAGAGCAGCTTCTTACAGCATACTTTCACTTCCTTCCCTGGACTCTGAGGTTGCTGCCAGCTCACAGCCCAGCAGCTAAACACGAAGTCTTGGCTCCTCTTTCTGCAACTGTCCTGGGCCAGAGAATCAAGGAAAGGCTGGAGAGCACAGACAATTCAGAGGAGTGTTTGGCTGTACGAAATATCTTTCCCAGCTAGGAAGTCTATTTGCCCTTTGGCAACTTTAACTCCTTGCACAGAGTTTCATCGTGAATGTTTTTGCATTTGAAGTGAAAGGCGGTAACTCTTTTGACTGAGGCATATTGCAACACCATCTCCCTTAAATAGCCACAAACCCTTATTATTCTCATCTCTCTATTTTATTCTAATGAGACTTACCCCTGCAACCCTTTTGACATTTAGGCAGGGGATCTGGTAGTTAGCCAGACATTGCATTTCTAGTGAAAGTCTGCCTCAGAAGTATTGTTTTTCTAAAGCTGACCTGTTGAGTGATTCAATAGGTTCATATTAATATATGGCAAAGTACAGCTCCATTGGTTAGCATCCTAAATCTTCCAGATGGCTCATTAGAAAGATAAGCAGCAGAAGAAAATTCATTATCAAAGATCACATTGTGGCAGCAGCATCCATTAGCCTGAAGTTCACAACAAAAAGCTACCATGCCTCGGCATTTTTGAGTACACTGCACTTTCAACCAGGATGCAGGAGAAGACCAAATTTAGAAAAGCAGAGCTTTAAATAGGGGTTCAGTTCAAAAATAAAGTGTACCCTTGGAAGTTATGTTCCTATAATAAATTTAGAAGCAAGAAGAGAATAAAAAATTTACTAGCATTCTCAGGTGACAGGCAGTGTAGTCAGGTGGACATCCCCGAGTATGACATGCTGTTTCAAATACAGACTTCCAGGAAAAGCAGGGGCAGGACGATGTCTTCTTTTTCTGTTTATTACACAGTGCTAAGAACATCAGAGATGTGTGAAAAACTATAAATCTTCATATGTAGGCAATCTGTCTCAAATGGCCTGACAGCTCATATCAATAGTTCTGTGTACTTACTGGTTGTCTCCTGGTTTCCAAGTAATGAGTATCTCTGTAGCCAAATTCTCAAACCTCTGCTTACAACTAGGCACAGAAATAACAGGTTATTCACATGTGTTCTACCCATAGCAGCTTCGAGTCTGACATGCTTGGGCAGATTTTTAAAAGCACTTCACAATAGTATTCCAAAAATAGCCTAAAGAGAATTGGGTAAGATGTTGTCCCCAGAAATTTTGTGGTGGAAAAAGTTCAATATTTCCAACATCTAAAATTCATTTCAAAGCAAACTTGTTTGTATCAGAATTCAGGGAAGGAGGAATTGAACACAGAAAGAGAAATAAAAATGGGTGTTACTGTTCATTTAATTTGCAGAAGGGAATCATTTTTCTGCTCACTGACATTCTATGAGAGATTCCATCCAATGTTTTGGATGGAAAAACATTCACGAACAAAATGCAGAATGGTATGATATACTAACTGCATATTAGCTCTTGTGAGTTGAAACTACAACAAAAATACATTCTGCAAACTTTCAGCTTGTTGAAAATGTTGAAGAAAGTTATTTGTTGTTGACTTAGGCTGATATTTTCCCAGCTGTTTGAAGAATTACCACAAATCAGAAAATTGATTATTCATCTGGCTTGAATATTATTTTGTTTGTTTCTTCGGTTTTTTCAATCTATCTCTACTTTTAGATGAGTTTATGATGAGAGAGAAAAATCAGTCCTATACATTTCCCTGAAAATATAATTTACTGGGTGAACTGGCAAAAACAACTTCCTGCTCCTGCAGGTGATGATCTCTCAGGAAACATGAGGACAGACTCTAATTTTATGCAGATAATGAAAGTATGATGGACCTACTTAAGGAGGTCCTATTCTTCCTACTCTATTTAAAAATTTGCTTAAGGAAGAGACTGGTTGGGTTTGTATATTGCAGTTGTTGTATTACACTACAAGATACAATATACTACATTTCTCATTCCTTATTGCTGACGTTTTAACCAGTTTATGTCACTGATTGGTTAGACTATCATATATTTATATTATATGTTTAGATTACTTATACAGTTAAAAAAGGAAATGTCTTTCCATGTTTGCTTTCTTTTCAGGAAGTAAGAGTAAAAATATAATTAGGCTTTTTTTGGTGACAGAAATATGGCGTTAAATATAGGAAAAAGTAGTTTGTGCTGCATAATAACCATTAAACTTCTGTTGATTCTAGTAATATTTATGACAATTACCTTTCCAGTTATTCAATCTGGTCTGGGTGTACCTTTAATTATGTAGTTGATAGTTTCTCATAGGTTGGTATTGGGACTTTAACACCTTTGTCAGCAAGTTGAACAGTGGGATTGAGTGCAACCTCAGCAAGTTTGCCAGGGACCCCAAGCTGTCTGATGTAGAGGGAAGGGATGTCATCCAAAGGGACATGGACAGGCTTGAGAGGTGGGCAGTGTAAAGTTCAATAAACTCAGGTACCAGGTACTGCACCTGGGGAAGGCAATCCCAGGAACAAATACAAACTGGGAGGAGAATGGATTGAGAGCAGAGCACAGTCCCTGGAGGAGGACTTGCAGATGTTGCTTGACAAGAGCACAGCATGACCCAGCCATGGGCACTCCCAGCCCAGAGAGCCAAACGTGTGCTGGGCTGCATCCAGAGCAGTGTGGGCAGCAGGGCAGGGAGGGGATTCTGCCCCTCTGCTCTGCTGAGACCCCACCTGCAGGGCTGCATCCAGCTCTGGGCTCCCAGCACAGGAAGGACATGGACCTGTTATTATGAAAGTTATTTAAAAGGCATTTTACTCACAGCACAGCCTTTTGTCAGAGCCAGCATGGGTTCATGAGAGGGAAGTTCTGCTTAACCAAGTTAATTCCGTTTTATGAGAAGAACACCCATCTGGCTAGCCAAGGGGAGAAAGAAGATGTGGTAATTTTGGATCCTAGCAAATGTTTTGATACTGTTTCTCACAGTATCTCACGGGACAGCTAGACAAGTCTGTGACATTTTAGGTGACCAATTGCTTGACTTAAAGAGGTGTAGTAAATGAGGTCACATCAGGCTGGTAGCTAGTTGCCATTGGGATCCCCAGGGCTCAATTTTAGGGCTAGTACTCTTCAACATTTTTATAAATAATCTGTATCAGGAATCTAACAAACCCCAAACAAAACTAAAAAGCTAACAAAAAAAACCCCAAACAACCACCCTCCTCCAAAAAAAACCCCAAAACATAAAAAAACCCCCAAAACTAAGCAAAACAAAAAAAACCCAACACAAACAACAAAAAAAAAAAAGAAAAAAACCCAAACAAACAAACAAAAAAACAAAAACAAAAAAACCCCAAAAAAACCAAAAAACCCAGCCAAACCACCAAAAACAAGGGGAAGGATAGAAAAAGGGAAAGGGGAAAAGAAAACCCCAAGGAGAGAAAGCACAAAATGTTTACAAGAAAGCAAAGTCAAGACTACACATGCTGCCTGGCTAAAAAGAGAACTCAAGATGACACAAGAAAGTTCTGATAGCTTTCCAAAAGCAAGGGTAAAAAAAGAGGTGTTAAAACATGCAGAGATGAATAGAGCAAGCAAAGAACCCATGGCAAGCACAGACAAAGAGAAACATACTGCCAGTACATTCTGCCTTCTCTTCAGGGGCTTTCAAGGACACCAGAAAAAGGGAACAAGTGAGTTCATTGAGGAAGAAAAAATTCCATGAGCACCCTGTTGATCCAGGAAGACTGCTGGTGACAAAATGCCTTCGACTAATAACACTCTATGAATTTTGTCCAAAGCAGGGTACCTCAACCCCACTACTGACGTTGCTATGTAAGGAGACTTGCCTGTAGTGAAAATGTGGGAATGTTTTGGGGCTTCAAACCTGTTGTGGAGGTAACTTTCAGGTCATGGTATTAGAGAGGTCCATACACAGCCCTGCAATCTCTAAAGCAGGAAATGGAGGAAGACATTTCTGGAAGGACATTAAGAGCTGACACTGGTCTTCATGGCCACTTCAGAGTTTTTGCTAAGTTCCTTCTTTTCTCTTTTACCATCTGAACTTTTTATGAACCCATCCCAAAATAAGCTCTGTCTGACCTCCACAGCTCCTTTTCCCCACATTATAGAGTGTGATCCCAGACCCGGGCATGGCTGATGCTCTGCTGAGAGATGAAATGGGCACACGCCTTGAATACTGCCCACATCTTCAGAGCTCATCCTTGTCTGTTGTGGAGGAGACAAGGATTTGACTGTTCTGCTTCCCTGGCAGCTGGTGGATCTGGCTGAGGTGGGGATGCAGTGACCAGGACACCACCTTGCAGGCTGGTGTTAATCAGCCAAGCCCTGAAATTGCCAGCCAGTGACACCTCCCGGAGATGGGGTACTCAAGACAGCCTTTCCCCGCATGTAGCAGCAGGGTCCATGAGATCTGAGAAAGTGAGGGCTGCCAGCAACAACCAAAAGAGGATGAAGCACGCTGGGTAAGCGCCCTGTGTAAGCAGCTGATGGGCTTTTTGTGGGATATATTCTGGGAATTTTACTTGCATGCCAGAAGAGTGCAACTGAAATGGGAATCACCCTTACATCAATTTTAGCAGGATAGAAAATAAAGCAATCATTGTAATTACAGTAAAATTATGTCAAACAGCTAACCTTTGGCAGATGTTTTTGCAACTTGGCTGGATTTCAATGGATTAATCTTGCATTCAGATTTGAATCTGGATTTTTCCCCTTAATACTTCATTTTTTTACCATTTAATGTAATTTCATTTCATGCAACCTCCTCAGCAAGAACTTTTGTCGTGACATAGAGCCGACTGGATGTCATTGCTCCATTCACTCCATCTGGGCTATCCCTCTAGATGAAGAATGTTTGTATGTTTATATATTTAGCCAGGCTGAAAAATTAGCTTTTAGAGGGGGGCACAAAGAGCCTTTGATCTTGAGCAACAATCAGTAATAAGCTTTTGATTCTTGCACTTGCTTGTATTGATTTGCCATGGCTTACAAACTCAAAACTCTCTTCCCAAGCAGAAGGAAAGAAACATCTCCTTTGTTCATCATTCAGATTGTTCCATCTTGTCCTTTAAGATAAAAATGTAGGCTTTCCACACCTTTCTAAGATATAGATATTGCATTTTCCTAGACCTTTGATTAAAACAGAATTCCTTGTTTACTCATCAATGTGCATCAGAAGTGATAGGGAAACACCACTGAAGGGTCACCCAAAACAGTAGATGCCTCTTCTTCAGAAAAGTGATAACATGGAGTTAAACAGAATTGAAGAGTTATAGCACAAATCAACCCACTTGCCCCCACGTTGCATTGCTGCAATTGCTCTCATCCACTGAAGCTGTCCTCTGGCTGCAGAGCAGTTCTCCAACTCCTTTGCAACTCCTTTCTCTGAGCTGTCTCCAGGTGTCCTTCTCCAGAGGCTGCTGCACTGCCCTATTTCCTATGGTTTTTATTCCTATAGGCTTTTATCCTAACTCCAGAGTCAGTCTAATTTTCTGCTTTATAACAATAACTTGTCTCAAGTAGCCATCAGACTTTATTTCCTTATTAGAGACACGTAGGCAGTACAACACACACAATGCCAATAATGTAGTATTATTTATGGTTTATGGATGTTTATCTATTACCTGCCAAAACTGTGACTTTTATTCCTGCCTGGCATAATGTTTTGGCAGTCTTTTGACATTAAAAGAGAGAGCTAATCCTCATCCACACCTCAATGAATATCAAAACACAACACTCCTCTGTAAACTTGGAAAGTGATTACCACTCAGTGCTGCACAGCAATTACAATGCAAAGAACAGGAAAAAGCCAAAGATGGGATTTGATTTGAAGGTTCTCTCTTAAAACCCTAGACTCTCATTCCATCCACACATGTGATGGAAAAGTTTTAGCAGCAACATTTTTTGCTAAGTAAACAATAGCAAGTTAAGACAAAGGGAAAGTATTCTCATTTCAGTGACATCTAAACAACAATAATTTATGCCTAGCAAATTTTTGTGAATAGCTTTCATGTTCTGAAACTGCACAGACCTCCTAAATTTTAAGTTGCCTGTATTTAAGGAGGTTTTGCTTAAACTAAAGTGAAACTACAAAATACCTACAAAATATTAGTGTTCTCTTTTTATAGTCACATAATAATTTAGTTTTGCTAACACAAATTAGTTTCACTAATCCAATTAAAAAATTGTTTTTAAATAAATTCTACCTAACTGATGAATATCTTGCAGTTCCAAAAGTTCAGTTCCAGCAATATTGTTCAAAGAAAAAAGTTTTAGATAAATTCCTGAGGTGAATATCTAAAAAGTGAAATAGAAGCAATAAAGAAATTAGTCATATCTGTTTGTCAAACTGTTTTCAATTTTGAATACACATACAGAAGGCAACACTCAAAATTTATAGTTTCAAATCCTGTAATATCTTTAGAATATGTGCCTCCATCTTTCAAACTAGATTAGAGAGGAAGGTCATAAAAAAATCGAATTTTTGCATCAAATGCTTCAAAAAATACGCATGGCAGATCCTACATAACTGTGTAACTATATACATACATATACATATAAAATCATCTTTACATATCTAAATCTGCAGGAACACTGAAGTAGGTGAAGATCTTAGTGCATTTTTAGAAACAGTCTCCTACTTCTAGCAATGTTTCTAAGTTCCCTCCCACAGAACTACCACTTGAGGGCTGATGTGTAGAAAGGAAGAGAGTTTGTGTATACCAAAAATAGACTCCCCTTGCACACAAGTAAGTGTGATTCCAGCTGAAAGGGTCTCTGGGAGAGACAAAAGCAAGAGAAAAATTTTCACAGGGAGTATACCAACATGCATAACTTTAGGTTGTCTCAACAAAACTTCTGAAGATGTTGTTGCATATTTTTAATGAGGAAGAACCCTGGCCTCTCACAACCCCAGCTGTCTGGGCAGTTTAACCACTCCACGTGCATGGATCTGCAAGCCCTCACTGCAGAAGCTCCTTACCACATTTACAGCAGCACTATCATATTTCACTGGATATGATAAGGCTATGCAAGGATAAGGAAGAGGAACTCAGGTGGCTGAGTTCCCACAAGCACTCTGATGTTGCAGAGCTGTGAAGTCTTCTTGACGTGATTTTTAATTTTAAAGAATTGCCACTTGTGACCTCCAAACCTACATCCCAAACAAGGACACACTGAATTTATTTTGAGAAGTGGAAGAAAGCATCTCATAATTATACTGCTTTCAGCTGCTCACCCTCTGTGCATTCAGCTTTCTAGCAAATTATTTTCCACAAGTGTTTCAGTGTAAAACTTCTAGTACCCTATATAGAAAATGTACTTTATCTCCGGGGGCACAGGAATCTTAAAACATGGATCTTGTGGATAGGTAGAGAAAAAAGAAATTTATCAGTTTAAGCAGATGGATAAGAGGCAACAATCACAAGTCATAGCAAGAAAAATTCCAGTTGGATATAGGGTAAAATAATATTGCCATATGAGTAGTTTAAGAACAGGCCAAGTTGCCCAGAAATATTGTGCAATCTACATCCCTGGAGTATGCCAAGATACGACTGAGAAAATTTCTAGAAAAGTGAGATGGCTTTGAAATCGGACCTCCTTGAAGCAAGAGGCTGAGCCAGATGACCTGTAGAGTTGCGTCCACTTTCAGCTATCCTGTGGCCCCACATTCTTGCCAAAGCATCACTTTTCAGCACAGCTGAAAGCCAGACTACATCCCAGAGCAAATCCTGGGAACAAGCTTATCATGTGGCATTGTGCAATTCACATCACAGAAATGTTACTATCACTCAGGCTAAACACTTGCCACCTTAATTTCATCCTGATACTTCATGGTAAATTTTCACATGATGGTTATAATTCAATTTTTAAAAGAGCTTTACAACTTTTAAGTATGCAAAGTATTCCCTTTTATTATCTCTATAGTAAATCATTCATATCTAAAGTTTATCTTCCCTCCTAAATCTCATATAAGCCCCAAAATAATTTTCCCATTTTCTTCTATTTGGCTGCTGTCCAAAAGAAGACAGTAAATGTAAAATCTTGGCCCCTCTGCACCCAACTGAGCATTTTAAGATTGGTTTTAATTATGTCAGATTTTCATAAAACCATCATAGAATAGTTTGGATTGGCAGGGACCTTAAAAATAATCTGGTTCCAACCGCTCCCACTAAATAGACCTAGTTGGCAAGAACTCCATTCAACCTGGCCTTGAACACTTTTAGGAATGGGGCATCCACAGCTTTTCTGGCCAACAGGTTCCAGTGCCTCACCACTCCCTGAGTAAAAAATTTCCTCCTGACATCCAATCTAAATCTTTCCTCTTTTAGTTTTAAACTGTTCTCCATTCTCCTATCACTATTTTCCCATGCCAAATCAGTCTCTGCCTTTTCTGTAAGCCATCTTCAAATACTGGAAGATTGCTATATGGTCTAGTCAGAGCCTTCTCTTTTTCAGGCTGAACAACACCAAATCGCTCATAGGAGAGGTGCTCCATCCCTCTGATCATCTTGGTGGCCTCCTCTGGACTCCCTCCAGCAGGTCCATGTCCTTCCTGTGCTGGGAGCCCAGAGCTGGATGCAGCCCTGCAGGTGGGGTCTCAGCAGAGCAGAGGGGCAGAATCCCCTCCCTGCCCTGCTGCCCACACTGCTCTGGATGCAGCCCAGCACACGTTTGGCTCTCTGGGCTGGGAGTGCCCATGGCTGGGTCATGTCCAGCCTCTCAGCCACAGCACCCCCAAGCCCTTCTGGGCAGGCCTGCTCTCAGTGAGATCATCTCCCAGTCTGTGCTCTTTTCTGGGATTGCCCCAGTCCAGGTGCAGCACCTTGCATGCACTGAATTTCCTGAAGTTGTCCTAGGCTCACTGCACAGGTTTGTTTACGTGCCTCTGGATGGCATCCTGTCCTATGGTGTCAACTGCACTGCTCAGCTTTGTGTCATCTGCAAGCTTGCTGAGCGTGCACTTCATCCCTCTGTCTGTGTCACTGAATAGTACCAGTTCCAGGACAGAGTCCTGAGGAACACTGCTCTTCACTGGCCCTCCACCTGGACTTAGAGCCACTGGCCATAATTTTCTGCCTGAGTCCATCCTCCAGTTCCTTATCCACCAAATAGTTCACCCTTCAAACCCATATGTCTCCAATCGGAGATAAGGATGCCATGTGGGACTATGATGAAAGCCTTACAGAGAACAAGATAAATTAAACCTATACCTGGGATTAATCTATTCTTGCGTATTTCAGTTAATATTTCCTGAAACTGTCTTGATTTGTTATTATTTAGATTGAAAACAGATAGTACTTCTGTACATCTATATGCATGTCTGATTCTGATTTTTCAGTGCAATTTTGTTCACAGTTCTCTGCATTTGTCTTTCCAGAAACTCTAAGTAAGATGTCCCTGACCTCTGAATATCTATTAACTGACAGTCAACTTATCTCTGTCTCTAGAATCCAGTTCTAGTTTTACCTGTATTCTGTTTCTGGAGCCCCAGTCATATGGCTTGTTGTAAAACCATATGCAAGTCGTGTCAGTTAATTACTGGGCAAAAGTTCTCTATGTCTTTAATTGTGATTGCTCTTAATTCTTTCTATTCTGACAGTATGCAACTTCCCAGAAGGAAAACAAGCCACAAAGACAGTCTGAATTCCTTGGTGATCTGCTTTTACCACATCTGACTTTCTTTTATTAGATATATGCACAATTAGAGTTATAATTATGGCTCCTATTATCCCATCCTTACTAATCTGGTGACAGATGTTCCCTCTGGCATTTGGTAGTTCTTAGATACAAGATAAGACAGATAAGTTAAGGAAGATAAGATATAAACTTGGATTGTCGACACACCATTGTCCAATGGTAAGAAGAAAGGCTAGGTGATCAGAAGTGGGGAAAGAAATTTTTATGCTCAGCCATAGACACTGAGATTCTAACAGGGATGAAATAGTACAAGTGAGTGCATTTATGGAAAACCAGATGAGAGCTGCCGGATGGGTGGAGGCATACGCTCAGCAACATTATTTAGAAAAATAAAATTGTCTGGAAATAATAGCAAAAAAGCGTACACATGGGGAGGAAAGAAAGGAATGTAGAAATGGAATTTTTTCTTCACATTAACTAGCTTGCTTTTCCAGGGCTTTTCCCTCCTTCCTAGATTTCTTTCAAGGTTACTTAGCAACAGTTGTTTGGAAGATAATGTGTTTGTCTGAGATTGCCAGGTGGCATAAATACCCCCTAAAACCAGAAGGAGAATTGTAGGTCATTCAGCAAGGTGTATCAATGAATCAAAAAAAAGTGATAGGAAGCTGCAGAAAACTCAGAGAGAAACATCTCAAAGGAGAAGCACTTAATATGAAATTATTCTAGAAAGTGTGAAAACAGGGCTCTACTGCTAAGAATAGTCTGAGGCAGCAAAGAAGCAAGCAGGAAATCTGGATGCATGTTGTCACCTACTCGCCCTTAGCAATCGCAGTGAGGTAGGCTCTCATATGTCAGTTTTGCATATTGAAGTTGAGAGGAGAAGAACGAGGGAAGACAAAAAGTATTATAAATATCTTTTTGCTGGTATCATAATCCATAGAAACTGAAGTAATTAGTAAAGATTTCCACAGCAACTTCTTCATAAAATAACACACAATTAACCAAAAAACCCCCAGGGTTAAGTCAACTCTTCTGTGATTGATCCTCTATGCCAAACTGGATCTTCCATGGCCAGTACAGATTCCTGTATGAAGTATGCTTCTCCAGCTAGCCCGAATTTTCTGTGCCAGAATGCATTTCTGAGTAGACTAAGGAAGATCTTTATAGGCTCACCAAACTGATATCCAGGACAAACTTCAAGCTTAGGATTCTTCAGTGCTGGGGCAAAAAATACAGCTCTTCCACCTCACCTTTAATAAAATGTCACTAGCCCCCTGCAGAGGAAAAATATACACATCAATGCATTAGTCTTGGGTAAAATAATAAGGCATGGGAAAGCCTTGAGCAGAAACACTGCTGCAGATCTGCTGGTCTCATCTATGTTGCACTTTAAGCCTTCTCTCCTATTCTGCTCTGTGGCCCCTTTCACTCCCCAACAAAGGTGTATCCACAGAATATGAGGTATATCTGCTCTGCACACAGGTTTTCTGCTTCTGTCTCACAAGCCACTAAGGCATGTTTCCAGCTTCTCATAGACAAAAAAATTTTTCAGAAAACAACCACCACAACAAGAAGAAAAAAACAAAAAATTGCTCCCTCCAAAAATCCACAAAAATGTTTAAAAATACACAAAAAAACCCCACCCCCAAAACAAAACAGAACAAAACAAAACAAAAAGAAAACACACTCCCCCTCAAAAAAAAAAAAAAAAAGTGAAAAAACATGGAGAGAGGATGCGAGTCAGAGATATGTTCTCCAAGCTGTGAACCTTTCATTCCCAGGGCTGCTCTCAGACAACAGCAGTACATGTTTGCACCCATACCTGGCATCCCAAACTGGTCTGGAAGGCTGGCACCTGGTCCTGAGGATAAGTACATGTGCATGCTTATGTACACATGTGCATATGTACAGACGTGTATGTGGAAGGCAAATTTTAGGCAAAGGGCTCCTGCCTGGATGCTGAGTCGGAAAACCAGCTGCTCGTTGTCAGGTAAAACTTTCTTCATCCCCAATAGGAGGCAAAATAAGTCACTGCACTCCAGGAGAGCTCATGTTTAATCTCCTCACTTGCATGGGCCATTGGATGAGAAGAGGTGCCAAATCCAAGCCTCTCCACAGCACCTACGCTCCCAGAGCCACGTGGAGATCACCAAAGAGACAAGATCTTCCTTGAGTCCTGGACTTCTGCATGCTCTGGAGCTGGCACCTCTTGGAAAGTTAAGTCTGAATGCCTGTAATTGAGGGAGTAGTAGAAGAGGAACATTGTTCAAAAAGCTGCTTACTTTAAAAATCTTGCTAGACTCCTCCAAGTGAACATGTGCTGGGACTGGCAGTGTTTTGCCCGAGGAAACACAGGCTCCTCAAAAAGCTGTGTGTCATTACGTCCCTTCAGATCAGCCCCCAGATCAAAATGACAGTTCTGCCTGAGAGAGCCATGCATACGATCTAGAAAGAAGGCAGTGTAGCTGCTACAGGGAAAATCTGGTAAAAGAAGAACAACGTAATGGAACTTTGTCCCTGTGACAGTCCTGCCTTCTTGCAGCTGCCACTTTCACCTGCCCTGTGCTCCCATACCTGAGGCTCCTGGACCAGCCAATACAACTAAGCCAATGAAAGACTTTGTTCCAGAGATAATCCAGGTCTATCTGGAAAGGACCTTTCCCAAATGGAGCTATTGGGTCTAACCCTGATGAATCCCTATATCCTCTGAATCCAGCTGGCTCTGAGAAAAAGGGATACACCCCTCACTTTCTCCAGCAGGGAGAACCAAGAACATCAAGCATCTTGTGACAAAGTGGTTTGGGTGAAAGTCTCTGCTGGCGGTGGCACGACCTGAGCTGGCTGCCCGAGTGTGGGAAGGGTGGGGACTGGGGTGTGGTTTCTGCTTGCAGAGCCTGTAGTCAACCGTGCAGCTGAGCCCTCCAGCTCTTGCAAAAACTTAATCTGCAACACATCAGCTTAGGGAGTACTGACCAGGAAAATTGAACTGGTATACAGCACAGAAGCAGCAGGAGGGTTTGTGTCTGTGATTTTGAGGTGCAGAAGCATTTTTTTAAGTGAAGGCCAGGGTGATGCCATCACCTCTCTGCCGTAACCGAAGACTATGAGGCTGACCACCTTGACAAGCTGAAGCAGCATAGGTTGCATTCTCCTGAACTGTTACACCCCTCCAGTGAGAAAAAGGGAACAAAACAGCTTCTAAGGGAAAGCCTTGTAGGGATGAGGAGATCTGTGTTCTGGAAGGATATTCGATGCCCTTGACAAAACCAATGGTATCTGGCTTTCCTCCACATGCACGGATACCTGTTCTTGTGCAACACTTACTGGTAGCTGTGCTTTTGATCCCTGCTGCTGTGGCAGGGTCTGCCCTACACCACTGCTCAGCATAGCAAGGGCAGATGGGTGGGGTGCTGGATGGCTCTGGGTCAGCAGCTCTGGCAGTGACAGAAGCTGGAGGGAGAAAATGTGGTGCCACAAGCATGCATGTAGCCAGCAGTGGTTGCTTGTGGCTGCTGTGAGCAGCCTGTGCTGTATGGCTGGCAGTGGAGCTAGGTATCCCAATCACAGCAACATGCATGAACTCTGCTTCTCTCTTCAATGGCAGCATGGACATACTCTGGTCTAGAGTTAAAGTCTGGATTGGCCTATTGTGCTGGATGTGTCTGTAAATCACAGTCACTCTGATATAGCTTTTCCCAGGTGTGATGCTTGGGATGTCCATAAGCCTGGAGTTTTCTCCCTAGAGTTGCACTTCAGTGATTCCCTAAAGTGTCCTGAGTGTGATTCAAGACAGAACTTCACAAAGCTGATGGGTGAAGTCATGAAGCTGTGGTAAAGCATTCAGGGTCTCATTTCTCTAAAGTGATCTTAAGCCACTGCATTTCTTTTCCTTCAGATTCTCATTTATAAAAGAAAAATAACTATGCCTTATGTCTCAAGGGTACTCATAAGTTATGGCTGATAATTAGAATAGTATATACAATTATTATGGTAAATGAGCCTATATAAACAGATAAAAATTGCTGTGTTTAATCAGAAGAAAATGTCATCAAATGATTGTCAGCAGAGACTGTAAATATACTGGTTTCTTCACAAAGTGATCTCTACAGTGCTGTGATCTAAGTAAGTATATCTCACATTAGCTCAGTCCACAATGCATGGAAATAAACCTTTCTGCAAGACTGTCTGTTTATACACTAGAGAATAGACAAATGTGAGCTCTGCCTCCTCCTGCTCCAGGCTAAAAAGCCCATGAGTGTGTATTAGTGCAGATAACACAAGGTAAGTGCCACAGGTAAACTCCAACAGCAAACTGTGCTGGCCAGCAGAAACTGATGGCTGAGCCATTCTCCTGGCCCTCATTGCCACAGCATGACAGCTTTCTGCAGAAAGCCCCTGCATTCTCCTTTACTCAACAACTCAACTTTAACAACAGCCAATCTGGGGAAAGTAGTTTGCAGCAGCAAAAAAAAAAAAAAAAAAAAGAAAAAAGAAAAAAGAAAGTGAAAGGAGGGAAGTGCATGCAGTTCTGCTATGCCTGTGATGGATATTTTTTGACTCCCATCCATTGGAATATTGAAGCACTTTTCACTGAAATCAGAGGAAGTCAGCTTTGAAAGAAGAAAATAATGCTCAAAGAAAGGATGTTTGCCTCTGCACCAGGCTGATTTTCCACAGTCCATTTCTGTGTATCTGAAACCAGGCATTGATAGCAGGAGCCCTGGCACAGAGCACCTCTCTCAAGTGCACAGCACCGGCAGCTGCTGCTGTCAACTCCACAAAAGGGAACAAATCCTGCAGCCTTTGTGCAGCCACAGTTCCATTGCCACAGCGCACCAGATTTGTCCTAACTCAATTTTTCATTTTCCGCCAATGTTTCAAAGTTCTTAAAATATTTACATTTATGAAAAAGATAGTAACTAATTGACCATCAGCAGCTGAAAAGGTGTATTTCTAAATAAACTGCTGGCATTTGTTCAAGAAGAAATAGGATCTGATATAGGCACCTGAGAAATTTCTTTAACAACATTTTTTCACTTCCAAAATTTCTACTGCCTGTTGATTTTACAAGACAAAGCATTTTTTACTTTTATTAAAGTAAGTCTACATTTAGAATTCCTCTTTTAATCTAGGAGATTTCTGACATAATAACGTCATGTTTCTTCATGTTTAATGTGTTACTAAAATATGCTGTTGACAGATACTTTGCCAGTGGTGATTTCCCCTGGGAAAATGAAGTAGTATAGACTTCCTTCCTCATCTGAGAAAAAACCCCAAAACACTCAAATGTGTTTTTCCAGGCAGCTGGTCAAGGAAGCAGGTGTCAGACTCACAAGAAAGTCTGCAAGTTCTGCATCACAGCCCCCTTCTTCCCCTGCCCAGCTGATGGCAACACCCGACACACACTGAAACTGTTCCTTGTTTTAGTAAGAAAATACTTCCTTGTTGCCCTGAGAGCATTTAGCATATACTATATATAATTTGACAGTAATTTCTCCTGCAAGTTGTATAAACAACTTCCAGTTCACATTGTGTTTATTTCCTGCCACAGCTATCTGTCATTTGTGGAAGCTAACGTTTCTTTGCAAGCTGTCCAGCTGCTTGATTTGGATACTTGGCAAGCTTGGCTATATTTTCTAATTTCATAAATCTCCTTTCCAGCCTTCTGCCTCTCCTGTCTCCCCTGCAGCATCTATCTCTCTTCCTTATCCCTACAACTGGCTCACTAATCTCACCCATTCATTTCCAAATCAGTATCAAAATCCCCATTCCTCCATGCATTTAAACCCTCTAAGGACTTTCTTCCTTTACACACTGGGCTCTGTTATGCTCTCTCCTTCACCCTGCTCCTCCTGCCCTAGCAGTACCAGCCTGCTCTCTGCACCCAAGCACAATCTCCCCTTGTTGAGGCCGGAGCCATCTGGACCCACAGCCCTCCGCTGCACTGATTCCCGCGGCTCTAGGAATTTACCGCATGCCCTTCCCCTGACAATTAATTTCTTTCCTCCATCCACTGCTCTTCAGGCTGTAAATCAAGGATTACTATTGCTCTCTGTCAAGCATTTTAAGAAGCAAGCTGGATTAGGCAGTCTACAGATTGAGGTGAAATCATGTATTTTGTTGTCTTAAGAAGCGTTTGACAGGCAGGTCCTACATTGTGTGCCAAGGGAACAGCTGATGAAAAGGAAGATGTTAAAAACATACACACAACACACGAGCTGCTTGAAAAGTTGGTATTTACAAGGGTTAATTCACAGCTATGTAAGACATCATTATTTATTTCCTTATATTATTTCCTTATTTTATGTACTTGAGATTTGCAAAGAGGAAATAAAAAATGGCAGCTTCTTAATTTTGGGTAAACACTGGCAAAATTCCTGTTTCTGAAAGTGATGATTATATGCAGGTGGATTCCTACAGTAAAAGTTCACAGTGGATAGTGCAAAGCAAATCCCTCTCAATACAAGAAAAGGAAATGAAGATGAAGGGACAAGTGACACAAAGACTTAAAGAAACAGATTTATCATCACAAAGCACCAAAACCCTGTTAGCAGCCATGGGAAGTGACAGCAATAAAATTAGAGCTCAGCTTGTCATTTTGCCATTAGTTCTTTTTTTTTTAAAGTTGCATTGGTCAAAAAGCTACTTTATCCTGATTTCCTGCAGGTCTGTGGTTTTATGTCTCCTATATGCTCTACCAACTACCAAAGCAAACCAGTTTCCCCCAGGCTTGAGTGCCTCCTCATCAGTTCAGAGCACATGCAGCCCTTGGTCCAAACTGGCCCTGGCACAGGTTGGTGCACACCAGCCAGAGTGGTGCTGGATCCTCACTGCTCTACTAACCAGCTGCTGCCAATTGCTCAAGGGCACTTCTTACGTTTTAATTCCTAATCGAATCACTAAATTTTGTTCTCTATTCTACCTGGATACTAGCTTTCATAAAAATTATAAGAATTTATCTTTTGTATTTTCACTCCTCTTCCATGTAATGCTGCAGCAAAACAATGGGCTTAAAACTTACTTGGCAGAAGCTGGCAGGAAAATGGACAGAAGGTGTTAACAAGATCCCCAAGGCCTTGTTCTGGCAAGAGGCCATCGTGCCACTTGGATGGCATCACTGCCTCGTGTTAATTTTAGCTCTCCTCCCTGAGGAGGTCTGACACTCCAGTGAGTTATACCCTCCCAGTACAGCCAGAGTATATGCAAGGGAAGGAAAGTAAAGGATCTTGGTTTGTGCAGCAAAGCAAAATATTGGAAGCCATATAGGGGTCTTGGCTGCAGTGCTGGGTCAAAAAAATTACTTGCATTTTAAAAAATACGTAGGAGGACTTTTTTTCCCCACACTGCAGTCCAATGCCTGCCTAGTAATTTTAAACTGGACAGGATCCCCTCAACCAAGCTGCCATTTGCACAGATGCTAGCAGATATACCTGAAGGGTGTTTCTCAGCTCAGCTGACCTGAATATCGAAAGCTACACCTGTTCTGGGAAAACTTTCCAGTTCTGGAACACTGACAGATGACCCAGCCCCTCCTCTTTGCACTATTGGCATGAGACCTGGTCAGCCGTGAATGCTGCAAAAAGAACCAGAATCTATGCCATGGCTGGGAGATACATCACTCCTCAACTACATGTCCAGAGCTGGGATTTGAGTGCCTCTCCAGGAATGCAGAGTGGCATTAAACCTGGAGACATCGTGTGCTTCCTTAGATTGGCGGTTTGACCACTCTGTCCTCTTATCATCCTTGATATAATACAGATGTTTACAATGCTTCCAACTTAACATCTCTTTCTCATCCAGAAAACAGCAGGGACTGTCCCTAAGCCTGTGTTTTGGCTGTACCTTGATGGTTTCAGACTTTCACGTTAAATAAATAAAAAAGCATAGTGATATTATATGTTGCCAGTGACAGAAAAGCATCTGCATGGAGACCAGGGACTCAAAACCCACATCCAGCTTTGAGACTCAATGATGTAGCTGTTTTTTGTGCAATTCCAAGCAGCATCACATTTCTGGCATTGACAAGAAGGAAGTTGTTTGCCAAAGTCCAATGACAAAGTGGGCTAAACTTTGATGAAAGGCTAGGCAGACTCCCTACTGATCCCTTTTGGTTACAACCAAGGAAAATTCGCTGAGCTAGGTAAATCACCAACAACAAGGACATTAGTTCCTTTGGTCTTTCCCAAGACCAGTTCATGTATATGACAAAGCACCAGGAAGCAGGCAGTGATATTCTCCTTCCACATGGGAGTCAGCACAACGTGTATCCAGCCTGCCTGCCACTTACTTGCAGTTCCAGAATATATAGCAATCGTAGCTGCTGTGTACTTGATCTTCTTCCAGGAGTACTTACAGAGTAACAGAATTAGGTCTCCCATGAGCTTAAAACACCAGCTTCTGCCATTATTTTCTGAGACTGATGGCCTTCTGGAATGTATATCCAAGACAAATCCTGCCAGTAACCTGGACAGAAGTATAGTATGTCATTTAAGTGATTTGCACGCCACCTGCACAAAAGTTAAGAATGGGTTTCTCATTTACTCAGAGGGAAAGTCATGAAATGTCCCATTTGCTATAAGTACTACCCTTATGGGTGATTTTCAGTGAAAGTCTTAGGCTCCCTGTTAGGCTGTTGGTTAGTGCATAACAAGCCCTGAAAAGCTTAGAGTATTAATTTGAGGCCACAGCTGCAGGCATGAGTGAGAGATAGCAGCCTGATAAGGACACAGAGATCTCTCACATTTCCTTATGTCATTTTCCTTGAAATTAAAATAAAGAGTCGTCCTAGTTAATAGGCTTTGAGTCAAACTTTCCTTTAGCCACAATGAAAGAAAGCTGCCATTAATCAGCTACTCATGTAACCACACTGAAATCCTGGAAATTAGAGCTGAAATAAGAAGCAAGCCTTATCTGAGTGCAGCTGTATTTTGCTTTCCTGCAATGAAAATGCATTTTTTACAAATATATTCCTGTATAATCCGAGTTTTACTTGTAAGGACTTCCTTCTGAAGTAATCAAACTTACATTCAAGGCAGATTTAAAAGGCTCGCAGAACACAAGCTGGGAAAATTCAAGCAAGACTAAAGCAGAAAGTATATGCATCATGTAAAATGATTTAAGGAAATGAAACGAGCTGCGCTAGAAAAACTACAACTAAGCAAGCTTTGTCTTCTAAGGATGTTTATGTGCTGCTCCATAACCTTCGTCTCAAACAGTTTTACTGAGATAAACCCAGCTCCCTCCCTACTCCTCATCCGCCTAGTCCTGCCATGAAGGGCAGCAGGTGGTGCAACCCAGACAGTCAGTGCCAGAAGCAACATACAAGGGTGGAGCTCTGCTCACTATACCCTCCATGGGGTACTCATTTGATATTCTCTACCAACCAGGACCTGATTTTCGGAAACTTTGTAGAACGGCCCTCACTTTTCAGATGTCTCCTTTTGTACTGCTCTTTCTTGGAATATTGCAAACAGTAATTGGAATGGAACAGAAAGAAATGCCAATAAAAATAGAGAGGCATAGGGTAAGTGACAGTGAAAATGCCTTCCTCCATTCAAAACCTGGTTAAACTGAGCAAAAGACTGTTTATTTATAGACAGGATAAGGTAGACACTCCCTGAGGTAAGAGACATGTTCTCAAACCACATGAAGAGCAAGATCAGTCTTGCTGCTTAGCTTATTATTTCATGGGCTGTATGCTGACCTCTCTTGTTTTCCTTTCCTTGACCTGGAAAACTGAGATGATGATTATAGGATCATTCAAGGACTCTGAATGTAATGTAGCTTTTGAGGTTAGTGGGGAAGGAAGGAGGGTTATTTCCATGCCTTGAACAGATAGCTGCTGGTAGGTTTTCATTTATATGCCTAGTTACCTTAGAATGAATTTCTTATATGGACTTGCAGTTTTATGTGCTACTTGCAGCTTTTTCAGTGCTGAGCTAAAGATGGGCCACAAGTATTGCATTCCTGAGAAATAGCCCCTGTGATATTTAGCAGTCAGAGTAGTCGCATTGCCAGGCTTGCTCCATAGAGAAGTGATAGGCATAAAACAAGCCGGTTGTCTGGCTGTTACATGCCACACATTAGTTGTCATGCCTTGGTTAAAATAACAAAGCATAAAATGCCTCTCTCTTTACTGAAAATACAGCACATTGTAATAAAAGACTGACTTCTCTCCACTCTTATATGAGCAACTTCAATTTTATGGTTTTCTTAGGAAATAGTTTGAACCATCTGATAAATTATTTCTGCAGTATCTTACGTCCATAATTTATTTTGAGTTGCATGAATTAAGGTATTACTTTTATCTCTTCCATCATGATAAAAATTACCACAGATGAATGTTACCAATTCACGTTTATGGACTTCATGGCTAAGAGAGTTTCATCAATGTCACTGCATGCTATAATTTGCATTTGGATATATTTCAGCTGAAATAGGGCTAAAATCATGAGTAACTAGGCAACTCCTCTTCATGTTCTGGGGGCCTGTCTATTTCAGTATACATACAGAGAATGATGCTAGAGTAGGCATACAATTGTAACAGAAAAATAGCTAACCACTTTTTAGATTCTATGAATGTGGCATCTCCTAATTCATCCTCAGAAACACACACTATTCCACACCTCCTGTCCAGATATTTAGAAAATTTAATTAGGTGTGTAATCAGTCTGTGAGTAGAATTCCTGAAGGTCGTTTTGAGATGCTTGGATGGAAACAAAAGATCTTCAGCATTAAAAAGACTGTTTACATTCATTTTTTAGAAAAGTCCAAAACTTGCTCTTAAAGTCTTAGAAACACAAGCATTTTGCTTCTTTTGGTACATTGTACCTGAATTGTAAGATCAATTAAAAGATTGTAATCAGTTAGAAATGGTAAGAAAAGTTAAATAAACTTTTCACAAGCAGACAAAATACCAAAACAAAATTAAACGCAACAAAATCCAGAGGACAATAAAGTTCCTTAAATCCTTTCTGTATGCAAGTTGTGAGCCACTTTTTTACTATATCTAGCATAAAAAGCTTTCAAAATTTTTAGGTCATTATTGCAATACAGTTTTCCTGTCTGTTCTCCTGTTCACTTACTGTGCAAATGTACCACAAATACTTTTGTTATATAATTCGAACAATATAATACTATAATGGAGACTTGTTTTGAGCATCTTAATCTACAGAGTCATTTTCCAGGTTATTAAAAGGTGGCAGTCACCAAAGAGTGCCTTGTAAAAATGTGAATTTTCTGTCATTGTGGAAAGCCCTCTCCAATACCTGTCACAAAGGCGCTTACAGAGTTGCAGTTATTGTGATTGAGGACATAAGCGAAGAGAGGTCTGTGAGAAGGGCGAGAGAACTTCTCTTTACAGGTCAATTACTACAGCTGGACAAAACCTGACTCAGCTTGCAAAGCCCGTATCTCTCAGGTCAGAAACATTAGGAACAAAATTAAATCCTAAATACTGATCAAATATGAGGAAGATGATGTCTAGTGAGTAGCAAAGATTAATATTCTCATTGGCCTTACATTACACTTGATGGAGGTAAAAAGGAGCAGCCCCAACACTGGGAATAACTTCCCAGCTCTGGTTCCTGCTAGGTCTTTCAGCTACACCTTCTTCCGAGGACTAACTCTTTGAATTCAGAGGATGCCCACCATCCAGTCTAAATCTGAATTAATATCTACTTTAGATATAGCTGCTACTATCTCCACTTCCAACAGGAGTGTATCTTCTTGTTAAAATTGGATTTCTACCTAGTTTCACGCATCTTTTTTTTATTAAGCTTTGTGTCAAACTTGCAAGGAACTTTCATTACATAGAGAGCAGTGGGCATGGACTACAACAACCACTCAGTAAAAACAATCTTTAAATAGCGAATGTCTGTGTTAAAGTTACTTTATGTGTGGAAATATTCAAGGCTGGCTTGACTTCACACATTCAAAGCTAAACTACACAACTACATACTTGGGTAAAGAGACCTCAAAACTCCCACCTAGAAGTGCACTCACAGTCCCTCTGCCACTTAACCAAACTGCTCTTCAAAGAGTTGGGAAGGTGCCTAGAAGACAGACACATTAAAGTGGTGGGGTGAGATGCAGCCCCTCTGTTTTCTATGCCAATTTTCATGCTATTTGGGGTCTCCAAAATAGGGATGAAGTGATTAGCTTCCCTCAGATTCCCTGGTTCTTTTTTTTTTTCTGATTTTTGATTAGGTTTGGGGGTTTTCTGTATGTGGTTGCTTTTGGTTTGTTTTGGTATTTTCTTATTTTTTTTCCTCAGAAATACATAGACCAGAGTGTATAGAAAACCCTTAAAACATGCCCAAGTCTTCAGATTAGTTTACACGATGATGTTTGACCCAAGGACGAGAGTGTTTGCTCAAGCACATCAGATCCACCACCCCACGGACACCAAACATCCAGTGATGGATTATGCTTCTGCAAAAAAACTCAGTAAAAGAATATCTTTTCCCCTAGCATATATTTACCAGCTTATGCTTTTTTATTTCTGATGATGATGTGACAATGGAAAGCACATAAAAGTCAAGCAGAACTGCTTCTTCAAAGCTTCCTGTTGTGATGACATAAAATTCTTCTGGATTGGAGAATGAAACTGGAAGATGTTAATGCTGTAGAAACTGCTGTAGAAAATGTTGTAGAAAAGTAAAAGCAGTATGAATTCCAGATAATGTGGAAAGAAGTCTGTGAAATATTTAGCTCCAAAATGAAAAGTATCATACCGATAGACAATTATTAAAAGATTGATGGCAGTTCACTTGTCAAAAGAAAAATCTGACATTTTATAAATTATACTCAGTCCCATCTCTAGCCCAAAAATCTGTCATGTACACTACAAGATCACAGCAGAATTTTTAAAATTGTATTTATATTGGTTCAAGTCTCCCTGAAATGGCAGCCCTACCAATGAGTAGTTAGTTACATCCTTCTGCCATTCCATGAGATTTCAGTAATCAATAGCAGTGCTCTGGGAAGAACTCCTGAGGGGCAATGCAAAGGGTGTAACTTTTTCCCCAGTGTAAGATGTACTTGCAGCATGATTAGAAAGACATTCTCCACAGTCCATGGTTTTCATATTCACTGAGAACAGCAAAAAGAAAGAAGCTGCTGTCCTGTATTAGGCAGAGAGGGTTGGAAAGTGCAGCATTTCAGGAGCATAATTTGATTATGTGAAATTTCACAACAGGCACAGATTCAATTTAAAAGTGATCATCCACTAGGATGAAACAAAATCAATTTGACATTTACCACTGCACCGTAAAATTGACTGTTACTGGGACAGTTCGCTTTAACAAAGTTAACCATCAGCAGATTACTATATCTAAAGGCCCTGGTGTACAGACAGTAACGTGCTTTTGTTGTAGTTTTTTAGCCTGAAATTTAAAGAAGCATAATAAACATGCATTTTAACTAAATGTTAGTGCAGGGAACAGTGGATGACTTCTCCTCATGAAAAACTATATTATCCTTAAACATGATATGTAATTTAATTCTATGGGTTTCTTCTCCTAAAAAATAAGTCTAACTAAAATCAAGTGTGAAAATATGGCAATGTACATTAAAGCTTAATAATATTGTGGCTTGGAAACATACTTAACAGTAACATTCAGGCAGTGAGTAGTTATTACCAATATTTTAAAGAAAGAAGGAAAAAAATGAAACAAAGAAAAAGCCACTGGAATTAGAACCAGTGCGCTGGCTGATTCAGCCTCCTCAGAAAATGCAGAAAGATTGGGGTTTTTTATTTTATTTATTCAGCACAGGTTATGTCAATGAGGCATTCTCTTGAACCAGAGAAACTGCATGTTAGAAGAAAACTATATTTCTGCAAAACAGGGTGTGGGAGTCAGGAATCTACTAATTCCACCATCTGAAAGAATGTAGATTCTATTCTGGCAAATGTCCAAAGCAACAAACTATGGCTTCTAGAAAGAAGTTAGAAACCTGAAGAGGAGTTAAAAGCTGAATATTTAATTAATTAAGTTCTAGAATGTTTCCTCTATTTACAAAATTGCCCTGCTTTAAATGCAGAAACAAAATAACCTTTGAAATGAAACTTTGATGTGCAAAGGAATGTTGAATGGCTCAGATGAGAGTGCATTACAAAACCCATCTAGAGGGTCTTCACAGCTATCCTGGGAAAATGAGAGGGCCACCGTTTTGAAATCCTGGATGGAACATTAACACATTTACCTTCAATAAAGACATGTTTCTAAAAAGAACAGGGTTAGATGTATTAAGGTGACAGGTAGAAGTGTTTCTCTTTGACTTGTTCTTAGATTTTTCCCGTCTTAGAAGTAAAAAGCTGTGTGACAGCACACTGTATTTCTGATGCAGAACAGCCTGACACATAAGGACCAAAAGGCAGGCTATGATTCAAAACCTTTGGAGACACAAGCAGCTCATCTGTGGTCAAAGCTGTCCCGCATAATTCTCTCTCAATGCGGACTTCAGCCTTCCATCTCTCAGACGATGTGAGTGTGACTTGCCTTATGTACTTTGCAGCAAAGAACAAGTTGCATATTCCATGCTCCAGGCTATGAGTGTAAGCATATTACACCCATCACCCTTAAGCAGTTTATTAATTACCTCGCCCATCAGAAGAGGAAAGAGATGCAGAGTGATGAAGTTAACTGGTGCTTATTTGGCAAGAGATACAAATTTGCATCTCTAAATATTCAGCTAACAGGAAGATGAATGCAGGGAAAGAGTTTGTGAATATTCCATATTTTACCACTTAAAAAACAGATATATATAGTGTAATACTGCTTCGACTATAGACATAGCCATTGTCAAAATGGATGAAAAATTCTTAAGCCTCGAATGTCAATATACCACAGGAAAACAAAGCTGGCAGCAAATACAAGTATGAATTGCATTAGGAAAGTTTCAGTGTCATTTATTTAGCTTTAGTAAAATTCACAAAAGATTTAATCAAACAGACTTTAAAAGTAAACAGATCACAAATACACAATTTCTGTTCCTTGTTAAGCTGAACGTATTTTCATTGCTCCATTCAGATGACAAGAAGCCTTGATTTCCCCCGATAAGCAAATGGCCATCTCTTGGAAAGAACACAGTTTGAAAGATGAATAGCTCACACACATATCTGATCTACATTGAATTGATTCTGTGTGATTTCTTCAAAGCAAATTTAAAGCTGAGAAAATATTAAGGTGACCTAATTGTACAAGCCAGAAGTAATTTTGATCAGTAAAGTCTCAGCAAAGTAAGAGATGTTAAATAAAACACTTTGAGCCTCTTCTGTCTATTTTGAAAGTGAACTGAGTCACCCTGATCGAAGCAGAATATTTTCAACACTGCTGAAACAGAATTGATTGAACATCTCTGTGTTTTGAATGTGGGTGGAGTTATCCTCAATCTGTATTTAACTTTAATGCATTAACATGATGTCTCATTCATACTCATCAAGAAAAAGAATGTAACTGTCAGTCAGAAATTCCCAGAACAACAGGGAGAAAGCTGATCAAAACCAGATATTTCCCTTGAAACAAAACAAGGAACAATGGTAGCACACTCAGTATGGCTCCGAAAGGATGAGGCTTCTGAGGCATACATCAAAAATCCAAATTTTGTTCCTAATAAACAGCACTTCATGCCATGTGAATTCTAAATTTTATTAAACAGTGACTTAATACAAATAAAACTGATCTGTGGAGAGTTACATAAATATCCTACTACAATTAGCCTTCACCATTTTCCATTGTAAATGTTTGTAGGAATATCCATTCTTACCACACTGGCTGGAGGCCAACTACCAAAGCTATACAAATGCATTCAAGACAAGGAAATTCTAAGATATTAGTCTTTGGTAGTGTCTATTTCCACAGAACTTGCTGTCCCACCAGGACTTTGGCTTCTAGCAATGAGGACATTACAATAGCACTCACTAACATCCTTCATTTTACTTAGGAAAATCTGCTTCCTCCATCTTTCCTAGCAGTATAGCACAGGGTTAGTACATCAAGAGAGTTTTGACTCTGCAAACACTCTATAATTTAAATTTTTGCCATAGGCAAACACTAGATATTGTTTAGGGGAAAAAAAAGAGAGCCCATTCTTTCTGACTGTTTTGCTCACGTATTCTGCTTCCCTTCAACCTTGCTCTGTTTTGTCAAGTTGTAGAAAGGCATTCTATACTCTCTCCTGTGTTTAGAGACAGACAGAATTCTCCTTTGCTGAGCAGACAGAGTTCTGTGTCCTGTGGTCTCCTGACCAACCTGCTTCTGCAAGGATGTCCAGGCTCTAGCAGCTCTTCCATATTTAAATTCAGGAAATTATTTCCTGTGTGACTGATTTAAAACAGACTTGAGCAGAGCAGACTTGTCCATTATTGACAGCCTCTCCTTTCTCTTGGCCACCACTGCTACCAGTTCCCCCCCAGATTATTTGCTACCCTTAATTTTACTCCCCTGTTCTACTGCTCTTCAAGATAATGCAATTTTGTTTTCAGTCTTTCTTCTCTTGTATTTTCCTTAAGTGTGTACCAGTGCTGTCACGATTCCATTTCCCACGCCGCTGAATACCTTCTTTAATTTCATCAGGGGCTTTTTTTTTACTCTTTTCTATATGTTTGAAGCATCCTCTCCACGTGCACTCTTCTCTGTCTCTTCACGTCTTATTTCCCTTCATGGTTAGTAGAATGTTTTATCTGTTACAAAGCACCACAAACACTCAAGCTGCCATATAAATTACACAATGTGCCAATGAAAATAAAGGAAAGAAAATACTGCCGGCTGAATAGTCACTGCTCAGCTGCCAGAGCTTTCCTTGTTCCTTCAGAGTTGCTGCAAATGCTGACTCCCATTTATACCCACTTGATTGACCTGCTGGCACTGCAAAAATGGTTTAATGTGGTTTAGACATAAATGTGAGTTAGGCCATAGTTCTGCAGTGCAATCTTCTCTCTGAACAGGGTTCCTATTCAATGGCCTTGCAGCGCGTGGGATCGGTGAGAGCGTTATCCACCAAAAGAGCGGGGCTGCACCTCTGTGGTACACATGCAACTGCACGGATAGGATGCTGTGTCTGGTCTGGGCCAGCAGCTGCTCCCCTGCATGTTCTCAGGAGCTCTGCTCCTTGACTTGGAGATGGCAAAACTGTACAGCAGCATATATCAGTACCAACCACAGCTCCTTAAACAGATGGACTTTTTTGTTTTATAACTTACAGTTCGCTACTATAGAGAATCATCCCTTGCCCCTGCCTCCCCGCCTCAACCCTTACTATTTCATCAAGCAAAAGATCTCCCACATCCATCCTTCCAGTGTCCAACAGCAACGCCTTCTCACACTGCAGCAACACAACAGGCTTGGGCAGGATGACAGACTTCAGCAGATAGAGCCATTAACATTTCAAAACATAACCAAAAGGACCCCAACTAAACAGCGCATGGCTCCGTCTGATAAAACCATCCTTGTGATTTATATTCCCTTTGAAATCTATCCAAAAAACTCTCAAAAGAAAACATGCTATACAAAAATAGTACCCATTTTGCTATGCAGAAATGGTATGCTCTACTTCCTATTTTAATGCTATTGGAATTCATCCGAGCTCAATAACTCATCTCACAGGGTGTAGATAGTGGGAAGAAGTCTTTGCCATGAGATTCCTTGTGAGGCCAGCTTCTTAAGCTGCAGAAAAGAATTACACATTTGAATGTAAGGGCCTCCACAACTGAGATGTTCAATGCTCTAGCTCTAACAGTCCCAGAGAGTCCAGGAATGGAATATTTTTCTGAGCCTTGTGTTTGGTGTGCCCTTCTCATTTGGCACACAATGCTATGCCTTAACCTTTCCCAATTAAAGCTCCTTTTCCAAACCTGCTTTCTTTCTATGCAGCCACTTAAGACCTACCTGAACTGAGTCTTGTTTACTTAGTTCTACAATAAAATGTATCCACTGTATTTTAAAGTCATAAGACTTAAGTCTTAGTGTCATTATAGCAAAAAGAGGGAATCACTATGGTTTTACCACAGGTGCAAAATTCTTATTTCACAAGGAACAGGTTTTTTCTGTCTTTTTTCTTTTCTTTTTTATTTTAATTTCTTTTTCTACTGGGTAAAACTAGATCTTTATTTCTTTCATTGACCATTAGGAGTGCACAAATGTAGGGGATATACATTGTGTATTTTTTACCTCCTGAGAGACCTCTTAAAGTCTCCATGATTATTAAGAACCAGAGGCCATATAGCCCATCACTCTGAAAACGTATCTCTTTCACACCTACTGTTGTCTTGTCCATTTCAGAACACTTTGTGAATCCCGAAAATAGCCAGAAATAAAGGTCACAAGAATAAATGTTTGGGGAACCTATCTGTCAGTGCAGTAAATCTTGTTGCCAGTATTTGTTTGTAATTTAACCCTGCATTTTACTATCATATTCACATAATCACTTCTGATCCGTAAAAAAATATTCTAAATAATACTTCGAGCAACTGCATGAACTCTAGAGCATATCCAGCCATTCTTGTGAAGCTGTAATTACCAAGATTAGCACTTCAGTCGTTACTTTTCCTCTGGGAAAGGCACAGTCCTTACAGTTTCACCAGGACTGGCTGGATGTGGGCTGTTGCTGGAACCCTAAGCTGCTAGGTACCACCACTCAGCTGAAGCAGTGAGCATGAACATTTCTTTCTCCTTTCAATCTGAAGTCAAAGAGATTAGTTAACCCACAATAGGGAGGGAGTGTGAATTAACCTGACTGCCGTGCCCCAAATGGATTAGGCTCACTCACAAGATCAGCTGTAGGGACTAAGAAGACGGTCTCTCCCCTTCTGCTCTCTGTGTTTTAGTGTTAGACTCAGCTTGTATCTCCATGTGATTTGCATAGACCCCATCTGTTGTCTAGACAGCACTCAGGAACTCAGAGCTGCCCAGCAGAGTAGTCTCTCTCTTAGCCCTTGGCTTCAAGAAAGTCGCAGGAATTGGAAAGGTTGAGTGTCAAAGGAGTGTCGAAGCCACACACGGCTGAGGAGTTACAAATCCGGGTTGGCTGTAAGCTGTGCTTAAGAAGGTGAATAAACTTGATAGGCAGTATTGTCACAAATTCACAGTAGCTTTTTATGACCTCATAAAATCTCTGCAAGACATGACTTTACCATGAGACTGTAAAAGTGCCTATTTTCTGCATTCATCAAACAGTCAGCTAAAACTTCCATAGGGTCCAAGGTAGCTTCCCAGTACTAGACTTGGTGTTTAAAATAAATAACACCTCAACACTAAGTTGCATGCAAATATAGCAGTGCCATGGAAGGACCATCATTCTCATTCTAATTTCAGTCAAGGGAGACAATAATATCTATGTGCCTTTCTACACCACACAGTGGAACACAGTGCAGGGATTTCAAAACAGCTTTAGGCGTAATAACTGTAAAGAGAGACCTGTAGTCACTTTAGCACTTTAGATCAGGCAGAAAATACCTTGTGTCCAGAACTGCTTTTGATAACTGCATTGGTATTTTTTTTTTAACTGCTCTGAACTGCTTGCACAGTGTCCATTGCACAATCATCTCTTGTAGTTGTAAACTGCAGCTGAGCATGGACATTTTAGTGAAGACTGATGTGCCCCCTCCTTCTAAGAGTGTGCCCCCCTAGCAGGCACACCATCACCAACAACACCAAATTTCATGGGATGGTAGATGTGCTGAGGCAGTCACCACTGTCACATGCCTGTTGCCGCTGATAATCCATGGTAATACCACACTTTGGCTTATTGCTGTTCTGCTGGGTGACATAGATTCTATTCACACCAATGGATTCAAACTTAGATTTGTGCTGAACTGACCCAAATTCACAAGTTCTGAATTTCCATTTGGGATTGCTGAAATGAAGGGCCCTGATGGAGTCAAAAGCAAGATATCCACTACTCTTACCAAGATTTACTTACCTGCTGCTCTTACCAAAATTTGCTTATTTACTGATGGAACCAGAGAAAGTGCTGATCACAGTTATTTAAGAGCTATACTGTCTTGCAGGGAAGTTACATGCCCCCTCTGAATTATCCCAGCTGTATCCTGAAAGCTACCCCACACTCCATTGATAACAGCATCATTAAATTCATCCTAGAATTCGGTCTAGTGGGAATGCAGCGAGTTACATGGTGATATTGTCGTGAAGTGGACATTAATAATGCAGGTATTTTAGTTGGAATCACCACATCTTATTTCCACAACATGTTTAATTCCCTGGTTTTTTTAGACTTTAATTTTTACTAAGGCTCAACCCTCAAAGAATAAGTCATCTGTGAAAGATAATTCTCTGAATCTCCTTCTGTGCTTCAGGAAGTGTAGGGACCACTCCATCAATCTGTTGCTGAGGAGCAACTAGCAGGACTAGAGCCCTGCTGCTGTTCAGGTAGAAGAGCCTGGCAACATCAGGTGTTAAGGAAAGGATTGTTTCTCTCTCTTTTCAAGGAAAAATCCGTGCCTGATTGGTCATGAGTAAGTGCCATCTGTCCTTTCCCCTGCTCTAATGCCATAGCTTCGTGCTGTGTCAAATAGAGCACTGCTCAGTTGCCTGTTCACAGCAAGAACATCAATATCATTAAAAGGTCTGCAGTGGCCTTTTAAGCTTAACACCAGACTGACAAACTATACCCTGGATCAAAAACATGCAAACTTAAAGACTTCAACATATGTCAACAGGTGGAAGATTTTATTGTTTCCAGATCTTCCTCATGATGGAGAGTAATTATTATGATCACATGTCAGAGATAGAGCAGCAAGGAGAGACACTGTATCTGTGAGTCACTCACAGCAGCAGAGTTAGCAGAGGAACAGCCAGGATAACAGGATTAGCAAGGCAAGACAGATACATGCCTTGGGAGTTCACACACGTGTTGTGTGCTCATTAGATGTCAAAATAGATAATTAAGGATTACATTGTATTAAGAAGATCAAGTAGGACTTAGAGCACATTCATGTCAGCTGCAGTGGTAATTTGATCACAGCACCCACAAATGCTTTCTTCTCTCCCCTATAAAATGCATTTTTGTTGTAGTTTAGTTAACTGAAAAGCCTCAATGTCAAACAGAGAGCGGCTTGGGCAAAAGAATTTATCTTGGTACATTTCTAGATGTCACGGAATTATTCAAGAGTATTGGAGTATATTAACACAAAAACATATTAGGCTGTGCTACATATTTCTTACCTACCATTTCCTAAAAGTTGGTATGATAAAATTTTCCTTTCTTTCTTTCCTCTGTCCTGGATAAGTTCTTTTTTCTATTAATAATTGTATGCCCAAATGAGGAAGGAATCAATGTGACTGAGGGGTCAGGAATTCCTCATGGCAACAGCAGACTGGAATCACTAACCATGCAAAGCAAATTCCTGAGAGAGGTAGAGGAATATGCATCAGAGTGCTTGCTTTTTTGACATATACACCGAATGGCAGCTATGACAGAGCACTCAAAAATCTTTGGTCTCTGTTTCATTTTTGCTTTTCTTTCAATAAGGCTGTGAATCGCACAGACTGCTTGTTGGAACTGAACGACAGTTTCCCTCCGGTTTTTCTCCAGTTCTGTTTCACAAGTCTCCTTTATGTTAACTGTGCTCTTGCATCATCTTTGCTATATCTTCCTCTTGCAATTAGAAGCAAAGTGATACAACTAAATATATCTCCATAATTATATTATTATCACACAACAAAATAATTGCTATATTGTAGTCAAACCAAATATTTGTAGATAGTTCGCCTTTCCCTAATTTCAGCGTGTTTTCTATCTGTTATATATCCTACTGCTCTGTTCAGCTGTAGTTCAGTGGTCATACAATGGAAGCAGCAATGGTCAGAGACCTTGCCTTTGTGGAGAATGAAAAGTGAGTTTGAATAATATCAAACGAAACCAGCATACAGAAACACTTTGTCCCGAATCTCAGAGCACAATTTTTTGTGCTTTCTCCTAATAGTTTTTAAAAATACATGATAGTGTTATTTGGTACATAAAATGTATGTTCTCAGCTAACACCCATAGAGCTTTCATGTCATGCATTTCTTATGTGCTGAGTCTTCAACTGAGAAGTGTGTGGTGTCCATACCAGCTGGGAGTATATGATTGTTGGTGCCTCTAGCTCAAAGCAATCTCATTAACTTTTCATCTCATCAACTGCTCTGTACCCGCATATTTCCTCTAACATGAACAATTCCATCAGTTCTGGTTCTAATGAGAAATATAACAAGAAGAGACAAGCTTTTTTCCTCCTAAAGCAGGAGGTGAGCAAATACATCCTCTCAAGAGCCTCTGGGGATGTACTAGAAGGTTGTTCCTCCTCTGTGGACCACCTTATCCTCCATACAGTGTGGAATCTGTGAAATTAATTCAGTGCTTGTGCTATCTTCCTCTCACACAGATAAACTGGAAATGACTCCATCGAAGATTTGCAGTTACAACATTTGAAATTAAGAGGAGAGTTATTCCTAGGTTGGCACAATGCCCTGTGCCCTCAGTGGGAGAAACTGCTGGCCTGCACTATCATGCCAAACAGAATGCCAACATTCCTGGCGGCAGGAGGGGTTTTGCTGTTTGCCAGCAGAGGCAGAGGCTGCATGGGGAGATACCTTTCACTGCACACCATCACCACCACCACCTTGTGCAGAGAAGGATGAGAAGGAGGAACACAACAACAATGACAAGGAGCAGGAGAAAGAGAAGGGACGAAGGAATGGGAGGGGGAGAGAGGGAGGGCCTTTGCATACAACCTTTCTAAAATGTCACTGAGTAGGTTTCAACTGAATAGTACAAAAATAATCTAATTTTACTCCCACTCTAAGAGTACAGCATATATGATTCTCTCTCTTCATCTATTTCCCCTGAAAGCTTTCTGCACCCAATTGCATTAATGAATGCTGAACCGATGATGACGCAGGTCAGATCAATATGGATGCATGTAGAATTAGGTCATTCTGATGGAGAGCAGGCCCAGATGTTCCAAAAGCACTCTGCCAGATGAGAGGCAGCAAGCTGAGTCCTTGTCCCTCACTTTCACTTACAAGAATTATTTTGAAGTTACAAATTTTTTCTGAACCTGAGCTTAAAACATGATACATCAAGGTGACAGGTCTTGGTCCCTATCTGCAGCTGTTAAGCCCTCTAGCATCTAAGTAGGGCTTCTCCTTACAAGCAAGGAAGAGGGACAATTTAGGGAGAGGAAATGTCTTTTCATAACCCTGCGCGGTGAAGTAGTAAGCCTTCAAGACTGGGAGAAAAGCAAGAGTGAAGCTAAAGGGATCTGTCCCTGGACAGATTCACTGTTGCATCCTGTCTTCTGCCTCGGTGGGGTGGCTGCAAGGGAGTGCCAATGGGTCAGCTATTGTAGAAAAGATGTTTTAAACAGAGTCATTTAGAGTAGAGCCATTGGTAGCAAGCAGGGATTGAAGAGCAGGGCTGAGGTGAACCTTATTGCCTCATTATATTTCTATGCTACTATCTCAGGCACCCAGTAAGCTGAAGTTTTAATATTAAAGGCTATTAGCTTTATTTCTGAGCAAGCTGCAAAAAGCACGATACTCGACTTTATGTCCAAGAAACACTAAAAGCTTGAGGTAGATATCTTGTGCTAAATGTGTTGTATAAGTCATTAATAATAAAAAAGCTATAAAGTGTAAAACCATTACCAAGCAACACTTCGGATGTGTCAGGCATTATGGCATGTAACGCTACTGCTAAGCTGGTACAGCTCATACCTGACAGCTGCATAACTGAGAAGAAGCAGGTAGTTTCCTGGAGCACTGCAGGCCCCCATAAGCTAAGGGGCCTAAAAGTCAGTGGCAGTAACTCTATCATCCTGAGCACAGTCCCACCACAAACTGCACAGATGTGAATAAAGAGCATGCAAGAAGGATGACCCTGGGAACTACAGACCTGTCCTTATCACTTTAGTGCCTGGTAAAGTAATGCAGAAGATTATTCTAAGAGGTCTTGAAAAACATCCGAAAGACAACATAGTCTTTGGTCACAGCCAGCACAGCTTCATGAGACAAAATCCCTGCTTATCAAACCTGAATTTGTTTTATGACGAGGGAATCCACCTAGCAGATCAGGCGAAGCCAGTTGATGTGATCTTTTTGATTTCAGTTAAGTTTTGGTACTGTCTCTCACAGTGTCCTGCTGGACAAAAGGTCCAGCACACAGCTGGATAAACACATCGTGTGATGGGAGAGCAGCTGGCTCATGGGTCACACACAAGGGGTGACAGTGAATGAGGTGACATCAGCATGGGGACCTGTCACTAGGGGGGTTCACGGGGCTCCACCCCAGGCTCTGTGCTCTTCAGCATCTCCATAAATGAGAGAGATACAAAGTTCACAGATGGTACAAAACTGGGAGGAGCTGCTGACTCCCCTCAGGCTGGGAGGCTCTGCAGAGAGGGCTGGGCAATCACCAACCGTATGAAGTTCAAGAGTAAGGGAAAGTCCGGGTTCTGTACCTGGGATGGGACAGCCCTGGACGTACAGACAGATGGGAATGAGAGGCTGGAGAGCAGTGCCATGGAAAGGACCTGGGGTTCTGGTCCATGGCAAGCTGAACTTGAGCCAGCAGTGCCCTGGCAGCCAGGAGGGCCAAGCATGTCCTGGGGGCATTAGGGACAGCATCAGCAGCCAGGCAAGGGAGGGGATTGTCCTGCTGTGCTCTGCTCTGGGACAGCCTCGCCTCCAGTGCTGGGGGCAGCTCTGGGTGCTGCAGAGTAAGAAGGACAGGACTAGACAGTGTCCAGTGGAGGGCATGAAGACAGTGAAGGGCCTGGAGGGGAAACCGTGTGAGGAGTGGCTGAGGTCACTTGGTCTGTTCAGCCTGGAGGAGATTGAGGGGAGAGCCCATTGCAGTTACAGCTTCATCATGAGGAGGGGCAGGCAGTGATCTCTTATCTCTGGTGAGCAGTGACAGAACCCAAGGAAATGGCCTGAAGTTGTCAGGGGAGGTTTAGGTTGGACACTAGGAAAAGGTTCTTCACCCAGAGGGTGGTTGGGCACTGGAACAGCTCCCCAGGGAAGTGGTCACAGCACCAGCCTGACAGAGTTGATGTGTTTGGACAGTTTTATCAGGCACATGCTTGTGATTCTTGGAGATGGTCTTGTGCAGGGCCAGGAGTTGGACTTAGTAATCCTTGTGGGTCCCTTCTTATTCAGCATGTTCTGTGATTCTGTATTTTGAATCTCTACCCCATCTAAACTCTCTGCAACACAGACCAAATGGAAAGATGATACCATCAACAAGAGCTACCAGGTCACCACCTATGCAGGCCATAAACCACGTTCTTACAAAACTAAGCAAATTTAATCCTGCTTAATCATACTATTTCACTTCCTTTATGGTCTACAATTTCAACAAACCCAGACAAAGTTTTCCTGAAATGAAGAATGAGAACGTGTGTTGCAGCAGACCTCTTGTAAGTGGTAGAAGTAAGCCAAGACACAGACTCTCATTCAACAAAATGAAAAAGTCCCAGTTGATTCTTCATTACAGCATCCTGACTCTGACTACTGCAAGCTCCTACTGCAGGCTCCAAATGCAGACAGTGACTGCTGGCTATTTCCTGCTGGACTATGCAAGCATTGGTTTGCAGACTCCGAACACAGGCTTTCACCCAGCTCAACTATGGCTGCAGGCTCCAACAGCAAGCTCTGATTCCATCAGACCCAGACTGATAGCAGATCTGTTACTGCAGCAACTCTCTTCCTCGTTTTGTTCTTTGTGCCTCTCTCTGGATTATTCCTGCTCCCTCAGGACTCCTCTACCTCCTCAAGGTCCTTTTTCTCTAGGCCCTTTGCCTCTAAGCTCCCCATAACCAGCCAACCCAGTCCTTTTATCACACTTATCTTTATTAGTCACAGCTGTGACCCATTAAGGGCAAGGCTATTCCTCTTTTTTGATAATTAATACAACTGTGACTTATCAGGGGCAAAATTGCTTGTAATCTCTTTTTCTACACCTACAAATGTGAACTGCACAGTGGTGTTGAATGAGCATATGCTTCCAGAAGAGGCATGCATGATGGCTTTAAAGACAAACAGCAAAACATTCCTGCCTGTCTGGAGTGAGCAACACAGTTTACAAAGTATTAAGTGGTCAGTATGAGACTGAAACTTGGTTCTAAAAATGTCTGTGCTAAGGAAGAATGAGGAGGCTGGGATTTTTCATTTCTAAATAGATCTTTTCCCTATTTGTAGGTTGGTCTCATTTCACAGCAACTATATTCTGCACCAACATGTGGTAGACCAAAGATTAAGTCTCAAATTCCCAGACGCTGGGTTAGAAGAGGCCAAGAATGTCACAGAAGTGACAAGATTAGTGTCAGAAGATGAGGGTTTTGTTGCCATACTTTTCAGCACCTCTCGTTACTTGAACCTTTTAAGAATGCTGACATTTGTAAAAGCAGCTAATTCTCACCTCTCTTTTCCACAGCAATCAACTCCCAGGGAGAGGCTCAGCTAAAAAGAGCCATGTCATTTTTTTTCAAATGGTTGTGGCTTATACCCTCCTGCTGGCAACATTAATGCCATCATTTGCTTTTTATGAAGTGGTCAGGGCTTCATCAGAGTGCCAGACTTTGAAGCAGGAAACCATGAAAATAAATGCTACAGTTATCAGACAGAGTTCAAATATGTGCCAGGTAGTCATTCAAGTGCCTTATTAAATGAATGCATTGTTTTAAAATCACTTGTAACATATGTGTCTGAACTTGTTCTGACAGCAGTGAAAATGACTGTGTGCATTTTTAAGACCAAAATCTTGCCTGGAGTTAGAAAATACAAAGTAGTTGTATAAAATTGTAAGATCGAAAGATAGAGCTATGCTACAGTGTGAAGGGCATTTCAGAGATATTACTCATTCCACATACCCTCTCCAGACATTCAATCAGAATCACAGTCTGAAGCAGGGGCAAAGATTGCTCTCAAAGTAGTACCTAAGCTCATCTAGTGACTTAGTACATTGCAAATACTGTTTTAGGTACTTGCACAAAATTTCTGTTGCCGACAAGAAAACAAAATATGAGGACATACATGAATGTGGAGATCACCTTGTTCTTCTGGATGTTCCTCAGATCACACCATAACTGCAGGGAAGGCAGAGACCTCCAGACTGTTTGGGGTATTTTTTAAGCTGTCCTTAAAACTATATCTATTTCTCAACATCAGTCTTGCTCTTTAATCCACATACTTCAACCTTAGCCCAAAAATTCTGAACTTCAGCTTTTTTTCAGTTTGTATGGAATCAGGAAACTCCAAACTCACTCATTTTTATCTTCCAGAGTCCGAGGATGGAATTTTATCTCTAGGTCAGTTCAGGGGTTTCTGATTATGTGTTCTGTGCTCAGAAGCAAAGGTCTGAGATATGTACTGGCTAAGAGATTACTTCAAAATACTTCGGCAGAAAACCAAGTTCAGATGTGGAAAAGGAATGTAAGATCCTTTTCAAATATGTTTTTCCTGGATTGACATACTCTAGAATATCTGGAGAACCAAAAGTGAGCTTTAGATCTCATGGGAAATGCCTGAGGAAAGAGCCCAATCTTTACAAAAGACTGCAGATAGCAAAAGTGCAGCATACAGAAAGCTCTCTAATTGTCACTGTAACAAGCCATGGCATAGCAATGGCTAGATATGAACCTCCGTTTTAAAGTAGGGTTGACAGTAAAAGTTAAATTTGCTTGCTGCTTCTGCTGCTACCTTAAGGCCTAGCCTAAACACCAGTGAAAGTAATGTGAAACTTCTCATTGATGTTAGCATTCCTACAAATTAAAGAACCACTTGCCATAACTACCTGTCTCTGCACTCATATTGACTATGCACGGGCTGTCATAAAAGTGACCATCACACTGCAGCACCTCACATTTTATGTTTGTATTTCATACCTGAATTGTCTATGAACAAACTAAAACTTCCCCAATTCTTTCTCTCTTCAGCATTCTTTGGTTCTGTACTAGGTGTCAATAGATATTGTTCTAGCCTATAGATATTTGTTATTTGCATATTTGTGTGCATAATAGTTGTCATTAAAATCTCAGGCTCCTTCAGTTTAACAAGTAGATAATTGATGGAATAATGACATCTAACTTACTTAGGGAATAAGATTATCTTTTGCTATTTAAATCAATTGCTAATATAAATTATGAGTTGTGAATCTCAAGAAAATGTAAAATTAACAAATGTGTGAATATCAAGGAAATACAAAAATAACAATGCATTTATTTTTTTTATCATGTGTGATTTCCTGTTCTAACAACATTTACTTTTTGCCACTCCAAGATTACAATTAACTTTTTAACATAAGGAGCAGTAGATGTATTAGAAGCATCCCAGGGTTTATGAAAAGAAAGAGAAAAAATGCAGTTCTGCATGGCTTAACAAAGGTGTTGTGGACACAGCTATCATCTAGTTTAATATCTTTAACTAAAAACTAAACATCATAGTTCCTTTTGTCTTCTGTGCTGACTTGCCCTTTTGCATAGTTTTACTGAATTTGCACTAAGTTTTGCATCTCAGCATGTTCCCACTCTGTATTGAAAAAGAGAAGCACTATGGGAGGATATCAGTTGGATAAAACTTTTTTGGCCAAAATGTTTTTCCTGAATAACTTTGATTCAAATTTATTTGTTTGCTTGTTTGTTTGGGTTTTTTGGTTCTTTGTTTTTGGGTTTGTTTTTCTTATTTTGTTGGTTTGTTTGGGTTTTTTGTTGTTTTTGTTGGTTTGTTGTTGTTGTCGTTGGTTTTTTTGTGTAAGCTGTTTAAGGAAAAAGTCTCAAAACTGGAAAAACGTCAGTATTTCAGTTCTGAGATTTTATTTTTAGTTTTCAGCATTTGTAAATTAACTTCAGTTCTCTTAAAGAATGAATGAGGAAAAAAGCAATCCCTCCCAAAGCCTAAAACTTGTTCTCAATCAAAAATTATTATTTTTCCTACTTTTCATTTGGCTGTACACTTCGTTCCAGGTTCATGCAAAATGAATTCTTGTAGACTGCTAGTGAGCCCTGCAAATCAATTACTAGCCCAGATCTAGATACAAAATTCTAGTTAGGAACATTTCTTTGGCAAAAGAACCCGTTGTAGTTTTGTGTGAGCATCAAACTCCTAGGTAATTTTCAGATAGATTAATTATATTCTTCCAAACACTCTCTCTCAGTTTGTTCAAGAATTTACTTTCACATAAAAAATGTACATTAATTTAATTTGTGGTCATGAAATTGTGAAAGAATGATGCTGATACAAGGCCAGAAAAGGAATATAAGGCATTGAATCTACTGCAATGCAAATATAAAGGTGTTGGTTGCTAAAAAGGGATGCCAGAATCATCTATTTTACTATTTCAAACCCTGGATCCAGCTGTTCGTACCATAAAGGGTGAATGGAAGAATTTGCAAATAAAATTTGTTGGGATTAACATAATAATATTAGTTGAAATAAAAATCACAATTATGTGTCTGAGACAAGGTATGTACTAACATCTTTGTCACACAAAATTCTTTTTTTCCTCCAAGATGTCAGCAGGAGGTGTGAATGCTCTCCTTCTCTGAAAATAAGGACAAATCCTTGCATGATGTTAATGGCACATTTTAAGTCTATGTAAAGCCCTTTTGCTTTTCCAGGGCAGCATAAGGAGTTCATGAACAGTGAGGGGGGAAATGCCACCTATCTATACTGGCCACAAGGTCAGCATCTCTGAGAGGAAAGTCACTTTGTGAGGGTGAGAAATCATGACCATTCGTAGAGAGCTAAGAAGAGTCTGGACAATCTCCAAAGTCACCTTTTCATGAAGAAGTGTTGCCACTGCTTTGAGCATTACTCACTTTGCCACAGAAGACGGCAAAGGCTGCTGCAATATTAAGGGTGAAAGGAAAAAGAAGTTCAAGTGGAGGTTCTGGTATTGCAATGGTGGTCTTCCTACATTCATACCAAAATTATTTTGCCATTGCATTTTTTGGTCCCACTTCTCCAAGATTCATGTCTCTAGTGAAAAGAAAACAAACGAAAGAAACCCAAACCAAGCAAAAAAACCCCAAAAAACAAACTAAACAAACAACACCCTCCACACAAAAAACAAAAACAAAAAAAACCCCACAAAAAAAAGCCCCAAAAAACAAACAAAAAAACCCCAAAAAACTCAACAGACAACAAGAAAAACAACTCCAAAAACCCAACAAAAAGACCACAAAACAAAAACAAAACAAAACTAAAACTACAACAGCAAGTAAACAACAGCAAAAACCTCCAAACCCCCCAAAAACAAACCAAAAACAACAGAACAAAAAAAGAAAACTAAAAAAGCCCCCACACCAAACCACAAAACAATGTAAGGGAAGTAATTAAAAGACAGGCACAGGTAAATGAGTGGTAGAAAAGATTATGTAAATGATAGAACCATAGAAAAATTTGGGTTGTAAAGAACCTTAAAGACCATCTACTTCCAGCTCACTTGCCATGGGCAGAGACGCCTTCCACTAGGCTTGGTCACTCAGAGCTCCATTCAACCTGGCCTTGAACACTTCAAAATATGGGACATCCAAAGTTCTCTGGGCAACCTGTTCCAGTGTCTCACACTCCACCTCTCAGTGAAGAATTTCTTCTTAATATGTAATCTAAACCCACTTACTTTCAGTTTGAAGCTATTCTCCCTTGTCCTATCACTACCTGCTCTTGTAAAAAGATCCTCTTGGGATCTCTTGTAGGCCCCCCATTAGATACTGCAAGCCATGCAAGATGCATTGAGAACAAGTGGATGCAGATATGTCAAATAAATGACAGCAAAGTGCCTCAAGGCACTAGATGCTGTAACAGCCCATGCTTTGCAAGGGAAAGGGGGAAGCATGTGGTGGCCTGATCCAGTGCCATTCTGCGGACTGATGGGTTGGAACTGTGATCTCAGAGATCTCCTTGCCCTTGGACTATTTAAGCAGCAGGATTACCAGCACAGTGGCCAGGGAAGGGATCTTCACTCTCTGCACAGCCCTAAGCAGCTTAACACAGACTCTCATGTACCAGCCACACAGACTCTACACCATAACATGTAACTAGGGAAATTTTTCTGTTAAAGGACTTTGAACAACTGAATGATGATTCTTCTTTTGCCTCTCTTCATTCTTTTTCCTGTTTGGTTTTCTTTTTTGTGAATTAATGCAAGATTTATTGCCTTGGGTGAGTTTTTCAAAGCATGCACAGTTGGCCTAATCCTGTTACTGTTGAAGCCACTGGGAGGTTTGCCAATGCTTTTAATAAGAACAGAGTTAGGCCAGTGCTGTCCACTTTGAAGCCCCTGCTTTGTGTGTACTCATGTGAAGTGGGGAACAGGGCACTGATAAAATGAGAACCAGTCTAAACCTGGATCCAGCAAGGAAAAATAATACAAAGAAAACCTTTCCTATGTTTCAAAGAAATATTTTCATCCATTTCTTGCATCAATCCCCAAAAGTATCAAATTGATTTCGTAATCAGCACCTGAATTGTGAGAATGTTCCACTCTGTGGGGTTATAGCTTATTTTAAACTGATTCAATTTACTTTTTGAAGGTAGCTGTATTTCAGTGGAAAAGTGTGCAGAATACACATTTTTTCCCTCAAGTGCACCTATGAATAGTCTTCTAGAAATCCATTCTTAGTCAGGAATTTAAAACCAGAAAGGATCATTGCATAGTTACACTGTCAGCATAAAACAGTTTATAAAGGTACAGCCAACAATTTCAATATTCACCCACAGCTTCTCTGTGAGTTATAGTAACTTATAGAATATTTAAGTGTGTGTGTTTTCAGAGCTATAAATAGAGAAATATATACATAGTCTGCTGGACTGGGTGTGCCACAAAGAGAGAAGGCGTTATCCAGACTGAAACAGGAAAGTAATTGTGAAAGACAAACTAAAATGAAACAGGATTTTTCTTTTAATTTCTGAACTTCAGTAATGTATTATTATTGCTCTTGAATATATAGATTTTTTTTTTTGAAGTATTGATTTGATCTGTTAAGATATCTGGATTGGACAAAGATTATACTCATAAACACAAAATGTTTTCATTAGCTGCATCCAACAGTAATACTAAGAAAAGCATTTCTCCAGATAGTTTATTACATTGCCTTGATTTAGGCTGTGCCAAGAAAGATGATAAACAGGCTTCAACTTGATTGAAACACTCTTACCGGTGTTAACATTTCATGCAAGAAAGCAATGGTAGTTTATACAAATTGAAACAGAAAAACCAAAAAACAAAACACTAAAAATTAGTGGCTTTCATAAGCTACCAAATATAGTTGATGATAATATATTATTTTTAAAAGCCCTTAAGAATCTTTGTTAGAAGAAAAAAATAGCAAAAAGCACAAGGCTGGATAAGAAACCTCTGAATCCTGGTCCTATGCTCTGTGTCCTTCTCAATGTCTAAGTCTCATGATAGTTTGGTTATGTTCCTAAAGCCTTTGCTACTAAACTCAAATGACTGCTTAAGAAATACATTTTTTAGGTCAACAAAAAGAAAGGAACCTGCAGCCTTCCTGGCAGTGGAGTATATCTTCAAAATAAACTCTCCAGGATTACCATAGAACAAGCAGCTAAAATCTCTTTTATTCTCTCTTTTTTTTTTTTTTCCTTTAATCTTTCCCAAATCCTAGCAAGGGTGTAAATAGGACTAGAGTGTAATATACACATATTTAGCCAAATCAAAGTTCATGCTCAGTTTCTTGTAATCATGGACAAGTTTTCATGTTGTAGGAACTATTAAAAAGAAGCAATCTCTACCTCAGAAAATCCCCGAGGACAAAGTATTAGGAATGATAAAAGAAGTAACATTCCTTGATTGCTTTGCATGTGCTTACAGTCCTGTTCCTATATTCCTGGCCAAAGAAATTGTGTGCAAGTATTTCTGGTGGACACTGTGCTTTGTGGACCTTCACCTGACTCACATGGTACGGCAGTGCAACTGAACACAAATGCCCCGTGAACGAGGTTTCTGTAAAGAGGGCCTGGGACTGTGTGAGGACATGAAGAAAATGCTATGCCAGAGTGGATTTTAGAGACTGAAACTCTGGAGCTGTGTGCCCCTGAGTGTAGAAAGGAGGTATGTTAGGAAATAAGGGGATGCAAAGCCTGACAGGATTGCTTTGGATGATGGCATACTGCAGAGGGAGCCGAATCTGATGCAACACCTACACTGTGGTTTGGCGGGAATGTTCCCTGAAGATTCCTGTCCATAAAACCAAGAGTAGCTTCATCTTGGACAAGGTCAGTCAAGTAGAGTAAGATGGAGAACCAGGAGCCATTCTGTCTCAACTATCTGGAATCCAACACTCTTGTTTGCTCCCTGGTCCCTGTTTATGTGATAATGTAAATGTAGATAATGTGGCCATTGTGAGTTTTGGGAAGAGAGTTTAATTAGCAATTACATCACACTCCAGCATTGTACAGAAGTACTTAGTGTCATGCAAAATTTGAAACAAAAATATTTTCTAAAAATCTTTCTTAGAATCACTCTTTTAGTGTTTGACTGTATTACTGTCAAGACCACTTTCAGCCCTAACTTTCAGATATCTTCTCTAACATCATTCAAGAGCCTTGAAGAGTGTCTCTTTGGAACGTGTTTCCTAATCTATTTTAAACCACATTTTCACTTCTGCTTTAAATTTAGTATTTGTCTGTGTTTCTTTAAAGGTTTTTTATGTGCTCTTCCTGTAAGGGCTTTGAATGTGCCTCTGAAAACCACTAAACAACAAAGTTGTTGTTGCCATTGCTGCTTGATCTTTCTGGGAGGCCAGTCCCACACAGACCTCCTTCTCTCTCCAGAATGCTGCATATTGTAAATAAAACAACAACTTTCAGTTTAGTCAGAGGAGAAAAATGCAGTAGCTGTCTCTTCTTTCAGATCATGAATTAATTTTTTGTTTTGTGTACACCAGTTTCAATAGCTGCACAGTCATTTACGTTAACCAAAAGGCTTCAGCTACAACAGAAAACATGCGGGACGTGGTGAGATGCCTTTTAAAATTTGCCATTCTGGCATTGAATGAAGCATTATATTTAGATATGTTCCCAGCTTTTCATTCCTTTTTACACTTTTCATGCTCTGCATGTGCTGTAATCACAGATATTTAGGTGAGAAATTATATTAAAAGGATATTTCCATCATGTAGCAGGAAGATGTATGTTTTCTGTCTGAGTCAGTGAATTCTGACACCTCGCACTGTAATAAGTCTAGGTCTATTCACGTGACTGAAAACAAACTCAGGAAAAGACAAACAAAAGGAAAAGGAAAGAGCGATATTATTTGTATTATATCTGCTCTCCATATCTAAATAGAAAACTATCCTTCCATTCCATAGGAGTTTTTGAGATATTGCAACATTTTTTCCCGTACTGAAATGGGAGGAAGAATTGAAGCATAGAAAAATATAAAAAATTAACAGCTAAAAATCAATCCAAAAGTGGAAAAAGAAGAGGGCAGGCAATTCCAATTGTATCTCATCTCCCAGTCTGATTTTACTGCTTATTTCTGCTCAGTTAATTGTTGCTAGCTGTCTTAACGTACACTTATAAGGTAGCAATGTTTTAGCACAAAAGGTATCTAACAGAGCTAGGGATGTTGGTGAGTTTATTTCAGTTTTTTTAGCTCTAACTCAGCTAGGCAATTAAACATGTTCTGTATGTTATCTCTTGACGCCAGAAAGGGCTGCAAATCAGAACTTCCCTCAGATACTTCTCTGATAATGCAAGTGAAAGCATTTTACACCTAGAAAAGGTTCAGCTCTAAGGAAAGCAGAAGAAGATCTCTTTGGATTTTGTGTTTGTGAAGGCAGTGAAATGGACAGATGGAAGAAATGGAGAGAGAAAGGCAAGCAAACTACAGTTTATGTAGTTTGTGTAATGTGTTACTGTCTGAGGCTGTACATCAGGATGACCTGATGTCTTCCCATTCTCCAGTCGGGTAGAGAATTTTCTTACAAATTGTGGTCAGGAACGGTCCCTATCCAAAACATTTCACAGAAATAAAATTGGATATATTTTAGAGATAGGATTTTCAAATAATTCAGATTTTCAGAGAATATCCTTCCAGCACATACAATCAGATCCTGAAGACATGGGCTGTCTCTAACAGAATCCAGCATGTGCCAGGGGAGTCGCCCTGCAAGGAAGCTGAACAGGCCTTGCCAAAGTACTTCCTTACAACTAGGAATTTCAGGGCCTAGAGACTCTTAACTCAGAGCCAAAATGTAGAAATCCAGGGCTTCCAGTGTCAGCAGCTGTATGCCAGCTCAAACGTTTGGACTGCAGAGACATCCAGCACTTCTTAAGTCTGCCGTGTAGCCTACCCTGCTTATCACTGGAAGATCTGTTAAGTCTCTCAAATTAAAATGGAATAAAGTTACTTTTAAAACAAGAAAGAAGAAAAGAGTCTGACCACCTGAACTAAACCACACTTTCTGCATCCCCAAAAAAAAGCTTTTAGTGGAAAAACTTTCAGCGTTACTTCTTGACTGATGCACTGTCTTCCCATATGGAGTAAAATTTTCACTCATGTTATCACTCCATGCTTTTTTATGGATAGATTTCTAAACCTGTGAGGTCTATCAGCTACTGTACCTGTGATTCTAGGTATCTTTTGAAGTCTGAGTAGTGAATATCCAATCATCACTGATCAAATCCTGATAACATAGAGATATGATTCCTTCATGTATATTGGCTTGGAATCAGAATACAGAAGAAAAATATATTTACTGTTACAGAGGATACACAAAGAGGTGCTGTACTTAGTGGGAAACAGAATTAAAATCTTGAAGAGCAAATGGAATAGAGATGTAAATCACTGCCTCTCAGTATAGCCAGGCAATGCACAAGTACGGCTGCTAATAAAACCCTAAAGGAAAGTGTTCTCCTTTCACTCAAAAAATGCTTATGCCTAGTCAAAGTGAATAATGAAATCTTGAGGAGGGGGAAGAAAAAAAGGAATTGAAAGTTTCAAGCAAAAAGAAATTTCAAACCAGAATGGGAAAATTTTTGTTTGATAATTTAGAATTTCCCACAAGCTACAGATTTCACTGAAAAAAAATCCAGATCAGCTCCCATTTCCCTGTTTGGTCTTCACAGAAAGCAATGCTGGAATTTACCTCCTAAGTTCTGAACCCCAGACTTCTCTAACTGCATGCACAGTAGTCTGTACCAGTTTAAGGTGATTTGCTCCTTTGTTCTCTTTGAAAAGACTCTTAAATTTAACAGCTGTGAGCCATGGCTATGCTTGGGTTTCTGCCAGCATAAGCTGCTGTTACATATAATTCTTCTTCCTCTTTGCTTTAGAAAATGAACATGTTCCTTCATAGTTTGTGTTTTAAAATGTAAAGTGAACTAGACTCTTCTAGTGCCTAGCAATATATAATCTCTTCTTTCTCCTCTGTTCCTCTCCCATTACAGCCCAAACCAACCTTTCCTAAATACAACATCCAAGTTTGAATATAATTGTACAAAAGATGTTTCATCATAGAATTCTAGAAGGTTGTGGGCTGGAAGGGACAAAGACTACCTAGTTTCAAGCCCCCTGCCCTGGGCAGGAACACCTTCTATTAGACCTGGTTGCTCAAAGCCCAGTCCAACTTGGCCTTAGACACTTCCAGGGATGGGGCATTCACAACTTCTCTCAACAATCTGCTCCAGTGCCTTGCCATTCTCACATTGAAGAATTTCTTCTTGCCACTCTCACAATGAAGAATTTCTTCCTAATATCTAATCTAAACCTGCCTCCTTCCAGTTTAAAGCCATTAATCTTTATCCTCTCATTACACTCCCTTTTAAAAAGTTCCTCTTCAGCTTTCTTATAGGCCTCCTTTAGAAAGGCTGCTGAGAGGTGTCTCCAAAATCTTTTTTTTCTCCCAGTCTGAATAAGCCCAAATACCTCAGTCAGTCTTCATAGGAGAGGTCTCCATCCTTCTGATCATCTTCATGCCCTCCTCTGGATCTGCTTTAACGAGTCCATTCCCTTTGTATGTTGGGAGCCTGCTGCATTAAGGTTAAGCAATTTGGCCAGGACATAAACCCCCTTGCATTCCACTTGGTCTTCAGAGACCAAAGAGGCTGGATGTGGCTAGGTTCAATCTCTGATTATGGCCCATTTGGCATTCGAGGTCTTGTCATGTTCAATAAGAACTTTTTGGTTATCATAGACTCACAAATGGTATGATTAACTAATCGTACACTTTGGGTCCAGTCGCTTCAGTAACAGCTTTGCTATCACAGGTTCACAAATACTGTGGTTTATTGAAACAAAGATATACAGATTCAGCATTGTCATTGCATGTACTTCCTTATCCTTACTAGCATTTGCAAGATGTGTGTTTTAATACTCAAATTCCCCTAATCAAAAAAAGACAATATGGCCTCAAGGGCACCATGGAAAGTTCAGGTTGGACATCAGGAAGAATTTGTTCACTGAATGCGTTGTCAAGTACTGGAACAATCTTTCCATGGAAGTGCAGGAGTCACCATCCCTGGAAATACTCAAAACCAGCTGGACATGGCACTTAGTGCTGTGGTTTAGTTGGCATGGTGTTGATCAATCAAAGGTCTTGATGATCTTGAGGATCTTTTCCAGCCTTAGTCATTTTACGACTCTTTGATTCTAAAACTTACATTTTTGGATACATTGCTCTTCAAAGTTCCAATCACATGACTTCGTTGCATTCTGTGCAGTTCATCAGAGCCATTGCCCATCCTGTTTCCACAGGGCCTTCTCCCTCAGCCAGCTCATCCTTTCTCCATGTGCGTTGTGCCGCTCTCTGTCCACAAAGATAAAGTAGCAGGTACGCAGTGCAGGCCATGGGTAGCAAGCCTTGGCCCTTGCTGGATGTTTGACCATCATCTCAAAGGGTACCAGACCTGGGTGCAATGCTCCAGGTGGGGTCTCACAAGTGACAAGTAGAGGGGTCTGACTGTAACAGTATTCCGTTTTTGATGGAGGTGCTTCTAACCAGTAGTGTGTTTGCCTTTATTTCTGACTGCATCACATTGTATGCCTATAGCTCTTCTTCACTCAACTTCACATTAAGCTGTTATTTCTCACAAGTAATTTTCAATGGATCTTTTTTTATAGTCTCTACAGGGTCAAATTCTTCATCATCCAAGTACAAAAAATTATTTTTCTTCTAAAAACAGGGAGTAGTTTCGTCACAGTGTTTCTGATGGCATGAGGTGCTAAGAAATTTTAGCTTGGACTGATTTACTGTGTTCTGGAAAAGTACCCTGTGGCTTTTCCACACACAGAAAATCCTGAACAGGTATGCCAAGAAAAAGTCTATTGCAGATAATTTTTATTACTAGCTGCATATCATTCCTTTGGATCTTTTTACATCTGAGTCAGCACCAAAAATATGAAGGACATTCTGAAAAATATCTGATTTAAGCTAACAATGAATTAAAGGAATATTAGAAGGATCTCTTGAAGTTTAACTTTCTAAATGTGAAAATCTTACAGTAAAATCACAAAACTTTTGTTTGCCCTTACCATTGATCCTTCATCTTTATTCTATTCTTTCTGATTGCCAACATGAGACTTGCTAGAAACTTCATGGAATTGCCTTGCCTAGTGCAGAGAAAAATTTTGTGTATTACTTCTTCCACACCAAACAACAGAGGCTCTACAACCACATTTTTAAAACCACAACATTGAGAAGTCATTGTGCCAACGGAGAATGACTGTTTTTTGTTTAGGTTTCAGAATTGTCCACAGTTAAACAGTCTTTCATCAATCAAAATCCCATTCCTTGGAAAATGGTACTACCTGACATTAGGCATATAAGAATATGGCAAACATGGATGTATTTTGCAAACAGAAAATTAAATTTATGTGTCGAAACTTTTAAAACTTTTTGCATTTATCTTTGAACTGGAAAGCATTCTCATGGTTTAATATAATATAAGTATATATTATATCTTCTACTGCAGAAATGGTGTGTATCCCTACACATTTACTTATCAAAATCCATCTGTACTCATCACTTTCTGTCTTTCCATCAAATATATTAAAAAAATAATGAATCTTAGGCAGTAAAATAGAAACAGTTCCAGAAACATGCTTATTTGCAAGTGATCTGGGTGTCTAAATTTTACTACTGGGTAGCTGATGATGGTTTTTTTTACTTCTAAAACTAGAGAGCTGGAATGGATTTAGAATTTTCTCATGGAATAGTATCAAGTGTTTGCACCAGTGAGGCCATACCTTGAGTACTGTGTCCAGTTCTGGGCCCTCACTGCAAGAAATTTGAGGTGGTGGAGCTATTGAAGGGTAGGGAGTACAAATCTTAGGAGAAGGACCTGAGGGAGCCTGGAGAAAAGGAGATTTGGTAATGACTTTATCACTACAACTGCTTGAATGGAAATTGTAACTGGAGGGGTCCATCTCTTCTCCTAGGCAACCAGGGACATGACAAGAGGACATCACCTCAAGCTGCACCAGGAGAGGGTCAGGCTGGACATCAGTAAGAATTTCTTTGTGGGAAGGGTTGATAAGCATTGGAATGGACTGCCATCCAAATGGTGGAGTCACTATCCTTGGAAGTGATCAAGAAAGAACTGACTTGACATGGCACTTAGTGCCATGGTCTAGTTAAGAGAGGGGGGACTTGTAAAAGACCCAGAGGTCTTTTACAGCCTAAATAGTTCTGTGGTTCTGTGATTCTGTTGCCAACCTTGAGTGATCAAAGAAGAAAAAGGAAAAGGAGGGGAAAAAATCCTGATCACAAAATGCTGAATGTGTTGGTAAAAACAATGAGAATTAAATAAAAGTTCATGTTGAGGGCTGCTTATTTACCTAAAGTTGTTTGAATTTGCAGTATTCCTAGTTCATGTTTTGTTCAATAGGCCAGTTTGTGGGGTGGTATTTATTTATGTATGTATTATTTAGTGAAAGAGGAGATTATGATGTAATAATTGGCTCCTTAAGAGATATGATAAAAAGTGAGAACTGTCAAAATTGTGTCTAATTATCATTGCCTTGAGGAATTTCTGACATATAGAGTAGATTTTGGAACATATATGGAGGAACTTCTGACATTTGGAATAGATTTTTGATAGGACAGTAACAATTGCCTCTGAATCTTGTAGTGCCAGATTTAGAAAGATATGTACACAAAAATACCCATGAAGTAGAACACTGAGACTGCTGTGGGATGTGATGTAGAACCATAAATTATGTACCTAGTGGTTCAATATTATGTCATTCTTTTCCTCCAAACAGCAGTAAGGTGGTCAGGCATATAGGCAACTGACCGGGCTTTAGAAAAATTAGCTGACCTACTGACATGGAATAATTATTCATGGAGATTAAAAAGCATGGCATTGAAGGAAACAGAGCTTATAAAACAAGCAGAATAGTCCAAATCCAAAGAGTCAGACTATGATAGAGTCAGAGTTTAGCTTTTGTCTTCTACATCTCCATGGTTTGACAATTCCAAGATATATTTCAAGTTATTCAGAAGCACACAAATAAATGAGAAACAATTGCCTGCCTGGATAATTAGTAGAAAAGTTTTGAAATATAATTCATAAAATCATGGAAAACGTTGATGTTAAGTAAATTATAGTCACACTCCTTCATAGAACCGGGCCACCTTAGATTTAAAAATCAGTTTTGTAGCAAGAACTAACTAGAAATAGCACAGTCTTCTCAAAGACAGGCTACTGATTAGCACTGAGTCCAGGATATTTAAATTATACTGGTTACTGGCATTTTGCCAACAAGAAACTATGTCAGTTGCAACTCGTGTTTCATGTGTTGTATATAGTCATTGAACAGGTGGTTATATTAGTCTCACCTGAAAAATACTTAAAAGTAAATGCATTTCACTGCATGTGTTTCCCCGAATTCTGCCTGGGGGACAGAACAAGGAGTGCTGCACTGGCAAGCCTTTTTCAGCCCTCAAACTCATTGACACTAATCAAGGAAGGGCAGAAAGGAGACAGATGATGAAAGATGTTCCCAGGCTCCTTCAAATTGATTTGGTTTAGAAGCCACTTCAAAGGATGTGGTCAGGAGCACAGCTCTTGGTTTTACATCTGTGGAGCTACATCTGTGAGGTCTCTCCTCCTCATCTTCTCCACTCTGTCTTAAGATGTCTGGTGAATATTGAACTTGGCTGCATGGTTTTCTCTTTTACAGAAAAGGCACAGTTAGACTCTTTTTTTTCTAGGTACTATTGTAAGAATATTCTACCTGGCATTAAGTACAGCATTCAAAACACAGAGCCAGCCACTAACAGCAAATAATTTTGAACTTGTAATACTAGAACTTCAAAGGGAATTCCCATCCATTACAACTAATGAATAAGAATCACACTTTTGATAACTCAGTGGGCTATATGTGGTTTTACTCCATAGCCTTCCAATTGTATGTAAAGTTCTTCTTCATTTGGGCTTAAAACCCAAGTATAAATCTTCTGGACATGCGAGACAGACTAAATCTCCTGTTGCAACTTCACTCTGAAGTGTCTGTTTTGCACACACTCTGGATTTTCATAGTCTCTGAAAGACCTGGATCTTAAAGGTTGCAACTATTTCAAATTCAGCTGGAGCCTGATATAGCTCTTCAGCTGAATGCTAAGCATTTTTGTCAGTCTATGGGAAGGGCTGGTCTGGGAAAATTAACAGAGATGGAAAAGAATAAACTGAGGTTCATTTATAGAGTTTTATTTTGATAAAAGGCTTCAAGGATTCTATATTTCACTTGTTTAGACTAGTTAATTTCTAGGATATAGAGATCAAAAAGTAAGGCCTTGGAGCACAGGATTACCCTCCACCTCCAGCTGCTGACAGTTTTGTCTGAGCAAGAACACCATGACATGGTGCACAGTAACAGCAGATATGTCTGTGAGAGCTGGTCAGATTTCTGCATACATAAACACTAACCAGAACTGTACACACAGAGTGTTTAATTGTCACTTTACTGCATGGTAACAGCCGATACCACTCAGACCTTCTCTTCTTTTCTTCGGGAATTTCCCTCGAGTGCACAGAGTCTAATGCAATGGCCAAATACAGCTCAAATGCGTCTAACTCTGGTGTGAGTTAATGACAGTAATATTCAGGATATAAATATCCAAATTCTGGCTTAACCTTGGGCCAGCAGACAAGTATGCAGAGGGCCAAATATGTGCTTGGAGGACTGTAACTTATAGCTGCCACAGTTGACAGGCATTCCCATTCAGAAAGCCCCTTGAGATTTGCACATAACTATCACACCACCCTCTGAAATAGTGCTGGCAATGACTTATTCAATTTTAAGATCTTTCTCAGGATGGTTGCACATTTGTCTTTTTTTTTTCTTCCCACCAGTGTTTGCCCTTTTTACTGCTTGGTACTTTAAACTGTCAGTATTGACAGTCCTTTAAAAGCCACCTGTAATTTGCAGCAGAACACAGAAGCTTTGCACAGGATTAATGACTTGAACACTCTTAATGAACCTCACTAATAATTAGCTGGAAAGTAACCCTGATATCTTTGCTTGATTCCAGAAGAAAAGAGAAATCATGATTTTCTTTTTAGTGAGGAAGCTAGATAGAACTGGTGAGGAAATTACTTGACTCCACAAATACTCACTGGTCCATCTGAGAAGAAATACCAGAAGTGCATAGATATTTATGAAGAAGCCTATAGAGTGTCATAACAGGGCTTAGAAAATGGATCAATTCTTTTACATCACTCATTTTAGACACACTAATAGCTTTCTCACTCTCACTACAACTGCAGGTTACAGAAAATTTGTAGCAAGGAGGAATATTCTACAAATGCTGGAGAACAGGAGCTGTTTCAGCTCTAGAAAAAGTAGTAGATGAAATGCACTGCATGAATATGGCCAACATATGCAAACCAAACTTCATGAATCAAACTAAATACGAATACTGCTTAAGAAATGGCACACACAGGGACTCTTCACAAGTACTTCTCTAATTCTAACCCCATAAGGATTGCACATAAAAAACACACTGAATGATTATTAGGAAAAATTCATCTGTCAATGGATTTATTTGCAAACATCAGGTTTCATTGTCTGTCTTACAAATCTACACATTAAAAGGTAGTATAGCATTGGCCAAGGTTAAATAGCACTCACTTTATTTCAATCTACAAACTGAAGTCAATCATCACGCCTTGATATCACTCCTCCAAATTCTCGATAGAACTGACAAATAAAGAAGAGGTAAATCAAACCTAACTACTTTAGCTCCAGCCAGTCTGTCTCCAGTCAAAGCATCCATTCAGCTGGGAAGTACATCAAAATTTATAGCACAGACATTTACCGTGAAAGGCTTTAATACTATGAGGAATCCTATACTCGTGTCTTGAAAGCCAATGATATGACACAGAGCCTATATTTGCACTGTCCTAGAGTAGTGCTCAGTAGCTGACTACAACAGCAAGCAAAAATATTTTTTAGGCTATGAATGTTATTTTGTCTGTGTACACTGATACTGGATGTGTCTTCCTCAAAGCTGAAAACAACAAAACATTAGAAATGGTAACAGCTCTAACCCTTTTTTCTCTCTCCAACTGAGAGTACAGAATCCCAGAATATAGATGCAGTTCCCCATCAAAAAGTTGGGCAACACATTTCTGTTTCCAATATCATGAATGAGTGAGATAGAGCAGAAAAATTCTTGCAGAGAGACTATAGAGCAAATCCTAGACAGTGAGAGTTTGCAAACATTTATATTGCTGTCAACTTCATGCTTTAATTCCTAACATTATCAGTGATAATATGAAAGAGATGAGCATCTGAATTGCTCTCTTAACATGAAACAATAATCATCTTGTTTGGACAAACTCTCACAGCTTCTTAGAAAGAAGCTTCAGTGTATCAGAGACAGCAGAAATATACCTGTTTCCTCTTTCAACCGTAAGTCCAACTACATTGCATTTCTCTTGTGAGAAATATGCGTGGCTAAAGCAATGCATACGACATCTATGTTCTACTGGTTTTATTTGTGTTTGGACAAGTGGAAATCAGGTGAATTAGTCCCACACTATTTTTTTCAGATTGGGGTCCAGATGTAGAAGGCAATTGCACAGATATTGAAGTGCATCCTCTTTGCATCATTTGTATTGCTAATAATCTCTATGACAGAGCCTGAATGTTCATAAGAGGGGTATCTATCCAAGACTCTTGATCGTCAGTGAACATGCAAACAGGAAAACAACTTTACAATAATGTAGCAGAAATCTTCATGCATTCAGGAGTAATCAGCTGTCCTCATTGTTAAACCACAACATGAGCACATAGCATGTCTGATATGGATTGTATGGTTTCACCACACAAAAATACAATAGTCTTTTGCTATCCTAGTCAAAATAGGATATTATGACTGATTATAGGACATCTTTCAGTAGGGAGTTCTAGTTGTATTCCTGTTAACTTAGCATTTCATTTACTTTTCTTCTTTATTTAAGGTTCTCTATGTAGAAACTCTTCTTGTTTTGTCAGGGCTTCTTTTTATAACTAATTTGGTGATGATATTTATCCCTTTCCTCTTCCTATCCAGAACAGTTCAGCAGTTCAAAATCTCCTTGCCTTTTTCTAAGTTTACTTCAGCAATTCTTGGAAAGAAGGTTGTGCTTAGAACTTAAAAGATGTACTAGCTGGTAATGCACAGAAAGCTTCAGCTTGAGAGACCATCTTTTCAAAAGCAACTTCCCTTTCTGGCTTATGTCTACTCTGAATAATTCACATTTTCCCCACTCTGGTGCCTTTGTCTTCTCTTGTGTTTGCTAATTGCTGACCAGTGGCTATGCATTCACATTTCAGGAGGGCTTTTAATCTGACATGACCAATGCATATTAAGGAAAAAAACAAGTGAAAGGCTGAAACACAACACCATAGGGCAAGCTATGTAAAGTCAAGCATGGCCAGAGTTGGTAACCCTGATAAGTTTATCTTTTGATACTACTCTATTTCTTTGCTGGAGCAAGGGAGTGGAGGACTGTTTTTCTTTCTGCTTTAAAGCTTCTAGAGCTGATAAAAGTAAGAATTTATTCCCATTTGGTATTACAGAATTGAAAGAATGATATTGCGTGTTGCCTCAAAATGTCTTCAGAAGTTTGAACATTTCTTTGGAAATGGAAAATTCATACCGGATTTCATTTTGAAATGAGATTTAATTTCAGATACTTCAAACTCCCAACAACAACAGAAGTAACCACAGCTCTTAAGTGCTATGCTACTGGACTTAGCAAAGCTGAAAACCCTCAGGGACTGTTGATTTCTAGGGCAACATGCAGGATAAGAGCTTTCAGGGCTGTCAACTCATTAAATCTTAGGTCACAAACCTGAGGATGCATTTTAGGTATATGCCAAGCATACAGCTGAGCAAACCCCTGATAGGAATTTGGCAGCCAATCTTGGCAGCTCTCTTTGCAGGAATGTTCTTGGTCTGTCCCCAGATTCCCAGGTTAGTGTTTTTCTGTGAGCTAATGTCACACTATTTAGTTCACATTTTTTAACAGAAAACTTCCACTTTGACATTTCTGAGCAATTCCAGTAGAATTTGTTACTATGGTTGCCAGTAACAGCTGATAATGGACAGAATGTATAATATATACAATCAGACATCAGTAACAGCTGGTAATTGTCAGAGTATATAATATATATAATCAGGCATTATTCCCATTATCTCAGATTCACCTGGTTTTGCTTTTGGTGAATTCATTTTCATTGTAGACAACTTATTAGACCCTGCCACGTCCTTTAGTTCACTATTCTTACTAAGTTTGAGTCACATTCTTCATAATGCAGGCACTTGCTTGATCTTTCCCAGCCAAAAGTCTTTCTCCTCACTAATCTTCCAAAATAATTCTGCTGCTTTTTAAAAATACTAACCTCCCTTCCTGTTGTGAAGTTTTTATGTTTTCTAAGAAATGAAGATTCACATACAGTGAATTTGGTTTGTTAGAGTAGCTAGTTTTACACACACATTGTTCAAGCAATGTCTAACTAATAAACATGTAGCTGAAGCTGCTTACTGTGCTAAGTAGGACCATGCTCTGAACTGACTAGCATTAATAAAAGGCTGAGGCCCCCTTGGGATTCTAATAAACTATTTCTGGTTATCCATAGGTTGTCAGTGACTGACAATAGTATGTCCTGTTCTCCACACTAATGTAGGTTTTCTAGAAATCCTTACCTTATATCAGCAATCTTACCACATTTGAGTTAAATTTCCCAACATACCTCAACACTTGTGAAATAGCAAACATAAATTGCTGTCAGGTTTGCAGTTTTTTCATATGATCCATTTTTGGAGCTGAAAATTAGACCTTATTCTTACTCAAACTCCTTACTACTCTGAAGGACTTCTGTGCATACCTATTATTTCTGTTATTTGTCACAGATGACTCCTGAAATGCAGTAAGATTTGTTCAAACATATGCTTCATCAGAGGGTGCACCACATATATCACTTCCATTTTCTGAAAATATTAACTTGAAATATTTTCAAGACTATGTGTTATTCTAGAGATTGTATTTTGAAGAAATGTGTCAGCCTTCGCTCTCTGTGAAGGAAGCTGGCTGGCCATATGTATTCATAACATGTATACAAAGGTCAAACACCTGCAACTCAGATAGTTAAGGTTTTTCAACATTCCCTTAGTGAATCTGATTCCATTGGGTAAAGCTGAGGTACATTGAGTCCAGCTTCCATATGCTGTCTGACAATATTGCTTCAAGAGAAACTCTTCTCTTATGTCTTAAATCAACACAGAGAAGCAGCTCCACAGGAATATATAAGAAGAATATAAGAAGAAGAATAATTTGGTGTCACCTTGAGTGCTGTCAAGCACAAAGGATGACCAAAATAGATACAGGTCTGTTCCAGTCCATTATAGCTACCATACGTGATTTAGGAAGTGTATCATAATATCTAATGAGAATGTCTACTGAAGCACAAGCAACAGGAAGCTTTCCCACCAATATATTACTACAACTCATTAACTGATTTCTCAGCCACAACCGCAACTGTTGCATGTTCTCAGTCCATGAATAATCAAACTCTTGCCTATAAAAATACAGATATTGATTAAAAGCGAATTTATAGCTCATTTGCTGTTGGTGCTGGGTTTAATGCTGTTACCTAATAATAGGATTTCAAATATAGGATAGGGATGATGAGTTAACTATATGTGGCAAGGTCAATTCCCAGGTCACAACCAGGGTGAAAGGTTTTGGGGCTACAAGCTGTAAAGACAAAGGTCAGCCAGCAAAGGGCATGGTCACACACATCTCATTAGCCTCCTAGGAAGCAGCCTGCAGCAGCAGAGGAGAATAGGGGAAGGGAGTTCCTAGTGAAATTTATACGGTAAGGTTTGAGCTTAAACTGTAATGAAGAGTTTTTACAGACTTTTTAAATTGTTTAATATTATTCCTAAATTAAAAATATGATTAAACAATATTCCTATCTTGCTGTGGCTTTCTAAGAACTTAGTGGCAAAAATCACAGAGAACTAATTTTTCCATATGGATAGAAATATACATGGGAAATTACAAGTTTCAGATCATTACTCTGAAATTTTAGTGTTCCCAAACTGGATATTTACAGTTATGATTAAAAAGAGAGGGGAGGTATTGTGTAGCAATCGTATCTTCAAGTCTTGTTTGTTACAGAGGAGATTCCGCAGCTCTTCAAAGAAGCAGACTTTATTTTCACCGAAGACCAAAGGTGTTAGTGGATTGCAAATAGATTTGTCTTGTAGGCTGAGTTCCAGGGGTGCTTTCTTCAGAGCAGAATGGATCCAGATATTTCCTAAGAGGAGCAGATGAAGGAACTTGCAGAGATTGTTATTCCCTGAGTGAATCTGACTAATTAGCAGCAATTTGCTTTTAGTTAATGTGTTGCACAGATCTGCAGCAAGTCACATCATGCTATTGCAAACAGGCGTCTGATAAATGCTGTAGCATGATGGTTGTAATACATCCAGCATCTTGGCAGCCTGTTTGAGCTAACTCTGTGCATGGCTGGAGGATAGGCATATCATGCGTGTGGTTCAACCATGTTGTGCCATCAAGTAAATTACAAGGGAACACTTCAATAAATGCCAGAGTTTGGCATCTACCAGTAGCACAGCATGAAGTGTGCTGTGAGAACTGGAAGATGAGAAAAAAAGGAGCTGTCTTCATAAAAACCTGTGTCTTGTCTCGGCATGGGATTAAAAGAGGTAGGCAAAAGTGCGTATTGAAAATTGTTCCCAGCCATGTTGGTACAGACACTGTTGCAGAAAATATCTGCAACTATACATGTAAAATAGATTATGATTTTGTTGGGAATATGATTTTATTACAATTCTGCCTGAAAATAGTGTGCAAGTTTATGAAAGATAAAAGACCTCGTGTATATAGTCTACACCCACTTCACAAATACAGGTCCTTCTTACTCACTTCCTTTGAAATTCAGGCTGTTTTTCTGGCTTTAAATTACCTGTTGCTAAGCCAAGACTTGAGCAAAAACTTCACTGGTCATCTCAAGTCATTTGCACATGAATCTGTAAACACATGAAACAAGATCAGAGCCTACTTAAAAAACAAATTGGGGGACATATATGAAAGATAAAAAATAAGAACCAAAAGGTTTTGTTATCTTGCTCAGAGACCGTGAAGGAAAGACTGTTAATTATCTGGGGCCTGGTTTAGACTCCTCAGGCTACAGCAGGGAAAATATAGTTTTCTGTCTGCAAACTGTGAACCTGGACAAAAGAGTAGTACAGAAAGATTCATACAGTTAATGTGAAACCAAAAATTACAGATAAATTTTAGTCAGGCAAGAAAACCTGATCTCCATACTTGACTTCAAAGTTATTAAAGGCTTCCTATTTAAAGATCAGACTGCTCAGGAAACTAATTGCTCACCCTTTAATTGCAAACTGAGAGATACATTTGATTCTACTGGAATCTTTCAAGGAATAAGTCTGGCTGGTATAGAACAAGAGCAAAGGTAAGCAGAGGAAGAAGGAAGCAACATGAAGTAAAGAAAGCAGGATGGAGACATGGTGAGCCACAGTGTTTGCAGGAGAAATCACCTTGCCCTGTGGCACAGGAAAAAAAGGAGCAGCATCTGCAGTGTCCCTCAGCCTTAACTGCCATATTTATGGTTATAACACCTGATCAGCAAACCATTTGATTGCAGCTGGATTGGGAAACCAGCTGCCGTTACTGCTGAGATAAGCAGCAGTATTCATGTGGTGGCATGTGGCTGAGTATTGGCGAGGTGTGTTCTGAGGCCAGTGGGCAACTGCTAGCTGTTTATAGGAAACCCACAAAATGAGAAGTGTTGCTGCAGATACCATCATAGCTGGCATACAGGGAGTTTCCTTCTGTGCTGAGCAGCAGTGCAGTGTGAACCCCTATCACAGCAGAACACCCAACATCCTGGGGAGTATTGCTTTAGGTTCTGAGTAGTATGCTGCCAAATAGAAAACAAAACTTTAGAGGGAATGATTCAATCCAGAATTGCCTTCACTTTGGTGGATACAGCTGAGGCTAGCTCCAGCTGCTGTTCTGGCTCTGTAGAGGTTTTCATCTGAGGCATCCCAGCCCCTGATGAAGGCACTTTTTGAACTAGGTGAAAACCGATTCTTTGGTTTCTAAGTCCCATTTCAAACTGTCTTCTTAACTACACTGCATGCAATTAGCATTATCACCTCAACAGCAGTAGGGAAAATTCCAGGTCAGGTTAGGTACTGACTTCAACACATCACTGAAATGAGCATGGAAGATAGCTGCTAATTCAGGACAGAAGCACCAACAGGGCAATGACAAATAGTTTTTATAGTCTGTGTTGACTACACTGCCAGCTTGGAAACCCTTACCCTACAGGAGGTATCTGCTCAGCTACATGGATCTGTCACTTGGAGGACAGAAGTAACTGACGTTCAGTACTAGGCTAACATTTGTCCACATAGAGGATGTCAAGGGGTAATGATGCACATGCCACCAGTGCTTATCACAAGTATCTGCTGCTGATGGAGAAACAGTAATGTGTCTTTCCCATTGAGGTTTTGTTTGGGATTTTTTTGAGGAGGTGGGCAGAAGGAGAAGGGAGCAGAACAAAATAACTTATGATTTAAATGAAAGTTCATTATTAGGGCATGGTTTTTACTTCCTGAATTACATCCTGAGTTGTTTACTGGAATCAACAATATAGAAGAGATTGGGGAACTTGAGTCATTCTTCAAATGAAGGAACTTTATCGTACTTGCAATTTTGCTGGCATGATTCCTCTGTTTTGTCAGCTAAGTCCCTTACTGTGGACTGTACAAAAAAGGAAAGCATTAGGAAAAAATATGACTCTTTATGTATAACAGGAGGTGACTGAGAGGGAGAGAAATTTTTAGGAATGTTAATAATTTATATGTGACATGAAGTGAAGAAGAGTACTTTGTATTCCATCCATTTCTGCCTGAACAAGCCTCAAGTTGTCATCCTGCTCCCTGCTGAAATAAATGCTAAGCATTACTAATGACCAATGAACTTCGTTTCTCAGAGCATTTGTGAAATTCAGTTTTTGGATACACTTAGAAATGAAGCTGTATTTCTTCCCAAGGAAAAAATTCCAAAGATTTTCACCGAAAGAACACTCAAAATCCTACTATTGCTACAATGAAACCAAAGCTAAGTAATTTAGATGGCTGATGAATTGTATTAATAAGTAACCAAGAGATTATAACACTATGACTGCTTTTTTGTGATGCATCGTTCATGCTGTTTCTGCAGTTCTGAATTTAAAATTACACGGCAGACAAGGAATGGTAAAAAGTTGACAGTTTTGAGTTACTAAAGGTTTATTAATCTTTTCAACAGAAATAAAAATGAGTCAAATATTTAGAATAAGGAATAGAAGTATCAGTGTTGGTGTAGAAGCATGATAAGCAAATTGTACTTTGATGCTGGCCTAATTTTATCATTGAAGATAAAGTTAAAATGTCATAGCATTAAAAAACCCCAAAGAATTTGGAAGTTTCAAGTGTAATTTCTTATAGCTACTTTTCAAAAATGTCATGTAGTTGGGTAAATTGTAGTAGTCAAAATACCTCTTTAATAAGAGATCTCTAGAAAAGCAGGTGAAAACAGCATGAATAGAAAACATTCAGCTAGGTCTTCTCTTGGTGAAGGTATCTCTAGGCTTTGAAAACTTAAGACCTTTTTCATGCAATGAACATCTTTGGCTGATGGTTCTACTGAAAGATCCAAAAGTGTTTCACAGAACTTTTGAGTATTAAAAAAATAAAAAATACTTCAGTTCACTTACAACTACAGCTCAAAACACACAAGAATGCACAGAGACTAACGTCTGCACTAGGGCAGATGTGGTTCTTACAAACAAACTAGCTAAGGGCCCTATACCTGGACTTCACATTGCTGAATTAGCAATGCCTCTGTCCATTGACAGAGTAATTGATGTGGATTTGCCTTGTGTCAACAAAGCAATTCATAAGTCATGCTACGAGATGGATTCCATTATGTCTGTGCAGTTTTAAAAGGGTGTGTCTTTTGATTTCGATCAGGAGAAAGAAGATGTGCAAATACTGAAGTCAGTTGTACTAAGGGTGGAGGTGTAATAACCTACTCCGTGTAGGCTCTGTCCCTTAGCTACATATGCAAAGTTTGCTGCAACTCCCAGTTTAGATAACTTAGGCCCAGATGCCCAGAGTTGGAAGTACTTCCCTCTCTTAGAGGTGATGGGAACTTATTTAAGTATCTGCAGTCCCTGTTTTTTGTCAAGATGCTTAGCCACATTCAAACACTTGGCCATGTAGGTCCTGCAGACTCAATCCTCAAGTTTTCAGTGACTAAATTTGATGTAACAGTTCCTTGATTACCTATGGACATGCAGGAAGATCAAGCTAATTTTGGACATTACCTCAGACTTGACTAAGCCAGGGACTCAAGTAATCAGTTTTTACTCAATCATTTGGGAAAGTTAAACACAATACAAAGTGTGCTAGATAGTGTCCTTTTGTATGCTCTCCAACAGCAATGGAATATGCACCAATGACTTCAGTGGGGGGAGAGTACACCCTGAATCCCCGTTTTCCAATTCTGATTTCTTCAATTGAATTTATGAGCTTTACCTAGAAATGAGAACTCTTGTTTTCATTGACAACTCTTTTTTTTCCAATTAATTGAGATTTTATAATTTCTATCCACCATTCAGATTAATACGCAGAGGATAAATGTAACACACTTCACAGATAATGAGAGTTGTCTTGCATTTTACAAACAGGATTCCAGCTACTGGAAGCTGCTGTAACTACAAAGAGATATTTGCTGTAGAAGACCATAGCTATTCTGGGGGCAATTACTTCTGATAGCTGATATGATACAACAACTCATAGGAGGACAATTCACTGATACAAAAATCATTGCATTTGGGAGGCCAAGGTACCAACAAGACCAACAAGCTTAGGATACCTTGCCTTCTGTATCAATTTGCTTTTCTGTTAGTGATATCAGTAAGAGCTCAGTGATGGAAGAGTTCTCAAAGGCCTAGAGAGATTGACTTTCAAAACTTATTTCAGTTAAAGTAGAAATCAATTTATTAAATGAAGTGAAAGAACTTCTTTTGGAACTTGCTGTTCACTGATGCAAAGGTTTCTGTGTAGTCTGATCCAGGAAAAAAAAAAGAGATATGTTAAATAAGAGGTCACATTTGTACCTTCAGGCTTTTAGGGTACATAAGACAAAAATTATTCCTAGTATACTGAGATAAAATGTGAAGCTTCCTCACAGACTTGTGTTGTGACAAAACATGCTGATTCAACTAAAGCAAGATACTTTATTTGGACTTCATTGTGCTTCTGCAGTTTTCTACTGTAACAATTGGATTTTGTACTAAGCATTTAATATTTACTGTTTTCTATTTATGAAAAGGATATCCAAATTATAATAAAGCATTGTGACAACACTGAAATTAGCACAGTGATAGAAGCAATCCTCTGGGGTTTAAGACCTCATTCCACAAGAAATTTAATGTGTTTTATCTTATTTCATTCTACAGTCTGATTCCCACCTCTTGATGAGCTGTGCTTCTGGCCTCTGGCCATTATTTTTTTCACTGGGGACGTTTCCAAACTCACTTAGAGTCAGCACTTAAAAAGCCATCTTCTAGTTGGTTGCTTAGTACATCTTGTTTTGTCATCTGTTTCTGCAGTGAATAAAACTCTGTAATCCTACAGTTACCCTGTTGCAAAAAGGAACAGGCAAAAGATCATTTTGGTTTTTAATTGTAAATCTACATTAATTTTATTTTTTAGTGTCAGTAAATCATATACATTTTTGAAACAAATTTTTTAAATAAGAGCACCTTATTTTATAAGTGGTATTTATAGCATCTATTTAAACTATTGAAGTTACATTCTTCCATCTGACAAACTCAACATTCAATGTGTTCTGAAAACCGAACATATTTTGTAGCAGCCTTCTCCTACAGACTGAAAATGGAAACTCCTGATGATGGGATCAAAGCCAAATGAGAAAAAAAATCTAAACAGAGAAGTATCAGCTTAAGAAGTAGTAGTAAATGAGGCAGAAATACAGCCAGCAGTACTGAGATGTACAGTGCTCTGCAGTGTGAGCTGAGATTTATTGTCCTTCCACTGTATCTGAAAAACATCCTTACCTTTGAAGATGAGGTAAGGTGTGTCGAACAATCTAGGTTAGAGTCAACATCTACTCCTTATAAAGATTCAGCTCTCCATGCACAAATCCTGAGTGTACATTCGTGGGATTTACCTTCTCCTCTATGCCCTGAAACCTGCCCGGCCTACAACCTGCACAGTGGGGCACATGCACAGTTCATCAGGTCGAGAGGCTTCATTCTGCCTTACCTATTGCCCTGCAACAGGATCACAAGGAAATACAATAGAAACTATAAACATATTTAGAAAATCAAATCGAGTATACTGATCGTTTGACAGTTCTGACTTAGAACACGCAAAATGCAACCAATCAAAAACCCAGCCTTGGCACAAATTTGGTACCAAAAAAGAGAGTCTTCCATGAGAGGAAGAGAGGCTCTTTCTTTGTCTATAAATATATGTTTATCATTCAAATATTATTGTATCTGTAATTTGACCTTTTTATTTTTTTTTCCTACAGCCATAACTGACCTGTCTTATAAGACTGAAGTAGTTGTGGGACAGCAATTAGAAGATGAGGTATATAGCACTGCCTGAATGACAGTTCTTGCTCCTTGGTCAAAAGATCTGCATGGATTTAATTGTACATGCTTGACTGGGACTGGATAAGTAAATTTCTTTTAGTTCCCTTTCACTGAAATACTCTTAAAACTGGATGCAGGGCAGGGAAAATTACATATGACTCCCTACCTGAAAGTTGTAAAATTCTTTAGAGAAGTTGAAGTATACTGTAGCAATTTTCTTGCTCATGTGGCTCTAGAAGCACCCGCCAATAGGATTCTAAATGGTGTTTGCTAAAATGCAGAGCAATGCATGCTGTGAACAGAGAAAGTGTTTTACACATGTATACCAGTGGGTGGATGAACTGTTTAAAGTCAACAAGAGATGATAAATAAGGGTATATATCTGTGCATGCCTACAGTTAATGTTCACAAATACCCTTCTAAGTGTTTCAGATGAGAATACTTTAATTTATTTATAAACCTCATGTACTCTGGAATTTTATTAGTCTGCATTCCACTCCCAGGAACAAGTTCCAAACAGCTCCAGGAGTACAGAAAAACATGAAGGAGACTGCTGTTTTGGACTGACTATAGAGGCTATGAAGTCATGCCACTGAATGTGTGGTGTTACCCTCTGAAAGAGAATAGCGTGTCAAGTACAGGAGAGAACTGTTCACTTTGCAGTTAGAGGCAAAATGCAGAAAAATGTGTACGAGAGAAAGGACCAAACAGTTGTTAAAACTAGGGTCTGAATAAGAGAGATACAAGTCACAAAAGTCAGGAAGTAAAATTGAGTGCTAAAAAACATTAAGTGGCATCTGTGGCCACTTGTATGGAGTGAGCCCAATCCCAGTTTAGAACCTAAATTTACGGCTCTTGCCTCTCTCATCCCCATGCAAAAATCCACCTAACAATTCAAGGACAAAACATGTCATTTCTCTTGGACCTTCTAGACTTACTTGAAATATTAAAACAAACAAACAAACAAACAAACAAACCCAACAATCTCCCTTCTGCCACATATCCATGCTTGAATTTTTCTCTGAGACAATTGCAAAATTTCCATACCTGCATTTATCTCTCAGTTTACAGTCAAAAGAGTACAACGGTAGAATTCCTTATCCAACAAAGAAAAAATAACGATTACTATTTCTGCTTAGCTCAAATTCTCAGGCCAAAGCATTTTTTTCTTTACCATATTTGAAGGGCAGTCATGTTTAAAAGAACAATCTATAGACCCATTTTTCTGGAGCTACTTATCTCAAAATATCATTCTTCCTTACCTAACTACAAATGTTTTATTCTGAAACCCTCCTTAAGCTGTTAATAACCACCTGTAAGACAAAGAACTTGAGTTCAAGAAATCTGGATGGTTGAGTATTGATCAAGGATACCTGTCATTTCAAGAACTCTGTGTAAGAAACCTGGCACTCAGTATGTGGAAGGCTATTGAAATTCAGCGGACACTTCAGTGACCCAATAACCACTATAAGGAGCAACAGCACTGGAAAGGAGAGGAGTAGACTGCTTTTCAAGATCATGTCTGCCAGCAGAATGCTGTCTGGTTTTTGTTTATCACATGTATAAAGCATCTAGAAATTTTGGCAGAATTTATGATAACTTCTCTTGACATTTGGTGACTTCAAAGTGAATTCATGTTTGTTTGTTGTCCATTCTGAATAGCTATCAGTTCTTGGATGCAGTTCCATCTTTTGTAGATACTTGACAGGAGGATGCCTATAATTCATAAGTAAAAGGTACTTTTATGCTAATTAAAAGTGTATGCTATTTTATGCTAAATAAATTGAAATCTATCACCTATCTTGGAAATGTTATGCTCAGCACAGAATTTAGATATGCTGCACAGTTCTGTGTCATTAGTAAAAACTGATCTTGAATTTACTTAGCTGTAAGCATATCAAATATCAATTCATTAGATCCCTATTATTGGCAAGGCAGTACAATTCCCGAACTAGGATTTGCACTGAGGACAAACGAAAGTGCATCTCCACATTAACAAATTAACTTGTTGGCAATAGAGTGACATTGATTCAAGAAGAGACAGAACATTTTCTTTCCTGCATTTTACTTTCTGGTTAATGATTTTCTGACAGAAAATTAGATAGTGCTTTAATTTTAATTAATTGTATTTTTGCTTTTGCATTGAAGAAAGCTGTAGGATCACAGGAAGTTACCTTCAACAATATAATCAATGAAAACTAAATAGGAAAGGGCTCTCAATAGATTATGTGGTCCAGCATTTTACTTCAAAGTAGGAGAACCATGATTTCATTGTTCATAACAGATGTTTGTCTTTCATGCTCAATAAAATGCATGGTGGGACTTAAGGGAGAATAGCAGAAAGGAATGCTCTTCTCAGATGCTGTCTAAGAACTAAATTATATGATGGACTCCACTACAAATTCCTGTCTTTGAAGATAACTATGTAGTAACACATTAATCTTGTGTCTTAACACTAATTTTCCTGTCATGCTTCTTTTGTCCATTCCTTTCCCATTCAAAATTATTCATTACTGAAAATGTGACTCAGTTTCTCCATTTCTTTGCACTTTTGTTAGCAAAGCTTATGTCATATTCACCCTACAGATGGCTACAGAAATTGACAGACAGAAAAAGAATTGAAGTTCAAAGGGGAAGAAGTCACAAGGTCCTTTTTTCTGAATCTATTTGTGGAGAGAAGAGGAAGGAAATATTAATTTTATGTAGCTATTGCTACACCCAGCTTGACATCTTGCTTTGTTGTTGGCGTGTTACTACCTCTAGGAAAATTTCATCCACTGTCCACTATTTTGGGTCTTCTGGTCCTTCTCCCTGGACTCAGAAGATGTTAATTTCCTCCAGTATCTTCTTTTCCTCCATTGTTTAAGTGCTGTAAGTTCATCATTATGCAAAAAAAAAAAAATTTTCTTAAAAATATAAAAAAATTTTAAAAGCACTATGACTTCTGGAAGCCTTTTGAAGTCTTCTCAAGTTAGCTATATGCATGCAAAGATCTCAAACAAGTAAAAAACTGTGTTGCCTTCAGTCAGAAGATAGCTAATGCTCATCTGAGCTGTGCTTCCTACAGAATCCAAAAAAAAGTTGCACTCGATTTTTCTTCATGGGTGATTATGTAAGTCCTTAATTTTTTTATACATCTGAATGCACACAAACATGTTTATGGCTCACTATCCAAAATGCAGTACTGTAATGGTCAAATAGCTCACCACATACAAAAGGTTTATCTCCAATAATAAAACCAAGCATGTCATGATAAGGCTCCCTTGTCATATGACCAGACCAATGACCAGACCAACAGAGAACGTGCTAAGCTGTCTGTTTTTCGGAAATACAATACTTTCCATGTACTTTATTTAACCTGTGTTAACACTATTGACATCAAATAGCTGACAAATGAGCTAATAACATTTAACTGAGTTCCTTAAAAAATATCAAGAATACTGAAGCAAAGCTAACAATAAATATCCACAAAAGCTTAAAATTATATGTTTGACGTCTCTTTCCTTCAGAAAGAATTGTGTTTAAATAGAGAAAAGTGTTATAGTGTTTTCCTTTGAAATATAAATACTATTTAAATTCTTTAGACAAGATGTAATTTATTGCATGTTGCACATTTAAAATGGTACTGTTTGGAGAACTGTTCCTACTCTCTTGCATTCAATGAGGCAGTAACAAAACTTTCAATGTGATATATGATGCATGTCCAGCTATCATATTTGTATTAACACATCTATACATAGTATCCTATTAGCAGTTTAACACTATTCCAAATTACTCTGAGTCTCAATGGAGGTGTTTATTTTCAGTCTGACTACATAACTTATATAGAAGCCAATGGAATCAGCTTAGATTTGATGAGACCCTGGCCCAGCATCCGACCTTTGGAAAATAGGATTAATAAAAGCATATTCAGAGAATGAAGAAATTCTCTTCACAAAATTGTGGAGGATAACTGCTTACCTCAGAAACTGTATGTTGTTGGGAGTAGACAAACCAAGGGACTGCCTTTCTAAAGGGGTTTTAGCTTGCATTTCCTTGAATAAATGTGATTCACACTGTATCTGTCCATCTGTAGGATAATGCCCAAAGATGATCTGTGCTTGATGTGCAAATGCTAGGTCTATCATTTGCATGCACAAGTGATATGTAGGGACCCATTTGCACTTACATATGTAGAAGATGACATTTGAAAAACTGGCTTCTAGAATCATTCCTTCTGTGAATGTTATGCAGCCATCTGTACAAAAGTAACAACCAAATACTTTGTCATCAGCAGAGTATTGGCCTTTCAGATATGAATGGTTGAGAGAGTTTTTTTGTGCAAACCTCATTTCAACAGAAAATTATTTTCAACTTATTCTTAAACATAATGTTAGTTTTCAGCTGAATCCTTTCTACTGTCAACATTGCCAAATTTGATCAATCTGATATATGCTAATATTCGTGTGCTGTGACTTCAGTTTTCTCCATAGTACTATGATCAGGGATTCTTGTAATACATCCTAGCAGCTCAGTGAGGGAAGTGAGAGTTTGTAGCTTATGACAGGACCTACTACCTCCATAGCATTTGGGGGGAAAAAAGCCCCATCCTGTTTCTTTTTCTTACTCCACTTTAGAAAGCATAAAAAATACAACAAGGAAAGATTTGTCTCTAGTCCATCCAGTGAATGTGAAAATCCTGACTTCCCACATAATGGTACATCATTCTTCCAGGTGGGAACTTTCCCAGGACAAAGGTCCTATTCAGGGAAAGTTTTTGGGATGAATTGTCAAAAAGATTTCTTTGTGTTAAGATCAATGTTAAGCCAGCTGCTCAAACCAGGTGCAAACTGGCCAGCCCTGTTTTCAATGAACCCCATTGCCACTTGATCAATGGAGTGGAGGGACAAAGTGCACAATGATGAAGGCATGAAGGGCAAGACCTCAGATGATGAGAAGCACATATGGAATCCATGCATCATGCACTATACAAAATGCTCAGTATGTTAAATCTACCAGGGGCTATGTTGTTGAGATGCTACAGTATGCCCAGCTACAGGCATTAAAATACGCATGCTGCATGTTAGATTTCATTTGACTCAACTTAAAACCAGGTGATAGCCAATGGGAGAACCCATAAAAAAAAGTCGTGGAAACAAGCATGTGGCCATATTCCAAAATCTGCTGAAATAGCATACATACCAGGATATGTGTTCTGCCTTCACACGTTGTGCCAGAGAAGTTAATTTAAAAAGTAGAAGTGACTTGCATTTGTCATATTACTCTGTGTAAATACTCATTCCATGTTATCCTTCCTCACTGTTTTATATGAGACCAAGATCATGTGTGTACATGCATGTACAGATTGGAGACATGGATAGGATATTCTCAATTAAGTATTTCAGTCTCTTGCTAGGAAAAAGAAAAGGCTTTTATGTTTTCCCTACATGTTTAGAAACAATTTTGTTCTCAGCTGTAGATACTGCTATCTGTTGAACCATCCAGAATTTTACCTATGAATCAGAAAAAAACCTCAACACAACACCAACCTGTTCAGCCTAAGGAAATGCTCCTGCTGAGTGTTAGCTTTCAGAGAGAAATGTTGCATTAGACCTTACTTGCAAAACCTCTATAGTGAGTCAATGTTCTGTTGGGAGAACAATATCTATGCTCCCTTTAAGAGCAGATATTTGAAATTTGCCAGATTTTCTCCCTTCTTTCCTTCTCACCTTGTCTGTTTCTTTACAAAGAACAATGAAGCAATCTTGTGCCGTTTTGATAATGCTTTATTCACCCATCCTACTTTCATAACACTTGATACATTCTTTCTGATCTGGTGAATTATTGCATTTGATGCAAGACAATAAGAAATCAGGATCAAGAAGCCAGTGGACTTGGGATTTTCTTCTGTACATACTTGAAAATGTATTTGGTTTATTTGGTCCTCAACTAGCAGTACTAGAAACTATTTAGCAGGGCTTTCATTTTTCAACCAGACACCTTTCTAAGTCAGATTTTAGCAATAAAGGACACCTGATAGGTGACAGCTTCTATGAAGTATATGTTTAAAATCATTCCCCACTCTTCAGGCTGGCAACCATTTCCATAGAAACAGAGGTGGACATGGATCGTTAGCATCAATGAGTCAAATTAGACTACTAGTGGTCAGGTTTTTTCACTTAAAAAAAAAAGTTGAATTAGCAAAACAGAAAGCTATAAAATTGCCTCAGAAAAGGTATTTTAATGTATTCTACTCTTGTCACACTGAGTTTCTGTGGAATGCATTCACAAATCATTCAGAGCCAGCAGGGAAGCAGAGGAGGAGGAGAACTCCAGATCACATGCAACAGCTGGAAGTAAAAAGCAAAACAAAATACAGATGAAACTTTGGAGTTCTAAAGCCCCCCCCAAATTAAAATACTAATTTAAAATTGCTTTTTTTAAAAAAAAACAGCAACTTTTTAATACCTTTTAAAAAACAAAAAAAACTAGAAAAACAAAGACAAAACAAAACAAAAAAAGAAACCCAAACCAACCAAAAAAAAAAACCAACAACAACAACAAAACCCCCACATTCTCAAGTTCTTTTAACAACTGCAGAGAGACCCTTCGAGAATCACTTTTCTTCGAGAGAAGCGGCTATCTATGTCACAGGGATATTTAGTTACTAACATTCTGTGATACCTTGTTTTGCCAGTGCAGACTACCCCCAAAGACATGAAATAAGGAAGCTTCAGTGAAGTATCTTTTGCTATGTAATTGCAAAATGCTAATCTGTAAGAGCTCTACACTTAAGGTTTCTTGGGATTAGTGTTGAGCAGCATGGTACAGATACTGAACCTTGCATTTTTTTTATTGTGGTGAAGCTACTTTTCCATTAATGACATTGGTCCAGCTTTCTAAGCACGAGAAACTTTCTTTGTGGGAAATCAGGGCAATCAAAACCAGCTTTTCAGTGGCTGCTCTCAAGCCTAAGTGTGCATGTGCTGGGCTTTATTCACACATTACATGAACCATAATATTTGAGTGAAATTTTTTGCTCTTTTGTCTTTATAAGCAGTTGAAAACCTATCTACCTGTTCTTTCTAAAGTTCATACCCACCACAAAAGGCTTTAAAGGCATCATCTAGGAGTCTGTGCTGCAGAATCATTCTTTTATTTGAAGATAGAGCAGCAGCATTTCTTCACAGCAATGTGGATGCCTAGGGCTCAGTAGTTTTACTTCTCTTTGGATCAGTTTCACTCCCCTCGCAGATGGTTAAAGGATGAAAATTAAGTGTTTCGTTTTGGGGTTTTTTTTCAGGAATTCTGCCTGATTTCTACAGTGCATTGATATAAAGGTCAAATTCCATCATCTTCTGCCAGAGAATTCTCTAAATTTTGTTCTTTTCTTTCCAATTAAGCAGTACCCTCGCCTTAAAAATGTTTCATCTTTTGGAGGTTTTGCTAATTTATTTTCTTCAAAAAGAAATGTTACCTTTGTAAGCCTTTTGTTGATTTCTTTATTTAGCTCCATTATTTCAGCATTTAGACTTCAGCAATTGGTTGAGCCCTTTCTTTCATTCTCCAAAGCTCTCAGGAGTGAAAAAGAACATCATGTTCCTGTGGACTGCCCAGGACACATGCTGCACAGCTGTGCCAAATTTGCAGCTGACCAATTGGCCTATGCTGCAAGAAGAGTCATTTTCAAAATTTACAATCGTTTATTTTAATGCGTGCCAGATAGGCCGATTCACTGTGAGAATTCTTTGATTTTATTGACGCTTAGAGACTCATCCAGTTCCCAGTGAAGTCAATGGATGTCCTTCCAGTCCTTATAGCAGGATTTGGATGAATGTCTAAGCAGGCAGAACTGTTTCCTGTCACCTATTTTGCTCACTGAGACATACAAAAGATCACCCATTCCCATTCTGTACCATCTTATAATGGCATTTATCCTGGAATTTAAAGGAATGGCATGATCTTTAAAGGTAGCTAGCAAATTAAAGAAAGCAACTGAGTTAAACTAACAAATTCCCCAATGATAAGATTGTCTTGGAAAGAATAAAAATGTCATCCTTATATTTGGGGTTTTTTTCCAAAAATACCATCTCTTTTGGAGTCCCAAGCCCTGCTTAACTGAATATGGTGGCTTGTCTGGATAGAGGAAGTGCATAAACAAGGAAATGTTAGGCATCTAATCTAAAACACAGTGATGTGATTTCACTAGCAGAATTTTTAAAAGAGTGGAAGCAGGCATAACTCAACCATAAAATGTTTTGATTAGCATTTTTTGTCTGAAACTATTTCAGACTGAATATTTCAGTTTACAGTGCATATAAACAGACTTATGAAAACTAGAATTTACAGAGATGAAATCATAATCTGGAAGGCTCCAAACCCAGATGACATTTGAGTCTGAAGCCAATAATAGCATCTCATCTGCAGTGTAAAATCAACAGGGCAGCAGCAATGTTCACATACTTACTATTATATGAGTTTACTAGCACAAAAAAGCATATATACTGTACATGCTCTGATGCCATTTTTTGGTGCATGCAAAAAGAAAGAGCAACTGGACTGTTCAGGGCTTTTTTGCACCAATCTAGAAAGTTAAGGGAATAACACTCCTTAAAACAAAAAGAGAGAAAGTTGCTTCTTGTAAGCACGAAGGTAGATGACTTGTCAGAAGTGCACTGAAATTAATGTGACATATCAAGAAAAGTGTTTAGTAGGGAAGCCTACAGGAATATAAAGCTACCCTTCATAGAAGAGCGGGAGAACCACTTACAATGTTATTGCTCAAGGCACTTGAGAATAGCTATATACAACAATTTTGGTATGAAGAGCATCAACTAGAAATACAATAGGGCATTTCTATTTCCACTTTCACAAGAGTTTAATATAATTGAAAGTGCATTGTTTGAAAAGTATAAAACATTTTTCTACATTTCTGTAAAAGAAGTGAAATTTTATTAAATTAATAAAGGAAAACATTAAATTTAAAGCCAAACAAATATAGTAGTCATGTTAGACTACAAGAAGAAATGCAGAACAGGTTTTTCTCCAAAAAACAAGAAAGGGAGAAATAAAAATCTATGCCACTGCAAATGTTAAAATTTGATTGCTTTCTTACTAAATGGTTTTAATTTCCAGTCGTATTGTTTTCCAAAAAGAAAACAAAGTCAGTCGTAGAGAGCTGACAAGATTATGTGTGACAAATTGACCCTGGCTGGATGTCAGGTGCCACCATATTGCTCTGCTCCACAACTGGAAAGAGGAGAGAAAATATAACAAAAGGCTCATGAGATAAGAACTGAGAGAGATTACAAACAGATTACTGTCATAGGCAAAAGAGTCTTGACCTCGGGAAATTAACTGGATTTATTACCAATCAAAATCACAGCAGAATAAAGATAAGTAAATTAAATCTTTAAAACATCTTTCCCCTCTCTGTTCCTGCTTCCTGGGATCAACCTCCTCCCTGGGACCTACCTCCTCCCCTTCAGTGGTGCAGGGAGTTGGAGAATGGGGGTTATGATCAGTACATCACAGATTGTTTTTGATGCTTCTCAGGGATAGGAGTCCTTCCCTGCTCCTGTATGAGGTCCCTCCACCGGAGACAGTTCTCCACAAACTTCTCCAGTGTGGGTCATTCCCATGGGCTGCAGGTCTTCGTGAGGGAACAGTCCTTCAAGAACTGCCTGCTCCAGTGTTTGCGGCCCACAGGATCACAGCTCCTGCCAGCAAACCTGGCACAGGAGTCTATCCACAAGTCCTCCCAGGAGCCTGTTCCAGCCCAGGCCTCCCACAGTGTCATAGCCTTCTTTTGGGCATTCATCTGCTGTGGCCTGGGTCTCCTCCAGGGGCTGCAGGTGGATCTCTGCATCTCCATGGCCCTCCAGGGGCTGCAGGGGCACAGCTGCCTCCCCATGGGCTGCACCAGGGGCTGCAGGGGAACCTGAGCTCTGGCCCCTGGAGCAACTCCTGTCCCTCCTTCACCAATCTTGGTGTCTTCAGGACTGTTCCTCTCACATATTCTAACTCTGCTCTTCTCTGAGCCCAATTACATCTGCATGGTAACTTCTTTTTTGCTTCTTAAGTGTGATATCACAGAGGCATTACAACCTCTGGTTGGCTTGGTCATGGCCATCACACTCCTCTATTCCTGCTCTTGCTGCACCTCGGACAAAAAAAGACAGTTGTAATGAGAAGGACCATGAAATTACTTTTCATGAGCCACTATATCTACAAAGTCTGGATTTTGTCACTATATGAGGGATGCAAAAATATTAAAAGAATGGAAATCTGCCTCAGCTACTGGAGTTAATGCAGTGGCACCTAAGATAGCACTCATCACTTATTCATACTACAACATCATTAAGAAGGTTGAGTGGACAGAAGTTTCACAATCCTAGGTGCTATGTAAGCACAAAGAAAGGCATCCTCTTCTCAGGGCAGGAATTGTAAGGTAAAATGAGTGCTTTGAGAATGTGGTAATCAGTGAGGTGAAAGAGAATAACAGAGAGACAGCAGATAGAACACACACCAAAGAAAGATGCTGAGAAACAGGTCTTAAGTCACTGTTTCTGCCTAAGACAAAATGGCCACATTTCTTAGACTGTCTATGGGCTTCACAGCACCTTTAGTCATTTCAGTTCTTGTCTGAAGAAAAGAGTGGCTTGTACAGAAGAAGATAATGAAAATGGCAGAGTATGAAAATGATGTAGGTAGTATGGGTGAGCATGCATGTGCATAAGAGGCAAGTCAGGTCATCGTTCTTGGGTTTTGCTAGGAAGATTTCTTTACTATTTTATGCTTTACTATTTCTATCTTTACTGCATATCTTTACTGACCACTATATCATAAACAGTAGTACCAAAAGACTTTGAGGGGCAGTGCTTTAATTCATTATCCTCTATATGCTGTGATTCACTGAGAGAGATAGGTAGTAGATCCAGTATTAATGACTTTTAACAATTTCTTGGAAGTATATATATGGGAGAGTGTTTCTGGATTACACATCTAACAAACAGAGTTGAGACTGCTGGAACTGACCAGGGCTTCATTCTTTATTCTGCCTACCAGCTACCTTGATTAAAAAGGCTGCATAAAAATATACTTAGGACATTGCAGCAGGCAGTGCTGGTGGTGAAGGCAGAACACTAATTTGCCCCTGCAATCACGAGGTCTGATTTTCAATCACACTGGTGAACCTTAAATGGAAGCATGAACCTAAGAGTAGGACACAGGGAAATGGCTCCAGAATACAAAGAGACAGCCATCTCTTCTGAAATCCTAATTAAGGTAGCAACGAAGTTTATATTGGTCATTAAGCCACCTTTTTCAGAACGTTTATTAAAAGTGAGCCAAACTGCTCTTTTAGCTTGTTTGTAACAATGGACTTTTGTATTCTATAAGGGAAGCAATTAATGTTCAATTAATAAATGAATGGTTTCGATCTAGAATAATACTCTTTCATATTGGCTAACAATTTGCTTAGAGAGTTTTTGATAAGGATCTTAGATACAGAAGAGGAAATTGTTACTAGATCCTCATTGAATTATTTTTACTTCCAACACTGCCTCAATAATATTCACGGACTGCCCACTGAAGAATTCCATCTCTGTTTCTCAGAGATAAGCATACCAACAGACAAGACATTCTCATAAAAGATTAAAATTCCTTCTCATATCAACAACCAATTAGTCATTCATTTTCACATTCTTGCACACTGGAATCAGAAAAATATAAATTATTAACTATTGTTACATTCCATTTACGAGAGCAACTATTTTAGTTAATCGCTGATTTGAGGATGGCTTATAAACAAATGAGAAAATGCACTGTTAATTTTAGCACTCAAGTATATAAAGTGGATTCTACCAGGAACAATGTTAGCATTTAGTGGGGAGATTTGGGGAATAATTCTTCAAAGAAATAACTCTAAATTCAAAAAAAGATTTGCTGAAGGCTTCATTTTCCTACATAGTAGTATAAAAACGGATCAAAGTGTTTAGGATACTATTTCTGTGGTATGTAATGTTTATAAATCTATAGTGAAGAGTACTTTTATTTGTAGATACTGGAATATGTTTACATGCATCACAAATTATCACAAATAATCAAATATTTGTGATTATTTAATAGGTCTGTGTGGCAATTTAATAATAAAATCCAATTAAATCTTGCCTATTGACTAGATAAATAATTATGCCAAGAATATTTAGCACTTTATTTTGTAACATTCCAGAAAGTGAATCCTTTAAAGAGAGTTGACTGCATTGTTTTACTATCAGTAAACTCAAATATATAAATAAACTAATGGCCTAAATAAATATGTGCAGGTTCACCTCAAGTGAGGATCTACATGTAGGCTTCAACGGGACTCAACACAAGGACATGGGACTATGTGGTTTGATTCCTTTGTGGGACAAGATATGATAATAGTTTTCTAAGCAGTAAAATAACTTTTCACACAGGTAAAGTAGGTCCTGCAATTATAAGGAATGTTCGGTGGAATGCACTCCATCCAGATTTATCATGCAAGGTAGAGGACATATGTAAATAAAGAATCAGCCAGCAATTTTCTGGCATAACAGAGGGCTGCACCTTCCTCTTAGGGGTTTAGATCTATGAATTAAAAATTGTATTGAAACATTAAAGCTGGAGAATGTTCTTTTCCTTTCTTATACATGAACAAGGTCCTAATGGACTGAATTAATGATCCATCACAGTACCCCACCAGGATCTTTTCACGTCTTCTGCAGATAAGAAGACTCTAGCACATAAGCTGTAGCCAGGTGACTTAGACACGATGAACTGCAAGCACAGAACTTTAGGCTTTCTGCTCAGATTATAGAAAAAATAAAGGCTGGTGAGAAATTTGGACTGTTGAATTGGTAAAGTTGTAGATCTGCTGACTAAGGTCTAAGTTCTGTGAGTGCATATGGGAAGAAAGAATTTACAGATTTACTCTACTGCTACAGGATAAAGTTAATATGCAAAGTGTGAACTCACTGGCCAAAGACCAGGCTCTGCAGAATCCTAGCAGGTTTCTCAGCATTGCACTACTTTTCCGCATTGGACCTGTATACTTCTTGATGCATTATGGAACAGAAGTAACTTCCACTAGATGGAATCTGACTGCAGGGAAAGCACTGAGACTCAAGTTTTTCATTATGGAAGTCTCCAGCTTGATTCTAAGCCTGACTGTCCAGTCCTAGCAACAACCCTGAGGGATACCATGCTTCCCTGCCCTGACACACAACAACACTGAATCAAGGTCAAGGTGTGCAAGCCAACAGAAGTTTTCGTGGAGAATGAAGCCACAAAGAGAAGCAGCACTGCAACAGTACTGAGCAGAGAGGGAGGAGCTGGTTGACCTAAGCCTTTACCTACCTACCAGACAGCTCTCCAGAATGGGCCTCTTTTTGCAATGACTGTGCAAAGATAAGCATAGCAGGAGCTTGGATCCCGCTCATACATCTCACTACAGGCAATAAACCAACAAAAATTAAGAGCTATGAATCACATATATTTCTGTGAAGACACCCCTGCAGCAAAGCTACTACAGAGGTATTTTTCATCTCATTTGGAATTGTGAAAGAAAAGGTTTTTTTCTTTTTCTGTATGCACACTGGCCTCATCACCAGCATAAGTTGACTTGACTAGATGTCCTTTGACAGAGGCAGCCAGGACAACAAACTAAATATCCTGCTGTCTTCACAGAAGAAGGGTGAACTCTTCGAGAAATACTGAGGCCTCAGAAGTAACACTCCCATAGAAAGGGAAGTCTATATCAGTCTGCCTCCAAAAATTGCCTCTCCTTCTTGCCAAGGCTCACTGAGATTCCATGGGGTGGCCATAAACATAAAATTAGCATTGTGCGGAAAACAAAGTCACCAGGCTGAGTGGAATTACTTTGTTCCCATTTTAGCTTTTATATTAATGTATGGGACTCTGATACATAGATGAGGCATCTATTCAGCCTGTCCCTGTTTCTGCTACAAGTAGTGGGAGCAAATTAAGATTGCATTATATGAAAGCAGAGAATTGTTCTTTTAAAAATTCAATACACATGATACTGTCCAGCTTGAAGTAAAGGAGGACTCCCAGCTCATAGAAAAGACTATCTGTAGACTATAAAATCTTTGACTTTTCTTTTGAATAAAGTTTTTTCCAGCTCCCTATTCTATCACTGAAATTCTATTCTAGCATTCTTTGCAACATTTTGTAAACCATTAGCAAAAATTCATGTGCACACATGGAGAGAAAAAATACATAGGGGAAGTTTTCAGTGATTTAAAACTGAGGTATTTGATGGTGAATTCAACAGGCCCCATATTTTCCCAGTTCTTCTGAGTTTAACACTGTAGAGCAGTACATTAAACACTAAGCACAGTGGTCACTCAGACCTCCTTTTGTCTCTCTCTACTCAAAGAAGAAGTTCTCTCAAAGGACAACTGCTTACAACTTTTTCAGAGATCAATGTACCACATTTGTCTCTGTACCTCAATTTTCCTGTGGACCTGTATAAGCCAAAGCTTTGATCTCCACCTTCTTCCATTTCCTTTCCATTTTGAGAAACAGTTGTGGCTACACTAAGGCACATAATTTGAGCAAGGCACACCACAGGCTCACTCAGATTGGAGTTTCTTTATGTGGCACTCTAGTTGTGAACCTACTAAGGCATCTGTGCCTTAAGATGAGCACTGTGAGAAGACAACCTTGCAGAGATGGCAGGACCTCCTTGGACCACCATTTTCTACTTCAGGGCCTTTCAGAAAAAATGTAGACTGTAGAGCTCAGATCTGAGACAGGAGATTTTCTTCCCACAGTCCAGACCCTTGTCAGTAATTCAATTCAGTCTCATACAAGAATAGCCACAGTTTCAGAACATGTCACACTGTTTTAATAGCACTTCCTCTCATCAGCTTCCAAGAAAATGTTTTGCTGTAGCAGCAATTCTTCTGTCCTATGTTTAACCATGATGTTTCCTACAGTGCACCTCACCATATTGCTCTGTTCCCACAGCCCATACATTTTGCATTGTTTTTCCTAAACTCAAGCTATCGGCATTTTCTGCTTCTTTCAAGACTCTCTCTCTAGAACAATTCACAAATGGCAGGTTTTTCCTGTGTCACATTTTATGTTGGATACTGTCTCAATCCACTTCTGTAGTGAGTTCAGCTAGTTCTTACATCTTCAAGGCTATCACAAGATCCCTTTGAGATCTGATTTATTATATGACACAGCTGATGAACTACAAGTTCCCAAAATTGCTTTCCTTTAGAAAGCTATGTTTAAGAAAACAGGACAGAGAGCAGTCCTCTCTCTTAAGAGGCTGGTGACCCTACCATAAGCCTGAGTTGTATCACATCAAGGGAGTACTTTTCAGCAGAAAGTTGCATGAATCAATTGCCCTTTGTAACATAGTTTCTGCCCCAGGCAGCTGGTACACTCAAACAAGGATGGTGAGAGCAAAAACATAACTAATTTTCGTCCTGATTTGCAGGCGATTATGGTATCTTTGCTCCAGACACTGATTTTTGTTCACCATCTAAACCTATCCTTGCTCAAAACCAACAAATCGAACAAACCCACCCCATACACCACTAACAAATACTGTTGGAGACTACACAGCTCTGTTCAAGGCTCTTTTTCCTGTCTTATGAAGGTTACTGAGAGGTGTTTCTTTTCCAAAATGCATTCTGTTTCCAATGTCATAGAGAAGTGAAATACTTGTTCTCATATGAAACATGCAACAATGTACAAATTGGTGGGTAATGGGCAGACATCCTTATCTTTGAATTTCCATTCTTTTTCTTAGACCCAAAACCTTGCTTTAAAACTGTGGTTTGCTCTCCCTCCCCCAAGGCTCCCCCCGCTTTCCTTTGTGGCTTAACAGATAAAGTCAGAACAGGAGGAGGTTTCACCACTTTCGCTACATGTAAAAACATTAAATAATTCTGTTATTCTGAGACTTGCTGATAGTATGAAAATGACAACTGAACACCAAGGATAGCATTTTCTTTTTCTGCTTGTAACTGAGGGCTCCTCTGGTTGGGTTTTTCAGTTTAGTAAATTCTTGATGCAATTGTCTTGATATGAGCCTTTCAAGAAATGTATTATTTTCCCTATTTTTTTTTTCAAAGAAAGTACAATTTAAACATTTATTCAGTTTATATTGAAATATATTCGCTCACATACATTTGTCAAATCCTATTTTTATCTCATTAAAAAGGCTTCCTAGTCGTACATACGCAATAAATAGTTTTCTAGGAATGTTACATATAATATATTCACTCTATTACATTCCAAGTCAAAATGAAAGAAATTAAAATTTCATAGAATCACTGACTCACAGAATAATTTACATCGGAAAGGACCACTGGGGGTTATTCAGTCCATTCTTTGTAATTTGCTCCAAGCATGGCTAACTTCAAATTTAGATCATGTAAACAGAAAAAGGTTCCAAACACTAATTGTTTTTATAATTGCTTGTTTTACAGTGACATTCATTTAATAGCTTTGTGACATTTTCACAGTAAGAGATATCTTTTTTTAGTACAGCAACTATGCTGTTGCCATAAAATGACACAAACGCCCTACTCAGATGGCAGGCACAAATAATGATCAGTTATATGTGCATATGTGTTGGTTGGTATGCATGTGCACTGAGGAGACCCATGATGAATCATCCTGTCCTATAGCTGAAAGGTGGGACTGAAAATCTTCTATTTGCTGTTCCTTTGTAAGAGGAGTAGGTAGGAATACAAAGGCAATTTGCTGCCATGCATTTTCCCATTAAAAAAAAGAGAAAGGCAAATATTCACAGCCTTCTCAACTATATGAGATTTAAGGAAGCCTGATTTTCTAAGGTGCAGGTCACAGCTCCTGTATTAACATTTTGAGTTTGTTTGAATGACAACTCTCATGTTGTGTGATAGTATTTGGAATAAAAAGCTTGAAATTTTAGGGCTACACCCTTAGTTAGCAGTAGAATGCACTGATACATCCAATTAATCACATTGCAAATTTCTCTCAAAATTTAAGAATATGATAGCTTTGACCCATCAGTTTAAACACCAAGAAATCATTTCTTTATTGCTGCAACAAAACAAACAAACAAACAAACAAAGTCCCTGAAAAACAAACAAAACCCCCAAAGAACCAAACAAAAAACCCACCTACTTTCCTAGTCCAAGAAGCAAGAGGATACTAAATACACTTCTTTTTGGCCCTGAACTCCTACTAGCTTCACAGGATGAGCTCTAATTTTGTATTTGCTTCCTAGTACTGTAATTGTTGGATATGTCACTTTAGATGCATTTTATGTAGGAGCAACAGCACATGTTCCTGCCTGGCAGAGTCTGGATTATTCATGCACATATTGCAGTGGGTTTCACAGGCTCTACAAAAACACATCTAAATTGGCAAGCTTTCTGACGCTTGGTCTTGCATCTTATCCACTTTGAAAGAGAAGGGAGTGTACCACCTATCAAATATCTATACTGAGATGTACTGTGATGAGTGACTCCTCTGAATAATTGATTTAAGGGTCCAGGATTTCTCAGAAAATTGTAACAATATGTGACACTTTCCACCTTGATGTAATTGGAAGAAACTACACAACTCTTACCCTGTAGAAAATGATACAAAATTACTAAATGGTCTCAACCTAAGCTGAGCAGCATCCTTTTCTGAGTTTATTTCTTCAGAATTAAAATTTCCCTGTGATCAGTGTCAATACTGAAAACTACAAACAGCATCTTTAGGAAAACAGTCTTAATAGAAAATGCAGTTACAAATGGCCCTGGATATTTAGATACATTATTACACATGGAGGTCTTATTACTTCTAGCAGTCTTACTCAGACAGAGCTGAAATGTCAGTATAGTTGTTGGTGCAAAAATGATACAGTGACTGAGAAAACTCCTAAAATTTCTGTTCACTCTGCATCACTTGTCTACACAGTAGACATGAGTTTTACATGGGTGTCAAACCTGACTTTTCCATCATTTAGCATACAAGCAGTGAATGAGCAGAGGAGGAATTACTCATAGATTTCATAAAAAGCAGAATCCTTGTTTGTGCAATTTTATATGGTTGAAAGATAAACACAGATGTTGCATTTGCAGATATTATATTTATAACATTATTTTATCAATTGGACTGTGCTTCAGACATAGAAAACCATTGTACACTTATATTTCTTATTTCTTAAAGATTTTTAAAAGTTTCTTGACAAAATGCATATTTCATACATTTAATCAAAATTATGAGACTAAAGAAAAAAATTAAATAGAAAAATCAACTTTCAGATAACTAAAAGTAGTTTGGATGTTTTTAAGTAAAATACTTTGAAGAATTTCTATGAACACCAAGTATTTCCTAGATGGGATTAGCACACAAAAATCTTATTTTCCACTACTTTCATGTTCTAAAAATGTGATCTAAAGTAGACTGGAGAAACTCCTTGCTAAAAGATGATATTGCAGAAACAAGGCCCTATTCTTTCTACAGCTGTAGTTATCTGACTTTCAGATGTCAAGTGGAAGCAGTGGGAGCAAATTCTGGGCCACTTTGATTCTCATGGGAAAATTTATTTAAGAGAAAATATAACTTCTCAGGGTTTGTGCCCCCTTCTGATAATTTGCATATATGTCCACTTACAGAATCGCAGAACGCCTCCAGGGGCCACCAATTCTATCTCTTTGGCTGAGTCAGGACAGCCAGTGTCTCTGCCATGCAGAAGTTCGACTACCTTCCTAAAAACATTTAACAATGGAGATTCCATCACCTCCTCAGGTGCCTTGTATCTTGAAGAATGGAAAACAGCCTTAGATGTAAAACACGACACGAATATAAACTGGAAATGTCCATGAAGGCAGATTTGTCTGGTTAGCTGAGATATCAACATTTATTGCTGATGTCAGAGTTTTGGCCAGAGAGACACTATTCTATTCTTCCCACAGAACTGAAATAAATTCAAACCGAATCACGTTGCAATGCACAGCATGACTGGCATGCTGCTAATCAGCTTCCTTCCAGTTTTAAAATGAAAGTTGTCAGGCTCACTTCTCTGATTCGTAATGAGATTTCAAGTTTTGCTCCTTTCTATCCTGAATTTCTCTGTCTTATTTTTAGCTCATTCTTTCCTTTACATGCTAGAAAGCTTTTAAGCAGTGAAGGAACTTGCTTTTCACGCTAGTGTTTTGACTTCTGAAACACACTTAAAGCTACATTTCTGAACAGCAATGTTTCCTTGTCCTGGCTATGACAGGAAAACATCACCATTCATAGTCTTTGATGCTTGTCCTTCTTGCGATCCATTGTATTTATTTTGCATTTAGTTCATGTCTACAACAACTATGGATAGTTTTTCCTGTTGTTTTCCTGACTCCATTCCTCTGGGAATTTTACATGAGTCATTTAGCAATATGTGTTAGTAGAGCAGTATAATTACACTGTGTGAAAAAAATCTCATCTTTGGGAGTAAAATGGATGTATGCATTGATTCTCCTCCAATTTCTTCCCTCGAATCAGCTGGCTTAAAACCCTCCTGCAGCAGGATGGTATAATATTATGTCATAAATCACAGGACTCTCTTCCGAACTTAGCAAATGGCATATGCCATTAGCATTCATCACACCCAAGGTATATTGCAATAAAACTTCTCTGCAGAGTCTCTTCTACTTTGCGTACCTATCCCAGCAGTTCAGATTCAGCACCGATAAAATCATAGAATTATTTAGATTGGAAAAGATCTTTAAGATCATTGAGTCCAGCTGTGAACTTAACGCTGTCCATTAATCTAGGCATCTTACTTCACAAATGGATTTGCCTTGACATCCTATAAGAAACAGAAGGAAATCTTGCTGGTTAAAATGTGCCAGTAAAGAAAAAATACGGAGTTTGTCAGTTGAAGTGGAAGAGATCCTATACTCTGGAAACTGCTTTCCCCAAAAATCCTCTAATGAGCACATTTTTTGTCTCAATTTCCATACTTCAAAATTTCCTTTTTAAGATCTAGCTGAACTTTTGTCCTAGAGGAAAGGGAGGTTCCAGAGTAGATCCTTTCCAGTGCTGCAAGACCTCTACCACTGAAAGTTTACAGAGATAAGATGCAGATGTTCATATCATCCAATTGCTACTAGTACATTGACTGTTGCCTTGAAGATCCCTCCTGTTTACATGCTGCCTCAAAACAACCTATTTGTCAAGAACATCTTTCTCAACAAACCTAGAACTAATCAAATGCATTTACATGCATTAAAGCTTGTAAACTTAATGTGCAAAAGCTTTATGCAATCCCTAAGACCCTCTGAAAAGTACCTTATAGAAGAAGAAACATAGTTTTCAACTTGTGCATTTTTCTTTTTGTCTCCTGGGGTATTGCTTTGCAAAATTCCTAGGGCAAACCTTCTTGTAAAACTTTCACCTACCAAGATTAAACATAGGAAATTATTCCTGGAGACACTGGGATACTGCTGGAATCTATGGGGAAAGAGGTGTGAAAGAGCTGGAGTGACCTTGAAACCCAAGTCACAACAAGCATGACAGCAAAGCCAGCAAGGTTAGCATCGATGTGCTGCTATTTCCTGCTTCTTCTCTTCTGGGTCCCTCTCTGTCTTTGATTGACAGAGAAAGCAGCACGTGAGATGCTCAAAGTGAAATCAAAAGTCAGGTTCAGGGAAGAAAACTTGTAAGGAAAGCAGAGACCCAGATGCCCTGGAGGGACAGAGAGGAAGCAAGGAGGAGGTCCTGGAACTTCTCCTAGAGACCTTTCCCTCCACTGACGGATACCATGCCAGCAGGGAGGGAGCACAGACATTGACTCTAGCCCTGCATTTCACCTGTGGGACAAGCCTAGTCTCACCATCTGGGAAACACTGTTTGAGAGATTTTTAGTTCCCCTAAATTCCCATTGTTAGACCAGTGCCCAGGACTGGCATTCCAACCAGCCAGTCTGCCTAATATCCTCCAAAAATCCATGCTGTTTTTGCCTTCAGCAATAGCAAATACCACAGACAGCAGTCTGGACAGAAGAAATGGAACATAATTTCTTAATTCTTCTTCTGCCTGCATTTTCAATCCCACAAACCTCATCCCCACCACCCCACCCCCCCAACAAAACAAAAAAAACAAAAAACCTGTATGAGCTGACATTTCCTTCAAAATTTTTACTGTTATAGCAGTCCTTTTGCTTGTGTACAAAAACAGTCTCTACTCCAAAAGAAGTATTAATCTAAAAAGCCATTCTGTGTCTTTAGGTTGCCAGATAGGCTACTGAAGGCATTTTTACCATCTATCAGGGTCTGGGTCCTGGACCTTCATGGATACAGCCTTGCAGTGGTCTTTCACACCCCTGTGGGGTCAGACCCACACTGTCACCCTATAGGCCTTGGAAGCTGTCATCCTCTCCCACCCGCAGTCCTGAAGCAAACTGGATCTTAATGAATCAATGCAAAAATCATTAATGGATGCCAGAAAACATCCTAGTGATTCTTGGAAGCTTGAAAATTTAGCAACACGGTGAGGAAACAAGTAAAATCTGCTGCAAAGAATAATAGACCAGTGAAATGCTACTTTTAAAGGAATGGTAACTAATAATTGATTCCCACATTTACCCCATACTCATTACCATAAAAATTCTTGGTTTAGGACATTTTTCCAGATAAATACCTCCAAAAAGACTAAGGATTCCAAAACCTGATCTACTGCACCTGACAGAAGCTTGTAGTAAAACTGGCCCACTTTTTCTTTCTGTTGTTCATGATCAGACCACAAAGTAATCAGCTGTTTCAGAATTGCAAATTAAAACAAGACACTCTTCCCTCCTGCCCAGACAATACATACTCTTCTTCAGATTATTAAGTTCAGACTGTCTTACTTTACCAGACGCAGAATTTCTTACAAGGTATTTCAAGGTCTGATCCTTGCGTTGTCTGCAGCAAACACTTTGGATATTCTGTGTTATCTCTCTTTTAGCTGCTTTTAAGGAGGCCAACCCCTGCTGTTGTGTTCACACCATAGGCCTCCATGAACCTTTACCTTGCTTCTTGAACGGCTGCCCTTGCATTCCTTCCCTGCCACACTGGATGTGTTCTTTGCTTAGACCACCTCGCCTTCTTTGGAAGGACAGTCGTGGTAACACTTGTACACATACTTAGTATCTAAACAGAGATCTGTCCCAATTCGGCAGATCCATTTGCAGCATGACTGCCTTGCTGCAAGCTCGTGGTGTTGGGGCAGTAGGGAATAAGCAATTTTATCCTGCACTGTGTGCAGCCTTTCAGACTCGGGCACTGGTAATCAATGGTATCATCTGGCGGTCTCAGTTGCTGCAGACAGCTGCCATCTCCACCCAGAGAGAGGCTTGTGGCCCGCGGCTCCCGGCACTGGGCTGGCAGGGCCACGCGGAGGAGTGTGGCCACTGCCCGCCGCTGCCAGGCGGCCCTGGGCGAGCTGTCCCGCGGTGGGGAGCCCCAGGCAGCCCATGGAGGGAGGACAGCTGGCTATACTGCATGGCCCCGCTCCGCAGACAGCCGGGCACCCACGGCCCACAGTGACTGCTATTGTTCTGGACTTCACCAGCTTCACACTTCACCAACGTGACACATCGCATTAACGGGGGGGCGGGAAGGAAAACAGAGGAGGAAAATCCCCAGCGAGGAACCAGGCAGAAGCACGTGCTTGTCTCGCTGCCGCCTCCCGGCCCGGACCGGCCTCCCCGTGCTGAGGCGGCGCCCGAGGCTCGCCGGCATGGCAGGGCGCCGCTCCCGAGGACGGCGACCCAAAGGCCCCGGCCACGGGGGGGAGCAGCGGGGAGCCCAGAAGCGCCGGTGCCCGGAGCGGGCTGTGCCGAGCCCGCGGCGGAACGGGGGGCGGGCGGTGCCTCCGTCAGTCAGCGGGCGCGGCGGGGCGGTGCCAGAGCGGGTTGGCGGAGGCGCCGGGGGCGGGGCGGGGGCAGAGCCGGCGGCGGGCACGGCACCTCCGAGGCGCTGAGGCGGCGAGCGCGGTGTGGGCAGCGGGTCCCGGAGCGCGGTGCGACGGGCGCACGGCGGAGAGCGGAGTGTCGCGGTGGCAGCTGCTGCCCGACGGTGGGAGAGAGGTGGTGACGGCCCCGCCGCTCCTGCTGCAGCTGCTGCTACCGCTGCTGCCGCTGAGGTAAAGCGAGTCCCGCTGCATCCGCTGCAGCTGGTGCTGCCCCTCGGGCGGCCGCGGGGGCAGGGGAGTGGGGCGGTGCGGGGCCGTGCGGCTGTCCGGAACCCGGGCGCCGGCCGCCCCTGCGGGGCAGCAGTCCGAGCGGCAGCGCCGCCCCGCGCAACTTTTCCCCCGTGCGAGGCGGGCTGTGGCGCCGCCGAGCCCGCCGGCGCGGCAGGCCGGGGCGGGCCGTCCGCTGCGACCGAGTCCGAGCCCCGAGGACGGTGCAGCCTCTCCCCCTGCGGCCGGGGGCGGCTCGGCCCGGCGCTTCCTGGACGGGCAGGGCGGGCGGCGCGCCGCGGCCACCGCGGGGTTGCCCGGGAGCCCCGGCCCCGGGTGGCGTGGGGAGCCGGGTTGGTGCCCGCGGCGGGATACAGCCCTCTGGGCGGTGGAAGGGGCGTCCGTAGGGAACGCTGGGGCGGGAGCGGTCGGCGCGGCGTCCTCCGTGCCCGGGGCTCCGCCATCGTCCCCGCGCCGCCGGGAGCGCCGGCTCGGTGCAGCCCTGCCCCGGCGGTGGAGGGGCTGCAAGCCCACGGGCACCGGCGGCCGGAGAGCGGCTGCTCTGCGGCGGGGACTGCATGTCGGTGCAGGGCTCCGGAGTGGCTAACCTGCCGGCCTCTTCAATGGGACGCAAGTTCACACTGTGCTGCTTTCCTAAGTTTTTTAATTACAATTATTAATTTAATTATTCTACCGAAATAGTCTTGATACTTACCTGCTATCGTCCATCGTTTGCAGCGTTTATAAGGTCTTTGAGATGTTTCAGAATGAGATGTGATGTACAGTGCTCAGAGTACTTATTCAATGTGTATGTATTTGGACTCGTTCAAAGACTTGTGGTAGAATCTCCACAGATTCAAAATAATTATTTCAGACTGGAAGCCGTATAAAGGTATTGCTTCGTGAGAGATCACGGACCTCACTTTCTTGCAGAAAATAGTGTTCGAATGTGGTATTTGATCGTCTCCACTTGGAGAGCTTACTCCAGAGAAAGCTGTAGTTGGAGTCACAGGTGTGTAGACACCTAGTGGGGAGAAGAGTCGGCCTCCAAGCAATTTCTTTGCTTACTCCTCAATTCTCATTATTTCAGTGTCTCCCTGAGTATGTTAGTCAGCTCTTCTATCTACCAGGCTTATCCTGCAGTGGAAGGGAAGCTTGTGTTAGGCACTATTTCTCTAGGGAGTTTTGGAATTAGTATTATAGAGATTGCTGTGCAAGGACTTATGGTTATTAAATTTGTTGATATAAAGGTGAAGAAAAGCTTTACATCTTGTTTTAGGGATGCTGTACCACTAACCAGCCCACCCCTATGGTATCACTGTGCATGCATATGCAGTGTAGAAGTTTTTGCTCTCAGACACCAAAGGCATGATAGCTTGTGTGGGAGGAAACACTTGGGTACCAGAGAAGTGGGAGCCAGATGTCATTTTTAACAGGGGAAGAAGAGAAGGGTAAAGGGGAAGATTTCATGTCTTCTTCCTTTTCTACTTAAATTTGTAGGAATGTCTTGAGTTATTCTGTTGAATTTTAAATTTTATCACTACTGAAATGCCCAACATAAACCATTCTGCTGAGAGACTGGAATTCTGTCTGAACTCAGGAATTTTTAGTGGCATCAAGCTCTTAGACAGTAAATAAAAAACAAATGAACATGTATTCTCTTACAATACTTCTTCCTCCTTTTCCATTTGGCCAGCCAAATGGAAATCCCTTAATACATCATCTCAAATATAAGAGTGTTTCTTCCCTGAAGTGTTTGGTTTGTTTGTTTTAATCTATTTAGGATGGTGTCCAAGCTATATGTTTTAAGACCTGTCAGCTTTAGTCAGTTTGAGTCAAAATGCCTGAGTGTAGAGGCTGTTTAACTTCATTTAGAGTAAAAGGAATTTTTTTTATACAGAATCTTAGCAAAGCAGTCTAAGAGGGCGTTTTGAATACACTGGTGTTACTGAGCAGCTGTAGAAAACTGGTGCTTGTCCCTGTGTTAGGTCTATCTGCAAAGTTCTTTAACTATTGAATCTTAGTCCCTGAACTTGACACATAGTAACAATAGAAAAAGGCATAAATCCAAGAAGTTCAGAATGGCTGACTCACGGAGTGTCTCCAAGTACATGAACCATAGATCAGGAGGTCAGATGCTGGGAACTCTGTACTGAGGGTGGTGCTGATAAGTGAGCATGAACAGGTACTGTAGCTCTGAGCCTCGGGAAAACTGGATCTAAGGGAACTTTGCTACCATAGCTTCACTGAGTCTTTCTAATGTTTTGGGGTTTTAAAACATGCTTTAAAATTGTCATAAGAAGTTCTTATGTTACTACAACATTTCCAGTTCTGTATTTTCAAAAGATGCATAAGAGACAGAAGTACTAATTTTAAATATATGGCCAAAAAGTTTCTATGATACATTTGATAATAAAAGATCAGACGAGTAGGTCAAGTCAGTTGAATTATGCAGTATTTAGAAGACTTTGTTGGCTGCCAAAATGCCCATAGGCAGTAGGAGTTAAATAAGTAGTTGTAGCAAAGCACTTGTTGAACCTTCCTTAAAAAGGAAATAAATATTTCAGCGTATTTAAAGTAGTCAAAGTGGTAATTTTCTAGCAGGCTTTGCTGTGTGCATAGCTGGTTTTGATTGGAAACATTTGTGTTAATCATAACACTTGGATCCACACTCTGTAAGTGCATTTTTTTCTCCTGCTACATGAAACAGGAGAAATCCATGCTTTTGTAAAGGCTTCTCTGCTATTTAGTTGATATATTGATACTTGAACTTTTTCTCCAGTTTTTGTCAGTAGACTTTTCTCTGGTAGAAGAGACAAAATTAAATATCAATGAAACTATTCATGTTAATTGCAAAGCCCGTGATATTTGGTTGCATCAGGTAGGCAGCATAGTTTGGTTTTTCAGAAGTGGCTGCAGAAATTTCTAATTAAAACTGGTGGGAGCTGAGTGCCTAATACACACGGATAGATTTGCAAGTTGCTAAAATAAATACTTACATGCAAGCTTTTTGAAATAGGAAGTCTAATTCAGGTCAGATCATTCTTTCCTACAACAAAAACTGGTTGCGAGGGATAATAAGGAAGTTCTTCAAGAACTTAACAAGACTTTCTGTCACGAGAGATGTTGTGCAATGTGCTGCAGGGACCTGATGGACTGAAGAGGACCCACATACAAATTAGGGATCAGGTTCATTCACTGGCACAGAAAGCCCATATGCATTCTTATAAACACTTCCTAGCTTGTCAGTTAGTCATATTTCAAAGGACTTACTGAGACATTAGGAAAAATGGTGTGGAAAAGAGCTGTCAGATGTTCCCTGTTCCAGTCCTGTCTACTGGTGTCTCTTTACAACGTAAAAGGGGAGTGTTTCACAAAAAAACCCGAACTTTCTACACATTGAGTACATAATACACAGTCAATATTTTACCTGCTGGTATTACACAGCTCTCTCAGGTCTTTTATTCAGATGAAGTTTAGGACTTTCAATGTAGCTTTGAGTAGTTAGTACTTTTGGTTTCCAGTATAGCATTTCAAATTATGATTTGGCTTGCCTTTTTAAGATGAAAATGAGTAACAGTTGAAATCAAGATTAGAAAGCTTTCACTATTCTATATGTCTTCAAGCAACTGTTCTCTAAATATATTTGGGCTTTAGTCATATTTTTTCTTTTACTTTATGGTTGGGCAACCTTGAGCCAAAAGTTCAGGCCTGTGCTCTCATGCCTTTAATGTAATTTAAGCATATACCCTGATACTTCACTCCTGCTGGGGCTGCTTAGGTGGTCTGGGTGTGCCTGTTTCAGTTGCCGATTGTTTTTCTAGTATTATACCATAAACACATTAAAAAACATCTGGGAGATGGAGGAGTGGTAAAGCCCCTCTTTAAAAAAGAAAAAGGGGAAATTTGGTAGTCCTCAAGTAAAAGCTCTTTTACAGATTCTGAGAAGATAAGTTCCCCCAAAACGTTTTTGAAATACAGGCTTTAGGATGTGGATTGTTGCCCATCCTCACCCTTGTCATAAACAGGAGGAGACTGAATACCCCAGTGATCAATGCTAATTACAGTAAGCTCCTCCTCTGTCTTGACAGACCTTTTGTGGAGAAGGGGTGTGGCTGTCTGGCTTCAGGGAGATAATATATAAAATCTTGCTGCCAGGTTAGATACTGCACTAGAGGGATAGCTCCAGGGCTTAGCCCTCTCACCCTGAGACTTTTCAGTAACCGTAAGTCATAGATAAGGAAGCATGCCTCATACTGCAGGGGTACAAATTTAGTTCAAGTAATTTGACATATATCCTTTATAAAAATGCAAATATAGCTGGAGACAATTTTTGTGCTCTTGGTTGATTTTATTGTTACATAGGATTCTTAGGTGGGACACAGCCTTTGCCAGGGTTGCAGAAAGCTTAAGTCATAAGTAGAATACCAAGTTGACATTCAAGAGAATGTGAAGTGATTTAATCAGATTTCTCTTCTCTTTCCAGGAAAAGCATGTGTGCAGAGTTTGGTGGCAGAATATTTAAGGTATGTGGGCAGTCTGTGGCAAATACATCTGAAGAAAGTGTGACTGGCTGAAGAGTCAGCTGAGCTTGTGTATGGAGACACAGAAGTGCCAGCAAACCCAGGAAAAGAACTAATTGGAAGAATATTGCTAGACACAGAAGAATTGGAACTTTTAACTTCTGCAACGGACAGTGACTAAGAATAAATACATTGCCTTTTCACTGCTGATGTTTTTACCAGACTGGTGTTTTTTTCATTCTCTGTTGGATTTTTTACTCAAGAGACTTTTTCATCATCCCATTTAATTCATCTTGAATTTCTGTGTACATAAAACTATAACTGGACAATCGCATTTTAATACTGTTTAATAGCAATTTTGAATGTTAAATCATTTGCCAAGATGAGTGCTGAGGGATATCAATACAGAGCTTTATATGACTACAAAAAAGAGCGAGAAGAAGACATTGACTTGCACTTAGGAGATATATTAACTGTGAATAAAGGTACCTTACTAGCACTTGGATTCAGTGAAGGGGAAGAAGCAAAGCCTGAGGAAATTGGTTGGTTGAATGGCTTTAATGAAACCACAGGGGAGAGGGGAGATTTCCCAGGAACTTATGTAGAGTACATTGGAAGAAAAAAAATATCTCCCCCTACTCCAAAGCCTCGTCCTCCTCGGCCTCTTCCAGTAGCACCAAGTCCTGCAAAAGCTGAATCAGAGAGTGAGCAACAAGGTCAGTATTCAGAAGGTTCATGGTTTCAGGTATTTTTGTTTCACAGTCTGAGTGTACATTCGTGTTTATAGCACCTGCTGGTCAGCTTTTTTAGTGTATAGCTCATTTCAGTCAATTAAGAATTTTTTTTCTACATTGTAATATTTGGCTCAAACACTAGTTTGTAGTTTCATGTGATTTGTCTCAGGCACAAGGATCAGTAACTTATTGTGAGGTACATCTCACAGGTTGAAAAGTATGTTTTAAATTCTCCACTGTAAAAACTTCAGTGCAAAAGGAGCCAGTTAACATTTATTTTACATCTCTAAGAAACTGATGGGAGTGTTTCCTTTTGTGCTTCATCAAACTCACTATTGAGAAAATTCTCAGAGAGTCCAACACTATGGATTCTAAATAAAAGTATCTTCTTACCACAAATCTTTTGCAAGCAGCAAGAGATATATTCTGGGCTGGCGTATGGCATGCAGTAGAAAAAGATAGCCTTATATAAAATAAATTTAAACCGAGGAAATATCTTTTGAAGTTGCTTTTTAACCTGTATTTGGAACAGTATGTTAAGCAGAACTTAGAATTTTATCAGAACTCTTCTGTTAAGAGAAGAAGCGAGTCTTCTCTTTTATAATTGGAAAAGCATTGGGATAAAAAAACAAAAGAAACAAAAAAAACCCTTCCTCGAAATTATTTTATCTCTACCTACTGGCATTCAGATAGTTGGGCTTTACAGATCAATAAGCCAAGTACATATTAAAATAGAATTTACAGCCTATTGGAGAAGTCTAGATTGGCTTATATTTCTTCAACTTCTAATAATTCATAAATTCTCTGGGTTTCTAATTGTAGGTAATAAGAGTTGTAGTATGTGATCATGATTTTCACAGTGAAAAATTCATTACACCATAATAATGAATAGTATTGTCTCACTGCCTACACAGAAATGTTTGCAGCATCACTTGCAGATTTATGGTATCAGTTTATCAACTTTTATCTCTCTATGCATAAGTTTATATTCAGCTATGCTAATAACCAGCAAAAATAAGGGCAGAAATATGTAAAAATGTATGTGGCAACCAAGTTAACCTGGCAGAAGCCAGAAGAGTGAATCTGCACTGGTTTATATACCAGTGTTCTGAAGCACTGTAGGAAACTTTCCTTGCAAGTCTGCAGTGCCTAGATGCAAATCATTGTGAGGATGAATTTGTAGGGTGTAGAGGAATTTTAAGTTTTACTGTCCCTGAACTCTTGACTGGTAGTCATTAGAGCCTTATGTTTTCTCTTTTATTAGCATAGTTCTGAAAACGGCGTATTTCCTTTGAAAAGAAAAGCTATTTACATCTTTGACCATTCCTTGTATTGGACGTTAACGCGGGCTGCTCTGGTGACACTGACTTTTCTTAACTCACCTGTGGAGATAGTTGTCACCATCCTATATAACTGCAGAATAAACGTGGCTTTTTGGACAGGCACCTCATTGATGACAGGTCATTTTGAATGGAAAGAAATTCCCATTCTTTACATGTGCACGCTGTGCTGATCCAACCGGCATCCCGAGTTTGACATTTATTGGTTTAAAAAGTAGCACTTTGTAACTTTTTTGGTTTCTGTAATCACGCTTACTACATGCTTCTGTTCACAGCTCCATGCTGTGAGCTGGCCACTGCACTGCACTGGGAAGTCCAAGTGTTAATCTTGTTGTTTCCAAGCCTCCTCAGACATTTATGGAAATTTCAGGAGTTACTTTGGGAACTTCTGCTGCAGATTTGGGGGGGCTCTGCTTATATGTTACCTCCTATGTGAGGTTTATAGCCTTCAGACAAAGTACTCTTTACATGCAATGTGTTTATTTATTTTTAATACCATGGGACTGATTTAACTGGGCATCTTCATCTCAAGGTCTGCAGACATAAGCCTGCTGTGCTCTAAAATGTTTAAGAATCAGCTTGTAGTCCAACTTTGTTTTCTTCTGATTAAAAAAAAAAAAGCACAGTTCCCATAGCTGGTTTTGAATTAAAGATTTTAAGCTTCATATAAGAGGCTAGATACCTCCATAATGCCCTAAGACCAGGGATTAGACCCTCCTGAATAGAAATTTGAACTTCAGGCTTAGATACTGTTAAAATAAACCATGCTTTCCTAAAAGAAATGAGGAAAAGTAGTCTCTTTAGAGATTTTTTTTTTTTTTTTTTTTTTTTAAGAGATCTAAGGCAGAAGTGCTTTGAATCTTAGAAACAAATTTGGAAATGTTTATTTACTAAAAGAGTATTATAAAAATGAAGGTGAAATTTTTAAGTTAGCAGAATGCTACAAAAATTAGGGTAAAAGCAGAGGTGAGGGCAGAAATATAGTTTAGATAAAGAGCAATGTAGCAATATATGTTTGATTTCCAGGAGGCTTCACTATTTTTGTATATGTCATTTGGGACATTGTCCAGCATATTTGGGAATATTGTCCAGCAGCCAATGTAATGGGCAGTAGGCCAAAAGACTCTTCCCAGGATGATACTTCTCTCCACACCCTTAGAGTGTATTTCAAATAAATCAATGTGTAGTGTGAAACTTGCCTGACCAAATGCAGTCAAGTTTACATTTTCACTACTTGATGAATTGAAAGTACTGTGGATTGAAATGACAAATTAATGGGCAACTGTAATTTAAGACTTTGTAAACAAACCTAATTTATTTGTAATCCATATACTTTTTTAATTCTGTAAGAGTCAGTTTTGTATGTACCCCTGTTGCGTGTATGTTGAGTATAAGAAACTTGAGATTTCAAAGAATATATATGCACAATCAAAGAAGTTCCTTTAATTTTGCCACACATTTTATTTTTTGAAGAAAACACTTTTTCATATTTTCAATACTCTTCAATACTTAATTATTCACTCCGAATGTTTTTTTTCCTTGGCTTTATTAAGCCTGATTAATGTCCAGAATGTTTTGTATTAGATCTAATTTGCAGTATTTAAGCTCAATGTTGCCAGTACTCATAACTGTGTATTACTCGTACACGAATAATTTTACACATCTGAACACATTTTGCAGCCCTGTGTCTTATGCAGTAAGTCTGACTTAGAAACAGGGAGCTTCCTAAATGTTAAAAGCCAATCTGAAAAACAATACTCCCCTTGCTGGTGATCTTAAATTCCATTAAAACACTTAAATATTTCCTTGTATTTTTATTTTATTCGTGACGTATTCAAGTTTCCAGAACCATTGGTTAGGACAAGAATTGGCATTCCTTGGCTGGAATTTTATGACTGTTAGATTTTGCCTGTCTTCCCCTTATCTTTGTCAATAAAGAAATAGATTTAGTTAATAATAATTTAGATTTGTGGGGATTTAAAAAAAAATTAATCTGAAAGGATATGAAAATAAAAGAGAAACAAAAGCCCCAAGAAGTCTCTAGCACCTTCCAGTCTCAGGCCTGATGCACGTCAGAGCTATGGCAAGGCAGATGGAATTCCTTTTACTGATGTGAGAGGTTCCAAGTGGCCCAACCTGCCACATTTTTTTTCCCATGAGGCAAGAGTGCCTGTCTGCTGCTGGGAGGATTGAGGTACTTGCAACAGTGGAGACACAACCTAGGAGACATTCTTTATTCTCATCCTTATTCTCCCTATTAGACGTCTGAAGTTTATGTCATGCAGCAAAGATTTTATGTGACTGGGGTTTTTTCTCTTGGAATGATTTTTTTTTTTTTCATTTCAAGCTACATTAGGCTGGTTCCTCTTGCTTATTCCAGGTTTCCTCAACTCTTTGCAACTGAAAAGTGCATAAGCTGTACAAAGTCCAGATACATTTTGCAAACTTTGATTCAGCTCATCTGATATGGCCGCATACATTTAGAGTTGATTCATACAGCATCATTTCCCTACCTGGTTTGCAAAGGCTGATCTTAAGCAGACTTTGGAGCATAAAATTTGGTTGATGGACTGAAATACTTTCAGATTTAACTTGGAATGTTAAATCCTCACTTTGAAATGAAGATCAGATTGCAAAAGGGCAGACCAGAACTTTATATGAATAATTTGTCTGTTTTGATGTTTTGGCACTTCCTGCAACTTCCTGTGTAACTTAAAAGAGTTGTTTATGTTGACACTTTGTACTATTTCAGCTGATTTTGAGCCTAAAAATAATCTGAACCTCTTCCGTCTTGTGGTGAAGCTATAAAACAGATTCGTTCTTTTTAAAGAAATAGAACAAACTTTTTTTCACTCTCCTTATAGAACAGATACACATCAGCAAGTTACACAAAGATAATAACATGGAACATTTGGAAACTCTCTACTTTCACCAGCCAGGTTATGCAATATCTGACAGAGATCCAATCTGACAGGGGGCATAAAACCATTTGTGCATGGTTTAACTGAATGTGGTGTAGGATTTGTTTCTTTAATTTTGTTATAAAGCCAGTGTAGCAATCCATTTGTGAAAATTATTTACATTTGTGTATTGAGGAACATAAGAGTGAGTGAAATGCAGCGAACCTGGAGCCTCCATTGGGAAGAAAACAGTCATCTTGCCTGATTTAGGCAAATGGAAAAAGGAAATTATGGGATGAAGTGATGAGTCACTATCTCATGACAAATACAAATGGTAAATATATTTACCATTCAAGCCAGAGCCCTTGAGTTCTTTCTTTCTAGAACCCGTTTAGTGTAAGCCTTTGCCCTGCTGCAGTTGTCAGAACTGCGTTGCAGTCATGAATTTTGACATCAGTTGAGTTTGACTTGCACTGAGAAATGGGGCAGGTCCCTGCCATAAAGCCTTGCTGGCTGCTTATGATCACGTTTCTAGGCAAATTTCAGATAAGTGCATGCATCTGAAAACAGAGTGCTTGCTTTATCACTGATGATTGCAAAGATTTTTGAAAGCTCCACTGAAGTGAGATAGAGCATTTTTTTCACAGTGATAATATCAGGGTTGTTGATAACTAAAAAAGCCTTTGTAAGCACCGCAGGAAGCACAGGGACAGGCTTTGGAAGTACGAGTACACATAGGATAGAGGGCTTGGGCAAGTTCATGGTTGATGCGTGGCCCCACCTGCTGGTACAGGAGGAAGGAAGCAGGAGGAGGAAGGACCTTTAAATCAGCGTCTTCTGTTTGCGTTTTAATCCTCATAAGATAAAAACTAAAGTGAGAGAGAGAGAGCTTTTTGAAATAATACTTCAATTAAACAACAGATATTTCTGTGAAAAGTATATCACTTGGGGCACACAGAACCCCCTTTTATTTCTCAAAGGTGACCTTAGACTGAAAAGGCTAGTATGATTGAAATTATTCTCTTTTCCCTGACTGTATCAATCTAATTAATAAAAATGGTGCCTTATTTTATACATTTTGCATCAAGAAGCTGAAAGAATAAGACACTCCTATTTTGATGCTGTAACAAATACCTGTCTATTTTGTATCATACTGATTTTAATATGCCTTTCCATGATTATAACAGTGGCATTATTGTTGAGTGACTTTGTTTACCTTTCTTTAGCCTTCTCTTATACTGATTTTGTCTGCTAATACCTTGTGCTGACATGAACGCTGGGGCAAATGTAAAGCATGGTAAAGGTGAATTAACCTACACCTTTCATTGAAATCGTCTTGGTCTGGTCCTGTAGCTGTGATCCAGGAACCTCTGAAAAAACCTTCACTGGTTAGCAAATAGTTCTTACTTAGGCTTGCATATGATAACATCAGTTTGTGAGTTTCAGCAATATATGGTACTAAGTGTTTGCCAAGAATGGATCATTCAGCACCCTGAGCAAATAACCGTGCCCACTTAAATAGTTGTGTGATGCCATACATGCATCCAGATTTTCTTGTGTGAAAGAATGCAGGTCTGTAACTGCAGCTGGCTGTGCACTGTTTCACATCTGCGTCTTACTCCAAAGCCACTCTCCATGATGAACATCCATGAAATCAGTCTGAAGGCTAAAATACAAAGAACTTCTTTATTTTCATAGCTAAGAATGACAAAGGGAATTACACGATATTATTTTAACTGGAGAAGGATATTAAGTCCTGAGAATACTTTGGTGAGAATCTAAGTACTTGGGAGAACTTAGAGTTTCTGGCTTTAAAAAAAAACAAAAAACCAAAACAAAAAGTAACTGGTTAATAGCTGCTAATTTTTGTTTGTGCTTTCAGCAAAATACATGTCTAAAATGCAATTCTGTTTTGTGATGGTTTCATTAAGTGAAGGCACTTGTGTAGATTTTTTTGTTGGGGTTCTAGTTTTCATTTGTTCTCTTTTTTTCCGGAGTGTTGTAGAAGTGACTGCATACTTGGACATTTCCTGAAACCTTTTCATAAAGTGTTAGCAGGTTTAACCTTTTGTACTAACATGACTGTGTTTTGTTCAGTCTTTTATAAATGCTATGCCGCAGTCCACAAGAATAGCACCCAAATTTTGTTCTTTATTGTCACACATTGACCCACTTTTTTGGCATGTAAGACAGCATTAAACAATTATATTTAAGTTGATGGCTTTTCAGGTAACAAGATCCTCAAGGCAGAGTTTCAAAAACATATTACTGCCCTGATCCAGGGAAAGATGTGATTGCATATGGGTTCTTCACTTTAAAAATATATTTTGAGACTATCTTATACTCCAAAACTATTATGTAAACTATTACATGAATGATGAAAAACGTCTTTAACAGTTCAGTTAGCTGCCAGACAATTTTCTCATACAATACACTAAGACTGTTTGTATATGCTCTTCATCATTTGCTGTTAGAACATTTCCCAGAGGTCAGTATCTGAGATAATTTCTTTACTGGAGATTGTGGATGTTGAGGGCAAGAAGTGAGATCTGCCTTTGATAGGTCTGCCAGTTTCCGTCTATGCTGGCAAATCACTTGGTGGCATCTGGGACGGGAAGATGCTCCTGCAGAAGGGAGACCTCTTGCAAGAGTGGCAGTTACTTTGAGACCATTCAGGTTCCAGAACATTTTGAGCAGCTATTGTCTCTTTTCAATGAAATAGATGAGATTGATTTTTCTCTGTGTTTGTTTGTGTTTTTTTGGTTTTGGGGGCTTTGGTTTTTTGGGGGGTTTTTTTTGGTGGGTTTTTGGGGGGTTTTTTTTTGGTTTTTTGTTTTTGTTTTTTTTTTTGGTTTGGGTTTTTTTTGTTGTTGTCATTTCTTTGTTTGTTTTGTTTTTTGTTTGGTCTGGGTTTTTTAGGGTCTGTTTTTTAGAAAACGAAGTTAACTCTGCTTTCCTTGAATGTTTTGATGCTTCCTTTTAAAGCATACACATACTTAAAGTTGTAAAGGTAGCGGCAAAAGGCCAAACTATTCCACTCAAGCACATTGTTTGGTATAATTTATGTGGTCTCTACCTGGCTCTTTCTCCTCTGTGGTGTTGCATTTGCTGGATGCAACATATTTGAACACTCCCATTCCATTGCCTCTTGCTTACCACCTGGGAAGGAAGGAAGACTAGTGCAACCTGAGATCTGTAGTCCGAGGGGGAATGCACCTCTGAGCTGGTTTTTGCTGGGATAGAATTACCACGACAACCTAGCAGGAGGCATGGCTGCACTAGGTTTGTATGTCTTGTTTACAGATATAACAGTGGAATTTATTTATTTGGGTTAGGAGAGAAACCTTAAGTGCTATCACCTATTTTTTCCAAGGTCCCTTCAACCTGTTTGAGTAACACTGGTAGATAGCAGATAAACATGGAGGACTATTCTTGGAAAATAAACTTTTGAATGATACACTGTAAATCAGTGTTTCAAAGCATGCTATGGCTTCTCCACCAGTCTGTCTCAAAAGAAGTCTCTTAGTTTGTGAGGTTACTTTTTTATTTTCAAGTCCTCTTTCTCAGCTCTTTTTTGCTGGAGGTAGATGAAGGCACTTAAATTAGGGAATTAATGAAAGAAACCACTAATTATGCATCTTGGTAGATAAGGCTGCACAGCTGCATCTGTTTTCATTATCTCTCTATCCAGGAACATTCCAGAAATATGCAGTTAAGGGAAAAATGTTTCAGTCTTTTTCCTATTTGCACATGGTGTCCAATACTGTGAGCACACATTCCAGTCTTCTCATGCTATTTTTTCATGCAAATTTCATTGCAATTTTTCGTGTGCTGCGCTTGGATGGAGACAGGAAAACGTCTGTTGTGTTTTTGACCTTACCCTTAAATTGTCTCCTTGCAAAGACACAGCTGCTCAGCACAGGTGAGGAGCAACAGAGACCATGGCAAAACCCTCCATCATTTCCTGCCTTGCTCCTAGCTGAGTGGCACATGCATGAGAGACATCTGCCCTGATGTGGTCTGCAAAGAGCTGTGGGGTGCCAGGACACCATAGGGTGCAGCGAGGTGTCATCTGTTCCTTGGCCTTTCAGTCTCTGCTGGCACACAGGTCTTCTGTTAAGGCTTGTTTTAGGTATTTTGGAGTAAAATATGTACAGGTGTTTAAGTACAATTTAAAATATATTCTGGCCAGTCCAAATCTACTCAATTGTTCTGAAGCCAGAATAGTGCAGCTAGTCAGTAGCCTAAATAAGCCATTTTTTTAAATTAGAAAAAGATTTAGGGAAGCTTTTTCCTCCAGTGCAAGCCAGTTCTAGGCATAAAAAATTTCTAGTCATCCTTGTAATCTGGCCTGGCTAATTGATAGAATTTTAAGGAACACATTCTAAACAGCAAGTAGCAATAATTTCTTCTGAAATAACAGAAATTAGGACCTCTGTTCATTGAGTGAAGGCTTCTTAAGGGCACAGAGTGATGAATGTTTGAATTCTCTTTGCTGTATTTATAATTCATTACTGTTGGTTGAAAGATTAGCATGGATTCCCTGCAACTTTCATGCTTTCCTGACTTTTTCTTGGACCAAACTAAGTGCTTACAACTCTAAAAACTTTCTGGTAGCCTGTGTAAACTTCAGCCCCTTACATGAAATGAGAGATTTTCACAATCCTATTATTGTCAGGACAGTTTTTTGACATAATGTTAAACCACTGATTGAACAATGCTTACTACAGAGCAATTAGCATATAATCTTGCTTCTTAGCAAGTTGATCATCTCATCTATAGTTATTAGAACCTTCACTGAAAAAGCTAGTGGTCTGCTGGTGCCTTCCAGAGTGATTTAGGATGCAGGACTTTGAGTTGCATGAACAGTTTAGCAAAAAAGGGGAAGACAGTTACCAACTGTTATGCTTTTTCCCCAGATGTTTCCTCTAAGACAAATATGTAGGGTTTTATTATGACACAGTAAGAACGTGCCAATTAGATGAGAATGGTTGTTTTGTGGTGGGGTTTTTGTGTGGGTTGGTTTTGTTTTTTTCCTTCTCAATGTCTGTTTGAACTAAATAGACAGTCAATCAAATACCGTGGTAAATTATCTAATAGTTTGGATGGAACATGCCCATGCTTGTTAATGTGAGCTGCTCTCTTCTAAATAGAGCATTAAAATCCTTTATTCAAAATCCTTTTAGATGTAAACTAAAAATAAAATTATTTTGAAGTACTAATGTTCTTGAAAATACTATACATGGCTGAGGGGTTTTTTTTCTTTACTTCAAGGATTTGTTCATACAAGAAGCCATTGGTTACTAGTCTACTTTCCTTTAAATTGGTGGAAAAGCCCATCTCAACTTCAGAAGGAACAGGATCAGACTTAGTCAAGATTTTTTCCAGCATTGGGAAAAATCTCATAGTTCTTAATGTTAGTTCTGTTAGGCAAAATTCCCAATGTCTTTAGGGTTTGGAGCACAAATCTTAGCTCATTTTGGAAGAGATTCCAGTATACCAGAATCGTAGAATATGAATGTGCATGAAATACTACACCATAACCGCTGATGTAAAGAACAGAGTCTGACTGTCCTTTCATAAATTTTGAATACAAGTAAGGGAAGCTGTTGTGAGCATCTCTTCTGAGGTCCTGGGCTAATGCAAGGCATGTAATTTCACCCTATTTTTCCTGTTTTGAGCTCATAACTTCTAGATGAATTTAAAGCTTGTTGCTAATTAGTCCAAACTGCATCCTTTATTACATACTTAGTGTAGATTACTTAACCTTTTATCCCTTTTAATGTCCATTACATGGTAAGAATTGTGAATTTAGTAGTAAAAATTTTTCACTTGGGAGACTACATATATTTAATTGTATTTGGTGATGACAGTATAGAAATTACTTTCACCAAGTTTTTTTTTTTCAATATATTCAGAACTCTTCACTGATACATGCTAAAAATTTGCTCTAGGCTGATAGATACTTTGGCAGGGCTGATGTTTTCCTTACAACTGTTTGGGTAACTAATGTGATGGTAATAGAGGTTTCTTATAATTGAGAAAGTGATATGGTGACAGTTTTATTTGTATATTCTGTTACTGTAATAAATTATTATATTTAGAAAAAATACAGAGTTTTATCACCTTGATGTATGTGCATTAAACAATTTACTGCACAGTACAGTAGGAGAATATTAAGGTTTCAAAACTGCATCTGAAACCTGTGTTTATACATATAAGTACGACCATCTGATGCAATTTTTAGTGATGTAGTTGTCCCACCCTTTTTCACACTTATTCTTGCTTGCAGGTTTTTTCATTGATACCTCTGCTCTTTCCAATGACATGACTACTTAGTGTTTCATAGAACTTCATAGTGACAAATACTAAGTCGTCTTTAGGACACTGTTATGAGCGAAGGTGCTATCATGTTTCCTGTAAGAAATGAGGTAAACAAAACAGACAAAAAAAACCCCCACAAACAAACAAACCAGCTGCTTTAAGATAGATTAAGGTTAATCTCTTTGTCATAGGAGGGCCATGTAGATTTCACTTTAAAATGGTGAACCTGAGGAGTAACTCTTAAAAGCTCTTAATATCTAAGAACCTTAGCAGTTACATTCCCTTGAGATAACTAAAACCAGGAACCACGAATGCATTAGGTTCGACTCTGTAAATCTTTATTTGTCGCAAGGAATGAGTACCATCTTCTCACTCCATGGATGGCTTCAGTTACTGTGTACTGGATGTCCAAAGCAATTCCTTGCAGAACAAATCTTCCTGGCATACCTCTTTCTGCACCAGATGGAATCCAAATATAAACTTCAAATATAAAGAATTACTAGAATGTCAGTGCACAGATTCAACAAATATGGTAACATAATTTGCTGTTAGCTTACTTGTTTCATGATTTTGTAAATCCAGAGTTTCAAATTCTCAGTACTTTGTTATACATGTAAAGCGTGTTTCGTTGTAGAACGTTTCAGTGACACGTGTTTTAAGCACTTCTTACTTTAGGTTTTTATGGTGCATCTCTATTAGTTTTGAGGGGGTTTTTGTTGTATCACAGGCGTGATTCACAATGCAGGAATTTTTGCAAATAGTGACATTACATAGTAAATTACCATTCTTGAAACTTGATTTTTGTTTTTCTAATACTAATCAATAACTTGCTTCTTTAGAAGATGCTTTTGCTCCCATATTTATCTTGCCATGTAGTAAACTGCAATCTTACTTAATCAAGATGTGGCAGTGGAATTTCATCCTAGTAGGACAAAGTTGAAAGTTTTTCCTGGGTTACTCTGTTGCTAGCATCATACATTAGATTCCTCTTTCAGGAAACACTAGTTTAGAAAGTAGAAGTCAAGATATCAAGTGTGGATGATAGATGAGTAATGGGGGAGGTATGAAAAATACTCTTGACACCTGGAATGGTTTTTCATTAACTTTCCAGACACAATAGAAATGTGGAAAGAGTGTCCTGCCATGGAGGAATCTGTGCTGTCTTGCAGGAGACCTCTCTGCCAAATTGGAGAAATGGAAGGATATACTTACTCCATATGAAGTTTTCTGTGCAACCTTTGTGTTTTTAAGTTTTTTATTTTTCTTATCTTTAGATGTTAATATGAAAATTGCGGGGTCCTTGGGCTTGAGTGTACAAACAAGACATAGAACTCCAGAGAACCATGGCATTTGATCTTTGAAAACTATGTATGAATGCATGCTCCTATGAAAACTCCAGATTGCAAAAATCATTTGTAGTGGGCTAGAGAGGTATTTGACAGATTATGTGCAAGTACATACATGTGTGTTTCATTATTTGATTGCCTTAGGAGACTGGTGTTTAAGTTGGCAGATCTACTTACTAAAAGCAAAGCTCTTTGGCTGGCAGGATTACAGAATGCCTGAAGGAGAGAGTCCAAATGCTGAGAGCAAAAGAGAGGGAATGTGTAATGTGCAGAAAGCATGGGGAAGCTATAAAGTGAGCAGGAAAAAATAGACTTGAATGTGGTTCCAATTTGTTCTGTTGGGCTCAAGTTGATAGCCATGCAGAAGTAAAAGCGTGAAATTCTCTTATTTCAGTATCAAGTTAATGTTCTGGAAAATAATGTGTTTTCTATCATGCAAAGTATTATTTGGTTACCTATTTGCAGCTTGTCAGATATCTTTAGTCCATGCTTATTTTCTGACTCAAAATTTTTTTAAAAGTGCAGCTTGTTTTGGATGTTTACAGAGCACTGTTGCACTGTAACATAAGTGGCCACTGTAATTGACTCTGAAACTTTGTTCTTGTCTTAATTAGCATGATTCAAGACTACACTGTTGCCTCCCAGTATATGTTAAATTTCTCCATTTAATTTTGTGATATGCAATTTGTAGCTATTTTGGGAAAAAAAATAAACCCACCACCCAGTCTTTATACGTACAGGTTTAGCACAAAACTATCCTGCAATGTTTTTGAATCAGCAGACAAACAAGCTAAGTATGTGTATCTAGAGAAGTCTACACCTGTGGCCTTGCACTTTCTTGATGTCTTCCTTCTCAACCTCAGGCAACACAGATTAGCATTTTCACTTACTTGGTCCTTTGTGTTGTTCACTCCTAGCTGAATGCCATTTATAGAATCACCAGCCACCTTGTTCTTTCTCCTAAGACTTCTTGGTTTGAGAACAAGGTTTAAAATACGGGAAGCTGACAGGTGAAAAGCAGACTGATATACTGAAACAAGAAAAAGAGAAGCAGAAGGGCTGGCTCCCCTGAGAGATCAAGAAATATGCTATTTGAAAAAAAACCAAACCACCAAAAAACAAAAATAAAAGGGAATTTCCCTTTAAATAAGGCCACAGTTTAGATGATTGCTCATACTGATATGCCTAAATTATTTCAGAGGCTACTAGTGGCACATCATTTACCATGAAAGGCTAATAATCCTTTGAGAGGTAGCAGGTCCTGCAATGAATGGTAGCATAGCAGAGCTTAGGTGAGTTAGACCAGCTGTCTGCTGCATCTGCCATTTTTGAGGAGCTTTATCTTGTAAAATCCTCAGTAGATTTCTCTGAAGTTGCCACATCTGAGCTATTTAGGAGACAAGTTTTTCCAGGTTCATGCAGGCAGTTCATGTGAACTGTGCTTAAAAACAAGGACTCATTTGCGTTTTAGAAAAATCAGGTCAGCTTAAAATTAATGTATTCCCCTTTCTCCTGTTCTCAGCAGGGAACTGGTTCTTTTGGAATGATTTTCTATCTGGGAGTCAAATGAGATACCGTTTTTCCTTCTGGCATGGCTGACATTTAAATAAATAGATAAATAAATATATAAATAAATTTGAAAAGGCAAATGAAATGAGGAAAAGGTGTTCCCTTCTGCTAAGGCCAAATAAAGGTAATTGGCCCTTTCTTCTGGTAAGATGACCAAGGGATTCCTCTGGAGCACAATAACAAATAGACCATAAATGTAAGATTTCCTTTCTTTCCTCTTCTTTCTCTCTCTCTTCTCCTCCACTCCCTACACCACCCCACACCCAGTATGATAGCAGGAAAACAACCAGGATATACCTGGCATTTTGACAGAATAGTCAATTCTCAGTCCTTGCTGGCCAGTGTGGCCAGAAGGTTTACTCCAGTCAGCCTTTCAGCCTCTCAGTCCCCCACCCATTTCATAGTGACTCATAGCTAGAAGGCCTTTACGCATGTTTGATCACATCTTGTGCAAGGCAGCAATGCATTTTTACTCCTATATTACATCCTATAAGCAACATTCAAGTCAACCAAGTGACTGTTACTTTAAGTTCTGTACCTATGTGGAAATTGAGATAAATGTATTAGATAGATAGGGCCACTATATATTCAGGTATGGATGGGTTAGAAGACCAGCTAACTTTCTTGATGGGAGCAGGATGGTGGAAAAACTGATTTGGGTGTTTTGTGTGTGTGACATCTAGAAGATGCACACTAGTGCACTAGCAGCACTTGAATATTCAAGACATTAGTTTTTCTTGTCATTCTCGTGTGTACATTTAGTCCTCTAAGTTCGGAGACAGAATTGATCCTGTTACCCATGAATTTTCTACAAGGAAGTTGGAGAATGTCTACAGGATATTCTGCTCTGCTAGAGTTGATGAAGGGCAGCTGCTGAGTAGGAGAAGTAAGGAAAGGAAGCAATGCATCAGAATGCTTCTTGATCATCTCTTGTGTCTTTGTAGAGGACCTGAGAAGAGCTTCTGCATCCCTCATTTATTTCATGAAAGAGCTGCTTTTATTTGATCTACCTGAGCTAAAGATCAAAGAGAACATGACAGTTCTTAACCAGATTTATGCTTTTTCTAGTTTTGTCCTTCTGTAACTTACACCTTCCAAGATCACATACAAAATATTTCTTTCAGTTATTTCATCCTATTCTGCTCAGTCTCCCTCCTTTACAATACACTGCTGGTTTTCAAGAGAGACATTTTTTCTTTGTTTTAGACCACAAGACAATCTAACACTGTAAGGTTGCAAAAGGATTTCTTGGATTTGAAGTGTTTGGGTTTTCTTAGAGAGACTTTGTCTCTTGCTTTTGGTCTCTTTGCATATGAATACTCTCACTGCAGACTGAAATCCTGTTTCATACCTTCTTACCCTGACTTCAGTTATCTTTGGATTGCAGATGGTGATGTAAAAACAGCCAGTTTTTCATGAGCACCATCTTTGTTATCACTTTCAATTTTCTCATACACTTCCTATAAACAGGTTTTACACTATATGAATTTCATAACACAGTGCTGATCAGTACACAAATGAAGGTCTCTTGCGAGTAAGAGTTAGTTAACCGGTTGGGGCCCTGATGGCTTTGTAAAGGTTCATGAAATTAATTCATCACCTTAAGTGCTAGGGTCCAAACTGAAGGTACGTCAGCAGCAGAGTGTGAACAAACAATGATTTATGAAAGAGAAATCTTTAGGTTCATGCATCAAGTACATGTACTTGATATTGCATTGCATCCTTTTTGTTTAGGATCTTGGTAGTGTGAAATATATTGGAATGAGATAATAACATTGATATTGCTATGCAGACAAATTTCAATAGGAGTATGATATGGGTCAAAAAATCTTATTACATATAAACTTTGAGTTTTCTTCTTCATCTGAAGGTAGAGGATGGTGGGATTACCTCTCTGTAGATTCAGTCCAGGATTTTCCTAATAATGTTGTTTCTGTATCTATGTCAGATCACCCCATGGTTTAATGACTCTAAAGATTAACCCAGTTTTACTTTCTTATAAGACTACTTTTCAGCATTGCTGTATTCTGTTCTGTTGCTACAGCTACGGCTCTAAGCTTTTGCTTTTTTCTTTTTTTTTTTTCAGAGGAAGAAACGTGTTTGATTTGATTTGGAACACATTAGTTTTTTGAATAAAAGTCATGGTGCTGGAGAGCTGTTGCCATTGTTTGCATTTTTTTCTGAGTGACTGCTATACTCTCATTATTTTTAACTTTCTATGTACTTACAAATGTTTCACATAATTCCCAAAAGATGAAGGAGCAGTGACTTTTATCTGTCAGCAGCTTCTGCCAGCTCTTTTATGTAAATCTTCCAGATCTAAACAACTTGACTTCTCAAGCATAGTAATATGCATTATCTTCTTCTTGCAGTTGTGAAGAGCCTATTCTTTCCTTCTAGATTTCTTGTCCATGGATAGTTTGACAGGGATTTGTTGGCATTCTTCTCCCATTAGTTTCTCTACAGCAAAAAGATAACAAAACAAAACAAAAACAAAGCATTCTTTTAGAGTACAACAACATACTGCCCTGAATTTTTATGAATTATGATTACTGAATAAAAAGAGAATGCTTTAAATGTACTTCTTAAGCAGAGATACTATCACAAACCAGTGATGGCCTTGAATAAGAAACTTTATGTTACCAGAAAAGAAGAAAACAGCAATAAGGATCAAGGATCCTCCAGAGATAGTCCAGGTCATTCTCAACCATGTTCTAGCAGCCAGGGTATCTGACAGTGAAGGTTCATCCGCAGTCCTGTCTTGGTTACAAAGAGCAGATGCTGCTGGAGCACTGTTTCTAACCATCACCATCATATGTGGAAAAGGAATTGATGTTAGTAATCCTTGTAGGATAGCACCAGACTACTCAGAAGAAAATGCATGTTACTACTTTTTAAACGAAAATGGTTCCAGCACACGAACTTGCTCTCTCTATGAAATTTTATCTGATAGAGGTCACTGAAATAATCTCGCAATGACTTTCCATTGGTTGGCCAGAACCAACATTTTCAAGTGCCTCTTGAGATCGACCTCATCATTTCTTCCCTTAAAGATATGTGACTGCCTCTCTCCTATGTGTCAGATGTTTCCAGGAAAAACCAAATAGGTATTTCCTCTCCCACTTGCTAAGAAGAGCTCAAGAGCAAATTGTGGACCAAAGCACTTTTACCTGGGAAGCCATTCTGAGATGAGATGAGATGATTGAAAATTCAGGCTTGAGGAGGAAAATAAACGGGAGACTATAAGCTACTGCATGACCATGTGTCCTTTACAGTCTAGATAATATTCCAGGTACTGAATTGCTCAGTTCTTCGGCTGAGTTTTGTTCCTTGAGAGTTTTATCTGATAGAGCACTCTATCCCTTGTGCACTGAAATGGGCAGTGTAATTTCATGGGGAAAATTCTATGTCATTATATGAAAAGAGACGAAAGCATGAACTGAAATTGCACATGCAACCTTAGTTCTTTGTGGTCTTCAGTTTTGAGTTCTTGATCTTGGTGGTGGTTTTGATGTTCTTACAATATAGTTTTGTTAATGTGTCTGTGTAGTATAGCAGGCATCAGAGGGAGCTTTGCTGCTCATTCCTTATAGAGTGGTAGTAGCAAAAGTACCATGTAAATATATTAACTTACATCTAGTCACTTTACAATAAATCATATTTTTAGTTATTTTTCACTCTTGCTCTATTTAAAAAAAAAAAAGTCTAGAGTGCAGAAGTTAATAGAAGTCATAGCATAAATATCCTTGGGAATGATGAGGTAGTTTGTGAGAAGGCAGCTGGCAATAATTCTAAGGGAATGCTTAGTTAATCGTAATACCAGTAAGGCAGTTTTTGTTTAGAGAACTATCAAAATTTTGTCTAATAAGGACTTCTATGTACCAGTATGAAAATCTGGATGTTTAATGGCAATAGTAACACTGAAGCACCAGGAACTTGATAAGTAAGTCACAAGATGCAGCTGCCAGAGGAATGTGCTGTTTGTCCTCATGCCAGCGCTATCCACACTACACTTGAACATTCAGTGTTATATATTTCCCTTTTTGATAGCCTGTATGGTTTCATGCCAAACCACTGCCAGAAGCTGAAATTGTCATTTAGAGTCTCTGAGGAGAACTGAGCAGGCCGAGTTACTCAAATTCTTGCAGATCTCAGCTCTTTTCTAGTCCTAGAACAGCAATCCTGAAGGAAGAGGAGGGAATATAACAAGCCTCACTTCATGAACAAGGCAGTTCTTCACTTTACTGGTTCAGCTACTTGGTTGATCCTGTCCCATTCCTTCCTTTCTGTCATCTCTGCCATCATCTCCTTGCATATGGTGATGCAGTAACTTGGTACCTACATCACAGTTTACCTCTCATCTGCTAATATCTCTCTGACTGAAAACTGCTGGCAGGGAACCTGCAGATGTCAACAAGACATGAAAAACAGGTGTTGGCTTATTAAAATATTTTTTCTCTGTCGTTGGAATCGTGCACTGAAATCCATGCTGGCTTGTTCTATTTAGAGACATTAACCTGTCCTTCCATTTAAAGTGATGGTAGGGAATGTGAGAACACTACTTCTGCTCTGCTTCTGCATGTCACGCAGGGCTTGGGGTGATCCCTGAGAGTGAAGGATAAGAAAGAATTACTTGCTGGTCTGCCACGCCTGAGAAAAGCATGGGAAGCCTCAAGCTGTGCCAGTGCTCCAAACCACGTGAGGGAGGTGAGATGTGCCTATCCTGGAAGCCAGCAGTGTCAAAGTCCTAGTGCTAGTCTCCTTGGGTTTCAGCTCCAACTATGTCTATGCTGACCTACACACTATTCTTCTCAGTTTTTCTAGTGGCTCCTCTACTTGCTTATTTCTTATTTTATTTTTTCTGTTTATCTCACAGGTCCTTGAAAGAAGAGTTGAATAAGCAGGTGTTTTTCTCATCTCTTCTTTGCTTTTTGGGGGAGAGAGAGTTTCCTTTGCAAAACTATGTATACATTATGTACGGTATTATAATGCAGTGTACTTCCTGCCAGAACATTTTACTTAGTTAATGGGGTTTTTTAACCTCAGAATAGTATTGCTCATATTTTCTAATCATGCTAATAATAGTTGTAAATAGTTGCAGTCATTAAATTCAGTTCTGTTTGGAAAAAGAGTATTGCAAGACTTTGCCCATAGAGGGAAGCAGAATACTGTCTTAACTACAAGCTGCTTTTTAAAAATTATCCAGGCTTCAGATGAAGCCAACAAAGAACATCTGTTGTCTTAATTATAGCTTCTATTTCTAAGAAGTGTGTTCTGTAGCAGATGAGAAAAGTGTCCAACAGCTCATAATTCATAAAGTTATTGAGGTTTAATCTGATAGAATATTATGTACAGAATTCCTTCCCAGTACAGACATTATCACTTCCCTTTCAACTGATGATAGAAACAGGGCTTTATGAAACATTAAATTAATAAGTGTGAAACATGATTATCAGCCACAATTGAAAGTATTAAACTGTAATAAAGGAATATAATTCTCTATACTAACTTGCTTTGTGGTTTTGTTTTTCTGCTTATCTCTGCAACTAAACTTTCCTCAAGCCAGACACAATCTCTTTGTTCTTTCTTTCTTTCCTTTCATTTTGCTTTGTCTTAGAGAAATTCTTAGTTGATTAATGCAGCAGCTCTAGGACAAGTATTCATTTTCGTGATAGAGAAGGGTAAAAAGGTCCTGTATTTTTTTCAGAGAATTGGTATCTTATTAAGTAAGACTTTAAATATCAAATCAGAGCTTTTTTCTGCCTAGTCCTGCCATCTATTCTTTACAGATTATTTTCTTGTACTAATCCGCATTTATCAGGGCTTGTTTCACCCCTTGTTCTTTTTAGCCCTGAGACTGCAGCTGGCACAACTTCATTAACTGGGATGAAGAGAGGAATTGGTTCTCCTAGCCCCCCAAAATTCCCTGCATAGTCACAATGCACATGATACTTTGTCAACCAGAGCATTGCTTGCATGTGTACTGATAACCCTGCGAAGTATCTAGGCAAAGTATTTTATTGGTTTCAGTTACAGCATTGATTTATGCAGGTAACTATGTCTTTTTGACATACTATGTATTAGTAGGATAAAATGAAGTAATATTCAGTTTTTATTCTGATCCTCTTAGATTTAGTGGGTTGGACTATAAATGGCCCAATCTTAATATAGATGTGTTTGTCCTTCAGAAAAAAATGACTGCCTTATTCTGTTAAGTGCCACAATATTGTGACAAGTTTTGCACATTTTTCTATAAAAGTCAGTTTGAGATCCCTTTTTCAAGTGTATAGGCCATGTTGTTAGTACCTACCTTACACAGACGAATCTGGAGATGTGTTTTTGGGCAGTAAACTGGGACTGACGAGTCAGTAGATCATGCTCATGAGAACTGCCATTGTCATCCTTTTGGAATAAGCCCCTTGGATAAGTTGTCACTTGGTGTTACTGATGTAGGATCACAGCAGAATTATGAATGCTTTACAAAGATATTTGAAGTTTGAAAGTGTATTGCCAGAATACTGTTTGGCCGTGAGGGTTAAATGTTGCCATTGAGATGCCCCTGAAAGGCTTTATTCGGTTCTTCTTTATTCAGGTGTTCCTCCATTGACGACAGAGTAAAAAGAGAAGTGACAGCAGATGTAATAAACTATTTTCTCAGTACAGATCTGTATTTCCTTCAGAAGATCTTCAGTGTTCTGTTAACAGGGAACATGTAAGTCAAGTTACCACTTTGTCCTCCAGTTCATACCCAACACCTGTGCGCCAGTGGAAGAAGTAGACTGTCCTGGGTACATAAAATTCAAGGATTATAAAATGGTAGTATTTTAATTCAGCTTTCCAGTTGTTTCCCTGCAATTTAAAATCACCAGCCGGCATAATTTCCTTATTTCTTTTCATACCTCTGAGGTAATTCATATCACAATAAATCCTGAGTCTTAGACATTTTTTTGCCTTCATATAAATGGACTTCTCTGAGCCCAAAGGCTCATAGTTTTGGTGGGCATGACCGTTTCTTTTTCTAGTGATGCAATACTCTTTACCTTGTCTTCAGTTCTCCTGAATGTAGTCTTTTCTACTGCCAAGACTTCTGTGATATTCTGAGTCTGCAACCTGCCTGAATGATGGCATCTCACAAAAGTAAGGGACAAGTAATAGTTGGCAGACTTATCAAGCTGCTTATAATGATATGTCAAATTCATGGAAGCTTGAATCTCTGTCATATTTTTCCATGAATGCTGTTGTGTTTTAAAATCTTTCTGTTGAAGCCAGGTCTGGAGAAAGTTAAGCCCTGAACAGGTCTTCCTCCTGACACTTTAAATGGTGTTTTCAGCCTCTACTAGCATTTACATATAGCCAAACTAAACCATCTCAGTAGGGGCTAAGAAGAGGTATTCTTAGTCTTAACTGTATCTACCAACAGTTGCAGCTGAATTTACTATCTATTGCAGTCTTTGATTTATTTGAGACACACAGTAACATTTTCTCTTCAATCTCACCTTTTTGTCTTTCATCTTTCACCAGTGAAAACCTTTTGTTAATGGCAGTTGGGCCGTTCTGAACATTGTTCTTTTGGTAAATATTGTTAGGTTATCTGAAAATGCAAATGTCAAGGCAAGGTTAAGCTCTTCATATCTCATAGTGAGTTGCTCTTTGGTATTTAATTGTAATATCAGACTTACCTTTTGTGTTGGTCTGACACTGAACCCAAGGCACAGATCTCTATGGAAAATATCTCCAGAGATAGAGTTCATTGGGTTTTTTTAGTCTTTCATACTGTTGTACTGAAACTTTTTGCAGGAACCCACTACTTTTTAAGACTGTTAAGAAACATACGGTGGATCACAGAATTCCCTCTCACTAAGAGTTCAGAGTTTTTTGTCAGTAAGGCTCCTTTCACTCTCATGTATTGTGAAACTCATGTGGCCTTTTCTTCTCCAGCTGATTACAGCAGGTGCTGAGAGAGCTGGGATGGCTGAGGCTCAGCATCTGTACCAGCAGCCACCACAGGGCCATGAGAAGCTTCAGGTTGTGCTATCATCTGTGTGATGATGTACCTCCTAGTGCTTTCCACCTTTCCAGGGTCTGAACTTGTGTTTCTGCAGGCATGGCTTTTGGTGTGCTCCCAGCAGTCTCCTCTGCTGTCTCTGATATGGGGGTCACTAGCAGCCAGCACCCTGGAGGGGTACATGGAACCTACCGCTGCCTGAAAGGCCCTGCAGAACTGCCAAACTGCCCTCATTTCCAATGCATCTTCACTGGAATTCCACAGTGTGTACTGATAAACTGTTGCATTCAGACATTATGCATCCTTGTTGAAATTCGGATTCTATTTCAAGGAAGATGGGTGATAATACTGGAACATAGTTTGAATTCTATTTCCCATACCTAGTGGAGTACATAACTGCTGAAATATTAGTATTTCAGCAAGAAAGTAATTTCCTGTGTTTCCCAGAATTTTCAACAGCAAGCATGGATATTGAGCTATGTAGGAAACCCCCCATTGTCCGCAACTAGTAAGGCATTGTACTGATGGTGCTGCTGGTGGAAGTATTCTAGGTGCTTGAGCAGCCATAATTTCTTTGCAGTTTGTTGGCTAATCTTGTTGGAGCATTATCACAACTTGCTTGACCATGATCCTTACCTTTGCATTTCTTCTCCTGCATTAATTAATATGCTTATGTTTAATATATCTGGTTTAAGTGCTGGTAAAACCTTTCATGTCTCGAGTTATTGTATGACTTTCAAATTAGGCCATGTGTAAAGCTATAGAAAATCATTATGCTAGTGGATACAATTGCATGCATGAAGAGTATATCTGCATGCACCATAAGTACTATGATCATCTTAAGACCTGAACTCTCAAATAGTAGACTTTTATATAGACCTGTATTATCATCAAAAGCAAAATGTGTGTACAAACTTTAATGCCATTTCTGGAAAAATAAGAACATTCATGGAGTAATCTTAACTCAAAGTTAAATTCAAGTAGAATTAGTATATAGTTCCTGTACATATTTAGAAATTAAACTCCCTTTCATGGTATGTACTGTACATTTTAAGCAGTTTTATTATACATGTTTTTCGATTTCATTCTTCTTCTAGCAGTAATGAAAGATATGTCTCAGAAGCATCTGAAGCCAAATTGCAGCTTTAAATTTCCACTTGTCATTGCCAGGTACTAACTCTATATCTTTTTACTGAGAACCCTTCCAAAAGGTGCAGCTGTGTGCTGGTTTCATCTTGCACTTTGTAGCTGTGCTGGCAACCTTTGAATGTAAGGTATGCTCTCATCTCCCACACATTGCCATTGCCTTAGAGCTGTTCAGTCCTGTCTGTAACAGAGAGAAGGAAGAGTTTTCACGTTGGAGAGAACCCTTGATTTGTGGTTCATCTCACTTGTTCTCACTGTGGCAAGGTAAAAATAGAGCTAGTGGAAAATCCAGCTTTTATCAAGTGTCATCAGAAGCGTCCTTACTATCTGGACACCCACTACTAGACCTAGAAGGAAGATAGTTTTGAGAACTATTATATTTTGGAGATCCTGGGATTAAGGAGGAAAAAAAGTAGAACGGAGGCATTTGGGCTAAAATATCACTTTAAATGAAAAACTGATACAGGATTTTAGCAAAGGGATCTACAAAGTTGCTCAAATCCTTTAGAGTGGATTTGGCTCTTCAAACATCTTTGCTGCCCTACAATGTTCTTCAAAGAAAAAGAGAACTTTGAAATCAGGTACTAAATTCAGGTTGCATTTGAGGGTTTTTCCAGTTGTCTTTTACTAAAACTGACCTATCTAAAATTTTTCCTTATCCACTGCAAATCTTAGCACGCATGCTGGGTTTTCTCCTGGTACACCTAATCTAGAATCAGGTCTTCTTTAGTCATAACTTGTATTCTGGCTCTTAGAGAAAAAAAATATTTTTTTTCCAGAAATGAGGTGTGGGTTTCTTCAGTTTACCTTCTGAGATCTCCTCTCAGCATTTTGAAACTCAAGTGCACTATTCCCAAATTGGGTTGTTTTCACTATAAATGTAATAAAGTGACTTCAGTTCTTTGAGTATTGTTAAGTTTTTGGTTTTTTTTTTTTTCTGACTACATGTGCCTTGTGAAGCCTTTTGCCTTTAAATTAACGTAGTTTTCTATTTTGTGCAAAAGTCAAGAAATTTGAAGCAAAAGTCAGTATGATGTTATGTGTTAATTACATTGAAAGTGACACAATGAGTAGGAAATCCTAGAACAGGTGGGAGGTTAAAAGATTTTAATTTGTTCATGCTGTCTTCGACATGCCCATGAAATTAATGTTTTTCTTCTACATTGCTGAGCATTGTAACTGTGTGTGACTTAGATATTTTCTTCCATCAAGATATTCAACTTTTGTGTTGCTGATAACTGCTGGTTTTGGACTTGCCATTGTGTGTTGTTTCTGTCTTTTTGCTGTAGAGCGTAAAAGAGAGGTGAATACCTGAGTTTTCAGTCAAATACACAAGTATTTTACCGACTATATTTGTGGAATGGATTGTTGTTCACTTGACATGTCTCATGTAATATCTAAAAGTTCAGCAAGTCTAGTCTTTGGCTAGGTAGGTTTCCAGCTTTGAAAAGGAATGGGATAAAGAGAGGAAGAGACATCAGAAATCCTCTGAACTCCTAATGCATATTTTAGGCTAACAGAGAAGTTTTGGAAACTTCATTTTAAGCAATGTCGCATTTTCATTGCATACACGTTTTGTGGATATATTACTGATTTTGTGTAAATATAAAGGAAAATGCATAGCTTCCAAAAGGCTTTCACTTTAACTAAGAATACTATTGATTGATGAATAATCACAACAAAGATGTTTGTAACAGATTATGATGCAAACCTGGTTTTAAGCTAAAGTTCTGCTTAAAGTTGAGATGAAAAGCCTAGAGCATCAGGAAGAGGCCCTCTCTGCTTAGGTAATTTTAGGTCTGCACCATCCTAATGTCCCATGGAGACAAAATGTTTTCTGTATTGTCTTGTCTTTACCTTGTGACAGCTTCTTCCCAAACTGACATCTTCCCCTGACCCTGGGTTCTCCTCTTTGTTCTCCTTCGACTCCATCCCTCATGTAGAAAGTCTAATTCAGTGAAAATCGGAATTATTTTTCTAAATACACCTTGTTGATAGGTATTTGTTGATGTCTTGCTATCATTTCAAGGCATAGTTTGATTAATGGAAGAAAGCATTGTGCTGCTCAATAGTCTGGATGGGCTGTCCCTGAGCTGCCAAGCCTGATAAGGTTCATCTGTCTGTCAGTTTTGACTTCCATCCTCTGTCTCTATTTATCCTTCTTTGTCTCCTTCCTCTGTTTCAGTTTAGACTGCTGACTGTGGCTTCATGCTGCCTCCATCTGGAATTAAGACATGATCTTTGTTCAGAGACATTGCAATTTTGTTGGTGTTATGAAAGAGGGAGAAATTTAATGTAACTAGCTCCCTAAGGGACCAGAAAGTTACTTTCATAGGTAAAAATACGTAAACTGTGTTCTTAAAATCTGTTCTTCCTCAGCTACCATGCATGGGATCCATTTTAAGCCCTTAGCATTCTCTTGAGTCTTTTAGTATCTCACAATCTGAATATTTTCATAGCATACCCTTTGATACTACTCTAATCTTTGATTTATTATTTCAATAGATTTGTCCATATCATAACATAGATGCATAGTTTGGGGTTGAAAAGAACTATTTGATTTGAATATTACAAATCTGTTGGTCTGTATTTCAGTGTGCCTCAGCAGAGACTGCTTAGAGTGCAGCATTTTCCATTTGAACCCATTTTGTATTGATGAAACAGATGTAAAAGAGATGTTCCAAATGGAATCTGAAAGTGATTTGAAGATGGAAGGAGTTCAAATTCCATTTGCTTCCTGAGTAGCTTGTTCTGCATTAATACACCTATATGACATGCTTTTGTGGAATTTAGCTTTTAATTGGAGTGTTATACTAAGTAAACTATCTGACAGAATTTTGGAGTTTATTATGTCTATACTTTGGCCTTTTTCAGCTCACAAAGATGCCACTAAGGAAAGAACCTATCCTCTAAAAAGCTGTGTAGAGGATCCTTAGTTACAGTCCTGTCTGCTGTCTTTTGTTGAATTTTATAAGCCTAGTTTTAGGTTTTTCTTTATTTTGCCCAGGACTTATAATGACATTAGCATGTAGGCATGTTGCTTGTCCTTTCAGAGTGCAGATCAGGTATTAGAACTCTTTGGATCTGTGGGAATTGCTCTTATTTTCTCAAGTCATTAAAAAGCATCAGCAGGCCAGAGATCTGCAAAGGCAACTCTTTTGAGACTCTTGAATGGTTATCTTCTGGGCCTCCTAAGTTAAACTGTTATGACTAACAGATGTTTTTCTATTATCCTCAGTTATGAATGGGTTAGAAAGTATTTCCATCATTATGGTACCATAATTTTCCTTCTTTTTGCCAGTATGCTTCACTTCCATTACTGCCATTGTCTTTCATTTCACTTTCATCTCTCTACACTTCCAAACTTCTGTCCCTTCCTTGCTCTCTTACTGTTTTTAAAATTTGTTCTGGTTTTGATGGGGGTAGAATTAATTTTCTTCATAGTTGCTGTCATGGGGCTGCATTTCGGATTCATGATGGAAACAGTGCTAATAGCACAGGGATGTTTTAATTATTGCTGAGTAGGGTTTATACAGTGTAAAGGCTTTTTCTGCTTCAGACCCCACCTCACAAGTGAGGAGACGGGGTGCCCAAGAAATTGAGAGTGGACACTGCCAGGACAGCTGACCACAAATGACACAGAGATGTTCCATACCACAGAGCACTGTGCTCAGCATTAAATCTGGGGGAAGAATAAGAAAGTGTACAAAAGTGATGGTGTTTGGCTTCCCAGTGATGAAAACCTGCTCTCCTGAAGATGGCTGAACGTCTGCCTGCCCATGGGAAGCACTGAATTAACACCACTGAATTGCACTGAATAATAGCACAGAATTGATTTTGCTTTGCTTTTGTGTGTAGCCTTTGTGTTCCTTATTAAATTATCTAAACCTCAATCCACTAATTTTCTCGCTTTTAGCCTTCTGACTCTCACCTGTGTGCCACCAGAGAGTGCCTGAGTAGTTGTATGGGACTTAGTTGCTGGCTGGGATTAAACTGCAGCAAAATTGTTTGCATTTTTATGAAGTCATGTAATCCAAATTAGGGTGAATTACCAGCCAAAATGGTATCCTCTATCTTTCTCAGTTAATATATATTATATTTTTTGGCTAACTAAAAGTTTTTCTTTAAAAATTTTCTGTAAATTATTTTCTGGGATTTTTTCCTCCTTCTACTTAGTTGTCATCATAATTTTGTTTCAGTCTTCGAAAATATTGGCGGAGGGTATGCATGTATGGATTTATACATATCCATACAGTCCATGGTGAGTTTAACTGAGCAGAGATCACCATTGCTTTGGCAGCTGGCAATTTTTACTTCAGTGATTAATCTTATGTCTCATCATAATCCATCAAACTATGCCAGATGTTTCTGGCACTAGTTTCATATCTTTGTGTAAATATTCTTGTTTCCAAGTGTTAAACAGGACCATTCTAAAACTTCTTAATTATTCTTTTGGCAAAAATTGTGTATTTAGAGATAGATCTTTCCACATGGAGCCAGAACATACCTTTATAGATTATGTTCTCTCCATGAAGGAACTAGATTGCATGAAAGCTGACTTTGTATAAAATCTATGTGCAGTTTTGTTTGAATCTGTGTAAGTGTCCCTTTCCAATTATACTGCTGTTTATTCCTAAGCAGCCCATGTAGAAAAGAAAATTCTAGCTTCAAGTAAACTATACCATTAATAATATCATGCTTGAAAATTGAAATGCACAGAAGCTACTGAGCTTGTGTATGAGTGTGAAATACTTGTTTCTACTGCTGTTTCAGGCCTTTTTACGTCTGTTTTACCCAGGCGATCAGGCACTCCCAGACAGTTATGTGTTTAGCTCCTTCACTTGGTGCATAGCATATGTAAATATCTCAGACCAAAAGATTTTTTATTTCCTTACTTGCACTGTATTTCTGCACATCCATAGACTGCAAACTTTTATTGTGTTTTCTTTTCCTAGACGATATGGAGAGTGAATCTAGGACTGAAGTCTATGAAAGAAAATGCTGTAAAAAAATGCAATTGTCAGAATTTTATTCCATTTTTTTGATTAACTATGGAGTTTTCTCATATAGCCCTGACAAGTGGGATGTTTGTTCTGTGATTAGAAATTAACTGGTTGCATTACACGTCATGATTTTTATACAAGTAATTGCATTCATCTGCAGCTTGGCTTATTTTTCTTCCTTTTTTTTTTACAGCTTTTTCACTTCCAGACCTTACAGAGCAGTTTACACCTCCTGATGTTGCTCCACCGATTCTTGTCAAGATAGTAGAGACAATTGAAAAGAAAGGTAGGCTGAAGAAAGATCTACCAAAGTTTTTTTGTTGGTAATGTGAACCAAGACTGCAGAATTGGATCCAGAGCTGGCATGTCCTCTTTCTAGAGCTGATAATGCATCACATTACTTAGCATCCAAAATAATCTCCTTTAAAGTTTAATGTTTTCTGTTCATTAGAGGCTATTTGGACTGTAGGAACAAAACCGAAGCTTACCTCAAATGGCATTTAATAATTAATATAAGTATTATTGGAAGGTAAGGGAGAAGGGTTTGGTATTGTTTTGTTTTTTCTAACCAGTAAGCACCTTTAATTGGTTATGTAAATGCCAGCATAAATTGAGTAGGATAAACAGACATGCAGGGAAAAAAAAATGTTTTGTCCTGAAAAAAGGAAAGAATAAAATATGAAAAGGTTTCAAGAGCTGGTTTTATTCTTCAGGAGCCAATTCTTTATTGCTGCTCTATAATAAGCCAGTGTTGCTTTTATGGTTTTTTTGCCCTCATCTGCTTTTCCTGTGCTGATGTCTCTCCATCGTTTTGAGGCTTTCCTCTTTCTTTCATGATGTCATATTTCTTTTTGCCCTATTTCTATCTTTCTGGCACCTCCTCTGATGTTGCTTTCATAGTCCTGGTGAGATAAGGGGCAGCTCAGTGAGTCCTGCTCATTTAGGGGCCTTAAGCTGGGGAACAAGAGCAAAAATGGTATTCTGTTGAGAATCATGCTGCTGTCCTTGGGGACATAGATGCTCCTCTGGCGCTTTAAAGGAGTATAATCCTGTCCTGAAAGAGTAGGAGCTTGCTGATATCAACGTGAAGAGCCAGTATTTAGCACCAGTTTGCATAAGGAGCTGCTGCTTTCAGGAGACACCACTGATAGTGTTAAATTGTCAGTGCTCTGCATCTCTGCATACGGTCTCTTTCCTTGTGCCTTCTCTATTTTCACTGATGTAGCAAAGTTGTAAACAGTATCTTTCATGTGAAAACACTTTATTGATGTATCTTCTAATAATGCAGGTGAATTATTAGACACATTATTTGATATATACAGATATTTTCTCTGACACCAGTGTGAATCTGTTTCCCAGTGGGACTACTGGCATCTCTGATCTTCCTTGGCCATTTCTTTCTGCAGACACAGCAGCTTGAGTGCACTCAAGAGGTGTCTTACAGCCTTAAAAAATAATCACATTCTGTAGTGTGGTAGGTGAAAGACTGTTGCTAATTCATACTGTAAGTACTTATTGAAGAAAACAGAAATATGTGGCATCAGGGCAACAGTCACTGAAATATTAATACTGTCCTGAATGTGTCCCATTGATTTTGTTTTGAAGGTCTGGAGTATTCAACTTTATACGGAGCACAAAGCTCAAGCAGCGCAGTGGAATTAAGACAAATTTTTGAATGTGGTAAGTACAATTCTCTTCCTTAAAGCACTAGACAGATTTTGTGGTCAGAGCACTCTCACTCATATGTGCTGGTTCTCAATAATATACTATTTAAAAGACATATACAAGTAAAAAAGTTTTCTAACTTTTAAACTTGCTACGAAAAGTATTTTTCACTTTTACAAGTTGTATTTTTTCATGGCTCCTCTGCACCTTTTTTTCCAAGAGTATTTATTTTAAACTCTTGTCATCTCGCTTGTTCAAAGACTGATGGTCTAGCTGTATAGAAAAAAACAAGATGTTTTGTTCAGAATCAAGGTAAAGATACATTGTTCCTGAAAGGCTGCAGGTCATTATTTTGTAAACAAATGGCCAGTTGTTTGCATACAGTTCTGGGATGCATTTTTATGGTCCAGTAGGTGGGGTGTCAATAGCAGCCCATTATCTACCAGCTATAGCGTGAAAGACACAATTGAGTTAATATTGTAGGCTGAGTTCTCAGACAGTAAAATGCAGCTGCACCATTAAGACCACATACCCATTCAAGTTTCCCGACATATATTTCCTCTTCTCTTTTGGTATATTTAATTTCTCCTTCAGGCCAGAATGTACTGGTATGGCACCACTGTTTCAGTATGAGAGTAGAAGAGTTTGACCATGACTTGACAAGCTGGGGTGCAATGTGTGGTGTGAGCTTTCATTTGTCTAAAAGAGTGCAAAAATACAATGAAAGTATAAAGTAGAAAATGAAAATGGTTGCATATCTTGTTGAAAGCAAACTCACACAGTGATTTAGTCTCCGCATTTTTAATAATTGCAAACATTAACAAAGTTAATAAGAGATGATACTCTGAGTTGTCTGTTTTTTCAAAACAAAAGAGCATCCTGTCCAATGCTGATTGTGGTAGGAGTGAAGTGTATGTGTACAGGGAAAGAAGGTAGGCATGTGGTGCTAGCAGCCTCGTGCTAGCAGTCACATTTTTAGTGTTATATTTTTGGTTTTCAGTCCAGATAAATCCAGATTTCTGTGGCACCATTACGATTGTATCTCTTAACTTACCTGAATCCTTTCTTAAGTTTCTAAACCGAGCTATACTGTTATGAAAGGTTTATCTGTCTCTTGAGATTAAAAACTCCTGGTTTATATGTATTCTTACTAGTTAGGTTTGAGTAACAGAAACAGAACTTTTCCCATTAGTAACAGTGTCTTTTGGACTTCTCTTTAAGGTAGGATTAGGATCTTCCAAGACAGAGCTGGTGCAGTATGCAGGTGCAGCGATAGAGACCGATCTCATTTCCTCTGCCTTCTCTCTTTGAATTAGCAGAATTCTAACTCAGAGGACAACATCAGCTTTGGTCTCAGAGTTATGAACTTGCATCAGTGTGCTGTTCTGCTAGTGGTTAAAATGCTCTCCATTTTTTAATTGGATAACTGCCTGTTAGCATCAACACAATACTACCTAGGCTCCAAAATCAAAGCTGATTTACATCCTGTCAGGTCAGCAGATGGAAGAATTCAGATCTATTTATGATATTGCATCGAGAGAGTTGCAGAGTAAGTATATTCTTACTCATGTGTTCATTATAGTAATTTGGGACATTCTTCAGAGAAATGCTCAACACTGAAGAAGCGTGGCTTATGAAATAAAAAAGTGAACAGCAAAACTAATAAAAGCTATTTCTTCAAGAATTTGTGGAGTCTCTGACACATAATTGCTCTTGCAGAAATCATTCCTACACTACAAGTTTTATATCATCTGCGATATTCAGTTTGCCTTTTCTCTCATGCAAATTCTTTGGTGTCTGATAAGATTTGAGCTCATACTGCAAGCTTTTTGTTGGGGAAAACAAAGGAGGTGGAGGAGCACTTAAGTTTCTTGCTATCCTCTCTTGGCTGCCTTATTTCACAGTATTGGTAGACACATTATTTATCTGAGTCCTCTATTTCCCTGTTGCCCGTGTTTAAACTGGACAAATGGATTCAACAGTTATTCTACCAGGGACCTTGCTAGATAGAAGGCTGATCAGCATTAATGCCTCTAAATATTTGTATAAAATACGAATCTTTTCGTATTCACTTAGGACTTCACTGTGCCAGAGTTTCATGTTCTAGGATGAACCCTAACCTTTCTTTCACTTACTATGGAGTTCTATATTTTCCCACTTTTATTTTTGCTGCCAATAATTCTTTCCTCCAACACTAACAAGTAGTCCTTTATATGACACTCCCAAACATTATCCCAAGTCATAACTATCCTGGAAGGGTATCAAGTCTTACAAGATAAATCCCAACAGCTGCATAAAACACCAAGAACACAGTTCTGCACGTGAATATTTGTTTCAACTTACTTACATAAATATTTGCAGACTTGGATCCCTGAGATGTTAATCAAACTTTCAGTCATAATAGAAGTAGCTGCCTGTAGAGATGCTGCATTTGACTAAACCTTTGATTATACTTACTTCTTACACAAAATATTTACACATAAAACACAGACCTGTTAAAAATATTCCGATGTTCCATAACATTGCCAAGATGCAGCAAGTCACTACTATTACTCTGAGTTCAGCCCTGAATTATATGTGACAGAAGGCCACACACAGTTGTGGAAACCGTTTGGTTCATCAGATGCCAAAGGACTGGTCATGGTGTTGAAACTCTGTGTGCTCTTCATCTTAAAGATGTTTCTTGGTGTCTTACATTCTTTTGAATTGTTCCCCATGAACCAGATGTAAGTTAGCAATTTTGTATATTTTTTCCACTTTCTGAAGTCTAAAAACCATATTGCTCTTTCCCTTTAGATGCCTCCTCATTAGATTTAGAAACATTTGATGTTCACACTTTATCAGATGCTCTCAAGAGGTATATCCTGGACCTGCCGAATCCCATCATTCCAGCAGCTGTTTACAGTGACATGATTTCTGTGGCTCAAGGTATGATTATTGCATTATTTCCAATGTCAAACAAAAAGGCTTTTATTAGAATTCTGAATATCTGGTGATCCAGCTGTCACCTGCAGAACAGCAGAAATTCTACACAACTTGGCAGCATCTCAGAAGCCATAAATATACCTTTACCTCTTTCTATGAAAGCTGTTTCAGTTCAGATCTAGACATTATTCTGCATAATTCGGTTACTTATTTAAGTAAATGTAATGTAAAATATAAGGGATAACACAGTTCTCTTCATTTTAGTAACTAGGAATACTATAGAAGAACTGGGGGAAAAAATCAAGGACTTACCTGTATGCAGAAAGCTAATTTTTAACTTTTTATCAGTGCTGACAAAGTAAATGTATTAGAGGTCACGTAGTGCTGTGTTACATTGGGGTTGCAGATTATGAAGTGAGAAATACATGCATGTGAGATTCGTCATCTACAGTGGTCATTTCAAACAAGCACAGCTTACAGGCTTTCAGCACATGGGCCAAGTATTCTGTTATATATCTCAGGACAGGATATTGTTACTGGTAACCTTCAAAGTTAGAACAGCACCTGTGAGACTTATCTAGTGCATCTCAGAATTACCCAATCATGTGTGACGCTAAACACAAGACAGACTTCTACCAGTACACTCTGAACACATTGTGGTTTTTACCAAAATGCATATCTGTTTCCATTTGACTTTTAAATACTTGTTCTTTACTCTTCCCTGAGCATTTCACTTCTTTTAAAAGAAGAAAGAAATCTTTTGGCTCTAATGAAGGACAGAATTTTTTTTCTGTAAAGTTGGTGTTTCCAAAGGAGTCACATATAGTTTCATTTTATTTGAATGTTCCTGTGCTTGTTTCAAGAACCATTTATCTGTTTGCTTGCAGAAGTGCAGAGCTCAGAGGAATATGCTCAGTTGCTGAAGAAACTGATCAGATCTCCAAATATACCTCCCCAGTATTGGCTCACACTCCAGTATTTGCTCAAACATTTCCTCAGAGTTTGTCAAGCCTCCAGTAAAAATCTCTTGAATGCAAGGTCTCTGGCTGAAATTTTCAGCCCTCTGCTTTTTAAATTCCAGATAGCAAGGTATGTGGGTCTTCTTTACCATATTTTGTACTATATATATGAATTAGTTATATACAAAGTAAGATTAATTAAATAATTTTCTGACCTTATTTCTGATGTGAGGGCATTGTAGTAAATTCTTTCAATTTTTTTAGTAATTTAAAATAAACTTTTGCATTTCTCCTAGTTCTTACTGCCTAATCCATCTCTTGCAGCTCTGATAATACAGAACACCACATAAAAATCCTAGAGGTTTTAATCACAAGTGAATGGAATGAGAGACAGCCTGTACCAGGTAAAAATATTTTTAATTTAAAGTTATGTGATATCTTAAACATTAAAATTTAACTTAAGGACAGTAAATGCTTGTGTTTTTTCTATTTAAATCAAACTTAATTTAAACCAAAAGTGCACAATTACAGAGCTAAGCAGAATTTGTTTATATGTTTTATAGTGGTGTGCAATGTTTGTTGTGTTGTATAAGAAATAGTTTTTTTCATTAAAATCATTTTAGTGCCAATAGTTTCTACAGTCTTAGGACTTTTTTTCTCTTTCAGTAAACAGCAAATAGGACTTTGTGACTTTTTTAAGACCTGTAAACTAATAGAATGTACATCATACAGTAGTGGGGGGGCTTTCTCGAGGTTTTATTGAACTCTCAATTTACTCCCAGGCAAATTTTCTTAGATTTGCTATACCCTATGGAGATATTATTTACATACATGTATTTTTTAATCCAGATATGCAAAAAGTTTATTTATCAATATCAATAACGTTGAAAATATTAAGAGCCTATCCAGGAAAGCTAGATCCTACTTGTATTGCTTCTGTAAGTTAGCATCTAATTAAGTCAACAAACAGTAAAGTACACCTCTAATTTATGCAAAATCCCTGGGTTTGAATCAAGTATTTGGTAGAAGCAAAGCAGAGTTGCTAACTATGTGCAAAGGAAATTGTTAATGCAGAAAACTTTACATATCAGCTGAAAGCAATTCCTTTCTCAGCTTATTAATAGAGAATATCCTAACAAAGGAAAGGCTGAACAAAGCATTAGACATCGTATATTTTCCCTCTGTAGTCAAAGCACAAAATAAAGTTCTGGGCAATAGGATTTGCAGGGTTACTTAAGATCTGAAGAGCTAGAATACAGCAGAAATATGCTTTATTTTCTGTATTTCAGGTAAGCAGGTTGTATAATCCTCTTCATCAGCTAATGAAGATTAAGTTAAAATGGCTAAAATTTTTGGTCATAATGCTCTGTTTGAAAGGCTTTTCTAGTCTTGCAAGCTCTGTTAGTTAGGAAACTGTCCCTAACATTTTGTGTACATCTGTTTTTAGCATGCTATTTAGTTTTGTTCAATTTTGGTGAAGTAGTTAAACAGGGATTTCCAGAACCACTGTGTATTTTTATGCCTAATGCTTTGTAACAACTAGGAGAGTCCAAACTTACAGTATTTGAACTATTTTACTAAGAATCAGCAAATAGCTGGTAATTGTTAAAGAATTATTTTCTTTGTCACATGTTGCAAGCCTTAAAAAGCAAAATGGATTCTAATAGTCTAATGCTAATAGCACTTTTTATAGTTGCACGTTTGCAAATGCTTTGGAGTATGCAAATATATATGTCTAGAAGCACTGGTTGGGAGGTTGCAAAGGTAGGATCAACAGTTTATTCAGTTTCAAAGCAAGAATTTTATAAGTTGCATTTAAGAGATCACTCCTTTGCATATCTGCCTAAGCTGCTTCATGTGAGGAAAGTATAAAAGTGAAAGGTGTTGATGTTAGAACTGCTAATGAGGACTAGGAATCTAGTAATTTTGAGAGTGTCATTAGGGTGCTTGAAGAAATGCCATTATATCCATCAGATTTATACAATTTGACACTACATTGATAATTATAATTGAACATCTAATTGTTTTTAATATTACTTCTGCATTAATTAATATAGCATAATACACTAGTTTACTTTGACAGTCCTACTAGGATTTTTCATGTGATATTACAAAAATAGAACTCCTTCCCTGTGCATTTCAAAGTCCATCATATCTAGTAAAATGGTTTTTTAGTAGAACATTTGCACATGTACTAATATGCTGGAAAAAACCCTCAAATACAAATTTTCAGGCTTTTTAGTGTCTGGTTAGCTAGTCTCTGCCTTCAGGCCTGTAAAGAGTTTAAATTATTTTCAGAAGTTGAATCTTAATAGAAACTTCTGTGAGTTTACAGGATTAGGCCATGAGTCCATTTCCACACCAATATCATTCAATGGCCTGAACACCTGAAGTGGTCTGTTTTTATTGTTCTCATAGAACTATAAAAAAATGCTCTGTGTTTTTCAGAATTGTCATCTTTAAGATTATTGCTTTTAGAGGCCTTATTTTCCATAAAGAATGTTTAGATAGACTGTAATAAAACAATCCCAATACAATACACCTTATTTATCATGTAAGTATTTTGAGAATTACAATCTAAATAGAATTTTACACGTGGAGGATTTGAGAGGTCTTAAGCAGAAAGAATTTTACTGATTGAAAATAACCTCATGACAACTAAGTGATAACAGGAAAGCCAGTGCTGCCGGTTTCGTCTCTTTTTCACAGGCTGGAGTGAAATTATTTTTTAATTATTTTTATTAAGATGAGAACATTCTGTCTAAAACAAGCTGTGCATGACATTCTAGTGGTATCTTATGCAGTATATAAATGAAATGAAATGTGGTGTTAAGAGATAACAGATCTGAATAGCAAGTAGATCTTTGCACAGCTGTGGGGTGTTTTCATTACCACATCACCCACTAATTACACTTTTTACCTGAAAACACTAGAAAGTAAGCAGCTGGACCTTACATCTTACTGTATTTTAAAATTAAGATCTTAAATTAGGCATCTTCAGATGGACATCTTTCGCCAAGAGTGATGCTTCTTGGATGTTACAACACAAGAAGAAGAGTTACTCCTAGACCGTTACTTGAATTACCACAGAACAGTTGGATTGGGACTTTTTGTCTGTTGTGGTGTTCATCAGCAAACTATAGATTACAGTTTGTGGATTAAAATAGTGCTTAGTCCCACATAAAAGTACTGAAGTTAACAATACCTATTAATAGAATCATATATTTTTGTGTAGCAAATGAAGACAAAGTAATGTTGCAGAAAAAATAAGACTGCAAAATATTAGATCAATTTTCTGGTTCTTGTCTCATTCTTCACGTTTGTCGATAGGAGAGACAAAAGATGGTTTTGGTGGGCAAGGTAGGTGATTTTTGCATCCCAGCTTGATGTCCAGCTGCACAGACTTTAAATTAAAGAGTACAGTGAGAAACAAAATACAAGTCTCTAAATGTGCCATCCAAAACAATACTATTAGAAGAAAATGTCTTAATTGTAACAGATTTTCGCAAATAGTGCTGCTCTGGTCTCACAGAATCTCACATATCATACAGACTTGAGAAGGTAAATAGTGGAAAACAGGCTATATTGGGCTGTATTTATAGGTATAGAAGACTAGGGTAGTTTTTCAGTTTATTGTCAAGGATATTAAAGGCTCCTGTTTTTTCTGTCTGGAGGTGGCCTGCCCTGGATGCAGATCCCAAAGCTGCCCACAGCAGCTGCAGCAGGTGCTTGGAGCAACGGGGTCAGTTTAGCACTCATAGCTGTGAAGGCAGGCCACACAGAGAAAGTTGGGAAATAATTTTGGGTGGGGAGTTTAGGGAGACAGGGGTCCTTTCTGGAGCCTGGGTGTGTGAGAGTAATGTCTGTCTTAGGAAGGCAAAGAGGAAGTGGGATGTGGCAAGAGAGAAGGGGATGTGGGGAGCTCGTAGCATTGCTGGTGAAGAGCAGAAGAAGAGCTACAGCAAAGGAAAGAGCTGCCTTGTATCAATTAATCAAAGCCTCCAATAGCCTGTGCACTGACTAGAGCTGAGCTGCTTTGTCTGGGCTGTCTATCCTAGTTTATCCCTGTTTTCCAGGCTTGTGTGTAGGATTGTAAATAACAGCTCAGACTGAAATACTGCAGCCTGAAAAAGTAGTTTTCATTACTCAGAGCATCATAGCTAAGAACGAGTAAGGTAATAAGGCTGCCTTACATGTAACTGCTCATTTGTTGGGGATGAGGTGAAAGTCGTGGCAGCATCACCAAGGTGCAGACACTTTGCTTTTAGTTACAAAAGATATTCACGAGTGGTGGCATAACAGCTAGAGCAGGGAAGTGTAAAGACTAATTCGGTTCCTCCTGGAATTTGATTCCTCCTCAAAGGTACCCGTGTTGCTACAGGCATCAGCCTGAGACCACAGTCCTGTTGGTGCTGTCCTGGGGACATAAACAAATGTGTAGAAAAGCTATCCGTTGTCAGAACTTATCTGCAACATGTCAGAGTCTTGGCTGGACTGCCAGCAGCGCCGAGCGTGGTTTGTAGCAGGCAGAATTCTGCGAGTGCCAGGGACAGCGGATCCGGTGCCCACGGCAGGGGGGACCGTGTGCGTCCGTGTCCTACCCAGCAGAGGGCTCCCCGCCTAAACTAATAAAATCAGGCTTTATCCCTGACCTAATGGAAACCACAATGCTTGGCTAGCCACCGTACTTTGGAATGCTGTATCTTTGGCTTAAGTTTTGGCACAAGCCAGTGCTTTATGTTTTCCAGTACCTAATTGCAAGAATTTGATAATAGTGAAACAATACATACGGCGTTATTAGCATTTTTTTACAGATTGTTATGTCTGTGTGCAGGTATTTGTACATATGTATAAAACACATGGAAGCACGTCAAACCTAACCAATTCTTTCCCTGCTTCCAACATAATTTTTAAGAAAGAAAAGTTGCTGTGTTAATAGAAGAACATTGTGAGTATGACTGCAAGGAATATTAGGCTGCAAAATAAAATAGGCACCACTCAGGATTTTGAAATTTAAATAAAAAGACAAGACAGGGCAATATTTGAAAATACAGGTGTGTGCATGCCAGTATCTTTTTTTGACAAGACACTTGATTCTCTCCTGCAGGATAATTAAGAACTCATTATCTCTGTGTGGGTATCTGTGCTTTTTTAATTGATGAAAAAGTTCAGTGAACCAAGTTTGGGTTGTCTTTTCTCCTTTTACTATATACATCTGTAATGTGGTCCTACAAACCAGGAAATGTTCTCAGCCCCTTCTGTCATTTTAACAGTCAAGAAGTATATCAGCAACAGTCTGAAGCTGAATTAGTTCAGAAACAGAGGTTTCCATCTCCACTTGAAGTAGGCTGTACCTTTATGACTCTGATGCTTTAAATTATATTTAGAACTGACAATTGTTCAAGTATGCAGAGCCTAAAACTAGGGAAGCAAGGGATTATTATAAGTGAATTATTATAGGTGAATTATAGTCAGTCAAGTGCAAAACATCAAAAATGTACTGCAGATATTTGGGATTTCATTATTAGGTGGAAGTGGTGTTTCACAGCATAGGAGGATTAAGGTATGTGAAGTATTAAGGAGGCAAAAACTTTTCTATACTATTTGAAGATCTCAGAGAAATTCTCAGTATTTTTATTAGAAATTCTCACTGTTTGCAAGAAGTAGGAGAAAAATATTAATCCCCTTCTTTCCTTCTCTTAATGTATCTGCTTTTCCTTTTACTTTGAATTTATTTCCTTGTAGAAGTATAACTGGCAAAAAAGATAACCTCTGCAGGCAGAGGGAAGTAGGCTTTTCAGTTGCTGCTCTATTCCTTTAACAAGTTTGATCTCCACCAATCACTAAGGCAAGGAAAATAGATTTAACCAAAGCTCCCTCTCTGTAAAATTCCTTTTCTCACCTGCCTGCCCAAGAAATGAACAATCCTGATATACTGGAAACGACCATGAATACAGACAGATGTTTTTCCTAATATTTCTAGTATATAGATATTGTAGATAGTAAATTGATGAAAAGTCTCACAGCCTGAGACTAAGGATCTTGAAGGAGCACGTCTATTTCTGATCCAGCATGAACATGTACAAGGTGATGCTGTGCATGCAAGCACTCTATTTTGCTTGCACAGGGCTGCTTCTAGACATGCAGCTCTTTTCAAGGAAAATTTTTATTCTATTTTTTTTCTGCAGTTAGCCACTTCCTGTATTTGGCTGTTCATGGTGCTTTTCTCATCTTCAATACTGCATGCAGCAGCCAGTGATAGGGACTATTTTAAGGGCTCTTACAATGGTCTTCTCATTTACTTAGCTAAAATGAGAAAGTTAGCCCGCATTGGCCACTTGTTAGCTGATGACAACTTTTACTTTGAATCTGGCTCCCATCCCCCAACTGAAATCCCTGGCTCAGCAAATATTTGAACCTACCCAAGTTAATCATGAAACTGAGATCTTTATCTGAGAGAGACGTGCAAGCTACTGAGGGTGGTGGTTTCTTTTTTTCTTTTTTTTTTTTTAAGTTTTTTCACAGTACTGAAGTCAGGTTCACTTTTTAATGATGAACCAGAGTAAGCAGATAGCTTCTGCACAGCACAGAGGTTTAAGCAGTTGAGACAGAAGGCTTGGATTTTCTCACTGCAAGTTACAACTCTTCTAGGGGGTTTTATGGAACATTGGATGGAAAGCAGAGCAGTTTCTTTTTCTTCATTGCTTCAGAGAAGCTACCTAGTAAATGGAGGTTTTAGAGTTTATTTTTAAGCACGATTTTTATAAGAGGAAAACAATACCGGATTGTATTTTCCACTGTTTCACAAGGGTGATCATTTGCGATGCATAATTTACAAAGTAAGTGATTTTGAATTTCTGGATTTTTTTCATAATCTTGGAAATATTGTACTGTAATTGATTACCAGGTAGAGCTTTAAGAGTCTTTTAAGATACGTGAATTTAAGTACTTCAGTACCTCTCCAGGTAATAGCCTATGTGCCTTCTCTGTCTTTTCTTGCCTGGAGGCTAGGCTAGTCTGAGCTGAGCACTAACCTGATTATACAAGTTTGTTCAGACCTAAATTTGGCCACCAGTGAAACTCTTAAGGAAGTAATTTTTCTAGGGAAGTCTTTATTCAATGGAATAAAAAAAATTACTGATCCCACAGGAGACCTAAAAGCAGCAATCCAGTTTTTGTGGGAAGTCTGTATAACTTAATTGAAATAATTACCTTGGCAAGATAACTGTTTGGGTAGCAGGTGGGCTAAACCTCTGTGTTCAGTGTTTAGACTTGTGTCTGGGGTGATTTTAAGTATCCTATTTCATTTTGGAAATGGAAAGAATCTTTGGAGCATATCTACCTCAACAGGAAGAGGAGAGTCTACTTTAAAATGAAGCTTCTTAATGTACAAAGCAAACTAGCATGCATCTTTTTTTATATGTTGGTACTCCAGACATGCTCTTTTATGTTGATGCTTGTCTGAAAGGGGTAACCTGCTCAGAGGCACAGACAGTGGCAGGGTGAGAGGGGAGGGCAGGGGCAAAATATTTGGAAATAATATAAATTGTGTTAATTTTTTAAATGAGTATTTGTGAGATACATAATATTTCAGCTGTTCCAGAATTTCTTATGGTGTAAGGCACAGTTAGTTGCTACAGCAAGTCTTTGTTGTAGTTATTTTTGGTCTCTGGTTTTCTCCCCCTATAGATTGTAGCAAGTATAAAGCATTCATATTGCTTTACACAGCCTTCTGCACTGAAGTTAATAGCCTATTCTGTCCATGTTTATTCCAAGAAGTCAGAAAGAGTTACAGTCAGTGATGGAGGCAGTTAAGATGGAATATTTCTAAATGGTTGGAAGATGCTGCTGACATAAAGTCAAGAGGCAAAGGGGACACTGACAAGAGACTCTTGCTTTTAAAAATATTTAACTTGATAAATATATCAATGAGAAAAGGGTAGAAAAATGGTGTGAAAAGGCAGACTAAAACTTATTTTATCCTCATAGCCTTTTTAATGTTCAACAAAACCATTTTTTAAGATCTTGCTCACATATGACTTTCTTCCATTATTTGAGTGAATCAGCTGAGTGCAAGATTACAATATTTGGGGTTTCGATTTCAAAATTAATTCATCTAGATTGATTTGAATTGAGTTTTATAACATAATGATAATAGAGGAAGACATCTCTGCAGTAAGCATGCTTTATATAGTAATATAAACTCTATCAGACCTATATGCCCATAAAAATAGTAGAAATATGCAGCGTTTAAAAATATAATCCATATTTCATTATGTGGATGTATACATTTCTCTGTATGTTTGTATAAAATGCGTGTGTAATGGATGTACACACACAGTCATGCTTTTCTCTAATGCATTTCTAATATGTGCAGTAGTTCTAGAATCCTTTTAAATCTTTTTCAATGGCAAACTTCAGGCATTGAAGCAGGAGAATGCACCTGAGATGTGACCGACCTGCTTCTGAAGGGAGCTGCCCTGTGTGTGTGTTGTGTGCGCCTGTGTGTAAGAGCTACGTGCTGCAGCATATCAGCCTTTTGTCATCCTGCCAGGATTGGACTGTACCATGCTGCAAAGTCAGGAAAATGAGCCAGGAACACGGGCAAGGAGAGCCCACTTGCTCCTTTTGTGTGTAATACCAGCTTTATATTGCAATTCTGCTAAATGTAGATTCTTCCCAAAACTGAAATTGTTTTAAGATTAATGTAGAACAAAATGAGGAAGCAGGAGTGGTTTGGTGGCATTATTTTGACATGATTGGCTGAGGATTATGATGTAATAGGTTACAGTGCAGCCCCTTATAGGTTTTAAAATGAATTCCAAGACACCATTACAAAGACAGCCTGACTCTTTTCTTGTATCTGAGCTTACTCAGTGAAACTCACACAAATGTACAATACTGTATGGAATATGGAAGAACTGGACATAGACTATCCTAAGACAGATATAAATTGTGGCACAGACTTGATGTTTTACATAGAAATGGATCCACCAGGTAAAACTGCAGTCTTATTATAGAAGACTTAATTAATTTTGGTCTTTACTATAGCTGCTGAAAAATTCTTACTGGATATGTAGGATTTCTTTACTTTGTTACTGATATAAATAGTTTTCCTTTTTTCATAAATTAGAATAAAATTGTGAATTAGTGCATGGTTGTAGTAATTAGAATCTTAACATATTAAAATACCTGACTGCTTGATTGAATTTTTACTGAATTGACCTGTTTCTGTTTTGATTTTATTATATCAGATCTAGTTTTAGTCCTGCTATTTTATCATGTAAAAATTGTATTTCTTTTATTACTATTTTTGCTCTCTGTGTTCCACACTGTGCCTAAAAGGAGATGCTGTAGTAACACTCACATTTCCTGAAACAGCAATTGCAAATCATTGGCTTGGATTGTTTAAGAAAAAAACATTTCTAAAATCTAGAAATACTAATTGAATGCCTGTTGTAGCATCATTTTTTCATATCACATGAAAGTATTGCACTATCCTGATATTCCTTGCAACTTTAAAAGCATTGTCTTTTGAGCATGGTCATAATATACAGCACAGGAATGATGTACTTACTGGAGAACTGAAAGAGCTGAGTTGATAGTTGATTTTTAATCCTAATTCCAGTGTAGTCCCTCTCGTTACTAAGTCAGTGCTGCAGTATCTTCTCTGGCACCCACTGGTGTACATATGCAGCTTTGACATTGAAATAAAAAGGGGGAGGGGGGGGAGGTTTTTTAATCAGTTCTGGCATTTGGAACACAATTTATTCTGTAGAATACCAAGATTAACACAGGGGATATTTGGGTCACAGATGGGTTTCTTAAACTGTTGGGCTTTTTTTTTTATTTTTTTGCAAATCATTGCACAGAATGCTGAGGATCACAAAACCCCGATTCTTCTTCAAATATACTGTATTACTATTGGTTTGCATCTTTTATTACTCAGCTTCTAGGTAAGAAAACAGGAAAATTCCTTTAAGATCATTGCATAGGAGGATAGGAAAAAAGTGGCATGTTTTATTACTTGTGTTCACCCAAAGATAGTGAAAGAAGGTAAAAGCAAAACTTCAGATTTTTTTTTCTCAAATGCTTTCTTCACAGGGGCAGGAGTTGAGTATGGTGTTATATTTTCCTTAAAATATATTATTGCAAGATAACATAATTTTTTTAAACAGTACCACTTCATTTTTGAATTATTTTGTTTTCAAATTTCTTAATTCCTATAGTGTCTTTTAAACACTGTTAATGATGGACAACTCTATTTGGCAACCAGTTCTTTTTTTTAACGCACTCATAGAATTATAAAATTTATGTTAAAATGTGTCATTTCAAGGAATATATGGTCATGTTTTCAGTAAGTTACAACTTTTCTTCCCCCCTTTCATTTGCAGCACTGCCTCCTAAGCCACCGAAACCTAATAGCGTAACTAACAATAGCATGAATAACAACATGTCATTACAAGACGCGGAATGGTACTGGGGGGATATCTCAAGGTAAATCACCTCAAGACACGTATTTCTTATGTTTGGCTTTGTGCTATTCTTGCTGTGCTATTCTGTGTATATGTATTATGCTCTGAGTGTAGAAAATTCACAGTAGTAAGAGCAATTTTATGATAGTTTCCACCACAAACATATTACAGTTGGTTTTATTCTAAATATGACTAAAAAGATGCTGGCAGTCACTTAGAACGTAGTATATGAAATGACTGTTCTGTCACTTTAAGACTTATATGAAATGCTAGCATGAAAAGATAGCACTAAGAAAGAATTTTGTTCTGGTCTTTCATTCAGAACTTCAGCTGTAGGCTGAAGCCTATAATAGCCAGCAAGTCAGACTAACAAGTGACATATATAAGCAATATTTTTGTCTGTACTATATATAGGTATACTAGACCAGCACTGTCTGCTCCAGTTGCATAGGCTTGTATGAACAAGCAGAAAGAGCTTTGCATGAATAATAATTTTGTCCAGTAGTGAGAGCACAGAGTATGCCATTTTTCATCCCACTTGTTCTCTAACAATTTTAAATAAGGTATTACATAGTTGTATTAATATGGAGACACAGAAGGCTTCTAAAACACACTTATTTCAAAACATTTGAATTTTAATTTAGGGCACTGTGGAATAATAAGTGTGTGAGAACTAATTTAAATGATTGGTTACTTTTGCTTTCATTTTAGAGAAGAAGTAAATGAGAAGCTTCGAGACACAGCCGATGGTACCTTTTTGGTACGAGATGCTTCAACCAAAATGCATGGGGACTACACTCTCACACTGAGGTAAGACTAGTTACACTGGGTCTGTAATACTTAACAGTAAAATGCAATAACTGCACTTAATGCAGAGTATTCTTTAGGAAATAGTACTTGAAGAATGCCTAACTTTTCAATATACTTTATTTGCAGGAAAGGAGGAAATAACAAATTAATCAAAATTTTTCACCGAGATGGAAAATATGGCTTTTCTGACCCATTAACGTTCAACTCTGTGGTCGAGCTAATAAACCACTACCGAAATGAATCCCTAGCCCAGTATAATCCTAAACTGGATGTAAAATTACTCTATCCAGTATCTAAGTACCAGCAGGTAATTTGGTTTATTTTCTTTGTGTTTTACTTAAATACAGAGAAATTGTTGCAGAACTTGCAGAACATGAACTTCAGCTCTGTTAATGTTTGAAAAAATCAAATGAGTACAAAACTTGATATTTTTGTTTAAAACCAACTCCAAACAAAAAACCAAAATTTTACATGCTTTGCATGTAAATATTTAAAACTTTAAATACTGCAGACACACTGTGAGGAAATAAACATTGTAATTATTATCCCACTCAATGGTGAAATATGTAATTTTCAGTATAAAGCTAAACACTTGCAATGCAAAATTCCTTTTTGTCATTAATTTCTCATTTGCATATTATGCATTTAGTGTATCTCCATATTGGTGAAAGAGGAATCACATTTCCATGTAATTATCTAAGCAATTTAAAGCAGTTTTATCCAGAAAAGCTGTGCAATATAATTGTCTCCTAACAGAATGTCTTTCTTCCTGCTTATCATTCCAGGATCAAGTTGTAAAAGAGGATAGCATTGAAGCAGTAGGAAAGAAATTACATGAATATAATACCCAGTTCCAAGAAAAAAGCAGAGAATATGACAGGCTCTATGAAGACTACACAAGAACATCTCAGGTGAGCTAGATTTGAACCAAAGGGAGAATGGCAGACTTTGCAGATTTTAAATATTTTTGTGAATTCATACTGTCATCTTCCTACTCCTCTCTTCCACCACCACTGCATTGCCCTGATGTGCTTGCTCAGAATAGTGCAATTGCTTACTCATGTTTGAACAGCCACCACCTGTAAACTAAGCCACCCTCTGCCCAAGTCTGACAGCTCCACCAAAAACAGGTACATAACTGTCTTGATTTACCATCACTTCTGTATACTGACCTCATCAAGCTGAATTACAGTTTTCAAGGCACATTTGCAGGGAAGTATTGCATTTTATTATGAGTTTTTGAAGGGTTTGGTTTACCTATGCAGGATAAAGAGATGACGTGTGTAGACAAAATGCAGGAATGAAAAGTTGCGTCTTTCAGCTTAATCAATTTTTAGCCATGCCTTGAAGTGCCACTGAATCAGTCCAGTTTTACTGCTTCTTAAAGTGTGCAGAAAATATGCCTAAAAAGAATTGAAGAAAATTGGAGAATTGCTGTCAACTTGAACTAATGACTTAAGACTTGGCTACCAGCTAGGTATGTAGGGGCAGGAAGGTAAACTAGATAATCTCCTGAGACCTGTCAAGGCCACCTTTATTTCAGAAAGCCAGCTGTGCCTCTAATGACTTAAGTTCGTGCAAAGGGCAAAGTGCACTGCCATAAGATTCTAAGCATTCATTTATTTATACAAAGCAAAGATTGTAACTGATTTTTTTTTAGCAGTTCTATTTCTTGAGAAACCTCATCATAGAAATCTTATCATGGTAGCCTTTTGCACAGGCCTGTTGTCTCTATGTCATGAAGTTCAACAGACAGAATACATTTTGGTAAAGGGATATTGAAAAGATATTCTACAATACACTGAAGTGTTTCTGTGATACAAGCCAATAAATCTTCCCCTTTATCTGATAACAACTGTAATAACAATTATTTTATTTTCAGGAAATTCAAATGAAAAGAACAGCCATTGAGGCATTTAATGAAACTATAAAAATATTTGAAGAGCAGTGCCAAACACAAGAAAGATACAGTAAGGAATACATTGAAAAATTTAAAAGGGAAGGAAATGACAAAGAAATACAAAGGTCAGTATTTGATTTTGCATATGAAATTGTATGATTTTGGAAAAAACAAACAATGCCAAGTATAGGTCTGCCTAAAACTGAAGCAAGATGACAAGTTTGAAATTGTTCAGTTGTAAGCAAAGAAGCCTCAAATAGGGTAGATGCGAACTGGCAAAATCTATAACTACATCTAGAGAAATAATCTATTCTCTTAGGTGTCTACACCTCTAAATAGCAGACTATAAAGTTATAAATAAGAAATCAGAGTGTAACCTAACATATTGTTCCACCTAACATATTGTTCCATCTAGAATAATGCACAACTATGAAAAACTGAAGTCTCGGATAAGTGAAATTGTGGACAGCAGGCGTAGATTAGAAGAAGACTTAAAAAAGCAAGCAGCTGAATACAGAGAGATAGACAAGCGTATGAACAGCATTAAGCCAGACCTCATACAGCTGAGGAAGACAAGAGATCAGTACTTGATGTGAGTACCATGAATTAACAAATTTTAAGTTGTTTGGTTTTTTAATGGTATCCAACTTTTGTGACTAAAAATTAATTTCATTTGCAATTATCGTCCAGGTGGCTGACTCAAAAAGGCGTTCGGCAAAAGAAACTAAATGAATGGCTTGGAAATGAAAATGCAGAAGAGTAAGTATTGAAAGATTTAGATATTTCTGGTGTTTCAAATCACCTGAATGCAAAGTGAGATAATGCATATTTAAATCTTGGACCAGACAGAGGAAATCTCAAGCCTAGGTCTTCTGTAACAATGCACACTGTTAAGACATGAGAGCCTACATAATGCCTGTATTAGAAAGGATGCTGTCTCACCCTCTACTCTCCTTTCTTCAGTGAAGTGCATAATCAAGTTACTGTAGCAAGGCACTGAAATGTAACGTGTCTTTTTTCTTACCAGCAAAATTAAGTTCATAAGCTATTAGTATCTTAGAGAGATGTCGTACAGCTGGATAAATTTTTCAGAAGGTCTCTTGGGTATGAGCAGGCTTTTTCCAAATCTCAGCTGTGAGTACCATTATGTTATCTAGTATAGGGGCACCCACATCATTGTGTCACATTGCTGTTGAAGATTATAAATTTCTATGTGCTGAGGAATATCCTCTGGTTTTGTGGTCTGTTTTATTTTTCTGGAAAATGGCAGGGTAGTATTCTGTTATTTTAAACAGTTTAGTTTACTGTAGGTTCTGACAGAGGCTAGGCTGATGAAAACATTTAATTTCTTTCCTGGAAAAAAGGCAAGAAGTGCTTGGGTTGTGTAAACATAGAACAAATTTAAACAAAAGCAAGACACAGAATAATATCTGAAGCACAGTAACAGTGAAAAATGAACAAATAGAAAAATCAAAATTGTCTCAGTAGTATTTGTATCAACATTTTCTCCCTATGTAGTTTCTTGTGCATCCCTTTTATGCTGCCTGGTTGAATATACAATGAAAGCAGCAGACTGACAATGACTGTAGTGCATTCTGCCTTGCATTCTGGCCTTGTCCACATTTATTTTAATTTGTATTGGTTTATTGAGTCTCCTGCTGTTATCCTGGAAATTGTGCTTATCGCTGTGGTAGAAGCAGGAGATAAAAATGACATACACATTTTAAAGCCGTGTTGTTTTCTCAGTCTTAGCACAATTCAAAGATGAGATGTAAAATACGTAGGCACCTGTTCCCACTAATGTTCCTATCACTTAAACAGTAGACAAAGAACACTCTGTGGGTTTAGTGTAGCATCAAAATAGTAAGTGAAACTGTTTAAAAAAAAATCTTAATTTTCTCTCACTCTGATACGCCTTGCTGACAAGTATGGTAACTGCTGAAAAATTAAACTTTTAAAATATGACATTCCTTCTGAAGTTGTTTTGCAGAAAAACATCTCCCAATATAATAAGCAGGATGAAAAACAAGAATTGGTTTCTCTGGATGCTGGTTAAAACCAGCAGAGCCACTATTGAATGTATGTGAATGTCATGCAGGTCAAAAGAATGATGGGATAAGGGACCTGGAGATAGTGTTATCTGAAACAAAAGAACCCTTTTCTCTTTATGAAAAATAGAATTCTGTGTGCAGTTGCTGATTTCTGTAGACTACTTTGAGAATCTTCAGAAAGACAGAACCATGGATGTATGAGAAGTCATCTTTTCTTAGACCAAGGAATACTAATTAAAAGCCTATTACAGAGAGAATAAATGCATTAGCCTAACACAGACGTATTGCAAGCTGAGCAGGAGAGGTAGGGCCAAGCAGTACAGGCTGTTATGGGATCGGGGAGCTCTGGAACTGCAGAATTCCAATGTGATATTCACACAGCTGAAACAGATGCTTCTTTTTTCATGGTGGGCTTAAGCTCAGACGATTCTCTGTAACTCTGAATCAGCTTTATAGTTGGTGGCTGATTTAGTAGAGAAGCATGTATTGCATGCTATTTTCATAATCTGCTTATAAGGAGGGAGAGAGAGAGAGAGAAAGCACTCTACTATTGCACCTTTTTCACAAAGCCATTCGCCTATAAATAATTAATCTGTCTCCCTGTGCAACTGCTCAGAGATTCTCCAAGCAGCAGCTGTAGTTGATACATTGCATGATTCTTCACTGCTGACCAAGTGTTCTGCTCTTTGGAAATGAAGCTGACTCAGAGGGTACTGATTTTGTTGGGCTTTCTATTTACCAAAACAGTGAGCAATGGCAGAAGTACTGAAGTGCTCACGGCATATTCTGAAAAATAACACATCATCTTTTTATATTCTTCGTAAAATTTATGTGAGTGATTTTCAAAGAAACAAGAAACAAAGCTTATATTTTACTTTTATCCAGTGGTTTAAAGAGTGCAGTATTACTTGGTTTAAATCTCTAGTTTTAGCAAGGAGGCATCCTGTAATATGGAATAAAGACTACTTAATTAGTGGGTTTTGTTCTGTGTTTCACAAACACATTTTTTCTTTTCGACAGCCAATACTCTATGGTAGAAGATGATGAGGACTTGCCCCATCATGATGAGAGAACATGGAATGTGGGAAATATCAACAGAAGCCAAGCCGAAAATCTGCTACGGGGAAAACGAGATGGAACATTCCTTGTTCGAGAGAGCAGCAAACAAGGCTGCTATGCCTGCTCTGTTGTGTATGTAGTCTTAACTTGTGAACGATATAACCAACATGTGAGGGGCTACCTTCAGCTGGGGACAAATAGACACTTGCATGTGCACAATTCCTCTTGGACCTTTATGCTCAGAAGCAGGTCGAGCAGTCCTGAGGCCATTCTTATTGCTGCTCCATTTCCTACATGGCTCCAACCTGTGCGACTTCCACAGAGGAGTCGCACTCAGAATGAGAAACAAAAACGTGTACATTCCTTTCTGTGCAGCTGCTAAGTCCTGCCTATCTCCTGCTAGGATGACGTTCACAAATTTGGACTAAATAGGTTTTTATCATTACCCCACTGCAGAGGAATTCTGTGTCCTGACTAGCATCTTATGATGTCTTGCTAATACCTTATTTTCTATCTTAATTTTACTGTATTCGCAAACTGAAAACTGGTTGTTTTTGTCTTTTTTTTAGGGTGGATGGTGAAGTAAAGCACTGTGTGATAAACAAAACACCTACTGGGTATGGATTTGCAGAGCCATACAACTTGTACAACTCGCTCAAAGAACTGGTGCTACATTACCAACACACGTCACTTGTGCAGCACAATGACTCTCTCAATGTCACACTAGCCTACCCAGTATATGCACAGCAGAGGCGATGAAGATCTTAATACTCTGGGTTGTTTGTTGTTTTTTTAATGAAATTATTTGGCAACATTGAGGCCTCTGGAGAGAAAAGGCTCCTTTCAGCTTTACTCAAGAATTTGCAGTATCAAAGCTATCTGTCTTCAGATGGGACTAGAGATTTCCTTCCCAACTGCAGTGGGAGAGATCACAGCGTTATGCTGTGAATGTATGTTTGTAATCTGAAGTACTTTTTTTTTTGTAATTACAAAAGAAAAACACAAGAGAAAAATCCAAACCTGATCTCCCTGCAGGGACATAGAGGCCTTTAAGCATGGTGCTTGTTTACGACCACTTCTGAAGCTTTACCAGCTAGAACATTGGATTATCCAGACACAAGGTATATGAGATCTGTATCATTCAGTTATTGGAATTTTGTGGTCACAACTGACTTGGAATGGTGTTGCTGCACTCAGTGGATCCAGACATACAGCATTGTGGTTCTATTTTGGTTTCTGGTGAATGATATGTAGCAGAGTGGCACTTTCATTTCTAAGGGACACTTTAAACGGACTTCAGTTACAGTATGTTGTTCAGAGTAATTTTAATAGCAAAGTGCCAGGAAGTGTTTTGTTTAGATGATTAAAAATCCTGATTTAAGAATATATTTAAGACTGAAGAAAACAGGATTTTCAATGGCATACAGTGTATAATAATGTACATAGTACTGGATGACTAACTGTCATTGATGGAAACTGTCAATACCAAACTGCTTTGTTTTTTCCTTTTCTGTTCGCTGAAAGCTGAACTTTTAGACTATGCTATGCAATACTGGATTTTCTTTAGGCTGTAGTCTTCTCTCAAGCATATCTACGGATTAAGCTTGTTTTTGTTACTTTTTTGTCTTCTTTTTTTCTTTCTTTTGCCTAAGGATTTTTTTTTTATTATTATTTTTTGTTAATAATTTTCTTGGTGTTTTTTGTTTTTGTTTTTTTGCTTGTTTTGGTTTTTTAATTCTGTTTTGTTTTGTTTTGTTTTAATGTACAGGGAGCCAGCAAGAGTTGGCTTGAGAATTAAAACTATGAAATATTTTACAATTTTCACTATATAGAATATTGAGCTACTAGCTCAAAGTTTAAAAAGTTAGTAAATTTTTTTTGACTAAATATTTTGTTGGGCAGTGCCTGATAAGCTTCAAAGCTGCTTAATTCAATAAAAAATATATGAACATTACAAAATATCACTGAGTCCAACAATACTGTTTCAGAGATATCTTTAGAATACGGTACCATGCTACATTTGCTTCTTGAAGCATTTTGAACTTCTATCATGATTGTCTTTGTATGTGGAAGACAAGAAAAATAGCATATCCTTCTTTGATAGTGACTGCAGAAAAAAATGGGGATATTTTGCTACTGCAGTGTAGAGTGTAGGTAGTTTGGATCTCAGAATGAATCCACCTTCACAGTAAATAAATGACTTCTTGACCTCCTGTGACAGAATTTTTGTCAGCCTGTAAAGGTATTTTCATTTCACATGAAGGAAGTTTCTCTAATCTGTTGCCTAGGTTTGTTTTTTGTATTAGTATTGTGGAAAAAGAAAATTTCCACTTCTACTGAGAATATTTGGATATAATATAGAACTAATTAAGACTTGAAAAAGATTAGGCTACGATATGTATTTTCAAAAGTCTGTAGGCTGAGGCAGTATCAAAGTGAACACTTCCATAATTTTAGGGCACCAGAGACTTGCAAAATCATTGTTCAGTTAAAGGAAGCAAATACATAAATCTTGCTGAAAAAGAGTTACCCATAATCCTGGGATGGTTCACTGTCAATGGTTTGCAATGGTTATTTATTGTCCTGACCACTGAGGAAATGCACACATTGCAAATCAATAAAGTAATGAAATTCAGAGATATCACAGAAAAGATTTGACTAAGTGAACGTGTGAAATTATTCTTCCCCCAAGATGCAAAAGATAAGATTCATTACTAGTAAAGAGAGTTGCACACACAATCAAAAGACTGAGATCCACTGAGTTCTCTCATAATAGCTCTGGTTAGAGATCCTTGTTTTTTATTTCAAAGTACGCAATGCTTTATAAGCTATTGGAAATAATAATAAGAAATTTGCCAGTCTCCAATAATCTTTGTATTATCTTTTCTTTTTTACATTGTCATTGTTACTTCAGTTCTGAGGCTGTAAGGCTCAGATTTTATTTTGAGTTTGTGGTCTTTTCTTTCTTTCTTTTTTTTTTTTTTTTGGTGGGTTGTCTTTGCTTTCCTATAGGTGTATTTTCTTACTAGAATTTATATCAGAAACAAGATTCAACAAATATTGTTTCATGATAGTCATCACTTAGAAAATAATTCTGAATATTTTTCCTGAATAGAAGTTTAGTCTTCATGCCTTCCCTTCCTCATTCCACACTTTTTTCAGGCCTGTAGGACCATGTGAATCTGAAACTGATATACTGATAACTGGTATATATGAAAAACACCAACAATTAGTCTAGCACACCAGTTATACTACTGGGCTTGAAGTTACAGATTAGTTCAATATACAGCAGTTTAACACTTATAGCAATCCAAGATACTCTTTGGATATATATTAATTTCTGAATGTTAAATATTTTAAGAGTAAAATCGCATTTTTTTTTCTGTAGGCAAAATATATGTAATCTGAATTGATGTTTCACGTAGCATTTGTCAAGAAATTTTATCATAGTTAAAGCAGACCTAATTTTCCTCATATTAAGAAAACCCCTGCTATGTCAGTGGGCCATATCCTTAGCATGCTCAGCCCAGTATGGAATATAATTCGTTCCTGTGTGCTGTGCAACTTCTCTTCGTGTGTGGCTGTAGCAGAAAAAAAAAATAGTGTATGTGCAGATTTGACACTTGCTTTTCTTGCACAAGCAACAATGAGAAATAACCACTATTGTTGTAAGGATGAGTGCTTAGGGCTTCTTAAGGGGATGTTCTGCCTACACAGGGTCTGTGCAATTTGCAGGGATCATTTACGCCCTCAAATTGGCATGAGTGGGTTTTCTTTGGTACTTACATATTGTGTGGCCTCTGCATCTCTCTCCCTCCTTAATGCACAGAGCTAAGTCCTGCCAAAGGCCCTATTCACTGCAGAGTTGTTTGTCTTTAATGTACCATATTGTTCACTCCAGTTTTGATTTGATCTCAGACTACTATATACAGAAAAAAAAGCATGGGGATATAACAGAAGAAACACAGTGTTTTTCTGTATTTCTATTGATGCATAGTTTTTTTCTTCTAATATAATTCATGGACAGGCTTTATTCTGTTACTTTTTTCTTTTTTTGTTTTGTTTTGTTTTGGAAACTTTTTGTTTTATTTTAAATCCCTGAGTTATGCTGCACTGCAGCATCAGTTTTACAAGGCCTTTGAAAGGCCTGAGACATAGCAAAGAGAACCAAAACTCACAAGCAAAATTAAGAGTTTCTGATTTACTTAAGTTGAAATATGAATTTGCAAGCTGGGGATGCGTGTCTGTGCATACTTGTACACACTTGCTGTGTTTATGTATGAACAGTTCCCAATACAGATGCATTTTCACAGAACATGATCATTTTGCTGAGTTTAATAAGTGATATCATTAACTTTGTTTAAAGACGCACACATGCACACTAGACCTTTGTGGGTGCAGCATGTTTCCAGATACAGTTAGAAAACTGAGTTTCTGTGTTGTTGGATAGTTTCTTTAAAAAAAAAAAAAAAAGGAAAAAAAAAAAAGCTTGTCTGTATGGTTCCGTTACCTTGTCAAGCAATCTGTAAAACCAAATCTTCAGATTTTCTATTTGGTGTCAACTGTTCTGTAGTGACAAAATGGCTTCGTCTTGTAATTGGCAATGAAATAATAATGCTTGGGGAAACATTCAGATGCTTCTAATGGGGAAAACTGCCGATTTTCACACAGTGCTTTTGCTATGCATGGTATTAAGTTGGGAAAGTGAATCCTGATTCTGTTTTTTTCAGGGTCACTTTAGAAATGGGCAGCTCAAAGCATAATGCCTCCGTTGGGACAAGGTTACAAAGTGCAACATTTTATGTAGAATCATGTGCTGTCTACTGCAGTTGAGACTCAACTGTAGGAGTTGGTAAGGTTACATCGCACTTGTCCTGATGAGATTGCATTAGCTGCCCAAGATGCTGCTATTTTTTTTCGTAATTCTTGTTTTTGGAAAATCAAGCTCTGTTCTGTTACATGTCTTTAAAACCCTAAGATTACTTTGTTTTAAAATTGTCTTGAGGAGGTGGAGGATAAAGCAGATTGTAAATTGCCTTTACAAGGCAACAGTGAAAACATGCCTCCTTAAAATTTTGTTCAAGCTGTAGAGTTGATGGAGCTGTGTCTTGTTTTTGAGTTGCTTTAAAAATTGTAATAAGTCTTCAAGCAGAATAAAGGTTGTTTTGAAACTGCAGTTCAGTTGTTGAGGCTTCAATAAGGATTGTGATGTCTATTTTCCAGCATCCTTGCCTAACTCTTCTTATCTCTATGTGGCCTTCCTTGAAAATGATACCCAAATGCTCTTATTATTAGAGAAACTAGGGAGCAAATAGTTTCAGCTGACTCATAGCCATTTTGTGTCTTGAACTGAATTAGGTAGTTGAGTAGCTCCAAAATAATCTCATGTCAAGCAGTGACAAAATGACAGTTTTGCTCATCTCATACTATTGCAAAAACAGTACAATACTCATGATCTGTTATCTGCCTCTTGCAGTGCAGAAGTGCAGATAAAGTTATGCAGTTTCTTCTGAAAAGACTGTGAGTTTTTTCACTGGTTTCCATGAAGCTGGCCTCTCAGCTTTTGCTACTAAAAATTATTTGCCAGTTTCTTGTCAGCATCTAATTGTGAAAACCAGCATAAGACTGAAGAAGGGAAAGTATGGGCAGAGGGAATTGGGTAAGGCCAATTGTGACTATTGTTTGCTTCCCCTCATTATTGGTATATGGTATCTGACTTCTTCAGAGCTCATTCATATCTTGCCCCAAGAGAGGTCCTCTGGGGAAGTCAGCGAGCTACTCTGGAAAAAGAAAGAGATTCCTATTCCCATCTGTCCAAGGTTTCCATTCTAAAATTTGCTTACATATTGCTCACACTAATGTGGAAATACCCTGGACTGAGATAGTCAGCACAGACTTGAATAATTTTTAACAACCACAACATTGTCACTGGCCCTTAGAGATTCTTACAAGAAACTTAGACTAAGGGCTATTACTGTATTTTTAGCCTGCTTAATAGCAAGTGGGGCTAGATCTCCAGCACTTGCATCTGTTGCAGTTTTTCTTAGAAGGCTGATTCTTTTATATTTACACTGAGTTTATCTCACTTCTGCCCCCTGAACCAATGCTGGGGACCACAAAGGCTTCTGCAGCCACAGTCGTTGAAAAATAAGGTGAGCTAGGTGATGAATCATGTATCATCTATCATCATCTATTGGAGAGAAATTAAGACTAATCATCATAATCCAGAAAAATCTATGGACTGGTAGATTTCTTGTCAGTATCATACATTGTATAGAAATCACACTTGGCAGACTAGAAATGTAGTTTGCAAAAATGCCATTCTATTTTTACTATCTGCAGACAAACACTCCCCCACTTTCCCTCTCCGCTTTCTTGCTAAACTTTGATGGTCACAGAATCATGGGGAAAACTGCTTTAGTCTATCTTTGTGCAGATACAAGTGGGTATGATACTTTTAAAGGCCTGGGAATGCTCATGGGTTGGGATTTTTTTTCTCCCAGGCTCGTGCAAAGTTATGTGCAAGTAACTTCACACAGACCCCTTTATCTGAGCCGTGAAGCCAAAAAGGGGAGCGAAAGTTTTGAAACTCATTATTGCCATTTCCATGGCTCTGCATGGACCAACAGGTGCTCCCAGGGCTGCAGCCAGGCACAGAAGGGCAGGGGCAAGGATAGCTGTTCTTCTGAAACCCTGGGCCACCTATCACTGCCCATAATGGCCCTCCCAGCAGTCATGGGAGAAGAGCCCCTCTTGCTCATATGGGGACTCTTTTGAGATGATTGCCATTAGGATACACCTAGCATTTACCACAGGGGCCCTCACTTAAAGGCTGCAGACTGAGGAAACAGCAAACAGCAGGGACTTGCCAGCATCCCTGACTGGAGCGAAGGCTAAAAATAAGTGGTTTTGCTTTCGCTGCAGGACAAGCTTGTGGGGGGAGGGAGGTCAGACATGCTTCCAGACAGACGTGGGCTGTGCAAGAGGCATAAGGCCTCCCTTACTGCCTCTGCTGCCTCTGGTACAACAAAAGGCAGGAACCACGGGAGCACCACATGGTTCTGGTGTCTCTTTAAATCCCTTTGAGGACTTGTGTCCTCACATACATAGACGACCAAAAAGAGAAATTCTGTTGGGACCTTCTAGATAAACAGATATTAATTGATCAGCCACTATTTAAACTTTAGATAATCTTTGCAGGGACAAGCCTTTTGACCTCTGATCAAGCAATCAGATAACCAGAAATGCCCTTCTTTGGAAAAGCAGATTTTTATCCAGGGCTGTTCCAGGGCTTGTTTTCTGCCAGAATGGCATTGCAAGGACACCACTTGTGCCATTCTGTCCTGTATGAAGAAATTACCTTTGCATACTAAAAATTGAGGTGTTTAGGGCTACTGATTTAAATGTGCAAATATTGACAGGACTAAAATTCAACAGGGAGCACACAGGACCTAAAGCCTTCCATTCTCAGGTCTTTGAACAAAAACATTGACAAAACTGGACATGAATACAGTTAATTCAGATGATGATTTCACTGTCGTGTGTCTGGTATTCCTAACTCAGAAGAAGACCACAGCCTGAGAAGAAAGATAATGAATTCATACCTGAGAGCATTTCATCCTCTATAAATGTTTGTTTCCTACATAGTTTACTTCCCCCCCATCCCCCCCAAAATCTTGTGCTTGGTAAAAAACAAATATTGCTGGATTCATCTTTTTCACATTTTTTTTCATGTTGTGACTGGTGGAAGTCCTTCAGCAATCATCCATGGGGTATTAGGTGAAACAGACACACTGAGAGTCAATGTTTGGAGTCAATTCCACAGGGAAATGTGTGTCTTGTTTGTGTGACAGAGTCATCCATTGCCCCTGCCTGCCCAGTACCCACGGCAGTGGTTCATACAGGTGATGTCTTTTGTGGGCCCTCATGCCTGTCACTGCACTTACAATGAGCAGTAAGCTTTACCTATATAAAAAGTATAGCAACTCCCAATAGCTTGTTTGTTGCAAGGCTAAATGGGAGTAGAGACCTCATAGACCATGATGTGGAAATATGAGAGGAATGCATATCAGCAGGTGTCAGAACTGGAGTCAAATCAGGGAGCAAAGGCAAGAAGAACAGCTTCACACCTCTCACCCAGACTGCACTGTCCAGTTACCTTCCACCTTCCTTGTGATATGTATGCAGGATTGGCCTTGGGTAAAGGCTGTCACTTAAATGCATCAGCTGTTTGCATTCTCATGTAATTTGCAGCTCCTCCTTGTTTCAGAAAGATGGTGAGTTTGAACATTTAGAGGTGGGATTCATCTCATCTAATTTTAACCACATAAAGAAAGGCTTGTCATCAAAGCTGTCTGGCAAAACTCTCTTCAGAAAGAGCCAGGCAATTCCTCAGAGTGATTCACCCCACCTACCTCAGGCACTATTCTTAGGATGCAGTGAATCACTCTATGGAATTGTTCCATTGACTGGAAGGAGAGCCCAGGCTAATGGCATATGCTAGATGTGCACCTTTAATGTGGCTAAGGTTAGATGAACTCAGTCTCTTCCCTGCTGATAGGCAGTTCAGTTTTAATCTTTCCAGTACCAGCTGCAATGTCTTCTGCTCTTAGGCATAATGATAAAGGACAATTAATTTGGGTCTGGAATTTCAATTGGTTTATAGAACTTGGGTTTTTCATAATAAATGCAAAGGTGACAGACAGGTTCAAAAGATGCTGGCCCATATCTTCCCTGGAGAGGCAATGCTGGACTCCACGAAAAGGAACGCAGATAAGCAGTAATGCCATGACACTACTGCCTTCTCTGACTGCTTCAGGGAAAAACCTGGCACTGCCTCAGACCTGCCTTATCAGTGCCTCCCAACAGTCTGTGTTTGTGAGGGCTATAGACCTGTCTTTTGAGGAATAATTTGGGCTTTTGCCAGCCATGTGGTCACTGAAAAGACATGGATGAAGAAGATGTTGCTATTTTTTCTAAGTAAGATCTGTATGTTAGTCACCACATCTATATTTCCTTTCTTATCCAGGGGAAATTTAAGGAACTTGACTTTATTTCCTTCCAGTTGGTTCATAGCCAAGACCACAGGGTGGGGTATTGCGATAGTAAAATTAAGATAGGAAGGACTTCAGTCCTCCCCATCAAACTGAGTTCTACCTCAAGGCAGGAGAGCTGTGTGAAATCCCCCAGGCATCTACTACATGAAAAATTAAAGAAGGTGGCAGGTCCCATGGTGTTTTTTGGGTACATGAGTGTGTGCATACCCACTGCAGTTAAGCCAAACCTTTCAGTGCAGAATGTTCTACTGGGAAGAGTCTGTGGAGAGCCTGGGGAGTTTCCCTGTGCATTGAAATGGAAGATCAGGACTTTAATAACCTCAGTTTCTAGAGCAGATTCAGTGTCAAGTCAAAGGCAGGAACATCTTAGGGAGAAGGTTCAGAAGTCTTGAGATGAAAGAAGAGAAGCTGCTATGCAAACAGCCTATTGCTCTACTGATAAGAGGCAATGTAAACAAGAAAGCCAGGGATTGACTACCAACCCTTGAGCACCAGGATTCCTCAGGATATGTGAGTAAAATCCTCAGAATGGGTTCACAGCATTGCACATCTTCATGGTAAGCACTGTAGATTTCTGGACAAAAGCATATTGTTCCTAGGTGAAAACAGACTGACCTAGCTTGTGAGCAAATGTGTGTAGCCACTCTCCTGCAGGACTGTGAGTATTTCAGACAGAATGAGAGGAAAAAGTAATCTAAAGAAAAAAAGAAGCCACCTGTGTACAAATGCACACAATTAAATTACATTGATATTTCAAAATGTCTTCATCTTCATTACCAATAACAGTGTTACTAAAACTGAAATCTTGTCATGGTCTGTCAAATTTGCACTGTAATCTTGGCAGGCACAGATGAGCTAGGTCTTGTCTATGGCTCTCCATAGGAAAAAAATGCCTCTTATCTGGCTGGGCCACATGTGCTTCCAGCAGGGTGTGGCCAGAGACCAGACACGATTTGCCTACGTACCCTACTGACAGCTGTGTGAGGCAACTCTTGAGTAATCCTGACTCCAAACAGCTATTTCCAGAGTATAGGAGAAGGCAGGGAAAGAAAGGGACTGCTATTAAAGCCTTGATAGTAAGAATTTTCCTTTTAGTGTCACATACCAAAGGGCACATCCTCTATCAAGATGGTTGAAGAGAGCTCCTTTTACTGGGGAAGGTGGTTAGCTGTGGCATTTACATGAACAAGTCCTCCCTTATTTTCACTATACCAATGTGTTTGCACATGATCCCTTCAGCATGTCTCTGTTGGAGACACAACGACTTCAATATCCATGACCTACACCTCACCTGACATTTCTTAGTGGAATACACCCAATAACATGACCTCAGTTCTGGAGACAAGCCAACTAATGGAAAATGTGTTCAGTTTCTTAGCCAGGCTATGCCCATGAATTCTTTTCAAAACGCCACTCTCCCAAAATTTCTGAAATTCAAGCATTCTTTGAAACTGGCATAAAATTGATGAAAAGCCGCTGGAGAACCCAAGGAAATTCATGTCAATGCCTCAGTAAAGAAGTAACAATGCTACCCAGGTGAAACACATTGCTGTAGGGGTCTCGCCCTATGGACACTTGTGGAGCTTGAAAGATCCCATCTGTATTGTACATATTTGTTGGAGGTTAGGATTTTTCCATTTTTGTTTTCCTTTTCTTAGGGCATTTTCTCCCATTTTGTTGCTAAAAAAGCAGTAACGATCGGTACTTAAGAGAAAGAAAAGTGACCGTGGAAAAGGGGGAGGAGTGCAGCTAGCTTTACCATGGTAGCTGAGGGACATTGTCCTGGGAAGGACAGAGATTCCATAAAGCTGGGGGAAGGGGCTGGGAGCAGCTCCTAAATCTGTCTTGCTCTCTCAGCCTTTGCAGGAGGAGGGGGAAAGAGGCTGTGGTCTCTGTGGGAAGAATTTGCCCCCACTGCAGGGTTCTGTCTCCTGATGCCTTCTACCGCGAGTGGAGCTCTGCTCATGGCAGCGGCCCTTGCACTGGGGCCTTACCAACACCGTCCCTCAGGAAGGACAGGAGACCCTTCGCCATCTGCTCAGTGCTTCAGGGGAAACGCTGGGACCCCCGAGCCCCTTTCCCCCTCCAAGGGAGCCTCTCCCGCGGTGCTCAGGAGCCAGGCTGCCACTGCCCAGTCCTGCTTCTCCCGCTACTCTGTAGCCCACACCCCTGCCTGCCGAGACCTCCTGCGGTTCCCACTACAGCTGTGGAGTTCATCATCTATCTCGTCTACTACTCCGGGACTTTCCTCATCCTTGCCATTCCAGCTGCTGCTCCAAGGTCCCTGCTACGATTCATTTCACTATCCAGAGGGGCACCAGGATCAGCTGCCCCTGGGAATTTACAAAGAAAGCCTCTCTCCCATCCCTTCCCGCCTGGGCACTGGGACCGACACTGCCCCAGGGTTTATGAACCAAGGCCTCTCTCCCATCCCTTCCCGCCTGGGCCCAGCCGCCATCACCGCGTGCTGCCCGAGCCCAGCGCACAGCGCCCCCTGCCGGCGCGGGGGAATCACCGCCCCCGCCCTGCCCGGGCAGCAGCAGCGCCCCGTGCTGGCCGTGCCCGGAACTGCACCGAGGGCAATGGATTAAACTGCAGGGAGGCGGGAGAGCCTCAGTTGGGGTTTCCGGGGTTTTGGTGGTTGTTGTTGTTTGTCTGCCTTGTTATACACACACATACCAGTTATTCTGTTATAACTGTTATTCCTTCTCCCATTTCTTTGCCTGAGAGCTCCTTAATTTCAAAGCTACAATAATTTGGAGGGAAGGAGATGATATTCTCTATTCCTTGGCAGACACCTGCCATTCAAACTAAGACAATATTTACGATTTCTAGATCAGATCTGACATATTTATCTCCAGTCAAAAAACAAGAGCTGTGGTCTTTTTGACTGAGCTCAGATTTTAGTGTTCTGGCTGCTGATCAGCTGAAGCAGCCAAAGCTACTCCTACCCACGCACTTGGATGGTTTTCGATGACAACTGAGTTGTGAGGGAAGGTGGTGGCTGAGTTATGCCCTAATATGAAATCAGGATGCATGTGAGAAACATGCCTGATCCAGAAACTCAAAGAAAGTGCTCTCCCATCTGGTAATGCATACATAGTCCTTGACTGTTTTGTGTCCATGCCCAATTCAACATGTGTGTCTTCTTCTTTGAGCTGACATCTTCAGAGCCCCAGCATATAAGTGACATCTGAAGTTTATCTACATTTTCACCTCTAAAGTTTCTGATGCAAATCTAGCTTTGGAGCTTTGAGAACTAGCTCCCATTGCAAGAGGAGGACCACAAGACATGAAAAAAGCTTTCTTCCATTGTTTTCCTGAGCTACCCATTTTCAGTGGATTATATTCTTGGTGAATCTTCTTGAATGCAAGTGGAAAGGTCAAGGCATGAAAATATAACCAGGTGTCCACACAGTCTTCTAAAAGCTTGGATTTACTTATCTTTTTAATTTTGCTCTGCAGACAATTGAGGATAAAGTTTTCCAGCCCAATATCCTTATCAATTCAAAGTTAGTGTGTATTTGCTAGTGCTGATGCATTTTATAATACAAGGTTATATTTGTGCATCATACAAATGACACACTCAGCAACAAGATGTTGTCATTCTCCATCCTTTCCTAGAAACTAATTTAATCATAAACCTTGAAAGAGACTAGAAAAGAAAAGCTCAGTATGCACAAATTGGAGTTGATCAAGACTCATTCTTCAAGATAAATTCTTATTTTAAAACCCTCACTTATTTCATATTAAATCCTCTCAAGGGTTATGAATTCAGCAGAACTCTTTTACAGATCACAGAATCACAGAATATTCTGAGTTGAAAGGGATCCATAAGGATCATCAAGTCCAACTCTTGAGTGAATGGCCCATATGGAGGTTAAAACCAAAAGCAAGACTTCATTTTCCATCTAATAAAGCCTGTTAGCCAACAGTGATCATCACTTAGTGCATGTGAGATCTAGGAGTATCTTTTGTGAGCAGAAGCTGAAGTCAGAGAGAAGATGCTCTAGGTGAATGCTTTATTCTATTTCCAACACACTATAAAAATAGTTTCAATTCACTGGTGGTTTTACTCCACCAATAAAATAAAATAAATAAAAATATTCATTTGGATTAAGAAAACTGATTATAATGCCTGGTTATTTCATCACTCAGCAGAGAAAAGGGAAGATAGAATTCACATCCCTGCTTCAGCCATTACTGCATGTCTAGAGCAGGAAAACTAGGCAGGCTTTGGCTGATATGGATAATTGTATAGTTATTAAGATGGTGATGTTTTCCTATAGACGGTTTGAGTTCTTTGGTTTTTACTGAGTATTACAGCTCAAGAAGTGATATCTGGATCAGAACTATTTTTAGATCAATATTCACATTTTAAGGCCTGATTTGTCTGCAGTGTGAGTCTGGCTTTGGATGCCAAAGTATCAAAGTCTAGGAGATTTTCCACCATGGAAAACCATCATATGCAATTGTAGAAATGACAGGCCTTTTGCTTTGGACATATGTAACTTGAAAACGGAACAGAAAACCAAACCTAGCCAGGTTTGAGTATGACACAGAAACCAGACTGACTAGTATTTTCATCATCATATCTTATCCATTCAGAAATCAAAGGTGTTGTTGTTTGGCTCTGTTATACTGAAAAACTCGTTACTGCATAGTGTTTTAGGTCGGAAACACAAATATTTGAACACAGCAATAAAAAAAAGGGCCAACAAATGTGTTAGAATCCTTTATGGATGCATAAAAGACTAACCATAAAGCATAACTAACTATTACACTGATTGGAAACTCCACATTAGAAAAGACCCTTTGCTATTTGTTTCAGACCCTCCAGACTACTCCAATCACAACAGAAATTGGTATGAACTTGAAATGGACAAATACACACGTGGAGCTCTGTGTGCCAAAAATCTCTTTAGGTTCACTGATTTTATCTAATCTCAGCACAAAACATCTCCCCAGAATTATCTACCCTATAGGTAGACCTGGCTGCCATTCAGGTCACTATTTCTGGTGTTAAATTAAAGTGATAGCCCTGCCTACCTGCTACACTAGAATATTTTAAAATTATTTCTGCTTTCTTTACCAACGTTTTTAAATGTGGCTGAACTAAAATCACTGGTCAGGCCTCCTAGCCTTGAAAACTTGCATAGTCTGTTAAGAAGAAAGTCTTCTCCTATAACTTCCAAGGGAGCAGTATCAAATGCAAAAATTATGAGTGAATGATAAAATTGCATCAGGTGTATTAATTTTAAAAGTTCAGCAGAAGAAAAGTCACATTAAAACTTCACTCAGACAATCCCTTTTGCAGATTATTGTAGGAACACATGTTCAAATGCTGTTCAACCAGCAAAATGGTGATCATATCCATTAGGCTATTTATTTGGAAACTTGTTCAATAATTTATCTAGATCAGATGATACTGCTTTTGTAAGTGAGAAAATGTAAGATATCTGTCTCAGATAATTTTTCTGCCAGAAGTTCCTGTGGACTGCTTTTGTATTAGTGTCATAGGAACCCCTTCCCCTTCTGTGGCTGACTGATTGCCCCTACCCCCCTGAATAATATTTGCAATGGAAAAGAGAACTTGCCTTTCCCAATTAGAGAGCTTGACTGTTCTTACAGATGACCAAGTTTCTTGATCTCTTTGTCCTTTGGATCTGAGCTATAAATTTTGTTTATACATTGTTCACACAAGGTGAATTTTGTCTTTTTAAGTTCTTCTGTGTGTTCATCTCCCTGTCTGAAAAATAAACTGGTGGGAGTGAGGGAGAGAGGGCAAATTGACAGTCTGATCAGACGCTCGTCTCAGCCCGTCATCAGAAGCCCCACCCTTTCAGGATGGGGCAAGTAGTTGGTATGAGACCAAATTTCAGAGGGTGGTGAGAAAATATTCTCTTGGTGGTTGCCATATTTTAGAGGGTTCAACAATTTTTATCTCTTGTTTCTTTGTGGAGATAGCTGGAGAAGGGTGTGGGGAGGAAGTGGTTTTTTAATTAGTCATGAAGGCAAATGGAGGGAGGTGTACATTTCCTCTTCTAAAATTGCAATTATTCTAAAACCTGCTTGGTTTTTGTTTGTTGGTTGGTTGGTTTAGTTTGTTTTTTGAGGTGTTTTTTTTTTTTTTTGGTAAGTGTTTACCCAGGCATATAGGACAAGTGAATAAGTAAATGTCAGTGCTAGAGTCCTACTTGGCAACATGAGGACAATCAGCCTGAAGACCCGTACAGACCCACCTTTTTTTTCTTGGGCTGGCAGTGGAACTTCACGCTTCAGTGTTGCCTTATCAGACCTGAACCTTTCAGAAAACCTTATATAGTACCCATCCCAAAGAGGCTCAGTTCATAAGCTGGTAAACAACTCAGCTGTTTCAGACAGTAGGAGTCTTTGACTACGTATTGTTATCTTTTTTGTCAGGGAGAAAAGTAGATGAAAAAGCTAGCAAAACTAGAGAGAGCATGACAAATGTGGTCAAAGGTGTGGCATAACTTCACTGAAAGAGCACATAAGCTTGACTAGGGTGCTTTAGTTCAGAAAAGAGGCTGATGAGGAGGTGTGATAGGTACAACCACTTCTGAAAGAAAGAGAGAAGGCAAACAGAAAAAAATGAGTTACTGCTTCTTAGAGCACAAGGTCCAAGGGCATCAAACATACTTAACAAGTGGTTAATTTAAAACACACAAATACAAATAATATGTAGATGAACTGTGAAATTCTTTAGCCTGGGAAACCTTGAATACTGAGGGGTGATTAGACAAATTCATTGCAGTCAAATACAGCAGGACAACTGAACTGAAAAACTGCTGCTACAACGACAGGCAGTAAAATCCTTACACTTGGGTAGAACTGAAGGAACGGTAAACCACAGAAGCTATTATACAGGGACTAATCAAGTATATAATAAAAAGATACTGAAATAGTTTGGACCTGGATGCCAAATTTTTGAAGTTTTGGGAGTTGGACCCTTTATAGCATCACCTACGATGATCAACTCCACGTAGCTCTACATTCAGAAATGTCAGGTCTTGTTACGCTTTGCCTTTTCCACAAAATTTTGGTTCACATTTAGAATACTACTCTTTTCCTTTTTTTTTCCCGTCACTTAGTCTCCCAGAGCTCATGACAGATTTAATAAAAATTCTGGAAAAATCTGTAGGAATGCCATCTCTGCAAGAGTCTGTGGGACTCACTTTCAGACTCTGGAGTGTGCAGTACCATAACTACATGTACTAAAATCATACCATGTATTTCTTAACATAAACAAATAAGGCAATATTCTTATTTCATTCATATGATCTTTTGCTTCAAGGGTAAATGCAATCTGAATTTTAAATGTTTGATCCTTAATGCAGTCTATACTCTGCCCACAGCAAATGTTCCTCCCAGCTGCTCTTCTTCCCATTAACAGGAAGGGGAAGAAGAATTAAGGTACTACTCTATCCTAACATGTTGAAGGCAAGAGTTCATTAGCTGCCATCCAATATGGAATGGGCTATAATAGATTTAGTATTTGCCTCTTCAGATATATTCAGAACTCATACTACATAAAAATGACATTTACTTGGTTAGAAACATTTTCCTGATAATTTAGTCCTTTAAATTTTCAGTCATTCAAACAGAGCTTCCTCCTCCCTTGCATTCTGGAAAACACCCAAGTATAATAAACACGAGGATTTTTTTTTTTTTTTTCATTTTTTCCCTACATTTATCCATAAGGGGAAGTCTTGTCTTGGGGTTGAAGGAGACAAAACAAAAGCCCTAGGATTATGCTGCATTCAGCCCATTTATCCCTGAATTATCAAAGATTAGTCACTGTTTCTCCACCTGATGAATTTCTAAATTTTTATTCCCTCTTGCCTATTGTCTTCTTTGTCATTCTTCATAACTTGAACAAATATGAGTAAAACAGAATCTGCTTCTATTCTGTACACTGCAGGTACAAAACCCAAAACAAACCAAAAAACGAAAATGAACAAAAAACAATAACAAAGAGACAAAACTAAAAAACCCCTAATTTAGACAAAGTCTTTTAAAAAGTAACAGTTTTCAGATTAACACAGTGACAAGCCAAGTTTTCCTTCATGCTTTTTAGATAGAGTCCTACTAGTCCTACTAGTAAAAATTATATCATCCTGAATAATTTTCAAAGCAGATATCAGAGTTCCTCCTGTTCAGTGGACTGCATATACATCTGGAATTCATTCCAGGCACTAGATGAAGCTCTGTCAGAGGACCCACTGTGCTACATGATCCTGTTAACCTGTGTCTATCCCTTGATTCCTGTCTCATTCAGTAGCCTTAGAGCCACCGAACTTAATTTTTTGCCTTATGTTAATAGAAGTTAATTGGGAGGCTTTTCTGTTAGACCAGGCTGCTTGTAGAAAGCTTGATGACTCTCATCAGCCTGTCTCCTTTGGTCTAGATGACTCTGGGAAGGAGACATAATTCACCTAAAATATTCATGTGCCAAAAATGTACTCACCCCTACCTGGAAATACGGGTGGGTTCTTTCCTTCTCAGATTCTTTCTTTCTTTATCCTTTCTGTTTTGTTCTGTTTTCCTTGTGGCCATCTGACTACTGCACTAACACAGCGTATTAGGCAAGCAGAATTCATGTGAGTGTATATGAAATTACCCAGTGCAAGCTTGTCATTGCAATTGGTCACATTTCTTCTTTTCTCTGTTTCAGCAGAGCCTAATTTCTTAGCTTTCTGCCACAAGCTTCATTGAGGTGGGGAGGAAAGGCATAAGAGAACACTCAATCCATAGAAGATGAAAAGTAAAAAATTAGACACACACATGGAAAACGAAAAAAACATTCTTAAAAGAAGCTTTTTGGCCAAGCCCTGTGACTGCAGAGCTTCCACTTTCAGTGTCTGGGAGAAATGACCAAGGACATGGTACTTCTGGAAGAGTGTTGTACTTTATCAGCATACACCCTGTTTAGCAAAGCAATGTTATTAGCAGACTCCATCAATGCCAGTCTTTTTTGTGGGAGTTACTCTTCTCTGTGGAAATAATCAAACATTCAGTGGCCCGGAGCAATGATAGGCAATTAGGAGGGATATGGTGGCACAATGGCTAGATCTCTCACTGGGGGATATAGGAGAACAAGGTTCAAGATCCTTCTCTAGCATCTATTTAATTATTTATAAGCCCTAGTAGACAGTATTTATCTAGTTTAATAATACTGACAAGAGTTTTCATTTGGAAAATTCTTATTTCAAGTATATAGCAGCATCATGGTGAGAGAGTACTTCACTACATTGTGGACAAGCTGCCTTTTGATTTCTTAAACTGACTCAGAGACAGAAGCTCATTAGCAATTAGCCATTCTAGTGAGCAGAAGACTGATCTCCATTCCCTTGGGTTTTCCCCCACCAAACAACAATGCCATTCCTGTGGTAAGAAAAAAGCATCCCAGCAGGTAGGTTTCCTCATCTTACTTGACATCTTTTTTCTGGAACATATAAGGAAGCCAAGAACTCTTGTAAATGGATTTTGAAGTCCTCTAAAAAGGCTTTTTCTTGTGGCAGCAATTCAGCAGTGTGGCATTATCTTGACTTGATCAGGGAAAACAAACCCAAGAGAAAACATTGAAGCCATTACAAACTCTGGGTCAGGGTGGAGGGGCCAAGAGCTCTGGCCCCAGCACTAAAGCTGGTGGACGAGACTTTGTTACAAATCAGCTCAGCTGGAAAACAGTTTTTTGAGGATTACTGAGAGAACAGCTAACAGCACGATAATTTGATTAGAGACATGGAATTAGGTGAAGGAGTGGCTTAAAATAAACTGCTTAGATATTTTAAAGCTATGACTAATAGGAGAGACTGAAAGAGTGCTCTGGATATTTTTTATGTTAGATTTTCGAAGAAAGCACTCAAGAAGCTTTGCTGGTGGCCAAGGTTGTGTTGAGGAGGAAGTCATGTGAATATGAGCACAAGGCATCAGGCAGGGGTACAGGACCACAAAGGGCTGCTGCAGGAATCTCTCTCATGGGAAAGAGTGCTTGGCAGGGTATGGCTAGGAAATGCCCTTACACATAGGTTGTTATTCCAGTTTGGAATAGGAATATTTTTCTTAGTTTTAATAATGTATTATGGTTACAGTTTATCTCAAACAGAAACTGGAACACTGAAACAGCAAACCATAACAGCTGTCCAAAAACCTCTGGGAGGCACAAAATCAGTATCATGTTTTATGCTTGTGATGGACTTGCGCAGTACCAATACTCCAATTCATCCCTCACTAGGCAATCTGCCACCACTATTTTTACTTTAACTGCACAGAAATTTTAAAAAATAATAATTTTTAAAAGATCAGCAGAAAAAAAAGAGCCAGCAAAATGGCCATCAGATTGTCCCAGTATATGATCAGAAATCACAGAGCAATTACTGTGGTTCCTGTGCCCCGGGCCTCAGTAACCCCCTAAGAAGTATGTAAGTATTAGTGTAATGAGGCAGGGAGTAAGTTAAGTTTTGAGAAAAACTCATTTGAGCAGTGGAGAACCCTTTGCCAGAGTAGTCCTGCCACACCATGCAAGTCAGCTGTCCAGAACTGGAGGCCTGGCACTCAGTTTTCCAGCTCTGTTTCTCTCTTTTACAGGGATGAAACTGGGACAATGCACAAGGTGTTGAGATTCTAGCTTATCCCTGCCCTGCCCCGTGGGCCCTGGCTCTCCAGAGCCCTGTTTTGTTTCTCTGACAATGAAATTCTCTGTGGCAATTGTTCTCCTGATTTGGGCATGGAATCAAGTCCTTCAGAGGACAAGAACGAGGTGTCCATGTGCACCATCACCACGCTCATTGCTGGACCACTTCCAGCTGGTGCTCACTGGTGGTTACACCACACCTTGTAGTTTATGCCAAAGTCAGGCTATGCTGCTGCAGGTGGGGCTTAGGTTTGTAGCAGTCCTGTCTTTTGACAATGAAAGCATTAGCAATTCCAAAATTTTGAGACATGGTAGTTGCAGTGGGCAGAGGAATCCAATTCAGAATATTCAGAAAGCTAACAGCATCAGGGAAAGGTAAATCATGCTTTGCTTGACCTTCTGAGGAGCCTGACCTGTGCTTGGCCTGATGTGAAGCAGCCCTGACCATGAGTACTTCCAGCACAAACAAGGGGTGATTAGAGCAGTACAAAGCCCCCTCCTGTAGTTTCCTAAAACTGTTGGAGGCTGGGTGGAGGGAGGGAGTGGAGAGGAAGGTGCACCAGGAACCCTGCAGTGCAAGGACTTAGAGAATAGAGGGTCATTTCATTTCTCTGTCAGGAAAAATGCACATAAGCCATTACAGCTGAGGAATAGACAATTCCCTTCTGTGAAAAATCATGAATTGATCTTCCATTTTCGTCCCCTTTTTAAAAACAGCAGTGTGGCTACACTGGGGCCATGAAATGATTAGTGCATGGATGGTAATTGTGTTGCTGTTTGTGCACTTCATTTGGGGAGCAGCCCCAAAAGCTTTTCTTTCTGTTTGTCCCTTCCCAGCCCCCTGCCCTGTGCCTTGGATGCCAATACAGAACAGCCAAGCACCGTGTCCTGCCCCGTGGCTGCAGCCACCTGTGGTTTGGAGCAGCTCTAACCATCAAGTGCCCAAATTGGGCTGGGGACACACACTGGGTGGGAAGGATCTTGAGGATGTGGCAGCTTTCCACGCTTGAGAGTGTCCATTTGCTGCAGGGGTGGCGAGCAGTGCCGTGTCCCCAGTGCAGCAGGAAACCTTCCCTGGCTCCTCCAGGCTCTGACAGCCCTGGTGAGAGGCGATGCTGTCACCGAATTTGCAGCGAGCCCACTGAGCTCAGGGCAGGACAGCACTGCTGGCCAGCATCACTTGCCTGGCATTCCTTCCAGGCTCTGCACTCACAGGGGTGTCTGGAAACCATCCAAGCAATTCCTGTTGCTGCAACCAGGGCCAGCACTGACTGGGCCTGGCTTTTTGAAATCTTGTGTGAGTGCTCCCGTGTCCATAAACCGAGGTGGCATGGCAGCAGCAACAGAGGATGGCTGAACTGGCAAGCAAGACCTTCTCATCAGAGTGTGAGAACCGTATGCCCTTCCTCCTGAGCCTCCTTGCAGCAGTGGGCTGAGGGAACACGCTCTCCCTGGGCACGAGAGCCAGCTCAGAGCAAGGACAGCCCTGCCTTGCCTTTGGGCTGTGGGACATTACAGGCACAGATGCTACCTGAGCACCCAAACAGAGGCACTGAACAGGATTGCACTGCCCGCACATCATCCAGGTGCAGAGGAAGCCCCAGTTAAGCCAGAGCCAGAGAGGAGACCCAGAGAAGGATGCAGCTGGAGACAGGACAGGGAGCGGCCGCAGTGCTGGGGCAGCGCTGCCAGTCTGTGCAGCTGCAGGAGCTGCAGAGTGGGGCCAAAGAGCTCTGTTTTCTCTTTAGCCTCACAAAAGAAAACTTCAGTTTAAAGGATATCCAGTGAACTTTACATATATTGCCCCATTCCCGCATGTGTCCAAAGCCAGTCTGAATGGGACTTTGAGCAACCTGGTCTACTGAAAGTTGTCTCTGACAATGGCAGGGGAGCTGCAACAGGATGATTTTAGGATCCCTTTTTATCCCAACCATTCTATAACTTTATGATCCTAAATCCTTTGAAAACTGAAGCTTGATTGTTAGTTTGTGTTTGAAATCAGAAAGCAGGAACCAAACCCCTGCCGAAATTTACTTGCATCAACATGCCATCTGCTTTAGGACCAATAGGAAATTATGTATCTTGTATAAACTTATTCAAGCAAAACACAACTATTTGATTGACTATTCAGTCAGATGAATGTCATTCTTCACAGGTCAGCAATAAGGAAGAGGTGTCTTTGATCATGGGTCTTTCATTCTTCTTTAGGAGCAGAAAAGTTGCAGCTAGATTAACTTATGGTAATTGAAAAGCTCAGTGCAGTACACAGATGAAACCTTCAAATATTTTAGTAACTCTTACACCCCGTAGCTTTTGTGTGGGCTCTTATATCACTGTTTTGAATGCCACTGGAAAGTTGCTAGAGAACTTAGTGACACTGTATGTACATCTACCTGCATACATACATACCAGTGACAGTTATGTCTCTTGGAATATGTTTATACTCATATTGTTTCTTGATTTTATTTATACTTCATTAGTGCAAAGCAAAGTTTGAAGATCTACAATGAATTGTAGCCTACACTACCCCCCCAACCAAATATGAGCAGCTAACAAGTTTTTGAGCATATTAGCCTGCAGCTTAACATAGCAGTCTTTGAACTGCACGAGTTGCATTGCTTGAGCTAATATGAATGAAAAATTATGCCTTTTAGCATGCTGAAACAGGATCTCTGAGGAAGCAGGAACAGGGTTCAAAATTAAAGGATAAATTTATGCTGGAGATTGATTTTTTCTGCCCAACAAAATAATCAGGTCAGATCCTGAAGGTTTTTGAATGTTATCATAGCTGTCATATAGGTGTGGTGCAAAAGCTACTTCCTCTTTGCTCTACCCAGTGAGATTTCTAGTCCTGAACTTAAGTCATATCCTTAGACAACCAGTGAAGTGTGGCACACTTTGTAATGCTGCAGTGTAGAAAACTACAGAAAACTTGTTTTGTAGCTGGCATGCATAGGATCACCATGGTTGGATGGGACTTCAATCAGACTCCCTGTCCAGCCAAGTCCAGCTCACTATTGCACAGAGATAAATTGCTGCATTGCCTCAGGACTGCATCTGAGCCTACCTGAAGTGAGGTTGATCAGGGAGATTAGAGGTCTTTCAGCCTCTGCCCACCAGCAGGTTATCACTTCCCTACCAGCACTGCCCTGGGTTCTGATTTGCAGTCGTCTCAGAGGAGAGATGCTGAGCACCTACTGATTCTTTTAACTTCTTAGGATTCAAATAATTTTGTCACCACAAGGAATTACACAATAGTTGGCAAGGTCTAAAAGAGGAAACACTGAATGCAATATATTTCTCTGTTACACCTCTGCTAAGAGCTGCACATAATGTCAGGTCACGTACAGGTTTAATGTACAATTGGTGATTCAAAACCATGGCTAGTTTTCAGAAATCCTTCACTACATATTTGTCAGCTCTCTGCTCACTCATTTCACTCAGAAATTATCATCCACAATATAGATGCTTCCACTTGACATTTCAAAGAAGGAAAAACTTGTCTTTATTAGACACTTCAAAGCTGTAACTCCTTGAGGTTGTTTCCCATTATATATAGAATAATGTGGATGAAAAAAGAGATGATAAAAGCTGCTTCTCTATTATGACCAATCTGTTCTACAGGCCTCATTAGGCCTTGGGTGTACTGATCCTCACTAAAACATCAAGCTGAAATGCTTACATTAATTTCTAACTGTAGACCATTACTCTACAACTGTGCAGATAAGACTGTTTTGTATCCTCAGCTTTCTCTTGCCCCATCCAGACTCCAACTTGACCCCATGGGAATGACAGCACATAGCTACAAAAAAATGAAAGACTCAGAGACACTTTTAACAATTTCTTAATGCAAGATCTTCATTATTTTTTTAATGGAAAAGAGCTCTAATCCTCTGTTCATTACATAATTTCCTTATCTCTTAGAACTCTTAAACAACAGACAGACACCAGATACCCTGCCTTACCTCCTAGAAATCTGGAGAGAACCAACACCTCCACATGGACAGTTTGGAGATTATTAAATGTCTCTCTACAATATTTAGCAGAATAATAATTAAAATAATAATTCTTCCCTTCCCTTCAGCTTCAGAAATGGCCTCAAAAGCAATAAGCAGTAAGCATTAATCCTTAAATTATCCTTTCAATAAAGCCAATAGTGTAAGTATTGCTCTCTCCTATATCACCAACCTGCCTCCACATATTGCTTTTCCTCTCTGGTCCTCATCCAGTGAGGAAATAATCTGAAGGACTGAGACAGGTATTGGGAGAACCAGCTCACCTGAGGACATGATTTAGGTTTGAAGATTAGATTTGAAAAGCCTCCAGAAATGTTGAAGATTTTTTCTATATACATTTTTGCATGACTATACTTAGCTCTTTGCCCACTTTCCAATTTTCTCTTTAACACACCCTGCCAACTTGTAGGCTTAATTACTTTATTTTGTAGCTGTACCAGATCTGAAAGGCCTAGTTCCTGTAGGCAGGAATAATCATTGAGTAGCTCAGTGCTGTTTCTGATCTGTATTCTTTATTTCAAGTTCCTTAAGACTTCATGCCTCTAACTGCTCACGTATCCTAGAGGATACTCGATATTCGTAGGGAGCCTCTTACCCTGCACTAGACATGGGACTAGGCTGTGCACTTGAAGGGAAGGGATGCCTTATGCCATAACTTCCAATTGCTACTGGTACCAGAAGAACTGGGACACCCCCAAAGCTCTTTGAAGCAACAGAACAATTTTGAGTATTCTGGAGTGTGAAACTTGTAAATGAGGAAGCTGAAATCTGCTAAGATTAAACCAATCTGAAGTCAGAAAGATCCTGTTTGATTTACTTAGAAAGACATATATAGTTTAAGGCTAGGCCTTTTTATACTAATTTGTCTTCATTTATCTTCAGGAGCATCCCATAGCTGTGAGTTTTTCACTTTCTTGATGGTATAAATCTGCAAGAATGTAGAATAGGATGAAATACATTAAATAATAAAAGTTCAACTCTTAGAGACAATTTATGCATATGGTTATCTAAGTGCAATGAACTCTCTTTTGAATACATGTACACATTTGTAAAAATCAGATGTAGATTCATAAGGTTATGATCTGATTTAGCTACTGTAGTAAAAACACTGTCACTACATCAGCAAATTTCCTTTATGTAGTTTCACCAGACTGTAATATGACAGAATCTGGGCTGCTTTTTAAAAGAACCAAGAGAGTTAGAAATCTCTGAGATGAAGTTAGTTGCCAGAAAAACTGTCTATGCCATACAGGATAATTTGCATGCAGGTGATCCTGCTCGTCTTTTCTCCTTTGCTGTGATGTCTTAATTTGAAATTTAGGAGAAAGATGAGAGTTCACAGATCAAACCCCTCAGATTTCCAGAACCAGACAGTCAGAACTGGAAGGTCAAACATTAAATGAAACAGTAAACATTCATAAGTACAGGGAGTCCACACACACCAGACATATCAGTTCTGAAATACCCTCTTCCTGTTTAGATTGCATAGAAATATAACTCAGTGCAAATTAGCATTTCTTTTAGATAAGATAACCCTCCTCTAAGAGCAGAGATACTGTGTCAAGAGTTAGATGTTCAAAGTTCAAATGTTCATCCCAAAACTTAGCATGGATTTCAATCTTCCAAATCTGTTTGCACCATATGTAGGTATTTCATTAGCCTTTGCTAGCTCTGCTGAAGATAAAATGCTACTCAGAAAGAAGCTAGTTTTACCCTCAGTTGAGGATTAGGTCATTACCTAGCACATCCCTGAAGTCTTTTACAGCCCAGGTCCATGGGTTTCATCATTGTCAGGGGATCTGTTGTGGCTCATTCCTACATCACAGTGCCACTTCAAATACTGATCTCACAACTATTAGTTAGAGCTGTAGAGCAGAGCCTGAAGAAGTCCTGTCCAGCCTGATAGGTGTTACACACAGAGATGTAAAAGAGCAAGAACTCAGAGAAACCTGCATTTGTCCTGTTGTGTGGGTAGCACCTGTGAGATCCTAGACCAGACAAATAATTGGGATACTGGGGAATATCATGAACTCCAAGAAATTAAATTTCTCCTTCTCATGTAGTTCTTTTTTAGCTGAATGCTTTCATTCAGTCTAGAAGTCTAGAAAACTTGTGTCAGAAATAACCTAACAAAAACTTTGCTTCTTGTTCTGCTGCTCAGTTAAAGTAGCAGCTATCCATCTCCAAAGTCTTGAACTTGCAGCTTTTTAGTCCTCACCTTTGCTGTCTAATTGCAATGCCTGTAGCAAAGTTTCAGATGTAGAATGGACTACATTGTTCAATTGAAGGGCTTTGTCACCCATCTGACCAACTTTTCCAGTAACTGGTTTCACTTGTATAGTAAAAGCTAAGATAAAAGGTAGCATTTATAGCTCATTGCATCACCAACCACAGCAATAGGCCCCATTAGCAGCCACCTAGCTCAGGCAGAGCTGAAGTCCCAAATGTAAATCAGTTAAATGAGAAGGACTGGCATCTAATGGTAGATAAAATTATTTGACATTGACAAGGTCACAATTGACTGTCTGTTTTTAAAAGATACTGCTATCAAATTTAAAAGACGTAAAAGGTCAAATGTACCATTTTAGGAAATACAAGGTTAAGGGAAGAACCAGAGAAAGAGATTTAGCTGCATGCTCCTTAGGAAATTATAGTCACAGATTATTCTTCCATTAACTCACAGAACTGGTGAAAAAGGACAATACTTGTTTGGGTTTTTTCTTACAATTGTCTTTCTCTGCTGCACAGACTTCACAAGCTATAATCCAGATTCAAGTAGAGAAATTTGTCATGCTTCTGATGGGACTAGAATTTTATAGATCCAGATACCTCCTGGTTACTGGGAGCAAAGTTTAGAGATTTCTCACTGGGGATGGGTGAGCTGTGGAAATCTTTTTGCCTTGACACCTTGAAGTTTGGCTTGAACCATTATTAGCAACAATACCTGTGTCATATTTCAAGTGTAAAACTCAGCTTGTCTCTTACCAGGGAATTAAAGCAGTTACAAAAACAGGTAGCCACCAAGTCAGACTGGAGCAGGGAACCAGAAACTTATTCCCTTACATTTTCCACTTTTCAGTGTGAAATGGGAAACTTAAAACATATCTTTCCTTTGAATTAGGTAAAAATTTAAGGTGCTGATCTTTCATTTTGTTTGATTGGTATGAAGATTCAAAATAGTCCATGCAGTTTACATTTGCTCTGTTCTGCAGAAAGTTCAAGTCATGAACAAGGAAACAGTGTAGCTGTACCCGTGGATGGATTAGGCCATAGGGGGAGAAAAAAGTTCCCTTTTCAGACACATCCTGTATTAGGGACAGCCTGGTCAGATGAATAACAATCCTGCAACATGACTTAAACATTTTTTCTTTGAGCTTGCTAGCAGGTTGTATAGCTATCTGGCTGGATCTGTGCTGAGAGACTGCTGGACTGCCACAGCACTGTCCATTAGGGCCAGGCTTCTAGCAAACCTGTGAACCTGGCCTAATCTTCAATGGTGCCTTGAATCCATTCCCACTAGTGATGGACATCAGATCTTTATAAAATGATAGCTGTTCTCAGAACAATGCTGATCGCAGAGCCTGCATTGATTTGTTTGGGATGCACTGTGTGCTCACAGTTGAGTAGGAACAGACTGTCAGACAACAATAAGCAAAATAATCAGCAGGATACAGTTTAGACGTTTTCAAAAGACCCTGTTCCAAAGCATATGGACCTCCTTTTTCATTAGCATCCTTCAATCAAAACAGCTAAGCAAAAAATAATATTAAAAACCATGTTACAACGGGTAAAATAAAACTATTTTTTAAAAATCTATGCACAAACCAGACAGTAAACGGTTTTACCAATAAAAGATAAATATATGTGAGTTCTGCAATGTTACAAAATTATCATTTATTTTACATGAACAGTTTTCAGGTAGTTTGCTAATGATCCGCTACAGAAAATCCTGAGACAAAGAGTTGTAGATCTATCTCTCAGTGAAAAGGTTGCTTTGTCCTGAAGTCTTGCATTGTTTCTCTGCATAACAAAACTTCAGAGTGTGAAATTACCAAACCTGTAGATATCTAAAGTCTCATAAAGTGGGCACAGCTTCTCTTAGAAACACTGCCTTGAACTAGAAATGTCTCAGTGAAGTACAATAAAGGCTTGTGACAGCAGGTCTTTCCTTTTCCTTCAAAAAATTTTGAGACTCCTTTACATAACAAACACGTTTCACATAGGCAAAGCAATCTGCTATGTATTGGCTTCTATTTTTCTGTAACAATAACCAAAAGAGCCGCATGAGGCAAAAGCAGGAATTGTTCTGGCTTTGTCTTGTTCTAAACAGATACAAAAAACATCACAGTGAAAATCATCCCTCAGTGGCTGATAAAAATAGAACTGCAATTTATGCTCCCAAATACTACCTTTATCTTAAGGCTCTTAAGGAGCATTTTCAGTAATAATGGCTGATTTAGATGGATTCCCAGGGTGCTGGATCATTGCCAATGACATTAATGGTTTAAGGCTCCCTGAATTTTGATTGATTGCTGTAATCTGCAGAAACTATTTCAGGACATAGATTTATTGTTATTAAGCCTATAAAATGGTGTCAGGGTCAAAGCAAGTTGATGATTTGTGTTGTGATGCAAGCATAGTACAGGAGAAGATGAAATCTTTTAATAAACGTGAAATTTGTGAGAGAACAATGTTTCATCTTCTTTGAAGACTCTATGGCCAACCAATACAGATTGCAGCAGCAGGGGGAGTGTATTTAGGCTAATGCTGCCCTGCAAAAATTATTCTTCAACAGCATGCTGATTCCATTGAGTGCTATTCCACACAGCAATTGAGATATTTCACTTGTTTTACAAAGCTAAAATATGCTCAACTCCCCTTCCTCATTCTCTGTTTACATAATCAGATATGACATTTTGTATTTCATTAAATATTGTGGTCCTAAATCCCTCTAACACCATGCAACATTTCAAAGATAGTGAAACTTTTCCCCTGTAGAAAAATAGCTAGATAAAAGGGAGACAAACTAAGCTCTAACACCTCCAGAAGATAATGGAAAAGGCTATAACTGAATCTAGAGATCACTGGGTTTTTTTCTATTAAAATGGGCGCTCATAAACAGAATCAGAGCAGATGATCTCTTATAAAAAGGAAAAACAGTACTATAGCAAAGGAATTCTCAGCATTGCATGATGTAAAAATATCTTCATTTGCTTTTCCCCTTGGGACTGGATTACAAAAAAAATCAGATTGAGGACTACTAGTACAGCCAAGAAGAATGAGAGAAGGACACGCTCTCAAAAATTAGGTGTCACATGGTTGTTTTGCAGTAGCCCAGCCTGCATGCTAATGGATTAATGGTTCTTCTTGCAACTGAATAACTTCAGGCAAAAGTTTATTTTCTGTAGTTGACAGGATAGTGGCCGAAACCCTGAGAGGTCCACAAAATCTGACGATTCATTTATTCTACAGGCTCTGATCAACTAATGACTTGGATGAGAGATTACCAGTAAGCTCCAAAAACCATTATGTTTATTTCAGGCTGGCACTGTTTACCTTCATTTTGTCCTATTGCGTATAAAACCATTGTCATCTCACTAACAACTTACTGTATCATTGCTGTGAACACAATCCACTGTCATCAACAAGATGCAAAACCAGAATTAAAAAGCTGTCTTTATCTCTATAAGTTTACAGTAGTAACTTTAAAGGCAGAAAGACCTAAAGAAATAGAATTCAGGAAAAAAAAGCCAAGTGCTTTGTCTTTTTAATGCCATGATAGATTGTAAGATATTGTAAATATTTGCAACTTCTATGTTTTCTTTCATAATACAGTGTTCACTAGAGTTGAGGCAGGATATTGGAGGAGAGGGAGAGAAGAGGAACAGGCAGGGCAAAGTGCACAAAGGCTGCTACAAAAGGATGTAGATGTGACCAAAAGCCAGTACCTGCACAGCATATAAGCAACTACCCAAAACAGAAGCAGAGCCAGCACACAGAGTTTAATAAATGGTCACATTAGAAGGCTGCAATGACTTTCCTATTCCTGGAATTGTAGCTGCCGAATAAGAAACTCTGGAAGATTAAACTGTGTTTGATAATGAGGATGACAGATGAGGAGTGGAGAGAGGAAAGGAAGGCTACTCATCTATGGGTGGGACTAATAGAAACCTTTTGCACTGTTTCCTGTTGTTGAAAAGTAACAAGAAATGTACACCTGTTGGAAATGGTCATAGGTTCTCTCAATCCCTGTTCACTAAAGAAAGCTATACAAAACTGACAATTTCAACAATACATAAAGTTGGGGGTTTTTGTTTAAAATTATAAAATTCTTCTAAAACAATTTTTTCCCAGTTTTCAGTTAGTCTATTATCTATTGCATCATCTGTTTAGAATGTGTCTTTCATGCTCCAAAGAGAGTCAATTTAAATTGCTTCATCCAGAGGCAATGAATAATTTATTTGGGCCAAGCCCTATATACAAGGTGCTGAATTCCTTCAATATTCTGTGATGTCACTGGAGTCAGGCTGGAGCCCCTGGTAGAAAAGTGCTCAGGACAATATGAAGATGACAAGCAGTCTGTCTATAACAGTTCTTCATCTTTGGCCACTTTTGAGAGTTATGTCCATAAAAATTTCAGTAGAATGGAGAAGTAACAGTACTGGGGATCTCTTTAGTGAGGATGTCCCCAGAAAATGCTGTTGGTCCTATGACCACTGCTGAAAATGTGTGGACAGGATGTGCTAGCAATCCAGGGTTAGAAAGCTGAGGGAACAGCTCTGGTTCCTTTCACAGAGAATCTGAGTAAGAATTTGGATAAGCTTTCTCAGTGACAGTAAGTAATAAGTTCACATTTTTCTTCGGAATAAGAAAAAATTATGCCATGTAGATAGTAATGAAAAATAATTCTATAATTGGGATTAATTAGAAGGAATAAACACTTTGTGTCAAAACAAAACTGGACAATATAATCATTTAGTGGTTTTGTCCTGTTCCCATATTCCTCATTCTTTCTGACTATCTATTTTTGTTTCTCAATGTGCTCAACTTTCATAGTACTCTTTCACAGATTTTTGGGGCAATGTAAGGAGAGGCCTTAGGGTCTATTGTATGTCAGGACTTGATCATCTAGCAATCTTTTCCAAACTTAATAATTCCATGATTCTTGGTATTGGCTGAAAGGCAACTGAGAAGTTTTTCATTTAAAGTTGAGTCCTGCATCAGGCAGTCTTTCCAAAGGTGTGGTGTCATGTTTGGGGCCATACTACAGACCAGACAGTTGGATGCAGCAATGGCTCAGAGGCTGAGGACATTTGTATAGACACAACAATGAGGGACTCTGGGCACAAACATCCATCAAAACATGTGGAAACATGTGGGCTCTCTTTAGAAGCTGTGCATAATCTGTTCACAGGATGGGTATAGTCACTGATCAGCCAGGTGGACAAGTTTAATTTGAAAATTGCTTGTAGACCAAGATAAAGCTGTTAAGTAGGAAGGAGCTGATCCAGTGTATCATTAACCTGAGTCTGAGGCTATGCTGACTTTTAATGGGCTCCTTCATAAGTTGCTTTCAACAGTAAAAAGTAAAGGGGCAGAGGTTTGGAGACAAGTGTGAAAATACAGTCAGTAATCTAGTGAAATCTGACTGTAGAAAAGTAAACAACTTGATAGACCTTTTTTCTGTAAAATTGTTTTAAAATAATTACTTCTTATGCAAATGGTAGAGTGTGAGCACTATAAAAGTCTTTGGAAGTCTAAGCTTGATTTTTGACGTAGTTTTCTAAAGTAACAAAGATTATGTTGTTGGTCTGCTGTCTCTTCAACATGTTTTGAGTAGATTGGTTGATTTCTACCACATTTAGAAAGGCAGAGAGCTAGATGTGAGCTGATTTTGTGTTTGGGTTTTTTCAGTCAAGACCTTTATTATACTAGAAGTGGTCTTCATTCCTTTAAAAAAGAAAAAAACAGATATATACATCTGAGAGTGTTTGGTTCTCCAGTTATGCTTGTGTACAGCTATATGTATATATAAACTATTGAGCTTTAAACTATCTTAAAACTGCATCCTATGTTTATAATTACAATTATTTAACTATACAGCTTTTTTATCAATAAATTTAAATATCAGCTTGATCTGATAAATGCTAAAACATTTCAAAAGGCTCCAGGTAGCTGAAAGACTGGATGGAACATTCTAGAAGGTTGTGTTTTCTTTTTCTGTGTTCTCTCGTGCTATGCTGAAGGTTTGCAGACCTTATCTGTGTTTTTCACTCACTGCATTACTTCTTATCATGTTGTGGGGGCAGAATAATTTCTGCATCTGAACAAGCAAAACATTAGCTGATTAAATCCCCTCACTTTGCTCTTAGCTCACCTCACTGCATTACAGCCAGAAGAAGGGATTTGCTCACAATTACAGATGATCTTGGTAGCAGAGTGTGGAACAGACACCAGATCTTTTGAGTCACAACCCAGCTAAACAGCTATTTTGGCAATCCAGCTCAATGCAAAAACTGTACAGCATTGCTGATAATATTACTGAAGAATGTTTGGGAGCAAGAGGTAATATTTGGAAAACTGAACAGCATTTCCGAGGTTACATTCCTGAGCTCATAAGCAGAAAAGTAATAGGGCTGCAGTTATATCTGTTTAGGGAGATGGCCCCACACCCACATTCACCCTAGTCTCATAGCTGTGATTTCTAAGGGGGTGCCGCCTCCCAGCAGGACCACCCCACACTGCCCACATCAGTCTGGAGGCACTGCACCATAGAGGGATTAGAACTGATCTGGTCTCAGGGACAAAGAGACAACTCTGAAAACAACTCCTGGGATCCTGGGATCCAGGGATGTGCAGGTCTCTCTCTGTAAGTAGCTAACTCCCTCCTCAAAAGACCCAAAGGGTTTCCTGGAAAAAAGGCATATGACTTCCAAAATAAGAATCAAGTGAAAACACCTTCAACTTTACCATGCCTCACTCCACCGTATGCCTTCTTTGGTGTTTTGGTGGATTAATTTCAGGTCATTGGAAGAAAGCCAGAACTTATGTCTGAGAATTTTCTGAGAAAGGGACCTGTCATAGGTTCCCAGAATCATGTGCAAAGCACAAAGGTACAAATGCAGAGTGACCTAGTGGGCCAAGAGCAACCTCACTCTGCAGCACAGAACCCACTGCAGGACACCCCTTCCCCACAGAAGTGGACTTGAGCTGTCCATGGCAAGGAAGCTCATGCTCCCCTAGAACAGCAGAGACACCACCATCTAGGTCTGAAGGTAAGTACTGCACCTGAGTATTAACCAAGAGTAAGAGAAAAGAAAGCCCACAAAGGTGAACATCAGCCTTCCTCCCTGCAGTATTGGACTCCCTGCACTTTCCTCCTAAGGCAGCTGGGTGACAAGTGACTGCAAAACCACTGCTGCCACATGAGACAAGAAGTATTTAACTCAAACATGAGCATAGAGCAAGGAGTGGGGAGGCTAAAAAGCAGAGGACCTATCATCAGTCACCCTCCCTCATCTTTCATACATAGAGAATCTTTGTTAACAGAACTAAAATATTCTGGTAAGCAACTAAAAAATCATTGCACTGGTGGTGGTGGGAACTACATATTCCATTCTGCAGTCATTGTGGGGTACAGCAACAAGGAGGCCAATGCACAGCAGAGCTGTGATAATGGGAGGAGGACTAACATGACCTATGTAGGCTAAAAGGCCACATGGAGAGCCTCAAGTACAAACTGGATCTGAAGAGGTGTTTTTGGGGGCGTTGTCCCTTAAAGGGGTATAAGCAGGTCTAGCAGGCTAGAGGCAGATAGCCATGGCAATCAGTCCAAGAACAAAGTTTTGTCTTCCCTTTCTCAGAACCAGCAGATTGCTCAGGGTGGCCTGACTTCCAGGCAAAAGCTGTTTGATTTGCTGTGATGTCACTTTATTGCAAAGCTAGATGGGGCAGAAAGCAAAGCTTTCCTAAAGAGTTTAAAGAGGAGATGAATTTTAATGCTGCACCTTTTTTTTTCCTCTGACCAACCTTGCTCTGACTGTTTCCTACCACCAAAAGTAGGGCTCTCCTAGGACAGCTGTTCTCTTTCTGTGCAGTATCTTAGGATAAATAAATTAGCCAGCAGTTAGCAGTTCCCACTTTCCTTTGCTGGACTGAAAGTACACCCTCACTTAACAACTCTCTAAAGCTCTCTACAGCTCAGATCAACCTTGCAAAAACATCTCAGCTTTGTCAGTAAAGATACATCTGCTTTGCTTGGTCTAAACTCAGAGTTTTCTGAGTAAAAAAGTTCAAGGAGAGTTGAACTGGTCCTATTCAGGCCAAAGTGAGATACAGACTTTTAATTGTGCAGGTAAGCAATTGCTTATAAAGGGTCAGAACCAGTCATGTGGTTGTTTCAGAGGCACATCTGAATTATTTCTTTGTGTAACGTAATCTCTATCAAATGCCCTTGGGCAGGAAGCCACTGTAATCAAGTTGACTAATTTACCTTGTCCCTTTATCAAAATGCCTTACCTAAGTAACCAGTTCTGCATTTACCTGTGAGGTCTGTGAAGAAATACAAAATGGGCTACAAAGATAAACAGACTTTTTAATCATCCAGGTGGAAAGAGTAATTCATGGTTAATAACTTATCCACGTAAATCAGCCTATTTGTCTGCTTCCACAATATCCATAAGCAGACCAGAGCTCTCCCTCACTTGTTCTGTTTGCGTTTTCCCAATGAGTATGTTGCAAGACAATACTCAGTGACCTGCTCCCTTCCTCTTCCTGCCAGCAGACTCTTCTTTGTAAGAGCCTTAAATGGCTCTTCTTTCCCCAAGTCTCTCCATCTCATGTCCTCAGCAACTCCCCTTTTCTCACTGAAATTCTCTGTCTCCTTTTCTGAGTAATACTGGGTATTTTAACAAGAGACTTTGGAGGCTGCTACTGGTCTTAGGGCATTTTTTCCTCTATTTTCTGACTGAATGGTCCATAGAGAGGACAGAAGAGAGTATGAAGTTGCTGTGAAGCAGCTGTGATAAGGAATTACAGCATTTTACAAAATTTTTGCTTAAGGCCACCTGTTCTTCCTGCTCAAAAATTCTTTCCTGAGAGTGAGCTCTGTTCAGATGGGTAAAGTTCTAACAGTCCGTGTCTCTCTCTTCCTTCTGTGTAAGAGCATGTGCTTTTCTGGAGAATTACTTCTTTTAGGAGGGTTTCATTGGAAAACTCTTGACTGGTTTAACTTGCAAAAGCATGTTCAAATGCAAACTTCTGAGCCCAAACAGACCTTCTCAATAGACAGGACCATGCAGATGTCAGACCTCGTGCACATGCAGGACCACCTCCGTGCCAGGATGACATCAAAAAGTTCTGGAAGTGTTTTCCTTCCTTTTTTCCTAATGTCAGTTTCATCTATTTAAAATATTACAGCTGTTTATTACTGTATATTACTGACTGCTTTGGAATTTTTTGTTGCTTCTGTAAGTGTCACAAAATAAGCAAGTGTTTGAACCCATGATCACCAGTTTCTCCTCATCTCTCTGCCAAAAATAGGGGGAAGTTGAGTGTGTGCATATTTCACCAACAGGAAAAATGCTGCTGTGTTCCCATTAAGCTGTGGGATTAATCATCCAGAATGATTAATGTAATTCATTAAAGCATTTGTATCACCCCAGAAAGCAAAGAAATTATGTGGAATTTGGCATATGAAATCAGTGCTACATGCTTGACCCAGTGGAAACACATAAGTGCACAGGTATTGCAAAAGTGCACAGACCCACAAATAGATAGGCTTATTTCCAATGTGTCTGGCACTTGTTTTAAGTCTGTGGTGTTTATCTGTGCATATTCTAATACATTTGTTCCACAAGGCCAAGTTTGGTGCAACCAAGAACAAAGCTGAAAAGATTTATCAACCAATAAATGGTTAAAGATGAAAGGAGCCCTTGGAGGTCATCTAGACCAATCTCCCTGCTCAAGTAGAGTCCCCTAGACCATATTGCTCAGGACTGTGCCCAGAAAGTTTTTAATATCTCCAGGGAAGGTGATTCTATGGCCTCTATGGGCCACATGTTCCAGTGCTCAATCACACTCATATCAGTGCAATAAAGTTTATCATGGTGTGAATGATAAAGACATTTGACTAGCTGCAGAAGATTTGTATTGGTGAGTGATCCACCTTCAGATACCCATCAGATTTTAACTTTCCTCTTCCTAGAAATGCACTCAACCTGAAATTGCAGAGAGAACTACTAGTGAGAACTATTACATATATTTGGCATAATTGTCCTCTGTCCCATTGTATTGCATTTTTCTACTCTGTTTCCATGGAAATGGGAGAAAGAAGGTCAGGCATATGGTATAAGCAATTGTTTTAAAGGAGCTTGAAAGGCTTTATTATTCCCTGATCTAATTTTCGTCTGAGAATGGTGGTGGGAATAGAAGTCAGACACCCCACTTGTTATTTTTGGTGGTATTTAATTTCAATCTGTACTCCCACAAAGCCAGGAAAGGCCATTTTGCTTCCTTCTGCACCTAGGAAGAAGATTGCTCTTGAGGGAAAGTGATGTGATGAGGTAGACATGTTAGAGGAATCTTTTCCTGATCATATTAATATAATCCTGTCATGTCACATGCTATATGACATTGCTATGTAGTGTCTGAAAGGTCCAGTCTCAAACAAGGACGTTCACACCTATGTGGGAAGGGAGTCCAAAAAGCCCACTTGTCCATTAGGAAATGTCCATTAGGAAGTGAGAGGACTATTTGGACAAGGACATTTTGAGGCCAGCTTGGAAAGAATTTTGAGATCCACCACTGGAAATTGCTCTAGACAGAATGCATTTGCTTTCTTGCTACTATTAAGCAGAAGTAAGATACAGGTATTCAACTGCTCTCTTTTGATGATTTTCTTCTATTTTATTGTCATGCTATTAGCTTTCATTTCCATGGAAACCGAGAGGCAGTTTTTAGCCTTGTGCAAGTTTTAGTGGCAAAGGATACATGTAGATTTTAGCTGCTGGATATCAGCTGATAGTTATAAAATGAAGGCACAATACAAGGGGAATGAGAAGAAGGGAAGGATGGACAAAAGAAGGAGATCCAGACATTTCAGAGGCCATGAGCACCCCTCCTTCCTAGAAAAAGTTCTGGACATTTTGTGTTTTCCTTCTGCTCTACTACCTTCATATTACAGGTCTGTGCTTGGACCTGGCCTCCTTTCTATAATTTCTGCTTCAGTACGGTAATATTTCATTGCTATGGTGTCTGGAGGCCTCGGGAAACCTGGGGCTCTCCTGTGCTGGAGCCATGCTGCTGTGGTCTAGGAATGGTACTTTCCAATTCTGTGCCCCATGGAGACTCTCCCAACCATACACTGCTCCCACAGGAGGCACAAAAGGCAAAGATCATGGGCTGAGTGAGATAAGAGCAATTTACAGGAAACAGCAGTGAGATAAGAAAACAATCAGTAACAGCAAAAATATTATTGACGAGAGCTATAAGAAAATAAGTTATTCACACGGACAAACATCTCCAATACCCAGAAAAACACTGGACAGCTCCCTCCACCATGTTTTCTTGACTAGAAGCAATTCCTTCTCTCTGGAAGTGAGAGTTCCTTTCCCCTGCTCCCGGCAATGACATGAGATGGTATAGAATAACCTCTGTTCCGCCTACACCCCATTAGAGTTTCTGCAAAAAATATCCTGGGTGGAACCAGGACACATGCAAACCTGAGCAAGAGACATTAGCAAAGTGAGAAGGAGAAAAAACACAGGAAAGATGAAATTATTTGCCAACAGAGGATGTTGGCAAAGCCAAACATGGACTTTATTCAGAGCTCATTGCATAGCTGTCTCCTCTTACGAGGTTCACTATGCCAGTGCTGAGGAAGACATGCCTTTTCTACTTCTTTCTTCAGTTTTTCTGTGCTCCTTCCGAACCTGTGCTTTTCTTCCAGAAAATATTTTCCTACTTGCATATTCATTTTGAGTTGTTCTTCCATGGCTGCAGCTGTCTACAGACCACTTTTTCACTGTCTCTCCTACCTGGAGTAGAGAATTCCATCCCCAGCACTGCTCTGTCTCGACTAAACCTGGTGTGGAGGAGGCATCTTCCCTCTTCCCAGTGCATGCTAAAATCTCACCCATCTGCCCAAGCCACCGTAGTCCAAAGAGTTTTGCCAATTAATTAATTATATCTTGGAAACCCCTGATCAAACTGTTCCTTGTCTTAAAAGTAATGAGAGGCTGTAAAAACAGGGCAAATCTCTAACTGCCAACTCCTTATCAGTTATGGATACTTCACCTTTTTATTTCTCAGCCTGATAATACACAAGTTGTTCCACCTTTCTGCTGAGTTCTGTGATCAGTTACCCTCTTTGCTGTTATGAGCCTTGGTTAGGAGCCACAAGTCTCCTAAGGACACCAATATTTCTGAATGAAGATTCATGATGGAATTATTACATTTTAATCGTTTCATTTTAAAAAAGGTCTTCTGTCTAAAAGATAGGACATTGAATGAACAAATCTTTTATTGTTCACAAGGCAGCAGGTGCATCACCTTATTGTCAGCTTGACAATTTTCTATTGAAGGTTTTTGCCGCTAGTTACACTGATTAACTTTAACTCACCAGCATTGCAGGAAGCAAAGTGCTGCAGGGAAAGAGAACACAGGCCAAAGACCAGACTCCTAAAGGAGGGCTAAGCTAGTCTTTCTGATGATATGGGAAAGGACTCTATTTGGGCCAAGCAGAAGGGGAGAATTTTGCTTAGATTTTATTTCCTATGCTAAAGGCTTGATCAGACACAGGAGAAGCAAGATGTGACTTACTGCATTAACACAGCTGACTAGACCCTCTACTAAAAAAGCACAGGAACAGTAGGATAAGGGACATAAATGTGGAATCACTCTCTATTGATAAGTGTATTTAAGGCTGTGTTTATGAGAAACAAATTTACTGATTGAATTCAATCTGCTTGTTCAGCTTTTCTGCTTCTCTCAAGACTTTCACTCTTTTGGGTAATCCAAATTTAATTTACAACCCAGGTCATTACCCCAACTTTTTATTTTTTCATTGAGCTCTCAGGATCTGTGTATGACTCTTTTAAGTTATGAATAGGAAGACTGAAGTACCCTAAGTATTAAGCCAAACCAAAAAGCTTCTTGTGTAATTACTTGAACAAGAATGTAACCATCCTACCAACCTTTTTCTGTGTAGTCAGAAAGGATTGGTATTAATAATGTTAAGGCAGGCAGCATAAATCTCCTAAAAATCCTAGTGTGATAGAGTTTTTAATTTTTGGTTTGGTTTGGTTTTGGGTTTTGGTTTTTTTGCTGTGTTTTTTTTGGTTTTTTGTTGGTTGGTTGGTTGGTTTGGGTTTTTGTAGTTTTTTTGTCGGGGGTTTTTGTTATTTTGTTTTTGTTTTGTTTGTTGGTTTGGTTTGGTTTGGTTTGGTTTGGTTTGGTTTGGTTTGGGTGAGGGTTTTTTGTTTGGCTTGGTTTGAGTTTTGGTTTTGTTTTTTTTATTTGAGATTTTGTTATTTATTTAGTGCACCAGGGCTCTTTTAATCATTTGCTGTTCATCTTTATATACTTTCCAAAAAGAAAAGAAGCACAGAGAAAGAGCATTTTATACTACAGGAAGAATGGATGAAGAGATGTATGATACAGCACTATTCCCTTTGCACCTTAGAACTCAACAGAGTAATACTTCCTCTCTGTGGGTTAATTTCTTCCACCTTCAGCCGCAAAGTGTTTCATTCTCCACATTTGAAGTGTGCATTGTAGGGCTGTTGCCCCCTTCTTTAAGCACCTGAAAACTTATTATAGCTATGTACCAACAAGAACTGCTAACACTGGAGTGCAAGCTGTCCCCAAACCACTCATGCAGAAGAAATCAGTTTTCAATATGAAAAAGCAGAATAAAACAGAAGGTATGGAAAAAATTACCAGATTCAGACACGCTTCAGATGCTCCCCACATCCTCTAAAATGGATGTGTCGAAGGTAGGGTGAAGTTTCAGTTCTGTCTTTGTAGTAACCAAATTCCTTCCCACAATCTAGACTGTCCCAACATTTGCATCCAGTTTTCAGCCCTGAGTGCTCCCCATTCTCTCCAGAGATCACCTTAGCACAATGTTGGGGACTTTGCCCATTGTCAATGGCAGATACCAATATTAGGCATCCTTAGCACTGCAGAAGACCTTTCCGTGTGGGACACCACACTGGAAACAAAAAAACCTGTAAGTTTCCCCTTCTTTCACATTTCAGCACATTAACATGCATCATGAGAAGTGCTGCTAGAAATCAGAGTTACTAGATATAAGTCAAACCCATTCCAGTCATGGCTAATGAAAAATAGCTATTAACAGCATTACTGACATTGTCTGTCCTGCCATGAGGAAGGTGGTTCTCCTAAACCAGAGCTGGGAATCTCCTGGGAAAACTTTTTGTACCCAACTGATTCTATAAATTGTGCTTGGGACCAAAACACTTCACAGAATTTACAGAATTCACAGAATCACTAGGTTGGAAGAGACCTTCAGGATCATCGAGTCCAACCCATGCTCTAACACCTCAACTAAACCATAACACTGAGTGCCACATCCAATCTTTTTTTAAACACATCCAGAGATGGTGACTCCACCACCTCCTCAAGCAGACAATTCCAGTACGTTATCACTCTTTCCATAAAAAACTTTTTCCTAATATCCAACCTATATTTCTCTTGGTGCAGCTTAAGACTGTGTCCTCTCATTCTGTCAGTTGCTGCCTGGTGAAAGAGACCAACCCCACCTGGCTGCAACCACCTACTACTTTCAGTAATGGGATTATGAAGCAACTAGAGAAATATATTCTTCTAAATCTTTTGACCACCAGGTAAACCCCTGAGACTAAATTATAGTTTTGCAACGTGTTGACATGCTAACATGTTAGCATCTACCTATAGTCTGTTAAAAAATATTTATTCTTGCTCATAGGATTTGATACTCATCTCCACTTAGAAATTGTTCCGAAAGGGTTGAAGGAGAAACTTTTGAAAAATATTGGTTCTGATTAGCACCAAAATAACAGGAAGGGGGTGAACTTTGTCTGAAGACCAAATGGAGGTAATAAAAATACCTGAGTACAAATACTGTAGATGAGCAAACAACATTTTGATGTGCCTCTACATCAAAAGAATTTGCTCCTACAGCATCAGAATACATTATAATTCAGCAGACTGTCTCATTCAGCCTGTTCAGTGTTTGCCTGAGCCAAACACTGAGTGTTAGATGAACATTGGATTCATATGAAGAGCAGTGCATGCTGTGTTTAATGTGTAACTGCAACCCCAAAATGCATTCAGTATCTTGCATCTGGAAGCAAACAAGCAAAAGCCATCCTATGGTACCATACTTATGAGGCTTTTTCTACTTGTGCCAACCACTGTTCACTGTCTCACCACACAGATGTGCCACAGGGTGGCAAAGCAAAAGGTTCAGGGAAATGTAGATGACTTAATAGTTTTGGATATGCCTAATGATTTCATTCCCCCAAAAACTGAACCCAGAAGAGAGTTTTAGAAAGCAAAGAGAGCTCCTAAATACAGTGATTATATGACAAATGGTATTATGTTTGACAGGGAAGCTATTTCTCATTTAACATGATCTAATGGGTGGTATCCCTGCCCATTGCAGGGGATTTGGAATTAAATGATCATTAAGATCCCTTCCAACCCAAACCATTCTATGATTTGATGATTTGTTTTGTACTTCTTTGAAAGCCTTTTCTCTTATAGCCCCAAGACTAGAAGAGCCTACAGGAAATCATAAAAAGGAAGAAAACACTTCCTCTGGGAAGTTATATTTTCTTGGGATGATTTTCCACCAAATATTCCATTGTAAATAGATACAGCATTGCACTCCTTTTACTAGCCTGGCCTTCAACTAAGTTTCTTTTTCTTGTATACCTGTATGAATAATTGACAATATTTACAATCAAACGGTGTCCAAATATTTTCCTTCTTTCCCCTCTCAATGAGACATGAAAGCAAAGCACAAAGAGGAGAGCATGTCCGAGAAATTAAAGAGCAAAGTTCTGGCCAGTTCATCCAAGGAAGACAGCAGTGTCCCTGCAGCATTCCCCCACCTCTTCTCTTCTGTAAAGTGCTCTGGTTCTCTGGTGCTATTTCATATGCAGATACTTTCCTGACAACCAGTCTGCCTCTGTCTCTTCCAGTCTGCTCTGTCTCCTCAGCCAGCATGCTCACTCCTCTTGCTTGCAGGGCAACTGGCAACAGAATTAGAAAAAAAGTTGGATCCAGGAAATAATAATAAGAAGTATTGGCCCAGAAAATAACAGGAATCCCTCATCATCCTGGGTTTGATTCATTCTAGCCTTCTTTCACACATATCTCTGATAATACTTCTTTTCTACTGCAATGAATTATCTGAAATATTTCCTACTGGAGATTTCCTAGCTTAAATATTTTAAAATTTTAAAAAAACTCTTTCTACTTGAAGAACTGGATCCCTGTATTATTTAAAACTTTCCTTGCTCTACTAATTTCTCTTTATTTCCATATTTAGGTCATGGGTTTGGTATTTTTTTCTTTACTTCCCCTACCTTTCTTTGTTTTAAATCTGACTCAAATTGAGCACTTCAGGAAAGAAAGATTGCACCTATTCTGCTCAGTGTCCCTCTAAGTTTATCAAAGAACTTGGTTAGTCAAATCTTGGTCTTTGTCAGGAGTTGGCACACTGCCTTGTGAGAGGCTCTGGAAGCACATATACAGGCAGTTAGGACTGATGACTTGCATTCATTATCTAAGACCTCTCACAAGGCTGTTTATCAAAAATAGCAAATATATCCACAGAACTCATAAGAGATAAGAGATAAGTCCTTAGAGCATAAGAATAGATACAAAAATGACATGGTTTCAAAACGACATAGAAGATTATATTTTTAATGCCAGTGCCAAGAAGGACAGAGAATGGAACATCATTTCATAATGATAGTTCACATTTTGTTAAACTCTTAAAATGGTGTCCTTAATGTCTACAAACATCAAGAAAAATGGCTTTACAATCTTCCCTGTGGTGGAGCAGTTATGACTTACTATGGATAAAGCAACCTGTTTTTCTTCGTCCCAAACAGATCTCATCTGATGGTTCAGGACAGGAAGATGAATCACCTGTTCCTGCAATTAGTTTCTGACTTTGTGTGGCTGAGGGAAAATCATTTGACTTTTCTGTGATGTAATTCCCTCATCCCTGGAAATAAGAGAATTCCTGTTCTTGCCTAGAGATCATGCAAATTCAAGTTTTGTGAAGTGTGCTGTGAGCAGCAGAATGAAGAGCTGTGTTGCCTGAATGTGAGGATTTATTCATACAATGCAGATACCTTACTACTAACTGACCACATTTGGCAGGACCTCAAGTCAGTCACTGGTGCTCATAAATTCTTTCCACATGCTTACAAGAATGGACCTTGCTTCTGGAGTTATGAGAGACAAACTCAACTTCAGTTGAATGTTCCAGATCTATCTTTTTGTGTCTTTTGCTGGCTCTTTTTATTTGGACACTTTGTCTTAGGAAATGATAGAATGGTCAGCTATTTTTGATTGTGTGCCCCACCTTTTTGCAGCAGAACTGTACCTATGTGTGGCTCACACTTCAAAAATGGCTATAGAGTTAAAAGCTGGGGCTGGGTGCTAGGTGGTTATTTTTGTCACAGTCAGTTATACTTGCAGTTGTGCATGGTCATAAAGATAAATTAGAGTTTATGCTTTGTGGCAAAGCATAAAATTTATAGGACTAGATTTTAAAATAATTCTCAATGAATCAGCTACCTTCAGAGATGACACTGGAAGTTGCTGGCAGTGCATACCAAGCTGGATAGGAAGGAGGATGTCTATCTTTGACATACATAATTAAAGTAGTCATTTTGGTGTAAAATGAGCAAAAGGCAGATTAACATCATTTACTGTTTGTGTGCTGAGGGCCTGTCCTAATATCTTCTCTTGATTAAAGAGAATAGCTCTTCAAACAGAGGAAGGCTTATCAAGTCCTGCAAATAATCACTCTGAGGTCTCCTCCATGGGAACATGGAGATCAAGGGAGAGATGCACCCTCAGAGACAGTCCTGCCTGTCCCTGTGTGTGCATTTGGCTCTCACAGCAGCAAGTAGGGCATTGTTGGCATGGTTTGTTCAGCTCCTTTCCCCCATCACCACTGCAGCTTGCATCTAGCCCTACTGCCCCACGTGTTCTAACTGTTGACCAGCAGTCAACAACTCTAGCTGTTAAAGTTAGGAGCTATTATATCATCTGAAACAGCAAACTTGGTGGGGAAAGCAGGCACAAAAGAGCATGTAAAAGTTTTCATGTAGAAAGGAAATGAATAATTGCTCTTACACAAAAAAAAATAAATTAAGCTATAAATCATACCTACAAGCCAAAAGTGGGAAATTGCAATCAAAAAAAATTTGCCATGGAAACTAACAGCCAAAAATCTTGTGATCACCTGTAAGTACAAGCAACTCAGAAAACACCTCACAGTGCAGCTTTCATATCATCACCAACTGTTGTCTTGAGAGAGACAAATCAGATAAACTGGTAGAAACTCAGACAGTAGCAATGAAAACAAGAGTTGCAGAGCCACTTCAGTCTTAAGAAGGTCCATCCTTACTGCATGTGCTGAAAGGGCAGGAAGACACTTTCAGTGGCTTACTCAGCAGGTTGGATATTCTAAAACATCACTGCTGTTTTTCTACTGCATATTGTGGTCACTCTGAAGCAGAGAACACATATTATACAGTCTCTAGTATATACCCTATAACTGTACATAACATACACACATAAGCATATGTAGCAATACATCATATAGCTTCAGTTGGGTTCATCTGGAATGGGACATATTTGTGAAAATCCATTAAGAGAGAAGGGTCAGTGCACCAACACAGAATATAAGCAAATATTTTTCACATACTTCTGCAGAGGAAATCCCACTCAGTTCCGTACAACCATGGCAGCACTTCATCAGACTTCTCTCTTTTACTTTTCTTTCTTTCATTCTATTTTTTTGGTTTTGTCTCATGGCAGTGCTGATCCCTTATCTCCTTGGCACCCAGTATTAACCTACACTATTCCATATTAAGTGCTATTCTCTGGCCTTGACATCACAGTCTGACCTTTTGTGCTTATACTTCAGTTTGAGATTTCATTAGTTTGAATAAAATATATAATTTGCTTTCCAGTTTATTGATCTGTTGTGGACAGTTCTTAGTTTGGGATAAAAAGATGTTTAATGAAAACTGTGTTGTCTCCTCCCACACAGAGAAGGATGAAGTCTGTAATTTGCACATGACACTTTATGGTTCTGCTGTCCCTCAGTGACCACAGAGGTAAATCTAAACAGATATAGACATTTGTAATGATGCAGCCTGTCCATACTAAACCATATTCCAGCAAACCAGGGGTCCATCCATGGACTTCTTCTCATTGGCCTTCGTGGAAGAGGCAGCTTTGGGCAATCTACCCATACTCTTCTGTTTCATGTAGAAGAGATAGACACCTAAAATGGGTTGTCCCTTTACCACTAGGTTCATGAGAATTTTTCTTCCACAGATGGGTCATTTTATAATGGCTTTACTGCAGAGTAATGTATGCTACCATTCTTGAGACACTAAAAAATCAGATAATACTGCTTAGTCCTAAAGAGTTACCAGGATTTGCTTCAATGTGTTGGAAATCTTTTGTATTACAGGAGCCTAGGACACATGTAAATGAAAGCTAGATTGTAACTGACAAAAAAAATGGTAAAGAAATCTGCTCACAAGGGTATTGTGTCACAGGGGATTTATGAGTAAAGCTGTGTTGATTTTTTAGGGTGAAATTATTTTCTTAGTCTCTTAAATGAGCACAGCAAGATTCTGGAGAGAAACAGATCCACCTAAGTGAGGAGAAACAGCTTGTAGGAAGACTTTATAGAGGTCTATAAGAGAAAGATCTTGGGAAATAACTACTTTTAGTAGGGCCAAGACAGGGACGACTCCATGTGGGTCTGGAGAGGTGGCCGAGCAGGGCATTAGATCAGTGTTGAGCTCCACATTGAGGTTCTGCTCCATCCTGCAAGCACAGGACTGGGGCTGCTCTATCAGAATGTGTGCCTGTAACAGGAGTAGGGCTCCACACACTTACAAACTGCTGGCTAGCTGCAGCTGAGCACACCGTGCCTCAGCCACGTGGTGCATACAGAAATGACATGGAGAGAGAGGGAAGGCTTCTGTGTTACTGCTCTTCACTGCATGAGTCTAAAACTTAGATCTTCAGGCTTGAATTGTGGTTGCTGAGAGCTGGTGTAAAGCTCATCCTGACCACAGCTGTAATGCAATCAGTAAATGGTATCTTTATCTGTACTCAAATCCAAAGCTAATGCAATCACTCGTGTTGCATTCTTAATGTGGATCTGTATTTGACCCTGCTGTCCTGTTCTGCTACTGTCCCTTACTTGTCTAATGTCAGCATGCTTGGAGCTGTGCAACTGGAAGAATAAATATAATCCCTGGTCTAATGTTCACCCAACTGCTTTGCAGTGTTATAAGTACCTCTACAGAGGTTTTACTGCCTTAAACTGCATGTGAGAAGATCTAATTTACCCAGGAGCTTTTGCATGCAGGCTGCAGTAAGACCACAAGGTAGTCACAGTTATCACCCTTGAGTTCTCACCTTTTGTGAGTCTGAAAAACATTCACTTTTCCGCTTAAAATGTTCTCTGATTTCGAACCAGAAATAAATTATCTCAGTGGGCTGTGTCTCTTCTATTGTTACTGAGTTAAGGCAGAATACATAAAACATATTTTTCCTTGTGTTGCAAAATAAATTTTTGCAATGCTGTTATGCTGTTGTTGGGGCCGGGGGGTTAGGATAAACAACAGCAAAAACAGCTGAACTCTAAAAAATAAAATCTGACAAGACCTCAGTTCAGCTGAGCATTGATCCTTCTGTCACTCCTCGCTCAGGAAAATAATTTAGCATGGACAGCAAGTTGAGTATGTGTTCACATCCCCTTCAGGTCAGTGCTAAAGTTACGATTAAGTATGTGATGAAGTATTGTGTGGTATAGGAATTGTTCATGGAATTGTGACTGAGCTATATTTCTTGCCTGGAAAATTAAATGTCTAAGCAGGAGCTGAGGAAGAGCATTTCAAAACTAGGTTCTCAGGATACAGAAGAGACAGACCAAATCTGCAGAGGCATACTTAAGCATGAGAGTCAGATATTCAGGACACTGCAAGTAAGACTTCTTCCAAGCTCTCACTGCACTTATCAAGTCCCAGAGCTGGGGAATTTGGGAGGGGAAGATAGAATGGTTCCATTGTGTGGTACTTGCTGGCCCAGCACTGCCCACAAAGCTTTACCAGAATTCAGGCAGGCTAGGTTGGACAGAGAGTGTTATTGGATGCTTCCTCCTCTTCAGATCCTCCAATCTTTCCCACTGCATTCTGCTGCCCAGGATCTGTCACAGAGAGCCACTGAGCTGCTCTGACCCCTGGGCCCTGCATATCAGTTTAACTGCATCTGCTTCACACTACTGAGAAATCACAAAACATTCTAAAATACCAAAATTAAAATTCCGTCTTCATAGTCCAAATCCAACACTTCTGCTGCTATTGTGCACCTTATCTCTATTTCATTTTTAATATCTAATAATGGTAAATGACAACAATTAGCTCTCTCTCTTATTTACATGTGAAAAATAGACCACATTGATATACTATCAATAAACACCAATATGTCTCATGTTTTCTCTTGAAAACTTGTAGATGCTCTCTTGGCAGGGTCTGCTTTTCCAGGGAAGCACCTTTTTTCAGCTTGCTGCACTTCTGCACTGGGATTTGGAAATACTTTTGTATATCTAATATGACTTTCCAAATCATCATGCTTCTTTTCAGTAAGGAAAATCTTAATTTCAGGAAGGTTCACTTCATTTGGAAACCACAAGTTGTTCTTAGCAAGCTAAGCACTGGGCCTGACGTGAACTTGCTAACTAACATGACCTAAGCAAAGGCATCATCAGGTTGCCTCCTGAGCTGGCAGCAGGAGGTCACATTGTCAAGTCTGCAGAGTCCAAAAGCAGTGTGAGCAAAGCTTTCCTGAGAAATAGAGATACATTAACTCAAGGTTCAGAGTACAGAGCAGCTATATGAATGGAAACCTCTGATTAGGGATTGCAAAAAAGAGGTTAATGTTTAGCCGGCTTATCTGCTGACAAAACATTGCCAAAGATCTTCCTCAGCTTCTGATTTCTAAATGGTACACAGCACAGTCTGGGTATCACAGGGCAATTTTGTCTGAGTCTTACTGAGCTGTAAGAACAGTGATGACTATATTTTGTTTAGATTTAGCTTCTCTGGTTTTTTATTCTATCCCTGACTTCAGTGTTCAATAATGCATACGACGTATCCATTCTTTCAACATCAGAATAAAGTAGGAAGGTGAAAATGGTTTAAACCTTTTTCAATTGCTGAAACCTTGTGAGTGTGGGATCTAAAAATGGCAGATAAATACTTCTGAGCAAATAAATTAAAAACCTGCTGAAGACTGAATTAGGAGATGAGAGTGTGCATTGCTGCAGTTAGCCCAGCAGCCCTGTATGCAAACACCAGAGCTCGTTTTTGTGTTTGAAGTGCACTTTGTTGCACTGCCAAGGGATGTGCAACACCCTTGTGTTGAGTTCTGATACTTCTTTGCTCGTCTTTGAGACAGTGGAGGAGCTGGAAGAGGCTGGAACAAGCCGTTTTACACATGTCCTGAAGTGCAAATGACACAGTATGTTATGTATCTGTGGTATATGCACAGTGTGTTGCTGCTGGCATCCACCAGGACAGACGTCTGGCAGGGGGACTCCCTTGCCTGTCCTTGCCATTGCTCCTCATTCAGCTTCTTCGAGGAATTACTTTACATGAAGGACTGATCTGGGCCAGAGCTAGGAATGCAAGGCTAAGTGCTCTCCCATACTGTCTGCTAAATCACAGCACTAAGCCAAGACATTAGAAACACCAATCAAAGTAATTTTTTGTTAATCAGATTTTTTGAGTGTCCAATAACCGGGTTTTTAAAATTTTGCTGTCACCCCTTTTGCTTATGTTCTGTTGCAGTTTCATTCTTCTAGGATTCTTGCAGAAATGGTGTTGACTTGAAAACTTACCCATGTCAGTTTGCAAAAATCACTTTTTACTTCTGGATTAGTGTATTCGGCCTATTGTGCAGGGCTAAAGGAGGGAGCAGGTTGATTCTGCTTATTTATGGGCATGGAAAATAAATAAATGCTATTTACCTGAAGTAGAAGTGGGTTGACTCCATCTATGTGCGTTTGCTCAAAATTGCATCAGTGTGAGATTTCACAGAACAAACGCCAGTGAATCAGGTCTCTGTTTGAACTTCTATTCCTGGTATCATTGGCAAAATTTTCTAGGACAATGGCCAGTCCTGGGACCTGTGCATTCAGGTGCCCAGAAGACTTTTTAGGATCATGGTTGTATTCTCTGAGATATTTTTAAGTGGCGTTCATGGTGACAAAAGTGCTTGGGGTTTCAGGGAATTCAGCACATTCCTGACTACCAACCCTACTTAGTTGTTCCCATCTCCAAATGCATAGGAATGGATTTAAGCAGACTTCTGATTCCATTCTATCTTCTCGTTGAGTTCTGTGTACTCGGGTGCTGGCTCACTGAACACAAGGCAACTTGGAGGTACAGGTGTTTTTGCAGTTGTTTGCAGGTGAAGGAGGCTAGGCTGTTTTTTGCAGCTGTCCAGAAACAACCTGACAGCATTAGACTGCCCATGTGCTGTTTTGACTATAAATAGTCTCTCTGCTTAGCCAGCTCCCTCCTTCTGCTTCCCCATCTTCCACCTGCCTAAGACTCCTCTTTCTGCTATGCTGCAGTCTCCAAGTGCCAAAGTTCCTTTGCTCTGTGCTTGTTCACTGCTTGGCACTGTCTCCCAGTGTGCAAGCTGACTGCCAGCTCCTGCAGCAATAGCATTAGCTGACTACCACTGCTCCCATTGCTGGAGCAAGAGAAGGTGCAGGCTAGGGGTCTTAACTGGAATGCTGTGTCCTGTCATTAAAAGAGATGTGGTGAGAGCAAAAAATAAGGTATGGCACTGTGGATTTGATATGCTTATCTGGCCCAAGAACCAGAATGTCATGGACTTTGAGCAGGGCTTTTAGATGACACAGCAGGAGTACTAGTGCACAAAAGCAATCTTCAAGAGGAAGACAACTTATTCCCGGTCTGTAAGGGGTCCCTTACAATCTGCTTCCTATGCAAATGAGCAATGAGAAAGGAGGCAACATATTAAGAAAATGTCATTTGATCACAACAGAATGTGTGCACCTCCACCTGGATGACAGTCCTTATTGGTGTTAAGTATTCATATTCCTGCAGGTGTGTTTACCCTTCACCATCTGTGGTATGAGCAAAGAGAGAATATACCAGAAGCTGCTAAGCTTAACACATATATTTTAATAAAACTGTTCTCTATCTTTGTATTGGACAGTAAATCTGGCTTTAATAGGGTCTGTATAAGCCCACCACAGACATGACTATACTCAGTACTTTGGCGATGGAAACAGAACAAGAAGTAATGGGTTTGCCCCTTTTCCTTCTGTAGAGATTGAGTATCAAGAAATTCAACAAATTAATTTAAATTTAAGCAAATCAACTGGAAAAATAATCGAAGGAGTTAATAAAGGAGATAAATAGAGAACAGACATAGCAGACTCCAGAAGAATTCTAAAGGTGCTCTGAGAAGCTTACAACAATATAGATCCCTACATGACATAGTCATAGTCTGAGAAAAATCAACAGTAGTCCAGACACCTCCACAGCAATCTTAGTGAAGGCTGTACCTGCAGGTGTCTTTAGAAAAACACTGGGCACAAACATTTGCATGCGAAGATAAATCCAGGATCTGTGCTTGAGTACCTGATAAAAAGGTTTGACTTTCAAAAGTGCTAAACCTTATTTGGACTTGCTAGAGTAACCAGCACTGGAAAACAAGGCCAGTTCCCTCTACAGTCACTTGTAGGGTGCAAAAGCTCGGCTCCTGCTTCTCTCTTACAAATATCAGTCCTGGAACTCCACTGCATTTTACCTGAGAGGTAGTCAGCCACCAAAGCAGAGCTTTATCCAGACTTAATGTTTATGACACTATACCTAGTGGCAGGCCTTCCTGCCTTGCAATGTATCTCTCTTTACATTTGAAATATCTCATTTAGGTTTTTTTAAATTTAAACCATTTTTAAAATTATGTTGAGGAGGTATTACAGTAGCAGTTAGATGGAAGGTGTTGAGTACCTTACACCAACTTAGCCTCACTGTTTTTAGGAGGTGGTGAGAGGACACAGCAAGAGGTGTGGGCATTTACTGTGATGGGGGAGGCCAGTGGAAAGGGATAGCAAATCAAAGATAACACATGACTTCTTCCTAAGGGCAAAAATAAAAGAAAAAGGAAAAATTAAAGTGAAAGACACTGAAAAACATGTCACAGAAGAAAAGAGGAGTACTTGTCTTGGCTTCCATGATTTCAACTTTCTGCCTTGATGTGAGCTACAGAAGAATTGTGAAAGCCTAAAAACTCCCTCAGATTGAGAAAAAAAATCTGTTGCAGTCTAGTTATTAACATCTCTGTCATAAACTCAGATCAAAGTTTCATGTCTACAATGACAGGCAGTTCTAGCCTTTTTAACTTTTAAACACTTAATATCAGACCTACCTTCCTTCTAAGGTCCAAACCTTATTCTCAAATCTGTCCTTGGAGAAGAAGTGAAGATGGGTCAGCATGGGGAAGAGTGTGTACTGCCAGCCAGCTGTGTTCAGCCCACACCTGCTCTTGGCTGTCACTAGAGGTATTGGAACTTCTCATAGGAAGATTTAGGAATGAGCTTTGTATGCCTATGGATAATAAGTGATGGTCAGTACAAACGGATGCTTCCACATCAGCTAGTATTCAGGACATCGCAGAAAAATGCAGCCAGAGGCTGATGTCCAAGAACCCTGAAGAAATTAATAAAGACTGTTTTAATGTGATTTAATTATAAATCCTGTTGGATGTAACTTTCTGTTCAGTATATAACTATCTTTAGTGGGTATAGAATCTAAATTGGAAGTGATCCTTTTGGTATAGTGATCTGATAAAATGAAAATCTAAGATGTTTTATTTTCCTTGTCTTCAGCAAGGACTTTCCTATAAATTAATGTAGTTACAGACCATGAGCCTTGTGCCACTTCAAGGATTTTCTTTACTGAGAAGTGTGGTTTATAACTCTCCACATAGAGAAATCAAGCAAAAGCTTAAGGTGGGTGACTGTGCTCAGTGTGCAAGCATAAAATAAGAGCAGTAACTACTAAAGGTTAACAGGGACTCAAGTGGACACTGGTCAAGTATCCTCTAAAAAACAAATAATCTGAGGCACATTTAGTCAGGATATCCCCAAGCTGCAGTAGTTTAGGCTGGGAGAATGCTTAGGGCAATATCCTATGGCCTGACACTCCCCTACGGGCACTGCTCTCACTGATTTTTTTCAATCTATCCTTACCAAAAGTAAGAGTTGTTTTGTCTCCTCATTTTCCTCTCCCCAGAAGAGCAGGAAAAAAAAGGATTAAGGGGAGAAACTAAGGAGTAACGCTGAGGGTCTCAGCACAGAATGTTTCCAGTTAAAGATGTTCTTCTGCAATATGGAAGCCACAGCTGAAAATTTATCCTCTCACCTGGGTAAAAATGGAAGCCCCTTCTTTGGGCTACAATTGCATGCGGATTTCTTCTGCTATGGTTTTCACAATTAATGCCTTCAGTAAATTTTACTGCAGAAGTGGTGAATTGTGGTAACCACAAAAACTTCTAATGAACATAAAAAAACCAAAATATTTCTAGCTGGCCTTCCACTACCAGTGATGTGATACATGTGACTTCACAGACATGGGTAGCTTGAACGAAGCTTTGTGTAACCTGACTTTCCCCTGTGAAACCGTGCTGTGAGATTGAAGGCCCTCTCTATGTTCCTTGCATTATCCAGGGCAGTTGCTGTAATTATATTTTCCATGTCTCTGGTCCCTAGGAGTCTGAGAAGCAGATTTTATTAGAAGAACACTAGAAAATTACAATTAAAGATTCCACCTCTGCAATGAAGACAAGTCTGCTAGAAAAGTGGTTTATTTTGTTGTCTTTTGTATTTTCCCACTCATATCAGAAGTCATCACAGGATATTTTGGTTAGGTGTCTATGGCCTCTCTGCTTTTCCAGATTTTGTTCCAGATTGGTTCAAATATGCCCTAGAGAAAACTTTTACTGTGATATGGTTGTTTTCACATGTGATGTTGCCATGGTCCACTCACCTCATCTCACCCGTCCTCAGAGGAAGATCATGCCTTGCTTTTACTGTTTGTCCTCCCAACAGAACAGCTGGTAAAAACACTTGAAATTTGTTCTTTTATGCAGCTTCTTCTCTGACTCTTTCTAACCTTTGTCTTGAAACTGCCACATAACTACCTCAATTGAAGTGTTCTGTGTCACATAGTTTCCTGTATTTCTTGAGAGCTGATGAAGTAATGCCTTTAAGTTGATGAGCTGCCATGCTTCATGTCACAATATCCCTTTGGAAAAGAAGCCAGCTAGACATCCTTTGGTACCCTGAAGCACATTTTTTATAAGTGCCAGCTCTGCAGTACCAATAGCATGTGATGAAAGTTTCCAGAAGCTTCCAGTAAGGTCTTTTTATAAAGGCTTGTCATTCATTGTCACCTTCTCTTTGAAGGTTTTCAGTGCTTGGACAAATTGAACATATTTCTCATTCATTTTTCACGTGTACAAGGTCCTGCAAGGCTCCTGTTTCAGTGTGGCCTTCAATACAGAAGGCACCGACTGCCACTTCTGAAATGGGTGTCTTCTCTATCACATTTTTCTGTACACATTCCAGTATTTTTGGCTGTGTAGTTAATGTCGGAGATGTGGCAAAGTTATGCTACATCAAAGTAAACATCTGGCTCATTTGTGTAATAGCAACCACGAAAATTTACTTTCATCTAAAGATTCTAGGGAAAGAAGTGAAGCTAGTTTAGCAGTGTTAATAGTCTATAAACTGACTGAATCCATTTAGCATGGATTTGAGTTTTCTTACTTCTGCCTTCCCAAGGCCAGGTCACGAGCCTTATGTGGTCAGTGGCTTGGTGGCACCACTTCCAACTGCAGTTCTGCATCCCTGAATGGTTGTAGAAGACAATGGGGATTTCTGCCATGATTTGCAACAGCCTTCCCCAGCAATTGTATCTATGTTGCCAGAATATCATCTGCTATGATGCAACTTCCTAGGAATTTTGTTTATATATCTGTCTGGTAACATTGGGAGTTGCCCTCAGTTTTTACCCCAAATGTTATTCTTTGCCATTCCTATCAACCTAGTGACATACCAAATATGGCAAAGTAGCTCTAATTACTTTTATTAATATCCATTGTTGGCACTGGTTGCCAACATGTTTTGCTGTTGTGAACTCAGTTTATATGTCTCTTTTTGCAGACCTTTGATGCTGAGCTCTTTTTAGTACTTTGAAGCATTAAGGGTCTCTGGCAAATAGCTTGCCTGATTTCTGAGGAAGTACCATGCTACTCATCCAACTGTTGGCTTCTGTGACAACATGATCTGTTTTTCCATTCTCTTTTCCACTCCCATTGTCGGTTGTTTGGCTCTTGTAAGTTTGGCTCCTACAACAGCCAAACTCTTTTATCTATTATTACATATAACAGGTCTGGAAGATACTACTGCCCACCAAAAAAAAAAAAAAAAAAAGAAAAAAAAGACTAAAACATAATGGTAATTTACTCACCTTCCAGCTTCCTTGATGGAACATAAAATTTAATTCCTGCTGCTATACCTTCAGTTTGCCATACTTCTATGAGGCGACTATTTCTTTTGGCTCTGGGATTGTAAGGGTCAAATATTTTATTAAAATCAGAGATTTCTCATTCTCTTTTTTTTCTCTCTCTCTCTACCTGAATGTCAACCTTCCTCTTTCCTTGTACTCTGCTTTTAAGTTACACTATAATTCTAGTTTTGTGAGCATGTCATCATATGATTTTAATTTGATTTGTTTTGCTGCAATTTCACTTTCTTTCCTTGCAAAAGACTTGAGATACCTTTATGATATAAATCACAAAGCCATATCCCACTGTCTGTTTCACTTTTGGATTCATCTCCAGCATCACATTCTTCAAGCTCAACACCAGTGTATTCTCATGAGCATGGAATCAAGCAAAGGGGACAGGAGACCCTCAGAGATGAGCAAGGAGCTTCTACCAAATCTCAAACAGAAGAGAAAAATTGATGGGGTGTGGAAAAAGGACAGGCCACATGGGACATCTATAGTCACGTTGTCAGATGATGTAGAGATCCAATGCCCATTTGGAATTTAGTATATAATGGGAAATCAAGGACAGTGAGAAGGGCTTCTTCAAGTACATTAGCAGCAAAAAGAAAAGTAAGGAACATGTGGGGTCACTGCTGAATCAGACAGGTGTCCTGGCAAAGGAAAACAAAGAGAAGGCAGAATTACTGAATGCCTTCTTTCCTTCAGCATTAACTGCTGAGGCCAGCCCTCAGGAATGCCAGACTTTGGGGCAAGGAGAGGTAGGCTGGAGAAAAGAAGACCTCCCCCTGTCATAAAGCATTTGGTGACAGATCAACTGTGCAGACTTCTAAAACACATAAATTCACAGGTCCTGATGAGATGCACCCACAGGTGCTGAGAGAGCTGGCAGATGCTGCAGCTAAGCCACTCTCCACCATCTTTGAAAAATCACAGAAAACAGGAACAGGGCCCGATGACTGAAGGAAAGCCAATGTTACTCTCGTCTTCAAAACTGGCAAGAAGGAGGGGGATCCAGGGAAGTACCAGCCAGTCAGCCTCACCTCCATCCCTGGAAAGGTGATGGAACAGAACATTCATCACCAAGCATGTAAAAGAAAAGAATATCATCAGGAGTAGTCAGCAAGGATTCCCCAAGCGGAAATGATGCTTGACAACCTTCTGTCAGGGCAGGACAGGTTGATGAAGGGAGAGCAGTGGATGCTGTCTGCCTCCACTTCTGCAAGGCTTTGGACACCATCTCCCATAACATCCTCACAGGTAAGCACAGGAAACGTAGTTTAGATGAACGGACAGAGGGGTGGACCAAGGACTGGCTGAATGGCAGAGCTCAGAGGGTCAGGATCAGGGCAGTAGAATCCAGCAGTCAGTGGTGTTCCCCAGGGATCAATACTGGATCCAGCCTCACTCACCTTGTTTTTCACTGGCCTGGATGAAGGGATCCAAGGCACCCTCAGCAGGTTTGCTGGTGACACAAACTGGGGGAGTGGCTGATACACCTGAAGGCTCTGCTGCCTTTACCTTGGTAGGCTGGAGAGCTGGAGAGAGAGAACCCTAATGAGGTTCAACAAGGGCAAGGGCAGGGTCCTGCAGCTGGGGAGGAATAACCCCAAGTACCAGCACAGGCTGGGGCCGTCTTGGTGGATCTCAAGGTGACAATGAGCCAGCAGTGAGTCCTTGTGGCCAGGAGGCCCAGTAGGATCCTGGGCTGCACTGGGAAGAGTGTGGCCAGCACGTCAAGGGAGCTGATCCTCCCCCTCTACTGGGCCCTGGTGAAGCCACACCTGGAGTGCTGCATCCAGTTCTGGGCTCCTCAAGACAAGAGAGACAAGGAACTCCTGGAGAGGGTCCAGTGAAGGGTCACGAAGATGTTGAGGGGTCTGGAGCATCTCTCTTACAAAGAGAGACTGAGAGAGCTGGGCCTGTTTAGTCTAGAGAAGAGAGGACTGAGAGAGGATCTCATCAATGCATATAAACACCTCAAAGGTGGGTGCCAAGAGGATGATGCCAGACTTTTCAGTGGTGCCCAGATATTGGACAAGAAGCAATGACAATAAACTAAAATACAAGAACTTTCACTCAACATGAGGCAGGACTTCTTTACCTTGATCAGGGCAGAGCACTACAGGCTGCCCAGGGAGATCATGGATTCTTCCTCTCCAGTGGCATTCCAGACCCACCTGGACATGTTCCTGTGTCACCTGCTCTAGGTAACCCTGCCATGACAGGGGGATTGGACAAGATGAATTCCAGAGTATCCTTTCAACCTTAACTGTTCTGGTGGTTCTAGTTTATACGTAGGTTCGGCCCTTCTCTTGAATCTGCTTCCACACTGAGCTCTACAGAAATCTTCTGTTCATATGTGTGTTTTGTGGTTGTGGTTTCCTTTGAGCTACACTGACCTCATGTATGTGCAGTCCTTGGATGCCTGCTTGTTTTTGTGGGTTTGTTCCTTTGTTTCCCTTTTTTGTAGACTTTTTTCCTCATGACATGCAGAATGTCTGCAGTTTGTATCCTCTCTATTTGGGCATGCTTTCCCTGTTTATGTCACCACATTTTCTGGCAGAAGTTCCTTTTTGTATCCTATCTTTGCTCTGTCTTCAAATGGAAGATTGTGCACTAGACTCGCCCAAGTCTTTGTGGAGTTACATGGCCACTTTGGTCATTCTCCTTTGAATGCCATTGCCTTTCATCCTGGTTAGGAGTCTAGAAGTGACTAGTTTCATGTTTTATAGCTTGCTCCTTGCTCAAGTCAGTCCTTTTGCCTTCATTATAATTTGATCAGTCCCTTGTTCTCTCTTTTCTGGAGTACTCTCATTCAAAAAATAGATGATTGCTTTATGTTTCTGGGGAGCTGAGTGTGCTTTTGGAGCATTTTTAGGATTTTGGATGGAGCCTTCCAGTCTGCCATTGCTAGATGCTGCTGATGCAGGTGATGGCATTTCCCACCATCTAATACTATATCTAGTTCTTAATTTTACTTTCTCTTTTTTTAGCCAGCCTCTTGCAGTCTTTTAGTTGTTCCATCACAATCAAAAGAAAATAGTTTTGCCAAAAGAATTGAAAAATTCATCTCTTTTCAAAAGCCTCTGATTGGGAATAAGATATTGGTCATAACCACAAGATTGTTTTCTTCATCTGAGGAGTTTAGCTTTCACTGTTGGGAGCATTTCAGAGGTTTTTTTGTGACTCTGATTTGTACTTTTTGGGAAGTCTTCTGTCTTTGTCAGCTGTATTTTTCTGAAAAATGGCTACATCTAAGTAAAGACCACAGTCCCCTTCCCTCTTATCTGAGGGACTGACTGCCAAATTGCTATAGCTTTATAAAGAGAATGAATAATGGCAACACCATCTTCTCTTAGGGCAAAATCTACAGGGAAAATTGCAAATGTTCTTCCAAACACTACAATATGCTCCAGCCTGCTAAAAACTGCACAGTTTTATGCTGTCAGTATTTAACAATGCCTCACGAGAAAATAGTTTTTCCTCTTTGCCTACAGTATATACCATGCACCAGCTGTCTGCTCTGCCTGTAATTCAAATATGGGGGACAACATGACATAGGTTTATCCATAGTGTTGTGTTAGAAGTATAATGCATTGTGCTTTAAAATATGCTGAGCATAATAAAAAAGCAGTATAAAGTGCATCTGTCTGATGAGGAGGAAGGGGCAGGCAAAGGCAGAGAACCCTCTGGAGAAGTACTTCCCACTTTGCGGGAAATTCTTCAATTTCCAGTGCTAAAATGTGTCTTACAGAAAATCTTTCCCAAATCTCTGTGTTAAATCATGTTGTGATCAGAGTAATGTAATCATAGTAATTCAATGCAGGGAATTCCTCCTGCTTTTTGTCTAGGTAGCAAAACATTAACATTGACAAGCAACCACATTAATGCAGTGACATTTCTGAAATGCAGGGTGGGAATAGCAATTTAATAATACATTATTCCTTGTGCTTTGGCCCTGAACTCTGTAGGGTGCTGCTGGTCCACTAAGGGAAAAGGCTCAGGTGTGTGAAGAAATCAGAGAAGTTTTATGGAATGAACAAATCAGCCTGTCAGAGAAACACTCTGCTCTTTTGCCTGTTTGAAATCTCCAAGCACCAGCGGTCTCCCATGTGCTCTGCAACAACTCTTCTGAGAGCATCCACTTTCTTGTTGGTTGGATTCCTTGGCTTCTGGCAGCAACCATAGCCTTTCAGCTAAATGAATCCATAATCTGGTGTAACCTTGCTGTTTGCTGGTGAACCAACCCTTTGGCCAGGCTTCCTGCACACCACCTGAGGCTGGTGAGCAAATAAGCATGTTTGCAGGAGACTGCAGCATACAGCTACCCAGCAGAGAGCTGGTTAGTACAGTGTAAGTTATTGTTATCTTGATTATTTATGTCATGGCACTGTTGGCACTGCTGCTCAGGAAGTAGAAGGTAGGACAATAGCTTCCCACCAGCCTTCATGACCCTTGTCAGACCAAGAAGTACATGGAAAAGAAAAAACCTTACCTAACCTCCAAACACTGTCCACTTCATGCTGGAGACTCTTGACACTCACCCTATGCCCAACAGCAGGGAAAAAGTATTGTGATATTCAGGACATGCATTTCTATGGCTGCAAAATTTTCTGTATAGTCCATAGTTTTGATAACAAATGTCAAGCAAATTATAATAATATCTCTACTGCTTTTAGATATCAATCCCTCAAACTACCCTGTAAAAAAATAACAATTACTGTAAAGAATATTGGAGATCACAGCTAAGTCTCAGGAGCTCCAGCTGGAGACTGGGAGACGGACTCACCTTCTGACTCATAACCCAAACAAGCTCCTGTACATGAGAATAGATGATAATGCTCTGGAGGAACAGAGCCAGTAAGAACAGTACTGAAAGTAGATAAGGTCAGACCAATTCTGGTAATAAAGGCTAATTAGTAAAGCAGCAGTGGAGTGTTTCAATAACACTAGCTGCATTGCATCAGAAGAAGGAAAGACAGAGTGTACCAAGTGTCTGAGGGGATGCCCAAAGGCATGAAGTTAGCACACTGAACAATTACAATTGAAGGGCTGTGTATGAGAGCTGTGATTTTATTCACTCAGCATTTATTTGGTGCCAGAGACCAAAAATACTCTGTGTGGAAAGGGAGATGTTGAATGATGTATTTTCAGCATGAAAAGGACACAGCTGGTCTTAGAGTAGGGTTTAGATTGAAAGCTAATGTTCCAGAAAAAGGTCTAGCCCTGCTTGGAAAAGATTTTTCAAGGCAGAAGTGACAGGTCATTTAAGTGTTTAAGTGAAAATGTAAGTATACTATGTTATGCTGCAATGATGAGGAGAAATATCAGTGACATGATCTGAACCAAACATTCATATACAAGTCATTCCATGGGTCCATATCAGATTTGGCATCAAACATTATTGAGAGTAAAAATGTAATACTATAAGAGTATTTCCAAGTAAAAAAGAAGTGAACAAAGGAATAATAAATGAGTGTTATCACTTATGTTTGCTTTTGTGTTTCACCAGCTCTGCCTTTTCAGTGAGAAGGAGTAGGACTGAAAATGCCACATTTCTTTTGCTGTAGAGTGCAGTGGCCTCGAATGTTAGCCTTCTCTGTGGGGGTTGAGATGCAGCTGCTCAGACCTGCAGCTGTAAAGGAAGAATGAAAGACAGAACTTAGTTTGCCAAAGGGGTAGCTTTTGCCAAAGGGGTGCCTGGAGACTCCAGTGAGGAGAGCTGATTGTCTGGTGATACAAATGCTGACAGCACTTCAGCACTGCAGACACAAGAGCGGTCACAGCACCATGTAGAGACTCCATGCCATGGGATTGCCAGCCCAGAGACAAGGGTGACTTCACATCATTGCCACTGTCATGGTAGCTACAGGACCTAGCTACACAGCTTCTCAATGAGGGTCCCAGTGATCCAGCAAATCTCTGCCCCAATGGATAGTAAAAAACCTCACTTGTCCTGGGAATTTCTTTTTTCCATCAAAAATGCAGGCTATAATACTCTGCGGACTAGGGAGACTAGAATGAGTGAAGACTTAATGAAATGGAGAGATTATGTAGGACAAAACCCTCTTAGTAAAAACAGGTGGGAGTGATAGGATTTCAAGACATTCTTTTCAAAGATTTGTAATTGTAGCATTTTTTGGGTTGGGGGTTGGTTTGGTTTTTTGGTTTGGGGTGGTTTTTTTTGTTTTTTGGGTTTTTTTTGGTTGGTTGGTTGGTTTCTTTTGCTTTTATTGATACCCAGGTAACATCAATTATTAATTAAGACATGAAATTAGGAACCTTTTATAAAAAAAATTCAGTCTTCTCTGCTTTTCACTCAAACTGCTAAATGCTTCTGAGACTTCCTCTTCTCTTCCAGGAAACCCACAGGACCAGAATGCCACTTCCACTAGATTTAGTGCAATTCCACTTGGTTCTTCCTCTCCTCCCCCTGTACCTGCCAATAACAATGCTACAAAACATGGCCTCTCACTCAAAAATGATAATTCACTTCAGACCAACCTAAGTCAAGTAAATGTTATCTACAGCAGTCTTGGTGTGCATTTTTTGTTACAAAATGGGAAATGGTCAAACCCATATTTAATAGAGAAACATGAATTAGGAGGGATTGTTTTACAGTATTGATTTGATGTTGATCTATAGCAGAGTTGGAAAGGAAACAGGTCTTTTCATTAAAGCTTTTCAGGGAAAAATTGGTGATTTATTGACTTGTGAACACTGTCCCAGTCTTAGGAGTCTAAACTCTTCTTCCAAATAACTAGAGTAGAGGAAAGATATCATTCCCATATTCCAGGATGACAAGATAAGATCTCAATGAGAGAGGCTTTCTTTTAGAGTATCCAGGAATTAGGATATTTGCCTGGGCACAGCTGACCTAGCCAGCTACAGGGTCCCAGCTGTGGTGGGTGCTCCACCCTGGACTCACAGGCATTCCAGCTGTAAGCACATCCCTTTTCTTGGGCCCTTATGAGGAGGTGCTCAGCAGCAGATGAAAGCAGGTGATGTAGTGACCGCTCTCCCTTCTCTCCACACTTTTTTATATTCAATAGGCTCAGGCTTTTTGTGTTCAGTAGAGTATATGTGTGACAATGAGCTGCAAAGTTAAATAAGTAGGAGGAGGCAAATTTGTGAATTCCAATAAGACACAGTCATGAGTTACTCCCTGGACAGCACTATCATTTGGATGTCTACCTGCCAGCAAAAAATATGTTCAAATTTAGAATCTCTTATTAGAAAATCAGATTCAGAAGAACCTACACTGTCAAATGACAAGCCATGAGCAATAGCGGTGCCTGGCAGTTGAGTTCTGATGCTTACAGAGACATTTAGCCTAAATCTCTGCAACCTTTATGAGCCATGAAGGGAGCCTCCCATTAGCTGGTGAGGGATGACTCATACTCACACGTCTTTGTGATCAGCCCCTCTGGAGCAGAGTGACTGCAGCAAAACTCAGAACAAACCTTGTCAAGGTCCCAGTTCCAGAGCCCTTCATATTCATTCATCAGTGTGAGCTTCACTCCTCGCCATCTGTGCTGCACTCTGCACTAGGGCTCAGCAGAGCACTCCAAAAAAAGACAGCACATCTTTGTTGTTGACATTGTTGAAAACACAGCTTCATCTTTGCTCCCTAACAAAGCTAATCCTTGACTATTTCCTGACCCACCTGCACCTGCAAAATGTTACAACATGATGGCAGAATGTCTTCACTGGGTTGGCCTCAGCCTGGAAGAGCCTGGTTCAGGCCTAAATGAGGGGTACCATCAGACAGGGTGGAACTGTGACTCCCAGATCTCCAGATATCCCTTTCTTCTAGCGTTCCTCAACACATCCCCTCAACACTTACTAAACAATCTCAGCTTTGATGGCAGACTATGGTGGTCTTTTTGGGGTTATACACCACTGTCTGGTACCATTGGGACTAACCATGTGAAATTGCCAGAATGCAAAATTTGGAAGGATGGAACATCACGTCTAAGGTGACTGGGTGGGAACAGGGAGCCTCAATGGAGCAACCTTACCACGTTTTAAAAAGTCACCACATTTAAAAGTCACTCCCATGGAAAAGGTGTCAGACAATACGGCTTTAATGGACTAAAGAGGGAATGGATATAAAAATAGAAAAAATACATTGTGATCACAGAGGTGATAGATGTTTGCAATGCCACACTGAATACTCTATGTATCCACATGGTCCTCACTGCACAGTCAAGGTTATCAATTTTTGGGCAGGAACTGCTGATATGCTCCATATCCATGCTGCAGTCAGTGGGCCATAGCAGGACAGTGCTGAACAATTTATACAATCACAAGCACCTGCCACTCAGATGGGAGGCAAGTGTCACTGCCTCCTGTGCAAGTTGCCCGAGCAACAAATAACCCCTGAGCCTGGCTCGCCCAGCAGCCCCTCTCACCTGCTCCCAGACGTTTGGTTTCCCTCTGAAACACCATCTCACAAGTCAAAAGGGATAAAGATCCAATGGTGAGGGCGCACTTCCTCTGGCTCCTCATCTTTAGTGCTGAGAGGTGAGGACATGGAGGCAGCAGCTGGACTCCCTTGTCTATTGGGCTTGAGACAGAGCCCTAGGCCCAGCCTAGATGGACATTGAACATGATACAGGAACAGCAGTACTATGATCTCACCAAAGGCTCAGTGCTGCTTGCACATTCGTGTAATGATTCACTGAACCTTTAGGTGGAAAATGTTGCATTAAACTTCTGAAATGCAAGCTGACACAGCTCATCACAATGGCTGTACCTTGTGCCAAGCTGCTCTGCCATCTTGTGGGAGATGATGGAGTCCTGAGGGCATCTGGGATGTCTTTGAGCTCTTCAGCCCCAGCTCGCCCCTCAGTGCTCCTGCAACATGCTAGTTGTTGTTAGTATACAAGTTCAAGATAAGACAAGTGTGTTTAATGAAAGAGTCTTGACAACTCACAAGCACTGTTTTCATTTCAGGAAAGCAGTGGTGTCTCTTGCATGCATAGGATGTGGGGGAGCCCATGACTTACACAGATAGTCTTGAAAGACTTGTGGAGCAAATGAACCCTTGCACAGTTCCAGATCCCCAGTGGCTATGTAGAGCAGATCCTGGAGCAAAATCCTCACCCTACAAAGACAAGCTGAGAAAGTTGGGGCTGTCCAGTGTGAAGAAGAGAAGGTTGCACAGAGACCTCATACCAGCCTTGCAGTATCTGAAGGGCCTACAGGGCAGGAGCCAGAGAGAGGAGCTCTTCACTGGGAACTGCAGTGACAGGACAAGGTGGGAGGGGTACAAACTGAAAGAACGGAAATTTATGTCACATATTAGGAAGAAATATTTCCTTATAAGGGTGGTGAGACACTGGAACAGGTTCCCTAGGGAGGTTGTAGATGCCCCAAACCTGCCAGTGTTCAAGTTGGATAAGGCTTTGAGTAACTTGGGGAGGTGGCCCTGCCCACGGCAGGACGGCTGGGACTGGATGATTTTTAAGGTTCATTCCAACCCCCTAACATCCTATTATTTTATGATTCTGTTCATCAGCTCTGCATTTCTTCTTGAGAGGAATTAGTTGGTCCATGACTCGAAGCTCAGGAGTTAACGAGCATAATAGCAGTGCTGAAGGGGTCAAGGTCCACAGCAACCCATGGAGAAGTGCTTTAGTATCCTTCCTCCCCCTTGAAAATCTGGAATACCCAGTCCCTCACAAGCTGGCAATGCCATAATTGGAAAAAAGTTTAGCTATTCCTGCTTTGAGCATTCTTGTGTGAGGAGTGGGATGGAAATGTTCCTTTTAACAGTGATCCCAAGACAATGCACATATATGGTCTCATCCTGGAGAGTTAGAGAAAGAGCTGCCCTGCTCTGAGCTCAGCAGGGGATTTCCAGAAGGATGAGAACTTTTCTTCCTGTCTCTCTGATAAGTCCACCCAGTGAGTTCATGTATTCCCCCTTTACTCAGCTGCAATCTTACCCATTGGAACCGAGGGCATTCATTAACCTCCTCCACACTGCCAAGTGCTGCTTCGGTGGTTCAGCAGAGCTTAACCAACTAACTGTCCAGACTTTCTGGAATTTGATTAAATTCCCAGAAATCTAGGTGGCTGACATAGCAGGACTAAGCATGCCACTAACCACAGACCTGGAGTCCACTTCCCATCCCCTGCTTCTTACTTTCCAGTAATTAATCCCCCTATCTAATTTCTCCCCAATGGTTCACTCACAGAGTTGAGAGTTTCTTGGTAACTCTACCTGAAGGGTATGCAATGCTACACAGCAAGTTGCTTTTCTCCCATGTCAACTAAAACAGCCTCCTGCACTCAACAAGCCATTTTCTGACACTATACTCTAGGCTGTATCTGTTCTACTGGAGGATATTATTTAGAACCACTGCATGTGCCAACAGTTACATTTTTCAAACAAAGCAAGTACAAGATAAAGAAATGCAAGAGCAGTAACTTTTTTTTTTTTTTAAAGAAAGCTTCTCTGATTAAGAGACTTGCAGTAAAACTCAGCTGCTGGGTAGGAAGAGCAGGTGGAATTTTCTAAGTCATTACTGAGGCAACTTACCAGCAAGATTAGAAGGGGTCATCGCATTTTATCAAAACTGACATCTTGATCAGATGGTACTCATTAGTTACGATGCATAAAATATAAATATTTTTCTTAGGTGAAGTGAGCAGAGTTCTTTTAAATTACTTTCTCTTTGTTTCTGGGATAAACCACATCTTAGTCTAGGCTGATTACAAGTAAACTAAGGTGAAGTATTGCATGCAACACCATTGCTACCTGCAGCAAGCACCCGCACAACTTTCATCACAGGAAAGATAGTAAGGTAGAAACCCTGTTCTTGCTGCACCAGAGGAGATACTGCATTACTGCAATCACTGTGAAATGGCAAATGTTATTTTAATGATGCCCAGCTTGGTAGTTTCCCAAGAGTGAAATCAATATCTTGATGGTTAAACTGAAGCTACTGTTATATTACTGAGAACATATGTATGACCTCATTGACAGCACTCAGAACACTGAGCTGAGAGAGGCCAATCTCCCTTTTGAAAGGCTGCAGACGTCCAAATCCATCTGCAATATAGAGAAGACGTGTTCATTTAGATAATGCTAGAAAACAGCAATAAAGTAGAGATAGCTAAATGTTCATTATAGGCGAGGTTCCTTCTGCTGCTTTTGAGCTTAAGCAGTAAAAGGTCATACTATCTCTAATTGAATTGCTTTGTATTGTTCCAATCTACATAATGTACTGTTTACAAATGGAGCATCGTCTTAAGCACTTTGTGCCATGTGGCCAAACATCGAAATTTTGTTCTTTATTGTACTTGTACATTTCATAATTAAGTAGCTGTGGTATCAGAAAACTGTTGGTCCATTTAGAGATTTATGCTACTGTGAATGGACTGTTTGTTTGTGTATTTTCATTTTACAATCTTTTATTACTAAAATATGAAATTTGGATTAAAATTACATCAACATCCCCCCAACACAAACACATAGCTAAACCCATAAACAAAATCTAAACACACACACAAAACCACAAACAACAAACAAAACCCCAACCAAACAAATATCCAACAAAACAGACAGAAGGAAGAAAAAACACTCAGATATGAAATGTGCAGCAAAAAAAATCTTGTGGATTTTTAAGAATAAGCAATTTTGTTAGGAAATATAAGAAGGTAAAAATGAATGTCTAGAGAACAGTTTCATAATTGCACTTCTGTACTTTTTTTGTCTGAATGATGACTGGCTTCAAATCACGGCAATGCCAATACAGGCCTCACACACAGGACACAGTAGGTATTATTCTGGTATGCTGAATTTAATGTAATCCTCCTTCCAAGCAAAATCATCCACTGCAGGCTTAAGTTACAAACAACTGGCAGCAGAATACAGGTAAGCATTCAGGTAACCTTCTGTAAGATTTTTCACAGGCGAACTTTTTGAAAGAGCATTTCTAAACACAGAAAATATTTAAAGTGAGGATACAGAAGTTGACAACGAAGCTGGTATATGAAAAATATTTGAAACATTGTTTGAATTCCAGTACCTATTAATCTATTGGTAAAAGGCATGAAATATAATCCAAGAAAGAATTTAAAGAAAATTTTTCTTCCATATGACTTTACCACTGCACCATGCTTGAAATGCAAGTTTTGTATATCATTTGCATTGTTATCTAAAACCAACTGTCTTCTTGACAGCCACAATTTGACGTGTGGAAGGCAGCTCAGCCTGTCTTGGTAAGAACTTGAAATTCATGGTCACTTCAACTTTAGGACAAAAAGCACTCCATCTGCAAGTGTTACGTGTGTACTTCATTGAATGCTCATTAAATAGAAGTAGCTGCTTAATAATAGTAATAATAATAATAATAATGGTAATACAGAACTCCCATAGCAAATACCAATGGTTCTCTGAGTGTTAAAGAAAGCAAATACTGTATTAAACTTTACGTGAGCAAAAACCAAACTGAATCATAGGATGACCAGGGAAATTAGGAAAGACTATTCCATACTGTCCAGTTTACTGATAAAAACCTGAGAGGCTTTTTTATCGAAAAGATTTTTCCAGTCGAAATTTTTTTTCTTTCTCTCTTTTTTTTTCTTCTCTATCTCTCTTTTATTTTTTTTCCCATAATAAGCCTGAGTTCCAGGAAAATAATTGAATCATTCAGCAAGAGGAAAACAGTTTCCAAAAAAATTCATAATCCTCCAAATAATATTTTCAAGATAGAATTTGTTTGGAATGCAACAAATTTGTTAACTGAAGATTTTAAAACGTTTTTATTGCTTTGCTTCTGTGTATCTTCACATGATCAGTAGTTGTGCATACTTTTACACAACAAAACAATATGCAAATAAATTTAAAGACGTGATGTAGAAAAAAATAAACATTTGCTCAAAAATATTTAACTTAGGCTCCACATTTTAGGTAAAATTTGTACCTATTTGTATTTTTGAACAGAAAGGAAAATTAATTTTTATGTAGATGTTTGTAAGAAAGAGTAGCTGAATTTCCATCTCTCTCAGTTAAGCTGTTCCCAGAGGTCAGGACATTCACTGGCTCCTGCTTTGTTACCATCAGAAGCCCACACAGAGGAAAAGAGCAATGTCTGAAATCTTGTTGTGTTTGAAAATTTATATATATTCTGTCACCTCTGACTTTCATACTCACTTTCAACAAGCACCCACGTGCTTTAAGTGTGAGTGTCATGAGTACTGAGGAACCAGATTTAACCGCCTGTAATTTACTTCTCTGTAAGTGTCAGAAAGGTCATACAACTGAAGCGCTTGTAAATAGGGAAATCATCTGAAACACTGTGTTTCTTGGGACTCAGAGGGATTTTCTGTAGATCTGGTGACTTTATGCAGTTGGCAGTTTTGTGAGCCGTCTGGCCCCCACAAAACAGTGTGTGGGTTTGTTGGGCAATGGCAAAATGATAGTTAACATGAGCTGAGTGGGTGGGGTGACAGGCAGTACGTGTCTGCAGGGAAGCTTGGCACACGTGTACCTGGCAGATCAACTGTAATTAATGCTAAAAAAAAAATCATCAAACTACTTAATCTGTAAGATGCACATGAGCAGGAAAAATCTGAAGTCTTTTTCTCTTTTCCCCTCAGCTGAAGCCCCAGTACATTTTAACTACCATAGGGAGAAGAAATATTTTTATTGAAGTACAATAGTCACAGCTTGAACAATCCGTTCTTGCTGTATATTTGAAGTTTAGATTCTCTCCTCTGAAATTAGTGAGTTAGAAAGTGGAGCACCGTGTATAAACTATTTTTGATGTGAATAGTTTTGCAATGCTAAATAAGCCTATTGATTACTCCCTGGATAAAACAGCTGAAAGTAGTTTTCTGTATATTTCAGTACTTGCAGTCTGCTCCATTATATATTGTTTCATTAAGCAATATGACTTCTAAGATCTTCGTGTGTTAATAAATACATGCAAGGAAAAACCCACCCCCACTGCAGCAGGTTGTCCCGGGTACAGGAGCTGTAGCACCCCTTTATCAGTGTTACTTTCCTCACATTTATTTCCTACCTGTAACGCTGAGTAATGACACTGTAACATTTTTAACATATAAGAGGTCAGGCTTGAAAATATAATCTCTCACAGATGATATTTGTGTGTCTTCCAATACATAGCCATTCCTTTTGCATGCCAGAACCTCAATCTTTATCTTAATCAAGCAGCACTTCTGTGCTTTCCTGCACCTTTGTCAGCTGCATGTGTTAAGGATGAAAACACAGTTAGCATTCCAGGTGATGCATTTTCCTGGTCTTAAAAACTGAGAGCCAGACACAGTTAAGGGACAAGGGGTTTTTACCTTGGTATTTTAATAGGGATCTTTAACAGTGCGCCACTTCGCCAAGGTGGGATTGCCGCAGTGCGCACACATGGTAGATCATATACACAATTTATGGACCTTATAAATTAGCATATCTAACAAGGATGCCCCAAGGAGAGGCTTGGATGAATGGTATGATATTCCTCCATCCCGAGTAATTCCCCCCTGGATGGGTCAAATCTTTGTTTACAGGATATATTCTAGAGGGGGCTTGGTTTCTCAAGATAGCATAAGGGCTTTCTGGCCTCCAACTGCAAGGTCTTTAGGATGTTCGGTCTCGTGGCCTAACAGAATACTAGGGCCATGCTAAGTTATCAGACTTAAGGAATTACAAGTATGCATGCTAAGAGTACTGAGCATATATAAAAGGTATGTGAAAGGTATATAAAAAAAGGTAAAAGGTCATCTTGGCATCATAGGGAGAATCAGTATGTCTTCCAACACAGCAGTGTCTCCAGCAGCTCTGATGGCTCTGTGGGCAGGGCTTACTGAAACCTATTGTAAACCAGTCAGCTGTCCTAGTAACGTGATATAGGAGGGAGATACAGCCATCAGACAAACTATATTTTTATGGAATACTTTTCCACACTGGAAGCAGACATATCAGACAAGTAAAACTTACCCAAACTGATGTGGACACCAATATAACGCTGAACCGTGCTATGGACAATGCTCCCATGAGAGTTGTAAATAGTTGACTATCCATTTCAGTGGACTTATCCTTTGTAAGAACAGAAAAAATACAAAATGCTTACCTTCTTTGCCGTGCACATACTCCCATCCCCAAAGGCAGGAATAACCAGACAATGTGCAAAAATCCCAAGAGTGTTCCTGTTTTTGCTTCCCACCTGAGAAAAGTTCCTTTAATATTCAGGAAGGCCCAATGTGGCATGATGAGAAGGGGCTAAATGCAGTGTTCAAACTGCTCTCTCATGCAAGAGAGCTAATTGTAAAGCTGAAGTTTTTGTGCCTATTGTTTCTTGACACTATCTGATAGCCTGTGATTGATTCCTGATTTCAAGCCTCCTTATTCTAGCGGTATTTTTAATATACTTGCACTCTGATTCAGTATACTCTGAGGACTATATCTATAGTTTGTTCCTTACTGCGCCTAAAATGTTCGAGATAATAATGAATTGCATCTAGGAATGACCGCTGCCTTTTTTGTCTTGAAATTAAAATACATACTGATTAACAAGTTTGAAAAGCTATTGGAACAAAGTAATAAATGAATGGAGAATTTTGTCCACCCCCATGAACAAAACCACCAAAACTATTGGACATGACAGCATCACAACAGGATAAGCTGCTCATCAGTCTGTCCAGCTGCCCCCAGTTATCAAAGTGTCCACAATGGGTTTCAAACCACAAACTTCAAATATAATTATATTGAGGTGTCAACTTTACCCAGTCTTGATGTTTTGCTGCCCTGTTTGCAACACCTCAACTAAATATTCAACCTCAAGCTTTTGAGATATTGAGAGCAATATATAGTCAGAAAGACACCATTAAAGTGTCAAATTTTCCTTGCCATTAGCAAAATTCAGTGGCAGGGTTAGGATTAAACAGGGAAGAAAAGGGAGGAAGATCAGAGACAGTGTGTATTTCCATAGGGAATAATTCTGCTTCTTAGCAAACCCACAAGAAAAGAAAACACTGGGGAAAAAAGAACTCAAATCTATTGTTTAAAATTTGCTTCTTCTGCTAATGCAGACTTTAAGATTCAATTTTCATGACAAGCTACATGAAACTTTAATAGCTGTGGAATGTCCTTATAAATATACTTGGCTATGACTGGACTTTATAGCATATGTAGAATAGGATATTAAAATCTGTTATTTTTGCTCTTCAGTGTATCATGTGAGAAGCAAATACAGTAAAACTGTAAAAAAAACACCAGGGAAGATGATTTGCTTGAAGGACCAGTATCATGTTTATTGAAAAAACAAAAAAACCCATAACTTGCCAGAAGAATTTCTGTTAATGGATGAGGGTGGGAACTAGGTACCATAAGCTTAAGCAGTAACCAAGGACTAAGATGGCTTTAAGGATCCTGACTGAAAAATTATTAGGAAACAGCTGTTAAGTTGGCAAAAATAACAGTAAAAAAAATCCCACCAGACATAAAGGATGCCAAGTACAATCATGATCTGCACAAACCAAATCCAAAATGTAATTCAAAGATTTAATGGAACAAGAAATTAATGAAACAACAAAGACTTGGGTGAATGCCTCAGTCAAGACAGTTATAGCAGCCATTACTCATCAACTCTCTTTTAATAAAAAATGGCAATAGCCTCCTTCCTCTGCAAGGAATTATGGTTAAGTGACTTCTGCAGCTCAGAATGGCTTTTGCTTGTGCAAATCTGCAAATTCACACATATACAAAATCACAATTGGTGGAAAACTTATTTTTATTTTCTAGTCATTTTCCACCGCACTAGACTTTGACATTTTTGGAAGAAGAGACCACATCCTGTTCACACCTTACAGAGCTTGACACCTTCAATGTGACTGAGGTATACCTCAGCCAAGTTAGAGGTGAGACAAGGCAGCACACACACAGGAGGGGACAAGCAACAGCACTGCTCTGTTAACAATAGTCCGCATTGAGTATCAGGACCCTCCTGACAGTTCTATTCTTAGCCAACATCAGTCTTTAGGGATGATCCAGGAAAGAATGGAGAGAAAAACCATATCTAGTGTCTAATGGACCTTCACAAGATGAATGGGTCTGCCTGAGGGATCCCTGGACCATCTTTGAGGCATTTCCTCATTTCTATTTCTACATAAACAGCATAGTCAGGTTACTTCAATAGGGCTTCTCCATTTTCATATAAAGCTACAGGATCCAAATAGTGCTGCTTGCATTGGGTGGGCTGGATTCTCAGCCAAAATGTGAGCATGAGGGTTTATTTTCTGTGATTTTGAAGGTCATATATCAAACAGATTGCAGAGTCCTGGTTTCAAAAATCTGTGGTAGGGATAAAGTTGGTAATAGTATTCTGGGACTGCTCTAGTAAAAACAAATAAAAAGAAAGAATATCACTAGTTAAGGCTCTTGTGTTGTGTGTAGGAGCACATCTGAGAGGATGTCCTCTCTGCCATTCAGCTTTTGACTATCCTCCAGAACAGTCACCAGTTACAAACATGTTTTTCAAGTGAAGCGACAGTTATGACAAGATGGAAGTTCTAAAACACAAAACCACCTTTATAAGTAGACACCAAAGCTGCTGCTCCATTCTAGTTGGACCTAGCAGACATATGGTTCCCAGCTGCAGCTGAGAACTCTATTTCTGAGGCATCCTCCACATAGGAAGCCGCTCAGTATCTCCCAGCTTTCCCTGGTGTCTCCACATGGACACGCAGCAGTGACAGAATGACAGTTTTATAACTCAGTCTTGCATTCATGATCTCTTTGATGGATGCCCCTGTCATGGAGTTACCCAGGTAGGAGACACAGCAGGTGTAGCTGAAATCCTGTGGTGAAGAAGTCCTTCTGCACCAACTGAAATACAGTGTGAGTATGGACAATTCTAGCCTCAAATGTGTGGGGTCAGATGCTTTTCTCTGATGTTTATACCACCACCCTGTATGCTGAGGAAAACATAGTTCGTTATTGTGGCTCAGCTGACGCACATGCCCTTGTTCCTCCCAGGGACTGAGATCTGTGTCTGAATCCTGATTGGGCAGATCACAACCTCAAACTGTCTAAATGTCTGAGATGATGTTTTTTTTATTTCCTCTCACGCAGCAGCTGTACAGTTGGAGGGAAGTGACAGCACTCTGTGCAACTGATTGCACAAGAGCTCTGGGTGATGGCATTATTGCCTCCTCACAGTCAACAGTTGTTTTCGTGTTTACCCATGATAAATTAATACATGCTAGGTCTGCGGGCCAGCACCAAATTTTCTTTAAAACACCTTGCAGGACAGAGGGAGGAGTGCAAGCACAGACTGCTTTGCTGCTCTTGCAAATTCCTCAGTCTCATCCTAAACTTAAACAGTTGCACTCCCATTTTTGTCCCTCATTATATTAGATAGCAGGTTGATGATTCTTCAGAATTTTCTCCATGAGCCCTTCAGATGCAACATGTGCATTGCTACACAGAGGAGACTTCCTTATGAGCCTTTTCTAGATCTGTGCTTGTCCCTTCTGGACATCTGGTCAAGAGAGTAATTGGAAACTTCCCAGGTGTTCAGGCCCTGGAAGCACTGGACACACACCTGTTTCATTAGGATAAACATAGCCTGTAATCTAAAGTCTCACTTTTACCTGCACTAGTTCAGTCCAACTAATCTGGTCCCAGGATGAAATTTCAAGTACTTTTATCACTTTTTGATCCAATGCCAGTTCTCTATTTGCCGTGTCTTCTTCAAACCAACCAGTTGAGGTCTTTTTCCTGATGACACCTTCCTTCACTGATCTTCTACACAAACTAAGCCCTTCAAGCTCTGCTTTCTCTCAGTCCAGGAGAAAGTTCCGTGTTCCAGAAACAGTGGTCCTTTTGGTCTCTAGTAATTAATGTATTCTGTAGCATTTCCATCTCTCCAGTTACAAAATTTCAGTGAAACACCAACAACCAGAGATGTGCTTATGCTTATTGCAGCCATAGTTTTCAACTATCCAATGGCTGTGATTAGTCTCCTCCATAAGACACTTATATGAAACACCAGACCACAGGGTTACCAAAGGGGATCCTGTCTTAACAAGTACTTCATAGGGAATAGACCAAATGCAGCTGTCTCCTTACAGGTAGACATCATCTGGAATTCTTGTTCCCAGCTGTGCAGGAGATCTCTTATGTGTATTAGAACTGTGTATTGCACAACAGGCTTGGAGATCATCAAGGTCCCAGCTGCTGGGAAGCTCTGTGATGGATTCCTCCATCACAGCTCCTTCTGTGTAGCTGGTACCTCTGTGGGGGCACTGCCTTGGGAAAACAGGTCTGGTCCTTTGTGTCCCCTGCCTTGACAATAGAAAGTGAGCCTCCTGCAATACTTCTGCACCACTTCTTGTCCCTGGCCACAGCATTGCTCTCTAGAAAGGCAGCAAAAAGACAATTATACAGGAGGACTCTAGCAACAGCAGGACCTGTTCTGTGATGCATGGGCAAGTGACCAAGAAGTTGTTTCAGAAACAGCTATTTGCTCTGTGGGAAGTTTTTGGTCCCGTGGATCATGCAGTGAGAGACTCCCCCACCCCTCAGGCTGAGCTCAAAGGTTTTTCCTGTTAAGTAAAGGAAATACACAAAGGGCAAGAGATGAGAAACAATGTACAGAAAGTAGTAGGGTTTTGTAAGCATCTTGAGTAAATAAATGTATTGCTTCCTCTTCATCTTTAAAGAGTGGAGCACTTTATGGCATCTAAGTTTGATCCACAGCTTTGTACACAAGAATATATAAACTAGACACAATTTCAATGTTATCAATTTATATAAGAAAATAAGAATCCAAATTCCCCAACTCACATCAATCTGTAGTAAAGTATACATCTAATGTAAAACTGACATCTAAAAGGTTCTTCCCTGTTTTCAGCTAGCTGCTGGACTTTCAGATCTTCTACTTCACATGTGCAAAATGCTCATTAAAAGATAGTCAGGTCTTATAAATGAAAAAAGCACCTCCAAACAACTCTGACAGTAAAAGTACATGTTTCTAATGAAACAAACATACAAACAAACAAAATCAAACAGACAAAAACAAACAAACAAAAACCAAACCAAAATGAAAACCAAGAAACCTGCTGATAAATCTGACTGAAATAGCAAAGGACTTGTTGATACGACTTACACCAGAAGCATTTCTGTCATAAGGCAAAAGCTTGGTTTGTATATGTTTACGCCCTTTGTATCAAGTTCTATATGGGAGTTGTCTCATTATTTACTGTGAGAAAATATCAGAGGCTTGAAGAGTAAGCCATAAACTGCTATTTTTGAAATTCTTGTGGTGTATCATTTCTCGCTTGACATTTTCTTGAGGTACTCTTGACCTTAGGTGTATGCACTCATTAGTACTGGAGTCTAAAGTCAATCTCCCCATGCCTAAATTTCTGAGGATTCCCTTGGAGTCTTAGAAGTGTATCAAGACTAAGACCAAGTGGGACTTTTTTTTGAAGGAAAGTACATCAATTCTGCCTTGAATTTCAGCTGGGGATAGAGTTCAAAATAATACATGGATTTCTTGATATCTCTGTAAATACATGCACTATATATTACATGTATGCTATGCATGACTGTACTGACTGCAAAATTTTCTACTGCTGGTTAACACACTTTGTGTTGGAAGAATGAGAAAGTAAGATCTACAATTTAATTTTGTAAATAGACAGGTTTGGGCAAGCCAGGGAAGAGCTGTGGTCTCCAAGATAAGCATTCACCTGTGGGGTGAGTATTTTGAAGCCTGCCAGTTTAAATCTCATTAATTCTTCTGACTGCCTCATGCCAATCACTGGATAGGAGGCTTTCACAGAAAAGCAGAAAGACTTTTCTTTGTGTTCTTTGTGCAGACAGTATATTGTTGGTTCCAGCCACATGATTTGAAGGACTCATTACAAAAAAAGAATATCTGAAGAGCTGTCTTGTTGTCTGTCGTTGTCAATAGCATGCACACACCACAGATAATTCTGCTCAAACCTTCATCGGCCCACCCAGATTTGGGATGGAAATTAAACAGCTTTGTTCCAGGTCATGACTCTATAATCTCAAACAACTGTTTCCAATTTGCAGACTGCTGGAAGACACATCGTTTTGAGCCACAAACTTCGCAAGAAAATATCTGAATATGAGACTAGTCAAACTCTGCAATGACAGGAGCTAGGTTGGAGAAAGCCCAAGTACCAGTAGAGGTGCTACTGTTGCCATCTTGATGAAGGCAAATTTTTAAATCATTACTTAGAAGCAGTGACTTGGTAAAGAAGATTATTGCAGAGATTCATGTCCTTGTCTCTTAATAAAGAAAGTGGAAAGCATGGTTATGTATGTAGGCAGGAAGAAGCTGAGATGCATGTGTGTGTCTGTTGTAAAAAGCTCCTGTGTGTGTCTCAGTTACAGTGGAGATATGGTCTTCCCATAATTATCTACATTTTAATGAGGAACCTCTATAAAAGTAAAAAGTGAGATACTGTCTGTTTGCTACTCATTAATCATTCTTTCGGAAATTATGGAACAGTTCTTCGGAGAAGAGGGAGCACTTCTTTTGAATGACATATTTTCCATACACATCAGGAGCAATTTGAGATGTAAAAGCAACAAGTGCAAATGAGTTCACCATACTAAAACGTCACCGAGGATTGCAGTAATAACTCCATTCCAGTTAGAAGTAGGTTATTACAATTGCTCTATCACAGATGTTAGAACCTGATGGGGACCTGAACTACTGTCCTTACAAGAGCCAGGGGCTGGAACTTCGTTCCATGCCCCACGAGTATGTGCAGATGTGGTCATGCAAAAGTCAGAGATGACATGCACTATAATTGATGTTATATTCAGCAAAAACATACAGTGAAATGTTAAGATAAATTCCTCTGGCTGTGTGCGTGTGTGTGTGTGTGTGTGTGTGCGTGTGTATGAAAGCAAGCAAAAAACCTACAAAATTTACAGGACATACTGTGTTATTACAAACTACAGAAGACTCTTTGGCTGTACCTTTTGAAGGGGCTGACAGCCATTCTCTGGGAAGTGGTTTGATCACACCAAAATTTAAACTTCCCTGGGAGGTCCTTTGTCCTGTCGTGAGACTCAAGTTTACACATAGTCATGGTGTTGTTTAGATGCAGACTCACACAACCATTTATTAAAGAAGAAAACACTCCTGCAAGCATGAAGTCATACCAGCCTCGGTCCAGAACAATAATTCATCCTCCAAGAAAAATTACCTAAATATGCAGTTAAACTTCCTAATGTGTTCTTCAGAATTCCCGTACCTGGATCATTTGTTGTTCTTCATAATTTGATGATGACTCCATGACAAGATAATATATGTATGTATGAACTGCAAAACACTGTATGACAATGAACAGGTGTATGAGGAACTTGACAAGAATCAGCTCTATGCATGGTCTTTAATACTTTGTCAGTGATAATAGCATTCTGAGATACATCAGTAAGGTGATTTTTAATCTCTTTTTCAAGATCCCCATACATTTTATAATTCAAGTGTTTTAAATCAAAGTTTAAATCAAATTTAAATCAAATGGAGGACGCCTTGCAGATGTCAGCTATTGTATCAATACAGTTACCTGTCAACCAGACCCACAGTCATATCAAACAAGATTGCTGTTTTTCTTTGATGACCTGAATTCTATGAAAATATAAGTTACGTGAACTTTTACAATTTGTAACATGTTAGTTCAAAATAAAGTAATAAAAAATGAAATTAAAAAATATTCTGTTCTGGTAAGGTAAAAGATTAAACCAAGCCTATTAATTTTCATTTTTTCTAAATGCAGTCTTACTGAAACTGACATGTTTCACATAATTAAATTCAATATTTCATCTAAACATATAATTTTTACATTGAAGAATGTTTACTTTGATCTTTTTTGACCAGCTGTGAAACCAAAGCTCTTACTACGAATAATGTTCTAACAATTATGTCATCAGTATTGTCAATTGCCTTGTGAGTCATCCCTAAGAGGCTGATAGCACACAGGCTGTATATCACAAATGTTCTCAGCTAAGTCTTTTTATGCTATCAACACTATTAATATGCTGCATGTAAATCCAATAGGCACAAGCTTTACATGACCCATACTGGGCAGCAGTAACTAAACAACAAGCTGACGGAAATGAGCCAGGGACAGAAGTCCTTTATCACTCGCACAGCCCACTCCCTATGTCTATGATTCTTGCATTTTTACCTAAAAGTAAACTAGTCCAGTGAACGTGGGAAGATTAATGAAGTGAAATTTTGCAGCAATGCCATAGCTCAGGAGAAGAAGAGAGGAGGAAGTGGATACTTGAATATAAGGACAGGGACATCAGTTGTCCATGACCCATATGCTGATATGGGTATAGGAGATGTGTCACAGAGAACTCATCCAGCTTTTCTTCCAGCAAGTGAAGCAAACACTCAGCTGGTGCTGCATTCCTGCTCCAGGGTTTCATTTTCAGGGGCATAGCAGAGCTTGGGTGGTAGAAAACTACACTGTACATTGGCAGTGCTGTTATTTACGCTGTTCTTTCATGTAATTTATTTCTAGTCTTGCAATGGAAAGGCTGATATTCAGCCTTAATTAATATGGATTTTATTTATGTCACCCCTGAAGTCTGAACCTGAATATGGGAGGAAGATAAAGAGGGGAGGAATTGAGAAGGATAGTGAAATGGCATAATAAATCCAAAAAACACATACAATCCAGTACAGACATATTTTAGAGACTGATGTGGTGGGACCACTTGCTGCCACACGACAACAGTCTGATTTAGAAGGAGAATTTCCAATTTGTAAGCATGAGGCAGCCTTGCAATCCTGCCCATCATCAGATTGTTGTGGGCAAACAAGTGGGACATCAGTCCTGATTATAAAGCTGTCAGCACAAGACCAAGGCATTGGCACACTTAAGCATTCCTGCTCTTATCATCCTCCTTCAGTTATAGCTTAAGTACCTGGTATGGTCTGGACTTTTGCTGCCTCCAAAATAAAAATTGGTTTTTTCACTCAGTCACAAAAACTAGCACATTGGTATATTATGAAGCAAAAAGCTGATACCCTCTAGATAAAGGGATTTCATATACAGATATATATATAATGTGCTTGTGTGTGTTTATATATATGCATAAACAGATAACTGCCCTTCATGCCTTGGTCACATAATAATATGATTGAGTAATTTTACGTGCTGAGATCTGAAGGCTATTGTATGAAGGCAATTGTCTGCCTAGGAATAAGCAGCAGTGACTAGCCCTGGAGTTTGTGACACTAAACCTGCTTTACTAGCCCCTTACTTTAGATCAATCACCTTCACAGGCATGTGGAGCTCTGAACTGGTACATAATTATTTTACCCACACCTGTTCATTTAAAAAAAAATAAATTTGTGAAAGAGTAACTTGCCCTTGCAAGCTTGACACCAGCTCAGGACTGGTTTGCCCCACAGCCACGTGAGGCTGGCACAGGACATGAGGGCAATGCTACCACTGTGTTCTATGGCTGGGACACCTGGTAGAAATGTGCTTTGCAACCTCACACCTCATCTGTGTGGATTTAAGAGGCAGGATGAGCACAGACAGTGGGGCACAGACCCAGCACTCAGACTTGCAGGGTTGCCTGGCTTTCCCTCAGTTCAGCCCTCAGAGGTACTTTCAGCATGATGGCAAACAGCGCCCTGAAATCTGCCCAGCCCCTGGCTCATGGGCTCAAGCTGCTGCCAGCACAGGCACTGCTCCAGTGAGGAAAGGTGTCTCTACTCTAGAAGGAAACAGTCACTACACCATATCTGCGCTAACACTATACAGGGGCAATTAAAAACGGGCGTATGGTGGCATTCAGCCGCAACATGCTTCTCAAAGTGAGCTTTGCTGCTGGGACAGGTCTTTCCATTTCTTGCTCTCAAGTTGAAACTTATGCAAATGTACTATTTCTGTGTTATTAAATACACCTCAATCTACATTCATCGAAACAGCTTTTTAGCATTTTACAGGTCAAAATTAAATTTCAATTTAAACCAAACAGTCAGCACCTGCAGGCTCTTAGTACATGTGTGCATTCCCCGGTACGAGGGTAGCCAAATCAGCTGGTTCTGCTTGAGCAGAGAGGCTGAACCAGACGACCCACTGTGATACCTGCAAACCTTAGTCATTCTGTAATTCTGTGGTTCACTGATGGGGCAAAGTTTAGTTATCTACCACCTCACAGTTTATGCCTGGAGCTAATGAAGTGCACTGATACTTCAGTATAAAACCAGGGAGAGTGGATATATTCCTCCTCTCCCACAGCATCAGGGTGAGAGCCCCGGAAAGCTGACAGGGTGGGCAGCGGTTTGCTGACCATTCCGTCCGGATGTGTCTGAGAGTTCCCAGCTGACAGGGCTGCAGGGACAGTCTGCAGCTGGCTGCCCAGAATGCCCCATTGTACTGTGCTATTTAAGGCTTCTTCATTTAGCAAAACCTTTGTAGTCAGTGTTGTAGAAGAGCCAGGCTGGCAATGTTTATCACAGTCACCATAGCTTGTGCAGTGCTCTATTCTGATTAGTTTCTGATGGCTTTGGATTTCATGTCTGTACTAAATGAACTTTGCTGATTTTGAAATAGTTGGAATTGTTGACTTACATAAGGACATATTCAATTGTCATACTTCTCTGACGATAAATAACCAGACTGCTGGCCTCAAAGGAGATGGATACAGCAGCAAAAACATTGTTTCTATTAACATCAGCTGGAGATTTTCCAGGTGATTTTCTTTTCCTTCAGAAAACACTGATCAGATAAAATTAAAAAGCCAGTAAAGAAATTATTTGGTCATTGGTTATAGTTTTCAGTGGGAAATTAGTGATGCCTTTTATGTGATAAACCTGTATGATTTATATTGTATTATGCTTTTGCCTAGAAGTTAAGCAATAAAAGAATCAAACCCAGATGTCTTGGCCTAATCAAGATATAGAGCCCTTCTCCAAATAATGTATTTCATGTAAAAGCATTCTTAGCATTTCCAAGATTAAATATGCAAAGTACTTCATTTCGTAGTAAATGATAACCTTTCAAATTTTGATGTTGAGCGAGGACAAAAGGTAGGACTAAGGCACTGAAACTTCTTCTCATGTAGATTTTTTTTTTCTGGATTGAAAGTGTAATGCAGCAAGCTGTAATGCATCAAGCTGTGGAAAAAATAATTACTCACAAACATTTTGCAAAGAAGATTAGCAGGGCTTTCCCAGGACTAGAGGAAGTTAGGGGCAATGGGTCATGGGTACAAAGCAGCTGCTTAAAACATCTTGTTTCACTATCTATATGACAGAGATAGAAATAGGGAAAATAATTTCTTTTCCTGAAAAATGGAATTCTTGAGGAACAAGAACTGCCTCTTGACATAGAGAGGGAATATTCATTACAGTGATGCACAACCATTACAGGGTAACAGGAATACTTCAGAGTTCAGCGTAAAGCAGACCAGTAATCTCACACTGGCCTAGTTTCCTCTTGTCCACTAAAGCATTAAAATACCCCCTTTTAATGTCTTTTTTTGTTGTTGTTTTTGGTGTTTTTGGTTTTTTTGCAAAGAGCACGGCTCAGTTGAGGGAAGAATCAAGCCTTGCCAGAAGGAGGAATTCTTAAATAATTCCTAGGTCCTTTGGAAAATGACTGGAAGCATTGAAATAGAATATTCCAGGGGAATTTAGACATTCTTTCACCTTGAGTATTTTTTGTTAGCTTGAGGATCTTTTGGTTCATTCTTTACAGTTATGAAGATATCGAACACTTGTACATAAATATGCAATGAAAATAAACATCTATACTTTGGTTTCAATATCTCATCAAATATTCAAGATTATTTAATTTCATTTGAAACAGATATTGGGGGCTTTTAGACTCCTATGGCTCAGACCCAAACAAAAAATGCATTCCTAACTCCTGCTGCAACACATTGGAAACAGAGGCCTGTTGATTGCAATCCTTGAAAGGACAAAGGAAAATACTTTAATGAGTTTAAAGATCTGTGACTGATTTGAAAAATTTCTTTTTGCCAGTATTTTAATATCAGATCTGGGGAGCTTTCTTAGGTACTGTCTGGCTCCATTCTGATCTACCCAGAACTGGCTCTGTCTCCCAAGTTGTATTTGCTTCATGTCTACACCAGGTGAAAGAAGTCCACAGCCCTGATCACCTAGTCATCCCTTGAAGCAGCTTAGTCTTATCTCTGTATTTGTGTCCCAGTTAATTCTCAAAGTCTCCTGCAATTATGAGTTTAATATCTACTTTTATTATGTACATAGTTAATTTGCTTTTCTCTGCTAGCACTGCCTACATTGGTGGTAGGCATCCAGGTGGCAACAGAGACCATTTTACAGACGCTTGTAGTAGAACTGCAGTGCCATCACTGTGGTCTGCTCTCTTTCCCCAACAGCCGTCACCAGGAGGAAGATGTTGATGATGAAACAACATGATTACACTAAGAAAATCCTCAGTGGACTCAACAGTCAAAACTATAAGTAAGAAAAGTACATGGTACCTATATGGTGACTGACTTCGCATGTCCAAACTTAGATCTCAGTTTAAATGCCTGAACTCTCCTTAAGGAAGTGCATAAGGAAGTACGTTCCTGATCTTTTGTTTTGGGTGCCCTGCGTTGCTGGACACGACACAGGTCTGGCCAAGACCCCATCTATCCCTGTGTCCTAGTCCTTCCAAGAGAGACTTATTTTCTTTCTTATTGGTCAGCAATGCATCAAACTGCAGTTGAGTGTACCAAACCAGACAGAAGCACACCTAGGGCTGTGCCAACAGATGGTGAGATCCATGCTAACATTCTTCAACTCTTTTCCATCCATTCTCCCCCAAAGTCTTCTAGCATCCAAAACTGTGTGTCTTCTGTCTAAGCTAGTGAGCTCAGACTCGTGTCCAAAATACAGTATAGAAGTATCTACAAAAATCTGGCTCTGTCTACCTAAAAGTTGAGTATTCAAAATTGCGACTTCTGGAACTGATTATTATAATCTTCATGAGATTTAATATGTACTCGATAATTTAGGAAATAAAATAGTAAAACGTTAACACTCTAGAAAGAAGTAGAAAAGAGAAAGTTTCCTGCAGCTGGTCTGTAGGTCTTGCACTGTGTGCAAGTGGCACAATTAATACACTTTCATATAAATGCTGGAAGAACTACTTTTGATTTCTGGGGGCTTTTATTTTGTAATTTCCAGCTACTGTGTCACTCACACAAGACTGTAGACCTATTGGTAATAAACTCTTCAACAGACCAGTTATGTTTGTTAATATTTGTCTCTGCCTGCTCATAAAAGAATAAATGATCTTGTTTATAATACAAGACAAAATCATGTTGACTTTATGGATAATTGCCAGACTGAAAAATTCAGGAATTGTTACCACTAAAATCAGTGCCAAGGGGCTGAGATTATTAATTTTAACAGTCTTTGTTGTCTTGAACTCTTCTCAACGCCTAGACATCAAAAGCAAGTTCATTTCTACTTCATCCTCATCTGTAAGAAATGAGTGGCTTTGCCCTTGCTGAACACAGGCTCTGGTGCCTCCCACATTTGTTTTCTTTGTCCCAATCCCCAATTAGCAGTGGATAAGGAATATTTGCGCATAAAATTAATAACTAAGCTTGCTCTTCTGGGGAAAAGAAAAGGTCATGAGCTACATTTCTGTCTTTTAATGGAAAAGGATTTTTATGTAACCTTGGTTACCACTGGTATTCTGAAAACTCAATGCTGTACACAAATTTGGCTCCATGGGGGTAATCCTAGGTGCATTGAGAGGAAGAAGGGCCACATTCCAGCAGACCTCGCCGTTTCCAAGTAATGTGGAAGGTCACTCATCTCCAGGTAGGCTGATACCCTCAGTAACCATCTTGCCTTGCCCACACCACAGCTGGGAATTCCATGGAATTCCAACCTACTGCAGTGACTTCAGCATGGCTGTATCTTCAGCTTTTCTTGTTTCTTTCTTTGTTACTCATCTCTGTCCCTGAGGAGAGTCTCCAACTTCCAGCAGAGAGAGGAAGAAATGTCACAAAACTGATTTGCAACATGAAACACATTGTGATGAAGGCCTGGCCCTTCTAATCTGAAATCTCTCATTTGCCACTTGATTTTGACAAAACCACAAGTACCTCAAACATAGTTTCTCACTTAGCTTTCAGTCACCTGAATTTACTTAAGATCCATGCTATTACACTAATCAATTATTTTTCTCTTTTAATTCTAGTGTGTCTGCACAATGCAGACAATAAAATACTGGCAGAAGGAGCTGCAAGATAAGAATAGGTAGAGGTTTGAACATTTTTCAAATTAACCCAATTGCTTTATGTCATTTGAGAAGATAACATGCTTTTTTCTCTCACTGCTAATAAAGCTGAGGCCTCAGAAATCCCCAGAATGGGACAATTTGCTCAGCCTCAGCCATGGTCTTTTTGCAATTGCCTGGGAAGAGCAGATCACCCCAAGTGGGGCCACCTACACTCATTGGTGGAGGGCCAGAGCAGGCACACTCATAGACAGACATACTGTTTCCAATGTCCAGCCACAGCTGAACTGACAGTACTGACTGTCCTTCCCGACCACATCCTGAAGGGAGAGGTTTCCACCCATAAAAGACAGCACTCCTTCAGCCCAGTGAAGCCCAACAAACTTCTGAGCACAACCAGAGCTGTAGCTGTCAGCCACATGTGATCCCAAACCTTTCACTCCTATAAATTTTCCAAATGCTTACATTTTTATACAGGACATACACTAAATTAGAGTTTATATTTGATTAATACCATTTTTCTTTGATTTGCACAATGACTGTATATGGCCTACAGTGTTTATGGATGCTTCAAAACTGACATGTGAACAGCACAAACAGCACAATGAGCCGGGATCTGTGCCACAGTGAAAAAGCTGTCATTTTGGCAAATAAGGAAGGTGCAATGGTTGAGTGATGCCTTGTAAGGGCCTTTGGGGGCCACAGGGATGACTAGGGAATTTTGAATACCTTCTAAGAGTAGAATGAAAGAAATCACTGAAAATTCAGGTTCTTTTTGTGAAATGGAAAATGGAAAATAGTCCAAGGATGACATTCATTGTTATTCATGGGTATCTCATTCTATTTCTTTTTTTTTTAAGCCTTTAAAGAACTTTTCAATGTCCTGCTATTGTTTGCCCAAATCATTCTATGACTAATCATGGTTGTTGATTCTGAAATAGACTTAGAACATAAGGAAAATAAGCTCTAGGGGATTAAATAGAATTCCATTTGAAGGCCCATTTTAAGGTAGTACCAAAAAAATCTATCTGTTTCCTACGCGTAAGGCCCAAGCATCTACATAGGCAGTTATCCAGAAAATTTCTGTAAGTGAGAGTATCTGGAGACAGCACAGAACATTTGTGCAAGCTGTTTCTGGAACCATTTTCTGTGAATAGAACACATGGACCCTAATCCACCAGAAGACAATCACACTGCTTAATTCTGGACATATAAGAAATGCCCATTGCATGATGTACCTGGGCAGATCAGCTATCTGTGCTTTTGAAAAGCCTTTAGTAAGTAAGCAAGCAAGTTTTATTTACTTTCAGCAGGACATATGCTTCATATTAACTTAAGTACTCTGCTAGAGTTTTTCACTCCCAAGATGGGCTCTATTTGCTTTTTTCCTTGATCTGGGACTAGTTTAAACAAAAATATTCATCACTTTTAATTCTTTGTGATGGGCAAGTACCAAGAAAAATGAACATACTGAAGCTGCAAAATCTGCTTGAGGACTCCAGGCAAGGTACAAAAAGGTGGTGTTAAGTATGTGATGGAGGGTGCTGTTATTCTTCTGATAGTGAGCCTTTAGCCTTGCCCCAACTGCTTTTACCCTGAAGTTTCAAGTGCTTTCATGCAATGGAGCCTGCAAGGACAAGATTTGGGGGAGGAAAGCCTACTGCAGCAGGCTCAGAGACAAAGCTTGCAGCAGCAGTGATCAGCAGCAAGTCCCTGATGATTTCCTGCTGACAGAACCACGTTCAGGTGGTGCATGGGCAAAGCACCTCTTTCCAAAGTGACCAGTGCAGTCCTGCCCTGCACAGCAGCAGCCAGCCTTCAGCTTCTGTCCTGGCAGCACAGACTGCCAGAGCCCTGGGGTCACCAGGGCACCGAGTGATGACTTCTTCTGTTATACACATGCATATCGTCTTGTGTTGACTATGGATCCCAGCTCAGAGACTGTACATGATAGGATTGTTTGCAAGGTCTCAGCGAAAAAATGGCACTTTCTTTAGGGCACAGATGTTGCCACCTGCTTTTCAACACCTCGCTGTAACTTTACACACGTGTTCTGGGTTTATTTTGAAACAACATATCACAGCAGGAAGTTTAGAGCTGTCCTCAGACCCACTTCCAGGAAAGGACTCTGACTGTGTCACCCACACTGACAACCAGCTCTGCTCTGTGACTGTTGAATTTGTTGTGCCTCAACTCAAGCAGGAAGAATATATGTTGGAAGAATCAACCTTTCCTGCTGTTCTCTTGTGAGTGCTAGGTATAATCTTTACAAAACTCCCCTAGAATACAATTACTCACCTTCCTTCTAGTAAGAAGGAGTATGAAATATTTGATGGATATATTATTTTCAGTTCAGGTAGCGCCTGCTGGTCTACTCCATCACCATTCTAATGAGTTTTTCAAATTAACTCTGCTCCATTTAGGTGAAGTAGGTATAGATCTACACCCATCTTTGAAGCCAAAGGAAACACCTCTGGACTTCTAGAGCACCCTGTCAATTGCCTGCCTGGGCAAGGAGGGTACCAAGATAGAGAAATATCATAGAAGCATAGAATGGTTTGGGTTAGAAGGGACCTTAAAGATCATGAAGTCCCAAGCCCCCTGCCCCGAACAGGGACACCTTCCACTAGTCCAGGTTGCCCAGAGCTCCATCCGTCCTGGCCTTTAACACTTCCAGGGATGGGGCATCCACAACTTCTCTGGGAAACCGGTTCCAGTGCCTCACTACCCTCAGGGTAAAGAGTTTTTTCCAAATATCTAACCTAAACATACTCTTGTTCAGTTTGAAGCAATTCCCCCTTGTCCTGTCACTACATTCTCTTGTAAAAAGTCCATCTATAAATCTGCTGAGGGTGCACTTGATCACTATATGTCATTAATAAAGATATTAAACAGTAGTGCTCAACATGCAGAGCCCTTAGGGTCACTGATGCCCATCAGGAGGGACTCTGAGCCACTGACCATTACCCTCTGGATGTAACCACTCAGACAGTTTCTTATCCATCTAACAGTCCACACAACAACTCAAGGCTTTATTTGATAAATGACATCTCTAGGCCTTTCCTTGTGCACTGGTGTATCACCCCATCCTTGAAGGCCAGCAGGGTTGGTCAGGCAGGACTTGCCCTTGCTGCAGCCATGCTGGCTGTCCAAAATCACCTGCCTGTCCTCCATGTGCTTTAGCACAGCTTCTAGGAGGATCTGTTCCATCATCTTCCCAGGTGCAGAGGTCAGGCTGGCCTCTGACTACAGGCCAGTAGTTCCTAGGTGTCCTGACAGCTGTAGGCTTCTGCCTACAGTAGAGCAGCTATCTGCATGCTTCAAACACTGGTCTCTGGCTGCACAAAAGGTCAAGCTTTCAGTTTATGTTCTGAAGGAACAAGGTAACTACTTTTAAGGACACTTGGTGTCAAAATATAACATAAGCAAGTTGGTATTCCTGTGCCTCCCAGAGTGGCCACATGTCATTGCAATATTTGGGAATATTGCAAGAAGTACTGCATTCCACAGTCAGAAATAAAGATTCCTGTGTAATGCTAGATTTCTTTAAAAAGAAGGAAGAGGAGAAAAACAGTTCCAAACAAACTCTCAAAATGACTGAAATTTACAAAAAGCACAATTTGTAATAAGAAAATAAAGGCTACAGAGTGCTTTCTGTTGTGGTAATTTCAATCAAACTGCATTATATTATCATCTTATTTGTATTCATGACTACTTAGGATGATCATGCTTAAAGAGAAAGTAGAACTAAAGAAAAGAAGAACGAGCAAGATAGAAACACACTGAATACCTTATGTATTCTGAAGCAGCCTACTCATTGGTTAGAGGTGCTGGACTAACTGTCCCCTGACTGCCTCATCAGAATTCCCCACATACCTATGGTCCTGTAAAAGGAGGGACATCACACTGCAGTCAACCTGGCATCCATTCAGTCACTGGGTGTGGTACTATGCACAACAAACCACAAGGATAAAGCTGTCAGTGTCAAGGCTCTACTCTGTGATGATTCAAGACATTTAATCTTCCAGTTGGGCAAACTGTGATGACACCAATGAGTGATGTTTTGCATCAGCCCACAGACCCCAGCAGGCTTTCTGCAACACTGTTGGTCCAGCTGTCATGTTCTCCCAGGCTGGCATGGAGAAATGGCAGGCCCAGCATCCAGTTCTCCACGTTCATGCTGGGTTTCTGTAGCTGTTTCCATAAACAGTCTGACCTTCATTTCAACAGTATTCCCATGTTTTCATCTCTGGCTACTCACTCCACTCCTCCTAACACTATATCACAGTTCTTTTCTCCACCATTTGGGGCAACAAGCTCATTTGTCAAAGAGACAAGATCTTTAAGTATGTAGAGGAAGAAACTCATCAACACTGCTTTTGTCCCACCATTTTTTTTGGAGGGGAGCCAAGGGTCAGCTAGCCATGAAGAACATGGCTAGTTTCTTTAAGTGAATTTTAAAATAAATGTTGGTCAAGGGCATAGTGCCCTCATGACAATGAAAAGGGGCCCACCCTGGAAGGAAACCAGATATTTGAGAATGCCACTACTCCCAGCCAAAGGCAGCCACCTGCCTTGGGTGCTGCAGGTGCAGGGGGACTGCAGTCAGCCCCTGGCTACTGCTGGGAGCAGAGAAGCAGAGACAGTGCCAAATTGCTGCTGGTGTACATGACTTGAGCATGAAACAGAGAGAGGCAGTGCGGGGTGAGCAGCAGCTGACTGTGCTGGAGGGAACCCCAGCCATCGTAGCATCAGAGCTTCCTACCATGCCAAATCCTTGGCCTCCCTTCTCAGCTCTACACCTGAACAGCTGATTTTGAGATTCACTGACAGAAGTGTGTCCTTCTTGATAATGTAAGAGCTGAGATGCTCCATGGAGTTAAAAGATTTTTAAAACTCCCTGCCTTGAGGCAGGTCCCCCACACGAGAGGTACCTCAGATGAGCACCTGCAAACTGCAACACCATCACTTCCTGGGGCGTGATGTACAGCAGGAAGGTGAGGGCACAGTCTCCAGGTGCAAACCATTGGATTTATCTGCCGAGGTAGAGCTGAACATTCATGTTATTGACGAATTTTTGGAGCAGTGATTTTATTTTTTGGAGCAGTGATTTTATTTTTTGGAGCAGTGATTTTATTTTTTTGGGTTTTTTTCACCCAGACTCTTCCAGCGCCCAGTGCCTTCCTGCAGCAGTGAGATGAGGCTGAAGACTCAGAAATAAGCACTTCCTAGAGGAGCACAGCCCTAGGGCTGGCAGATGTCACTAGCAGAGACTGCATGAAGGAACAGGAAGGACTGCAGTGCACAGAGCTCATCAGTAGGTGCCAGCTAGGGGATGCTCTGCTCTGGACAAAGGGCAGCCAGAACTACAGTCACATCATCATGGTCTCTGTGAATGTTTAATGCTCTGTTCTTGAGAACTGACTATTTTAGATCTGGAAATCAGACCAATGCCCTTTTCAGGTTTTATGGTAAGTGTGAAATACTGTGGCAGATCTCACAGCTCTGATTCAGCAGGGAAAGGATACAGCAAAAATGGAGAGAATTTATCATAGTGGTGGAAGTAGATATGTTCCTCCACTAGTGTTTGGGGGACCCATGCAGAAAGGAGACCTGGATGGTATTTTGGCAGTAACAAGGAGCCAGCAAATCAGCTTCTGTCTCATGCTGTGTCCCACTCTGTGTCATCAGTGACAGCCATGCCACTGCCAAACATCATTAGAATCATAGAATCATTTAGGTTGGAAAAGAACCTCTAAGACCATTGAATCCAATGGTTAGCCCAGCATTGCCAAGTCCACCACTAAACCATGTCAAGAGCTAAACAAAGCATCATTTCCTTGTCTTTTAAATTTGTAGAAGGTCCTTCCCAATCATCTCCATGCCGTGTTGAGTGTGGCATGCACTGCCTATTCTTTGCCCTCCCCAGATCTGTAGGATTATTCAGTCCTTATTGTCGATGTCTGAATGGAAAAGCTATGCAGTAGGTCTGAGCCACAGAGACAAGGTGAAAACAAACTGGAGAATTTAGAATGCCAGCTGCTTCCTGATGCCAAGTTGAAATTAATCAGGCTGCTTGATCACTACTGTGATTGCTAACAGAGAAGTGTATGTATATTGCCTTGTTTTCTCTCTATTCCAACCTGCCCTGGGGTCCTATAATTTACAGGTAATTAAGTTCAGCAAAGATTATTGAAAAACAGAAATGGAAGCCAAGCTAACTCACGTTTGTTCATCTGCCAATGATGCAACAGTATAATTTTACACTTACCTTTGGAAATCTCTACTACAGACTCACACTAAAGGGAACTTAACTATGCCAGAACCTAAAGGGATCCCCATCCCTTGGAAGGAATTGTGTCAGACTAAAAATCACTTAGGAAAATCACCACTTCTTCAGGTAAAAGGCCATCCAAGTCTAATATCTTCCCACTTCAGTCTTTACAGATGTCTAATTCCTACAGAAGCTAAAAAAGATGGTGCAATTTTGGATCCAGGGGAACTATGTCTAGATAGGATATTAGAAGGAGAGAGAAGGAATATTCTTCTTTATGATTCTTCCAAGAGGTCATGGCATAGCATACCTATGGAGTAAAACTACCTGAGCATTTAGTGGCTTTCTGACCAGCACTTCAAAGTTTTCATTGTTTAAAGAGTTTCCTTAAGAAAAACACAAACACAAATAAACAAACAAAGAAAACCCACGTTATTCTTTTGCAGGGAAAAATTACTTCAAACTGTTTAAGAAACACAACCATGAATGTGCTCTTTGATTTTCAAGTTTGATAACAAGCTGAATTTTGTGTTATTGTAAAAATCACTGCTGTATTTGCTCTGAAAATTCATGTTAAATGTTCAAAAACAGGTGCAATAATGTTTTTAAAATAAAATACTTAGCTCTGGTACTATTAAAGTTCACAACGAGGCATAAAGAAAGTCCATCTTTCAATCAGAACTCCCTTTTTTTCATGAGAATATAAAGTATTCACACTAACAATAGAGGTCTATCTATTACAGTCCATCTGTCAGTGGCTATTGACAGATGTCAAGGGGAAACACTCTATTTGAGCTTTTTACTCAAAGTCCAGCCATGATTTCCTGAGCTGGAGGTCACACCCAGGCCATAAAACATCCTGTGGCAACAAGTTCTTTCCATGTCCTGTGAGAAAAAGTACTGCCTTGACATTAATTTTATGTTGCCTTTGTTTTATCTTTTACAGTGGTTGCAACAACCTTGTTTTCTCAAGAGGTGCAAAATGTTTTTCAAAATTAGAAAGGTATACTATATATTCTTGTTAGTGACATCAAGATAAGGTAAGGTAAATTAGAATATGGTCAAATAACGTGTTTCTTCCAATTTATGAGAATGTTTTCTTCATTATTTTCACAATTCTTTTTGTTTAATTCACCTTGTGCACAGAAAGACTACTAACTTGCTCCCTCTCAAGCCATTTCTCATGGCCCAATGCATTTGCACAGACCTCTTGTGCTGAGATGAGTTCCACTTTCTGTGTATGAGAAGGTCGTTCTAGGGCCTGAAGTACATTTCAAAACAAAACCAAAACAAAACAAACAAACAAACAAAAACAGAAAACAAAACCATTTTTAGACAAATAGTTTCAAAAGGATGTCATGAAAGCCCATTGAGTTAGACGAGATTCTGTTAAGGTCAGAATCTGACATAAATTCCCCTAAGAAGCATATCTAATCTTAAAAAATGCATTGTATTTACTCCTATTTCCTGTTATATCATGCCAGTGTATGTCATGAAGCCACTGTGAAGGTTAGTACCAGGATAAAGCATGATTTTAAAATGTTCTGAATGCAATTGACTCAGTGGTCACGTTTCCAGTCCTAACACTGCTGCTGGCTGTTTCAAATTAAATCGAGTTATGGCCAACCCCTAGTCCACATCTGAGGATAAGAGCATGCAAAACAGAACTGGGAAAACTGAGTTTGTGTTCCTGCTTATGAACAAGTAGACAAGTCATCAACTCAGAAATCAGCAGCTATTAGTTTACTGGCAATTCATGCAGTTTATAAATAGCCACAGAAGTTTGTAACAAGACTACTACCACCCTCCCCTCCACAAAATAAAGCACAGCTAACTGTGATTGCAGTAACAACAGGGAGCCCAAGTGGTAAATTCCTAAGACAGTTGTTAAACTGGAGCTGGATAGGGAGTGAAAGGTAAGAGTTAGAGTGCAGAGAAAAGGGTTTACACATATTGCCAGCCCAAATATTTAGACCTCGTGAGTCAGAATCATGAGGCTAACTTGAAAATGCTCATAAATTTGATGGTTTGTCTCACAGATTTTAGTCTGTAGCTTTTGAATGCAGCAGAGGGCCAACAAACACACGTTTCCTTAATGAATTTGGGAACTTCCCTCATTGCACATACAAGAAAGCTTTGGGAGAAAGACGTAAATGCCAAAGGCTGAAATAAATGGGCAGTCATTTTCATATCAAAACAGGAGAGGTCCCATCACTGACTGACATGGAAAAGCAGGCAAAGCCTGTATATTCCTTTCCTGCACCCCAGTTAAGTGCCTTCCTGAAGTTGCAGTGTTTCCTGAGAGGTGGCTACAGGCCGAGGGGCCAGAGAGGCCAGGGTGGTGCTCTGACACCTCTCACCTCAGAGCTGCCACGGGGCAACCAGCAGGGACCAGGCTGGCTGCACTTCGGCACCCACATGCCCGCGGGGTGCTGCACCAGAGCTAGCAACACTGGTGTCTCCAAACACCTCTGCTGACTGTGACACCCTGCCCTGGCCCACAGGGCATTGCTCCACCCTGTGTGGAGGTGCTGCTGGGAGATGGGAACATACCAGTCTGGAGATCTTGAAGAAAAATATTTAACCACACACTTGCTTGTGCATTTAGTTTGACTGTAGCTTTGGACTGCCCTTTTCAGTGTCACGTTCAGGCAAAAACAGCAGGTTTCCTCTGTTCATCTGCTACAGGTCCTGAGGCTGAACTACCAACCTTGCTGCAGGAACAGGGAAGAGAAGTGAGAGGAAAAAGTCTCCTGTATTAACTCTAGTTTAGCCTATTTAGAGAATTCAGACAATTGTTATGTCTCTTGATTAGTGAATTGCTGCTTTTACAGATAAAATATGAACAGGCTTGAACAGAAAGATGAACATCTATTAAAGAGGAGAATGCAAACTGATTTTAGATCCTCTGGTTGGCCCTATTCTAGAAATGTTATTATTTTTGTAAATAAATTACATGACATTTTCACAACCTCTGGGCAATATCTACTGAAGTTAACTCTTTGAAGGACTGAGGCTTTCCTATTTCAAAGTTATTTCAGTGTCCTCTTCCAGGCAGACTGTAAGTCAAACAAAACCTAGCCCAAAGCTCCTGTTGCAGACCTGATTTTCAATCATTACCATGTGGCAAATTGGTACAGGCATCACACCAAGCAAAAAAAAACCCAAACCCCAAAATCTGAATATTGATTATCCATCCTGTTTTCAAGGACTTTCGGCATATAAAATTTTTTCCAAGCTTTGAGAGACTACTGGAATTCTGGAAGTTACAGTGGTGATCTTTCAGTGAAAGATTTCAGGGCCATTTGCAATTTTTAAATTTGCTTAGGAGTGTGCTACTCTCTCGTTGCAAAAACCATGCCATTCCTTTTAATAACAGCTTGTGAGCAGTGTGTTCACACAAAGAAGCAATATACCTACTAGTGACTAGATCAGAAAGGGTCTGTCCAGCAGACAGAATTTTGCCTATTCAATGTGGCAAATCACTTTTTCATGCTTGCAAGGTGCTCTTTGCACGTTGCCTGGGGACATTTCTTCCTGGGGTGCTGCTGGGTGCTGGGGGTCCAGCTCTAGCTGAGGAATGAGCCAGGCAGGAGCAGGAGGTGGTGGTGTTGTATGTGTGCACTCTTCCACACTACACACTGTCACACTGCACAGAATGAGCAAAGCCCTCTTGCACCAGCAAATCAATAGTGCCTCAGTAGTAAGCTAATATTTTCAAGCTGTGGAAGTAATTAGTCTTGCCCCATTTCAGACACCATTACTGAAGTCACTGTGCATCCAGCACCACTGCCCCAAACAATGCTGGCAGCAGGGATGCTGAGTGGCACACCACGTTGGCCATATTCACTGAAGTCCTCATGGCCACAATAAAGCTCTCACAGGCTAGATGGCAGCAAGACAGCAGGCACAATGTCTGCACACAGCACAAGCAAATTCTTTGACTTATTTATGGGTGAATGGATAAAGTCAAGATATGTTACATATATGTAACATAAGCAATCACACCTATGTGCACATCCAACTACACTGACAGTTGTCTCATTCTTCTGTTTCAACTTCCCAGTCAAGCACTGCCTTCTCCCAACATCTTTACCATCTTTATTTACTCTGCAGTTTATCTCCACATATACCTTGAAAAATTGTGTGTTTTTTTCTAAATAAAGACAGAAGAGTAAAATCTCCTGTTCCATGGAAAGAGAATCATCTGAGTTTACTCCTTGCCTAAGGAGCAGCAAGAACATTCCCCTTCACAGGTTTTCATATGCCAAAGTACATCGGGTTTATCATTGGTTTAATTCATAAAAAATGCAATAACCTGGAGCCCTCCTGTTGCAGCAGAGCAAGTGGGAATCCAATCTTTTACAGCGATGTCTTGTATGGAAAGAAGTCCTTGGCTACCAGCTAGAAGTTTGCTTGTTCACAGCTGGTCCAGAGGTATTTTAGCACACAGAATCTGATGCCTGAGGAGGAGGATAGTTTAGATGTTTGTGACCACAGATGGGTCTAACTGCAGCGGAACGACTGTACAAAGGAAATAAGATGCATGGACAGCAGCACAGACAGGACTTTCTGGACACCAGGACTAGCAGCTGCCTCAGGCAGCTAAATTATATGAAGGTGGCAACTAGTGCAAAATTTTGCCAGCTCTGTTGACCACTTGTATGGCTGATGGTCAAGAAGCTGAGACCACCAGGGGCACAAAACGGTTCCCCATCACCTTCACAAACCACTCCAGGTGTCTCAATGTCACAGACAGGATGGAAGGCATCAAAAGGACAGTGAGGAACTCTGCACATGGGAGGTGCAGGTGTATCCTTCTGCAGTCCATTTACCCTGTATTCTGCTAGACCCCCGGCTTCAAGAGTAGCCAGATCCTTGTATGCAGTGGTAAAACTATTAAGCATTTGGGTTTTGCTCTTTTGCTCAAGAATCTACCCAGGTACTCAGGTAGGCTTTCAAAGATGAGAGAAGACCACCCGAGGGATGCCTGAACAAAAAAGGAGCCTGAACGGCTTCCACCCACCCAATACTACAGCAACCAGGGAAGCATCTGTTGGCACAGCAAGGTTAGAGAGGGGTGTAATGCTGCTCTACATCTTTTTTCCCACTCACTGTAGAGGACAAAAAGAGAGGCAGTCCAGTTGACGGAAATAGTTTCCACAATAATATTCTAGATGCTGCTGAGAAAAGTTTTGTATTCCCTAATCACAAAAAAATTACATAGGTTTGTGGCTCAGGTTGTCTTTTCTTGTTGCTGTCTTTGAAGTGGGTTTGGTTTTTCGGAAGGAAAAATCCATCTTGTTAGATAGAATGGTTTTTCAAACAGGGATGGAAGAAGTAGGTCCTTACATATTCTTTATTCCAAATCCGTTTAAGTTGCCACTCTCCACATGTGCTGCTCCATATTTTGTGGCCCACATATTCTAGAAGAATTTTCAGAGGCAAGTAGCAGAGACCACAGAAACCTGAATGAGCTCTCTCGGAAATGTGATCTCCTCCCTGGCCACCTCAAATGGCAGCAAAGCAATTCTGAGTGTTCAGCCCGAATGCGGGTTGAGAGAGAAAGGAGAAACAAGAATCAACTCTCCGAATGCATTAGCTGTAACAGGCAGCCAGAGCAATGCTAATCCTAACCCAAAATCTGTGCACTATTTTGGGCCACAGGAACTTGGGTGTCTGCATGGTGTCTGCGCTTTGGTCAGCCTGAAAGGCAAGTAAAGTGGCTTGTCATTGGCAGATCCTAATCTCCCAAATACTGGTGGTAGCTACTTGCCTCACCTCTCAAGAAAAGGACTGACAGCCACATTCAGGAACCCTAGAGAAAGGCAGAAAACTATGTCATACGATGCTGATGATCAGACCATCTTGGGTATTGCCAGTCAAATTCCCCACAGCTGCCAATATTCCATCTGGAGACTTTCATTTAAAGAATGCCCTGCTTTGCTATAATCTGTCCCAGAGTGGGATTTCACAGTGTTATGCCTGTTCAGCAGACTGGCTTATCTCAACCAGTCTTATTATCAGACAGTGCAGTTTACAATAATAACGAGACAGCAGTTAACCCAATTTGGCATATCTTGTGACAGTCACAAGAGACACGTTCTCCAGGACAGAGAAGCTTTAAAACAAGTTGCCCTTGTTTGGTGAGAGCTGCAGCTCCTTTGTTGAAGCCTGAATGCTCTGTCTAGAGGACAGGATTCATAAAACACATTGAGCCATGAAAGGAGCAAAGATTCCCTTTCAGACTCAGTTGTTTTCAGAAAAGAAAACAACGCATTATACTAACAGTGACTTTTTCCCCTCTTTTTTTACTCTTTTCCCAGCAGAGTACATAGTACACTGCACAGATGAAATGGAGTGAGATTCCACAGAAGGGATAAACAAGGAGATCTTTAACTCCCAGAATGGGCTGCTCCATCAGAGGTGAAAAGTTAAATGCACCCTGCAGCAATCGTTCGACTTGTAAAGATTAAAATTAATGTCTTGGCAAGATACTTTTGGGAGTATTATGGAGAGTGATTAATGCAGTCTTCTTTAGCCATCATTACCTCCCTCACCCACACCTCAAAAACTTGATCATCTGCATTTCTTCCTTTTATTTTTATTATTTTAAGATTGTTATCACCATACTGATTTGTCTGCAGCTTCTGACCAGAGAAAGAGCACAGCCATCATGCCTGTGTTCAGACAGACCTGCCAGCTATGGAGTAATGGATCAGCATGAGCAGAAAAAGAAGACTGGAGTCAGGACATGCTGTGCAATTAAAGTAACTATCTACTCAAGACAAAAGCAAGCTTCACAGGCTTGCATATCTATTCTTGTTAGAATATGTGGAACATATTCACAATACGAGAAGCTTTGTCACTGCTTGCTGCTTTAAAATAAAGTAAGGAGCATGCACTTCTTTCCTTAGAGAAAAGCTTTTTGATTTGGTCAGCAAGAGGTAATCACATGAGTGATAGGTATTGTCTATGGGATCACATGGGCCATTTCATAATGGCTTTCTGCTTAGGAAACTGCCTCAAGAATTTCATGTGTGTAACCAAAACGTCTAGTGTCCCAGAATTTTGAGAGTTCCTGGTAGTTTCAAAGGAGTGAAAAAAGACTTTGGTGGCCCATCCAAGACAGATCTGTACCCTGACTGGAGAGGTGGGCATTTGAGTGGGAGTCAAAGTTCTGGAAGAAAGAACTTGAGCATGCAATCTTACCCCAAAAATGAAGGTTTCCAGGGATTCCCTGGGATATTAATAAAGTTATAGATCATAGAATTGTTTAGCTTGGAAAAGACATATGAAATCATCAAGTCCAACAGTTAACCCAGCAGTGCCAAGTCCATCACTCGACCATATCTGTAAGTGCCACACCTATATGTCTCCTAAATACCTCCTGTGAATGGTGACTCAACCTTGACATCCTTGAGATCCTTGGACAGCTGTTTTTTCCTAATATGCAGTCAGAACCTCTTCTGGTGAAGCTCAAAGCCATTTCCTCTTGTCTTGGCACTTGTCTGGGAGAAAGGGACAATCCCCACCCAACTAGATCCTCCTTTCAGGCAGCTGTAGGGAGTGATAAGGTCTCCCCTGAGCCTCCTTTTCTCCAGGATAAACAACAACAATTCCCACAGCTGGTCCTCACAGAGTTTGTCCTCCAGACACTTCACCTGCTCTGTTGCCCTGCTCCATTGCCACCTAAATGTCCTTCTTGTGGTGAGAAGCCCACAGCTGGACAAAGAACTCAAGGTGTAGCCTCACTAGTGATGAATTTTCACCAGGGGAAAATGCCTGTCCTCATCTTTCTGGCCATGCTATTTCTGGTACACACCAGGATACCACTGGCTTTCTTGGTCAACTCAGATCCGTAGGAAAAACACCTAGAGAAAGTATTCTATGTAGTTTCCATGGGTAAATGGCATTTGGTTTGCAACCAATTCTTGCGTCCGTCTTGAACACTTCCCAGCAGAAAGCAGACCTGAAATATCTCCACAGCACCTCATCAACCCTTCCTGCTGTAGAAGCCAAGCAGGCTCCTTACTGGCTCCCTGCAGACAATCTAGGCTATGTCTGCATAGCTTTGTTTGCCCCTACTTCCACTGCCATGCTCTGTGCTTCTTGGAGGAAACCTTCAGTTTCCTCATCAGAAAACCTTCCTGTGCCAATGAGGTGCTGTTTATCAGGGGGCAGGTGCCCTCTCATAAACTTTAGTGGGTCTGTCAGTTTGCTGGGCACGTGATGTCCATTTGTGTAGGCAGGCTAGTCCAGCTTTAAAGAAAAATCATTAACACAAATATCGCACACCCTCTCTAGGCATAAGGCACTTTTTCTAGCTATAACATTTAAAAAGAGGCTCTTGTTTCAGTCAGCATTAACTTTAAATTTAACCCTCTGTTGGTATGTCAATACAAAATCACTGGTCTGTATATTTGACTTACCCAGATCCATGCAATCCCACTGGTATCAATACAAATGTATGGATATGAATCAGCTGCACAGGACTGGGTAATAATTTCTGTATATTCAGACTTAAAGTCTTGGGTTTTATGCTGTTAATTTTTTAGTCTCAGAAAAAAATTTGGTGACTCTTGCTAGAAGGTTTTACGCTTTGTCTAGTTATAACATTTTAGGACAAAAAAACCCTCCCCACCCTTACAACAATCTGAACAAAATATTCATTATCCTATTGATAGATCTGCTTAATACAATATGTTGTTCTGTCCTCAGTCCAGCCAAGACATCTGTTTTCTTGGCTTTATGGTGCTTAGCACAATGAATCATTTGCCTCCAGTCATTTGCTGTCCCGGTGTGTTATGCTGCCTAACTCTTAGGAAAATTCCACTCAGTCTCCTCCAGATAATCCAGCCATGCTGCACTCCTTACTCCCACAGCAGCAGCGGAGGGATCTGCCTACCTTCTCCTCTGTCAGCACAAAGCCCCCAAGATCTGTAGTTACCAAGTCTCCCCTGTTGCCTGCACAAATTGCTTCTTCCCAGACACATGAAGCCTGCTTTGGAATGCTTTCATGGGGCTCTCCTGGTCCCTGTAGCTATGTAGGTCTTAATAATGAAAAAGAAGGAATAAATAAAAATTATTAATAAATTTTGTCCTTCTCTAGTTCTCATAGCACAGCTCAGAGATGCCTGTCTCTACAAAACAGCATGGTCCAATTTGAACCCAGACTACAGACTACACCTGGGGCATGCCCCAGGTCTGTGCTCACTGTAGAAAGGACTCACAGACATGTGAGGGGTAGGGGCCTTAGCCCTCCTGGGTTTTCTAGTCCATGAAAGGTACCATGATGGGATGTAGCCAGTGTACATCTTGGCAGTCCCTGCTGCCTGCAGGCAGGGTGGCTGGCTGAGGGTTCTCTCAGCAAGATAGAGAGTCTGGAGCAGGACAAGGTGTGAGAGCCTGGCCAAAATGCATTTGCATGCATTGCTGGCTTTCTTCTGTATATTAACTCCCACAAAAGATGTCTTTGTTTAAATTATCCAAAGCTGTTCAGTGGAGTGTCAGTGAGTGATGAGGTCGTGACTTGTAGGTCTGAAAAATTGATTTTTACAGGCTTCATAGTGGACCAGGATTGAACTGTGACTCCAGGTGCTGGGAAGAGCAGTGCTATGGGGCATGAAAATCCTTCTGGCATAGGGGACTACCTTGTTTACCCACGGGGATGCTTAAAGCCCAGGCAAGTGAGGTAGAAAGCAAAGGTAACCCAGGGCTAAGAGCAGACATCTGGTGGGGATGGCACAGAGGCTTGCAGCCTAGGCTCTACCCTGAGGAAAGGCTCCCTTGCCCTTCACACCTCTCACATGGCTGTGCCCCAGCTGAAGAACTCCTATCCATTCCCAGAAGTCCTCTACCATTCATAAGTGAGGGATGCAGAAGGACACACCAAAGACTAAGTTTGGAACTCAAAGCCAGTTACTTCCATACCTCTCCCAGACAGAGAAATATTTTGCTGCTCTCCCTGTGCCAAGTTTGCATCTCCCAGGTATGCCCCAGCTGTAACACCACTATTCTCTGGTTTGCCAATGTTCTTAGAAAAAAGCCAGAGTAGGAGCCACACATTTCAGAGGGAGCGTGGCAAGACACAGACAGTGCCCTTCTAGGAGACGGGCCACTGTGTCCCCTGAACTGAGACTTGTCACAAGAAGCCCATCCCAACACAGCTGTAGACACTCTGTGAACTCCTTTCCCTCCGACCACAGAGGCAATAATTTCAGTTTTCTGTAGCAGAAGCTTTTAGAGATCTTAACTATAAGCTCCTGGGGAGTTCCCAGCTGTGTGTCAGGCTGATCTCAGGGCAAGTTGCTATTTATAATCTATGGTATTAAGTGCTAGTGAGGAACAAGGGTAAATGTTACAGCACTGCTTAAGCAGCCTTCTCATATCAGCTGTACTTGGGCAAATCTGGCAAAATCAACCTTTGGGACTCCATTATGTGTTCAAGGACCTGAAAATAAAGAATGAGTCTCAGAAACAATAGGTATTTGACAGGGCTGTTGCTGTTTTCCGGCTGTAGCTGCTGGTGCCAGGATCTTAAAATTCTAGTTTATGAGACAGAAAATAGCAAATACCTAATGACTAAAGAAAACAGTCAATCTAAGTTCTGAGGTTTTTCTCAAGATGTTTGGGGAGTTTAATCCATTAAGTGGTAAAAATAGGTAGCTCAGTATCTAGAACAGTATGAAGGCTTGGAGTACCACCAATCAGAAGTTGGAATGGAAAATTAACTGAACTTCAGGAAAATGTTCTCTTCTACTTTAGAAAAGCCAGTTCTGCCATTGCTCAAAAGCAAACTGGAGCACATTTGAATAGCTTGTGCTTTAAACAGTTAAGTGGCATAGCTCATCCATACTCATTTACCCAGAGACCACTCCATTTTGATCTATTGATTATGGAATTAAAATGTTTCTCAGTAAGAAGAGAAAGAACAATCTACATCTCTGGGGACCAATTATAGTCTTTTCAACCAGTGTTGCCAAAGGAAAGGGATATCTGACCAAAGAGACTTATGACAATTTACCAGCTGCTGTAACTCTGCTGACCACCCCTGCCTGTTAAGAAAGTTCTTTGGCACCCAGGCAGTTGCACAAGTGTTGTGCACTGCATGAGGAGGTGCTCTGTTATTTATTGAATACACAAATGAACAACCGCATAAAACCCCTGTGAATAGTCAAAGAAAAAAAAATAAGTGAGATTTTTTTTGCCTTTGAGCAACCATTCTACTTCAAACCTCTGGCTTGACAGTCGGGGGTTTTTTTCTTCTTTTCCCAAATATACTTGCATATTTAAACCATGATGGGACTTGCTGAATTCATCTATGGCAAGGAATTCATTTGTCCCTTCTCCCAATTAAACTTCATATGAAACACATGTAAATTTTGCTATTAAATATTTCAAAAGCACTAATAATTCCTTGTTTGGTCAGTTGCCTTCCTTCAAGTAAAATGTGTTTATTGCTCAGCCACTGCCCTGCCCTAGGCTGTGGGCATGAGAGAGCAAATCTGTTTTACTCTTTCCCATTTAAACTAGAAATTTTTAGACAGTGCCCAGTTTACCAAAAGCTATATTTCTAGAGAGTTTAATGTAGGAGCAAAACTGGGAAAAAAACCCTTTCTGTCTTGCAGAATATGGTCCACCACAGACAGTGGCATTATACAAGACCTCTCATAAAGAGACTCCCTCTATGTTCTTGCTGACAGGCTATTCCAGACTGGTACAAACTGGAAGCTTGAAGATAAGAGGTAAAAGGGGAAAAAATTATTGTGGCATAGTATTGCTACTTCTTAAAACAAACTAATGTTCCCAGCCAGTTTCCCCAGGTCACCAGTTTAATTCTCCAAGCTCAGTAGGATATTGCAAAGTGATTAGCTCAAATGCTTAACCTCAATTCTGGATGCTGCAGATTGCTTCTAAGAGGAAGCAAAATTTATATTTTATTTGAGACTCTGTACAGCACAGTATGACTTTTCTTATGAAGCACTGACAAATGAACATCCTACTTTCCCCATTGTTGTGGGGCACTTCCCCATTCATCTCTCTAAGCCTTTTACTGTCAAAAACTGGTCATAAAATGTACCAGCCCTTGGCTTTTTTCTTCCTTCTGATATTCCCTTGATTCCATGGGTACCACCAATTAGATCAATTGCCATTTAACTTGGGTGGCATTGCACTATTCTCTCACTTCATCCTTAGATATATCTACCATCTTCAGTGGACTATATAATTTCTCATATATGTAAAAAATACTAAAAGTCTCACCGCTTTTTCAGCAGCAGTACATTAAATCTTGTAGCTCCAAATATCCATACCTCTCCATGTCATCCCTCAGCTGAAATATTTTATCACGACTAATATCAAATCCTAGGATCATTTTTTCCCATTGCTTATACATCTATTAAATGGAAAAAGACTGAACTTTTTCCTGTGGTCAGTGATTTGCTTCCATGTATCCCTCTTTCAGGGTCTTACCAAAAGGTCACCAAGAATCTGAGCAAACAATTATTTTTATTCTAGCAAGCCTCGACAGCTTTCAAAGTGCTCATTTGGTCAGGTGCATTGGGCTGCACAAACCACAGTGCAAGTGACGTTTTGGTGATTTCTCTGTAGATACAACACCCCAATCCATGGGACTGCCTGCTGTACCCCTCTGCCTCAGTTTGCCCCCTCAGAAAGCCATGCATGCACCTATCCTCATTTATAAGAACATAGTCTGAGAGGGTGCTGTCAGAATAAAAGGTTTTAAAAATAATTTACAGCTGTTCCGGAGTCTTCTTACAAAGTAACACAAGTTAATATGAGAATTATGTCTTGCTTTAAGTCTATCATCTATTTCATTTATTTTAGGGTTGCTGAATGAGTAATGTCTGTCCTCTTTAGAAGCAGAAGCCTCTAAAGGAGATCTGGAGGATCTAGCATCCACTGCATTTTTCAAGTAGCTCTGTGACACATCAGCTGGTATCAGTCATCTGATCTCCTGTAAAAGAGGCCTAAAAGATGTCTTTCCATATTGTTCTCCTCAGTTTACCCTGATAAAGCTCCCTTTTTTGTTTTGTTATGCTTCTTAAATGGTCATCTTGGCAAGGGCAACACAGTTCCTCTTGCTTCTTAGAGACTGAAGTAATTTGTAGCTATTATTTACCCTAATATCTCTAGCTCTCTAAAACTCGTATCTTTGACCTTTCAATTTCTCCTTTATGTCTAATGTGGCAATGTCTGCTCCATTCCAAGGTAATTGCTGTATGGGAATATGTGTGTTTGTTTGTAAATATGAAGGACATTTGAAGGGAAAACAGCAGTTTAAGACTCAATGAAACTTTGGGATGCTGCTTGATCATCAAATTTTGGCCAGAATCTGCAGGGCAGCTGTGGGGACTCTGAGTGGCTCAAGAAAGACATGGACCTGTCAGAGTGAGTCCAGAGAAGGGCCACGAAATTAATCAGAGAGATGGAGCACCTGTCCTTTTAGGACAGCCTGGGGAAGTTAGGACTGTCTAAGCTGGAGAAGGCCCCAGGGAGACCTTACAGCACCTTCTAATATCTGAAGGGAGTCTACAAGGGCTGGAGAGGGATTTCTTGAAGGGGCATGTAAGGATAGGACAAGTTGGATTGTTCCAACTGAACAAGAGTAGGTTTAGAGTAGATATTAGGGAAAAAATTATTTATTGTGAGGGTGATGAGGTACTGGCGCATATTGCCAAGAAATGCTCCATTCCTGAAAGAGTTCCAGGCCAGGTTGGATGGGGCTTTGAGCAACCAGGTCTAGTAGAAGGTGTCCCTGCCCATGGCAGGGGGGTTGGAACTAGCTGGCCTTTAAGGGTCCTTCCAACTAAAACCACTCTATCATTCTATGAGAAGAAAGCCATATACACAGTAAAAGATGGTATCAGTATATCCCTCTGTTTTCACTTAAAAAGTCTAAGTCAAATTTGAGGATGGTGATGAGAGAGGGTGAACCCTGGAGGAATAGGAGATATAATAAGAGTTGTGCCTATATATTGCATGTTCTCATCCTTCCCATAGGAGAGAAAAGAAAATTGGAGAAGTACCTTTTCTAGTATGTATTTCTCACATTCTCAACTCAGAGTGAGATACTATTGGAGTGCCAGACGTAGAATGGGGGGCTGATGTAGAGACAGAATCAATCTACAAATTAGGGCAATTCAAAACCCACAAATCATCGTGACAAGCAAAGGAATTAACCCTGATTATTAGTGGAGACTAAAAACCAAATGTCAAAGCCAAGGACACAGCCCCATTCAGGGCTGGAGATTTTCCAGCTGGTTGTAAAAGCAAAGAAAATATGGTGCAATCCCAGGCTTCCAGATGGAGAATGGGGTTAATCCACTAGAAAAAAGGTACATAAGTATCCAAAATCAGGAAAAGGAGAAATCAGATTTCTCCTATCCAATCAGAATAGAGAATAAAAGATAAAGAATTAAAATCTGAAGCCTCATACAGCCTATTTCGGGTATATTGTATATGGAGCAATTTTGTTGCTGGCTTCCACAGACTTTAATACTCTAATCATTTACTGAAATGGAGAGTTGTTGCAGAAGAATATCCATTTATAAGGTGGCAGCTGCAGCACTAACTGTTACTGATCCTGTCCACTGGTGCTGAGGCCATATGCTACTGGAGATTTCTGTTTCTGGCAGTGTCCCTGTGTTCTGCCTCCTCTACCCACGGCCTCCTTGCTGCACACAGTTTGAGCATGAGGCAGTATGTCAGCAGGATGAGAAACAGACTGGTGTTCACAGAAAGATGGAAAATGGGAACAGGGGCCTTAGATCCTGAGCAGCTGCTATCTGAGCTTGCACAACATCTTGAGAGAGAAATCAAGAGCAAATTAAAGATGGCATATTTTTCACTAAAATCATAAGTAGGCAAATGGGCCACTTCTTTAATAGATCAGCTGTGCACACCCTTACATGTGATCTCCCACAGACACATAGAGAGTTTCATGTGTGGTGTAATGGAATGCCTCTGCCAGTGAGCCAGGAGTGCAAATTAATCTGCTTTGATAGCAAAACTACAATTACATTAGGAACAAATCTGAATAGAGAAAAGAAAACAGGCTATTGCCATAAAATGTTGGCCTGTGCTATTATTTGAATAGAAGACCACCAAGACAAAAGCCAGTTGTTCCAGAAAATCATTTTAGTGATTTAGTATATAATATTTTTCAGAGTCAATACTGAAATGCTACTCCAGCAGATGATTAGGAAGAGCTATGCTGTTAGAGGATCTGTAAAAGAAAGTGCTCTTTAAAAGGTCCCATGGTACTTTATGTGAGAGCAAGAGACATTAATCAAAGCGTCCAGAAAAAATCCCTATCTTGACTATTATATTCAGAAAAGGCTTAGAGTTCTTTGCAGTCTGTCGTCTTTATTTTCTTTCCTGAATTATTGGGTACTGTTGCTGTGCTCTGCTCAGCACTTTCCCAGATTTCATCCTGCCAGTGATTGCATACACGAGTGAAAGAAAACACATTAAAGCATGCCTTCCAAATAATATGGAATGACTTAACACAGATATTCCATACATTACTTTGATTCCACAAGACTGTGGACACTTATGTCAACTAAAAAAGCTACATTTCCAAGCCTTATCAAGTTTATGCAAAATGCTATTGGAATTCAATCTACATTCATCTTCTTACAAAGTCTTAGATCCTAACTCTGCAAACCACTTCAAACTGGCTAATGATCACACTGATTTTAACCCACAAGTAAAATTAAGACAGTATTTCATTAGTTGGCTACATCAGCACTTTATTTGTCTGGGTTCCATCTAAAAGTAACTGGAATCTTTAAATTACTAATGTTAGACTGAGTAAAGGCTGAAAACTGCATTTGTCCAACTTATTCATTAGAGATTTGCAAAAAATTCCCACCTCAGCATGGTCAGTACATGACTTGACTGTAGCAATGCCAAAATTTTGCTCCAGTGTGCCTGGGTCTTCCCTCTTGGTTTGTAATATTGCCCATAATCACTTGCAATGCAGACAATAAAAACCAAGCTTTCTTAGGAACTTTCACACAGACTCCTGTTTGGAAGATGCTGTTACTCATTGAAATAGCATATTGCCAGTAAAAATAGTGTTTGAACAAATCTGCATTTTTGGGCCTGTGTCTTTCTCTCAGGCACCCTTTAATGCCAGTTTGAAGGGTTACAAGGAAGCCTGTGACATTTCACAAGGAAGTTTGTAAAAACTGTAAGGGTTAATGTAGTTCCCATTGCATAATCCCAGGAGAGCAGTTTAGTAGGGAATAGAGTTTTACCCTTTCTCCAAGTCTCATCACTACCTATTCAGCACAGGTACTTTCACCTCTGAGGTGTCAGTAATCTTTGAGTTAACTGCATGCCTTGCAAGGGTTCAAACAGGCCTTCCATGCTTTCTCACCTGCTGCATTTAATTTTGGCAAGAACACCCCATTAAGTGAAAAACAGAAAGCTTTGCATGGGAAAGACATTAAAGATCATCTAATTCCAACTGCTGCCATGAGCAGGAACACTTTTCCACTAGACCACATTGCTCAAAGTCCCATTCAGACTGATAAGAAGTTATACCCAAGGCTCATATGTGATTGTTTAAATTTTTACTGAAGTTTTCTTTTGTGAGGCTAAAGAGAAAACAGAGCTCTTTGGCCCCACTCTGCAGCTCCTGCAGCTGCACAGACTGGCAGCGCTGCCCCAGCACTGCGGCTGCTCCCTGTCCTGTCTCCAGCTGCATCCTTCTCTGGGTCTCCTCTCTGGCTCTGGCTTAACTGGGGCTTCCTCTGCACCTGGATGATGTGCGGGCAATGCAATCCTGTTCAGTGCCTCTGTTTGGGTGCTCAGGTAGCATCTGTGCCTGTAATGTCCCACAGCCCAAAGGCAAGGCAGGGCTGTCCTTGCTCTGAGCTGGCTCTCGTGCCCAGGGAGAGCGTGTTCCCTCAGCCCACTGCTGCAAGGAGGCTCAGGAGGAAGGGCATACGGTTCTCACACTCTGATGAGAAGGTCTTGCTTGCCAGTTCAGCCATCCTCTGTTGCTGCTGCCATGCCACCTCGGTTTATGGACACGGGAGCACTCACACAAGATTTCAAAAAGCCAGGCCCAGTCAGTGCTGGCCCTGGTTGCAGCAACAGGAATTGCTTGGATGGTTTCCAGACACCCCTGTGAGTGCAGAGCCTGGAAGGAATGCCAGGCAAGTGATGCTGGCCAGCAGTGCTGTCCTGCCCTGAGCTCAGTGGGCTCGCTGCAAATTCGGTGACAGCATCGCCTCTCACCAGGGCTGTCAGAGCCTGGAGGAGCCAGGGAAGGTTTCCTGCTGCACTGGGGACACGGCACTGCTCGCCACCCCTGCAGCAAATGGACACTCTCAAGCGTGGAAAGCTGCCACATCCTCAAGATCCTTCCCACCCAGTGTGTGTCCCCAGCCCAATTTGGGCACTTGATGGTTAGAGCTGCTCCAAACCACAGGTGGCTGCAGCCACGGGGCAGGACACGGTGCTTGGCTGTTCTGTATTGGCATCCAAGGCACAGGGCAGGGGGCTGGGAAGGGACAAACAGAAAGAAAAGCTTTTGGGGCTGCTCCCCAAATGAAGTGCACAAACAGCAACACAATTACCATCCATGCACTAATCATTTCACGGCCCCAGTGTAGCCACACTGCTGTTTTTAAAAAGGGGACGAAAATGGAAGATCAATTCATGATTTTTCACAGAAGGGAACTGTCTATTCCTCAGCTGTAATGGCTTATGTGCATTTTTCCTGACAGAGAAATGAAATGACCCTCTATTCTCTAAGTCCTTGCACTGCAGGGTTCCTGGTGCACCTTCCTCTCCACTCCCTCCCTCCACCCAGCCTCCAACAGTTTTAGGAAACTACAGGAGGGGGCTTTGTACTGCTCTAATCACCCCTTGTTTGTGCTGGAAGTACTCATGGTCAGAGCTGCTTCACATCAGGCCAAGCACAGGTCAGGCTCCTCAGAAGGTCAAGCAAAGCATGATTTACCTTTCCCTGATGCTGTTAGCTTTCTGAATATTCTGAATTGGATTCCTCTGCCCACTGCAACTACCATGTCTCAAAATTTTGGAATTGCTAATGCTTTCATTGTCAAAAGACAGGACTGCTACAAACCTAAGCCCCACCTGCAGCAGCATAGCCTGACTTTGGCATAAACTACAAGGTGTGGTGTAACCACCAGTGAGCACCAGCTGGAAGTGGTCCAGCAATGAGCGTGGTGATGGTGCACATGGACACCTCGTTCTTGTCCTCTGAAGGACTTGATTCCATGCCCAAATCAGGAGAACAATTGCCACAGAGAATTTCATTGTCAGAGAAACAAAACAGGGCTCTGGAGAGCCAGGGCTCTGGAGAGCCAGGGCCCACAGGGCAGGGCAGGGATAAGCTAGAATCTCAACACCTTGTGCATTGTCCCGGTTTCATCCCTGTGAAAGAGAGAAACAGAGCTGGAAAACTGAGTGCCAGGCCTCCAGTTCTGGACAGCTGACTTGCATGGTGTGGCAGGACTACTCTGGCAAAGGGTTCTCCACTGCTCAAATGAGTTTTTCTCAAAACTTAACTTACGCCCTGCCTCATTACACTAATACTTACATACTTCTTAGGGGGTTACTGAGGCATGGGGCTAAGTAACCACAGTAATTACTTCTACTTCTGATCACATATTGGGACCTTTTACTGCCATTTTTGCTGGCTTATTTTTTGTGCTGATCTTTTTTATTATTACAAAATTTTAATTGCTCTGTCCTCATTAAATAGTGGGAGCAGATTGCCTAGGAAGAAAGTCATGTCCTGCTGATAGACTGTCAGGCTCCATTTTGCTCCCCTGGTTGAATGAGGTGCTGTTAGCAGTTGGCAGAAAGCAGACCTCCTCGATGTCAAGGACAGGAGCAGGGATCAGCTGCCTCCTCAGAGACAAGCTAGGATCAACACAGCAACAAAACAAAACGGATTTCCAAACATGACATGCAGTTAATTCCCTTGCAGTAATAATTTCTTGCTAAGTCATCCCACGCAATAAATAAAATCCATGTGAAATTTAACTTGGGAGCAATAAGAAAGTGGGGACGGCAGTGAAAGCAGCTTCTTGCTGCAGTTTTCAGAAGGCAGCACTGCCCAGATTTTCCTTTTAGACAGAAACGAAGAGGATTTCCTACAGACAAAAAATATCCCCTTGAGAGTGGGATAAGCTCAACACTGGTGCTCATATCCTGAGAGGTATCTGGAAAGAGCTGCTTTGTGGAAGGGCTCTTCAGCTTTGGCTGTTTATCTGCTCGACCCTGGCACACTGAAAGGTGTCACATTTTGTGTAAAGTCAAAGCTTGTGCGAAGCTCTTCCAAGTCTTATTTACTGTGAGAGAGGTTAAACAAACAAATTAACCCTAGGGAAAGCCTGACAATCTGCAGAGAGGCAGCAGCAGTCTGTCTTTAAGAAGAAATCCCATGCCAGCCATGCTATTTCATCCCTGCTCATGCTACTAAAAACCATCCCTCCTCCCTCCCATGTGTTCACATGTGATGCTCTGGAGTGCAGCTGTCTATACCAGTCACCACAGTCCTGATCCACAACTTCTGATGGAAAAATATATGTGTGTGCATGTATGTATGAATTTTTGTTGATGTCCGTGCTTTCAAAGTTAGACACTCTTCAGCAGTCTTTTCCTTCTTCATCTCTCAAATGGTTTCTCAGTGAGGATCAAACCATAGCCCCACCAGCAATCGTCACATAATATTACAGTCCAAACTTCATAGAGTCAACTGGCTGAGACATGATCTTTAGACACATTGACCAAGCACTCCTCCTTCATCAGTGAGGGAAAAAATAAATTTTAAAAAAAACGAAGCAGTCATGAAATAATATGGTAATACAGGTGCTAAAGACTGGTACTCCAGAGGACATCTTCACAATCAATGAGAGAGGAAAATGGATATAAAGTCAGCTTACAGTCTTTTTAATCATATAGTCTTGTTCAAGATTTATGAAAACACTGATTTTGTTCTGAGGAGAGACAGTCCCATAAGACTTGAATGCTTCACAAGGTTTCCAGCAGGAAGCACATCCCCCTGGAAATGTAATTTGAGTGATCAGCTCTGTGAGGGACATATTGCAGAATGCAGGATCTAAGTTAAGTCCATGTTTGTACATGCCACTACGGCAACCATAAATCACATCATTCCCCCCCGCCCCCCCCAAAGTATTGAGTACAAGTTAGAGCCCTAATGTACTCACACTGCAATCTTGACATGAGCACCCACACTTATACTACAAAAAAAAAGGTAAAATATCGTACTGAAAGTAGATTTTTCTCATGCTCATACTTGGCACGGACATTTTCCATCCAGAGATTTTTCATCAAAGAGCATTATCATCTCCACTAAAAAAAGATGTACTAGAATCCAAATTCATTCAAACTTTGCTAAACCCCAGGATTAGGAGTGTGATTTGTGTGGAAGTGACAAATCTCAGAAGCATGCCAGGATCTAATAGGAACAATCAGAATCAGTCAGCTAAACATGTTCTGCCGGGCCCTTGGCAAACTGCTCTGTGCTGTAATGCATGGAGAGAAGTAGATTAGAGAATCAAAAGGGCTGTATTACAGTCTCAGAAGCTGGAGTTGGTTATAAGTCTATTAGCATAACAAAAAGGAATGTAACAGGCCAGGAGAGCTGCCAAGGGGAGTGCTGGTAATTGCAGTCTCAGGAAGAGCAAACAGAGCTCCTGCGGGGGCTGGCAGCAAGCAAGTACAGAGAAAGCCAGCAAGGGCTTCCAAGGGCTTTGGGGGAAGTGGAAAACTCTTATCCTTTCTGGTTTGATCCTGTGTTGTTGTGCAAAAGGACAGAAGAGCTCACTCAGCATTGAGTTGAGAAAAGAAAACGAAGATCATCTGTCTGGTCAGGGAAAAAGAGGTACAGCAGGTGTCTGAATCTGTCTGGGAGCCACCAGTGGAGCAGCATGTCCATGAATCTGTCAAAAAGCATTTTCCTATCCCAGATGCCTTGCAACAGTGAAGTTAAGGCCAGTATGTTCCTCCTGGCCTACAGCTATGTGCCCTCAAGTCCCCCCTCCCACAACCAGGAGACCCTCTGAGCCAGAGGCTGAGCCAGGTGACTGCAGAATGAGGAGGGAAAGGACAACCCTCCTCTTGGAAGAACAGCAGATATATTCAGCTAATTCATTTTTAACAGGGAGGAAGAGCAAACACGGGGGGAAATGGTTCAACTGAGAAGAGGGGAAAAATTGTGAGAATAGAACCAGAAAGGAAGATGAAGAGAGGAATATGAGGGAAAAAGGTGTCACTCGCAGGCAGATGCCCACCTTCCTGAGGTGCTTATTTAAGGCTGCTGGGAAGTGATTTGTGCTCCAATTAATGGTTTTATTTACTTCAGACAAAGAAAATGGTTTGTTCAACCAAACATATTTTTGGTTCAAAACTGACTGCCTGTGTGACTGTTTTCCTTTTTTTAAATAAAGAATAAAAAAATCATACTTTCAAAAATTCTCTCTCCACAGTCAGGATTAGACATTTGAATAGAACTGTTTACTGAACATGACTTGAATTTATCAAGCATTCTATCCTACCTATACCTGAATATTTTTGGAGAGTTTATAACTGAAGGGCAGAAATAATCTCCCTGTATAGCTTCTCATCAGGCCTGTGGGAGATCTGGATACATCCATCTCCCACAATAGCAGAGGTCCAGGTCCTCCCATTCCTCCTGCCAGAGCAGGCAGTCATTGTAAGCTCTCAGCAGCTAAGGAAGACAGAAGTGATTTTCAACACCTCTGTCAGATCTGCACTCTGTCCACAGCTCTCACTCCCCATGGGCACCTCCCAAAGGCACAGCATCCATGAAGGGCACCTGGGAAGCTACACCCGAACAGAAGCTAATCTACATAACTTTGGGCTACATTACATGCTTATAGATAGTGGCATACATGTGTCCAGGTGTCTGTAGCAGGAAGAGCAGAAAAACAAGAGAAAGGCAGCAAGCAAGTACTTGATCTGACTGAAAGACAAAGCAGAAGTTTAGAGGTCAAGAACAGTTTGAAAGTTGTGAATAAAAAGGATGTCTCATCCTGTTTGCTTCCACCTGAGCCGAGGGCAGCAGGACTGTGGTAAACAGCAGTCATTCAGCAACGCCTGACTCCATTGCTGTTTTCTCTGAGAGCAAACCACACATATGGAAAGCCTTTGGATGCCTGACTGGGTCATGGGAATAACAACATGATGGGAATGGACGTCTCGTGATGTTATTTATCGGGCTAAACATGCCAAGTGTGCAAAGAGGCTTACACACTCAGGTCAGTGGTGTTGTTATTGCAGCATTTACTGCTCATATAACTCCCTGTGCACCACTTCAAAAGTTACCTGGCTCTGCCACATGATCTCTGAGCAAGCTAGCCAAAACTTTTAACAATATCTATTTTCCTCTGTTTCACAGGTCAGTGCTCCATACAAACTGCCAGTGTTCTCCTGAAAGATTTATTGTGAAATACAGCATGGAAAACATTGGGGCAAAAATAATAGTGAGTACATTGGTTCTGTTTATGAGGGACTATCCACGTGACATAGGTGCAAAAAAACTTCCCTGCTTTAAAAGACACATTTTATCTATGCAAATCATGGTCCCATAACTGTGCAGCATTTCAATGACACTTACATAGAAGATAGTTTGTTCACTCACTGAACAAGCAAGATTGGGAGGCTGACTCCAGGAAATATTTTGCAGTGCAAACTTGTAAACTGTTAGCAGCCAAATACTCTTAAGATTTATTCAAGACAGAGAACTACTACCTAGAAGTTCAGATCATATTTCTTGTCCTGCTCTTCTTTAAATTATGAGTTTCCACAGGGCCAAGTTGCTTGTGTGTCTATTTTCTGTTACAGAGCAAGTCTGCAGCTGGCAATAGCTTTTTGAGTCATCTGGCTATGAACTTCACATTTCAGCTTTTTCTGGGTTGCCCACTGTTGTTTTTAGGTGATGTCAGACAAAATTTTAAACTGTATTTCTCCCATCTCTTAGAGCAGAACTATTCTTATACAAACTTCTACCAGTACAAACAATGCAGCATAATACTTAAAAAATAAAATAAAAGGAATAAAGGAGTACTGCTATAAATACTTTTATTGCTGGCACAGATGATTTACTGCCCACTTAGTTAATCCCTATAAAATAGCACAGCTGAACACCTTTAAGTTGCATGCATACAGATGACTAATTAAATACACAATTAAATGGCTTGACCTGGCACTATTCTGACCATTAAAGTCATTAAAGAAATAGAGCTTGCGGTTCCCTCAAGGCAAAGTGTTCCAGTGAATAATTTGGGTATTGCAGTAGCTTGGGGCAGTTTGGGACAAACAGGGCACTCACAAACTGGAGGGACTGGCTTGGGAACCAGCACCTGGGGACCTGAGTACCTGATCCCATCTCTCAGCCCATGACTCCAGCTCGTTGCTCTGTGCCATGGAGACCAGGGCAGAAGGACACAGGGGACATTGGGACAAATGTTAAAAGAATTCAGTCAGAAGTACTAATTCATATTTTGACTAAGATTCAGCTAGGAGATCACAAAGGGAGATCCTTTATCCTGAGTAGTTTGATTGTGGTTTTGATGTTGTTGTTGTTGTTTTGCTAAGAATGTTTCTCTTTGAGAAATAACAATATTTATTAGAAATACTGGGTTTGTGTCATGCAGTTCATAAAACTGAGCTACCATGAAATTTGTGAATTTTCTCAGAGGACAGCAAGGTGAAACTCACTCATTTTCACCCACTAATTACCAGGTGGAAAGATGTATGACAGATGTAAAGATGGTACTGCACTCACAAAGCAGATAGAAAACCAAGCCATGTCTGCAAAGGTGATAATGATAATAATAGAGATTAAGTCAAGTATCTTAACAAAGCTATTGTAGCTGTAGCCTATATAAAGCATGGGCACCTGGGGGAAACAAATGCAAATGGAAGTCTGCTTTATGTTTACTGAACTCATCATTAAGTGTTGTTTGAATTTCATGTGAAATTTACTCTCTTTACAAACAACCACACTAATAAATGAGGCATTGTCTCATTTACATCGTTTGACTGAGCAGCTGAGTTGCTTTGTAAATAGAAGACATAGGCAAATATGAATATATGTTTTTCTTGAACATATTCGTATTTTTTCTCCTGTTTTCAAGACTCAGGTGGTAAAGCTGTGGGTGGATACACTGGCCACCACCACCCATCCTGTCTCACCTGCTGATGAAGATATATGGTGTGAACACACCCTTGGGTACTGCTCCATTGCAAGTAATAGCATGGACTCATTTTCATGAGGATTTGGCAGACACACACTCCCAATATTCTTCTTAAATAAGAACTTCTCTCCTAAACCACTACCAACAAGCATTTTTCTCTGCTTTCCCATAGCAGGATAAGCCACTTGTTTCTCTTCAGCAACAGGGTATTGACTGTAGTCACCTGAATAACTGGGTCAAGTTTGGCCAGGTGGACAAGGTGCATGAGAAGCCTCTCTGGAAATACCAGCAATGCCATGTCAGGTGGGGCCATCCACTGCTTCTCTGCACATGGGCAGAATAACATCAGCTGCAGCATCACCTGAAGCAGAAAGCTTTGGGTTTCCTACAGACCACATGCAGTGTCTGAAGAGAGCTGACATCCAGTACAAAATATGTGATGCCTTTGTATTTCTATAAGTCTGCCCTTGGTTTTTTTACAAGCATCCACTTGTTCCTTCCAAAAGGGAACTCTGTCCTTGATGTTCTGAGCACTGCCGGACTGGAACATCTATTCCTGCCAGTTTTTACTGCTACTCTGTAAGCTACAGAGGTTTTTTCCAAAAAACCTACATTGCATCATTTTTCAGAAATATGGTAAAAGGTACTTCAGGGAAGATATTTACTTCTGAAATGGCTGGGACAAATGTAAATAGCAGAAAAACTGAGAGCTAGGGGAAAAAAATGCTTTCATCATCCTCACTTGGGGCCACAGATTCACCTGAAGGCAATGGAGCTGACATTGATCTTCTCAAAACTCACATTGATCTTCTCCCAGCACAGTGCGTGATCCTCAGGTAATGAGCAGGGATTAAGGACCCCATGAGGACTTTCACCTGGCACAAGAAGGTCTTGGAGTAGAGCTGGGGAGGACTGTAATATCTGCAGGTAGAAACCTTCCTCTGCAGCTTCCCAAATAAGATAAAGCCCCTACTGACTGGTCAGGGAATAGGAGCAATGTCTCACTCTATATGGGAAACCACAGCTACATATCATATCAAAATGGCATGGCCCAATAAAGACCAGAGGCATATGTGCATAAAACCTTTTGATTCACCTGCTGTTATCTAACCCTCCTTTCATGACAATGGTGGTGTTGGGGGTTGAATTGTTCCCTTTTCTTTCTGTGGAATTTTCCCCATTGTTACACTAAGTATTTGTGGCCACACCTTAGTAGCAATAGTTTTCTCTCGCAGGGGAGTGAGGGATAGGGAGACACCAGAAAAGGAAAGGTGGGACAGGGGCCTGGGCTCTCTCTCGCTCTCGCTTTGCTCATGGAGTGGAAGGAGAACAGCCCGTGCTCCAATCCGGCATCATTCCTGCCATCCCAGCGCCGGGAGCCACGTTCCCTGCCACCGAACACCGCTCTGCTGCTCTCCCACTTCATCCTGCTACCTCCAGACACTCTGCCGAGCACCACGACCGACACCGTGAGGGGGGAGCGGCTCCTCCATCCCTCTCAGCCCTGGGCGCTGCCGCCATCCCCCAGCCCCTTCAGCTGCGGGCCCTGCCCTGCCCACAGCACCGGGAACTGAGCGCAGGGAGAGAGGCCTTGGCCAAAGGGACTGGAACTGAGCTACACTGCTCTGGTTTGTTGTCAGTTTTTATAGCTGTTGTTGTTTCTGCGGTTTTGCCTTGTTGGATATCAGTAAAGAACTGTTATTCCTATCCCCATATCTTCTGCCTGAAAGCCTCTGATTTGAAACTATAATAATTAGAAGGGAGGGGGTTGCACTCTGCATCTCAGGAAAGGGGCTCTCGCCTTTCCTTAGCAAAATACCTGTCTTTCAAACCGAGATAGATGGAAAACATGTCAATAAATGAATCATATTCATAGGGTTGTTCACAAGATGTTGATGAAAAGTGGTCAGTAAATGTTTGCAGGAGCATTTGCACCAAAGTAATCTCCTGTTTGTTATCTGGATTGCAGATTAATTGAACATTTATGAACCTTGGCTGATAACTCATGAATTTAACAGACTATATGTGATTTTCATCCTCTAGCCAGGAAGCTGATACAGTACAGCACTGCTCAGATGAGAATAAATAAATACCAAATATATATTATATTACCAGGTCATATATGGTGAAACATAAACAGTCCCACAAAAACCTAATTTCATTGGGGATAATTTGCAAACAGGATTGAAACTGCATTTTTAAAATACGTTGTGTCTAGTTCAACTGTGAATAGTTGCTTGACTACAGTAATGACTAACCAACAGAGATCAAGTAGCAGGTATCATATTCAGTCAAGAATCCAATCTAAAAATAATTCCCTTAGGGCCTTTTGTGAGTAAACTCAAATATGTTCAAAGGAATCACAATTGCCTTCTGGACAATCCAGGAGTAGAAAACAAGACAAAACATGCTGAATACATTATTCACTGTGAATTGTCCCCTTGACTCTAACTTTGTCAAGATGCTTCTTAGGAAAATCCCTTTTTAAAATAGATAATATAGAGCTACATATCAGATTATGTTAGGAGTCTTTAAAGAGCCCTGAATTTTCTGCCAAGCCAAAGTTTATTTAATGTCCATTTCAAGGAATGAGGGGAAAATACAGTACTGAAAGAAATAAATCAGAGTTTTGTTTCACTGCATTTTTATTTACCTTTTAATCTCTGTTTCATTCTCACTTACCTGCTGTGCAACCTCCATATTATTGGTTCCAGACTTGAAGTAACAAAGTTCAAAGCCACAATTTCTGATTGAAGCTTTTGTTTATCCCTGTTTGTGCAAATTTTACTGATTTCTCTCTCTATCAGCTGCTTTGGTCTTTTTACAGTACATTTTTGTCTCCCAGCATTTTTCCCACCAGTTAAATTTCAGTTTGGTCTCACAATATAGAATCATGAAGACTGAGAAGTGTCAGAATTTATTACAGTATAAGATTATTGCTATAAGGTTTTAGTTCCATGCTAAAATTCAGAAGTGTGCAGCCTAGTGGGGGATGTCCCTTCTCATGATGAGGGAGTTGGAGCTAGATTATCTCTGAGGTGCTTTCCGACCCGACTCTTCTGCGGTCGGGTTGGATACGGATCGGAAAATACAACACAGCAAAGGGCTGACAAAGAGCTGCGCCTCCCGGACAGGTTTTCCCACAGCTGTGGGTGGGTTTGTGTCCCTCACAAGGCTGTGGGCTGTGCGAGGAGGCTGCAGCAGAGGGGAGCTCCCTGGCACCTGCTCCGCGCCGCAGCCGCACGGGCTTGCGGCATTCCGCATTCCGGGTCAGGGCAGGCATGCCAGACACCACGCTTCCCAAACCCTGCCAGCTGCTGGCCAACAGCACCGGCAGGTGGAATGATTCAGGGAGATGTTTGCTGAACTTTCACCTACTTGCCAGCTGTAACCTGAGGAAAAGGATGGTTGTAAGACTGTTAATTTGGGCCATAAACTCATATTCTACATTATTAATATGGAGGATGCTGTGGGAGGTCAGAATTTTATGATGGCAGAGCAGCCACTTCAGCCTCCTTTACCCAACAGAGTGATTGGTGGACAACCCCACTAGATACACAGCAACTGCAGAAGTTCACTAACAGTGAGGCAGTCTGCTATATTCAGACCCCAGGCCCACGCATAATTGGAGAAGATGTGGAAAACTCTGCCACAGGAGAAAATTATGTGAAAGGATTGCTTGTGCATAAAAGGGCTAGCCAGCTTCAGGAGGAAGATAGTAGCACAAATTCTTAACATAGAACACCAGGTAATAATCCCACAGGAATATCAGCTACCTGCCTGCATCTGCTAAGAGACAGGAGGCAGCTCATTTTCTGCAAGGCTTGTTTGTAGAGCAGAATGGGTAAAGGAGCTTCCTACATTGATAGAGATCCATGTAAGTGCCAGGCATTGCTTAATCTCATTCCCATATCTTCAGCAGGGAGAGGCCTGGTCCTGTCAGAGTCCAGCCTGGTGCCTGGCAGCCAGAAGCTGCATCCTTTGCTGAAGGTGCACCCAAATCTGGTGTCAGAAGTGCTGTGACACTCATCTGATTTCATCTCAGCCTTTGCAAGTCTTACCTTCATTTCTTGTAATACATCAGAGCTCATTAGACACAAAACTGTAGGAGAGGAAAAAAAATAGAAGGCAGGTGTTTTGGGTCTAAAAAGGCACCGTTCAGAGCAGGGTTGTATGACTAGTGGAGAGGTGGATACTGTGTGGTTGCACACGTCTCAGGAAAGGAAGGGCTCACTCTATGAATTACTGACCGACAGGTTGGGGATCTGAAGTGGAGATCTCAGTACATGGCAGGTCTTTAATACTTCTGGTTTCTTTTTCATTTGAAAGCCAAGATTATGAAGGTAACCATTGGCAGAGCCTAGCCTAGGCTTCCCTGCGCTGCACTACATCAAAAGCCCAACACTTTTTTCTAGTTAATTATATATATTTAGTTTGTTATTATTATTTTAATGATTTTTTCAAACTTAATCATGCCAGGACTCCATTGTGACACCTTCCAGGACAAATTATCTAGTTAGCTAGAGAAGAAGAGCTGGGTTTTGTCTCCTGCTTGTGACTGCACCATGAGGCACTGGGGGAGACAAAAAATAAACTTCTGCCTTTCTTACTACAACCATGATCATCTCATCCTCTGTTTCAGAGCCATGGCTTTTCCCTCACACTGGTGACAGTAGAATCTTGTGGCAGGTTTTCAATGCTCCTCTGTTGCTAGAGCTTGCTATTCTGGTGTCTCAGCTAAATCCTCACCCAAGACAAGGCTGCAGATCCTCCCTCTGAGTAATGCAGCTAAATAGGGGGCCATTTTTAATGCAGTGTGAGTGATGACGGCTGTGATGTGGGAGGAAGCAGTTATATATGTTGATTCTCCTAAAAGAGACCAAAAGGACAAGCTGTTCAAGCCAATGCTGCTCTAAAGGCAGCAATTAAACTCAAAGCTCCTCTAGCACTGACAGAACGGGAGCATATGTAGCCCTGCATCTTCTCACTTTGATTTACCTGAGGGGGCACCACACAAGTGCCCATGACAACCATTCTGCTTCACCCATTGCAACACTGCTGGGTGCCTTTGGCACTCAGACTATCTGCCCATGTGAATATGCTACTATATCCTGGAAATCCAAGTCCTGGCCCTGACTCATACAACAGCCTCCAAACAATACTCAAAGGGCCTGGGAGGGTGAGAAGCATCAGCAGGATGCTGCTCAGTGGATGCTGTTGCTTGAGATGTGACGAGTTAACTACATGACAATACTCTAGCTGAATTTGGTGCTTCACCTGTCTTCCATCTCACTGGCTGGAGAAAGTTGGCTCTAACCCTGGCTACTGCCACTGGCAACCCCCACAACTCTCACATCTCTGTCAGCCCTGGCCATGCCAGTAGCAGGACCAGCCATTGTTTGCCACGTGATGCCTCCTGCACTCCATTTTCTTGAAGTGAGGACAAACTTTCTATGTTTTTCTCCATTCCCTTCCACAGTAGCACACATTTTTCATGTATTAGAATTATTAATGTTTCTAAATGACCTCTGACTTGCCTGTGAGCCCATTGCTACTACACAGACATCGCTTTTCTTCACTTTATTTCATAGCCGTATTTTTCTGAATCGGATTCTTTTTTTTCTAAACCCTGAAGCAGTATCTCAATATTACTACTTGAAATACAGCAAAACATGGTGCCTTAGCTGCAGCCAGCATATGATGAAAAGATAGATTTTCTCTTGATGGCAGCAAGAGAAAGAGTGGAAAGAAGGCAAAAGTTCCTCATTTGGAAAGCCAAGAAAATTGTTTGTCCCACTGTCACTAACAGACCTGATAACCTGTAGCTGGCAGCCACATCAACCCTCTGTGACTGAAAGCCTCTCTGCAATACCTCCACCCTCCAGCTAGAAAAAAAGGTCTTGGAGATAGGGAAACACCAAGGTCATTTTTACAACTGCTGGGTGATTTCCCAGAGTCCCAGGAATCATTCTTGCACTCCTGGGATCAGGAGGTAGAAAAGAAGATTGTCTTTTTACTCCATTGTTGGGGGATTTCCTGGGGTGAGAAAGTGACACTGCATTTGGAAACCTTACTATCCTCTTACTATCCTTGTCCTTCCACAGGCCAAATGTTGTGACCTCTAAGGAGGTCATGTTGTGTCACAGGGAAGAGCTGAAACAACAAGTCTTATTGGGATTGAAAACTAAATAAAACAAACATGAGATTGAAATTACAAGATAACATCCTTAGACTCTTCATCTCCTTCCTCTCTTCTCCTCCCACATATTACTCTTCTATTCGCTTTTCCAGTAAATCAGATGGGTTTTGTCCCCTGCAGCCTAGATCTCCAGACATAACATTCAGCATTTATGATGATCTCATAGCAGTCTCCAGAGCAAATGATAATTGCCTCAGAATTCACGACTTTTTGTTAGCATCATTCTCTTGTCATTCAGCATCCAGAAAATCAAATCATGTCTCTGAAGCAGCACAAACATCACAGACTCCAGTTCCTGGCCCTGCACAGAACACCCCAAGAGTCACAGCATGTGCCTAAATTCATTGTTCGAATTAATATTGAACATTACTTGAACTCTGTCAGGCTGGTGCTGTGACCACTTCCCTGAGAAGCCTGTTCCAATGCCCAGCCACCCTCTGGGTGAAGAGCCTTTTCCTGATACCCAGCCTAAACCCTCCCTGGCACAACTTAAGGCCATTCCCTCGGGTCCTGTTGCTGTTCACCAAAGAGAAGGGATCAGTGTCTGCCCCTCCTCTTCCCCTCATGAGGAAGTTCCAGACAGCAAAGAGGTCTCCCTTCAGTCTCCTCTAGGCTGAACAAACCAAGTGATTCCTCATACGGCTTCCCCTCAAGGCCCTCTACCATCCCTGTTACCCTCCTTTGCACGCTCTCTTAACAGTTTAATGTCTTTCTTATGCTGTGGCACCCAAAACTGTCCCCAGCACTGGAGGTGAGGCCACTGCAAAGCAGAGCAGGACAATCCCCTCCTTTGCCCAGCTGTCCCTGATTCCCCCAAGGCACAGGTGGCCCTCCTGGCTGCCAGGGCACTGCTGGCTCATGTTCAACTTGCCATGGACTAGAACCCCAGGTCCTTTTCATGGTACTGCTCTCCAGCCTCTCATTCCCATCTGTCTGTACATCCAGGGCTGTCCCATCCCAGGTGCAGAATGTGACACTTTCCCCGTGTCTTACAAGACATCTTGCAGTGCAAGATGTAACCAGCAGTATGTATTCTATCACCATCTGTTGAAACAAAGTAGAGCAGTGTTCTTTATCTCTTCCATAAACCAACCCTCATAACTCCGGGGGGATACCCTCTGATAATGGGCCATCTGTTAAAAAAACAGGTGAGGCAGTCATCTTTATCTTTTCCACAACGCATCCTTCCTCCAGGAAGATATTGGCTGTTAATGGGCCATTGAGTCCCACTGCATGACTGATAAAATTACATCATCCTATTGGGAGATGCTTCACCCAGGAGGAGAAGCCAAGCATTTCCTACCTAAATAAAATCTAAAATCTGGAACATCAGAACAGCCTTTTTCCACTGGATTCTCAGAGGAAGACCAGGCCCTTCTTCATCACCACTAGACCTTCAGGAAAAGAAAACTACACCCTTCTCCAGGACCGTTGCTTTAACAGAACCACATCTGTCACTCCAGGAGGACTGCAGCCACTATTTAATCAGACTGCTACCAACACCCTGACCAACAGGGTGTCGGGTTGTATTCTGACTCTGTCAGTCAGAATACATTGTATTCTTTCAGTGTTTTGTGGTTTTGTATTACTGCATTTTTTAATTTTAATTTTCCTAGTAAAGAACTGTTATTCCTATCTTTGCCTGAAAGCTCCTTAATTTCAAAATTACAATAATTTAGAAAGAGGTTTTACATTTTCCATTTCAAGAGAGGCTCCTGTCTTCCTTAGCAAACACCTATCTTTTCAAGCCAAAACACCCCTGCTGAATTTCATGATTTCATGAATTTTGATGATTACCCAGCCCTCTAATTTGTCAGGGTCTCTGCAGGGCCTCCCTGCCCACAAGAGAGTCAACAGCTCCTCTCAGTGTTTTATCATCTGCAAACTGATTTAGTATCCCTCCCAGTCCTGCACCCAAACATTTATGGAGATGCTGAAGAGCACAGAGCCTGGGCTGGAGCCCCGTGAACCTCCCTAGTGACAGGTCCCCATGCTGATGTCACCCCATTCACTGTCACCCCTTGTGTCTGACCCATGAGCCAGCTGCTCTCCCACCACACAATGTTTATCCAGCAGTGTGCTGGACATTTTTTCCAGGAGGATCCTGTGAGACACAGTATCAAATCAAATTACTGACATCCAAATAGATTACATCAACTCACTTCCCTTGATCAATTAGATGGCCTACCTTGTCATGAAATAAAATCAGGTTTGATAAGCAGGGAATTCCTCTCATGAAGTTGTGCTGGCTGTGATCAATTACTACACTGTCCTCCAGATGTTTTTCAATACCTTCCAGAATCATCTGCATAATATTGCCAGGCACTGAAGCGAGACTAATGGGCCTGTGGTTTCTTTCAGAGTCATCTTACTTGCCCTTTTTAGTCTTTTAGTTCTCAGCCATCTGGGACCTTTCCATATTCCCAAGATCACTAAAAAATGATCAAGACAGGACTCATGACAACATCAGACAGCTCTGTAAGTATTCTCAGTTCAATACCATTAAGCACCATAAACGAATAGAGATCCAGCTGGAACAGCATGCCCCTCAAAACTTCAGAGTCATCTGGGAGTTTATTATTCTCACAATCACGTTTCTCCTGCTCAGGTATTGGGACCCCCTTAGTTCACCATTTGTTTTGAAGACAGGGCCAAAGAATGCATTAAATTCCTCTACCTGGTCCCTGTGAGGGGATCATCCTCATCCTGTAACAGTCCAAAATTATTTCTGCCCTGCCTTTTGCCATTATTCAAAAAGCCATCTTTTTATTGTCCCCCACATTTATGTCCTGCTTCAGTTCTGGTTGAGCTCTGGTTGAACATGAATTTTCTCCCTACAATGGCAAGCAGCATCTCTGTATTCTTCTCAAGTAACCTGACCCTGTTTCCACTGGGCATACACCTTCCTTTCTTGCTTTATCTCCAAAAGAAGATTCCTACTAGCCAAGCCAGCCTCCTCCCACATTTGCTTGACTTCATTTAGGAATTGTCTGTTCTAATGCCCTTAGAATGTGGTGCTTCGAAAGTGACAAACCCTGATGGACACCAGCACCTTCAAAAGAATTTTCCTGGGAGACTTTTCCATTTGTTCCCTGAGCACCCTGAAGTCTGCTGTCCTTGTGTCCAGATTTGAAGTTTTGCTGGCACTTTCTTCCTGTAAGTGGAGATTTTTAACTTGATCACTTCATGGCCACTGTGGCCAAGACAGGTGCCAATGATCACTTCATTCACAATATCCACTCCTTTGGCATGTTGCAAATTAAGGAAGACATCTTTCTAGTTGTTTTTCTTAGTGCCTGTATCATGAAGATGTCATCCAGGTGTTCTAGGAATTTTCTGGTCTTTTTTGTGCCATCTGTATGGTGTTCCCAGTTAACATCTGAAAGCTGAAGTACCCCATAAGAACAAAGGCTATTGATTTAGAAGCATCCCTTAGTTCCTCAAAGCACAATCCATCAACTTCATCTTCCTGGCTGGGAGGTGTGTAGCAGACTCCTACAATGACATTCACATTGTTTGTCCCTTATTCCTATCCAGAGGCTCTCAAGTGCACCGTTGCCAACTGTGAGTCCTGTACATTCCAGCCCTTCCATTACATGTGATGCCACCCCTTGCCTCTTTTGTCCTGGGTCGGTCTCCTGGAGAGCCTGTAGCTGCCCAGCAGGGCACTCCAGTCACCAAGTTTCATTTAAGTCAACGATACCAAATCTCTGGGACTGAGTCAAAGCTTTGAGCAGCTCTTGTTTGTTCCTCATGCTGGGTGTATTGGTAGAGAAACATTTCAGGTGTGGTACTTTCTAGCCAACACCTCAGGAGGCAGATTGAGGTGGCCCATTAGTCCTTTCCTCAAGTTTTGACACACCATCCTTCTGATCATCACTGGCGAGCTGGGTATTTTCCTTTTCTCCCTTCCAAGGCAGTTTAAAGCTCTGATAATGAGCCCTGCTAGCTCCTGTGCTAGAGCTCTTTTTCCACTCTTGAGAAAGGTACAACCCATCAGGTATCAGTGAACAGATGCTGAATAGATTATCCCATGGCCATAGACCCCAAAGTTTTTCTGATGGCACCAACCTCAGAGCCATATGTCAATCTGATGTATCTGCCTATTCCTATCATTATTTTTCCTTGCTACTGAAGGGACTGAAAAAACCACTACCTGTGCTCCTGATCCTACAAACAATTGTTCCAAGGCCCTGAAATTATTTTTTATTACCCTTGGACTTCTCTTTGCTATCTCATTATTACCAACTGGAAGAACCATTGATGGATAATAATCAGAGGGCCTTACTAGACTGGAGAGTTTTCTAGTAATGCCCCTTACCTGAATCCCTGGGGGACAGCAGCAGACTTCCCTGTGGGTGGGGTCCAGTCAGCATATCAGGTTTTCCATTCCCTTTAGAAGGGAGTTCCTATGACAACCACCCTTCTTTTTCTCTTAACACAGGAGATTGCAATGCAGGGTATAGATTGTGTTGTCCTAGGCAGCTCCTCTATCCCAGCAGGACCTTCATCCTCCTCATCAGTAGGTTCTCCTTGTGGTTCCAGGGCTTCATACCTCTAGTAAAAAGTACCACTCCTACATGTCATCATCAGGTACCATCAGATTTTTAGGAGGAGGATCCTTTCTCCTAGTACAGGCAGTGACCAGTTTCTAACCTACCTGTTCCAACACACTCTCAACTAGCTACTTGACAGGGTTCTGGGTCCATCTGGTTCTTAACTACAAAGGATATTCAAAATTCCTGTGGTGGTAGTGTCTCTGAGAATAACCTATCAATCTCTTGCTCTTTTTCTCAAGTTCCTTCACCTGGTGAAACAGCTATTCCCAGGCCACTGCTCTGTCACCAAAAGGGCAGGACCCTCTTTCTCTTGATGCTCCTTAAAAGCATTGAATCTCCCCTGGTTCTGCCTCGCTTCAATCAGGAATTGCAAAGCCCTTTTTAATATTTTAGTGATGTAGAATCAAGTGAGGAACTTTATAGACACACTGGTATTAATCCAGGACTCCTCATAACAGGAGGCATGAAATGTGCCTGTTCCTCCTGACTGCCAGTCCATGAAAGAATCAGATTTTCCAAAGAAAATAAATCACAACAAAGCTCTGTTCAAGATATCTCAGCTTCCAAAGAGTTAATTTTCTGAGACAAGAGTGCAATATATTGACATGCTTTAAACCTTATCAATTTAGTTATCATTTTCACTAATTAGCAAAATAAATTTTGTGCTCAAAGTTGTGCATTAGTCAGTCAACATCAAATTAGGCTGCCAAAGAAACTTTCCGTTCTTAGACACATTAGCTAAGCCTTTTCAGACTGCAACAATTTGAATTCAATTCTTTTTTAAATTAAAAGTTTCCTCAAAACCAAAATTTCTGAGAGCCTTGTTTGTCTGATATTCACCAGATTAGTAGAAATCCTGGGTCAGATGTGTAGTGCTGCTAATTCATCTCTCTTCAGACACAGACAATAAAGGACTGAATAAGGAAGAAACAGTGATCACATGGAAATTGTTGGAAAGATACACCAGGGAATAAGCCAATTCCGAAGTATATTGGAGTTTAAATAGGAGTACAGGATGAACCAGTTTTGAGGTTCATTGGTCAAGAAAGTAATTACATCTGTCTTGACCCAAAGGATATTTATATATATATCCAATGAAATTACCATTTAAAAGAATTATTTCTCCCAGATAGAGCAATTACTTTGATAATGAGCATATTGACATATTTGTGGTTTACTTGGACTTCTACCAGTCAAGAGGAAATGCAAATTGATGTTTCTGTCCTATTGAAGAAGGTTGGAGATGCTCGATCCCTGGCTCTGGCCTTGCCACTTTTTCTCCCAGCAGGCACGCAGACTTCTCCTTGTGTTTTTGTTCAATCAACAGAGCTCATTTTCATTTTCATTTCCAGGTGAATTTGCTTTTTTCATTAATTCAAGATTATTGCTTTTTAAGGGTAGGAAGGTTTTTACACTAAGCATGTGCTACTGATGTGAGAGCTGAGCTGGGCAAGGGGGTTTCACCCAGGAGGGGCAACTTTATGTTCAAGAACAAAGAGAAGAAATAAATGGAGACTGAACACCAGAAGTAAAGATATTCAGTTGATACTATATCAAGCCCTGTTACAGCACATTTTGCATAGTACAAGGAATAATTAGGCATTAGCATAAGGATGGGATGCAGTATATACACGTTTGACATTTCCTATCTCTATGATGCTAGGAAACCCTTTGTTTGCTAATGTTTTCTGGAAGAGAAATGTTCCCCCTGAACAAATCACATGACATAGCACAAGTAGAAACTTTATCACAACATCATCAAATTGTAAAATGCAAAATAGCTTTCTTAGGTTTGGTTTGTTTGGGTTTTTTTTTGCTGTGTGTCAAAAATGTTTGAGGCTGTTCCTCAAAATAACTTGCCTGTACACTTTGTAAAATATGCTGGAATTTCCCTTCTTCTCCTCCCCGCTCATTTCACCCTGAATTCAAACCCTGGTGTGCACAATCTGTACAAGATACCATACTGTGATATTGTACTGTAATATTGTAGTACTACATTGGAACTACCATTGTGCAGTTTAAAATATGTATGTTCAAAAAATACTTAAATCAATTTATGGTAGAAAAGTGTGATAGATTCACAAATTGTCTTGCTATTCATGTCATAATTGTTATAGTATTTATAAGTTTTTTAGACAAATGTCTTTCACAATGGTACAACAGGATAAAGTCATGCTGCTCACAGCATCACTTATTTGTTTATTACTTCCAGGAATGCTTTAAAAATCCTATATTCTTTTAGTCAAATATTAGTTTCTTCAATCCTCTTGGGAACCAATGCCATAAAAACCAACAGTGCAAACACACATGACAGAGAATGAGAGCATCTCTGTGATTTTAAGTTGACCTAACATCTCATCTGACTTACAGCTTTTCATTTTAATGTTATCTGTCTTTACAACAGTTTGTATTTTATGATCGACTTCTAAATTTTTCAGAAACCAGAACAAGTAACACAGTTTTTTCCAAGATGTATTGTACATCTGCAAACACTGCCTATTAAATCTGAAGTAATTGTCCTCTGCTGTCTTTGTCTGAGGTCTTACCCTGTTAATTCCAATAGTCTCAAGCTTTAGGGGCTTCATTTGTCCAGACACCTTTTTACTTGATTCTTACTTAATAAACTGTCCGAGGTCCACTCCCTTTCTAATAAAAGCATATTTTTCCCTCTAGCTTTTGCCTGGTGTAGCAGTTTAATCATCAGAAGTATTAAAGTAGTATCAAAGTTTAGCTGCTTCGACAGATCTGTCTACATCTACAAATTACTATCAGGTTTTGAAAGACATAGTTCATGCATGTCTTCCTTTAAGTGTCACTGACATCTGCACTTTTACTGTCCAGGTACAAGAAATTGTATTATTTTTTCTCTTCTTCCTTATAAATGTCACTGTCTCTTTTGATGAAGTTGTCCTTCTTGCTCACTCCTGGTGTGGCAGCAGAGGTGGGCATGCTGCCCTGCTCCTGGCTTCAGTCCTGCCCTGCTGTGGGTAAGGCTATTGAGCCCCACACAGCCCAGCCAGGAGGGATGAGCCTCTGGAATGCAGCTATTGCTATCAACCACCAAACTCCAGGCTGACATAATGGCCTAGCCTTCAAGCCGTGCTGTGTATTTAAGAGATAAGGACTAAGTAGTTCAATGCATTGCTCTAGTTTTAGTCTTTCTGCTTGGAGGATTTGCAGTAAAGCCACCACTTATTGCCAGTATTGCTTGATTGTTTTGATACTGATACTCACTTAAGATCTGCTGCTGCATAAACATAAACTGTCACAAAGCACCAAGGAGTGTCAGTCTCCATCAGCCTGGGCTAGCTGGCAAGCAGCAAACTAAATGAAGAAAATTATGTATCCTGAATACTCGGTCCATGTGCTGCCCAGATCTTCAAAAAGCATTTAAATGTGCTGGATATGTAAAAATAAAGTATTTCACTTGGATGTTCAGCTGGGCAAGCTGATTTGTGCCAGTTAATGTAGGCATTTGTTTAAAAAATGTCATGCAAATTTTAAATAGAAATTGAGGAGGTGAAAAGGGGGAAAGTCAGTCAAAGCCATGGGGCTGGCAGCCCTATCATGCCATTCCACTGCCCTGAAGCCAGTAGTCATGTCAGAGGTCTGTTCTTCTCCTTGCAGTCATCACAAATTGAATGTCTCAGTTAAGAAGGCAATGAAAGAAGACACGCACCAGTCTTTGACTTTCTCCATTTAACAGAAGGTTTAACTGGTACAGATCAGAGGTGAATTTACAGTGTCTTTCCAGGCTGTCTGCCTGTGATAGATGGCTTCATGGATTCATCACTATCATTGTTCAGCTCCTGAAAGGAAAAAAAGATTTGCAGTTACATTGCTGGAGTGAGGTTTCCAAAAGTATTCTGTCATGAATCCATTCAGTCACGACTCCACATCCCACTGGCTTTTAACTAACTGTAGTGAGAAAAGAAAGCTAAGAGTTCACTGAGGTTCTTTAAATTCCCAAACAAAATAAACTCTATTGGCCAAAGCCTTAACATTTATTGCTAAACAGACTGTACTAGGAAACTTATCACCACTTTTAAAGAGATTTCTTCCAACTCCCAGCAGAATATGAAGGGACATTGATTTTAAACTACCTTTGACAAGGTTGCACTTTTAGTAGAGTACCTTCCTTAACAGGAATAGTCATGTTTACAAAGAAAGGCTATTTTCACTATAGCTACCTCAAGACATCTCCTCTTAGTCAAAATAGGGGCCATTGAGGAAATCAAGTGGATGAAACACTCAGATAAAGCTCATTTGATATGGTTTACAGTGTATGGATCACACTATTTTGTATGTTAGTCATAATATTTCCCTCCACTCCAAATAGGTGTAACCTTAAGAGGAAAATAAACAGCAGCATTTCCACGTACGTCTCTTGCTGTGCAGAAATGAAACTAGGATATGTATTGGATTAAATTATCAAAGCATTCCACTCTAAATCTTAGTCAGACGCTTTGCTGTGTGTCTTAAATTCCTTACTAGTTCATTCTTCTACAGTCCTTTTGCATTTAGATTATAATTTGAAGGGATTTAGAAGCCATACCTAATAACACACTTGTATTCCTGAAGGTGTTTTATCCTGGTACCTTCAGTATTAACAGCCACATACACATCAAAGGTTTGCATTTGGCAGGAGCAACTGTGCAACCAAACGAGTTGCTTAGAAATTTACAATAATATTAGGCAACAGTATTAAATCTACTGTTATATATATGGTTTGTAAAAAACTTAAAAATAGAAACTACTATACAAAAGAGCATTTTCATAAACTTAGCTGGAACTGCAAACCCAGCTTACACAGAAGTTTTGAAAGTAGCTGATGCTGTCCCACATTGACATAGCTGTTGTCTATTGAAGCCCTCCCCAAGCAAAAAGAAAACTAAAATTGCTAGCTCTGTTGTCTTTAAAGAGCATTTTGTATTATTACTATATTACAGTTTGGAATTAATAGGACTCTTAAATCCTTAGGTACAATACAGAGTAATTGCGCTTTCAGGACCTTCCCTGGCAATGCCAATTATCCAAGCTCATAAATCCTACATGGGAAGACCGTAAGTTCAGACCCCTTCTGTGCCTATGAAAATGAGTATTTCCTCATTATATGCTGCACAGAGGAAACATGCGTTTTGTACTAGCATCAAAAGAAAATCTCTGCATCCTGCTGCACACAGAGACCTTCAGGAATTGTTAATTCAACCTGCTGTTCATGAGCTGCATTAAATTTGAGCCTAGCTGTGTCTCCTTCAAGATATTGAACATCTTACTCCTCCTTTGTCACCTACACAATCTTTCTTATTCTCCCCTAGCACATTTTAACCCATATGGCCTTTGGCCGTAGCGTAAGAGAACCTTTCTGGCTACCCTGAAATTTTATCGTATCAGCCTTCTTCTGAATCAAGAGGATATTTCTTTCTCTCGAGCCAGGTTAGATTAAGTAGTGCTTATTTGCACTTGCCAGTTCAAGTTCTCTGCTTCTATTATTGTTGACTACACTAAGCACCACCAGGCAGGAGGCTCTGTCTAATTTAAGATGTTTTGATTTATGTTGTGATCAGTAGACAAAAGAGCCTATCATTTTTGAAGAAACCACCCAAGCATCTTTTTGTATCTTCTCCCTACCACACTGTACAGAATTAGAAAAAACTCTACAAGAGGAAAAGTAATTCCTTTTGATGACACAGAAAGAATGTAGCTCTTCACTGGCACGTGTGTGGGTATAAAGATGAAAGATCTCCAGCCTAACTTCTAATAAGACATAGAGATGAGGGGTAAAACTCACAGTGCTGTGAGTGCTGTGAGTTTTTACCAGGCACACTGCACTGGACGATATAAAGAGGGAATATTACAACACATTACATCTGTGCCATGTGGCTGTGTTGAGAGTGGTACTGGGTTTTCACCTTTTTGACTCCTGAGCTTCTGTTAGCACTGCAGCTTCTGCACCTCACAGCTGTAGATGTCTGGATTTAACACAAGGAAGGCTGTCAGGATTGTGCGATGTTTGACAGACTGCACAATTCATGTCAGGATTTTCTTTTCCCGTACAGTAGTTGCTAACAGGAACATAACAACCTCCTGCTGGTTTTGTGCATGTTTAGTCTCTGAAAAGCAGGAAGACATTGATGAGTGATGAATAGAAGCTCCTTTTCTATCGCTCTGAAACTCCACTGGTGTACCTGGACTTCAAATTATAGGACAGCATTCTATTTGGGTCATGCTTGATGGGCCTGCATATGAGTACAAGGTAAATGGGAGAAGCTGGACAGGAGATAGAAATAAGCATTTCCCATGCTATGAGTTCATTAGCAATGTTTAAAATGTATGACATTGTTTTACCCTAATTTTCACCACCACAACTGCCCCCAAAATTGTCAGTCACTGAAAAATGAGGAGATGGGCATTTTCTCATACTCAGGGAGCCTCAGTAGTAGAAAATCTGTGCAGTTCTGGTGCCTATGCAGGAATCATGAGACCACTTCAGGACACAGTGGCAAATTATCTTTTTAGAAAAGACAGAAGATTTCTCTTGTTAGGAATGGGGCAATCAAGAACAATCAAGAGACTATGTATAGCCTCTCTTGGAAAGAAAAAAATGCACATACTAAGTTGGACCAGGTAAATCCAACCAGTTGCAATAGCTTGGGTTTGGATTAAGGTCATTTTATTTAGGCTTTGAGGTGTGGGCTTGTGGTAATAATTTGCCAATAACAATTATAGGCTCAATAAAAAAAACCAGCAGGGTCTGAATGTTACCTGTAGAGTCTAAAAGTCTCTTTAGGAATACTCAACAATCTTTTAATTTGTGCATCAAAATTGTGCAGAGTTTTATGAAATAAGATAATAACATGGAGTTTTAAACATTTTAATTTCTTTGGTGAGTGCAACGAGTGTTAACAACAGATTAATACCTCTGAAGGCTGCTCTGAAGTTCCTTAAAACTCCTAGGAATATGGAGTCTGTAGGTCTTGGCAGTGGTGCTAGGTGCTCACAGTGGTGCAGGACAATGATGCAGAGTCAGAAGAGCCGGACCAAGGGAGACCCTCACACAAAACCTCTCATCTGGAGGGCTGAGGTTAAGAGGATTTCTTTCCATGTTCAGGCCTGAATTAGGCAGGAAAATGTAGTACTGTTTTATGATACGATATTTTTCAGCTTCCTCTACGAGAAAATAAGAGCAAAAAGATTTTGCTTTACTAGTGAAACTTTGTTGATTTCCAGCAGTTATTTAAAAATGAAGGGAAAAATATGCAAGCAGAGACACATCTCCTTTGTGTTACAGTGGCAGCTGGAAATTTGGGGTTTAAGCATTGAAACCTAAAGGGAGATCATCAAAAGTTCCAATTCTGGAAAAGAAAGATAAATGCAATCTCTATATCTAATAATTTTTCCTCATCAGTCTTGTCTGTGACTGAGATGACATTTTGAGTATGACAGAAACACATTCTGCTCTAGTTACAAGACTCTCTGCTATAATAGACTTTGATATAAATCCATGCTATTATGCTTTCTTATGCCATCAGAACTCATTATACCCTTGTTACAACAACATCGTTTACCATATTCCAAACTAAACTGCAGATATTGCTGTAAAGGGATCCCTGTAAAGGGTAAACATCCCTGTAAATGGTAAACATCCCTGCAAAGGGATGTTCACTCCTGTTTTCAAGTTTTCCCAGACTGCATACATTATGATTCTGGGTTTTAGACATTTGACACTGAAAACCAGGTTGCCATTTCAAATGATTGAACATTACTTACTTAATTTTTCAAGACAGATTCTTTTGCACAATTCCAAGGGCCTACAATATGATTTACAAAACTCTTGAGAGCCTTATCCACATCAGAATGTGTGAAGCTCAGCCATTTGGAGGTGGATTGCACCATATTTACATGTGTCCTACATAAAAGTAACTTAATCTGCAGCACAGCCTCTACTTCCAGGATCACAAGGAGGTGTCAGGGCCCCACCTCCATCTCCTTTGAGTTACCATTTGAAAATAAAGCTCTTGCAGTGTCCCCACTTACATGCTTCTAATTCAGCTACAACCCCCAAAGTCTTATTAGCCCTCTTAGACACCTTCTTTATACTTAGTTCAAATAAGATCAAAATGCAAAAAAATAGAAATCTGTTCAAGATCCAGGAGAAAGCACAGAAAAGAAATATATTTTCTCTATTTTGAAAACATTTCCCTAAAAGTTTTGTTGGACTGACAAAACCCTTTTTTTTTTTTATTAATGCAGCCTTTTAAGAATTTCAGGATTTATTATGAATAGGAAAGAAAACTGGTACCCCCAAACCCATGGTGTCTGAAGAGAGAAACAATAGTTTTAAAAGTCGGGGGAAATTTGCTTTCATTACTCCTGCCTTTTCTTCTTGGGGACAAAATTGGGAAATATTTCTGCTACTTCTCCATTTTCTCTTCCATTTCTGTAACTGAATACTGAAAAAAAATGCGAGGAGCAGAATTTCACAAAGAGAAAAGAACCTAGTTCTTTAAGACAAACATCTTGTGGAACATCTCCTCCTGCCACAGAGCTCAGCATAGGCAGGTTGCAGCACAGGTGTGTGAAACAAGCTGGGAAGAAGCAGTCACCCTGCATCATTGCTCAGCCCTTTGTGAGCCCAAATGAATAAAAATAAGAGTGAAAAGAGAAATAAACCACTGGCCACCTCATTGGACATCGCTACATTGATTTTCCTTTGCAATTAAATGCAAATTAATACTGCATTTTGAATGCTATCACATTCTTCTTTGATTGTCCCCTCTGTTTTTGAAAAAGAGGAACATCTCTGGATTGATTTAGAGCTTTTTTTTCCTTTTTGCAACTGTTGTATGAACAGTTTTTCAAACACAGATGTGACAGATGAGGCATAGCCCCTTCAGAATTGCCTCTGCTATCTAACCCAGCTCAACTCAACCAGGGTCATGGAGACATCTGAAACTTCCCTTCACAGGAAAGGAGTCTCCACCCTTGTTTTCCCTTCTTGGAACAGCAAGCCAGCTTCTCACAGAGCACTACTGTTTGTCTTCTGCCTATGAGACTGGCTATGACTTTCACTTAGGGGATTAATGTAGTTGTGCAGGACTTCACCTAGGTCCAAGCAAGCTCCATGAACTCCTACTGAATTGGAGGAGGGTAGAAAAGTCTCTTTTAATCAAAACATGGAGAGGGCAGTGTACAAAAGAATGCAGTGCTGGTCAGGGCAGACTAAGGGCAGCACCCATGCCAGCTGGTCCCACCAATTTGCAGGGATGCTGCGACCTCTGTGCATCATCCACCTCAGCCAGTCCTGCGTGGCTGTGCTGCTCCAGACCATACAATATGGAAGTGAATAACACCTTCCACCTGACCTCATCATTTTGCTCAGGTTGAGGTGGTCTTAGAAAATTTAGGATCTCCCAGATGTTTTCCATAATCTAAATCCAATTTCAGTGTCTAATCAAGTAAAAAACATAATGGAGCTGTGCAAATCCTTCAATTTCGGAGGGAATTAATGGAGGACAAAACTGTGAAGTCCTGTCTTCAGTGCATTTCTTCAGTGTTCAGATGCAGAAGAGAGGCTTTGGGGCAAAAAGGTGTCTCCAGCTAGAGGCAGTCTGGCAGGCACTGTGGCTGGCCAGCACAACCCATACTTGCCTTCATTGCTCAAGTCCCCTGTGAAAACACAAGGTGGATAGTGAGCACTATAGAAGAACTGGAATCACTAAACTAGTTAAAGATATGCTGCAAATATTTCATGAAATATCTAAAGGGAGATTTATGCTCACCATCCATTCCGAAGTATGTATAACAATTCATTCAAAGCGATACACTAGAAACTAGCACTTACTTTTCCAAGCAAATTGGTCTGCTTTCACTCAAAATACGTGCACTGCTTACAATCTCATAGCATCTCATAAACAACTCATACCAGTATGAGTCCTGTATTTGGAAATTATATATTAGATGTATTTTGTGATATGGAAGACAGAGAAATTTGTTGAGTTTTCTGGCTGATTTTTCAGGTTAGTGGGACTGAGTTTGAAAAGACACGTATGCATATATCATACATATGTATAGACAATCATCTGAGGTCTAGAAATGTTTAGGAAAAGACCAAAAAGCTTGAAGGTTCACTTCCAAATCTGCATCATTTTCTTTTTTATTTAAAGGTCGTGTTCTAGATCATTCCCAACTATAATCAGTCAACATAAGCCCCAGATAAGGACTGTCTGACAGCTGGATATTAGAAGAAAGCTCTTATTCATGCATGTTTAAAAATCTTTACCATTAATCTTGCCATGAAATCTCAGTTAAATGATTGTGGAATATTACATCAAAGCTATCCAGTGATCAGCAATGTGACTTATTTTCTGACAAATACAACTTTGTCATTTTTATCAGATGGTCATCACATCTTCACACAAAAATAACTCTCCTTTTTCTTCTCTCCCTTCTTTTCCCCCCAGCTTGACTACAGTGCAGATTTGTATTCTTGGCACTCTCATCCCTGTTTGATGAGTTTTAGGAAAGTCCAACTGTCATTTTGTCCCCAGAAGCAAAGCAAACTCTGCCTTAAACTGATAACAACACAATTTAGCTGCCCCATAAACAGTCATTTTAACTCCATGATATGTGGCTGCTCCTTCAACATTCAAGCAATGGAAATGACATCATTATCAGGCAACTCTAGATGATGAAAAATGGCTTACATTAGGGAACACTGTGGACACAAAAAATCTTCAGTTATCAGTCATCGCCATTGTAATGTACTTACCTCTATCTGCAGATTTAGACTTAGGATGAGGCTGAACTTGCAAGGGAAAAAAAACACACTCTGCAGAGTATTTTTGTATAATTAAGCTGGAAGATCTCTGCAATTCTGAGTTGTGCAGAGGCCAACAAAAGCCTGAAGGCTACGGTATTTCAGCAACACCATAAATGTAAGGATCCTCAAGGAATATGGTCTTATAGACAATCTGTGGCTGTTAAAAATAGAAATCTAGTGTGATTCTTTCTCAGGATGAAATTTACTATTTTGTATCCAAATTCTGCAGGTTTTTTGTCTACTGTAAGGACTCTACCATTACTTTGCAGAAGTCCTGCAGAAACATATTCTCTGCAGTAGCTGTCACTCCAAAGGTAACACCACAGCCTTGCCTGGTATGAGCCCCTCAAAATCAGACCTGTAAAGGGCTCTCAAAGGCAAGAGCAGTGGAGGTGCCTGCATAAGTCATATTGATAGGGTACAACAGGGCCTGACCTCTCCAAGAGTTACCCTGCAGTGGGGAGAAGAATTAAGCCAAGGAACAGGATTTCAAACTGAACCCAAGAGCTGGCTCATCAGGAGATGCTGCAACTGTTTTGGGGAGAGAGGATTGACTTCTGAGTACTAGGAGCTAAGAGATGACAGAAAGCAGTACTCTGAGATTCACAAACGTGTCTAAAGTTGCTGTGATACTGCCTATGGTGAGAGCTTGTAGCTTCCCAGCTATCACTAGATTGGGACAGAGGAAGAGGAACAGTGAGAAGCAAAGGGGAAGTTATTCTTAGAGCATTTTCCTGCCCAATGCAGGAAGCCTGGAAAGACAGCCTTTTCCCAGGAGTTTTAATGTTAGTATCCTCCTGTTGGCAAGGATGACTGAGACTTTGAGAAACTCTGGATAACTCAAGCTTCCTTATGCATTACAGAAATATTTTAATTCTTGAGTGGCTAAGGCACAGCAGAGTAAGGGATCCTGGTATCTGCTAGAGCACTAATGGAATACCAAGAGTTGCCTTCACTCTGTCCCTCACTGAGAGGCTTCATTTTATATCCATCTGTACTGTTTCAGCTCTCCTTGCTCTATTATTTGCATGGGAATGGGATTAAGTCTCCAAAGTGTACTTTTCTATGACATATAGCATCCTACACAGACCAAGGATATTTGAACACTCTTGTCCTGTAAGTGTAACCTTCTGTAATGGGAGCTTGTGTTAACTCTTTTCTCCTTTTCACTACCTTTTACATCACAACAAACAAAGTGAAGCTTGCAGCTCTGCCTAGAAGCTGTACTGTATGTAAAAATTAGAAAGTCTTCCTCAGCTGCTCTGTGGCTATCTGTGAAAGCATATAGTGAAAACTGGAAAATGGAATCCTAGTCTCCTGGAAGGCCAAAACTAGAGGAACTCTGGACACAATTTTTCAAGCTGGAAAGGTTCTTGAGTCAAGCAATCACCCTCTTTCAAAATGAAATGGGAAGACAGACACCTTTTCCTCTTCATAAAGATCAAGTGAAATGGCATGTCAATTAAGTGAAATGTTTTGTCAATATTCTGTGCTGTAGAAATATGAAGACTCTACCGGCTTTCTTAGCAACTTGTTTAGGCGCCAGAATAAGAGATTTTCACCCTTAGAAATGTGCTACTAACATCGTCTTCAAAAAATGAAATTATGCAAATTTCAAACCAAGTTTATTTCAAGTGCTTTCTTACAGAAACAATATAGAAATTTCAAAATGTTTCTTCCTCCTGAGTTTCTTATGCCTTGAATGAGACTGCTCTACACTTATGAAGCCCAAGCAAAACATAATTTCTTTGCCATCTCCAGCTTCCAGAATCTTAGCACATTCTCCTATGCTTTATGTTCTTAGACTTTCTCTACCCAATGCAGGAAATTACAGGAGAATTGCAGTTGTCATTTGGGTTTTGCTTTGTTTAGTCTTTTCAAGAACATTTCAAGAATTGTTTTTATCCCTGTGTTTATTACAAAAGGCTTGAGAATGTGATTCATAGAGGCTCAGAAGCTGGCAACTGAATAAAAGGAAATACAAATTTACAGCATTGTAATTTCAAAGACAGTGCTACCTGTGGTGAAATGAGACAAGAAGAGATTGATACACAATTTTTGCATGCAGAGGCTCTAGCTAGGATATTGCTTTACAGTCCAGGGCAAGAACAAGTATGTCCTCAGATCTTTGCCTAGGGCCAGCCCCAGCGCTTGGGCTCCCAAAGCTGAAAGGGACCACAGCTGAGGAAAGCATTTTCAAATAAACCCTTTTGTATTTCTTTCTCCATATTACATTTTTCAGTGCCAAAAACAAGCAGAAAATTCTGTTCTGTGCTCAGAAAAGACTCGTTTCTGCAGTCTTAACACACTTTATAACAGACCTTCCCTGCTTTTCACTACCACTGCCCTCAGCCATGCTGTAGCCCCACCACTGTGTGAGTAGAAGCAGCTCAGAGAGGGAGCCTCAGGGGCTCAGCCACATGTCTGGCCAGGGGTAACTCAGGGCTCCTAGGTTTTACTGGGTATTCCTCTTTTCTACCCTTTGGCTGCAAAGGAGACCTCAAGGAAGGACAGACTTGCTTCTCCACCTAAAACTCTGAGCTCCTAGTTGTGACACTGCTTGGGAGAAAGATTAAGGGGGTAGCTCATTACAAACCCAGGAAAGCTTTTTCCAGTGACTTGGATCAATCTCAGACCCAGAGAAGAAGTACCATCTCTTCAGGCAAAGAGGTGAGAAATTCTCTGATGGTTATGGCTTTCAGCAAAGATGAGTGGGTGAAAGAAACGTAGACTCTAACATACACCAGAATTCAGGAACAAGGAGGTACAGGGCAGTGAGTGCAAAAAAGAACTGTCTGTTTAGCAAAAATAATGAGACAATAGCAGATAGTCAGAAAAGTATTCACTGGGGTTGGCAGAGAGGGGGGCAAACTTCTTGGGCTGCATGGTTGCTGCAATAGTTTTATTGATTTATTCCATGCTTTGACATTATTTTTGGAAATCTATCTCAAGGAAAATTTTTAACAGGTAAACATCTTTTTAAATATTAGTTTTTGAAGGGAAAAACTCTTTCTGGAAGTGCCTCTGAATATGCTTGATCTTGTCTTCTCCTAGAGGAAGATGACTCAGTCCCTGACCTACCAGAGATGGGTTTGGGCAATGGGGTACACCCAGAATAACAATTCCAAGGCTGCAGCTCACTGCTTATATCTCAGTCTGATTTTGAAGAGAATTTGAAATTTCATCAGGGAACATCTTGCTGGTTCACCAGCTCAACTTCACATCACATCATTCTGGGGGGACCACAGGTTACTTTACTCATCATAACCTACACAGTGGGGATCACTGCTCCAGGCTATTCACTGCCCTCCACCTCTTTCTCAGTGCCCCAGTCATCTCACATGCCCCACACTTCTGAAGACAAATGTGTGTGCCAGAGCTGTCTGGTTAATAACAAGAGAAAAGGCCCCGTGTCTCTCCCCACCACCACATCCAGTGCAGTTCATCAGAAGTTTTTCAACACTGTCCCCCTTTAACTTTTCCCCTCTGATGCTAAAATTCCTGTCTAGCTAAAAGAAGGGATCCATAGGTTCTAAATGCTTTGCAGGTGACTCGAATTCTTCATTTTTAAGGGTAGCGCAAAATGGTAGGATGAATCCATGCATATTCAGAAGTTTGGGCCCAAACACTTCTAAAGCTGATAGTCCCCTGTTCTCTAAGAACTCATATTACTAAGGTGCTGGCAGTCAGATGCTTTTACATATCACTCATCAGAAGGAGAAGGGTTTGACTTGTTTCTTGGAGTTATAAGCTATGTGATATTAACAAGAATGAAAGATGGAATAAATTTACGTACATTTATGTATGAAGAGAGTTAAACGGAGTTTAAGTAGATTAAATAATTTAAATAGAGTTAAACGCTGGGCTTTAATAGGTTTTGGCAAGAAGATTATTGAAGAGAGGATATTAATACAACCTGGTATATAAGCACTCATGAAGCTGGTGGAAATTCCTGTGAACAGAAATATGAAACCATTGACCAGACCACTGACCACAATGGGGTTATAGCAGAGTCCACTAAGTATAGAAGACCCACAATTCTGTGTTAAAAAGACCACAGTTTCCTTCTCTGATTTATTCTCAGACCTACAATTCCTAATAGCAATGATAATTCCTGTCCACAAGAATAACACCAGCTAATAGATTTTGTGGCTGGTCTCTTCTGACAGACAGTTAGAATGACAATATCATGAATTTTGCTCATCCTATCAATATTCAGAGGGAGCAAGAATCCCTTAATCATTCAAGCTATATCATATGTAAGTAAGAGAAATTAAAACAAAGTGTAGATTTCTTCATCTACAGGCAGACAGAAAAGATTGAAACCATAGAACTCTTTGCACAATATCTAAATGAGTCACAGAAATCCAAAATAACAAAGAAATCATAAAAACTTTTTAAAGTTCCTTTAAAAAGCCACAAACCAAACGAAAACAAAACAAAAACAAAACAAAGGAAAAAAAAACAAAAAAAACCACCAAAAAACCACACAAATCAAAAAACGAAACAAAACAAAACAAAAAGAACAAACAAATTCATCTGTAGGGAACAATCTCAGGGAAATTATTCCAGGAAAAATTTGTTCACTAACATACAGCGTTGTATGTCACATGGGCTAATTATAGGAATGAAAGCAACATAAGAATTAGATGGTCTTTTGAAGCCTGTAAGGAGTGTGAACAAAGGATATAATTACACATCGAGCCCGTTGATTAACCAATTACTAGTTAAAGCAGATTTAGACTTTAAATTAATTTATTTCTGAATTCTGGGGATTTTTGGGCTAAGATAAACAGTGTTTGAAGATTAATTATCCTTGTCTAAGATGAAGGAACTCATTTCAATTTTGTTAGCGTGTCAAAAGACTGGCTGCTGCATGGGAAAGGGTAGACTGCAAATCTCAGTGGTATTGAACTGACTGATTAAAGTGTATTCTGAGACTCCTAATCACTCTAATCCTCACAGAGAGCACCAATATTACACACGACATTGTGACAGCCCAAATTAATATTTAAATGAAAAACAGACCAACATTTACCTAGATGAGAAAATGCACTGTCTCCAAAGGAACAAGGGAAGTCCAGCCAAGGTCTTAGAAACTCAGTAGCGAGGCAGACTGGAGCACAGCTTTGCATGCACCTTTGCCCAAAGAGAAAGTAAAGGTGCTGTTGTAGCACCTGCCATTCATTCTGCCACAGCATCGTGACTGAACTGTGTGGAAGTGCTAGTATGACATTTTACTTTTCTGTAAGTAGTCCAGCTATAGCCCTAGGCAAGTGTTTAATAAAGGAAAGATGTCACAATTCAATAGCTGGATAGATTTTCTCAGCAACTTGTCTAGTGAGGTGCTCAGCTGCCTAACATCCCCTGCCACACAGAGGAGCACAAACACTGTGGCACTGTTAAGTGTCCTGGGCCGGCAGAGCCTGCTGCTGCACCAGAGCTTCCTATCCCACATCAGGCTCTTCATTAAATGTCCCAAGTCTGCCCCCATCATGTGCCACCCTTTGGCTTCATGCTGGGAGTGTGCTGGAAGAGAAACACTCCAACTTGCTTGCTATTTCCACAGCAAGAAGTAGCCTAAAAGTTAATATAAATGTTACTTTTAAGATTAGGCTGGTAAATAGAGTCAACAAAGGATACCTTTTGGGAAGACAAAAGTGCAGAAAGTACCACTTTATCACTGCCTACTAAGCACCCACTCCTCACTACAACAAAGCACTGTTTTTACTAAACCTTGATGCAGTCCAGTAAGACCTTTCCTTACTGCCTCACTCCTTAGGCAGCATATTTCCACTGAAGTCAGTATAAGGCATTTTAATTTGCAGAAGCAAGGACAAGGTACAAACTACATTTTTGGAATACAAAAGCCCACAAGGTCTGGACCTCTTTGTGGTAGCTGCTGGAACAGCACACGGAGAGATAGCCCATACTGCAGAGAACACAGCAAAATAGATGTAAGGTTGCACAAAATGATGAAATAAATAAAGGACTGAAGATTGCCTGAAGAATAAGGCAAGTCCAATAAGGTTTCCAGAGTCACAAGAGGCAAACTAGACCTAGGAAAAGCTAGGGCTGCAGGGAGCAGTGTATTCCGAGCATATTGTACTGGTGGGCCCTAATTTCCAGATAGGGGGAAATGAACTGGTTTATCCCTCACTTCCAGACCTCAGAGGCAGCTGTATTTTGGTGATGCAGATGTGGCATACATACAAGATACACTATAGGCTTCAGGTGAAACATAAATTAAGCAGCAGCATGGCAGAGAAAAGATTTATGTTTGGAGACCACCTTCAAAAATAGATTTCTGGCCAACTGCTCCTGCATGCACTCCTCCAGTGTGATGTCTGACAGTTTCTTAGCACATAAACTCTAGGGGCAGCACACATCTCTTACAGCAGACATCACTAACAGTCATTACTTTCAAAGAAAACCTGTTCCTGCAAACCCGAACACTTGAATCCTTACAATTGACCTAGGCAAATATCCTTGGGCAAGTAATTTTCAGAAGTAGAGGAGACAGCTTTTTTTCTCTCCATCCTCTCCTCTTTTAGTCATTCTCTCACATTCCCTGTAGTGCTCTTCTACTTCCATACTGCTCAGCCAAAGGGAAAATTCATGTCCTATTTTTCAAGAAACTGGTCTGCAAGCTGTAGAGCCCACAAGCCCTGGTCAGAAGTCATGGCAGACATCTGGCAGCAAAGCCTCAGCCATGCTTTTCCCCCTGATTTTAGCTCTCTTCCAAAATATCCTCCACTGCTTTCAGTCCGTGCCAGTACCCCATCTCCAGCTGGACTAGCAGAAACCTACTCTGTGGTTGTGTCTGGGGGAGGAGGGATGTATGGCCAGTGGTAATACACCAACTTCTCACAGCAAGGACAAGGAAAAGGGAAAACAAGGGCAGAAGCAGCATCAGCTGGATCAGATGAATGGTGGGGAGGGAGAGAGTGTGGGCGGGGGGAATGGTGGGCCATACTCCTCACCTTTCCTGATGAGCCATGGGCTGGTGGGTTCACTGCAGCTGGAGCTGTGGGAAAGCTAGGTCCAGTTGTAGCTCCAGCAGATCCCCACTCAGACAGGGTAAACAGGGCTTGCAGCGTGGGCAGTTTTCCACACACAAGGTGAAATTCTTTGTGCTGACTGCCTGCAGATTTTCAATATATATGTATGGAAAATATATACTATATATATATATATAATAAATATATACTATATATATTCAGTTGTGTATTGGTTTTTAAAAAGTACTTGCCATTCACTTTTAGAAACAGCTATATTGTTCTGGATTAGAATTAAAGAAAACATCAGCTTTAGGCTGATGCACTTGACAAAAAGAGAAGCAACGAGGAACAGACCCTTATAATGGAAAATATTGTGCAGCCTTTTTAAAGGAGGTGCCACCAGTTTTGTCTGAGGTTATGAATTACCCACTCTGCCTTTGCATCTCATATGAGCTTCACGGGACTGAAGGGGAGGTCTGGGCACTCCTGTCCTGGTGGCACTACCCAAGGGCTGACTGCTGCAGCCACCCACCTCGTTCAGCCAGAAACCTCTCCAAGACACAGCAGCACCGAGACGCACAGCTTTGCCTCAGCTGAAGACATCCAGAGTCTTTACTTGGTTATTGACATGCTGCTGAGAGTCATCATATGCTCAGAGGCTCCAGTCTGTGCCAGGGACTCAGAAACATGTGTTTCTGCTTGATGTTGTACACCAGGGCTGACATATCTTCTGCTTCACTTGCAGCTGCAGCGTACTGTGGCTTGGGTACATTCAACTCCTCCAAGCACCCAGAGATGTGAAATGACAACATTGCTTGTAAGATCATTGCTGCGGGACTAGGAACAGGTTTTGCTTTGTGAAATGAAAGAGGCCCCCAAAGGCATCTTGAGCTGCTTCTGTCACTGAATCCTGCCTGCTGAGCACAGGGTGTATCAGGAGGCTGTGCTGTGCTCAGTGCTGGTGCTGCTGCCCCCGGCATCATCTGTAGCTGCAGCTGTGATTTATTTTTTTCTACAGAGCTGAGGGTAGGTGAGTCACACTGTAAAACAGCAGAGGATTGAGAGGCCAGGCTCATGCTCAGCTATGCCCAGGTATTCCCAGGAGATCTCCACTGCTTTCAGGTAGTTCCACCAGCAGCCAGAAGGCACGCTCTCAGTGGCCTGAAAGAGCGAACAGGCAACTGTTCAGCAAGCAGCCCTCTGCAGGGGCTCTGGGTGCACAGTGTTCAAGTGTGAATCACTCTTACCTCTGCAGCAGCAAACTGCAAGTCACAGGGACAGTGACAGCAACAGAGAGACACATTGCAGCATGGTGAATTTACAAAGACTGCATGCAAGGGGCACAGAGCTCCCAAATCTCTCTGTGGCAGCCTCTGAGGGGCCTTGCTCTATGGAAAGGGAAGGTGGGTGGGTTGCACTACCGCTGCAGCAAGTTATATTCAGGCAGTGCACAGGAGCCAGACAGGCTCCCTGAGGTTCAAAAGTAAAAAGGATCTTCTGACAAAGCAAGACCCCAAGATAACCCCAGTTATTATTGCCACAATCCACATCATGGCTTGTGTGTGCAGAGGCAGGGAACAGCCTGCTCCTGCACCCCAGCTCTCCTTCACCTTTCTAAGAGGATACCTATGCCATTTGTTATTTCACAGTTGCCTTGCTCTGAAGACCACCTCAAGATTCAAGAGGTCCTGAGGGAGGAAGCCCAAGCACAGTGTGGGATGGCCCAAACTTGAGCCTCCCCGTTCCCAGCAGCAGAGACACAATCTATTCAAGCCACATGGTGCAGCAAAGTCAACTGTGTGCTTGGGCACAACTGACAAAAGACTAGAGATTTCAGCTGCATGATCATTACACTGGAAGCAACTGGAAGCAACACTTAAGGTGCCTTCAAAATTATAGTAGAGGGTGTTCTGAGCTCCTTGGGAGCAAAGATGACAGGAATCACCTTCCTTCCTCTCTCAGTTGTGTAGAGTCCATGCATTTCACAACTGCTACCTCAGCCAAGAGGATGAGACTTGTCAAGACATCTAGGTACTGATTTCCTACTAAGTTCAAAGCCATATTGGGTATACCAACAAGGAAGATCTTGACACATAGATTCCCTTTTGGATCTGATTTACAGCTTTGGAACATTCTCATTCCAGTATTACTCCATTTGCTTTGGCCTTACATTTCTGGATATATTATAAATAAACACACAAAAGAAGAAAACAATTTATACATAGCCAGTTCTCTCCCACAAGCACACAGGTACCCCAGAGGTAATCAGTTGCAACAGTACAGAACGAAATCCAACACTGGATTATTTTAGCACGACATGTAGTAGCCAGTGATGATTAAATTAGCCAACACTTTTCAAAAATCCATCCACACATGCTTGACATTAAATGCCTGCATTAGTGAAGACTGTAGCCTCTCTATTCAGAGTGCAAAGCAATATCCTTTGTAATTCCTTCTAAATTTATTGCCTTTAATGTCAATAAGGCCTATTGTTTTCATACTGTGAGATAGGGTCAGAAGCAGGGTACTGATGAGTGCTCTCTCTGCCTTTCAGAATTGGAAATATTTCACTCAAATGGTTTTTAACTCAGCTCCTTGTTCAGCTAGGGAGAGGTTATTGTGGTCATGGGTTTGGCAATTTCTTGTCCAATGGGACATCCATGTGGACCAGTTCTTTTTCTTTAGTAGATGTCACTGTACCTTTAAAACAGGATTACATGCTTACAGGTCGTAATACCCCTCCAAGTGGAAATAAGATATTCAATAACTGACAGCCTTTGAGAGGCAAAAATGAGAAGTTTTAAAGGCATATTAAGTGTTCAGGAAGAAAAGCAGGATGGCCAGATAGAGCCACCAGTCCTCCTCCAGACAGTCATGCCAGAAGAGCAAGGCCACACAGCACATCTCTGCACCAGTGGCACAGAAACTCTGTGGGTAGCTCAAAGCAAGTCCTGGAACCAGAGGCACCAGGAATGCTGCTGTGTGGCCTTTCCTGAGTTAACTTCCCCAGGGCTGGGCAGTTCACTGCACTAGGGCTGTACTGCACCAAGGATATATTATTTTCCATCATCTGCCAGCCTGACTGCGATTATCCTCTATCAAAAGTCACAACAGGAGGCAATCCTCCCACAGTACCGTACCAATCCCTCTGGAAGTTCCCAAGGATCTTTCATAAGCCCAAGGCACTTCTCCATCAGGTGAAATGCTTCACTTAATATCCAGTTTTTACTATGTGGTTGGGTACTGGCTGCCATTATCTTAGATCCTGCAGTGTCTCCTTAGCCAGGTGCTGAGTTCTAGTCAGCTGGAACAAGGCGAGTAGGTATTTAAGTACACATAAATGCAAACTAGAAATGCGAAAACGGGTTAAAAATGTTCCAGTCCTTACACAAAAATTAGTCTGCAAGGCACTTTGATTACATGCTTCTGGAAATATGAGAGCTCCCATGTCAGAAAGAAGGTTAAATTACTTGCTCCAACAGCCCCATATAGCTGAGGTGAGGTCAGGTTTAGAGAGTTGGGTCCCCATCTCGCCAGTCCACTAGCAGGCCAGCAGGCTATATTAACACTATAATTATATATTTCCCATCTGGCACTAGAGATTTTTGCTAGAGCTAGATAATTAGGCTCTCCTTCTGGCAAAGTTCTTTTAATGAAATGGTGCATGTAACACAGCTTGGTATTTATTAATGCTAATGAGTTTTCAAAACAATCTGAGACAGCAACTCACCTTTCACTTGTGTGATTGTGGTACATGTCCAGCATCATTCCCAGTTTAATGATGCCATGTGTCATGGGCCAGTTTCCTTTAGAAGGCAGTCTCTAACATAAAATATGGCAGTCTCCATCTGGAGTCAGGCTGTTCTGAATGAAAAGCAGGTCCAGGCTTGAACTAACAGGAGCAGATGCCAGCTTCTCCCTCTCTTTGAGATGCTGATGGTGGTTTATTAATTTTTAGAACAAGGTCAGAAGTTTATTTGCCTGCTGAATCTCAGTTAGCAATCTCACATCTCATAGGCAAGTAAACATAAACCTTCAGAATCTGACACTCCTGATGTTTCTTAACACAGAGAAGCAAAAATGTAAACCTCAAATTTACAAAAGAGGTTGCATATTAAGGCCTCAGTTGCTTGCGATGAGATGGTTTGATAAGCACAGATCATCTCTCTGTCACAGAGACCAGGGTAGTCAAAATCATGCTGACAGCTGCCTGCTGTGGTGGAGGGCTGACGTGCATGAGGTACCCCAAGGGCCATTTTTTAAAGATTATGGTTTCCAGTGCAAACACTCTTGATGTGACTCTGATGCTCAGGATACATCTTTGGAAATATCTCTATGAGTAGAAGCAAGGGGGTGCAATATAGTTCTCTTTTTCTGAAACAGGTTCTGGGCCAGTGACTCCTGTTCCTACTGGGATAGGATTCTGAAAAGTCCCTGGTCCCTGGCCCCATCCCAGGAGCTCTGTGCAGCACTGACCAGGGCTAGCTCTAGAGAAATGGAGGTATTTTGAAGGCATGGAGGTCCAGCTCCAATGACATGACAATAGTAAGACAAAGGCACAGTAAATGGGTGTGCATTCCCACATTATAACTGCAGGGGGATGTGGCAGCCACACAGGTAGCCAAGGCCACATCCTATACCACATGAGCTGCTGTCATTCCCTCCAGTGCCATGAACTATGGGGTCTTTCTCCTAGCTGCAGACTCAGACTCCTGGCTCTGTCCTGCCTCCAAAGAACAGGGCCAGCCAGTGGCACCAGCTCCTGTCCTCAATCCACAAAAGGGTGCACGAGGGCCACAGGGCCATGGCCCCAAAGGCAGCTGTGTGAGTGGGAATAATAATGGTATCCTTGTTGCAAACAGTGGGTGGGGCAGACAGGACAGTGAGCCCCTCCAGGATGTCCGACCACTTTGTGAGGGGCTGGGTCAGGGCAGGTGTGCGACCTCAGCAGGCTTGCTCAGGGATGCCCTGCTTGGAAATAAGCCCTGCAGCAGCTCCCAGCACTCTGGTCTCACTGGCTCAGATCCCACAGGATCATGCTGATTAATAAAAGACAGGAAAACTAACCATGCCTGTTTATAAACTGCATGGGTCCAAAAACAGCTCACCCAGAGGGGCAATGCCACCAAGGACTGAGGAGTCGCACTGGCTAAAACCAAAGCTTAAATACTGCTTAATTTTCGTGTGAGACATTACTGAGTCTAATAAATCCCTGCATAACACTTGCATTAAGCGGGATTTACTGTAATACACTATATACGCTTTATGCCTCACCTGCATAAACAGCCATGTTAATGCTATAAATTACCATGTTCATACAGGCACCTCAACCAAGGTGAAATGCTTAATGGCTTTCAGTAAGCACCTGAATAGCAAGAAAGGGTGGAACAAGAGAGAAGCTTCTCTAGTAATTGAGACAGACTGCATGAGTGCTGTAAGCCTTACAAAATCATTCTTAAAAAATATAAAGGGAAAAGGATCTAAACCCCCAAAGTTTTGCATACTGCAGTATTAGTGCTAGACTTCAAGGCTTTCTAAAGGAAATTGGCTCTGATTTGTGAGATATGCATTACATCATAGGCTTCTTTTAGGACATTATGTCATTCCTGCTGAGACGCATTATCTCAGCTTGGCCCAGCATTAGCGATTTTTGCAGGCCTACTGCAGTGTTTCCAAAGCACTGCTGGGAAACACAGATTGAAATCTGAAACGTTTATCTTTTAAAAAGCTGAAAAAAGAGTAAAGATGTTAACATCAGGCATCACTGACTTCCTTAACCCTCTCTTGCTCTGCTTCTTACTGGTGCTTGGATTTGATGTTTTGGACATGCTGCATAAAATGAAGCAACCTTTAAAAGCTCACTTTAGAGGGAGCATAATACAGTGTTCTTTCCCACTCCCTGAGAATTGCCCTTGCAGCTGCCTGAAAACCACCTCCTGATCTTTACAAGATGTCAGCACGAATCAGATTGTATCTACATACCCTGACAAGCTAGATTCCACGTCTGGAACACATGTTAAGAACAAAAGGGGAAGGCAATGAAAAGCTTTATGTGACTCAATCTCTTATTAAATTTTTTTGTAGTAACAAGCAAATCTAGTATGCTGTTTTTCAGCCCCTACAGAGATCATGCACACCCGTATGGATCTTCATATCCTAATCCTCTTGAGGACACAAAAGCAGAATTCTGGGAGGTTTATATTAGAGACCACTTTTTACATAGGTAACTGAGCAGATAGTATCTCTTCTGACTTCAGCCATAAAATTAGCAGCCCATTTCATCTCAGTGCATTCACAGCAAGGTTAGAAGCTGTATCATGAAGGGACCAGACAAATGCCTTCAAGATAAAGCAAAGATAATTCCAAAACCTTGGAGAATTCCAATACCTTTCTCCACAAAAGCACAATTAAAAAAGGAGTTGCAAGAGCTAAGAGGAAATGGGAAACATTCAACCATGACTAAATTTCAACTCCCTCTCTTGTTATAAACTAATTCTATTCAGTAGAGAGCTTTAACTTCTCTGCTCCATTTTTTACTTGTATTGTGTGATCAGTGCTTGGTGCTGTGAGGCGCTCTGCTACAGCTGTAGCATATTTTCTAGAGAGATTGCAACAGCAACTCCATCCATCACGAATGTGTGCTTAGTGGCATAGCCAGAAGTCAGAAGGCAGGACATCCTTTAATCCTTCCAGACATCTCTTTTCCACTTGGAGTAAAAGATTATTTTTTCCTTCCTTTCCTTTTAGATTGCTGAGCTGTAAAAGTTGAGCATTAGGATGAAGAACAAGTTCTCATGTGTACTTGACACCTGCTATCCTCATCTCCATATTTGCAAGGTGAATTTTCTAGTCCTAGTAGTCTACTTGCACAGACAGAAGTTTTATGGTTTAGGGTCCAAGGGCTTTCAATTCTTAGTGTTCCCAAAAAAGATGCATGTGACAAGTCCTGCTAGACTTTCCTGTTATGACAAGGTAACACCACGTTAGATATAGAACTGCTACACACAGGAGGAAAAAATCACTTTGTTTTGTTAAAGAGCCATTCGTAAGAGCTGGGGAAAAAAGTGGGCTTCCAGACACTTTCACTGAAAATATACTCATGGTATTTTGGCAAAGATTCCTTGTGCCAAAAAAAAAGGAGATGATGGTCTGTAATGCCTCATCTGAAGAAAACAGAGATATCATGATGAGGCAGTGAATTACCCACTGACTGAAGTGTCAGCAAGGCAGCCCACAAACAGGTGGGCTGACTGGCTGCTGAGTCCTTTGGAAGGTCAGGAGTAATGTGGTATATAACATGGTAAGAACTGCTAGATTCACTGAGGTGAAATGCTGTTATAGACTGGTGCTTTATGGGTCTTGCCTGGCTCAGGACGCCAGGTCACAATTCACAGACAGAATGGAATATATTGATCTGAGAGATCAACACTTCTGAAAGATGCTTCATTTAAGGTGCCACAGCAAAATGCACTTAAAACTCAGACCAAGTAACTATAAATACTTCTGCTCTTCTCCCAAGAACTTGTAAAACTGAAGTCATAGCATTATAAAACAATAGGATCAAACACTTTCAGATTAGCAGAGTATAAACCATTAGCAAAGTATAAAGCATTATTTGTGGGACTCTAGTGGAGTTTTTATGCAGGTTTAAATGAAAGTATGACTTTGCGAACAGTGCCAAGCAATGGAATAACAACAAACTGAGCTCCTTAGGAAGGACTTGTGCAAATTTCACACGTTCTCCAGCCTGGGCAAAGAAAGCCCCTTCTGGCAGAAGCTGTTGAGTGAAGGCTGTTGCCAGAGGGCATCGTCCCCAGAGGAAAATAACACCTGTTTGCTGGGGGACACAGGAAGGGATGCTCTACCCCATAGCTTCACTGTAAATGGAGGTTCCCACATCCCACAGGGTCCCCCTCTCCTTTCTAGCAGTTCTCGCTGCCTTCATGCCCTGCCAGCAGTGGGATCACTTTCTGTGAGAGGTGTTGGTCTGGTCCCACATCCTATGGATCCCCCATGCCTTTCCATCTCCATCTGTGTTTACAGCAGTCCCCAGCACATTCTTCCTCGAAGGCCTCCGGACACCTGGAGCACCTGAGGGGCCAGCTTGGGGCTTTCCCCTTGCCAGGAGGTTGTCAAGCAACAAGGAACATTCAGGAGACCTCTCCAGTACCCAGTCCCAGGCAATGCACGAACTCAGCTGGAATTGCTCGAGGTCAGGGTACAAGGGCTCCAGACCATGCCGCATCTTGGGAGCAGACTCTGCAGGAGTAAGTCTCCCCAGCAGCAAGAAAAACAGTGAGGCCAAAGATGAGCCCTACCATCTTCTATCAGAGCTGGCTCAATTTCCTCATACAGAAAGCCTTAAATATTCCTTCACTTCCTGTCCTTTTAATTCCAACATCCTCAGACATAATTTAGAGGGATTCCTTTAATTTTAATTAACTTTAAACTCCTATTTTTCTCCCATTGGTGTGAATTAGCAGCCTATGCCTGATTCCCCATTGCACAGCTGTGGTTTTACAGCTGTGTGGCTCAATTTTGTACTTCCCTGAGTTATGAGGCTCACTGGTGAATTTATGTCATGAGAAGACACCAGCCTGCTCCAGCCTGCTCCAGACCCAGTGAGAGAGCCTTAACTTATGGGGCTGCAGTTTACAGCTTTAATTTGGATGGGGAAGGAGTCATTTTGTCAACAAGTGAAATGCTTAAATATGTATTTTTGAAAGAATTGGGTCAAACTTGATAAGTTTCCAAGGGGAAAGAAATGGCACAATATATCAAAGCTCAAAATTTTTGTGGGTTTTAACACTTGGGAATTTGTTTTAGAAATGCTGCACCATTTGCAGATGACACAAAGCTGAGTGCTGCAGCTGACACATCTGAGAGATGGGATGCCATCCAGGGGGGACTTGAATAAGCTCTAGGTTTCATCAAATTCTCGTGAAGACCAAGTGCAAGGTGCTGCACCTGGGTCAGAGCAACCCTGGTACCAGCACAGGATGGGGATGGACAGATCAGAGCAGCCCTGCCCAGATGGGCTTGGGGGTGCTGTGGCTGAGAGGCTGGACATGACCCAGCCATGGGCACTCCCAGCCCAGAGAGCCAAACGTGTGCTGGGCTGCATCCAGAGCAGTGTGGGCAGCAGGGCAGGGAGGGGATTCTGCCCCTCTGCTCTGCTGAGACCCCACCTGCAGGGCTGCATCCAGCTCTGGGCTCCAGCACAGGAAGGACATGGACCTGCTGGAGGGAGTCCAGAGGAGGCCACCAAGATGATCAGAGGGATGGAGCACCTCTCCTATCAGGAAAGGCTGAGACAATTTGCCTTGCTCAGCCTGAAAAAGAGAAGGCTTAAGAGTAACCTAGTTGTGGCCTTTCAGTACGTGAAGGGAGCCTATGAGAAAAATGGAGAGACTTTTTACAAGAGCATGTAATGACAGGACAAGGGGGATGGATTCAAACTGAAAGTGAGTATATTCAGAAATCATTTATCAGGAAAAAAATTCTTTACTGGGAGGGTTGTAAGGCATTGGCACTAGTTGCCCAGGGAAGTTGTGGATGCCCCAGTCCTGACAGTGTTCAAGGCCAGGTTGAAGGGAACTAGGAGCAATCTGACCTAGTGAAAGGTGCAACTGCCTTCAGCAGGAGAGTTGGAACAAGGTGATATTCAGAATCCCATCGAACCAGGCCATTCTATATTTTTATGATTTTCATTTAATGTTGAAGAACAAAAATTTTACTTCTTCTTTGGTAACACTGTGCTCCACTTCAAAACTGATCCAGGTGTCTCCTATAAATTAAAGGAAAAAACTGTTTTGAGAATATTAAGGAATGTCAAAATTAAACTGGAATATATTTTATATGTCAGCCAGATTTTGGGCATTATTTTAATTAAATTCTCTATTTTTTCTTGTATTTTATCTCTTGGTTTCTCTATCTTTTTTTGTGTTGATTAGCCACACAATTACAAGGGTTGTTTTTCACTCAGCTATACTGCACTGGTCACAGCCCAGCAGGTTCAGCACATTCAGAGCACTCACTCCAGGCAGAAAATGGTGGGACATGACAAAAGCCCAAGCCAAAATAGTGGACACCTGAACTTGCCATTTACTCCAGAGTAAGCACAGAAATCCTGTTTTTAATGTAGCCACAACTTTTGGTCTGTCCTGCAGCTTCCTGGACATGCCATGCCCTGGATCCTGATGATTCTGCACATTCATTCATCCTCTACCTGGTGTAAGAAGTCAAGTAAAATTGTCTTTGACTACTGAACTGTTCTCAACTACTGAACATATGTGTATTTAGCTAATTCCTTATATTTTCTGCCATGTCCCAGCATTGCAGTCTAGTTCCTGTGTCCACCAACTTACGTGTTATTCTCTCAGCCCATTAATTTATTTTCAAGGAATTCTGTTTATAGAAGAAATTCTGCCTCCATAGTTAGCCCTGATTGAATAGAGAGGCTGTGCAAAGTCACTGTGGTCATCCCTGGAGAAAACTGTCTTGTGTCTTACTCACATGAGAATCAATATGAGTCTGACTTAAACACCATTGCAGCATTTTTGCTGGACTCAGCCAGCAGGCTGTCATCTGCTCTTCTGAAGCACTATTGAAGACAGGAGTTTTGGCAGAGGACTCCTTTTTGATGAGATTTTTGACCCCTAGTGAGCGTGATATTTGAATTGGCTTTATGTGAGCAAAACAGAAAAGGTGTATTTTTAATTTTAAATTTCAAAATTAAGGGTATTTTTAAAAAATAGAATTAATTTTATAATAAATTTTAGAAAAAAGTGTATTTTAAATTTTAAAATGTTAAGTGTACCTGTAATATACTACATCTGTCACTCTATTTTATAACCTTGTAACTTGAAAGACTTATAACTTACAAAATCTTGAGGAAAATTCACTCCAACTATATGTCAATGGTATCCAGTCATCCAGACTGACCTTTCAAATCCCAGTGTAAGATTCTCTGTACAGCATGTGTCCAAGAAAGGGTATGCTAGTATTTCTGTGGCCATCCTGGAGACAAATGTTGATGCAATATCACATTTCACTGTAGCAGTTACTGTTTAGTAGACATGTGCTCCTTGTTGCATCAGCTTGCCATTGGTACAGGGTGGGCAGCCAGGTTTGCAGGGGAAGGTGAATTTCAGGGATAACCACGGGATAGCATCTAGGAGCCAGGGATGCAAGGTTTTTTCATTTGGAGCCTTGCCCTCTTCATTGGAAACTCGTTAACACACAATCAGAAAGAGCAGCAGAAAATATATCAAATACTCTCCACCCTTCTCTATCTAGATTACAAGGAAGTGCAGGGGGATGTTGAGTGATATCACAAACAGGAACAGGCATGCACCTGAGACAGAGAACGGTTCAGGGCATCCTCATGATATGCAGAAACAGTTACCAAAGCACTCTGCTGCTGCCAGTAAAGATGTGAGCCTGAAGGGCATCCAGTGTTTCATATGCACAGTCTTCTTGGGGCTGTAACAGGGGAGTAGAGGTAGCAGAAGGAATCCCCAGCTGTACTCTATCTCCAAAAGGGTAACAGATTTAAAGCAGGTGCTGGGGGTTTGGGGTGATATGTCAGCTTTCAAAATGCTGCTTGGGAGCACCTTGCCCTGATACCTGGGTCCACACTGCTATCCCAGAGGCTGCTGAAAAACCAGGAGGTGAGGTGCTGTCTGCATTGCTCCAAGGGATCAGGGATTGCTCCATTACTGTCCCCAGGAGCACCAAGAGATGACTTGCAAATATGAGAGCCAAAATAATGTGTTGTGGCTCCTGTCCTCATTTGCTGCCTGAACTCTCTTCTCCCTCCAATCCATGTTGCAAAGGCTGAGAAGTGCTTTCTCTTCCTCTTTACAGCCAACAACCTGTCCATCCTTGCTCTGGCACCTCCCAAAAATGGAGAGGCTCTAGGACTGTATCTGGATGACAGAGACAGAAGAGGTTTTCAGGATTCAGTAGCATGGAGATATGGCTTGTGGGAGGGAACAACATCTCTCAGCCAGGAAGCAAGTGACAGTCAAAGCCTGATGGTCAAAGCAAGAGCTACATACAGCAGTTGTAGATTTGTACTTTCTTGCTGAGCATGAATGGCAGCTGCTGAAGCAGGACCTAAAAAATGGGTTTTCCCTTGTTCTGCCCTCTGTCTGTGTGCTTGGTGGGCATAGCACCCCTCCCCAGCAGAGCTGCAGGCTGGCTGTACAGAGCCACGTGAGCTCAGCTGACACAGTTATAAAAATGAACTCAGTGAGGTGAAAAGATCATTTTTCTCTCCTGACATTTTCAGCTACTTAGTTGCTTAATTATCTGTTACTAGAATATCTCCTATAAGCACCAGCAATTTTGCCAATTAGCAATTAGTGAGAACAGTTATTCCACTGAACTTTGTGTAGTTGAATAATAGATTAATGTCCATCCCTCTGAGTATGACTAGATGGGGCAGATTCCCAGCTGGAGCAGGCTGACTTAGCATCACCCAGATCAAAATTTTACTTTCATATTAAAAAAAAATTTAAACTATATCTTTTTTATTTCTTCTTCAAGAATAATGACTCTATCTCCTCTTGTTTGGGTATTCTACCAATCACATGCACTTTGCAAATAATTTAAGTAGTAGTCCAGTGAACAAATAAATTTCTGCCTTGCCCATAATCTGGTTGTTATTATGCTCATTTTCAGAAAGAGCAGCCAATCAAAGTCCTCTCAAAGATGCAGGGTTAGAGTGAGGTTTCATGGAACGTCCTTTGCATTATGTATTCCAGCTCCATAATATCCCAAATATTTTAAAGAAACATACTTCTAATGGAGTTATATCACAAGCAATAACTACACAAGACCATCGAAACTTGGAATGAAAAATTCATACCCCAAATGTGATATTACAGTTAGATCCATTCTGTCATCTACAGATAAAATAGCCATCTCCCTCTAGAAATTAAGCAATCAGGTCCTGTCTTTTGAAGGCTTTGCAATATAGCAAATTCAGAATTTGTAGACTAAAGTGGACTAAAAATAGAGCTAAAATACCCTTTGAAAAAAAGGTAGTACTCTTCAGAAACTTCTAAAGAAGAAAAAAAGTGGTCAAGTCCACTTCTCAGGGTTTTCCCTGGAAGTTTTGATGAAGTATTTACAATGACACACCCAAGAATTGATCCGTGCTATTTTTAAAAGCATGCATGGATTCTGCAACTAATTCACAGGGTTTCCATTTTGAAGAACAGCTACAGGAACATTGTCCCTTTTTTTTGCACTTAAAAAAAAAAAAAAAGAAAAAGTATATGAAAAAAGAAAAGCATCCTTAGGGCTGCAGAGAGCTGCATGTGATTTTGATTAAAACCACACACTAGAGAGGTCAGCACCATCTGTGTTTATGTCTGTGATTACAGAGTAGCTCCTCTATGCTCCTGCTGGGCATCCGGCAGCACGGGTGAGACTGAGGCTGGTGTGCGTGTGCCTGGTTCCAGCAGGGAAACATGAGATAACGGATCAGATATCCCACAGCCCGAGGTGTAAACCAGCCCAAGCCATTTCTGCCATTGGCTGACCCTGTTCAGCATCTGAGGCCGTCTAAGGCTGGCTGCTGGGTGCCCCAATGCCTCTAAGATATTCAATCCCTGCGTTGCCAGAGGTCACCTGCCAAATCGCCGAGCACACCCGGCTGTCCCAGCACAGACTCCAGTGGCTCCGGGGGGTCTGGACACCCCTCTCCACCCTGGGCCATCCCACAGAGCTATCTGGGCTGTCTCATCTCTGCAACAAGCAGAGGCACTGAGAGCAAATGGAGATGTCACTGTTGAATTTAAGCAGATACAGAAATTGAGCTGATTTTCTCCATCATGCCCTCCATGAGATACTTAATGGGAAGTACATGCCCATCCTTCTGCCTTTGGGGCAGGGAGATAGAGGAGCTCAGCTGCCACCCAAGGATGGTTTCTTCTTCATATGTAGAGAAAACAAAGTCAGGGCTTATGGAAAGGAGAAATTAAAAGGCTGGTAATAGAAGTAGTAAGTGTGGGTCTACAACTTGGTCTCCTCATGAAACTGCCAGAAAAATGTTCAGTAAGAGAGACAGTGACATGACTGACCAGCTCCAAAGATCCTGGCATCTATCAAGGGACCCACATTTTGCCACGTCCTCTTCTCAAGTTACCCCTAGGAAGAAAGTTTACACTACTATTAGCTACTCACTGAAGAATATTTATTTGCAAGCAGCCCACATTATTTTGTGTGTCCCTGCCTCTCCTCAGTGTGACCACATAAGTGAGTGTAACACAAAAGCAAACTATGTTTTTCCATGGATAAAAGCTGTTGATAGAAAGCTCGAAAGCATCTGCTGAGCAGTGACGCATGGCACACGTGCACAGTGGCCTTCTTCATTTCTGAGGAAAGTGACCTTTTCCAGAGGGCTGTGCAAGTCTACATACAGAACTGTGAACACCATATCCTTGGAGAAGTGGCTGACTCAGGGAAGGAGGCAGGGAAGAAAAAGAGCATCTGCTCTCCTTGACACCAAGGAAGGATTGGAGAGCCAGGATGTCGTTATTGGGGAATTTGGTCTTCTAGGACCAAGCAGCTGGAGAACGGCACACCATTTGCTCCTGTCACTGACTCCTCTCTCACACCAGAGACTCCCATGGGACACAATCTAAAAGCAAATGCAATTCCCACCTTCCCACTGCGGTTGGGTGCACACCCTTCTGAGCCTTCACACAGACATCCTCCAGAGAAGGCTACACAAGTAGCAACACATGGGGAACACCTGCATGGTAACCAGAGCTCTTATCTCACTGGTTCCTGAGAGAGACTCAAAATTCTCTTTATCCCATAACTGACCATGGTAGTGCAGTATACTGGATTTTACCATAACGGCTCTAAGTCCATTTTCTCTGTCAGCTTGTTCAGCACATGACAACAAAGTGCTGGTTTGTCACACTACCTTTCTAAACAACTTTTCCAAGTTGTGCCCATCCTTTCTACCATCATTGAAGTTTTTAGCTGTTCCAGGAGACTGCCCCTATTGTGAGAAAAAGCACCCAAGAGTGCCGTGCTGCCTTTATGATGCTGGCCCCAGCTCCTTTACTCCTCTGGCCACAGGGGTGAACAGGCTACGACTTTCCTACAACTCTTTCTGCCATGTGTTTGTCAGGATAATCCTTCCTTTGGTTCTTTCCTCCATTCAAACTGAAAAAGCCTCCCTACAGAGTGCTGAAACAAAATTTCTGGAAGTGTTGAGTTTCAGCACCTCTAAATTTAACACACGAGTAGGGCACGAATGATATGTTCAGAATGTATTTAGGAAAATTTGTGGAAACTTGTCTCAGGAAGTGTTCCTTTCCTTGGTCTAACCACTGCAACATACCCAAAGTCGGTTTGAATCCCTTCATGTCTTGAAAGTGAGTATGCCCTCCTGGGCACCAGCCCAGAGATTGCCATGGTTTCAGCAGGGGGTGATGGCTGTGTGTAGCACACACGGAAAGCTGTGACACGGCCACTGGAGCCCAGGCTAGCTCGATAGGAGACCCTGGCGCCACACCAGCTGTGGGGAACTGCCTCAGTGTAGCATTATTGCAGGCAGAACTTCTTGAGCTACTTGCTCAACAGTGCAGTCAGCATCCAGGATTAGGAGAAGGAGAGGAAGGCTCTCAGCTGCTGAGGTTCCAACAGGGCTTATTAGAGTAGAAGGGTTCAGGAGTAAAAGAGCCCCAAGAACTGCTGTGCCTGGTATTAAATAGGGAGGCAAATCAGGGGGTGGGTACAAACAATCAACCAATAAGGGATCCTTAGGGGAGGAGTGAAGGGCAGATTCCTACAAAGCATAAACCAATGAGGGAAATGGGGAGGAGAAAGGGCCACATGGGCCAATCGGGCATCGAGTATCAGGGGAGTTCCAAGGGGATGGAGCAACAGTGGATTGGCCCAGGGTAAGACTGACAGAGAAGGTACTGGAACAAGGGGCAAGGTTACAATAACAGACAGGGAGGAAACTGGAACAAGGGGTGGGGAATACCATACAGGGTAGTTTCAGGTGCTGATACAACTTAGGAGCAAACCAGCTTGGGGAGAACACAGGAGTACATAAGAACAAACCATTATAACAACTTAGCAATAAACTGGATAAGATAAACACGCACCGCAACAGAACTGTGTGTGCCTCTTTCTCCTGGTGCGTCACCAGGACACAGTGACCCCAGCCACAGCTTGTCTGTGGTCCTGCCCAGCTGGGGTTGCACCCCAAGACTAAGGAAATCCTCATGCAGGGGCAGAGGAAGGACCTGGCGCAGACAGTCCATTCACCACGTAGAAAGGAACAGCACTGGATTTGAGACTGGGATGGCAGAATTAAAGAAGAATAACCAAGATCAGGATCACTTTTATGGCTTCTCAGCCATATCCCTGACAAGCTCTGATAATAGGCCAAACACTCTGAAGCAATGATTTACTGACGACCTTCAGGAGCAACCTTGATGAGCTCTTTGGAGGCCAAGAGGACCTCTGTCCCTCTCAAATTCAGTGTTTGTCAATGCTCACTCCTTACCTGGGGCAGTTGATTTGTGTTTGGTGCTTTCCAATATGAACTCCAGTGGAAGATCAGAGAAGCAAAATGAAAGGTCAAATGAAGCCTTATTATGAAAAGCTGAGAGTGGTGAAGAGATGAAGGTAAAGCGAGCACAGAAGCAGACAAAACACTCGTTTTACTGGCCAAGTTTGTGTTGGCCATTCTGCATCAGAGACTGCAGAACCTGCAGCCATGTCTGTAAGATAATCCTTGGATACACTGGGCATTATTAGACTTTATTTTTGCAGATTGAAGAAGGGGATGCCCTTATATAACTTGTTAGAGCCTTTACAACATTCCTTCCATTTCATGTACGCATATCATGCGTTGCCCACGATTGATCACATATCTCTTCAACTACCACCTCCTAAAGGCCACCACACCCTTAGAGGCATGTGAGCTCCTTTTCCTTTGCTTGTGTTACTTAGCTACTTAGGTTATTATGGAGTCTAAATTTACCTTAAAATGTCTTCCAAAATTTAAAAATTTGTTGTTCCATAAATGCAAGCAGCTTTGCTCACATTGCAATTCTGTCTACCTTTGGCATCCTCTTTTCTAAAAATCTGCTGAAAACTTGCAGATGTTGGAGGTAAAAGTTATATAAATTAGTTTAGGACTGGAAGAAGAGCATCACAGGGTAAGGTTCAGGAGTTTGATTAGCACACTTAGCAAAGCAAAGTGCTTTGCCGTGGCTCCTTTACTCAGTGAAGACGCTCAGTCTTGGAATCCCTTTTATGCTCAAGATAAAGGCACAGGTAAAACTAGTTGATGGAAATTTAAGATGGAAATGTAGCTAAGGAACAGGTCACCATTTTTTAAATAGTGTGGGGGACAGCTTTCAGAAAAGCTGCCAAGGGCTCCCAAGAGGAGATGTTCTTTTTTTCTCTGTTTTTATAGCACTTTAATGATCATGGGCAAATAAAGTTACAACTATTTTCTGCATCTTGGAACTATTATTTATAGCCTATCTAATTCATCTCCAAATCCTGATTTTTTGGCAATGCAAAGCAGTAGCTAGGCCAGGAGTTAATGATTATGAGCTAAGCATTTATCTCACTTGGTGCCATGTCGGCTTGTTCTACTTTCAAATATTATTTGCTCTTATGCGTGCTGCTCTTCTGCCAAACCTGAAGACAAATTGCTATTTTTCCAAGAAAAAGAAGCACCATGACTCGATTCCAATTAACACTGTAGGTTTTAAGTGTAATCTTTGTATTGCTCTTTTTTTCCCCCCCTTTCCTGTTTATCCCTATTGAGTCCATGTCATCTGTTATACTCTACACTTCCAAAGCTTTTCCTCTTTTCTGTTGTCTGAAGATATATTTGAGTTAGAGACATATTGAACAAAAAGTGAATTTTTAGCCTCTGGTCTGAAAAGGCAGGAGGCCCAGAGATCATGTAATTCTTTTATTCTTTTAGCATTTTTATGCATGTTCAAGAGCTGTCCCACTTGCAAATATTTACTAAGTAGCTTTCTCCTGTACTGTGCCCTGCATTCCCTTTGCATTTGTCCTTACCCTTCATTTTTCATTCTGCATGATGGAGCCTGAGGTTACTTTCAGGATAGGTCTGTTTAATGTTTCCCAAGTGTTCATGCTTCCTGTGCAATTGAAGAAGGCAATTGTGTGCAGGACTACAAAAGACCAAATCAAACCAAAGCAAAACAAACCTATTATTTTTATTCTTTATCTAGGGATTACTTCTTTGCATTGTGGCTTCTCAATGTCAGTGAATTGATCCAAAGATCAAAATGGAAGGTATTTTTCTGTATGGACTATGTTCAACTCTGAGAGTATATTTTTCTCTGAAGTTAGAATTTGGCCACAAAACCTCTGTCTTACTGTAAGTTGTTGCACAGAGAAACAACAGACAGTATATTTTATAATCCACTCATGTTTACACTTTAATTTTGATTGAAAATTTGAGCTTTTCTAAAACTCAGAAGTTAAGGCATTTGAATTACTCAGACCTTTAATATACTGAATACGCAGTGAGAAATGCAGAATACAGGAAGGTGCTACTCCCCGTGAAGATATTTACTTGTAAACCCTGTAAAAATTTAAGCTACTCAGAATATCCTCATGCTCTGATCTTCCTGATCATTGCCTCCCTGAAGGGAAACCTTTGCTTGGTTTTCACAAATAGAGGGATCTTAGCTAATACTCTTTTCATGGTTCATTGACCTCTTGTTTCTATAAGATTCATTCTGGATTCTAGCCTAATTTTTGTTTTGCCATAGTTTTTTGCTGACACAATAAAAAGATTTTTAAAATTTAAAAAGAATTGCTGCAATTAAATTTTCATTCATACTTCTTTATTAAAACATATTTTACATACATCAACTAATGGGTATTCTTGTAAAATGAGTCTAGTTTGTTTTTTTTTCCCTTGGTATTCAGGATTTTGTACAATCCAAACCAAAAGGTAGTTTATGGTCTCAGGTTTTCAGTAGCTTATTGTTTTTACACAGACTCACTCACTCTACCAACCTCAGACAAATACTGCCTAAAACAACTTTGTCAGGGTTGGGGATTTTTTTTGTTTGTCAGGTGATGTGAAACATGAGGAAAAGTCTGCTAGTGTCTTTATTCATTATGTATTCATCAAACTGCAGTATCTACAAATATATTAAACAGCACAGTTAAATTAAGTATTGTGATTAATAAAAGGGGACAAAAATTCAGAGAATTAAGTAGATATTTAAGTCCATACATGAATTTGTGAATCCACGACTTTTCAAAATTGGACAATAAATAAATAGGATGTGCTTTGACTTTTTTGGTAAGAGAGGATGAGAATGAAAAACAATGGTAATATTTCTAGCAGTGAATGCCTAATATTAGAAAACACAGCAGATAAGACCATTTTACTAAGAGAGGCTATCTGCTAAGTGATAGTGCCAAAAATGTGGTTTTTTCCTTTTTAATTTCCTCTGAGAAACAACAATACAACCAAGGAGATAATGTAAAGTTCATTACACAATTGATAAAAAATCTGCATTAGCCTGTTTTCTACCTTGAGGCGTATAATCAAGACTAAAAACCACATCATGAAATCTTAGCAAGAATTGCAGAAATAAGCAAATCTCACTGCTTTTTATATCTGCTTTTTCAACTCCTCTTGTTCATATTGGTGCAAGGATTTCTAAAATAAGAAAATCAGTTGGCTAGAAATTCCAAGTCATTCCTACTCTTTAGGATTAAATAAAATCTGAGCAGCTAGCATCCTGTTAGTTGTACCTGGAGCCAAGCAAGTGTGCACAGCCTTCTTTTTACAAAGTAGACTTTGTGGTGAGTCAAGATGCTGAAGGCTTCCTTTACACCCCAGCAAAGGCATGTTTTCAGGAGAGGTGATAGGAAAACTGTCTTTGATGAGAGAGCACATTTCAGCCAAACCTTCAGCGGTGCCTTCAGCAGTGCACGTACCTGTGTTGAGGCATCCCTCTGCAGCCACATGTACTCGGTCCTGCCTATCAACTGCTAGTCTGCAAAACAATGCTTGAACTAAGACAGCAGCACCCAAATCACCCAACCCACCAGCCCCTCAACTATAAGGTGCCTCAGAAAGCAGAATCAAGTGGAAAAGATCCATGCTCTGTGGAGCAAAGGTACACGCCTGGGACTGTTTCTTTAAAGGCATTTGGGAGACCTAGAGGCTTCAGAGCCCATTCAAAACTCAAGAACAGAGGAGCACAGAGTCACTTTGCATATGTGAATTCCAGCCTTGGGAGCCTCAAGCTGAAGGTGTATTAGTGTATCTGTGATACTATGCCAATGGTATGCCGAGTCTCATATTCTGCTCCAAATTGGCCCTAACACTTCTCTGATACATGGGCTGATTAGCTTTCTAGGTAGACACTCTTGCAATTCTCTTTTTAAAAAATCTCTGTGTAATGTCATATGATCCTTGCAGTGTCTCTAGGGACAACAGACTGCTCCATGAGGGAGGCTGTGCTACATCTGTCAGTAATTTGAAAGCTGGCATGGACACAGCAGATAGTGACATCACTCGTCCGCTCAGACCTAGCGCAGTGCCAGCTGGTGGAGTGCTGCATTTTCTCCCCAAGGGTTTCTTTCCCCCTGCACAGTGCTTCTTCTCTGTGGAAGCTACACCCCAAGGCAAGAGATGACAATTGCACTGACAGCACAGGACAGCGCATGTGGGCATCACTGCTGCATTTCAGCCAGCTCGGAATCACCACAGAATTCAGGTCTGAGGACAGCAACCATTCCTTGTGCCTGAAGCTGCACAGGGCATGCAGGAGGACACAGGAGTGTGGCCAATACTGTTAGTGCAGCCATCTGCTAACAGATCTCCTACTTTCATGAAATGTGCTGGAACCTCCCTCCTCTTGACCTCCTGCTAATTTAATTTAAATTGACAAACTAGTTCAAAAGTCACATCAGAGTGACCGACGGAAGCTGAGGCTGCGTAAGCAACGAGACATAGAAATGAGGAATGAGACAAAGGCATGATAGGTCTTTCTAGGATACTGTAGATGAAATACATGTAGCATCTAGTAACCATCCAGCTAAGTAACATGGGTGAACATCAGTCATTGGCAGTAAATGGATTCTGACTTCTATAATGCAGAAAAAATGCTTAAGAAATACTGAAAAATTAAAGCATACCCTGAAAATAATCACATTTAGCATCAGCTCTGAGACAATAAAATGAAGAAAACAATACTGTGGTACACAAAAAAGAAGAAAAATGGTAAAGATATTTCTCATTGCAAAATAAATTTGGAATTTGGGCTGCTCCTGAAATCTCTTTCCATTTCATAGATCCAGAAATGAACAGAAGGAAAAATATTCACAGTCTAAGAGAACATTCATTTAAAAAAATTCCTGTCTATTTCCTGGAATATCAGAGAATTGAATGGCTAAATACTGTGTACTAGCCCCCCCAAAAAAGAGAAGGAAATTACAGATAAGCCAAAGTTACTTTGGGAAGCAACTACGCCTATAAACAACAATAAAAACAAAGACCTGTAAAACCAAAAATAGAGTTGATTCTGTTTTATCTTCCAACCTCAATCAGGAAAGCAGTTCTCTTTCCTAACTGCTTAGTTAGCCCCACCGGCCACATAAATAGGTGACAAATGAAGCTGCAACTATTATACCAGTGTCTGGGAAAGATTATTGTCACTATAAGCTCAAGAAAAAAATCTAATTAAAAAAATATTGAGAAGTGGAGATGAGGCTTTCAAAAATAAGCATACAAGCATAATGATATTGTATGCTCTTTGTCAGTAATCAAATATCTTCCTGTGCAACTGACCAGTTTCCCTAAGCAAGTACAAACCAAACCCAGTAACATACTTGTCTGCTGGCTCCACTCTGCACTTTCTCCCCTCCACACTCTCCAGGATCTGGCTTAAGTTGCCAAGAACATCTCACAGTAAAGACAGAACATGATTAACTTTTTTTCCAAGGAGTGAAGACATCAGTCTACCTGGCAAATTCATGACCCTATTCCACAGCTTTTGGTATGAAACTCTCCATGATGGTCACAGAAGAAAGCCTGCACTGCTATCTTGCTCCAGCACAGTGTCTGCCTCTTGTGTGCCAATAGTCTCTGTCTAACATGTCCTCCCACCTTCTTCTGTTTCTCTTCCAGACAATATGAAAACCTGCAAGATGGTGTGAAGTCCTAAGAACACAGTAGTTTAAATCAGTGTACACATCCTATTCTATGTGCAGGTCACACACTCTGCATAAAGTGTTTCAGTATGTCCTTCAGGAAGATGTTTCATCCTTAATTTTCTGTTTATATTTTTTCTTAAAAAAAAAAAATATAAATCCTCTGTTGTAAGGATACCTGGGGTTTTCTTCATCTTCACCCTTTTATGGCTGACTTGGATCGTAACTCATGGTAATGAGGTTAAAAACATTCCCATTTCTGAGCCAATACTGCATCTGACTTCTTATCTCCCAGAGAATAGGCCAAATGGTGAGACCATCAGAACAGTGGTGGGGAAAGCAAGAACTTTTGAGGTAGGAAAATCATCAGTAACTAGCCATCCTAGATTCAACCACAACCTTAATGTTATTTGATACCACCTCATATCATTGCCAGGGGCAGGGAAAAGGGACTCTCCCTGGCATCTGAGAAGGGCATGGCTTCCAGTAAAAAAAAACATGGTGGAAGGGGGAAAGCTGTCCATCATTGTTCACTTTTCTTAGGGTCTGTGGTGAGCATTTTTGCATGTGAATCAGCCTCTCTTTTGTAATGCTTCTGTAATTATTATTGTTGCTGATAGTTTTCATTTCTTTATCTCATTGCTGTCTCCAGTAAATACTTTTTTATCTCAACCCCTGATCTTCACCTTTTGTGCCTGGAATTCTCAACTCAATCCCACTGCAGTGGGAAATGGGAAGGAAAGGGGAGCGAGAGATCAGTGTCTGGTTTGGGAGAGCCTCCATGGAGCACTGAAGTGGGCAGCACAATACCTAAACCACAAGTCTAATCAAGAGAGACACTGGAGACTCAGTCAGCTCCACATCTCATGGTCACTGCAGCCAAGGCTTCCCCCAGCCTCCACATCCCCAATGAGTCCTTTGTTTGCTAATGCAAGGTCCAGCAGCCCACCTCTCCTCATTGCATCCTCCACCATCTGTGCCAAAATGTTACCATCAGTGCTCTGCAGGAACCTCCTGGTCTGTGTGTGCCTCACTGTGTTGTCTTGGACTGGAGTGATTGAATTTCCTCACAACAGCAGAGGCTTCTGACTGTGAGGCTGCCTCCAGCTATCTGTAGAAGGCCTCATCTACTTCTTCCTCACGATCAGATGGCCTGTAACAAATACAGCAGTGTCCCCCATGTTAGTGCCCCTTAATTTTTACCTATAAACTCTTAACCCATTCTTCATCCACCCCTTAGCAGAACTGGGTAATTCTGGTTGCTTTTTCACATAAAGACAGATCCAACTTGCCTTGCTGGCCTATCTTTCCTTAAATAAACATGTAGCTGCCCCTGACAGCATTCCAATAATGCAAGCTATCCCACCACATCTCTGTAACTGGAATGAGACCATAGCAGTGACAGCAATGAGAGCCAATTTCCTGAAATCTTTTTGCATTTTCAAAATTGTTTTTCAGTGCTTTCAGAATCACCTTTTATGCCCAGAGCTGGTTACTAGTGCCTAAAAAATCTTGAATGCTCTTTGATACACTGATGTTTAATTGAATGCCTGAATTTCAGCGACCTCTGTATTCTACGGTCAATATTCAGCTTTCTCAGTACCAATCATGAAAGAAAGAATCCTTACATTTAATGCTTTAAAGTGGTGAACAAACTCCTCATATGCTGGGACTACTGTGCTGATCATGGCAGCCTTTAGGGATTTTTACACATTTCTGCCAAAATTATCTTTGATTATTTGGCCTTTATCTAGAACTCAGCCACCTAATATCTCTGTTGCCAGATAAAGATCAAAGGGAACTGCCTCATTACTTTATCTCTGTTTTTACCTCCCCAAAATCAATATAATCTGCCATTTTCCTCCAGGATAAATCACACTCCAAAGAATTCCATCATAGTGTAAAGAGAAATTGTAACTGTATTTTGTTCATGTAAGTACTCCAGGCAAGACAAGGAGTGCTATGAGGCATGTCTGTATAAACGTATCTTCTATTGTACGTCATCACCTGTGTATGTGGGTTGAAACAAAGTCATGCCCTGTAGAATCGAGGGTCTGGATGGTCGGGACTGACAGAGAGATCTCTAAAGCCAGGTGTTGGAAATTATGGTTTCTTGCATAGGGCGTGGGTGAAAGGGCCCTGCTTGGAGCTGCCAGCCAAAGCTCAGAGCAGGCTTGTGGGAGCAGGAGGACAAGAGTAAAAGGAGCAAAGAGAGAGCAAGGGATAAGAGGTAAGAAGTAAGAGAGTAAAAGTAAGCATAAGAGAGCGAGGTTCCTGTTACAATACAATAAATCTTCTTCTGTGTTGAATATTCTAATTTTCACTAACCAATCTAATACAAGATACAAATTCTATAGCATTCACGTACAGCCTATAAAGATTACTACATTACCATACCACACTTTAAACCCTAAAAACTACTTTTTGGACCCCTTTTACCAAGCTAGTAGAGCCTTCTCTGCCCTTTGGACCTGTCTGCAAGCAGAGGGGATTGTTCAATCAAGAGGCGATTATTTTCAGCTGTTCATACTGTTGTTTTCTAGTTGTTTAATAACTAAGGTTTGGTATTTCAAAGATGGCTTTCATTTCGATCTTGCTTATAGTTTCCATATTCTCAAAATCTTTTGCCAGGCAATCATATTTATAAGGTTTTCTATTTTCATCTTCCCCAACAATGCCCCTCTTCAGTTGCTCACAACTAGGTGGAATAAAGCATGACCTCAAGGTCAGATTCTTAAGTGGTATAAACCATCACCATTCTGTTGTCTTCCATGTTTTCCCATCATCCCCATCCTCAGCACCTCTAGTCCAGAGGAGGAAATCTAGAAAGTGTCTACTACCCATTGTAGAAGCCCCATATTCCTTTCTCATTGATGCCCCTTCCATAGGACTTCTCGTTCCTTCCTGCCCAAAACTCCTGTTATGACCACATACAGAAGGCTTTGTTTCAGGCCTAATGAGATAGAATTAAAGGAAAAGAGTGAGATGCCTGCATGCATGTAGCTAAATGAAACCTCCAAAAGAAGGTCTGGTGGTTTGCTGTGCTGCACAACATACAATTAGCATTAATAACAAAGAGAAAACTAATGGAAGAACAGCTTATGCAGACAAACTGATTATCCAGTGAAATGTGAACTTATTAAACATATTTAGTCTAGTATGTTTTCTATTAGTCTAATACTAACATATTAGTTAGTAAGCAAGATAAGATGGAATTTTCTGACAGTAAGGTTGATTGTCTATGGAACTATTTATCAAAGACTGCTGTAGATTCTTTATCACTTGAGGTCTTTAAAACTGGATATCCTTCTCAGGGTCATGCTCTACCCAAGCATAAACTGCATTATGCAAAAAGCACTTTCCAGTAATTTATGTTGGATGTCTGTGAGTGCTCTGACCTGAAGGTCAGTCATGGTTCCATCTAGCTCAAGATCTATATGGGAGAATCAGGTAGAATGCCCCAAAATGGATTCAGTGCCAATAAAGATATGTAGTAATAGACACTCTGGCCCAGAGAGTGAGTGAAAAATATCCAAATCCAAGACATAGTTAAGATGCATGGAAAGGCTCTTTTTGATGTCTCTAAGTTTTGGATAACAGGCTTAGAGGGGGGTTGCAGTGCAGTTTGCAGTGACCAGGCATATCACTTCCAGCAAGTATTAGGGGACACTGCCCTCAGACGGTCAAGGCAGAGTAGGTAAATGGTTGCTAATTCTTAAAATAAATTAAAATTAACTTAAACTTAACAACTGGCTAAATACATTTTAAGCAATGCACTTCAAACAAATCTCCAAATCTCTTCAAACAATGAAATCTTGAGAAAATGGTCATTCCCTGTCTACAGCTATCAATAGCCTGGAGTGAGAATATTCCAGAGAACAATGTGCACTACAAAACAGACCTCCTGCTGCAAAGGGAGAACAGGAAGAAATTAAAAGTAAAAATCCTTCAACATAAAACCTTTGTACCATAGCGAAATTTGTCTAGAAAGTTAACATTTGGGAGATGAAATGGGCACTGCAAAATCCTCCATTAGCAAAGAAAGAGTATGATATTAACAGCAGATATAGACTATACTTACATTTTTAAGTAATCTTTTATGCTCAGGGTATAAGAATGCTCTGCACAGTGTGAAACTAGAGATGTTGTAATAGCTTATACCACATCTCAACAAGAATTAGACTTAATGGGGAAGCAGTTTAAATACACAGGGCTACAAGAGGAGATTCTGTCCTGACAGCTGTCCTGACAGCCAGACTTTGGATCCAGGCTCCTGAAACTACCCTGAAGAAGGCTGGCAGACTAGCTATAGGAGAAAGAGGAGTTCTCACTTCTGCAGTTCAGCCACTCCTGTACTGTCAGGACAACAGCACCTGACCACAGGATGAGCCATGACACTCATCCTCTTCCAGCTCCTAACAGACACACTTGCCAGTCCATGTGTCCCCAAACCCTGCTCTCACCAGAGAGGATGGCTGGAATCCCTTCCTCAGCCTCCCAGCACCTTTCAGGGCTGAAATGCTGTCCCGGGAAGTGGGGTGTGGGGACACCCTGGCTCCCCTGGGACATCAGGATTGTGAACACCCTCCAAGGACTTTTGTGGTGTGATACCAACATTTGAACTAAACAATAGAAGTTACCAGTGCAGTTCAAGCAGAGGTTCAGGCTGCAATTCATCTGAGTTAATCTATACTTGTACATCAAGACAGAATTAATCACATTCCTGGGAGTCCCACTTGCCTCCTTTGATCATGCATGAGCTGCAAGCGAGCCACACAGACAGGGGCATCTGCACTGGAGTATCCAAGCTGGAGAAACCACACACAGATAAGAAGTTGCCAGCTCTCTCGACTCAATTTAGGACAGAGTTAGAAAGACAATTCGCATTTTTTAAGCTGGAGGAAAGAAACTCCTTCACAAACATAAAAATTCAAAGGGATTCTTCTGAAGACCTGGGGTTATTATTCTGGAGTGGGAGAGGTCAGAAACCAGCTCAGAGGGCACATTTTGCTGTAGTATGAAACTGCCATTTTCCATTCCTTTTTGGTAAAATTGCTGCCTTCCTGCTTGCTCAGGCTAAGCCAAAAAGATGTTTCTGTCCAATATTCTAAATTTCTATGGAAGGTTTTAATACAAACTCAAGGAGAAAAAAGTTCTAAAATCCTTTTCATTTATCTTATGAGCAAACAAGTAAATAAAATCCCATCTTGTGGTTAAGCAGATTAATGGTGGAAAACATAGCTGATGGCAGGAAAAACGTGCCTCGGTCAAATGCTCTGTATAAGGTCATTCACATAATCAAAAGAAAACTAATCCTCTTCCACTAGATAACAAGCTTAGCTAGCTAGTGATTTTACTACCTCAGACAAAAATTCTCTGAATTCAAAGATGAAAAGCACCAGAGATTTCAAAATGCTTGAAATGCATATAGCAGAAGAAGTATCAAACCAACCAACTTTGTCTCTTTGGTTCTTGGTTATAGGGGGGTGTTTCTAGAGAAATAATGAAAGTGGGGGAGAAGGACCCTTTTCCACTCAGACTCCCTTCACCATCTGTCATTCACTGTTCTGTCAGCTGGAGATTGAACCAGGCCTTGCAAACAGCCACCAGACAAGTGTTACAAAGGGGCAGTGGTGCAAAAGGCATCATGCAGGATATCAATTGGCCATTTTCACATTTCTGCTGCAGTGGTGCCTGCCTTGGCTGTAGTGTATTGAAGTAATTCTGGTTTAGGCTGCAAAAACTTCCCAATTTGCCCAAAGCTAGGAAGATGCTTACAAGTTTTCCTGCAGGGGCTTTTCTCACCTTTTAATTGGCCAAGAAATATAAAGGACAAATATCCTTCTCATTAAAAAGACAAAACTAAGGATTTGATTAATGAAAGTATTAAAATTAAATTAATTCAAAATTGAAATCTGAGTTGATTAAACTAAAGATGAAACTCTGTGTTATTTCAGCTGAGTTTCTCTGCTATCTCTCAAATAAAAAGTTCAAAACTGAAACAACCTAATGCAGATTTAATACAAAAACGAATTTTCCATTGTTTGAAAATTGTAGTCTTGGTAAATCTTTTCTTCAGCATCTGTGAAATTTTGATAAGAGTTTCTCTACCACAGAAGGATTATGGCAATGAATAGAATCAAAGTATCACACAATAATTGAAACCAAAAAAGACCTCCAAGATCATTGAATCCAGCCTTTGACTGATCATCACCATGTTCACTAAGTGCCATGACCATCACTTCTTGAACACTTCCAGCTCCCTGTGCAGTCTGTTCCAATGCTTAACCACCTTTTCAGTGAAGAATGGTTTTCAGGCAGGTGTAGAGAGCAATAAGGTGTCCTCTGAGCCTCCTATTCTCCAGAATAAACTACCTCAGCTCCCTCAGCTGCTCCTCACAGGACTTGTGTTCCAGATCCTTCATCAGCTCCATTGTCCTTCTCTGGACACACTCCAGCACTTCCATGTCCTGCTTCTCATAAAGCACATAAATACTGTTGAGGAATACCTTCAGTGCAGGTCACTCAAGGTGCAGATTGAGCCCCAGGCAAGAGGCCATGAACTGCCAACTCTTTGCAGAACAAGGGCCCAGGGACATGTGGCCCTGCCAGGTGAGGGGACATTGAGACATGGCAGGAGCTGTTGGTGCCTGGACTTGCCTTGTTGGCACTGTGAGGGTATGAAAGCCCAGAGGGTCCTTTGCTCTGAGTTCCTCCACAGAGGCAACCAGCTCAAACTGTTGGTTTTTTTACTACACCGTGATTAATTTCTTTTAAGGATTTGGACATCCAAGACTCTGCCAAGAGAAACCTGGGGTTGAGCAGGTAAGGAAATCTGATCTGGTTGTATGTTTATGGGGTGTGTGGCTGAGGTGAGGCTTCATTCCCAGCTCAGGTGGTGTGAGAGTGATTGACAGAGTGTTCCTGGATGGCTGGGCAGGGAAGTTTCCTTAAGAACTGGACACAGGATTTGAGGTGTGGTCTCATCAGAGCTGAGTACACAGGGCCCATAACTGCCCTGCTCCTGCTGGCCACACCATTGCTGATCCAGCCCAGGATGCCATTGGCCTTCTTGGCCACCTGGGCACACCCTGGCTCATGTTCAGTCACTGTCACCAGCACCCCCAGGTCCTTTCCAGCCACTCTGTCCCAGCCTGTGGCACTGCCTGGGGTTGCTGTGACCCATGGGCCTTGTTAAACCTTTTATCAGTGTCCTCAGCCTATCAATGTCCAGACCCTTCTGCAGAGCTCTCCTGACTGAAAGTGTGCTCAATTCCTTCATCCAGATCACTGATAAAGACATTAAAAATAATTTGGCCTCAATACTGAGCCCTGGGGAACAGCACTGGTGACTGATCACCAGCTGGGTGTAACTCCACTCTCAACCACTCTGTGGACCTGGCCACCCAGGCAGTTTTTTTCCCAGTGAACAATGCATCTGACTAAGCCGTCATCTGAGAACTTTCCAGATGAATACCATGGGAGACAGTATCAAAACTTTTACTAGCATCCAGTAGACAATATCTACAGCCTTTCCTTCATCCACCGGGCAGGTCACCTGGTCATAAATGGAGATCAGGTTGGTCAGGCAGGACCTGCCTTTCACACACCCGTGCTGGCTGGACATGATTCCCTGGCTCTCCTGTATATGCCTTGTGATGACACTCAAGGTGATGGTTTTCATAACCTCCAGCACCAAGGTCAGCTTGACAATGTGTAGTTCACCAGATCCTCCTCTGATTCTTCTCATAGATGGGCATTACTTTGGCCAATCTCCAGTCACCTGAGATGTCCCTGATTAGCCACGACTGATGATGAATTATGGAGAGCAGCTTGGCAATCTCTTCTGCCAATTTCCTCTGTACCCTTGGATTCCATCTGGTCCCAAAGATTTGTGAGTATCTAAGTGAAATAGAAGGTCACTAACTGCTTCCTCCTGGATTTCAAGTGGTCTTTTCTGCTCCCTGACCCTGTCTACCAGATCAGGGACCGCCTTGAGAGATCAGGTTTTTCTGTAAAAGACTGAGGCAAAGAAAGTATCAAGTATCTCTGCCTTTTCCTCATCCTTGGTGACAATGCTCCTCCCATGTCCAATAAAGGATGGAGATCTTCCTTGGACCTCCTTTAGCTGCTGAAGTACTTGTAAAAACACTTTTTATCATGTTTCAAAGCAGTGACCAGATTGAGTTCTAGCTGAGCTTTGGCCTTTCTAAATTTCTATCTACATGACCAAACGGCATCCTTGTACTCTTCCAAAGTTGCCTACTCCTACTTCCAAAGGTCAAAAGTTCCCTTTATTTCCCTGAATTCACTCAAAACTCTCTATTCAGCTGGGCCAGTTTTCTTCATTGGGTCATCTTTCAGAACATAGGGACACTCCTGCACCTTTAAGATTTCCTTCTTAAAATATGTCTAGCTTCCTTTGTTATTAAGGATTGTTTCCCAGGAGAATTGCTGAACTAGTTTCTGAACAAGCCACTGTTCACTTCCAGGTGTAAGTACAGCTTTCTGTACTGGCCATATGTTTCTTTTCACTAGTTCCTCAGCTCCCGCTGTACTGTGCTATCAAATGTGGAGCCAGGCTGTAGATGGTGCCTGCCCAGTGACTGTGAGCCAGTGACACTCACACAACATCACTAACACTAATGGCATTATACCAGACCCATGTTATGAAGTCTAATGCAGAATCTGGCCTATATTAACTGCTAATTAAAAAGTGTATTATTCCCAAAATTGGGAATAATATGTTACACTGACTCCAGCCTCTAAGAGAGGCTAGGATCAGTGCCTAGGACTCTTTTCTTGCAAACTCATCCAATTCTGTTCAGAAAGCTATTACCCAATGTGTTAAAGTTTTTTAACTTTTCTTACACTGATGAGAAATTAGAATGTTTTCTCACTCTCCTATTTTTTATAAGTTAACAGCCAGCAATATGGTTTTATACAGATAGAAAACCCAATATATAGGCAGTAAATTATTCCAAAGCAAACGTTAAAATACAGTAAGCCAGTGAAATATATCACAGTTTAGCCTGTAAATTAGCTGAAGCTCTTTTATTTAACTTGTGACAAAATTTGCACTTTGTTGGTCTGTGATTGAAGCATAGTTCTACAGCCCACAGGCAAATGGACGTGAAGGAAGAACCTGGCTCCAAAATCTTGAAATACAAACTGCATCAGTCCAGGGGAAGGACTTGTGTTTTCCACTATATCCATGCATTTCTATAAAATATCCTTCTTTTTCTTTTGTCTTTTCCCACTCACCTAAAATGCAACAATGATGTGAGAAGGAAAATTTCTTGCATTTTGAAAAGGGGCCAGCTGGCAATTTAAAAAACACAGATCATGATTGAGGTTTCTTGAACAAGGTTTTTAAAACAAACCTGCATCAGTGAAATCTTACAACCTAGCAGGGGGTCTGGCATTGAATTTATGATTAATGATAGGTAGGTGAACTGATAGTTGAACACACATGTGAGGAAAGAGGAAGGGAAAATGATAAAATAGCAGATTGCTTCTTGGCTAACATCAAATTGCTGATTATCAAAAGTGATTGAATACTACATTGTACCTTTCTGTTCAAGCCTTAAACAAGAAGATACCTTCAGTGGCTCCTATAGAATCCCACCTTCATATCTCAAAGTCTTCTGGGAGCAGAGTCTCTAGACTAAAATACACGTTGTTAACAGGATCTGCTATAGGTAATATTTATGAGCTCCCTTGGTGACTCCAAACTGACATTTGGATGGCCATATCCTGCTATAGATGTAGTTTTAAATCAATTTCCTAAATATTTCTGCTGGACACCACAGCCATCAGTGGCAGCTATAGAGAACAGCAGCTGGGGTAAACACTTACACAAGTGGTTGTGCAATCGATGTATCCCTGTCCAAGAAGCCTGACTCTGGAGTAAACTCATAAGTTTTAATCAACAGTTTTAATTTTACATTATATGCACAATGAAGGCTGCTGTCCCTAAGGCTGTGTTGGGACATCTGATCCATTGATCTTCAGTGAACACAAGTACAACTGACAGAGAAAGACAATTCTAAGCTAAGACCTTTCAGCTACTTCACCCAACCTCAGCTGGATCTTTGATCACGATTTTTGCCCTTGACAAATGTAGTGTCTTGGCAAGGGCAAGGCAAGATGTTGCAGCTGCTCACTTGAGGAGGCTGCCAAACAACAGCTAAACTCTTTCATTCTTCCCTGTTTAGGGAAGGTGAGACGAGGAACCACCAAAATGGAAACCTCTTACCTTCCTATGTCACCCAGAAAGATCTTTTCCACAGAAAAGTATAGCCATGAGCTTTCCCTAACACCGTTATGGCATCCAAGTGTTCCTCTACACTGAAAGCCTAAAAAGACTTAGATGTCAGGCTATACTTACGTGGGCTTTAAGCTAGCACCTACTGTTCTTGTAATTACCTTCTTATAGTGCTTGCCTCTAGGGACTTTAGTCAGGCTTGTCAGAAATTTGCCCAAATGTCCAACTGTTACATGCCACAGCTCTGGAGACATATTCATTATTTCATTATAGTGATATGTGCTTTCTCTAACCTAAGGACCTCACAGATTATGCTTTTTTTTTTTTTTTTCTTAAGGGAAGGAATGGGGGCTTTTTCTGAATATATAATCTTAATTTCTTAGTTGAGTGACTGGCTTTCCTCTAGAATTGCAGGCACAACTGCCCTAGTACATGGGCAAATGGATCAGTACTTCAGCAAACATTTGCCTAAATGGGAATATTAGCATTTGCAGTTTCCAAAGAGAGTTTCCCAGTTTCAAAGAAAAAAGGTTCAGACACTACAAATGCTTGTAGTTTGATCTTTGCCTCCAAGCAAAACACCACTGACTCTCACTGGTTTATAACACTTGGCAGCACACTGATGGGCAATATAATATGTATAAAAATGAGAGAACAAAATATATGGAAATCTTCAATGGTGGTGCAAAGGGCTGGAAAATACCTTGTATAGTACATCATTTCACTGAACTTTCTGATTTTCAGAACATTGATTCTAGTATTAATGCAGTCATAATATTTAATATCTCCATAATGGAATTCTAGCATTAAAGAAAAAAATAAAATCTACAGCTTCTAGCGAGGAAAGTATACCTCACTGCTTTTGACCATGCTGACTCTGACTGTTTAGGAGTTACACCCACTTGTCTCCAGGACAGAGCCTCCAGGCTCCAGTATGGCAAGTACCTGGTAAGAAAACCTATCATAAACAAGTGTCCTCTCCATACAAACTCACATTTAGGAAGGATGTTACCGATAGCAAAAATGCTCTTGAGGGAAAGAACATATTATTTTAAATTTATTTTAAATTTTTGTCTCTATCCCTTCCTCTTTTTGTATCTAGCAACTGTGAGGTTGTGATGTCTGCAGAAAGAAGACTATCTTTTTTCCCATGAGACGCAGACCTCCTGGTAGTTCCATTCTTTTTATTTAGGGCCATCTCTCCATGTGCAATCTCTTTATGCAGTTCCTTATGTGGTAAGTATTAATTGATGCTGCTCTGCTGTGCTAAGGCTGGTGCTATACATCTTTCAAATAAAATTAAAAATTGATAGGGAAACACTTAGAAGAAATTCAAATGACACACTTATTCTGATTATACTATTTCCACCATTGTCAAAGGCCTCTCTGGAAAACTAAGCACCATTATTCTCTCTAGGGAGAACACCATTTCACCAGCCACTCCTTAGACAGTACTGACCATTACAAAGGTATTATGAGCCTGATGGGACAGGGCAGTACAAAACTGAAAAGCAGAAATAATCTTCATGAGAATTCCTACGGATATATCTCCCCTCTCCTCATGAATGCATGAGGAGGCAGGAAAGAAATGCATGGATGGGCATTTCTGTTCCACCGATAAACAGTTGATAGAGTGAAATAAAAGGTTTTTCTCGAAGTTCCAGTGGTCCCGTGTGCTCACCTCAGACTTGCAGAGGTGTATTAGCAGTTGATGGGTGTGTATGTGCCAGGGATGATTCCTCTTCAGAAGATGCCTGGCAGAGCTGCAGCAATTCTTAGAGAAGCTCACAACATTAGTAGGATGACCAGGCTAGTAGGACAGCATCTTTGAGATTTCTCCCCTGCCTTCATACGAATAAAATGATCCTGTTGAAAAGACATAACACAGCCAGTCAACAGATGCTGAGGAAATGAAGCAACAAGCCCAGGATATGGTGGAGGTGTATCTAGTCTGCTCCTGGTTGTTCCTCTCTGCTGGGGACATCATTTACTATGTGGTAAACTTACTGGAGGAGCAAGCAAACTTACTGTGAGACTTACTGCAGTCTCACAGCCAGCACTGCCTAACACAGCAGGAAGTTTGGGCCCTGGAACAGTCACACTGCTGGGCAGACCCGCCCTAAAAACTCCTGCAGAAAAGACATCTGCCTCCTTCCCTGCCTCTATCTGCCTGACAGCTCTTGAGCTAGAGAAACCTTTGTGTGCATGCTCAAGTTTTTAAGCCACTTTTCTGGGCTGGTTTTGAAAGCTCACACGTGACTTTAGCAGTTTCTATATTTGTCATTGCCTGTAAAACCCTTTTGTATAACTTAAGCCTGACTAGGGACACCATCTCCTAAGCAAAATCCAGGGCTCATCCTACTCATACAATGACCAATGCAAAGAGTTCTTCCTTCCAGTTTTCAAAATTCTAAAATACAAAGAACAGTTTCACCTGTTCATAAAACTCATGAAAAATCTACACCACCAAAAAGAGTAAAACACTGCTTTTTTGGTGTACTGAAGAAACAATGTCATGAAATGCAATAAATATTCAGATAACAGAATATTCTAGGGAGTGCCTTAGGTCATTTTTTTGCACCATGCTTTAAATAATTTAAGAGAGCAAAGACTTTGATACAAAATATCTCAGGGTTTTGGTAGTATCGGTATTTATCATATTCAGCTTGAATTCACCTTCACATAAAATAGAGAGGCCCAGGCAGCTATGGAAGTTAAAGTACTTAGGATCAGAGACATTTCATGCAAGTGGTCATCAAGTATCTAAGTATCTTCTGTCTGAGCCTCAAAATGTCCATATCAATTTTTGGAAGAAAAGATTCCCAACCAGCTTGCTGGAGCAGGTAAAAGGGAAGACTCACAGACTTATGCTGGGAGTAATGACAGGCATTTGTGCACCTGCACAGAGCTCAGCCATGCCCCATGCAGCCCCAGAGCCACAGCAGGCTACAAGAAGAAATTTCTGCAATCCACCAACTCCTCAGATACAAAAGCTAACCTGGGGCTTTCTTTTACCAAGGTCACTATTCTGCCTATTATCACCAAATAATGGGAGGTGTGGATTGGTGCAGGAAAGGAGCTATGCAGACTTTTAGCCAATTAATTTTTCAATTGATTCTCTCATTTGCCGGCATCCTCTACCACAAGCAAGGCTCTTTGCTGCAATCCAGTGCAATGCACACACTTTGAAAAATGATGCTTTCAAGCTTGCCCTGTGGTGCAGTAAATTGGAAAGTGCTCTTAATAATAATAAGGATCAACATTGACTTTAATGGTCTTCAAACCCTTCACGTAATTTCATTAGCTACCCAACACAGATGCAAGCAGGGATGATGTCATACTTTTTACTTTGCTCTGAAACGTGAATCAGGCGCCAGAGATAGAAAATAGTTTTATTGTTGTAATCAGATTAAAGTTTCTGGCAGTTGGTGATAGATAGGTGATTGCCAGAAATACAGGAGGTTCTTGTGAATATACAGCTCAGACTGGGGCGAGGGTCTAACAGATTGCATGCAGTGCAGTGTTGTGGGTGCCATCATATAGCTGTGAGCACTTTGAATCAGCACGGGCAATTGTCCTTTAATAACATTTCTGCCAAGACAAGCATCAGAAGACAGTACAGTTTCAAGCAAGGAGAAACTTCTGTTTTCACACCAGTGTGACTACCAGAACTCCCATCTTCATTGCAAAGCCCATCAGCATGAATACCTCATGCAGGTAGCTTATGTGTGCAGAGTGCAAGTGTCTGTGTGTGCAAGTTCTCTCCAGAGCTTAACTCCTGTTGTCTTCCTCTTCCTGACATGGTGAGCACCACAGACTACCCACATTTTCAACACCTTACCCCAGACTGACATCTTTCCCAAGAACAGGAAGCAATAGTGATTACCTTATGATATTTGTGGACATAGAGCAACGTCTTGACCTCTATTCCACCTTCCAGAACTCAAATGCAATGGATAAAAAAAAAAAATCCAAAACAGAAACAAAGAGAAATGAGGAAGCTAGGTAAGTCCATGACCATTGACTGCTTTACAAGACTTTTTCAATACGCTGATAAGATGCAATTACCTCATCATCTGAATATTGCAGCAGTAAAATCAATGCTACTTGAGGAGTCTGACAATCAGTTAGGCACTTTCTCAATATTTGTGACAGTTAAGGCAATTCTGTATAAAACATTGATAGCATTAAAGCACCACAATACTAGTTCTCTAATAGGTACTGAGAAAATTAACTTATTCCAACATGGGATTAAGATAAATTCAGACCTCTGAATCTTCATTTTGAGCTGGATAAGGGAGGTTTTTTTCTGCGTGAGTGTTCTTCAGCAATGTCAGCAGTGTTGTGTAAAAGGCATTCACACAAGACCCAGCACACACCTGCCTAACAAGAAGTTAGAATACAGAACAACCCTCTGAATGGACTTGTATATTAATATAATAACATTGTTATCCAGAGTGTAAGTCTAGACAATCTGATTTTAGTTTTATCGCAATGTATCTGGTTAGTAAATAGACCTGCAAACATGTAACAAATAAAAATCAAGGTCACAAATACCCAAATCATACAACTATCTAAGTAATATATTCTAATTGTTAGAAGAGGCAAGCATCTGGCTGCCTTTCAGCATCTCTGAATGTCCTCTGATTTATGTACATTGCAGATGTCAAGCAGGGGAATTGATTGCTGTGAAAGGTTGCGGAATCTCTATCATTCAAGATTTCCTCAGAGTAGATTAGACAAACATCTGCCAGGAGTAATCTGGGCATAGTTGCTTATGAGTTCAGCAAGAAATGGGTTGCACAACCTCTTGAGGACATCGAACTCTGCAACTCTAAAATGAAACTGATGTTCATTTCACGGTTTTCTGATTGTATTGGAAGTCTGTCTGGGCTTTCATCAGATATTTAAATTGTAAACCAGCATTAATTTAGTCATAACAATCATACCAAGAATAATATGGATCAATTTTATTTCTGGCAGTATGTGACTTCCCTGCAATTATATAAAGGACTAATTTAGTTCAGCATTTGGATAATTAATTATCTATCAATGTGTTACATTAATGTGCATATTGAGTTATTCTGCCATCATTCAAAACAGTTACATCACTAATGAGACTATTAACTATAGAGATCATCAAGTCACATTGGATTCATGCTTTCATTATTCCTATCTAAGTCTAGTTTTTAGCTCAGCCAGTTAATAAATGCCAGGGTAGTGCTGGCACAGGAAACATGCATCTCTTAATTTTCATTAAGATGTCATGAGGAATGCTAGTAAAGACAGATGTGACTGTTTTGTATCACAGAATCCTGCTAGACAGAGAAAACTTAAAGGTGTATTCTCATTTAGAGCACGACACACAGATGCTTTTTGCTTACTATTTCTGTAATTATTTGAACTGTACCAAATCCAGGAGCTAATTAGCATCTAGGTCTGGAAAACTCATCAGCTCCTGCTGAACTTCAAATACCTGAGTAGCTTCACTGAAAAGAACAGCTAAATTGAAGCTCCTGAGCATTTGCAGAATACATTAGCATGGCTTGTCAAATGTGATTACAACCACAAATTTTATCCCAGTTACCTGACAAGTTAACAAGAGCTATACCACCTTTTCAAGTGGAATTGGGTAGTGAGTGAGTCTGAGGTCAGACAAGAGTCCCCACCGGAAGCTCCATTTTAGATTAGTTGAACAACAGATCAAAGTATGACTATGTTTCTTAACATTCTACTTCTTAAAACTCAGACTTTAACACTGGCAATATGAGCTGTAATGCAGAAAAAAATACTGCAAGAGCCTCAGTAAAGTGGAACTTTCAGGGCAAGTATTAGAAATTATATCATTTGGGGATGTTTTGCTGCTATGTCTCTAGCAAAAATGAAGTACACTTTGAAAGATGAAAATGTCACTTCAGTGCATTGTATTGTTTTCCAGATTGGCCATGTAGATTCACTGGGCACAAGGCCCGTTCTTCATTGACACTCATAAAGAATTAATATTAAGAGATCAAGAGCACAGCAGCAGTCAAGATGAAGAACATTCTGATCCCTGTTGCATAGGGTGATTCTTTAAGTGTTCAGAATATATCTGAGCAGTGATATCAGCCAGGAAAAATTGTGTATTTCCTTGGGTCCACAAAGAAAGAAACAATTACTGCAGTTGAAAAAATATCCCAAAATAACAGGGCAGCAATACCTGCAGGTGGATGGTCATTGGTAGCTGTGCCTAAGTTCAGGCTCAGACTCCATCATGTGGTTTGCACTTGTTGTAGTCATATTGTAGGCCTGGGCTTGTCTCTGACTCGTGCCTTCTCTTTCCACGCTGTCTTTGGTTCTTTGCCTTCCCACTGCTTTACCCTGTACTAAAAAGGCCAGCCAGCCAACACAACTGCTTCCAAGTTTCCTTGCCCCACAGAGCATTGTGTGTTATCCTGTAGGATGAGAAATGCTAAGGAAGAGGTTGAACCAATCTATGTCTGTTCCAGAGTACAGCAGTTCCAATATCAGTAAATGGGTATTAATGCATGGGGGACAATTAAAAAAAAAAAATTTAAAAAAAGGAAAAAAAATAGAATTTCTACTTCCATTCCTGTTTTTCTGTTCTCATTCCCTTTCCATGACCTCCACTGGTAATGAATCAGCATGAGCTCTCAGTAACTCACATCAGACTTACAGGTAGGGACTCTGGAATCACATTTTCTCCTCTTCCTTGCCCTATCTTAATTACTTAGAGCAAGGCACAAGTTATTTGTTTCCTCCAAGACCCAATCCCAGAGACATTTCTCACTAATATGAAGCAGAAGCCGAAAAGTCACACAAAACCCCATTCAAATTCCTTACTATTTTTTCTCTGTGCTGCACTATAGGTTGACATGGAGCTTCTCAGACCTGTAAAAACAAGAGATAAACAGATATATATTTCTAATATTTCCCACACAGCTTCACAGATGCAGAAGAAGCTGTACCCGGGGTGGTGACACACACACACAGTCCTGCTCCCAAAAGCAGAACGGGATGTGGGAAAAGGAGCCCCCCTTTGATGCTCCTGACATAGGAATATCAGAAGTAATTCACCTTCCCTGGTAGCATTGCAGGAACAGGGCTTAGGCATGGAACGCGTATTTCTGTTGTTGCACATGTTTGAAAGTATTTTCAGTAAGGCATTGGGAACAGCCCTCTTGCAGACCAGGAGAGTATCATGTGCTCATTCCCCAAGGATTCCCCTCTCTACCCCTGGTGTCTACTGCATCTTCCTCAGCAACTGGAACTAAGCATCTTTCAGGGAAATTAGCTCTACAGGCTAATTTCTTCTACTGTGCATTACATGCTGAAATGAATGAGGCCATACATGAAATCCTACATTTTTTAAATGTCATTGACATTATAATTCTATAAGTCCTGACTTGATACGGTTTTAAATCTTTAAATATTTATTAGAGGCTCTAAGAGCTCAAGATCCCTTTTCTTGAAGACAACAGATATTCAAGCTGAAAAGCTAAGGCAGAAGTGTGAAGTCACTTCTCTTTCTTAGTGGCTTTAAGAATAAGGTAGTAGGGATACATCCAGACATACTTTTTATTCCAGGATCTTCCCCACATATAACACAAATATTGTTACTAAATCTGTCAGAAGGTCTGTGACCCCACTGCCCATGAAGTAATTCCTGGGTTCACCTCCTGGCCTCATCAGTACGGTGGAAGCAATTGGCTCATACTCTTAGTGTAAGCAATTTCAGCTATGGAACAAAGAAACATTTAAAAATGAGGTATTTGAATCGTTGTAATAAGGTAAATTTTGTATTGGTGATGATGAGACTTCATCCTGATGCTTGTAAGTGCTCACAAGGTGCCCTGACTGCTTTCAGCACACTCTGCTACAGTGCTGATTTCTTGTGGCTGCGTGCAGGAAAAACTGTGAAATCTCCCACCATACGAAAGAAAAGGCAAGCATGAAAAAACGATGTATTTTAATGCCTGGGAAAACCGGAACTCAAAATGCTGATATGTGACCCTCAATAGTAACTGTAAGGTCCAACAGGAAGCGATACCTAGACCATAAATAGGCATTTTGGACAGGATTAGCAATCGTGTGTTCAGATAATGAGTAAGAGGACAATTGCGGGCTTTGCGTAGACTGCTGGTTGGGTAGCAGTACAAAAAGCCATACTCAGTATAATTACAGCAGCCCAGACAGGGTAATAGTCCTTCTCATCCATGCAAGTAAAAGACAGGCTCTGTGCCAAAGGGGCTGTCCTTTCCTGACATTTCACAGCATGTGCCATCAGACAGCTCAAGGTCAAGAGAGGTACTTTTATTAGCAGCAGCTGGAAGAGTTTAGACAGCTGTTGCTTTCCAACATTTTTCCGAAAGCCTTGAGGACCCACACTTGTAGAGAATGTTATCTCCAAAGCACTGATCAAGAATTTGTTTTCAGGGAATTCAACTTCAAATGCATAAAAGATTCCAGCAAAGAGGAATGAAACCAGCTCTCCCAGTGCCCGTGATGGAACAGACCAGACTGAGTGGGCCTACTGCAGCTGTAGCTAGATACAAGGGTAGCTAGATACAAGCTGGACATCATTAGAAACTCCCCAGGAGCGAGCATAATGAAGCCCTGGAACAACTCACCTGCAAGACTGCCTGCAAAACCTTGCGCAGAGGGATGGTAAAAAAACTAATCCATTCAGTCACAATCAAAGGAGATGGGCATGGAGCACTCTTGAGGGTCCTTACAGACTTTCACATCTTTCACAGGTAGTGAAACCCTATAGACACTGGAATTATACTATGTTGATAGTTACACTTCTAGTTATATCTTCTTTAAGTCAAATCAGAAACAAAAATTTTGTGTCAGACAAGTTTCCCAGAATGTGCTTGCTTGACTTCCACATACCTTGAATGGCTGCATGGCTGCATACTTGCAAGGATTGTGGCTCTATTTGTACCTGCTCACAGTGTGCTGAAATAATCCTTTTCTCCATGGAGTTACCAGGTCTCTCCTACCTGCTCTTCTTTGTCCGCAAAAGCTTCAGCTATCTTGCTTTTGGCAGGTATTGAAAGCAACTGGCAAATTTTTTGCCTGGACTCTGTACTCCTCTACAGTTTAGGAGACACCTCAAAGCCCTACTAGCATTTCTTTTTAGTGAGAGATTTTCTGAAGTAACTAAAGACAAGTAAAGAGTCTGAAGAAAATGCTATGTCCTACCATAAGCAGGAACAAATGAGCAGTTTAAAGCAAGAAGAACTTCCAGAGAAAGAACCAGAGGGGCCAGGACCAGCATATGGCAGAGCAGCCTTGCTGAGTTTATCACATGCATTTAAGTTTCCTTGAAAAGTTGAAATGATCCTTGACCAGATATTTTGTTAAGTCTTTTAAATTGGGGCAGTATTTCCCAGTGCAAATGAAAAACCCTTCACAATTAATTCAATATCCTGATATTTGAAGAGAACTGTTGTTGTGGTATTATACAGCTATCACAGAAAATTACCACTTCAGGACAGATGGTGCAGTGGTGTTGATGAGTAACAATTAAGCATAATCGTTAAGGGCTCTTCTGATCAGCTGTGTTGGTTTGAAAAACGAGTGTCTGCTAAGGAAGGCAGGAGCCTCCCTTGGAATGGAAAATGTAAACTCTTTCCCTCCAAATTATTATAATTTTGAAATTAAGAGGCTCTCAGGCAAAGATAGGAGAATAGGAATAACAGTTCTTTACTAATGTGTGTAATAAAGCAAGCAAACAACAACAAGTGCAGCATTAACCACAACCCGAGCAGGAGCCCCGTGACCCTTCTGTGCCGCGGGCATTGCCCTCGGTGCAGTTCCGGGCACGGCCAGCACGGGGCGCTGCTGCTGCCCGGGCAGGGCGGGGGCGGTGATTCCCCCGAGCCGGCAGGGGGCGCTGTGCGCTGGGCTCGGGCAGCACGCGGTGATGGCGGCTGGGCCCAGGCGGGAAGGGATGGGAGAGAGGCCTTGGTTCATAAACCCTGGGGCAGTGTCGGTCCCAGTGCCCAGGCGGGAAGGGATGGGAGAGAGGCCTTGGTTCATAAACCCTGGGGCAGCGTCGGTCCCAGTGCCCCTACAGGAGTCTCGGAAAGAAGCTGGAACGGCAGGAGTGAGCAGAAGCCCCGCGGCAGTGGACAAGATGTATCAGGAGCTCCGCGGCGGTAGCTGTGGCCGCGGGACGTGCCGGCAGGGCAGGGGTGCGGAAGCAGAAGAAAGGCGGCTCCCAGCTGGGGCTGCGAACTCCCCAGACAGCAGCACGACCGTCATCCTCCCAAGGCCAGGGCGAGAGAGAGCTCCGCTGCCCCCCAGTCTCTCGGTATCTCTGTGCCTCTGAGAAAAGCTCCCAGAGAGAAAAAAGTGTACCCAGATGCTACATTTATCTCCCTAGCCACTTCTTTTGTTTTTCTTAAGTACCCGTAAGCACCAATAAGTACCCAGTAATTTCCTATCAACTTATGGGGAAAAATTCTGTAAATAAAAAGAAAGAAACCCAACTCCCAACATTATCGAAGTCATCCACTGAAGACATGTATATGAAAAGTCAGTATGACTTTTTTCTGCTAGAAAGGTCTTCATAGAGTTTCTAGAGGACAGTTTTTATCTTTGAAAGACTAAATTAAAGAGACTGTATTTGAATTATGACTTTATTCTCTTTCTGAAGTGTTACATGGTTTTAGTTTTAGAAAATGTTTTCTGACAACCTAGTTTTCTGACAACCTAAAAGTATACTTTTAATCATCGAAGGCTGTTACATTAGATCTCTGTGTTAAGTTTCTAACTTTTGACTAACTAGATGAACCAGGTCTTTAAAATTTTGTACTGTCAGAACTCCACAAAGTCACCAGGAAAAGTGTCCAAACTCCATCGTCAAAAGATGCGAATGTGCTGCTATTTCAGTGCAAAATAATTTTGGGTCAAGTGTGGAGAAAAGGTGACTAGCATGGATGGTTTCGTGAACAAGGTTGTTTGGAATTTTCTCAATAGAAGAACAGAGGGAATTGAAATGTCACATGAAACCAATAAAAGTGATTTGATATGCATTTAAATACACTAAGATCCATCAGATTCCAAGAGTGATTCCAAGAGTTTGAGTTTAGCCTGGTTGTAATGGTTGCCTGCACGATGCAGCTCTTTGTTTACCTTCTGTAACATATTTCTCAGGTTCTACCCTAAACCTGATACAGAAGATCAGTAGCCCATCCCTTTCCAGTCTGTAGTCTGTCTGCAACAAGACAGATAGTTGTGTGGTGCAGTGTTATCAATATTTATGTCCAGAATATATTTGATATAATAGAGAGAGAAAAATCACTGAATTTGGCTGTGGTGTTAGTCTTGAAGTCTAATATGTGAGCTGAGCACTGAGGGCTTTGGAGACAGAGTCTTCAAATAAGACACAGCCAGGCGTCCCCCTGCATGCCAAAAGCTGCATTGTAATGGCAACATGCTAAACAGACACGATTAAACAAATCTGCATCAGAAACATGACCTGCTTGCACTGTGTGTCAAATGAGGAAAAGCAGAGCACTGCTTGTAGCTGCTTGCACTGGGATTGAAGAGAAGAGCAGAGCCTGGAGGTCTTGAGTAGAGATGAGGATGGTAAGACCAGGTTCAATTGCAGGCTCTCTGCAAACAGGCCCCTTGATGAATGAGGAAGATTTAGACCCTGGGATTTCTCTGTGCCATGACACAAAATACTGCTAGATGAAGACATGTAAGTACAAAGCAGGATGAAATATCCATTCTGGTATTTACAGAGATAGAGCAGAATTGCAATTGCTTCATAGATAATAGTAACTATTCATCCTAATTTTCTGCAGAAAGCCTATAGTCTACAACAATGCTAACCTATTGCCCTCTCCTCCCCAAAGAAAAGAATGTAGGATACCAAGAGAATAGAAAGCACATGTTAAATATCTAACTTGTGCCTAGCTATTATCCTCCTTCTTCCTACATAATAACCTCCTCTTCTCTATTTATATTCACATCTATATTTAATGCTCATTGAAGACTATGGACTTGTGTTTGATGTTCATCTGAAGACATGATTCATCACAATCCTCATCTTTAGTAATGGGAAAAGGCTGTGGTAAAAAAAAAAAAAACAGATGAGCGCTTTTCATCTTGGTAGCCGTGTAACCTTTATGTGAACTTGAAAAGTCATACAAAAAATGGCAGTCTCAGCCTATTGTGGTTGATTCACAAAGTTTTCTGAATGCTGCCATGATCCTCCCTAGCAGTATCTGATCTCTCCTTTAAAGAACGCTCGTTAAAAAGAGACGGAAAATCACTCATTCCTTGACCTACCATGTCTGTTGTTTTTAACATGAGATGTAAAAACATTCTATTAGTTATAAGGAGTTTTTGAAAAAACAGATGTTATCGTTTCTATGTCTGTAGCCCTGAGAATGAAAAACAAGGGGAATAGGTCAATCATTAACTTGTTTTTCATGCTTTACCTTGCAGCCAGAGCCACCAGTGCTGACTCCCAAGCAAGTGGTCAGAGGAGCGCATGATACTCCCTTCCCTGCTATCAACACAAGCCCTCAAAAAACAACTGAATGCAGACAGCTGAAAAGCTTCTGATATCAACTCACCCCAAGAACAGTCTGCTGATCTTCCTTATCAGAATAAAAGGAGCACCAGACTACTTTGTGTCATGGGACATATATGCTCAGAGTCTCCTATATATCCTTACATGGAGAATGCCAATGTACATGGGGTAAAAATATTCTTACACACAGAGCTGGTTGATATCTATTAGTTATCACAACTTCATAAATCTCTTTGCACAAAAAATAGGTTTACCCCCCCTCTTTTCCAAACTATTTCCCTTAGAATAACTAAAATCAGCCTATTGCAGACCAGACATAACTGGGTTAGATGACACTATAATTTAAGAATATAATTTAATGTGAACTTCTAATTCCAATGTGAAAGATTGAAATTCCACTGGATATGTGAATTCATTAAGCAGAAGATATTTTCATCCATCCGAATACATTCTTTACAGAAATAAGAAACCAACTTCCAAATTAACAGTTGCTATCAGGGATATTGCGGTCTTGTCTAAATTAAAAACCCTTAATTTCTGGGAAAGGAAAAGCACCTTCACCTCTCTCATCGTATCTTCCCCAAAGAAGCATCAGTCAAAAGAGTAAGCAAGGAGCCAAAATGCCTGGCTGAGACTGCATTGCATGGTGGTGAAGCCAAATCAGAAGGTGTGGTCTGGATGCCCAATGCACTAGCCCTGAAGGAGTAGGTTCATCTGATAACCTCAAACCACACTGCAGTTCCTTTTGTTTGCTCAAAATGGCTCCTCACCTCCAAAACATCCTGAAGCTTCTCTCATGCCAAGGAACTGACAAATTTTCAAATGCAGCTCTTCCTGGGAGAGAAACAGAGCCCCAAATGCCTGATACAGTGATGGGCAGGGCAGGAAGGAAGCAGGAATCACACACAGGCACATTGTCCTGCCATAGGGAAGGTTTTCACATAAACACATCAGCTGCACCAGGCCACCTGGTTTGGATGGGTACAACTGGATTGTGGGACCAACCTGAGTCCAGCTGGATCATCCTCCTGGACTGGGTTCTGGAGAACTGGTTTTGTAACACCTTGCTGGCTAAGGGAGCCAAGCAGAAGGTCAGTGCTGTGTATGGTTCTGTTGCCAGAAGAAAGCCTTGTCTAAGTCTAGCCTCAGTGACATCGTGAACTGACATGTCTGGGACCAGGAGCCTCATACCATATTTTAATCTTCTCTGTCACTTCACACAGATGCTTATGCAACATGGCAGAGGAAGGAAGGCATGGTGTCCCATTTCTGTGCATGCACTGTACCTCTGGACTTCTCTACAAAGACCATGTAGTTTCCAACACACTTTCTCCTCATTCCTGCAGACTTGCCTCTTCCCTTTCTCTTGCCATTAATGCCTGCATGCTTGACTTGGGGACCCAGTGCTGCAGAAAGGCTTAGCATGACACTGGAATGGCTGTACTAGAAGTCAAGGAGGTCACAGGCACTTCCTTCTATCAGCATGGGTGTAACAGCACCACATAAGAGAAAATCTGACCCATGCAACCCAGAAAATTTTCCCACAGGTGCATGATAAGATTAAAACCAAGAGGGCAGATCAGGTGCTGCTCCAATTTTCTGCTATAGTCAGTATTCCCCACATCCCTATTTAAAAGCAAGGATTGAAACACATTTCCATCCTTGCTATTTCTGCATTATAATTGTTTGTAAATGCCATTTTTTCTTTAATTACCCCTTTCTACATATGCATGAGAATGATAGGATAAAGAACAATATAACATTGCAATTGAATTACAAAAGCATAGCAAAAGCATTATTCTATTAACTTTGTAGCAGTGATGTGTCATAAAATGCAAAGTAAAGGAAAAGGGGGAGTAATTTGTTTATAAACATGTTAGTTAGGTGGAGCAAATGCCATATTGCCTGATTGCAACTGATTGCAAAGCATGCCTTCTAGCAAAGCAAAATGTAGTTAATAAAACTACCTTTATGATTTTTATTACAGCCTTTTAGCATAAATAGCTAATAACCAATTTACATTAATGGCAATAGCACAAATGTAAATTAGTGTCTTTTTGTTTGTATTACTGAAGTGCAGTTCCATTGCAAGACAATTGTATTTGGCGCCATTCCATTAACTGGAGAGATGGAGGAAACTGATACAGTCCCAAGGCCTGCTCAAGGAATATTAATTCAGAAAAGAAATTGTATTGCATACCTCCTTACTAGCTGGGGCCTCACAAAGCACACATCTGCTTTTTGTACCCAAGCCTGTTTCTCCATCACACATGCTGGCATAGAGACAACACCCAAGCAAGCAGGTTGGTGCTGTTTCAAATCAGGTTTAGAAACCAGGTTTCCAGACCCACACAGCATTTCAAGATTTCATCTACTTTCCTGTTATAAGTCACAAGCACCAAGGTCTTAGGAAACCAATTGCCACTCACCTTAACAAAGAGACCCCAGTAGCTGGGTCACTCACTTAGAAAGAAGTACTAGTTCTTGCAGAGGCATGGCAGCTCCACTGGGGATGACACCAGGCAACACTTTAAAAAGGGGCTGTTGCCTCCCTATGCTCTCCTGGTCAAAATCTTCTCTGCTAGCAAACACTCTCCTGCTCCTGGCTACTTAGGACATCTTCCTCCTCCCCATGGTGAAATGGTTGTCCTGAATCCAAGAGACACCTCATGTTTCCTTCAGTGTAGCAAGTGATGTGGAACCTCGCACAGGATTTACACCACCGCTTCTTCCCTTTTTCCAGGTGATGGCTTTTCTGCTTGACACCTAGAAAAATGGATGGTTATAATATAATTTTTATTGGTGCAAATTGCCATTTTGGTGGAGAAAGGGGCCTTTACAGCCTACTAAAACAATGCTTCTGAAAGCCAAAGATCAAATGTAAATATTGGCAAATTACTGGCAAGGCATGTGAAAGCCGCACAATCCTGCCTGCTGTAGAAACAGAGGTTTTCCATTTCAGGCCTCATTCATCTAGGATCTTTCATATTCACAGGGTCTTTCTTTAGTCATGCTATATAAGCAGCTACTACATATACTGAAAGCCAATTTTCCCATATACTTAAGAGTGCTGCTGGAAGAACAATAAATCATTAATCTATTTCCAATTTCATTACCCTTTATGGCATATTGATACGAAAGCATCCTTTCCATTCATCTGCTTGTTTCTTAGATGAAGACTAGAAGAAAGGCTTCTTCTCTTCATACAAATTGGCAGTAAGCTGTAGTCCTTTCATCAGTACAGAAGGTGACAGACATTTTCTGCTACCTGAGGATTTTGACAAGGGATGAATGTACTGGCTGTGTGTCATTTTGACTCCAAACATGCAATACTCTGGGCTAAATTTTGCTGCTGTTAACACCAGTCTAATACGTCCAATGAACAGAGAATGTTTTTTTTCCTTTTGAGCATGAACAGCCTTTTTAAAAAATCATTATATAAATATACATATATACAGGTCAACTACAGCTCCCTCTTACCCTCAGCATAAGCAATGCCATTCTAGCAGATTAACAGAATAATAGTAGACCTCAGACTTGTACTTATGCTGCACTACTATATACCAAGAATAATTTCAATGAAGTTCATCAAATTCTGTTGATGTATCTCCAGTGTAAATGAGATCAGAAAAAGGCTTTGTGACCTCTGTGTCTTCTTGTCCATGTAATGCACAGAACATAATGAACTAAGCAAACATAGTAGACAAGACAATGCTATCCCTGTAGCATATTAAATACTAATGAAATTAATGACATCAACAGTATGAGATGAGTGCTATGAGTGGCCAAGACTCCTGAGAAGTAAAAGAAGAGAGTCACTTCACTGGAGATCTGGCACCAGAAGACAGAACCCATGATACAAGGTCAGGGCTTAAGATTGTTCTGATTTGGTAATGACTTAGGTACCATCTGATTTAAATTAGATGGACTAAGGGAAACACTTCATGGTTTCACTTCCATTCCTAAGCAACAAGATCAATGCTCCAGCTGGCTCATATGCCTCTCTTGTATATTATGAGCCATAAAAATACAAAATTGAGCTAATTATGATTCATGTTAAACTTATACCGTCCAATCCAAATCCCATTATCTGAATATAAAGATTCCCAAGATGTTCCATAAAGTTTGGATTAGATCTACAATGACAAATGCCAAGTATGTAAGGCCAAAATGAGCTGACTACACTAGTGTAATTTTGGCATGACTCTATTAAAGTCTGTGAGGCTACTCTGATTTACGTGGGTCTGCACTGGAATACAGTGTGCTTGCCATTTTATACCAATCTTAAAGGTTTCAGTGTTCTTTTTGTTTTCTTTTTAAATCCTAATTAATATTTCTTTCAACTATATCTGTTATGTGTTCTCCTGATAATTTTTCAGACAAAAGGTTCTGTGTAGTTCATGATTTCTTCCACTAAAAATATTGGATACAACCTATAATAGGACAGGAAAGATTTTAGCATAGCATAGTCTTGAGCCAAATTCAGGTCTTCCACTTCAGGAGTATTCTGTTCTCACTTGGTATCAATAATATAGCCTAAGAGGAAATGAAAGAGGGATTTGGTCAATTACACAAGTACAATTTTTTACAGAACCAGCTTGAAAGTGACAGAAATAATCATTAATGAAGATTGATGGTAAGATTCTGAGGCACAGAAATAATTATTTACTATTTCACTTTAGAGGCATAAATGGAAGAATAAAAAATAAATGATCACAAGAGTTACAAGCTGGTCTGGTACAGTGTGGTCAGGAGTATATGTCTATTAATAAACCCTTATGCCAGTATTTCAGTATTAATAATAATATCTCAAAGCTTCCTGCAACTGCCACAGCCTTGGCTCAGATTTACTGAGAAAGCACCACGGGCTGCTCGGCAGCACTGATCGGGTTAAAAAGCTGGTAAAACGGTACTTGTTTCTCCCAGGGCTGGCTGGTTGAGCAGCTCCCACAACGGAGCAGCTGTGCTGTGCTCTCTGCTGTTGGTATCAACATCCCCACTGGCCACCAATGCAGAGGAACCAGCAGCACCTGCATGACTCACACATACACAGGAGGCCCAGTATTTTACAGGTAAATAAAGATATTTACAAGGAAAGAGAGTTTTCCTTCATTTTTAAAAGTTGTCTCCTGCATGGAAAAAGCCCTTTTCTCTAACAGAGAACTTTTTACAATAAAAGGACATCAAATTAGGACAGTCTTTCCTACAGATAGACAAAGCTCAGCAGAGTTTAGCTGCTGATTTGATGCTTCTTACAATCCCCTTGAATATTCAAATGCTTTGGCATTGCGATTAAGGGATAAAACTGTATATTCCACAAACCTACCTTGATTTACAAGTTTACAACATTTACAAGTGCTAAAACATCCTTTTTAAAAGGTATTTTAAAGACATACTGAAGGATAGATGTAATAGCTTGGATTTAGCCAGTCAAAATCAAGAGCTGGTATGGAATAGCTGTTTTAAAAATTAAACAGTATGCACATCACATCCAGCAGAGGTGGATGCCATAATATATGGTGCAGTTCAGACTGCCCTGTTTGCCCAGAGTTGTTGCATTACCAGCACTATATCCTAACTTAACCAATCTGTAAACGTGCTTTGGAATATGGAAGAGTGAAAGAATCCATACAAAACGAATTTCTCTTCTGTTCTGTTTAAAAGTTACAGTAAACTAGTAAAAAGAGAATAAATATCACTCCTTGCTTTATGCAGATGGGAATATCCATCATGAAATGATTGATAAGCCTTATTCAAAAGGCAGAGAGCCCTCAGGGTCCTGCACTGTGTTGCCCCACAAAGAAATGCAGTGCAATATCCATGGGCCACTGCTGTAAAGCTGATGGGATGCTCCCTGCCAGCCTCTCAGTGCCCTGGGCAGCAGCAGGCACTTCTTGGGTGGTCTGCAGATGTGGCAAATCTGTTGTCATGCTTTGACCAGGGGCCCGAGCAGGAGCCCTTGCATGAGCCCCATGGGTGGTCCTGCACTACAGAGGTACACTGTACCTGTTGTCACACCTGAACTGTTTCATTTCAGAGAAGGAAGCAGGAATGTTCCAGGGTATCCATTACATCAGAAAGGATGTGCCAATAACTGCCCCATCTCTGTGTATCATCCATTGGACAACTTCTCTAGGGAAGAAAAGACTCCCCAGAGGGTGTATAGGAAAAAATAAATTGTCTACAGCAATTTCAAATGCCTGGAAACCTCTTCAGCGTCCATTTGTAATATCTGTTGGGAGGAGTGAGAGGAACATTCAGCAGACAGCAATCAGTCACTGACAAATTCACCCCAGAAAGAGAGCAGGACAAGATTTGCTCAGAAAGGTGAGCAAGAGAGTGAAGTTGTCACACTAACAAAAATTTAAATACTATCTTGTGATCAAGAACATCTGCCTGCACTAGATGTCATTAAAACTTTGGGCGAAGGGACAGCTAAATGAAACTTCTCATTAATGAAAAAATTACCTCCAGGAGAAAGATGCTTCAGGAGTACAGGAATCTACTCCTGGTACTCATCTGGCGACCCTCCCAGTCTGCTGACAGGGCAGCAGGGCAGAATGTTTTACCCAGCACCATTGGTGCTCCCCACAGCCATCACAGCTGTGAGCCCTGCACCCTGAGAGCCCATGGCACCTCCTGTCCACCTACTTGGACAGCTCTGCTTTTACCTGCCAGCACCCCTGGCCCGCAGTCAAAATGCAAATATTCAGATGTCTTATGGTCTCCCTGAGGACTTCAACATCATCAGCCTCACATATGGCCCCAGATGACCAACAGCATAGAGCATAAGTGCAATAAGTAAATTACTTATGCAAATAAAAAATACTTATGCTCACTCTGAGAGCAAAGTTTCCAAAGACGTGTGAGTTTTCTTCACACGCTTCCAGCTGGAAGCACTGCCCAAGAGCTCTGCCGTCTCACACTAGACCCACATAGCAAAAATATTCATGTCTTTTCAGCCTATTGGTAAGGCTTTCCCTTATGTCTAGAAAGTGTCTTTTCACACAGTCATGGAGAAAGAATGGTATAATTTACCATGAGTTTTGGATTTAGGACTTCCTGGCCCACAATAGCTCTGTGATCTTCATCAAGCCTCTTACTAAGTTCCTGGCAATTTTTCACTCTTTAAAAAATGTAAGGATAAAAGCTCTGCTTTAGTCATAGTATGTTGTAAGGATAAACACAGCTCAGATTCCAAGTGCTGAAGTGCTGAGATTCCACAATAGCATATGTGCTATGAAAAGAAAATGTCTTATGAACACACTGTAGAAGAGAGAAAACAGGTAAAACTTCAAGGAACAACATATGTCAGTCTAGCAATGGTTCTTCAGCTTATTCTGTTTCTGCCATGAATGGACTAAAACTATGCCCCACTGACATCACCTGCTTGCCATGAAAGCATCAGTGCCCAGTCAATAGCATCAAGAGCTTCAGAGAAGATCATAACTAAAAACCAGTAGTAAAACCTGTTACACAGAAGCAATGGTGCCCAGAGTATTATTCATCACCAGCTGTATATCATGACCTCTGATGAAACTTCAAAGTCAGGAGGCGGCCTTTGTTGTAGAAGAGAGGATTACCCAGATATGCCACTAAGGCAAGTCTTTCTGGTAAGTCATACCTGCTTACCATAATGGCTGGGTCTGTGTTTGCCTTAGCTACACAGAAAGGTTTAGGGCTTGTTTTGAAAGACAAGAGATGCTGGAAAGCCATGGAGTTCCTGGCAGCCTTTACGGTACGCAAGTAAAATTGGTAATGCTGGTAAAAACAACCTCAGGTGCATCACATTGGATCTTTGTGTCCAAAAATTACTTCTGGGTTTATTTTGTTACTCATTGACTTAGATTATCCTGAGTTCTTGCAATGCTGTACATCGTTCAACCAGTGCAGTGTCTATAGGTTTGACCTTTACAGTGGAGCTACTCCACAACTTCCCAGATTGTCCTATTTGCTCTGACGTTCACAGGATTTTAATACTGATACCAAAATTGTTGTCATGGCTGGGGATAAGAGTCATGTTCTCAAACAAAACAGCCTGTGACAGCACATACAAACAAATGAAAATTCTGTTAATAAAGAAAAGCAAAATCCTGTAGCAGAGCTTGATGCAAAGTAATTTTCAGTGGGGCTACAGAAAATAAGTTATTAGAAGTTCCTATAAGAACTTCTTAGTATAAGCCCATGAAAATAGACAAAAAGAATTTTGAGATAAACATGATGACAAAGTTCAAAGAATTTAATATGCAAACAGTACTAAAAGAAAAGTATATGAGAAAGGTAGAAAACAAGACCAAAACTGGTACACCACCGGTACAAAACTGTCCTTGCAGGAAGAACATTAAGCTGTCAGAATTTGTGGAGCAAATCTGTGCATTGATTGTCATGAAAAACAAAAGAAAAACAAACACAATGAATAACAGCACAGAATACTGGACTTCGCATAGTCAGACATGGACATCCACATCCAGACTGCTCCTGCAGCTTGAGCCTCCTAGGAATACACTAGCCCCACATTATAGATTGTGTACAGAAATATTTTTGCTCATCTTCTGTTTTTATCAGAAAAGTGCAAGAAAGTATCAGACAAACAACAACACTTCCAGGAAAAACAAAAGTTTTACTTCAGATTTTCTACTCTGCACACAAGAACATATTTTCTCTTGGGAAGCAGATGTATTTGGATCACATTTGTTCCTTTCTTTGAGAAAAGAGGCATTTAAAACAGTTTAGCACCATTTAAAATATATTTGTCATCTATTTTTCCAGTTTCCCTTAGACTTTTTTATTTGTGAAACTATGTGCATAGGAAGAATGTTTTGTTCTGGGTAAAGAAGGTGCCTCTTCAGGGACCCAGGCATGGCCACCTCACTCACCCGTGCCTCAAGATCACAACTTCTCCCTATCACAGCACTTAAAAAACTATCTGGACTGCCTTTTTCCCTTGATTTTTACAAGGGCTGATAAATGCAAACAAATAACCCCCAATCCTCAATTCACAGAATGGTCTGTTTACATTTTTCTGTAATTTTAAAGAATCTTTCAGGTGGGTTGGTACTTGACATTTGCTGCCTTTCCAGCACATATTGCTATCTGGAGCCTTAAAAAGACTCATTATTTCTCCATAAAGATGCCTTTCTAGATGAGCTTTCTTGTCTTGTTAGTGTTGGTGTTTGCAAGTGTAATGTCCCCAGACTGCCAGTGTACATCATTAAAGTTTAATTATCAAAACTGTTTTCTCCTCCTCAGAAAATTTGGCTGAACAAGTCTATGTGACAGGTGAAAACAGGAGTTTTTACAGATTGTACATACCCAGGTAATGTGGACAGTGAGCACACATGTAAGACTTTTATGTGAGGAAGGCCTGCAGGACCAGAAGCTTCATACAGGAACAAGCAAGACAGGGTGCACAAGCTCAAGCACAGCTCCTCTGTCTTCAGATGGCTGTCCCAGTCAGAACTGACCTGATCTTACCTAAGTACATCTGCATGAGGAAGCTGCTCTGTGGCTCAGTTGGGGTCAGATTGCTGTGTCCAAGTTGGAACTGATGACAACAAACTTAGTATGCATGTCATTCAAAAGTTAATGTGGCCCTGTGAGAAAACCAGCAGTTCACATCTGCCACCTAGACAGCCTGAAGTGGTGAATCTCTCCATTCAGGCAGTCCAACGGCAAAAGTGTCTGTTTGCTAAAACTCTCAGAATATTTTCAGTTAATAGGTTGCATTAATGTCTAAAAGTTAAATTATAGTCTTTACACTTTCTCTGCCTTTCCTCAGAAGACTTATCTCCATTTGTGCATGTACAAACAAGAGAGATTTTTGAATTAATAAATGTGGTATTATGGCATGGTGCTTTAAGCAACTGAGAGATGAAAGACTGATTTTTGCTTTATTCCTAGGCACACTGACATCAGGGGTAAATTTGGAGCTTGATGCAAGAGATTCAGCTGTGCAACTGACATTAAGGCTAATAGCAGCCACAAGAAAAACAAAATTACATTCTCTTCCTTGGACAAGAAATTAAATACAGATTGCAACTTATTCAAAGAGTCCAAAAGTCGATTACTTTTCCCAGTGAAATCAATGAAAAGGACTTTCCATTCCAGTTCAGCAAACTTTCTGCCTGCTGAGAAGAGTGATTTTATCTGGGATCTTTATCACCATTTGCCTTCTTGGGTTGTTGGGTTTTCTTTCTTTCTTTGCCTGATTGATGATTGGTCTCATAAATACAACATTCTGGGTGTTTTTCAAAAGCAATTCAACTGCTTTCAATAGCTGCTAGAATTTTGAAAAATCACTAGAATTTTCCTTTAAGAAACTGTAAATGCCACAACAAAGACCAATATTAGCTGGATGAAGCATCCAAAGCCCAAATTCCATTCCCCCCAACAGGTCTGTTGAATGTCACTGCAGATCCATGGAGACACTCTGACCAGGATAAACCTTCATCCAGTGACATCTCTAAAAACAGAGTGATTTGGTCTTCATTTGTCACTATTGGTTTAAGGCAGGTGTCACTTGAAAGATCCTTATCTTCTCCCATCAACAGTATCAGTATGCACAAGGGCAGTCAGTCACTTACAAAACCACTACAGAACACAGTGTAGATGTGCCTGGGAGAGATTAAGGTGATGTCTATGTTCAGTTCATTCAAAGTTGTCAACACTACCGCTTACATGTACTGATCCCAAATTTTGTTCTAAGAGATTCAGTTTTGGCATTGCCACCTCCAAGATCTGGCCTGGTTCTCACACTGACAACAGTCATTAATTTTTAAAACCAAATGTCCACACAACACAACCAAGACTAGTATAAAATTAGTTACCTCCCATCTTATGTATAGCTACACCAGACAAGCTAAGGATTCTGCAGCCATATCCCAGGACCCAATTTCAAACATTATTTAATAATCATCATAACATTTAGCTGTTAAGTGGTCGTAGGAATCAAAAATTGCTCTCAGATTCCCATGCCCTGCTGTTATCCTGCTCCCTGCAGCCATCGCTCCACAGCAGCTCTGCCCCTGGAATCACCCCATGCTTGTGCTTGTAAAGATGGATGTTCAAGATGCAGTGCAGATGCATGTCCTGGTGGGGCAAGGAGTGGGAGCAGGAGCTGATGGTGCAGCTAACACTTCTGGAGCTGTCATGGCAGTATGAAGCCTGCCATGCTGTCCTTGAGGGGCAGGGACACGGGGAATAGGGGGCGTATGCTGGCTTTGCTATCAGTTAGCTGAAGAAAACTATTCCTGTATATGTGCCTATGAGCAAAAATTTCTTTCACTATATATATTATTAGCAAATAGAAATTATGATGTTAAAAAAGGACAACAGCTGGTTTACAACAGGATCCCAGGGGCCATTAACTCATAGGATTTTTAGAGTGTACTATTAGACCAAAATTACTTGAAATTAGTTACATACCATAAACAGTGTATCTCAAGGGCAGAAGAGAGTATGAAATGTAGTCAGAAGCAGATAAGTGCAAGGAAAACAGCCTTCCTACCACACTAGCAAGAGGCAAAATTATGATATTTTCCAGTAATAAAATGTAACATAACATTCCTCTGTGACAGTATGCAGTGTTTGCTGTGTGTTAGCATTAGTAATTGCTGTGACAGTTCAAGTGTCGTGTCCAAGCTGTATCAGTTGAAGGGCTGGAGGCACCACCTGTTGGGTTTCCAGGGTGGGAAAGAGAGATGAGACCCCATGACAACTTCAGTGCCCTGCCGGCCGTGAAGGGGGAGGCTGAGGATCGCTGGGGCCAGGGCTCAGGGGCTCCAGGGGACAGTCCTGCTCCCACCACCCCATGGCACCCCTGACTGCTCACTGAGTCACTGGGCTCCAGTGGGTGAGCCCCTGGCAGCAGCCACCCCTCTCTCTCATGCTTCCTTCAACGTTCAAGGCACTTGGGCTTTCTCCCCAGCATGCTGGCTGGAGTCCAGGTCAGTTTTGGAAAGATCTTCCCCACAGTGGGTTTTCCAAAATCCTGGTCTCTATCCCAACAGCAATCTCAAAAGCTGTTCATCCCAGGCAACCAAAGCCTGATGAAGAGAGCACAAGTCCCACAACCAAGCACAGCCCCTGCCTCCCTGAGCTTCCCAACACAGAGAAACAAGATCCACATACATTCAGAGAGCCAAAGTCCACTTTGAGCCCACATCTGCCCTAAATTCTGGGGTCATGCACATCTTGATAGATTTTCTATCCTTTATTTTAGACCTAATTATAAAATTGGTAGAGGAAAATACCCAACCATAATCATGAGGGAGCCCCCTAAATAGTAAATAAATTTCTGGCTGAAGAAAAAGAAAACAAAATTTGACTTAGGTTTCTTTACCCTGTCAGCAGATCTGTAAGGTCATACAAAACAGCACCCTTTTACAACCATATTAGGGGGAAAATGACATCTGAAAATCTATGTGCTGGGAAGACAGTGGTGAAGGAGGTCCCCCAGGTTAGGAAAATCAAGTTAGGACAGTTTGCTAATGATTTCCTGTGGCAGATTTAACTGTTGAGTTAAAACCCACTGACATCAGAGGTGACATTACAATATAAGTCACATGAAGAGGCTGGGAAGCAGAGGAGAGGGCAAGTTTCCCATTTCCTGCCCACACACTGATTCTCCAGGTGCATTGTGTACGTGATGAATAGCAAATTCATGTGCAACACATGAATCTGAGCTGCCATTTGTGCCACACAGATTGTCACTCAAGTGTTGGGCATGAACACTGCTTTCCTCAGTCTGCATTTCAGTCCTATTTCAGCACACATAGCAGTGTGCACATTCCATTAAGAAAATAATACCACCTTTCAAAATTCAGGATTGAAATAAACCCGGGGACAGCAGACAGACAATTAGATGTAGTTTGGCAATGGTGTGTGGCTGGAAGGTAATCAATCAATCTCAATCTCTGAGATAGGAGGATCATACCCAACACAGCTTTATCATAACCCTCTCTGGGATTTTGCCATCAATATGGTCATTCAGTTACCCATGACATATGACACAGAAAGGGAAAAGCATGAAAAAGGGTGAAGGGTACTGCATTTCAGGTATTTCTATTAGCTTTCTCTAACAAGACCATTGGAATTAAAATAAAAAAAACACACAGAGAAACACTACATTGTTGATATATGGCAAGGGCAAGTACATGTGGGACATATTGACAATTTGTTGCAGTTTGAAACGGTGACAAAATGTAATTATCTAAGGTAAAAATATGTTATTAATCATTTGTCAAGAGGTCAAGCACTCTACAGCTTCATGGTTCCCTTGCAAAGCTCAACAATAAAAAGTGAGAACAAACGGTGTGAAGACTTTTTTCTCACTACAACCAGACTTTTATGTTCATATATTGAATTTTAAAACAGCTAATTTGAAGAGGGAGCCTTTATAAATTGACCTACTCTCTGCAATGCTGGTTTCCTATTTTTCATCTTTCCTAATATAATCAATAGTAAAGGCCTGTAAGAAAATTGCTCATGTGGGTAGTCAATAGACTGAGAGGATGTTTAAAACATCTTAGTAAAACTAACATCTCAGAGAGGGTGTTGCAGCCATCAATGGGGCTGGTTTAATGCAGTGTCAGCAGGAGCCAAATCAGTTAGGCCACACACCTCTGCAACACTACAACACCATCACTTCTTGGTTTTTCAGAAAATGTAGTGCACTAGGTACGAATTCAGCAGCAGTTAACTTCCTTTTGCCTAGTGCTTATTCCAGAGAGAGGAGCTAAGTCACACTGTAGAGAGGGTAGGACAAAAGGAGCAAAAGTATCAGTGGACCTCAAACCACTGATATCATGAATATTCATGGCCAACTGGACTGAGACTAGGTATCTTTTCTGATCATCCTCCATTAACCACGCCTTTCCCATCAGTGGATTTGTGAAGAGATCACCAAACCCTGAAAAATTATCCCCTGACCATGAAAAATCCCTGCCATAGGCCAACACACAAGTTTCTTTGATCCTTCATCTGGGCACAAGGCTGTTTTCAGGAATGTCTGCCACACCTGACAGGATCTATGATGCAGGAAAATACCATGAGCCTCCTTTTAATTGTCTACACTGGGAGCCCAGATGTTCATCTAAGCACTATTTGCGGGTAGTGAACTCCCTTTTTTTTAATAGTCTTATTCCTAGAATTGCAGTAGAGACCTCAAAATGAGTTTTATCACTGTAATTTTATTTACTTATTAAAATTGAAAGTTTTTAAAATAGAGAATGCTCTCAAGCTGTCAGCTGTCTTCTGCCAATTTATTATTCATAATCTGATATTAATTTTTTATATGCTAAGCTATTGTCCAACAGCTGGTTGTGATATTTTGGGAGAGTGGGGAATGGAAAATAATGCTTTTGAAAAAGGCTTAGACTCACAGTACAGGAATTGCAATTGCAAGGATCTTCACTGCTCCACTGCTGGCCTACTGCTCTTCTGCCACATGATTTATTGGACTCAGCTTTACCCCAAGAACCTCACTTGCACCCATTTGTCTACCAGTTCTTGTGAAAGGGTCAGAACTTATGAAATTATTACTTAGCCTCTGCTATGGAAGATGAGATGAGTTACCAAAAGACACCCGACTGGAACAGTTACTTCCACAAGCTTTCAGCAGTACCCTAAAGCATCCAGCTCTGATGGGATTTTCATCATCTCAGTGACAATACAGTAACATGCAAGGAGTTAGCAAAGTTAGCTGTGGTTTAACTATGCTCCAGGAACTGAGAAACTGGAAGGGTTTCACACAAGTTCCCTAAGAACTGGAGGTACTGTGGTCCTGTTCAAATAAAGGGTTGTTGCACTGACATACCTCTCCATCCCACAGCTTGGGTAACTCACTTCTGCACCTGAACCAATTTCATTTGAACTTTCTTTTTCCCTTTCACTGTATGTTCTTGGTATTATTTTAGCCAGCTTGGTCCAAACTACCCATTTCTCTGTGTGACCAAGGATTATCACTGGAACAACCACACACGAACAAGAGAGGAGATATTCAAAAGCATAGATGAGCATGAGAATCTTGTGGTTTTGAAAATTCCCCTCATTAGTATTAAAAGCCTGTCTTGAGAAGGATGCCTGATAGTGTCAGACTATATGGTGAAAAGAAAGACAACACTCAAATAACAAGAGATGTATTTAACAAAAGCCAGAGGCCTCATCACATTATATCCCAGGTATTAAATGCATTGTCCTGGGCACTCGCTGCCCATACACTTTTGCTGTATGTCAGATCCTTAATCAGCACCTTCTTCAAAGAGAGAAATGAAACCTTTTAGAAAGCTTTGGTGAGAGTTGCTGAAGAGCATGAATGAAAGCTTTGAGAGATACCCGGGATCAGTGTTGTAACACAGCAATGCCACCCCTTTGCAGTGCCTCCAAAGGCACTCAGAAAATGCAATATTCCCCTTGCTTATTCATCCCAGTTTCTACTTGTTCCATGAAAGTAAAATCTCATTTCTACATGTGCTTTGCTCTACAATTCACTCTCCAGTCACTGTTTAAAACATGCCAGATTCTAGCTATAAACTGCTTCAAATATCCTGAGAACTTCTGCAAAGCACAATGCAAATTTGGAAAGTTCAAGCCTAGTGCTAATGCAATAAAAGAAGGCAGACATGATTCCAGATATACAGTTGGTGTAATGCCTTTAGGAAGTGCTCCATCAGTTTGATTTAGAAAATGATTGCATTATGTTAAAACAACTAAATTGGATAAGGGGAAGAGGGATTTGTTGACATAAATCTTGTCTTTGGGCTTCAAACCCCTCCAAGTAAATACAAATAAGAAAATATATACAGAGAGAACTGTCAATTTCCCCTGAGAAGATCTGTTTTCAAGGAAGTAAAAGTCTATATTGGAAATCAATCCAGCTGTTTATAAAAGAAACCTCTATAAACCTCTATTGAAAGTCAGCAGGAAGGAACATTGGAAGCAACCCATCAAATAGCAGAGAACAAAGTGAAAAACATAACCAGACTATATAACCAAAACTTATTGTTTTCAAATAATTCTATGATTCTGACCTCATCTGCAATAAATTTGGAATAATTTGAGATGTGGGCACCACCAACTCAAAGGAAACGAAACACAATGTAAGAGCAATCAGGAGCAGCCCAGTAGTTTCAATAAAGGTTGCCCTGAGTGATCAGCACAAGGAAGAAACAAGGCAGAAACAACCTTAGGCAGCAGAAATTCTCTGAATACTTTCAATGGACCTGCTGCTGGTGGCAATCTTTAGCCTAACAACTGGTCGAGATAGCCATTCACTTTAATACTTCTCCTGCCAGAACAATCCTATCAACCTAGTGGGAACAGGGGAGCATGGGTGCAGGCCAGGGTAGGAGATGAAGGATTTGCCTCCCTTCTGCTTTCTCCTGTCTCTACAGCTCCACAAAATCATGAGGAAGGGAAGCAGGGAGCACAATCTAATGGAGGCACCTTTCCCATAATCGGCTGTGATTTAATCAATCAATTCTTCTTCCAGCCCAGCCTTGTTTGTCTGCAATCTCCTTTTTAAATAGGTAACTGAATATTGCTTGGCTGAATTAAATAGAAGATCTGTGAAATAAGTGCAGCTTCATGATATAGAAATTACAGGAAAAAATTTTAAATATATGCATCTGTGAAATGCTAAAAGCCATCAAGAAGTGAAAAGAATCAAACCTGAATCCCCGTAACCATTACTGCTCCTTTATCTGTTACACCAGCAGGAAAAGATTTGATAGATGGTGGATTAACTTAGTAAGATTATTCAAAGCTTTGATTGCTGAGCAATGGTCAAAGACAGGTTGGTCACTATCCTAGATTCCAAAGGCTGGTGTGGCCACAGTGGTTACTGACAGCCCTTTGTCCAGTTGGACAGCACTGGCAGTGATGGTGGACAGCTGCTCATGCTCAGTGAAGGAGCAGGCACAGGTGAGGGGTGCCTCAAGCTATTCCCTGGACTTAGGAGAGTAGGTTCCATTTTAGGAGTTGCAAGCCTGGAAGTTCCTGGATCCTAGCATCAACTCACCCGTAATTTCAACCAAGTCATAAGAGAAGCAAATGTGAATCAGGTAGTTGTGCACCCAACAGGTGGCATGGCTGCAAAGTTATTACAGACATAAGCTGATAGAAATGGAATAAACCTATGTTTTATCTCCTCATATACAGAGTGAAATCACAAGGGCATCCTGCCCTTGCTGTAAAGTCAAAGGACATTAGGGATTGTGGGGGATGGGGTGCCTCAGCCAGCAGCATAGTGAACCAACTCTAGTGCCTATGGCCACCCGGGCAGCATTTTAGCCCTTTTCCTCACTGTCTGCTTTCACTTCTCCAGAATTGCTCTCATCTTCTTGACAGGCTGGGGATTCTCATTTTCTTCTCCAAGTACTTTCTTCTCCAAGTGGTGTGTACTAGTACCTACTGTAGTGCTTGACTAAATCCTGAACACATTACTGGCCCATGAAACAGTAAAATCCTCTGTCCTGCTTGGCACAGTAATGGACTGCCCAAAATCCTTGCCATGCACTGAATGAGACATGGTCTTTGACCACGTAGTCTAGTGCCCATATACTGTTTAGGTGGATAAGGCAATCCCTGTGCAAGAGGCAGATTCAACACTGACTCTTGAGGAAAGCAATTATTCTTGTAGCAACAGCTCCTCACCATCTCCTGCCCTTGTCCTGGGCAAAGAAAAGAACAGCAAGAGAGAGAGACTCTTCATTCTCTTATAGTAATATACTGCTTAGTCTTAGACTCATCTGCTGAGGACAGGGATGAGGCTAAGTGACCAAAGATCCTGTTGATCAAGCCATGGAAGGAATGTACGGAGGAGAAAGCAAGCTGCCTTTCCTTGGCATGGTCATCCTCTGTGATGTTTCTCCTTGCCCTTGGAAATCCATAGGTTGTTGGTAAATTGCCATGACACGTCCATAAGGGAAAAGCATATTTATCCAAAATCCTCAGGTGCTGGAAAGAATGGTTTCCATCCTAGACCATCCCACTGTTGCCTCAGCTGCCAAAAGGAGTCATTGTGTCCCTGCACATGGCCAGTTTTCACCCCTGATAGTGAATGTTTTTCTCAAAATCATCTGCTGGAAAATTATAAATTGGAATTAGACATCCTGACTCTGAATCTTAATCTGACACTTCAATCATATGGCCATTGCATCCCCCTTCTGCCTTTGCCAGTTTTATACAGTACTACTTCCAATGATATTCATGCTCTTCAGCACCTTTCTTCTCCCGATGAAATCAATAGAAGTCACTGCTAGGTTTAAAATGAAGAAAACAATATTTTCTGTAACTCTAACAATTGCTCAGAAAGAGAAAAAAGCACTCCAGACACCTCACCACATCAGGCTTTTAGTAACTGCTATTTTGGGACTGGTCCTCTTCTCTTTGCCTTTTCTGCCATCAGCAAACAAACTGAGATATTACCATGTATTTGACATGTACCAAGATCTACCCTTCTGTACCAGTCTTGGTAAAATATGGAGGGGAAGCAAAATAGCTGTAACAACTACCTCTATGTATGTAGCAGCCAGCCCTACACTGCTGGATAAATACACTATATAAAATCCTTGGGAGATGAGAGAATGCAGTAACCGTGGCTTATCTGTAAGGATAAAGGAACTAAATAAAAAGTGATGTCTTTTTGACAGTCTGTTCTATTTCCTCCTAGTACTGAAAAAAAGAAAGCAAAAACCCTATTTTTAGATACATCAAGTTTTTGTCAATGCCCCAGTGTAGCGTTCTGGGCAGCTGCCACTCAGCAAAATTTGAGGAAGGAGAGTCAGCTGCTGAGAGGGTTGGCAGCCTGGATCCCTGCAGCACCCTCACAGCAGCACCACCACCACACCAGGAGCTCCCAAAGGCTTCAGAGGCAAGAGGCACAAAGCAACAGCCAAGAACCCGAGAAATTAATGGCAAGATTTCTACTGATTTCATACAGGTGAGTATGTCATCCAGACACTTTTGCAGACATTTCTGATTTCAACGCGTGTCAACTAACCCTCAGCCCACCAGCACATCATGTTGTCCTGCCTGGCACCACAGGTAAACAGAGCAGAGTAATCCACCCTAGGGATGAGGAAGATTCTTCCGGCAGCGTGGGATGGAGGAATCCACACTGAAGTAATACCTACATGCCTGCACGAGACAAGATCAGAAGTCCACAATAAAGATCATTCAATTCTCCTTTGGGAAAAAAAAAAAGCCCACAAAGTGGAAAACACTAAAGTACACAGAATTCACACCTGCATTTTTTTTGCTAAAAGTCTGGTTCCAAGGCATATGTAATGATGTAAATTAGAAAAACTCTTCTTGGATGAAACAATCTAAAAAATCCCCTTCATATTAAAAATATGTATCTCTTATAAAACTGAAAGCATCTTCTAGGATGCTAACTATTTTGTATGTATCTCAGTCATTATATTATTCATATCCAGTTGGAGATGGCAGAACTTCTCACGGGGAAACTAACATGAGTATTTTAAGGGTTGTTTTTTTCTATTTTTTTTCTTTACTGTTTTCTATGTGCAAAACCTAGAGGCTTGTTTTTCTCTTTTATAGAAGAGAAAAAAATATCCTGATTCAAAGCAGCACTGAAATACAAGGCTCTGCCAGATGTTACATAAACGATGATGTAATGCTGAAGTATTTCATTACATATGCAGGTCTGTTCCTCAGCCCAGCAGTGATTTATTACATTTTGTCAATCCCATTTTATGTACCCGCATCATTTTTACATCATTTTTCTTCATGACATTGTTACGTTCTCACAGAAGCACCTAGAGATAACATCTTAACAGTGCAGCCAATGAAGTTAGCATTTTACAAATAATGTTACTAATAAATAAATATACCAGTGAGGGGAAAATAGTCTTTCTGAGAGAGTGAAAAGCAAATTTACCTTTGAATAATCTGATGGGGGGAAGAGGCCGTAAGTCCAATAAGAAAATTGAGTTTGCATCCTCTTGGAGCAGCTCTTGCCTTCATGCAGAACAGTGAGGAAATGCTGTTCTTGCCTCTTTTTGGTTTAATCTCACATTCCCTTTGTTCTCCTAATGTGTTCTGTGTGCTGCCAGCTAGATCTTATGCACCAGCTGCTTGGTTAAATAGATGCATCAGCAAGTGAAAGAAGATCAACACATAAAATCTGCTTTGACCCTGAAATTATCAAGCCATCGGACACATCAACTTTTATTCTTGATCATCCATCAAGATTTATTTAAAAAAGCACACGCAACAACATTGCTTCTTAATGGGAGAAAAAGAATCCCAGAAACTGTAAGTTCAAAAGATATGAAGGTGATTTAAAATAATGTAGCAGTCTATTTAGAAGATGCATTCCTACAACAATATTGTTTAAAAAAATAATCCTTCTAACAAGCAGCTTGCCAAAAATCCTATTAGACAACTGAAACAGAGAAGTCCTCTTTTTTAGCATCTACTAATCTGCATCAAGCAAAATGTTGCAGTGAGAAGCTGCAGTTGAAAAGATATTAAAATTTTATTCTTCCTAACAACACCGGGCCAGTTTTTGCTTTTGCTGAGTTAGTATGAAACCAAAGAAATCTTGATTTTTAAAATTTTTTTTTAATTTATTTATTGACATTTTAAATGTTGTCTCCCCCTTGGGCATATAAAAGGCAAATCCTCGATGTTTCCTAGATCACTTCTTTCTGAGGGGAACTGAGGCTCCCATGTGCCAAAAGGAACCATTCCACAGGGAAATCTGCTGCTTCCCTGGAGCCTGGGTCAGAGATGTTACTAGAAGAACCAGTTTCCTGAGCTTCTCTGAGCCAGCACACTGATTAATATTCACTGCTATTGCCCAGGTTGGCAATAATGACACTGAGGAGAGAAGTGCTAGGGCAATCAGAAACGACTTCAGGTCGCTGGGATAACTGTTTGTAAGGACGGGAGCACAGATGTTGTTTTCCTCAATTCCTTCAGTAGCAGGAAGAATGCCAAAAGGAACAGCCACCTGATCAACGTGTTGCTTAAAGACTGGTGCCACTGGTGGAATTTTGGTTTTTTTTGCTCATGGGGTGTTTAATATGGCACCAGGCCTGCTGGAAAGAGATAGGGTTTGCCTGTCTAAAAGAGGGGAAAAGATTCTAGTCCATGAGTTGGCAGGACGGATTGAGAGGGTTTTAAACCAGGTTTGAAGGGGGAATATAGTAAAACCAGGCTCAGCAGATATGAGCCTAGAGTGGGCATGCCAGCATTGGGGGTGAAATCAGTAGCCCAGCTGAAGAGCATCGACACCAGTGCACACAGTTCAGGTAACAAAGCAATAAAGAGGAGGAAGCCATGGGCAGGAGGAAAGCTGTGACCATCAGGAAAGCTGTCACCATCACCAAGAGGTGGTGGGATAACTCACATGTCTGGAGTGCTGCCACGATGGTTGTAATGGTTCTTCAGAAGGGACAGGTGGGGACGCAGAGGCAGTGGACTGTCTTTGTACATTAGGGAATGTTTCACTGCACAGAGGCCAAGGACAGTGATGACAGGGTTGAGTGGCTATGGGTAAGAATCAGAAGGAAGGCTAAGAAGGTAGATACACCAGTGGAAGTCTGTTACAGACTACACAACCAGAATGAAGAGGCAGATGAAGTATTCCATGAGTGGCTAACTGAGGTTCCATGAGCACTAGCCCTTGTTCTTGTGAGAGACTTTAACTTGCTGGATGTCTGCTGGAAACTCAACACAGCTGAGAGGCTGCAGTCTAGGAGATTCCTGAGTGTGTGGAAAACAACTTCCTAACTTTATAAGTGAGCTTATCAGGGGCAGTGCCTTGACAGACGTGCTGTTTGCAAACAAAGAAGAGCTCATGGGAGATGTCTATAATTTCAAAGATCATTAAATAATTAGGTTGAAGTAAGGAAGGGGGTAACAAATCCTCTGCCTTGGACTTCAACCTGTTCAAACACTGGGTCATAGAGTCCCCTGGAAAAGAATCCATGATAACAAATGGGTCCAGGACGGCTGGGACATACTTTAGGTGGAAATTTTAAGGTGCAGGAGCAGACCATCCCTATGTGCCAAAAGACAAGCTAGTTGGGAGGAAGACTAGCCTAGCTGAACAGGGAGCTTTTGCATGAATTCAGGGAAATAAAGAGAAATTTTGACCTTTGGAAAAAGGTCAAGGCAACTCTGGAAGAGTACAAGGGTGTTGTTAGGTCATGTAGATAGAAATTTAGAAAGGTGAAAGCTCAGCTAGAACTCAATCTGGTCAGTGCTTTGAAACATGATCAAATGTTTTTATAAATCCTTTAAACAAAAAGAGGTACGAGAAAGGTCTCCATCCTTTATTAGACAGGGAGGGAACATTTTCACCAAGGATGAGAAAAAGGCTGAGATACTTGATGCCTTCTTTGCCTCAGTCTTTTACAGAAAGACTAGATGTCCTCAGGGCAGCCAGTCCCATAAGCTGGTAGTCAGGGACAGGGAGCAGAAAAGACCTCTGAAATCCAGGAATAAGTAGTTAGTGACCTGCTCTGAATAGTGAGCTATTCAGACATTCGTAAGTGTATGGTACCAGATAAGATTCATCTAGGAATACTGAGGGAGGTGGCAGCAGATCTTGCCGAGATGCTCTCCATCATTTATCAGTGCTGGCTAACCAGGGAGGTCCCAGATGACTGAAAGCTGGACAGTGTAATGCCAATCCACAAGAAAGGCCAGAAGAAAGATCTGGGGAATCCAGCCTGTCAGCCTGACCCTGGTGCTGGAGTAGGTTATGGAAAAAAGATCCTCTTGTAGGTGATCATACAGCACATAGAGGACAACCAAGGGATCATGTCCAGCAAGCAGTGGATTGTGAAAGACAGGACCTGCCTGACAATCTGATCTTCATTTATGACCAGGTGACCTGCCTGGTGGTTGAGAGAAATAGATATTGTCTACCTGGACTTTAGTAAAACCTTTGATACTGTCTCCCATGGCATTCTCCTGGAAAACTGGCAACTTTGGTGGATGCAGGCTGCTTTTTTCTCCTCATCAGAGTTTAGAAAAAAAGTTTGTTGTTCAACCAGCTATGAGATTTAAACTGGGAAAATAGGAGTTTGATTTCTTTTCAGATAAAAGAGATGTTACAAATAAGAATTTTATCTTGCATGGAGGCATGACAAAGTATGAGACATAATCCAATCTTCCATCATTTTGATTTTATAATTACTGAATGGAATCAATCAGCTTTCAATTGTTACCTTGGTGAAAGATTAAAACATCATTACTTGTCATACATATTTCACACTTTAGCAAATTTTAATAAACTGAATCCATGAGAAATGTTCACATTATCTTTCACAGTACTGGGATGCTAATGACATTTATATTGATTTGAATTGACCCACATTTGTTGGTCAAAATAACTCAGATTCAGGCAAGGCATGGAATTCCACTATCAACACTAACAAATGAAGACTGCTGAGCACTGAAATGGCTAAAACAGAATCATTAATCAGAAACATCTTAAAACAACTGGCAATGTGCTAGGGAGGTCTTATCTTCCTAATGATCAACCTTTTTGGTCTGTTGATGTGTTCGTAAAGGATACATATTTCTGATCTCTTCATGACAGCACTAGGGAGGAGGTAAAGGAGAGCACTACAAACTAGACAACCCAAGACAAGCAAGGGAAGGCATCTCAGACACAGCTGCCAATCAGCCACGAGAGCCTTCTTCCCCACCATGGTACTTTGGTAGGAAGACATGCCTTCCTGGGAATCTAGCCGTTGCTTGCTGTGACAGAAATATTTTCTTCCTGGTGCTCATCACCCAGGCCAGTCAAGAGAAACCCTTGGACTCACCAGCAGTGTGCCTGCCAAACCACGCTGTTGCTAGCACAGCCTTCACAGCTGTGACGATCAATGCCACAACACTCTGTGTGTGCCAGGTCTAGTTCATGCTGCTCCAACCTGGTCAACATAGGGCAGCAAAGCCTCTTCCATGACGAAAGTGATGGGGAGCAAATCTGGGAGGTTTTTGTGGGTTCTGAATACAATAAATACAAATTGCAAGATGATCTGCTTTTCTTGCCACAAATACTGCAAGTAAATCAAGACTCCAAGTTATTCATTTAACTTAAATAACCCCATCTATTAAGACAAGCAAAGATACTCGCTGCTCAATATTCCTAAAAGTTTTAGAAAGCTAGTACAACTGGCACTTTTCTGCTGAATCATATTTTGTTGTTTAAACTTTTATTAGTGCTTTCCCTTCTAGTTCTAAGCACAACCTAACAGCAAGATGATGTAATCAGATCTTGATAATTACTCAGACTTCATTATTATTATCAATGTACAGAATGTACATTACTATTATCAACTGTTACAGAACAGTTACTGATACACTCTGAAATATTATAAATAATTAAAACTTAAATACATTTGTTGAATTAATATGGTACATTTTGGGATGAACTTTTTCTTCTTTTATGGCCCAATACTGGGATGCTATTAGCCTACATACCTGCAAACTTTTATAAACAATTCACCTCTAAGCACTTGAGAAGTGCCATTAACAGCAATAAGCACAACCCTAAAGCAGGCCACATCCAGCAGAGATTGGAAGACCAAGATTTAACTTTATTGTCTTCTACTAATCTTGAGTTCCCGTGTCAGTCAGTGAAGGAAGCACATTTACCCTTCTGTAGGACAGCCCAATAATACTATTTATGGTTTCAATGCACGCACTCACAGGTATATGTAATTCAGTAATCTACAGAAGTCCATCAGCCACAGAATGCGTTAGCAAAACTGCAATTTAGCTGAATTACCAGCTGGTTTCTAAAATTACTATCAGAAATCTTAATTGTCCCTCTCCCTGTTTATCACCAATCTTCATGGGTGGGTAGATGCACTGTATGTCATGGTTTTAACATGTATCATGCAAACCACTTTATTTATTAGTGTGCTTGCTCTACCAATGCTGTGTTCCTTCTTTCAGAAGTCTCCAAAATAGAACTATGGATGTGATGTTGTATCTCTGTATTATTACTTGAGACACAGCTTTACCAGGCATGGGGAATGCACAACTGCTGTGGTAACCCATAAAAACCGTGCTCATCCTGTCACATAGTTCATGCACACAAGGACATGTTCAACAGTCCCTTCCCTAAAACTTGCTAACTCATTTGCAATGCATCACGCAATAGCAGATAAAGTGGTTTATACATACCATTCACTGCAGGTCATTTAACTCCATAAAGAAATTGAGATAAAGGTACTTAGAAAGCAAAACTGATTGCAAGGCAGGGATTGAGGCCCGCTTCTACAGTGTACAATACTGAATTAAATCCACAGATTTCAGGAGGAATGGATAACACTTCTTTGAAGTTTGTCACAGATGAGTAGGTATTTATGGAATAAATACTGGAAATGCAAGAAAGAGATGCACAAAGTTGCACTGGCTGAGAGTTTGACTTTCAAAATGCATCAGAGTGAGTGCATGCCACTGAGTTGTTACAGGCTTGGGCACCACATTTCAAGATGGTTCACATCAAGTTTTCCTGATACTATCAGGAAAACTCTTCTATCAGACAGAACTGCTGTGCTAACTAAAACTATTTTCATAAGCAGCAGACACATTACAAAAGCCTATTGCAAATGACTATTTTAAGATCTAAAAGATATTAATACCTAACTCTGCTGAAGGTAAAATACATATACATACACCAGGAAAATTGAACTGAGTTTGGAAGCCCTAATGAAGGGAAACTCTGAAGCATTCAGTGCTTTGGACCAGCAACACCAAAAACCAATGGACTGTAAATCACATTTTAGGATCACAGAATCCTGACTAGGAAGGGATCTACAAAGGCATTCAACTGCAGGCCTTGCCCAGGACACCTCCAAGAATTAAACCACATTCCTGACAGTGTTTTACAAATGCTTTTTGAATCTGGCCAGCCTCCTGTCATGACCACTTCCCTCGAAGTCTGTTCCAGTGTCCAACAACCTTCTGGACAAAAAAGCTTTTACCAAAATATCAAACCTAAAACCTATCCTGACACAGCTATTCCCTCAGATCCCATCTCCCATGATAAAACAGAATTCCTTAGCTCCCTGCAGCTCTTCAGAATGGAAGATGTGATAATGTTCAAATGGTTTGGCCAAAGTACATACTATGTTTGGGATTTTGTGTTTCTTCATGCTTAAAAATCAGAATTTCAAGCAACATCACTTGTGCGCTTGCTTCAGTTCAAGGCCGCAGGCAAAATCTCCTACACAACTTGCTCACATCCATAAAATCAAGATATTCCAGTCTCTGAACTTCATTGCAGTGAGTGAGCAGCCAACAAAACATCCCTTGATATCAGCCTGCAAGACTTCACATGCTCACCAGGAAAGCTTAGTACCAGGAAAATAAAACCACACTAACTCCTAAGGAAATCAGCAGCAATTTTCTTCTGATTATATTGCCTCAGGAACAATCAGGCACTGTCCCTCACATTCAAAGACACAAAAAGAGAGACTTTTATCTTGTTGATGAATTGTTGATTAATGGCTTCCAAACAGTTGAGGTCATTTACTGCATATCCAACATGACTGATGAAACTCACTGTGGTAATAATCTCAAATCAGAGACATCAAAAATGAGCCTCAAGGATAGAATACTCCCTCTCCTATTCCCACATAATGGCCATTTATACAGCTACAATAAGCCTCAAAGTGCATGGCACAAACACCAAATTAAAACACAGGAGGCTGACTTGCAAAGTGAAATGAATATAGAAGATTTTACTCACTATATGTTTTAGTTTTAGAGGCCTCTTATGGAATCACTGTTAAAAGAAAAAATCGATAAAATTATGGCAGTGACACAAAACCAATAAACCAGATAAATTTGGAATCAAGGAATCACTTTTACACCGCATCACTCCCTAAGAGAACAAAATGTATTGCTAAACTAAAGCCCCATTAAAATGTCATCTGCTCATCCTGTTTTCCTTTCCGTGGTCACTGTTTACCAGGGTTTCTACTTTCTCATAAATTTGTTGTTAATATCTTGCTCATACCATGGGAACTGTTGGCTTTAGAATCTCCATTCACTTCATGAGGACCAGGACCTCACACTAGGATTTTGTTGGGCCTGTGGCATAACCCTGTATGGGCCCTGCACCTATGCCCACTACCTGCCCATCCCAACCCTTTGTCCACCAGATATCTCCACAGCTTCATCATCAGCAAGAAATTCCTACCTTTTAATGAGCACATGTACTTACATATACATGTATATACACACACATAAATATCCGTGTATGTTTATCTATGATTCCAAGGAGGGAAAGATGAAGTATATGCAGATAAACTAAAGATTTCAAATATGTACATGTCCCACTGCCGTATCAGCTCACACAGTTGTCCTGCCCAGCAATCCATGTGCACAGCCTAGGTTATACTGGAGCACCAGAACACTGCAGGGGTGTCATCTCCTGTTCCCAAGTTTTCTCTTCCCCTTACTTTAAATTAGGTGGGACTTGGACTGCAGAACCTGCGGGTCTAACATGTGGTCAGGATTGTGGGTATGGTCCCTGTCACCAAGGGCCATGGCTCAGCTGGGGCTCTCATTTTGGGTAGTCCTCTACTTGTCTGGTTGTGGACTGACACAGGTGAACTACAATAGGGAAGAGAGGAGACATGGATTTCAAGGCTGGGGAGAGGCTGCAGGTGTTCGGAATTCTCTCTTGTAACCTGTTGATTTTGCCCTTCTCTTTTACAACAAAATATACTTTTAACATCTTTACAGATGTATGCAGAAATGTGAATTCTGTTGTTGTTATGTATCGTCAAGGAAACTATAAATGCCTTATGACTCAAGGATCTCCAGCCAGAAGAGAAGAGCTTAAAAATGGAACAAAATTGCTATTTATGATTTTAATGAGCAGCTCTCCCACTGAAAAATACTTTTCAATTTAAACTCTATTAACAGGAAATTAGGAGATCACCCATCACAGGGGTTCTTTTTTATTTTCAAATGAAAACTGAGAACATCAAATTGCTATCAGCACAAATGTTTGATGGACCCAGAAATAAATTAAACCATTTTATTACACTTTTTTACCCCCCCGTTTATGTTATAGTATATGGTTTAAATTATAGCAATTTAAATTTAATAGACAAAAGCATTAAGAAGGTGGTGTGAATTGAGATTTTGGGCCAACTCCTCATTGCTTTGGAACCAATGACAGAACTGGCGCTGATTTCCATATGATCAGCATTTAGAGTAGGATGTTTGTATTAACAGCACATACACCACAAAAAGGGGCTGACCCTTGATTCTTCACTTGACCATTCTCTGACTGTTATCAAGAGGAGAACACCACAATGACCCTGTGTAACAAAAAACTTTTATTGTTGCTGCCTTAATTTCTTTGTAAAATATATATCTAGATATAGATGTATCACGTATATGTTTTAGGGATAAATGCACACATTTGTGTATAGCTGTGGCTGCAGCTCTGTGTCCGTCCATATGTCAGTGTTAAGTATTGCACTACACTGCCCAGGGGGCAAAGAGGCTGTCATGTAAATGGGAATTTAGTCCGTGTTAAATAGTTGCATGTGCAATGTGTGGCTCAGCAAAGCAGATAGTACAATATTCCAGCATATAGAGTCCTGTGATTTTATTTGCAGAGCAATCAGTACCTGAAGCATAGTTCTCAAGTGTCCAAAACTATCTAATTTAGAAAAATGACATCACCCCATGCCTTTTCTTACAGGAAAGATTCTGAAAATACCTTGTTTCAGCTTGGCCAGAACTATAGTAACACCAATCTTTCTCATAATTCTTTACTACTTCTGCAGTAATGTTCAAAACCAAGAAGCATAAGGAGATGCAAAAAAAGAAGAAAAAAAAAGACTACCGAGAATTTTGCAAATCTCAGGAAAAACACAAACTGTAATTGTATTCACAATTGAAATGTTTCAAATCAGTGCATGACAACAAAGAAAGTTCCTGTCTTTTTTTGGTTGAGTACTTTTTATTTTCATATTAAATGTATTGGCTCAGTCCTTACTTGATCTAGTTTCCATCAAAGTTTGTTTTTCCAATACTGTGGTTTTAGCAAAGAATTTCCAAATGTTTACAATAAAGAAACGTGACTTCTTGCAGTATGAGGCTGCTTGTCTTTCTAGTTCATATCCTTTGTCACATGCCCTGAGGGCTTGGTCTCTGTGAGCCAATGAAACCCCAAAGAGCACCAATAAAACCTGACAACAACTAACATTGTCAAAACATGCAGGCAAATGGAACAATGCCCTTCAGTGAGCTACACTTTATAGGTGCGACCCTAAAGAATGTAGGATGGGGTTGGATCTACCATGCTTTCAGAAACAAAACCTGCTCCATCCCTCAGGTTCACTTCTAGTCCTCCTCTCCCTCCTGGCTGCCTCCAAGCCCTGCTCACAGCACATCTCTGGTGCGGCAGCACTGCAGATGAAGTGAGCTTCTCTGCCTAGTTCAGCTCCTGCCGTGTCAGGACCCCCAAGAACTGTGCCAAATTCACTCTCAATTCCACATGCCCACTAAAAGGAGCAAGGGAGGAAGGGAGAAGTAGCACTGGAAATCACTGAGCTACTGCAGTCTGGTTTCCTGACGCTTTGCCTCTCAGGCTGGGGTTTTCCAATTGAGCACAAGCTCCAGGTGAAGATTTCTTTTTTAAGAAATACCAAAAACATACCTTTCACATCTAGGTTTTCTATTGAAGTAAAGGATGAATGCAGAGAGGCACAGGGCCCTCAAAAGTGCCCTCCATGGCATCTCTTCTCTCTATGCTGGCTGTCATTTCTAGTAAAATTATTTTAAATAGCTGCTTCTACATCTCCAGAAATTAGTCCATAGGTCCCGATGAGAGGTGCAAGCATACAGATATTGATGCACTCTGCATGGCTATAACAGGACAATTTTTGTGGGGAAAAGGAGCAAAAAGGGTTGATCTTGGCTATTATTTGTAACACTGCCAAAGTTCCTGACAGAACACATACAGGGGGAGGAACCTTCCTGTCTTGGTGCTGCAGAGGATACAAAGCTACAACACATATAAGTTGTCCCAGTTACATTCTCAGCTTTTCAGTTCCTCTTGTGCAATGTGGTGGCCATCAGAGCTGAAATCTCTCTTTTTGCAGCTCAGATATCTGTGCTCCTCTGCCACCCTCATCACTGTATCCCGTCTGCAACCTCATGTTTCTCCAGCAGCTGCATCTCCAGAGTCTACAGGGCCAACACATCTCCCTGGTGAGATTCATCACTCCTCTGATGTCACCACCTTTGTCGACAGAATCTGAAGCAGCTGGCAAGGCTGAAGTCAGTTTTGTACCAGCACTGTCCCAGATATGTCTACAGGGTAGATTGAAGGGAGGAACAGGCCTGCTTTATCTTCCTCAGCTACATCACTTTGGGAAGGGTGTGCTCTCAGTAGCCTGATGGTGAGCTGAGCAAGGATCCTTCTACATGCATGTAGCATGCACTTGCTCTGGCTGACCCTCTGACCATAGCATGCTGAGGCTGAGCTGCTGGATGCCCAACCAGCTCTGAGCAGAGGCGAGCTAGCATCATCCCTCCAGCCTGCCCATGGCAGTATTTTTTATAGCTTGACACTCAAGCTCTCCATGCCATGGCACATTTTAAGTGCTTCCAACTGGTTCAGCCATGAGAAAAACGAGTCTTCCTTAATATGCTGCTTTAGAAGGACTGAGACATGCCAACTCCCTTAGCTCACAACTCCAGTTACTGTTTATCAGGAGACAGAGCAGGTTGATCATCTCCAATATGGACTAACTATTTATCCCAGCGCTTTTTCCTGAATGCTGGTAATCTCCTTCTTCCACATCCCATATGTCTTTGTACTCATTACCAAATCCAAATTTGACACAACAGGCCACTCTGTTGGTTTCAGAGGATCCACACTTGCGGATGCCCGTGTCAGATCCTGCTCTTCATCATCCATGATCCTACAGGGCCACCCATCATCTGCTGCTCCCTGACTGCACACAAAGCAACTGTTCAAGCAGGAGCATCCACTCTGAGAGAGCAGGTTGTTTCAATAATTCTTACTAAAATCTTTTCTCCTTTTCTTTTCTAAATCCACCTACTGAAAGAAAGATCACTTCAAAGGGAGACTCTTGCTCTGCCTGACATGATGGCATGCTGAGATAACTCAGAGCAGTTATGATAAATGTTCTGACTACTGGCATCAAAAAACAGACAGCCATCTCAGAGCAACATAAGATTAAACATGTTTCCACAATTATCTGGCGAATTGTCTGGCTGACCATACCCCTTTCTTGATAGTTTTTACAGCCTGAAACAAAGAGAGTACCACAGAGGGTTGTGTGAAATACAGCTGAAGTGCTTTAGACTTCCCCAAAAGTCAAGGAACCTCTGTTAGAGAAGGATTGTCAATTGTCAGTAAGAAAGGATGTGTTTGTAGCCTCTGCCCCACAGAGGTTTGCCCCACTTGGTCCATTAGGGAGAGAAGCAGTGCTGAGCAGTACTTCCTGCAAAGGCTAATTTTCACTGCTGGAAGGGTAATGCTGCACCATTAGCTGGGTGGAGGGAGATACACTCAGCCAGGTAGGAACAAGTCTGCGTGGCAAAAGCCGAAAGGATTTTCAGTGAGAGGAAGCATGGCCTGCCAAGCCAGAATGCAAAGCAATCCTTGATCGCAGCCACCAGCTGTGCCAAAGAGCCTAGTACTCTGTAGCCCAGTCATGAAAACACTCAGCCTTGCCAAACAGCAAATGGGAGCAGAAGAAGCAAGCTGAGATGTACAAAAACATGATTTCAGAGCTGTAGACAGGATCAGATTATGAAAGAAAAGGAAGTAGTTCATCAGACCACCTCCATTTTAATTCAATTGCTGATTTCTTCAAGATCCTCCCTGCAGCATTTCTTCTGTTTGTTTCCATTTCCATTGTTTCTCCAACAAGATCTTGCCCCTCAGGCTCCCCTCCTTCCTCAACACTGTGAGAAGACACCTCATTTGGTCCCCAGCAACTCCACACACCCCTCTCCCTTAAGCAAGCCAGCCAGCCACCCCCCATCATACCAACCCATGACATCTGAGTGAATCAGCTGTGAGCAGGCATGTTGATGAGCTCCCTTGGGGCTAGAGCCAAACCCATACCTCAAGACAGCCTGGCCACATGTGCAAGAAGCCAGCCAAACCATCTCACAGCCTAATTTCCTAGCTAGGTCCACTGTTGCTGGGTCCCTAAAAGTGTTCACAGCCAGACTGGATGGGGTGACCTGGTCTAGTGGAAGGTGTCCCTGCCCATGACTTGGAACAAGATGATCTTTGAGGTCTCTTCCAATCCAATCCAATCCAATCCAATCTAATCCAATCCAATCCAATCCAATCCAATCCAACCCAATCCAATCCAACCCAATCCATGATCCTCTGTTTGTTTTCCTACCAGACTGCTCTCCCAAGTATTGTCTACAGAAAATTTCAGTGGCTTTGGTTTCATCTTCTCCTAAGATATTTTCACTTGTTAGCCAGCCTTTGCTACAGATGGAGCAACAGAGGTCCTAGAGACATTCAGTTCCTAGAGTTTTGTGAAAATATGCACCCAGGTGGAGGAGAGAGATCTAGACTGGTGTCCCACGGGGGAAAGTCTTCACTATGAGTTTGACCCAGCTACCAGATGAAACAGAATCCACACACAGTAAGACCACCCTAAATGCCTCAGTAATAAAGTTTCATTCAGGGTTAATTGATGATTCAGTGGTTAGAATGTCATTCTAGATAACCTGCTTGTTATTACTCATTCTGGTTTTGGCAATAAAAATGTTTCTTTTTTCACAGTGCCTTTTTTAAGTGCTCTTCCCTCCTCTCTTCACATTACCTGCTGTCATAATTAGGTTTTTAACTTAAAATAAAATAAAAACCCCTATGCTCCAATATGAGCAAAAATGCATCCTCAATCTAAGTCCTCTGGTTCTCCGGAGACCAAGTCCTATTATACAGCTTGTCAAAACAAGACCTGATGGATGCCAGTATGGATGTTAACTAGTAACAGTATGGGAAAAAAGCATGATATATCCCAGGACAACGTAAAATGTAAAACACCTGCCTGTTCAAGCAGTATACATACATCCACACAAGAGCTCAGCAATGGTCAGATACCTTCCACTCTCCATCCTGATAAAGTAGTCCAGCTGTCCCCTGGGGCCTGCAGAAGAGGAGATGAATGCGTAATGTGAATTCTGCCTTCGATTTATGGCTTAATTTTAAAATAACTGGAAATAAAACATGAAGGGCAATATCATCCATGGAGAATAGTCTGAACTCTGCTTTCTATCACTTTTCTACAGCTTCCATTTATCTATGTCAGCATGGATAACTTTCTAAATATTCCTGTACTGTGAGCTATATATTGGACCAGTCTTGTTCTCAAGGCAGGGCTCACACACCATCCACATCATGTCCAGCCCATACATCTGTAGTCCTCTGCTGCCAGGACCTGGAGGTCCAAGCAGTTACTCGTGGGTCATACATGGCTGACACCAGAACAAAGTCAGATGCAGTGAGGCACAGTCATGCAGTACAAAGTCCAAATATGGGTGCTTCAAAGAATAATTTATTGTAATTTTTTGTAACACATGCCCAAGACCTTCTTTTTTAAGCCCCTGGTGGTTTCTGGGGGAAGGCAGGAGGGCGGTGAAACAAGTCAAAGGCTTTGGATTATTTATTTCCATAAACTTACCACATCTCCATCATCTCCCCTGCCTTCATTGCCAGCTCTCTTCAATTTCCTACTATTTTTAGAAAACACAGGTGAGCTGGCATAAAATAACCATTAATATTTTTCTATCATCCCGGAGATTCAAGAAGACAATGCTTTATTGCTAATGTTCAAATGATTGTGAACCCATAATTGATGCTGTCAGTCATGCTGGGAAAAGGGGAAATTTGAGGCAAAATGCCATTAAAGCACGTTTATGTTGCTCACCTTTTCAGCAACACAAGTTTCTTATCACTCAGGTCTGGCACTGGGAAGACAGTATAAAATGAGAGCTAACTGAAGCTTCTGGTTTTAGACAGAAAGCACCATACATTTGTCTGTACGCACACTAGCCATACTCCATGAGTTTCCTAAAGCAGAACGAACTCCATCAGCAAAACAGAACATGGGCTAATTTACATCCTTAGAAAGGAAAGCAGTGAATAATTTCTAATGATTCAGTTGCTCGACTATAGCACTTAATTAATTCTGACTGGAAAGTTGCAAAAAAAATATCTAAGACAATTTCAAGTATTTATTTCAGATTTATTATTAAATAACCTTAAACGAATGAGGAATTGGCCTTGTGAAATCACTGAGGTCCAGTCATAAAGTGAGATCCCTATGAAACCACATCACTTTGCTGGCTATTGCTGTGTTGGTTCCTTTCACTAGACATTTATCAAACCACACACATGACCTTGGTAGATGCTCAGCTCTTTGCATGGATCACCACTGTAAAAGGGACAAACTCTGAAGGGAGAAACACATAAGGCAGGACTGATCTCTGGGGGCTCTTGCTTTTCAAGGGGAGAATCCAGGTCAGTCTGCAGACTAGCTCTCAGCAGAGCTACACACCTGAACACAGATTTAGAAGGAGAAGGCTGACTGCCCTCTAACACAGCAGTGCTGGAACCAGCCAGATCCCCACCAGTGGCTTCATCTGTGCCAAGCATGGCACAGCCTGAACCATACCAGGAAGATGACGTCAGGCTGCAGCAAGAACAGGGAGAAGAAGGAAAACGATTGCCAGAGTAGTAATCTGTCTTAATGACTCCAATTAAAAAAGGCTGCTTATATCTAAAGTCAAACATTCTGATGATGCAAAATTAAACATTTTGCTTCTTCCTGCTGACAGGAAGCAGCAAACATGATAGAATACAGCCTAACATATATTTTAGTATGCTTTATGCAAATTTGAACAGGCACCATCCTCTGTAAATGGTTTGATAAAGAACACAACATTCTAGCACCCGTGTCTCTTTCCTCAAGTTTTATTTTCTGCTATATTGACCTCAGCTACAAATTTCCCAGCAAAAATACAATAGGTGGTTTATGTCACATGACAGGAAATCACAAAAGCCTCTAAAGTGATCCTGATTTTTGGGCACTTCTGATTTTCTATCAACTTTTTTCCCCTTTTTATGCCTGCTACATAGTTAATATTGGAGCTTTATAACAGAAAAATGACACTTTTAAGTCACAATTAGGCTTTCTTGCTATGTAATTTTCTCTGAATTGCTACATCTGAGGATTATTTTTTTTTACTTTCTCTTCTATCCCTGTAATTTCACTAGTTTGCATAGTGATATGTATATACAGTAGCAGCAGCCCAAGAAGAGATGGAGATTCACAGCAATCCAAGTTACAATGTTATTTCAGAGACAGTTGCCCTCCTTTCCTCGCTTCCTCAAACACCAACCATCTGAAATTTTCTGCAAAATTATGTGTGTCAGTTTAATATGATGATGGGAAACATGGATATCTGTGCACTTCCCAATAATGCCACTTCCTACTTAGTTGTTCTCAGCTAGCTGAAAAATGAAGGACCACAGCTTGCATTAGAATCAAAAGGAAGAAGTGCAGAAGCAAGTCTTAGCAAAGTCATTGTCCTCCCATGCCGAGTCAAAGAGAAAAGACATTTTCTGCCACTCCAATTACTCAGTTAATCTCAGTGAGCTTTTCCTGGAACATATATCTGTGTCACCATTACTCAAGAAACACAAGCCTATTAAGATATTTTCCAAACAAAACTCTTCATAAAAGCACAACTTGAAATAAATGCCCATTGGCAGCACAGCTCTACCAGAGCTCCCTCACCAGGACATTTGCTGCTATCCTGAGTGTGCCTCCCCATAGACTTAAGTCCAGAGCCAGCTCCAGATAATTGCTTCTGCATTTCGTGGCAAATGAAGACATTGTTTCTTTCAATGCAGAGGGAAAATGCTTGATGTTTCTTGACAGACCAAAAGTCCAAACTTTTGCTTTCACAAGGAGGGGATATTTTTTCCCCCCAAATGTACTATAGTTCACTATAATCCTGAATTAGCAAAAAGAAGTACATCACTTAGAAAGTGGATCTTTTTTGCTTCCTTCGATTTTTGTTCCAAGATCTCATTTAGTGGAGAAAATGCAAAAATTTATCCTCCCAAATTTCTCGGAGTCTTTTCCTTCCATGTTTTCCCTGGTCTCACTAGGTTGCAGTAACAATCAGGTTCGTAATTTCACAGGAACATCTGTTAGGCCTGTGCTCGCCTTACATCACATCTTCACTGAAGAGAAACACAAACACCTTAGGACCACCGCTAACAATTCAACTACTCTTTTCCACAGATTTCTAACCTTTTAGATACTCTGATTTCACATTTTAAGACTTCAGGAGCATGCATTATTTTATGTCTTGATTTTCTCACCTTTCCTGCATGTTTTGCAGGGTGTAAATAAGAGTCCTTTCAAATCCTATCCAAGAACCTCATGCCCTGCACGTGCCTTTTTTTCAGTTGTGAATTCTGCGGGTTTAGGTCTATTTGTTGTGAGGCTTTAGCTTCTCTCTCCTTCAGCTGTTCCTGCAGACACCAACTCTGGTCTCCTTAGTAGTCATTTATTTTTACCATTCCCTTGAACAACCCTAAGCAGTTTCTCTGTGTTGTTTTTGATTTTGCAATTTCCTTTTTTAGGTACCTGCCTGCCATCTTTGCAGCAGGATAGTAACCTGTGGTGCTCCACTGGAATGTATGAACATGCATATCTGATAAGTCCTGGCAGGTGTATTTTCAAAACTAGTGAAATTATTATGTTTTCACACATGGAAATGGAGTTCACATGCTGACACCAAGACACCTCTTGGCCAAATCAAATACAACTGCACCAGGCTGGAGTGGATTTCCAGTATGTCAGGATTACACCAGGTCTAAGTTCATGTCGTAGGTATGTTTATGTAAGTAAAGGTGAGACAGGACTGTTGATGTGGCAGGACACATTCCCTTCCAGGAGTTTCTTTGAGACAGGGGTCCTGCCAGGGTGCAGAGCCTTGGCAGGAATGCTGTGCCACCACTCCAGCCTGGGATCCCACAGCAAGGAGATGCCAACAGGTGCTTGAGACATATGTTGGGGAGGAACTCAGTGGGGACCAGCTAAGTGAACTGGCAGGCCAGCGGCTGTAACACCACAGGGCTTATGTGAGCAGGAGAGCCACTGATGGGCAGCAGCCTGCCCCAGTATGCCACATTTACCCACCCTGAAAAAGCGTTGAGGATCCACATCTGCATCCTCTGGGCTTTGAAATGCTATCATTTAACTCACATCTTCCCTTTTTGTATTTCCCCCTGTTTTGGTCCCAGAAAGCACTTACTAGCCTTTTCCTCTTTCCTTCTGCCCATGTTTGACCCAGCGTGCTGATTCTCACCCTCTGCCCTCCTCCTCAGCCCTTGGTCTCCCTACACGGCTGCCGGGCCATGCAGGCACCGTGCACACCGCTGGTTCGCGGGCCTGCCCCGTGCGCTGCTTGCCAACACCTCCATCTCCCGGACACAGCGCACACGGCACCGAACCGAGCGCCTTCTCCCCTCCCCTGCCCACTAACGTTATCACATCTTGTGGTTGATCCATGGCCTCCAGGGACTCCAAGTTGTTAACTGAGGGGTTTTTTGACAGGACACAAGACCTGCGGATTAAACTTTGAAGGGTTCTTCACAAGACAGCTGGAACAGAGAGACGGCAGTTCACTTAAGAGATTTATGCTTGCCATGCTGAGGTCTTCACCTGCACAGGGAATAATTTCAAAATCTGTAAATAAATTTTTAAAACCTTTGATTTTTGACCAGTGAATTCTGAAAATTTAATTTGACAGCAGTCATACCCCTCTGTCCTCCTATCTCTCCGTCTCTGCTCAGTTAAAGTCTACCCAAGTCTGTTTCAAAGAAATCCAATATGCAGCTGACCATTGCTGAGCTACTTCAATACACCAGTACATTCGTGATTTCTTTCTCCTGCCTCAGTGCTGAACTACATACCAAAATCACGTGCTGGGAACCAAAACCAGACAGCTTGATACATGGCTGGAAGAGAGCAGCTAGCTCACAATACCGACATTTCTTCTGCCTAAATTTTCCGATCAGTTTCAACGGGACATTTGAAACCTTCGTCAGGGAAACCGTCTCCTGATGCTTGATACTAACGCAGAGCTTGGTGTCAGAGTAACCCAAAACAAACTGATTTGAATTTTTAAAAAAAAAGAGGAAAAAAAATTTCCACAACGACCGCTCCGTGCCCCGCCCCGTGGGGAGGGAGCCGCGCCCCTCACACCTCCGGCCCCGCCCCTCACAACCCCGGCCCCGCCCCTCACAACCTCGGCCCCGCCCCTCACACCCCCGGCCCCGCCCCGCGGAGCCTGCGCACTGCTGCCGCGCACGCGCGCTGGCGGGAGCTCTCCCTCACGTACTTCCCGTTCCCGGTTCCTGTGCCTCTCCACCGGTTCCCGGCGCGTTCCCCTCCCGTTCCCCTCGTTCCCGCCCTGCCGCACTGCCCGCGGCGATGCAGTGCTCCTGGCGCAGGGCAGGCGGGCCCCGCCTGAGTTCCTGAGCGCTCGCAGCCGTTCCCCGCAGGAGCTCCCTCCCTCCGTCCCGCCATGGAGCAGCCGTACGGCGGGCAGGCCCTAGCCGGCGGCGGCGCGCTGGGGCCTGTGGATGTGCCCAGCGCCCGGTAACGGCGGCGGGGGGGAGCGGCCGCCCTGCTGGCTCCGGCGGGCGGCCCGTCGCCGTCCCTTCTTCCGGGGGGCAGCGGGCATCGCCCCGCGGCCTCCCAGGGGCGGGGTGGCCGGCGGCCTTCGCTGAGGCGTCGGGGCCGGGCCCGGGCGGCGGCGTGGCAGGTGCGAACCGGCCTCTCTCCTTCTGCAGGCTGACTCGCTACATCGTGCTGCTGTGCTTCGCCAAGGTTTTGAAAGCCGTGGGGCTGTTTGAATCCTATGATCTCCTGAAAGTGGTCCACCTCGTGCAGTTTATCTTCATAGTGCAGCTGGGGTGAGTGTGCAGGGGGTGGAGCCTTGTCCCCCACGCATAGTACTTTGGATGTTCTTTGACAGCGTCGAGGTTGTAACCCTGCGTTGTTTTCGTTTACTCGGAGAGGAAAAGGCATAGTAGTGAATCCAGGAAGTGCTCTGTTCATAGCAGGGGTTTTGCTTCACATTTCTGTTCACTGTAATTTTAGTATCTTAGAATGTCTCAAGTTGGAAGTGGCCCATAAGGCGCATTGAATCCAACTCTCTGCTCCTCACGCAGCTACCTGAAACTGAAACATATGATCAAGAGTGTTGTCCAGATACTCCTTGAGCTCTGACAGGCTTGAAGCTGTGACAGACCTGGGGAGCCAGTTAGAGTGGCTGGTCACCCTCATAGTGAAGAGCCTTTCCATAATGCACAGTGTGAATTTACCCTGATGCAGTGTAATTTCATCTCATGCCCTGTCACTGGTCACCAGATATCCACATCTGCTCATCCTCTGTCCCTCCACTGAAGAAGGTGCCACGGGGTCACCCCTCAGCCTTCTCTAAGCTGAGCAAACCAAGCAAACTCAGATGCTCCTCTTGCCCTTGAGACCTAACACCATCTTGGCTGCCTGCCCCAGACACAGATAATACTTTGTTATCCTTCTGATACAGAGGCCCTCAAAACTGCACGCAGGACCTGAGCTGAGGCTGCATCAGTGTATTGCAGAGCAAGACAATCACCTTTCTTGAGCAGCTGGTGATGCTGTGCTTGAATGCAAATGCACCCTAGGGCACAGCTGGCCCTTTTTGTTTACCCGTATTCAGCTTTCTCTCCACTGAGACTTCCAGGTTTCTTTCTGTGGGGCTGCCATCCAGCCTTTTGTCCCCTGCTTTATTCATACAGCGTTACCCCACAACAGATGGAGAATCCAGCACTTGTTCTTTTCATATCATTGGCAATTGTCCAGCTCTCTGGTCTTTCCACATGTCTCTGTAAGGCCTCTCTGCCCTTGAGAAACTTCAGTGTTTTTCCAGCTTCAAAGTTGGGCCTGTTCTGACAGTGCTATTGGTCATGGTGTGACTGCTGCTCCTGGCAATCCAGTACCATACAAATGTGCTCTCACCTTCCCCCACCACAGGGTGCTGAGGGGGAGAACGAGGAGGAAAACAAAAAATAAAACTTGCAGGTTGAGATAAGAAGAGTTTAATAATTGAAATTAATAAGCTAATAAATTATTAATCAGTTAATAAGTGAAGTATAGTAATAAAAGGAAGGGAGAGAGATAAAATAAATTAAAACAATAAAAACAAGCGATGCATAGTGCAACTGTTCAACATACAATCATGATACCTGGCCCATCCCTAAAGCACAATCATTCCCCAGCTGAGTAGCTCACCCAGTTTATATACTGAGTATATGGTATTTTGGTATGGAACAGCCCTTTGGCCTCTTCAGGCCAGGTCTCCTGGTCATTCTGCCTTTCAGCTTGTTCTGCACCTGCTTGCTGCCAGAGCATGGGAAACTGAAAAATCCTTGACTTCGGATAAGTGGCACTAAGGAACAGCCAAAACTGTGTTGTGAACATTGTTCTCACACTGAATCCACAACAGCACTGCACTAGCAGTAGCACTGGAATAGCAGCTACTGAGAAAAATTTATCTCAGTCCAAGCTGAAACCAGGATGCTCAGGCATGTCCAAACTTTGTTAACAAGGATGTAGAAGATAAGCTTTCTTCATTATAGTTTGTATTCCTGAAGTTCTTGTGTGATTCAGCTGCTCTTTTTCCCAGATTGAGGGGTGAAGTATGAAAACTGATAGCAAATACAAAGAAACAGTCTTTGCAGACAAAATCTTGCTTCATGTTTACCTGATGAAATGTAGAAGAGCATTTATGTAATAAACTTGACAGCGTTGGAACATTCGGAATTTCATTTTTTCCTTTTATTTCATATTCATGTACATTTATGGACTTCTCGCTTGCATATTCCCAAGCACCATAGTGGTTTTTTGCCCATCACTTTTGATCCCACTTGAAGAAATTGTGTGCTGTCTTCTATTCCTACAGGAATAAAAATAAACTTGACAGCGTTGGAACATTCGGAATTTCATTTTTTCCTTTTATTTCATATTCATGTACATTTATGGACTTCTCGCTTGCATATTCCCAAGCACCATAGTGGTTTTTTGCCCATCACTTTTGATCCCACTTGAAGAAATTGTGTGCTGTCTTCTATTCCTACAGGACTGTGTATTCAGCCTTCTATACATGAGTAAGCCTTTTTCTACACCTATCTTGCTAATAAAAATCAGAGTATTATTTCTCTTCAAAACTTCTGAGGTCACTTATTTTGATTTTTGTAAATCACAAGTCGACTTGTCATTAACCATTCTCTCAAGTACTGGCACTTGAATTTGACCAGAACTGAAGTTCACTTTTCATCACTGTAGTACTGGTATCTGACACTGGTAATGCAGCAGGGAAAATAAAACCAGTCACTGTTGTCAGTGTTAATGGATAAGATGTATTGGAAGCCATTTTGTAAACTGAACCAGATATGACATACCTAGTTGTTTAGCTCTGGTTTGAATAAAAAACTGACTGCTAATAAACTAATAGAGAAAACTTTGTCCTTTTGACAGGTCTGCTTTTTTTATGGTTCTGTTTCAAAAACCATTTTCTTCTGGAAAAGTGGTAACCAAGCGTCAGGTGAGTTGACATAGGTAAAGAGTGACTCACACCCTTGTAAATATTATTGGCAATATGGCTCTTCCCAAAATTGAAAGGCAGACATAGATTATGCCACTTAGAAGATGTGGTTACAGATTCTAGAGGTATGCAGCTAACTCAGTGTCTTGTGGGCTAAAACATTCAGTGTTCTTAGTTTTTGTCAGCTTGTTTTGAGAGTATAGTGAGGAGGCTGGTCCTCATCTCCAAGCAAGCATCTGCTGTAAGGAGCTTAGTCTACTTAGCTGACTTTGACAGTTAAACAGGCAATTTCTGGACTGCCAAAATGCCGAAATTCTCCAGTCTTGTCTCTCATAATAGAATAGTCCCTTCTGCACGTAATGAGGGCCTAATCTTAACTGCTCCTCAGACCTTTCTGAGTTTCCAGTATCCCAGGGAGTTTAGAGTAGGGCCAGGTTGAAACCTGCTGATTTGTAAGAAATAAATTTTCTTCACCTGCTTCATACTCATCTTGGGTTTATGTAATTGTGTCCACATAAACTTGATCCAGTGCATGCACTAAGTAGACAAAACCTGAAGGATAGCCTCGAAGTGTTCCTTGTGTCAACTGCTTTCATGACCTAGATGTGTATGGCATAATTTTAAAAATGTGAATAGGAATAAATAGCATATTTGATTTTTTATTTGAGTTCAGAAATCTGGATTTCACATTCTGGATTTTGAAGATGTTTTGTTTGTTGTAAGTGCTGCATCTTGTTTAGCATATTTCCAGAATTAATTTCTTCCGAAACTTGAATCTGAAGTTTATAATGTATTGAATATCTGAATTAAAGCCTGCTTCCTGAAAAAAGAATATAGCACATAAATATTTGTAGGCATAAGGTCTTTGCCTGAATTTGTACATTTTATCCAGTTCCTTTTATGTTTATCCAGTATATGCAATAGATTACAAAATAGGTAAATGGACTGATTTTTCAACCATTTTTCAGGCTTTTTGTTGAAGAGAACTCAGACAACGTTACAGAATCTAGTACTATGGTATAAAATTTTCTGGTTCATAGTATGTCCAAATAAATTTTAGTTGCCTGGCAAAGTATATAGGAAGATAATCATACTTTAAATTATAATTACAGAACTTGGAAAGCACATGTTTTCCCTCAATTTCTTCAGCTATTGTGCTAAAACAATGCTACTAATAGAGTGTTTATTTTGAAACTGTAGAAAATGATAATGAAATACCTTTCTTTTGTAGTGGATCAAAATTTTTAAGCATGCTGTTGTTGGATGTATCATTTCACTCTTGTGGTTTTTTGGCCTTACTCTGTGTGGACCACTGAGGTAAATACATATCTACTGTGAATACTGTTTTTCTTTTGTGATCCTTCCCTGTCTTGCTTCTTTGTTTTTGATTTTCCATCTGTCAGACAATGCTGCTAGCCATTTGATGTATATCCAAAAATGTACTGAATCCTTATGAATTTTCCTGTAAAATCTTTAGTGCTTGGGGAAAAGTACATGTAATTTCTCTAGAAATACTAATTTTCTTCTACAGGAAGAGCTAGTTTTATGACATGCCAGTGAAATTCTTGATAGTGCTTAAACACTTGATGTGAGTAATACATCAAGGTCACTTAGTGCAGTTTTTTGCTTCCCTTCTCTCATTAATGTAATGCCAACTGTTTATTTACCTGTTTGAAGTCCATGACTTGATGGCTAATGATAGCAGCTGGTATTCCTCTGACAGGTGACTAGAACCAAGTTCTGCACTTGTTGCAGAGTACTTTTTTATCTGGTTGGCTGTGTGTTCAGTGTTGAAATTGAGTAATGTTAGTGTATATACAGGTAAAACCATTTGTGCTGTGTACTGGTACTACTGACTGAGTAACTATAACAGAGTAGCTAGACTTCCAAAAATGAAAGTTAATATATTGGAAAGCATGTTTCAGTAGTGGGCGGAAAGTAAAGCCTTAAATGATACAATTTATGAAGGTGAATTTTTATCATCTACACAGGAGAAGGCATACCTGAGAGTAATAATACTGTGATTAATTATATTAATGTAGTTAATACTCTCATGTGTTTCTGGATGCTGGCAGTCTTCCGAGACAGAACCAGATACATGGGTCCTAGCATGTTGTATTGCTATGCAGAAGATTGCAAAAGCATTTGGTAAACTTGAGAGCAATAATTCCTTTCATGTTCTGCTCAGGAAAGCTGTCAATACAGCTTGTTAATTAGCCTTTGCTGTCTGAAGGAAGTAGCATGTAAACTCTAATTTTTTGTTTTCAACAATTAAGAGGTTTTGAGATGGCATAAGCTACTAGGTCATCAGCATCTCGATGAACAGGGTGCTGTAGTACAGAACAGGACATCTTTTTTTCTCTGGGAGCAGAAACTTGTTTAGAGGAGGTATTGTAGTGGGAATAATAACTCCATCTTGAGCAAGTTGGTGTCTTGTGTTGCTAGAAGAAAATACAGTTTAAAGTTATCTATAAATGAATAATTTTAATCTGTTCTTTGAATTAGGAAGTTCTTGTTTTGTAAGGTGTAGTTGTCTGCAGCTAGATCTATTGCTGGTGAAGGCAAATTGATTTGTGTTTTCTCTTTTGAATTGTTTAAACCTGGTGTTGTAATCACAGGATAAATCTTTGTTGTGTCATTAGTTTTAGCTGAAATAGTGTATATCAAGGTTGTAGATAAACTCATTGTAAATGGAGTATTTATTTCATTTTTTTTAATAGGACGTTGTTACTGTTTGAGCACAGTGATGTGGTTGTGCTATCACTCCTTAGTGTCTTGTTCACAAACTCAGGTGGAGGACCAGCAAAGGTATTTAAAAATCTGTTTTACCAAATGTAGAACATACTGAATCCTATAAATTCAAGTAATTCTTTGCCTGGAACAAACTGGATCCACGTTCATAGAAAATGTGCTTTTTTAGTTCAATTAGTGGAAAATTGTAAGATGTACTACTAGAAATAATAAATATGGCATTGAGAGAGAGGAACAGTAGGTGAAGCTGTTGGATATTCATGGCAGATATCTGAGAAGGTTTTCTGTTTATAGGCAGAAAATAACCTTGAGAATTATTTTTGCACTTCAGCATTCTTTGTGATGGGCTTTTGGGTTCAAACTGACAAGAGAACATCTGAGCATATAGTGGTTCTGACCTTAGACATTGAAGTCCAGCAATACAGTCTCCAGTTCCTCACCTAGAATCTTCAATGCATTTAGCTTTTCACATGCATTGTTTCTTTCTGACAGACAGTTCTCTAAGTACTTTTATGTCTGCATGATCCTATGCCTGCTGGAAACTTAGGTCTTTTCATTTAATTGAAGACCTATACTTGGGGCTTTGTCTAAAGTCCCATTGCACATACTTTTGCAAGATGTTCTCTAAATGTGCCCAATTTGCCCTAAATGGAATGAAGTATCCCAATACCTAGCACTCTTGAGCACTTTCACTCAAAAACAGTTAACAGGTGGAGGAAAATGCCTCCTAGGCTAGAAGGGAAGTCTCAGTTTGGTGCCATCTCAGGCTGGGAGTTCTGAAATCTGTGTCTCATAGCTGCACTGGAGTCCCCTAAGCACTTTCAGGCAGCCTTTGAAGTAAAGTCACCGTTAGTCATCTTTCCTGACACTCTATGCTCACCCCCTGCAAACTGAGAAGCTTAGGGCATCCAGCATGAAGATCATGCTGAAGAAGACAAGTTACTTTCTCCAGCTGATTACCAAAAGGACAGATGTAGAGCTTCAGAGAGATTCTTTGTCAATCTCTATCTTAGTGGGCCACATTTGGCAATTAAGCTGCATATCTTAAGGCAGCAGAAACAAGGGAGCAATAATGCAGCTGTCCTGAATATTTCAGCTTATGAAATAAACTGGTCAGCTGACTTTCTGCAACAAGAATGTGATAGGTCTATTTGGCTTTAAAAGATAAATTGTGATAGTATTTTTCAGACCTAGAGCTCAGTATCTAGCTAAGATGATGGATACCAAAAATTGCAGTGGTTTAAGTCTGGGTAGTGAAAGCTCTAGGAGCTGGGATTTCATAGTTACCTCTGTCCTTTCCCCACAAAAACACTTCAGAGCCGTTCTTTCTCATATCTTTGCATAGTTCTCTAGGCTTTAGAACCCGTAAGACAAAATTCAACAGTGTGTACAGTTTGTGGCTCATGGATGTTACAAAATACTAAATCATCAGGCTGAAGCAGCAGTGCATTCTGGCAGGCAGAAAGACACCATGAAGAAAGTAATCACACTTAAATTTCATAAGATACCGGCATCTAGCTTGCTGCAGTGGTGATATGTCCTGAGTTATCTGAAGTCTGAAAACCAGAAAAAATGCGAAATTATATTGTCAAGGTCACATTCTTTAAAATAGTAGGGGGTTCTTTCATGATTTTCTTACTGAAGTATGCTTTCATTGATCAGGAAGCAGGGAAGGAGGGGAATGATTTCCTGGATTTTTTTACAGTAATCTGTTGTAGTAGTTTAGTAATACTTGGAGGTTTTTGATGTTTGATTGTTTATTGTTTGTTTGGGTTGTTTTGTTGGGTTTTTTTACAGACAAGAGGTGCTGCATTTTTCATCATAGCTATCATCTGCTTACTGCTTTTTGATAATGACGACCTCATGGCTAAAATAGCAGAACATCGTATCCTTTCTTATGCAAAAGAGCAAGTGACTCTTAGTACTGAAGCAGAGAAAATGTGAAATTGAGTGTACTGAATAGAATTATAATTAGAAGTGATTTTAAGTAAGTTTTCAGTTGATCATCTCATCACAGTGTACTGACAAATAGTACATCTACAGATGGGCAGTAAAAATGAGCAAGGTGAAAGTAAACTTTTCAAAGGAAGAATAAAAACATGGAATTACAGATTAAAATGGTATATTCTGGAACTTTATTGATTAATTTACTTAGTTTTCAGTGAGTAGAATCCTAAAATAGAATCATAGAATGGCCTGAGTTGGAAGGCACCTTATGATGATCAAGTCCAACTGTTTACCCAGCACTGTCAAGCCCACCATAAATCATGTCCCTAAGTGTTATATCTGTGTGTCTTTTATGATCCACCAGGGATGTTCATTCAGCCACTTCCTTGGACAGCCTGTTTCAATGCTTGAGAATCCTTTCTGAAGAAATTCTTCCAAATACTCAATCTACTCAGTACTAATACTAATACCTGATGCAACTTAAGGCCATTTCTTCTTGTCGTGTCAGAAAAAACTGACCCCTATCTGGGTTCATCATCCTGTTAGATAGTTGTAGAGAGTGATAAGGTCTGCCCAGAGCCTCCTTTTCTCCAGACTAAACACCTACCTCCATCACCTAGTCCTTGTAAGTACTTCCCAGCTCTGTTGCCATTCTCACACACCTCAGCACCTCAGTGTCTTCTTATACTTAGGGCCCCAAAACTAAACACAGGATTTGAGGTGCAGCCTCACCAGTGCCCAGTACAGGGGGACAATCCCTGCCCTGCTCCTGCACATTATTGCTGATCCAGCCCAGGATGTCATTGGCCTTCTTGGCCACCTGGGCACACCCTGGCTCATGGTCAGTCACTGTCACCAGCACCCCCAGGTCCTTTCCAGCCACTCTGTCCCAGCCTGTGGCACTGCCTGGGGTTGTTGTGACCCAAGGGCAGGACCCAACACTGGGCCTTGAACCTCACACCATTGGCCTCAGCCATGATCCAGCCTGTCCAGATCCCTCTGCAGAGCCTTCCTGCCCTCCAGCAGATCAATAACCCACCCAGCTTGGAGTCACCTGCAAACTGACTGAGGCTGCACTTGATCCCCTCATTCAGATCACTGGTAAAGATATTAAACAGCCCTGGAGTCCCATGTATGCACAGCTTTCCTTCATTCACTAGGCAGGTCACTCCATCATAGAAGATCAGGTTGGTCAGACAGAACCTGCATTTCCATGCTGAGGGGTGGGCCTGATCCCCTGGTTGTGGTTGTCTTGCACATGCCAACACACCATAAAGCTGAGTTTGCTTACCTCTGCTTTCTGTGTTCTGCTACCTTTGCCTATTCTTATTCTTGGTTAAGAAAAATAAAAGAAAATTTAATGAAACTTTTCCTTAACTTTTAACTTAGCTGAGGGGCATCATGACAGTGCCCTTACTCATGTTCTGTATACAATCATTGCCTTCCTGGGTGTTGCAGATCATAAGGTAAATAAGATTTGTTTTAGAATATTTACCTAAGTTTTGTAGGTAAGAACACCACCAGCTCAGACTTAAGCCAGGCCTGAATCAAAACCAAAATGTTGAACATCCCCACCCCATATTGGAATTGAACTAGCACTGTAAATTTTGCATACTGATTGGAGTATGAGGAGCTTCAATACAGCAAGCCAAACCATACAATATTCAACCACTATAGCTGATAAGGACTTTGCTATAATGCATAGCAAAGCCTAACACGTCTCATTAAAATTACCATGAAATACTCTGTCATCAGTGTTCTGGGTGTTTATAATGCTTTGCCTACAAACCACTTCTTATTCACTTTTGGGACTGGTGTTTTGTTTCTGTATCTTTAGCTTTCCCCAGTCTGTCCTTTACATTAGACTTGTATTTGAAGACACAGATTCTGATACTTCTCAATGAGATAGTCCTATTGTAATTGGTGGTATGAATAGCAGAATATCATAACCTGACTGTATGGGGTTGACCTGGCTGATTGAGTTACACTAGCTTAGTCTTGCTAAAGTGGCTTCAGTGAGGACTAAAACAGGAGAAAATGTGGATCTGAAAAGGTATTAATATAAAAATAAATATTAGAAAGAATGGTTAATGGTCCAAAAAAACAAGGGTAATCTAAGGGAGATCAGATGCTGTATATCTTGTAATTCATTTAAAGAACAATTTTGAAAGAGTGTATTGTGAAGAAATAGGGCGTGTTCAGAGGTAAGTGGATGAAAATGTTATGAAATGTCTAGAGGACAAGATGATGTGAATCTTTGGGAGTTTATGTATGCATTCAACATGCTTTTAATAATGGAAGATGGGAAAAATATGGGTGATTTTTCTTCTTCCTCAGATGCTGTTTGCTACCATTTTGCTGCTGGTGTATGCCAACTAACAGTATTGAGAGTTTTAAAATTCACCTCATATTAGGCTGTTGTGAATAGTGCTAAGGCACAATCATGTATGCTGTGTTGCTGTTTAGCTAGAGTAAAAATTATGGGAAATATCCTAGTTTTGGCTTTTGTTTCCAGTTTAAGCAAAGCACATTAATATTTTCTCCTTTCAAGTGTCACTGTGTTTGGAGTAAGGTTTTTGGTACTTAAGAAATGCTAATGGAATCCCATTATATCCCCAGGGTGGAGTACTGCTTCTGGTACTAGCATTGTGCTGCAAGGTTGGTTTCCACATGGCATCCCGAAAACTATCTGTAGATGTAGGTGGAGCCAAGCGTCTTCAAGCTTTGTCTCATCTTGTTTCCGTTCTTCTGTTGTGCCCATGGGTTATTGTTCTCTCTCTGACAACAGAGGTAAGATAGTAAGTACAAAGGTAAATACTTTTTTTGTAATGCCTGTGAATTGCAATTTAAATTTTTCCTTTAAAATATCTCTAAAATTACCGATGTTGCTGTCTTTATTTTTGTAGTAAGCTTTGTTTGAAATTTTTCCATTATGCTTTTCTTCTATATTTGTTTTTTATCTGTGTGATACTTTAATTTCCTCTTTTGTGTAATAACTGTATTTCGTCCTTCTAGCTCAGATGTTATATTTTGGGTTCATCTACTAACATTGCACAAGCGTTAATGACTATATAAATATAGTGCTCTTTTATCCCTAAGAAATAGATAATTTATTGTATTTTTTAAAAATGCTCTTTATGCTTGTGTGCATAAGGATAGTAGGCCGTTGCAACCATGGCATTGTATATGGAATTCCTTTTACAAGCATGAAAGTATTTAAAATAAAGCATTTTAATGCATTTTAATATATGTCTCTTTTTATATCTAGAATGATGTGTTTATATGATAAATTGGAAGTATGAAAGTATTTATGTTTTGTGGATTAGTGAAAACATAATTCAGATGAGCTACATTTAATGCTGTAAGTACAATCATTCTTCTGGTAAGCAGTCCTGTTTGAAATCTATTTTTTATTGCAGAGCAAAGTAGAGTCTTGGTCTTCTCTCATCATGCCTTTCATAACAGTCATCTTTTTTGTTGTGATCCTGGATTTCTACGTGGAGTCCATATGCTCTGTGAAGATGGAAGCTTCCACATGTGCTCGATACGGATCCTTTCTTATTTTCATTAGTGCACTGCTTTTTGGAAACTTTTGGACACATCCAATAACAGACCAGCTTCGAGCTATGAACAAGCCACCACACCATGAAAGCACAGAGCATGTTCTTTCTGGAGGGGTGGTAGTGAGTGCTGTCTTCTTTGTTTTATGTACGTATTCTTGTCTAAACTGTAGTAAATCTGTGGTCTGTGTGACTGGGAGGCCAATCAGAAAACTGAGGTGTGTGGAATTCTTTTGGATGAGCTGTTAGAGATTCTTTTGAGTAAGACAGCCTGTAGCTTTTTGCTTTTTTACTGTCTGCAGAAAAAAAAAAGGAATGATCTGTTGTGGAAGTGATAATCTAATTTTACATAGCAATGAAATTTAATAATGAACCTCAGGATGAAGTTGACAATCAGTTTGCTGCCTGAAAATTTAATGTAAATCTTGACTGCTGATTAAACACTTTTTAAAATAGCTGTGAAGCTAAGAAACAGCAACAAAAACTTCAATACTTTCTTTGCAGCTGCCAATATCCTGTCCTCCCCCTCCAGGAAAGGGCAAAAGGGTACCCTTATTGGCTATTCCCCTGAAGGCACTCCTCTCTATAACTTCATGGGTGATGCATTACAGCAAAGCTCCCAGTCATTACCCCGGTTTATCAAGGAGTCACTGAAACAAATCCTTGAGGAGTATGATTCTCGGCAGATCTTCTATTTCTTGTGCCTAAATCTGGTAAATGCATGGTTTTTTTTCTTCAAGCCCAATCACAATAGTGCAGATATAATACAGAAAGAAGAGTTATTCTTTAAAAGATTCCTATAATCAATTGTTTTCAAAGTGGCTTTTGACAGAGCAATTTAAGTAGTGGTCACTGATTTGTTGTCACAGTGCAGCACTGGTTCTGTGTGTAAGGGTCATACCAATAACTGAATATTCGTATGATAGTATGTTTAAGGTTGAGATACCTCAATGATGCCAGCAGATAAGGTGAAACTAATGAGCCTCAGTGAAACTGATAAGGATGGGGACAACAAAATAGAAGGTGTGGGATTGATTAGTGTCATATTGGAGCAGGCTAGTTTTATTTTTAGCTTCTGTCTTTAATAGGAAAAGATGATGCAGTAAACAAAATTGATAGAACATCATTTGCAAATATCACCAGGAAAATAAGGGGAGAAACTTGAAGTATCTGTGTTAACTGTAAAGAGTTCCATTATGGAATACGAAAGATTGGAAAAAAGTTTTTAGGCAGATGGATTAATAATAGTAAAATGTACGGGGTAAATGTAGGTATTAAAAGTGTTTTCTTGTGTACCTTTCTCAGAGCCAATTCTTAATATTTAAACAGTCAACTAATTGGTAAAGAAAATGTTGGCATAACAGATTTATAGACATCATTACTTTTACATTAATAATGTATCAGATCAGAGCTCTTACATTTTTAGTGATAAAATGCCTGGAATTTTGTCTGCAGAATGTCAGTTCAAAATTCAAAACAAAAAATGTACTCCTGTATAGAGTTGGTTTTTTTATGTGTGAGGCTTTAAAGTAGTAGGTTCAAAAATGTATTTTTATAAACTTGGAATGCATCACCAAAGAAAGGAGAGGAAAAATGGTCTAGAAATACTTAAAACAATATCCTTGAAAACAGTTGAATGTTCTATGAAAAGAATATCCTTCTATCTACCAAAACATTAATACACAAGTTAATATTTAAGGAAAAACTGAAACTCTATTTTGTTTTAGGCTTTCACTTTTGTGGAGCTTTTTTATGGAGTATGGACCAATAGCCTTGGTCTTATTTCTGATGGATTTCACATGCTTTTTGATTGTTCTGCGTTAGTGATGGGGCTTTTTGCAGCTCTGATGACAAGGTGGAAAGCAACTCGCATATTTTCATATGGGTATGTATCTTCGGCTCTTTAAGGGCTGTTTGAAATATAATTCTTCTTGCTCATTTTCAGGATGACCTGGTATGTATTGGATATTTTACTGATGCACGTTTCTGTAGGTTTTTTGCTGTGTCTCTTCTGTTCCATTTGTGCCCATGCTTACCTGTGCAAAAAATGTGTCTGAAATGTAATTTTCATTTATTTCTACAAGTAAAACTTTTATCACTCTGAATATTCTTTAGAAATTACGTCATGCTAGGCGTTTTTGTTTATGTCAAACAAAAATCTGTGTTAAAAATCAGTGTTCATATGAAGATTGAGATTTGGCAGATATAACTAAACTTTACATGCTTGTTTAGCAGTTTGAAGCCCTGAATGGGCAGTATGTCTAAGAGAATAGTTCTATATTGTTTTATTAAAATGGAGTTTGGACAGTTGGAAAGTGGCAACCTCTTGATCAGAAAAAAATAACTCAGAAATTGAGGCATGATTCTGTGGTACTGAGGAAAAAAATCACAACAATCTTAAAGCTGTATTGAAAGAATGATCACTTCATTTATTATGACTTTGACATTTGTTCAGAGTACTCATTCTTCACTCTTAAAAGTATATATAATTATTTTCAGGTACGGACGTGTAGAAATTCTCTCTGGATTTATTAATGGCCTCTTTCTGATGGTGATTGCTTTCTTTGTCTTCATGGAATCAGTGGCAAGACTGGTAGATCCTCCAGACATAGATACAAACATGTTAACTGTAAGTTTTGTCCTTCAATTTCAGTGTAGTTTTGCAGTTAATGGTTAATTTATGTTTATCTCCAGGGTGATAGTCCTTCCAGTACCTGAAGGGAGTCTTCAGGAGAGCTGGAGAGGATTTTTTTGCCAGGGCATTTAGTGGACAAGGGGAAATGGCTTCAAACTGAAGTAGGTTAAGTATAGGTTAGATATTAGGAATTAATTAGATATTAGGAAGGAATTCTTTACTGTGAAGGTGTAAGGCACTGGAGCAGGTTGCCCAGAGAAGTTGTGGTCTTCCACAGTTTTCCTTAATTACATGCACAGTATTTTTGGTTAGCACGTTCTATAAAATAAGTTTGAATACCTGTGAAGATGCAGTGAAGTTAAAGGCTTTTCTCCCTCTCATAGCCGGTCTCTGTTGGAGGGCTGATTGTAAACCTTGTCGGTATCTGTGCCTTCAGCCATGCGCACTCCCACGGGGCTTCTCGGGGAGGCTGTCCCACACACGATCACAGCCATTCTCACCACGGCCACAGCCACAGCCATGGGCATGGCCATTCGCACAGTGACCATGGCCACAGCCATGGACATTCCCATGGATCTTCTGGAGGAGGCATGAACACCAACATGAGAGGCAAGTACAGATTGTTGAATCATAAGTGATGTACGCGATTTCTAGGAGACTGAAGATTTTCAGGATCAGATCTGTGCAGTATTATGCCTCAATCTAAAAATTCTCTCGTGGAGTGATCTGACAGGCATTAAATGCCCTATATAGGAATTGCTCAAACTAATGTTGAATTTAACTTCAAGAAACGTGAAATGTTTCTGTGCATATGTGTGTAATGCATAAGGAACAATAAAAAGCAGTAATCTGTAGTACTCACATTAATAAAGGTCACTGTAAACCGTACTCAAAAAGTTTTAAGTCCTTGTTTCTAAGTTCAAATTGGAAATGAAGGTACAAGGTCTCTGTAAAGATGCTATCATGCTTCTAGGAATCGTGTCACAGCTGATTGTAAAAACACTGGGAAGGGGATAAGAAGCAGAAGAACAAATACAGACCAGCAATAAAATATGCTTTTATTTGTGATTCAGAAGATAAAGTGGTAAAGAAATCTTTCAAATCTGAAATCATAAGCTAACTGAGAAGGGCACTGTATATGAATGTTCAGCATAGAATTTTTTCTCTAGTAGTTAGAAAGTAGTTATTTACCATCTGTCTGGATTACAAAAAAAATCCTTTAAAAGAATGTTTTCTGTGTAAGCTTTTCAGAATACAGTGAATATTGTCATGTTTGATAGGTTATTTTATGTCTTAACTCAGTTGGTTGTCCTGGTTATCCATATTAATCATATCTGTAATATGTCTGCCTATACTTATGTTTCAATATTCTTTAAAATCCTGACACTTAACTAGCACTAATCTTAGCTGGAGAGTGTTTTTCTACACCCATTGAGAATGAACCCACAGTTAAAACAATGAAAGTAAAATATTCATATCAGTAGAACAAAGGCAATTCTCTTGTAAAGCTTGAGTAGAATTGGCATACAAAAAAACAGCCAGTGCATTCATGTGTGTCCACATTAGCAAGTCAGTGCATGTACACTGATCTTCTCACTCTCTGTTACGGATCAATGAGTCCTTGTATGCAGAGTTAAATGATTACACTTTTTTGTAAAAATCCCACTAACAATTTAAAGACTATTCACATATACTTTAGTCTGTGGATGCCTACCTAGATCATTACCCCATAGTTTAAAAATTGTTTTTTTACATTAATTTGCAATTAAACATTAGAAGAGCTAAATATTTACTGTATTTTGTCCCAGGCTGGGCAGAGAGTAATTTCTGCTTAGCTTGAGGATATTTAGTAAGCCTTACAATGTTTCTGCTATTGAATATATACATACATTTTAGACAGAAGTGTTAATCACTCTGTTTGTTTTGGTTTTAGGTGTGTTTCTGCATGTGTTAGCAGACACTCTTGGCAGTGTTGGTGTTATCGTATCCACAATATTTATTCAGCAATTTGGATGGCTCATAGCTGATCCACTCTGCTCTCTCTTTATTGCTACACTGATTTTTCTTAGTGTTATCCCACTATTGAAAGATGCCTGTCAAGTGCTTTTGTTGAGGATACCTCCAGAACAGGAGAAAGACCTGCATGCTGCTTTAGAAAAGGTACAATTATAAATGGTTTTGTATGCAAACATACGAAGCTGTAACAGTTTTTAATGATTATTAAACTCAAGCAGTTCAGTCAGACAGCTTCTGTTGCTTTAGACAACTTCATGTCTCAAGTTATTTAAAATCTATTTTGTAGAGAAGTAACAGGATGACTAGTTCTAACTATAAAAGTTGGTTTGCAGCTAAAAAGACTTCCACTGTTTTTTGCTTTTATGGGTAGCTGGTAATTTCAGACACATATGGTAACAGTTTGGTTAATGTACCACACTGTAGTACTGAGAAAGTAATATGGCAGTTCCCCAAACCTGCAGCCTTTTTAAACTTGTTACGAACATTCAAGCTACAGGATTGTATTATGAGCTTATAATTCCGAGTTTTCTGATTGTCCTGGTTTAGGGCAAATTTGGGATGAAGCCTCTGAATGGGGTCCCATTCAGATTCAAGCAGTCCCTCCCCCAACTGGTTCAGGGAAATATTTTTCTCAGAGAGAAGTGGAAAAAAACTGTTTATTTAACAGGCAGAGCACTCCCCAGCACAAAAATGAACAACACTAAGCAGCAAAACCTTTGCTGCTCTGAAGAGATGACAGGTTCAGCAGAGTCCCTTCCGTGGGTTGCAGCCCGGCTCACTCAGGCTGTTCTCAGTCCCTCCAGCGCTGGGAAATGCCACAGCCCAGGCCAGGCGTGGTGGGACACAGGTGTGAGCTCCTCCTGCTCCTCTGGGTTTTCAGTCCAGAGCAAGTTCAAACAGTTCCAAGAAAAAGGAGGAAAAAAAACCCACAGTCCAGGGAACTTCTTTGCCTCAGCTAGCCAGAAAAAAACAACCAAAAGCAAAGGAGAGCTCTCTGCTGCTGTCCACTGCAGACAGCACAGTCTGTGTGAAGGATGCGGGGGAGCCAGGGCAGTCTCTGATAACAAACTCTGCACCTCTTCTCTCCCCCTTCACTCCTGGAACCAGTCTTAAAACTGCAGAACTCAATATTCCACACCAACAGAACAGACAACTGGGGATACAAGCATCACAAAGTCACCCCAAGACACTGATTTATCCATATCATGAAGGGTATACTGGTTCACAGTAGGTGGGATGGCAAAACTTAAGCTGTTTTTTCTGATTATTTTCTCATTCTAGACTGTTCTCTTCCTGTCTGGTGCAGTATGGCATCTGCCTTCAGACTGTACCTAGTCTTTGCTGTTGCCTCATTTTAATTTCCTGCCCAGAATTGTAATGTGGACCTCCATGTGGAGAACTCTCTCTAAAAGAATGAGTTAAAAGTTCTTTGAGGATGCCATCAACTAGAGGCTTCAAGGAAGACTATCCTTATGGTGCCCTGTCATTTACTATACGGGAAAATGTGTTCTTGTCTGCATGAGAAAGAACAGAACAAGTGGGAATTTTCTGGGAGAGATTCATGTAGTGAAAGGAAAATGACATGCAGAGTGGTTTCACTTTTTGATGAAGGAAGACAGTAATTCTGATAGACTGGGGAAAAAGAAAGTATTTTTTGAGAAAAATCCAAGACCAATTGATTAAAAGATAATAGCAAAAGCATTTTAAAAATTACATTGCTATACAACAATGTGCTTGCTGTAGGTTGACCCCATCCAGCAGCCAGGCATCCGTACAGCCACTTGCTCACTCCCTTCCTTTACCATCACCACCACTGCCAGTGGGATGGGAGCACAAGCAAGAAAACTCCAGGAGTAATATAACAGGTGAAGGAAGAGTGGTGGGAAAAAGAAAAAAAAAAGCAGTGTACCACCTCCTACAAGCAAACTGATACCCAGGCAGTCCCCAAACAACAGCCAGCCTGAAAGCCAAAATCTCCCCTCCATCCTCTACCCCAGTTTTTACTGCTGAGCAAAGTGTTGAAATGGCATGCAGTATTCCTCTCTACAGTTTGAATCAGCTGCCCTGGCTCTGTCACCTCCCTGCTTCTTGCTCATGCCCAGCCTACCCACCAGGGCAAGGGCAAAGTGGGAAAAATAGAAAGCCTTGACACTGCCTGATAGAAAAGAGAAAGCCTGAACAGTTCAGCAACAGCCAAATCATTGGTGTGTTATCAAAATGGTTTTAGGCAGAAATCCAAAACACAGCTCCTTATCAGCTGCTCTGAAAAACCATCACAGCCAAGCCAGAACAAAGATCAATTTGAAAGAATTATATATTATGGAAAAAAAGTTACGTCTCTGAATAAAGTTCAGCTATGACAACTAAATATAGCTGCTAAACAGTGAAGTTACAAGTGCCCTGGTAGATGCCAGAACAGTATTCGGATTAGTCTATCCATTTATGTTCCTGTGATCTGTTAATAAAATTATTATTATTATTATTATTATTATTATTATTATTATTACTATTATTACTATTATTACTATTACTATTATTTTCCTCATCCTATTTAGCATTGCTCTTCTGGGGTTTTCATTTAGTTTGACTTTTACCTTCTAGAATTTTACAGTAGTAGCAAGGTAATATTTCAAAACAAGATAATTCTGAATATAGCTTAGTTGGAAAGCTGGTGTGCTACAGTTTTGTTTCCTTGTGAAATATTATCCACCAATAGCCATGTACAAGCTTAAAATTACTTCATTTTTGCTACTGAAATTTCTTCACAGATTCAAAAAATAGAGGGAGTTATATCCTACAGAGATCCTCATTTTTGGTGTCACTCAGCAACTGTTGTGGCAGGCACAATACATGTGCAAGTGGTATCCGATGTGATGGAACAGAGAATTGTACAGCAGGTAAAATACAAGGTTTTTAGACTCTTAATTTCATTTCCTACTCGGTATCTCCCTTTTGGTCACAGACTGAAGTGACATGTATGCTTTTTTTTGTAGCTCTCCATTATTGTCTCAGCTCTATAGAGCTCAGAGCTTGTCTCTAACGCTGTACTGCCCCTTGCCTGCTAGCTTGAAATTAGTAAAGAGTTGTTTGATGGAACATCCGCTGTCTGACTGAAAGTGGCACTACATCTGCTCTGAGAAAAAAAGGAGAGGTGTAAAAACAGGCCTGCAAAACAGGGAATAAACAGTAGGGGTATCTGGGTGCTAATCACATGTCTAAAACTAGATTACCACTACCTATCTGCCGTGGGTTTTCCTTTTCCTCAAAAAGGGACATAGGTACATATTTCTTTATGCAAGACACTGAGAACCACCCCGTGTGCAGAAGTTGCAAAGCCATACCCTCTTAAGCTACTCTTTGTTTTCCAGAGAATTGAATTCTTCACAATGATATGTGGGGTTTTTTTACAGCGTTGCGGAGCCATCATATGGCAAGCTTCTGTGAGATACACGTGAAGTGCAATACTAATGTTATCTATACCATTCTGTTCAGGTCACAGCAATTCTGAAAGACGCTGGTGTAAACAACTTAACTGTCCAAGTGGAGAAGGAAGCTTATTTTCAACACATGTCTGGACTCAGTACAGGATTTCAGGATGTCCTTGCAATGACTCAGCAGCTAGAATCCATGAAATACTACAAAGATGGTACTTACATCATGTGATACTAAGTTGTATTTGCCAAAGGAGATGTTAAAGGTCAAGCTGTTGTATTCCATATTTGTACTTTTGCCGGGAGATCTTGCACATACATGTACAGAAACAAATGTACTATATATTTGAATTTTTGTAAGTGTACTATCTTTGTTAATTGGATTGAGATGCTTTTATAAAGGAAATAAGAAGGACTTGAGTACTTACTGTAAATGTGAAAATAATCGAAATCTTATATCCTAGGTGTTTATTAAACAGAAATCTTGAAACTTGTAGACGAGCACAGATATATTCCACACTTTCTCTAAAGTAGGGAATATCAGTATTGTAATTTCGTGTTAGCAGTGGGAAATAGAAGTAGTTTATATTGGAATGCAAACAGAAAAATCGTGCCCAGTTGATTATTTCTTTCAAGGATAGCTTGAAGACTCTTGGAATTAAAAAAAACCACTTTATTATGGGGAGCAAAAAAATCAAGTCCTGTGTTTTGCATACTTTGTTAGATAATAGAAATACACAGTTTTGTATATTATATCTCAGCATACAAATCTGATTTCTACATTTAGTGCACCAGAGCAAATACATGTTACCATTTTACATTTGTATCAAAATATTTTTTTTAAAAGCAAAATCCATAGATCTAACAGTGAGAAATAGAGAAGGGAAGAAAAATTAAAACACTTTTTCCTCGGAAGCCTCAGAATTGTAACTCAAACCACTCTGTAAAATAAAACTTTTTGTACTTTTTGTATGAGTAACTGCAAATGCAGTATTTGAATTCTAGAAATAAATCAGTGGGCATCCTAGCACTCAGCTAAACTTCATCTCTTCAAGATACGTTATCCTGTACTTTAGTCTTTTTTTTTAGTAATACCATGACAGCTGCAGGTGCACTGCAGCCAACTGTACCTCCATGTATTACCTAGGGAAGAAGTTCAGGTTTAGAATGATAAACTGTGACAGTAGTCTTGGACTTGACAAGTTGCTGAAATTAACAGTAAATTGAGACTTCTTGACTGGAAAGTGAAAAAGTGCCTTTAAGAAAGAATTATGGATGTTGAGGACTTAATACTGCAAAGGAAACAAATCTCTGTGTTTAGTGAAAACCTATGAATGAGGTGGTAAAATACATCTTCAGAGGTAGTTGTGCTTGCATCTGTTTACAGGCTTTTAGTTCCCCTATCTTCTTACCTGTAGCATGTCAATATTTTCCTTGAAATTTAAGAAACTAATTCAGTGTTAACAAGAATGAATACCTCTTTGATCATCCCTTGTATCATAGAAGTATTGTCGTACTGTTTTTTTCTTGTTTCTGGTATTCAGTAGTTCTTGAATACCATAATAAGAAAAATAGACTTGACTTTAGTGAAATTGAAGGACAGAACAGTGATAAAGGAATTGTAGGAGGAGATTTACCAGGCATGCAGTTAGGGATGTCCGTGAACCATTCTGCTTGTCTTGTGATCAGATTGTTTATACAACTTCAGTGGTTTGTTCTGTTACTCTTGAAGGAGTTCCTCTCGTGCTATGTTAAAACACTTTCTGCAGTACAAGACTGACTTGGAAAACTGTGGTCAGAAAATTTCTGGAAGTTGCATTGCATTTCTGTAGAGTAATGAAGATTAAGTGCATAGATTGCAGTCCCTCATGTCTTGGGACGGCATTGGAGAGTCAGCCCCCTCCTCAAAGCTGAATCCTGTTTTCTGTTCATCTATACATTTGGTTTTCTTACCTTGCTTCTTCCAGAAGGCTCATCACTTGACGAGCTACAGTTATGCTTAGTCTAGAACTAGAGTGATATTTTGGTTTTGAAACCAATCTCAAACAAAAAGCTTTGGTTAATGTTTACATGTGCCACTCCTGTTTTGAGGTGGTTGTACTAGACTTGACAGTATTTCAGCAACCCCATTGTGACATGAAGATGATGGAAAGAGGAGTGATTCTGTCTTTTAAATCATTATCTTAACATAACTGTAAAGCTTTTGTGCTTGCCACAGTTTCCTCTGAGTAAATGGCAATTTCCTACTTCAGCTGGTAGAGGCAAAAACAAAACAAATCAAGGTGGCTGGCACTGTGATAATAGCAGTGAAGATGAGCCCATACCTGGATACTTCACAGCCAAGTGCAAACCTGCATCCTAGCTTGCACTTGGCAGGTTTTTGCATGTTACCCAACATACATGCAGAGTATTGTTTCTGACTCTCCTGGCAGGAAGACAATGGCAATAAGCATTGTCTATCTTACAACATCCATCTTAAATTTGTTTAGTCTGGCAATAACCCACCAAAGAAGGGTTCAAGATTCCCCACAAGATCTGATGGAACTGTGCTATGTGGGCAGGTTTGCAAACCACAGGTGCAGACCCGTTGATTCATATCTTAATACTACGAGGGCGTCGGGAGGTTCAATCTAGTCACCTGATCTGTATGCAGAGTTGCAACAAAACAATTTGAAAGATTAAACAGGTTTAAAAGGAACTCCGAGCGAGCAGTACGTGTGTACTTAAGGAGAAAAATGCTACTGTTTTCCAGTAATCGCTTATTCCCTAGCGCAGAAGCCATGGGGACGTGAGTAGGGCCCGAGTTGCGGCGGCGCGACGGCCAGTGGGCGGGCAGGCAGCGGCTGGAGGCTTTAAAGGCGCGGCGCCTGCAGCGCGCCCCGTGGCGCTGCTCTCCTGCCCGGCGGTCTCGCCTCGGGACGTGCGCGATGGGGCCGGCTCGGAGCGGGAGGGCGCTGTTGCCGTGTCTGGCGGGGAGACACCTGCACGGCCCTTCGTGTCCTGCTCGCTCCTTCCCTTTCCCTCCATTCAGCTTGGCGGGCAGTGCGGGTTACAGCCCAGGAGCAGCCCGGTCTTCCCTTGCCGGGGAGGGCGGTGCGCGTGTGCCCGTTTCGCCTTCTCCTGGGACAGTCCGTCGGTTCCCTCACTCTCCTCCCCCCTTCATCCCTCTAGTGCCTATGGAGCAGCCGTGAAGCCCCTCGACTCCGCATCTACAGCCATTCGGCTCCGGACCCGTGCGGTCTTGCCCCTGCTCCGCTCTTCCAGCCCGCCGGCGCTGCCTGCAGGGCTGCCCGGATTCCCCCGTTCCCGGGCGCAGCGGTGCAGCGCACACCCACACGCGCCATCCCGCTGACCGCCCTTCTCTCGCCCTCCCCGGCAGTCCCCTCCGCAGCCGATCCCTCGAATGAGAGGAGCGCGCCGCCCGTCCCCAGGAATGGAACGGCGACCGCCTCCATGATGGGGGGACATCGACAACTGCATGGCTGAGCCGAAAGCGCGCCTAGCTGCCAAGAAGTCACCAAGTTGAAGGGGCACCGCGGGGAGCTGAGTGTCAACTACTCCCCTGTCCCGGAGAGGATGGTTACCAGGAGGCTGCTGAGGCTTTCGCCAAGGAAATCGTGCCTCCGCCAGCCCGTGACCCCTAGCTAATGCCCTCCAGGGCACCGTCTGGGGCCTCCTTGTGCCGTGTGCCCCTTCCCCAGCCCAGTGTTTGGCTGGTGCTGCAGCAGAGCTGTGTCTTCTTCTGGTGTCCTGAAATAGGGATCATGAGCCCCTGCAGTGCTCTATGCTGCAGGATTGCAGCTTGGCCCACACTGGGCTGTGGAGGGAGGTGCTATCTGCACTGATTTTCTGAATTTCCTTGCAGTCAGAGCATCAGTCTCCAAACACCATGGAAATATGTGAATGTGATCCAGCAGAAGACACATACTGTGTCAGGCTTTTTCTGATGTCTTGCTTGAGTCTGAAAACCCAGACATGGAAGATAGTAATGAGCCAAACCTGCGTAGCAACTATGTGAAGGACATCTATAACTATCTGAGACACCTGGAGTTTGGTAGGCATCTAATGACATTTGCAGTAAACCTGTCCTTGTAGGTATGGCTTGCCTTAGAGTTTATATTCACTTTCACCAGTGATTTCTCCAGAGGCATTAGTAAGCTTCCTTCAGCTTTAAAATACAGGACTGAACTCAGCTGACAGTTTGAAGATATGCTAGTTGTTAGACCAATCAACTAGTAATACTAGTACTATGCTCTTTCTAGCCCGTGCCTAATGAGCACGGAAACTTTGTGCCCTGTAGTCTACACCCATGGGCTATGTCTGTACCAGACTCCTGGATAAGGACAGGAGAAGAGGAAACAGCCACAAGCTGTGCCAGGGGAGGTTCAGGTTCGACATCAGGAATAATTTCTTTACTGAAAGAATGGTCAGACACTCAGGGAAGTGGTAAAGTCACTCTCTGGAAGTGTTCAAGAAGTGACGGTGTGTCAGTTGACAAGGAGCTTTTACCCCTGGCTAAGGCATGAATGCTGGTCAGTAACGTCCTACATGGCTGGACATACCCTTAACAATACAGATGACCAACAAGGGACATTTGATTCTCATTTGTACGTACCATACAAAGCTCTTGGGTATGAGCAATGAGTTGATGTTTCAAAACTGCTTATTCCTCTTTCTGATTTGAACTTAAGGCCTTTTAATACCACTGCAGGTGCCAATAGAGGTAACAGAGGATGTGTAGTTATTTTGTGTGAGTGGGTATGAATATTCTGCCATGTAACAAACCTTACACTGACTACATTGAAAACCTGTGCTCTGAACCAAGTCATTTCAATAAATCTCTACTGCACCTTCCTACAGGACAATGTTGTTTCCAAGGTGAAGGTGCAGCTAGTTGGTGTCATCGCTATGTACACTGCAAGCAAATATGAAGAGATTCTTCACCCTTATATTGGAGACATTAGCTATGTAACTGACCACACTTGCTCAAACATCCATATCCATCAGATGAGATGAAGATCCTGAAAGCCCATGAGTTCTCTCTTATTGCAGTTATTGTGTCAAGATGAACACAACTGGTATCACCACCAGCCCTTTAACTGGCTTTACCACTAGTCCTTTAGTAGCAAACTCTACATGCCTTCTTCTCTGAACCAATTTCTTTCCTCATAAGTCTTATTCTTTCTTTCATAGACCTCTCTCATGTAACTCTGACTCCTTTTCTTATAGGCAGCTTCACACAGTACAGATTCCTGTCTTACATGCAGTTCCACATAGCTCTGACTCCTTCTTTCACTCTGCATGACTGGCTAAACTCAAGCTGTCCTTTCCTGGCCGCCTAACCCGGACTGTCCCTCACACAGCATCTTCTCACCATATCCACCCCTTGCACGACCACATATCCCTTAACTCCTCACAGCACAGCCAACAGCCTTATGCTCTTACTCCAGCAGACTCTCAGTCTCATGCTTCAATTTGAACTGCAGGTGCCTGCAACTGGTGGTCAGCTAACCTGCTCCTTTATATCCTCCAAACTGATTGGCCAGACACAGATATTTCCACTCCTTGGTATGTAATACAGCTGCAAGTCATTGGGAAAGATTCTCTCCTGCACTATCCTTTCAACCTAGGTACCCACACTCTGGTTTGTTCTCTCCCTCTGTTCTGCCTAAGAAGAGCTTCAAAGATTATAGAAGTGCTGAGAATAGATGCTACTGTAAGTTGAATCTGGAAAAGGGAGTGCTTAACTGTGGCAACTGTTAAAATGGCTCAGAATTTTTGCGTACAGCTGAGACCTGTCTCCCACATAGAAATTAGTTCTATTTATGTGTTCCTGTGACATGAGCTTAACTTGTAAAAATTCAGTGTTAAATTTCAGCATGCCTGATTATGAGGAGCCAATTTAGTTTTGATTTGCCTCAACAATGGTTGTTGGAGGCATGTGGAGGAGGGTGTGCGTATAGGAGGCAACTGGAAGAAGCCTTGTCTCTGGGATGATTTCGCGTGGCAACACCTCACATGGGACAGGCAGTAGGAGACATGAACTCCCCCGAGGGGCTTCTCCAATCAGATGGCGAAAGGTTGGACTTGGCCAATGGTCCTGCCCACAGGCAGGTTTTGGGAGGCGCCAGGGCATAAAAAGTAACTGTGTCACAAGCACCAGAGGCTTTTGAAACTTCCTGTTTGTTTGAGGTTTTTGCTTGGGGCTTTTTTGAGACTCTGCTTTTGCGGCTTTGTGATTCGAGGAGCTTTTCGAACCTTGTGGTTTTTTGCCTTGGGTCCAGCCTGCTGAGGTCTGCTTCTTGCCCTGGCCCTAGCCTGTTTTTGCGCCCCCTTTTTTTTTAACAGAGACAGCTAGGTTGGAAAATACCTTTGAGATCAACTAGTCTAACCTATGACCAAACCTAACACCTCCTCACCAACTAAACCATGGCACTGAGTGCCACATCCAGTTTTTCTTTCAACACATCCAAGGATAGTGATTCCACTACCTCTCTGGGCAGCCCATTCCAGTGCCCAATCACTCTTCCAGTGAAGAATTTTTTTTCTGACATCTAATGTAAACTTTCTCTGGCACAGCTTAAGCTTGTTCTGTCAGTGGTTGCCTGGGAGAAGAGACTGACCCCCACCTGACTACAAGCAGGAAGTTGTAGAGAGTGATACAGTCTCCCCTGAGCTTCCTTTTTTTCTAGGCTAAACAACCCTAGCTCCTTCAGCTGTTCTGCATAGAGCTTGTGTTCCAAGCCCTTTCATCAGCTGTTGCAGTTGTCGAGATGGGCACAACTGACACTATCATCAGTCCCTTATTATCTTAAAAACTTTTCATGCCTTCTCTCTGTGGACTTCTCAAAAGCAGCTCCACACAGCACTGACTCCTTTTCTCTCAGGCAGCTCCACACAGTGCTGACTCCTTCCTCCCTTCTCTCTGCAAATTTCCTTCTGCGTGACTGGCTAACCCCAACCTGTCCCTTACCCGGCCACCTAAACCTGGTTGTCCCTCACACAGCATCTTACCTTATCTGTCCCTTGCACAACCACGTCCCTTACCTCCTCACAGTACAGCCAGCAGACTCCATCTCAAACTGCAACTAACTAATCCACTCTTTTATAACATTCATCCTCATTGGACAGGCAGTGTCTCCACTCCTCAGCAATCAGCACAGCTGTAATGCATTGAGTAAAATTGCCTTCTGCACTATCCTTACAAACTATCTTCCCACAATAAGCCTCATTGCCCTTCTCTGGACGTGTTCAAGTGTCTCAACATCCTTCCTAAACTGAGGGACGCAGAACTGGGCACAGCACTCAAGGTGCAGATGTTCGCTGGCTGTCAAACAATACTCCCACATCCCTTTCTGCTTGGCTGCTGCCCAGCTACTCTGTCTCCAGCCTGTAGCACTGTAGGGGATTGCTGTGGCCAAGGTGTAAGACTTGTTAAACTTCATGTTGTTAGATTCAGCCCATTGATCTAGCCTGTCCTGGTCTCTCTGCAGAGCCCTCCTACTTTCCAACAGATTGACACATGTTCCCAGCTTGGTGTCACCTGCAAATTTACTGATGGTGGACTCAATCCCCTCATCCAGATCATCAGTGCAGATCCTAAACAGGACTGGCCCCAGCACAGACCCCTGAGGAACACCACTGGTGATGATCCCCAGCTGGATGCAGCACCTTTCACCATTACCCTCTGGGCCTGGCCATCCAGCCAGGTCTTACCCCAGCACAGAGCGCTTCTGTCCAAGCTCTGAGCTGCAGCTTTTCCAGGAGTGTGCTGTGGGAGACAGTGCCAACGGCCTTGCTGGAGTCCAAACAGACAACACCCCAAGCCCTTCCCACACCCACCAGGTGGGTCACCTGGTCACAAAAGGAGACCAGGTTGGTCATACACGACCTGCATCTCCTAAACCCCTGCTGGCTGGGTCTGATACCCCGGCCATCCTGTAAGGGCTGTGTGATGACACTCAGTATAAACTGTTCCATTACCTTACTGGATACTGAGGTCAGGCTAACTGGCCTATAACTACCAGGATCCTCCTTCCTTCCCTTTTAGTGAATGGGAGTCACATTGGCCAGCTTCCAGTCATCTGGAACCTCCCCAGTGAGCCAGGACTGTTGGCAAATGATGGAAAGTGGCTTCACAAACTCATCTGCCAGCTCCCTCATCAGCCTAGGATGGATCCCATCTGGTCCCACAGATTTATGAATATCCAAGCAGCTCTGCAGTTCTGTGACTGCCTCCTCCTGGACAACAGGGGGACTATTTGCTCCCTGACACCAAGAGGACAGTTGTCCTGAAGATTACTTCCAAGCTACTCTCTGAGTAAGTCTCTTGAATAGGCCAAAGTCTGCCTTCCAGAAGTCTAGTATGGAAGTTTTATTGATGCCCGTCCTTGTTTCATCAAATACCAAGAACTCTATAATTTCATGATCGCTGTGCCCCAGACGGCCTCCAGCCACCACATTTCCCACCAGCCCATCTGTGTTTGCAAACAGCAGACCAAGTGTAGTCCCTCCCACGGCTCACTCAACAGCTATGACATGAAGTTGTCCTCTGCGCATTCTAAGAACCTCCTAGATTGTCTCTTCTCTGCTGTTTTAAGTTCTCAGCAGATAGCTGGCAGGTTAAATGCACCTGCAAGAGTAAGGGCTGGTGATATTAAAACATTCTCCAGCTGAATTTAGAATAAGTTATATGCTTCTTCATCCTGGTTGGGTGATCCATAACAGACTCTTCCCCTGATTCTTTGCCCGGACACCAGCCAACATTTTGGCTCTCCTGTCCTCGCTGACTCTTGCTCGCCCTCGTGTCTGTTCTGCCTCCCTGTGTCCCCGCTGAGCCACCAACCCTGCCCGCCTCCGAGCCGGCCCCTGCTGAGATCCTCACCGCGACCTGTCCATTCCCTGCCCTCCTGTCCGATCCCCCTCACCCGTGTCCATTCCCTGCCCTCCTGTCCAATCCCCCTCACCCGTGTCCATTCCCTGCCCTCACTCCGATCCCCCTCACCCCTGTCCCCCCTCTTGTCAAGCGGCGGGCACAGCCCCATCTCGTGGACGGAGATGGCACTCCCCGACCTCCAGCGGTGTCTTTTTCTCTCTGTCTCCTCTTTCTCTCTCACTCTCTCTCCCCCTCCCCCACCCCATTCCTTTCCCATCTTTCTTCCTCTTGCTCTATCTTTTCTTGCCCTCTTTAGCAGAGTTAGCTCCCTTTGGTTTTGTTTTTCATTACGAATAAATGGTTCTTAGATACAGTGTTTGACTTAATTTTGTTCCTGACCATCTAATTCTAAAAGAATTCCTTGCAGTTTCCCACAGTGGATGTGTCACTGATATTGCAGGTAACTGCTAGACTGCCGTTGAAAGGGCAATCCTAGACTATGAACAGCCCAATATAAGCCAGAAGTGTTCTGTCATTAAGCCACTTGAATTTCAACCCTGTTCTCTGGAAGTTCTCTAAGGAACTGTTTCTTCCTTTTTAACTAAACCAAGGCTTGACAGGATGCTCTTGCCCTGGAGGTAGCCGATATTAAATTCTGACTTACTGCAGGTAAACTGAACAAAACATTCTGGCTGATGGAGCTGTGCATTGTGAATTATGACATGGTTCACTTCCCTCCCTCCATGATTGCAGCAGCTGCCTTCTGTTTGTCTCTGAAACTCCTTGATGGGTGCAATTTGATCAGTTGTGCTTGTCAGGCCACCTCCTATTTTGTGACTCAGTGTGCCTGTGCAGCAGCTTAAAAGGCCACTCTAATAAGATGCATGCCTGTAAGAGCCAAAAATGAGGGATCTGAGGCTCCAGGCAGCTCTTTAAAATGCTGTTTATAGTATCCAAATGATCCAGCAATTCACAGGTCGTGTGTGACAAGAGCCCAGCCCACAGCCTTTTCAGCCACAGCTGTAGGTTCGTCTGAAGCCTCTTTAGTTCTGGTTACAATGCGTTATATACTTTTCAGTACAGGGCATCTTAATACATGACAACCAATCAATACTTTTACTATTACCTATAGCCTATCCTAACTACTAATATTACCATATTCATGTTACTATTTCTAATCACAAAAAGTTAGTATGTTACAGTTTAAGATAGAAGTTTTTTTTCAGTTTTTCTTGCAGTGGAAAATTCTGAGATCTTTTCTCTATTTGCAACATTGGCTTTCTTGTTTGTCTGTGAAAATCTTTTTGCTTGGTAAAAACATCTTTTGTTTGAGGTGGATTTATCCTTTTCTCTAAGTCATAAAATCCCCTTCCAACTCACTTGCTCTTTTCCTTTTAGTTACCCAGTAAGACTGGCTCAGCAATTCTTCTATATCAAAACTAGCTATCATTTCTCTTCCTTCTTCAGATTCTACATTCGAAGATCTTTCTGTTATACATACATAAATATCGGTGAGACCTTCCTGTCAAATCCTTATACTTCCCAACACATGCCTTCTCCTTTCCTCATGGTATTTCACCATGTTCTCGTCTCCCTGTGGACCACTAAAAGGGCATAGCAGTAGGGCAGTACCTTTAGAAACCTCCCACTGTGAGACAAGAGACCATAATTGTCCAAGCAAAACTGAAGATGAAGATGAGGCCAGCGTACTTGGATTATTCTAATAGACTTATCTAATGGATTCCCTTCCTTTCAGTTATCACTTCTGCAATGCTACACATCTTACACGGAACAATTCTCTCGATTATACAGCATATGGCAAATAATAATATGAACAAGTGTGCTGCCAAGAAAAGGTAAGAATCTTAGGGTGCAGGGATGTAGGGGGAATATGTGTGGTTTTGTGGCACACTTAGGCTGGTTCAGTTGAGTCACTGCAGACAGACTTAAATAAGATCTCATTTCTGAGCTGAAGAGCTTTATCTTGTTCAGGTGGCATGGACCATCCATGAATGGGCTTTGTGTTCTAGGATGGGCCTGGCTTGATCACCAAGCCTTAAGTGACCTGAAACAGTGTTAGTGAACACAGTAAACATAATCAACCTTATTTCTCTGCAGGCAAACATGAAGAAATATGCCAGTGATGCCAGAATTATTTTTGCTCTTATACTTCCTTCATATGCGTTCATAGCTCTGTCAAATATTGTTGTACATAGTTCCTAGCTAGCCCCAGTACTTCTCCCACCTTTTCCCTACCCTGATAGCCACAAAGACAAAACACATTCCAGAGGCTCCAAACCCTGGGAGTCCAAGGCCCCTATCTTATCTTGGTTCTTCCTGGGAGCCAAGGTTGAAGCCAGCTCTTTGAGACACATTTTCAACCACAAAGTTTAGCTCCTATCTAAGAGCAGGGAGGGAGTGGGAGAGGATTCAGAGAGGGTTGAAAGGTGGGAATTACTTCATAACTTGTGCTTCTAATTGAGAATTCTTGTCAATTATGATAATTTGCCAAACTTATAAAACTATATATACATCCCAGAGGGGCTGCAATTTTCCATGTCTGTCCCTGGAGGCCTCCAATAAAGACCAGCCTTTATATTATGTCCTATAATAATATTGCCTCAAAAGTGTGTTGATTCATTTCTAGGTCTTTAAGGCATTACCACCACCACCAACATCAAGATGAGCACCATTGAACAGTTATACTTTCCTATTATGTGGGATCTGGCTAAAATTTTTTAACTCTTATAAGAACTTAAGCAGAATGCTCTTCACTGTATATACAAAGTACCTTATTTGTATTAAACTTATTAAAGCTGTTAACATTCTTTGTTTAGTTGGGTTTTCTTGGTGGGGAGGGCAGCACAGTTGCCTTTCTCCTACAGCTGAGGCATCTTCCTGGAGCTTGTGACCAGTGCTGAGAGCTTGGGTGAGCGCTGGGGCCAGCTCCGATGCTGTGGCTAATCTTGCAGGGTGATGTATGGACAGGAGCATTGTACTGACATGAGCTCTTCTAGCTCGGTGGTGGACTGATTAGATTTGGGGGCAGCAGAGAAAACAGCCGTGTGAGGTGGCTCAGCATGGTGGCAGAGCTCAAAGAGGAAGGAGAAAGTGCTGAGGACTCTAAGAGATTGGCTGGTGGAGCTGTACTCTTCCTTCCCTTAGACCATTATAGAGGCTGCCCAATGTAATCAGACATTGGAATATGCTGTCCAGAGTGGTGCAGGGGTCACCATTGTGATAATTGATAAAAGATTCATGTTAATCACAAAAGTATTGGGGTTTGTATAAACCAGAATACTAAGATCTGAAGTATGGCCACTAGATAAAGCAAAATATATGATTAAATCATTCTGGTTTAAATCACCTTGTTATGAATATTATGTTTTCTAAATAAGTTGCATCTACTACCAGCTTGCAAAATCAGACTTCCCAATAGTCCTACCTGCTTTTGTTTGATCAATGCTGCCTATCTACAAAGACCAGACTTCCAGAACTTCGCTGGTGGTTATCTTCAAAGACCAGATCTGTGAAACTGACTATCGCCAGAGATTTTGTGAATTTCTATAAGGACGTTTATTCAACCACCACTGCTTACCTGGCAAAATTATGACAGCAAAAAAACCAAAAATTATTGATTACAACGAGAGACCATACTATAAGAAGAGGCTGCAAGCCAAGGTTCGATGGAGTGAGGAGTGGGGAGTGACCCCTCACATTCCTCAGCGCTGCTTGGTCCATCTATATCAAATAAAGCAATCTAAATTTTGTAGAATATCGAGAGTTTTGTTTCTCATTTATAACACCATCCCTAGGCATGTTAAAAAAAAAATGTGTTAATATTTTGAGGTCATGGTTTAAAGGTGAACAGGATCGTTGTGCTGGGCTGACAGCTGCATTTGCTCTTAAACCCAAATAAAATCTCTGGTGCACGCAGTGGCTCTCTTTACTTAGTGTTTATTTTTTGCAGTCTGTTTTTTACTCCCGTTAGTAGCTTGCACCCATTGCTTCTATCTCCACGCGAACATTAGGTCAGAGGGAAGGATTATTGCGCTTTACCTAGTGCTCTGCCAACGTTATTTTTTTCCCCCCTGCATCTACTACAAGAAACCTGCTGAGGGCCGGGCCGCCAGCGGCCGAGCGCCACCACCCAAGGCCGCTGCTGTGCGCAGGCGCGGGGCGCGCGGGCCGCCGGGACTGCGCGGTTTGAAAGTGAGGCGATGGCGGCGCTGACCCAGGACCGGACTCTGGCGCCGGCCCTGATCCCGACCCTGACCCCGGCCCCGGCCCCGATCCCGGCCCCGGCCCCTGTCCGGGACCCGGCCCCGGCCCCGGCCCCGGCCCCGGCCCCGGCCCCTGTCCGGGACCCGGCCCCTGTCCGGGACCAGACCCCGGCCCCGGCCCCGATCCCGGCCCCGGCCCCTGTCCGGGACCCGGCCCCGGCCCCGGCCCCGGCCCCGGCCCCGGCCCCCGGCCCCGGCCCCTGTCCGGGACCAGACCCCGGCCCCGGCCCCGATCCCGGCCCCGGCCCCTGTCCGGGACCCGGCCCCGGCCCCTGTCCCGGCCCCGGCCCCTGTCCGGGACCGCCCCCCGGCCCCGGCCCCGAGCCCGGCCCCAACGTGGGATCCAGCCCCGGCCCCGGCCCCGGCCCCGGCCCCGGCCCCGGCCCCGGCCCCGGCCCCGGCCCCGGCCCCGGCCCCGGCCCCTGTCCGGGACCCGGCCCCTGTCCGGGACCAGACCCCGGCCCCGGCCCCTCTCCGGGACCAGACCCCGGCCCCGGCCCCTCTCCGGGACCAGACCCGGGCATGGGCCCAGGAGGTTGGCGACGTCGACGACGAGGATGTCCTCACTCTGCTCCGGTTAGTGGGAACGGGCCGGGCCGGAGAGCAGTTTAGGGGTGAGATGAAGGGAGGCGCAGCCTCTGACCGTTGTCGCTTTACTCCCGCCACAGCATGAGGGACCAATTGAAGCGTCAGCTCATGGAGTACAACACGGCCGTTCTTGTTGGTAAGGATATCCCTCCTCGCAGTGGGATGTTGCACTAACAAATAATGCCATGTGGTATATACATATATATAGATGCGTATATATAGATGTATATGTATGTGTGCGTGTATATATATATAGATGTATATGTATATTTAATATTTTTTATTATTGTTTATCAAAAGTGCTCCTTATGATAATGAGACTTTTTTCCCTGGCTGTATATTTTGACGTGTTTTCTAGGCAGCCTTCGGGATGTATTTGAATGTTTACAAAGATGCCATATAGTTCTTGCCCACTGCCCTTTCCATTCTTTACTGGATCTGAACTTTAGGCTTCTCTGACACGTGGTGATGGTTTTCAGAAAACCATCTGGTCACTGAGGCGGAAGTATTGCCAAAAGTCTGCCAAAGTGTTTAGGAGCAATACTGATTTAAAGTGTTTCCATTACCTGTAGAGTCACGAGATGATTGGGGTTGGAAGGGACCTTAAACACATCTGGTTCCAAATCCCCTACCATGCACAGCGGCACCTTCCACTAGTCAATCTTGCTCAGAACCCTATCCAGCCTGATCTTGAACACTTCCAGGGATGAAGCATCTGCAGCATCTCTAGGCAATCTATCTACCAGTGCCTCACCACCCTACAGTATATCTAATCTAAATCTACCCTCTTTCAAGTACAAGCAATTCCCTCTTGTCCTGTCACTACATACCCTAGTAAAAAGTTCTCCAGCTCTCTCATAAGCTCCATTCAGGAACTGGAAGGACTCAGCAAGATCACCGTGCAACCTTCTCCAAGCTGAACAACCCCTGTGTCAGCCTTTTCCTCATTGGAGGGGTGCTCCAGCCCTCTAATCACATTCATTGTCCTCCTCTGGACCTGCTCCAACAGATCCGTGTCCTTATGTCGAGAATCGCAGGCCTAGATGCAGCACACCAGGTGGGGTCGGCGAAGAGCAGAGGGGCGGAATCACCTCCCTTGACCTGCTGGCCACATTTCTCATACTGCCCAGGGTGCAGTTGGGTACATGCTCTTCTACTGAGCCATCCAGTGGCATATATAGACAAATGTCATGAACTAGCTCTAGCTCATCTAAAAAGTGCTAATTAAAATATTTTAAAGCCTAGTTATTTCTCTGATACAGCTGCAGTTGTAGTAATTAAAAGTAAAATATAATAAAGTGTGGACATAGAAGTAAGAAATAACTTGTTCACACAAAAAATGCTAATCCTTTATGGTCTATAGATTGTATTTAAAAGTCTCTGTTGTACTTGATGTTCTCTTTTGTAGGTCAAGAAAATTTGCTTGATCATCCAGTTGAAGAAAACTATATCCAGAGGTATGTCACTGGATAACTTCAAAATTCTCTTCTAATTATTCCTTCTTAGTCAATTCCTGAATTAGCAATCAGTACTTTGGAGAAGATTGGTGAAAATAATGGAAAGTAAAAGAAAATGTGGGGGAAGAATGCTTTATTTGTTATCCCAATGTACTTCTGTATCTGATGTGTCTTTTAAATTTGCATTCCTTTATGTGATGCCTAGAATTCCCTAATATAGTTCCACATGCTGAATTACTCGCAGCCTTAATAATTTGTGGCTCACATGAAAAATTCTTAGATATATAGAAAGCAAGTTAAAATGTGACACTGCTTTTAAACTCTTGTTATTTTCACACTCAGGTTGTCTGTCTTTCTGCTTTTTGTCTTTCAGTGCCACACAAGATTTGCAAAGTGATATGGAGGAAGTAAAAGTCTCTTTCCAGAACAAGACATTGGCCTTGCAGAGGTAGAATTTTCTTGACCCTTTATTTGGAGGTTTCCTCTATGTGTGTGCATACATAGGTGCATATATACTTAGGTCTGATTAAAACAGGATTTTAAAATTATATGGGAGATTGGGGAGATTTTAAGTACCATTGAACGACAGGAATGCAGATGGATATGCTGTAGAAAACAAAACAAAAAAAAGCCCACCAAAACTAAAGACTTAAATTTGAAATATGTAAACTCAAAAGTTCCTTTGCTTCTTGGCAGTACTTTCCAAATGCCTGTGAAAAGATGGAAGTTGATAATGTTAGACATCTCATGTGTTTCATGGCTATTTATTTGAATTCACACCTTTGCCTAGCTTCCTTTCTGTAAACGCTGGGATTAATGGTGTTGAAATATGTTGGACATGAGGAAAAGGAGTTGTCACTCTCAAAAATAATTACTGATACTTTTTTCCTGTCCCGAGAGTTAAGCACCATTATTTAAGAAGTGTGATGTTTAAAAGGTACTGGGTATTTTGTTTATATAATTCCAATGTGAAAATGGAATCCTGGAAATTATCTTTTTCTATTACTTATTTAAATCTGCTTCTCTCTGTTTTCTCCTTCTTTCGGTTTCTTACGAGTTCTCATCAGTCATATGTTATTTCTTATAATACGCAGAATCCAAATTATGGATGCCCTGAGAGAGAAATTGAAACAAGATAATGATGACTCACGGTAAGGTATTCTTGGGGTTCAGATGACTAGAAAGGAATGGACTTTATACAGTTTATATCTGGATTATTTCATTTGACCTCTTGTGAAAGCAAGCTTCGTTTTTCTAGATTTGACAGAATGATATGCTGTCTACCTTCTGACTCGAATCAGCATGATCAGATCTCATACACCCATGGTAGATTTACAGTTGGGCTCTGAAATCACCCATCTTTGATTACAGAGATCATAACTCCTGATTCACTAGTGAGAACTGCTTGTAGCCAAGAGAGCTTTTTGTCTTCAGTGCCTGAATTACCTGCGTTTATAATAGACGAGCACTTATTAACAGGGCCTTGCCTCTGCTTTGCTACCTTTATTAATTGACTAGGTAGGAGCAAACTGTCTTTGAAGAAGAACTGAAAGCTTAAACATATTCAAAAGTAGCTTTTAATTTCCTATGCATTATTAACAGGTGGATGCATATGAAGTGTAATATGAGAAATTTAATTTCTGTCAGAAATACAGCTAAGAGATTGCATCTCCCATCATTTAGGAGCTTTAATTCATAGCCATTTCCAGATGGCTAGGCTTTCTTGATGCCTTCCAAACTCTGTGTTGTAAAATGTTGGACAGATGTAAATGAAATTGGGAAACCGAGAGGTTAAGTAAGGGAACTCTTTGTCCTCTATAATGATACTGTGTATATTAACTGTAAAAAGAAGTGTTCAGACATGTAATATTATTTTGCTGTTAGAATAAATGAGAAATTCTTTATTTAACAGGAATGAAGTTGATTAAAACATTTATGATATTGAGTGATATTAGTGATTTTAACGTATGCAACTGTTTTCCTTTCTTAGTCTGATCCTGGAAACAATGAAACGCATAATGTTGCTCAGCCAGACAATAATTGAATACCAGCAGGTAAGTGTCAGTTGTAGCTTCTCTTACTGTTGTGCAGGTCAGTCAACCTCAGTCTGGGCAGGAGTGCACTTTGAAAGTAACAGGATTGCACAAGTCATTCAAAGCTAAGTATGTGGTGACATGGGTGCAGTTCCTACTGCTATCAAAATTATTGAGTGGATTACTTAAACTGAGCATATAAGTAAGTCTGTTTTAGAGTTGCTCTTAGCAGTTTATGTGGATTGAATTAGCATCTTTCAGTATTTTTGAAGACAAGAGTCTGAAAATATTTTTTTTCCTTTCAGCGAGCATATCAGAAGGAACAGCAGTTGATTGACATTAAAAGGAAAAGACTCTGTAAGTGTGTTATCTGTGTTGATTTGGGTTTGTATTTTAATGTAGAGTTCCCGTAGTTCATATTTTGAAGTTGTTCTTGTAGCAATATTAATTTACGTGGGAAGTAACAAAACTCAACACGGTTATAACACTTGTTAAAAACCAGAAAGTACTGTATGGATGAGCTGGTGTGTTCTCTACTTGAACATGAGACTAACACGTTGGAATGAGAAATGCAAGACAGCTCAAAAATAATGTGGCAGCATTTTATTATTTCATGTAAGCTCATCAGAATGTTACACATTGTTTAGTCATTTAAATCAACCCTACAGTGAATCGTTAAAAAAACAAGTATAATCACGGACAAAGACCCTCTAACTAATTAAAGTTAGAAAGTGGTGTGTTTATTCACCGGGGGCGGCACGGGCGTCACCTCCGAAAGGCGTGACCGCCCTGAACAAGGTTCTTTGCCATCAATTTATTCCCCAAAATGTTACATACAATACATATGCATGACCCCAGCACCTCCCATCCCCACCCCATATTAAAATGAGCCCATTAGTCCTTCACACGTGCCCAGTTCTTCTCTTGAATTGGGTCGGTGGTCTCGAAATGGGTCGGTGGTCTCGAAGGATGAAGTCAGGAGAGTCTTCATCAGGTCTTAGTGACTCTCTGGCACGATCCAAGGCTTCATGCTTCGTGATTAACAGTTTACTTTTTTTACGTTCTTCTGTGCGTAAATTTATAATAGCAGATAATTATACCAATTAGCCTAAGCATCTAGTAATTATTAACCTACCATTTACCTGCTTAACTTTTATCTTGGTCATGGAAACTAGCAAAAACCTTAACGTTTTAAAACCAAGATTCAACAGCACATAAAAGATACTCTTCTGTCATACTGCACATTTATGAGGTGTTTGCAGAATAGGGAGGGGATTTGCTTACAAAAAGTGTATATGTATTGGTATTCAGTAATTCTTGTTAGAGTGGGTCAAATTTAGATGTGACGTCAGTATTCAGAGCTTCATATGATAAATGTGTTCTTTGAATGCTCTTTCTTTCATGACCAGGTTTGCCACCAATTTTAAAAGCTATTGTTTGATTCACGCATAAGGATTTGTGTATATTTTGGCAGTGATGAACAAACACAGTAAAATAACCGTTCACAAAAAAATGGACATACTTGATATCTTTGCAAATAAAGGAAGGAATGCTCTGCCAGCATTCTTTCAACCTATGAACTGCTTGTAAACACTTTTAATCAGCCTACTTTTTAGCCTGTTTTCCTATAAAAATAGTAATATTCCTTGATCATGTCCATGTGGTCTATGTATGACTTTGGAATTTAGTTTCAGTGAAATGTGAAAAAGGAGTAAGGGTCTTTAAGAGTTATAAAAAAGATCTATAAAAGTTGTGTCACTCAAAAACAGGGTGTAGGACAGAGGTGCAAATTAATCCCTGTGTTAGGGAAGTGCAGGCAGCATACCATGTACTTTCTGTTTTGCTGTTGGCCAGGGAGCCAATTGATATAGTTTGATACCAGGTAGACACAGCATATGTTGCCTCTTTCATAAAAGAAATATCTTGAGGTATATTGGAGGGAAGGAGTGGAGTGTGAAATTAGGGTTATTTCAGTGGAAGTGCTTTAGGCAGCTGTGAGGAAAAAGAATATCTTCACTTCTATTGTTCACCTAACAATGGTTAATTTTCCTAATAATTAACAGTACTAAAAAACAGAGGACAGAAACTACAGGAAATTCAGAACATGATGAAAAAGCCAAAGGAGAAACAAGAAAGTGTGAATGTCATTGAAACAAAGAAGACGCTTCAAACATTAGAAAAAGAAAGAGCAACAACTACAATACTTCAAAACGTGTTCCAGGTAATGTTGTGTGGCTTTTAAAACCAAGTTTACAATTTTTCATTACATTCAAGATAGCATACCCTGTTTCAAATATAACTTCACAACACAAAGCTGTGTTTTCTAAACCTTTAAATTTAACAGAGGTAATGGAAGAACTGTGTCTGGAAGGAAGACTTCTATTGCTTTAAAGGCTAAGAGCATGAAATTATCACAAGCATCTTTGCATTAATTTATTGCAGGGTTTAGAAACAATCTTTCAATCTGTCTTTGTTTCCTTAAAGGTACAAAAATAATGCATCTTTCTTGAAGAACATCTGTCACAGTAATGGTTGTATTTACTTCTACTCTGAGTCATCTCTGCACCCTATCAAATCAGTTTCCCCATGTCATGGTTAGAAAAAATAAATAGATGTTAATCCCATGCTACCAATGAGCCTCCGTCTGCCCCTTCCGACCATGTGCCTTCTCTGTTCGCGTCACCCCCTACAGCCCTGTGAAAGCCTTGGCCTGCAGCCACGGCCAGTCTCCAAATTCTCTCAGCACGATAGCCTTTGCCGTTTTGGTTATCCATGTGTCAGGGGCTGCTGACTGGTCTGTATATATGCAGCTGACTGACAGGTCACCTGGAGTCATGCAAAGTGAGGAAGAAAACCTCATGGTTTGGGTTAAGGTGAAGGGTCTCTCAGGCTGCATAGGAATGTCAAGGACAAAAAGAGTGTTCAGACTTCTTGCTCTGCATGCTATGGCTGCTACTATTTTGTATTGGTAACATTGTTACAGCTCAAATTCAAAACGAGAAATTTAATGTTTTACTGGGATTTAGGGTATAAAACTACCTCCTGGTTTTGTATTCCTGAAATTTTCTGAGCCCTAAGTAGAGAAAATCCTGTTTGGTTCAATTTAAATTCGCATTTGCAATCCAGAATGGCAGGGTGCAAATGTTAACTGTGTTTTTTTGTGTGTTTTTTGTATTTCATATTCTCTAGGTTTCTGTGTTTAAAATAGAGGTAGTATGCAAGCTCCTCTAGGAAATCAAAAAGCATGGATTTGGGGTTTTTTTGCCTATGTATCAACAATAGGATCCAAACCAATGCTTCTTTTTTTCCTTTTCCCCCCATCCTGCCTACTTCAAACACTTGTGAATTTCAAGGGCTTTCAAAGTAAAAATTAAATAGCAGGTTTTCTTTGAGATATTTTACTAGGAATTGTCCTTTGCAAGGGCTTGTTTTAACCTGTAAATCTTTCTCATTTATAGAACATCATAATTGGAAGCGGAGTTAACTGGGCAGAAGATCCAGCTTTAAAGGCAATTGTTCTACAGCTTGAAAAAGATGTCTATCTTCAGTGAGCCAGGAGACGTGGTTTTCATTTTGCGCAATGTGTGTATTTTAACTGAACTTGATAGATTGTGTATCTCAAAAACATAGTTCAAATTTTTAAATTCTTGAAATTTCTGAAAGATTTTATTCTCTCTAGAGAATTAGAATGTGTCCAAGCAATTCTTTGAAATTAAATTTGTCTTCTGGTAGACAACAAATGTTTGAACAGGTAGTAGAGCTGGTGAAATGAAACAATCTGAAGACTCACTCCTCAAGCTGTCCTGTCTGGAGTTCTCATTTGTCTCTGAAAGGCAACAATAACATAAGAAATGTTTCAAGGTTTCATGTAGGAATGGACTTAAACTGAGGCTTTACTGTACCTCTTTCCTGGGGACCAGCAGGCCGTGGAGCTCGAGGAAGGATGCATGACCCTGCTCTGTCCCAGTTGAAAGCTTAATCTGGAAAATTTATTAGCAAGTCTACAGTTAGGAATTATTGTTATTGTTTTTATTATTATTAATCCTAGCATTTTGTATAATTTTAAATACCAGACATTTAAAATATAAATTTTATATATTTAAATAAATTTTAAATACCAGACTCTTGTTAGCAGTGACTCTTGTCTGCAAAAATGACTTCATGCTGTCAGCTGTGCAGCTAAGAAGTGTTGTAATTACATGTTTTGACTAGCATTTGCGCTTTTTTCAGTTGGTGGTGTTTGTTTGATGTTTGAAGGAAATGGACTCGTGGGGTGTAGTACATTTTCGGAGCATGTAGTATCCCTTGTTATCTTGGTGTGTAACTTCCCTTTTAACATTGTGAGTGATCACTACCTATTTTTTTTTAGGTGAGTGCCTTGATCTAATAATGAAAATAAAATGTTTATTTTCCTGAAAATGTTTTATTTGGCTTGGAGATTTTTTTTAACTCGTGATAAAGCGGTTTGTTTGGCAGGCCCAGCCGCAGCTCCGGCTCCGCCCACAGGGGAGGCCCCGCCCACGGCGCGCTTCAGCGGCTGTGGGCGGGGCCCGGAGCTGCCCCTCAGGCTCGTCACCATGGGCAGCAAGATGGCGGCCGCCACCAGGGCGGTGCAGGTAAGGGCGGCCCCGGGACGGCGGTGTCTGACATAGCCCGGGCCCTAGCTTGGGCCGCGGGACTCGCTTCTCCTGCTGCCACCGCCGAGCAGCAGGTCTGAAGCGGCCGTGGCTTGAGGACACGCCGCCGGCGCGGTCGGTGTCCTTGGGAAGAGCTGTGCAGTGGCGCGCACACTGTCGCAGGTGCCCGGTGCTCCGATAGCAGCGGGTACGGAGCTGGCTGGCAGCTCCTTCCTAAGATGGGCTTCTCCAAGGTGAAAGTGCTTTGTACAGGCAGAGCAGAGCTCACGATTCCGTTTGCTAAAGCGCTGTGGAACCACGGCATGATTTGCATTGGAAGAGACCATAAAGGTCACCTAGTTACAGCCCCCCCTCCCCCCATCCCCGTCGTGGGCAGGGACACCTTCATTAGACCAGGTTACTCAAAGCCCCGTCCAACCTTCCAGGGATGGGACTGCCACACATGCTCTGGGCAACTTGTGCCAGTGCTTCACCACCCTCAAAATAAAGAATTTCTTCCTAATCTTCCTTCTTCCTAACCTGCCCTCTTCGAGTTGTGAGGTCTCCCCAGAGCCTGTTCCAGGCTGAACAACTCCTGCTCTCTCAGCTTGTCCTCACAGGAGAGATGCTTCACAATGTATTCTGCTCTGGACTCACTCCAGTATGTCCATGGGTTTTTTTGCTTCGGGGACTCCAGAGCTGGACATAGCACTCTGGGTGGGTTCTCACTAGAGCAGAATTCATTGTGATTGCATTCGTGCAATGGCAGTGGCTGTTTCTGCACACACATGTTGATGAGAAAAGGAAGACAAATCCTGCACCTGCTCTGGACATCAGGGTGCAGGACTACTTTCTAAAGTAAAATTCTTCATGGGGTGAACTTAGAACTTCAAGAAGTAGTAAGTGTATCAGAGTAGTGGTGCAGAGAGCAGCTGTTGAGAGTGGTTGCTTGATACATTGTACGTTCCATTTTACTATTCACGGTAACCTGTGTCTGTTTCTCCCGCCTGGTCTTGTTCTAGGTAGTCAAGCCACATACTCCATTAATAAAGTTCCCAGACAGGAAAAGTGGTCCCAGACCTAAAAGTAAGTATTTTGGGTAGGGATACAGCTTGTGCCACATTTCTTTACATGAACTGATTTATTTAAGACCAGGACCCAATTTCTCTCTTTCAGCTATACAACTGAACTGAGTTGGAGTGGGGTTTTTGAAACACGCTTGATTTAGTTTGAAGTCAACTCTTGAACTTTCTTCACAACTTCTTTTCTGTACAACTGTGTGTAGAGATATAATGCATGCACATCTTTATTTTTTACTCAAGAAAGGTTCACAAAGATTTCCAGTGTTTGTTTTCTACTTTATATAAAGTCATATTTTCCCAAATTCTAATATTTACTGAAATGACTGTGCCCAAGTCAGTTTGGAGCAGCTTTAGTTATTCAGTGATATTTGCATAAATTATGTTGCATTTTCTTCATTTTTTCTTAGTTGAAACATGTGATGTATTTTCAAAACATGATTATAGCTGAGAGATCCAGCTATAAGTACATTTTAAGAAGTATTTTCTTTTGTTACTAATTAATACTGAGGGAAAAAAATTATTTCATTGCAATCTTTGACATTAACTTTTATACCTATGTTGGTATTTATGGTATTCCCAATTATATTATATTTAAATAACAGATTTATATTAGCAATATGTTGGTTTAGAAGTCCTTTTGTGTCAAAAAGCACCTGAAAGAAAAGTAGGAGTTGTCTTTAAAAGCTCTGTTCTGTTATTCTCACTTCTTTTGAATTATACTGTGCCTACAGTATTTACCACAGCATTACCAAGCCTGCAGTTTAGCTTTAAGTTTAGTTTAACATTTGAAAGCCTCCACAGTGCACAGAAATATCTCTTCTGACTTACCTGTGAACTCTTCAGGAACTACTTTCTGCTATAACTTTCTGTCAAAATTCTGTACATTTTGCACTGTTCAGCCAAATCCACCATCTCTCATGCCAGTGAACTACTTTCTCAAAAGCTTGAAAATGTGTTTCTGGCCTCTTGTTTATCTCTGTGTCAGAAGATTCTTGTGACTGAATCTTCTTTTAAGTACATTTGACTTTTCTATCTTCATCAGAATCTGCCATCTTGTTAGTAAACTGCAACATACTTTGTCGTGCTTGAATACTGTAGCAAAAACTGCATTTCATTGTACCAGATTTTTGCTCCCACATAGCTAAGTAGCTCCTCAGAGCAACTAGGGATGTGAATATGCCTCTCAATGCTGGCTTGGTCACAGTGCTGCAGGTGTTTGATTGTTTGTCTCAATCCTGCAACTGCATCAGACTTATTAAGGCTAAAACTGGCTCACTCTCTTTTGTGGTCATTGGTCTTGCTAGAGCCAGGAAGGACAAAGCCAGGCAAAACTGTGGTGTTGTGGCTGCTAACATGCTTTGGTTCATGCAGTTTTCATGCTGCTTATTTTATAGTTATATAGAACCTCTGTCCAGCTGTTAGATGTTGCACTTGTCTTGCTCATTTTTCTGGAGCACTGGGAAGGACTTCTGTAGAAGCATTCTTTGGCAGGTATTTTACATTACACAGAATCACTAGGTTGGAAGAGACCTTCAGGATTATCGAGTCCAACACATGCTCTAACACTTCAACTAAACCATAACACTGAGTGCCACATCCAATCTTTTTTTAAACACATCCAGAGATGGTGACTCCACCACCTCCTCAAGCAGACAATTCCAGTACGTTATCACTCTTTCCATAAAAAACTTTTTCCTAATATCCAACCTACATTTCCCTTGGTGCAGCTTAAGACTGTGTCCTCTCATTCTGTCAGTTGCTGCCTGGTGAAAGAGACCAACCCCACCTAACTACAGCCACCCTTCAGGAAGTTGTAGAGAATGATAAGGTCACCCCTGAGTCTCCTTTTTGCCAGGATAACAACCCCAGCTCCCTCAGCCGTTCCTCACAGGGCTTGTGTTCCAAGCCCCTCACCAGCCTTGATGCCTCCTCTGGATTCTCAAGCATCTCAATGTCCTTCCTAAACTGAGGGGCCCAGAACTGGACACAGCACTCAAGGTGTGACCTCACACGTTCCCAAAGTACAGGAGAAGAATGACCTCCCTGCTCCTGCTGGCCACACTATTCCTGATACAGGCCAGGGGCCATTGGCCTTCTTGGCCACCAGGGCACACTGCTGGCTCGGGTTCAGTCAGCTGTTGACCAGCACCCCCAGGTCCCTTTCTGCCTGGGCACTGTCCAGCCACACCAGCCCCAGCCTGTAATGCTCCAGGGGGTTATCGTGGTCAAAATGCAGGACTTGGCACTTGGATTTATTAAACTTCATCTCATTGGAGTCTGCCCATGGTCCAACCATTCCAGGTCTCTCTGCAGAGCCCTCCTACTTTCCAACAGATTGACACATGTTCCCAGCTTGGTGTCACCTGCAAATTTACTGATGGTGGACTCAATCCCCTCATCCAGATCATCAGTGCAGATCCTAAACAGGACTGGCCCCAGCACAGACCCCTGAGGAACACCACTGGTGATGATTCCCAGCTGGATGCAGCACCTTTCACCATTACCCTCTGGGCCTGGCCATCCAGCCAGGTCTTACCCCAGCACAGAGTGCTCCTGTCCAAGCTCTGAGCTGCAGCTTTTCCAGGAGTGTGCTGTGGGAGACAGTGCCAACGGCCTTGCTGGAGTCCAAACAGACAACACCCCAAGCCCTTCCCACACCCACCAGGTGGGTCACCTGGTCACAAAAGGAGACCAGGTTGGTCATACACGACCTGCATCTCCTAAACCCCTGCTGGCTGGGTCTGATACCCCGGCCATCCTGTAAGGGCTGTGTGATGACACTCAGTATAAACTGTTCCATTACCTTACTGGGTACTGAGGTCAGGCTAACTGGCCTATAACTACCAGGATCCTCTTTCCTTCCCTTTTAGTGAATGGGAGTCACACTGGCCAGCTTCCAGTCATCTGGAACCTCCCCAGTGAGCCAGGACTGTTGGCAAATGATGGAAAGTAGCTTCTCAAGCTCATCTGCCAGTTCCCTCATCACCCTAGGATGGATCATATCCCATATTTAGGACTGAGCGCTGAAATGAACATATTGCTGTGATCTCTGTCCTGCCCTGTGGGGCAATTGCATATTTCCATTGTACAATTAGCTATGGTGGGACAGACCTAAGGTTTGGAATGCCGACTGTGACAACACTGCTATTTTTGTCATCTTTTCTATTTGGGCAATCAAGGCAACTGCTCTAATGTGAATTCCTGAAGCTTAGCTCCTGATCCTCACCTGATCCTCTATGAAGAACTTCATGCACTCCTCGCTCTTTGCATTTCATTAACATTCATTGTTGATGCCTGACACTTAGTGGTCATTCTGCACATTATTAAAAAATGTGATAGATGCCATTTTGTAATATTAAAAATGGCTACAGCACTGCATTACATGTTGTGGTCTGTTGTGGTTTTGAGCATTATCTTTCTATAAGCCTCTAGATCTTTTTCACTTGTCCGTCTTTTCAGTTGCAGTAAATAAAAAGCGTCATCTCAGTTATCTTTCTACATAATTGCCCACACACAAACATTTACATAACTTTATGCTTTTTTCTCCAAGTACAGCTTCCCAGTGAAAAAGCCATTGTTATGGTATGTGCTGATATATCTTCCATTTCCATGTCAGTGTTTCTGCCATTCAGACTACTGTCAGAATTTTTAGATTCTGTACCTCATACATTTAACAACAATAAAAGCAGGTTGTGAGAAGTAGAGTGACTTAATTCTTTTAGGTATTTGTTATGAGTAAGACTTTCAAGCAATGGTAGATTTTATTGGCTGCTTATTAATTTTACAGTCTAGTAATATTTCTGTAAATTATTTTGAAATCTCGGTTTCAGTACAGGAATCTCTACAAGCAAGTATGCCAACTTCCCTTGCTTCAAAAGCACAGGAATCTGTAGGAGGCATATCACTGGCCTTTCAAAACATTTCAGCTGTTAGTAGAGTACAAGGTACACCAGACACTTCTGAATTAACAAGAACCTTACCTCAGAAATACAGAAGGAAACAAATGTCAGACGAAGAGATTGAATATATTCAAGTAAGTTTTTTTATTTAGCATTTTCCTACATCTTCTGGTATGGTATTACATAGCAATTCTGTGTAAGAGTGTGCTCTGAATTTTCAGTGATTTTCATAAGCAATACCCAATTCTTAATACAGAAAGTACCCAACTTTCACTTATAGTAGCTTGTGGTACCACTGAGTAGGGAGATTTGGACTTAGAACACATGTGCAGGTAAGCTGGTGATAATTACAGCCTGCATTTACTGCCACCACTACCTGTTTTATAACAGCTGTTTAATATGTAATTTGACTGTGCTGACAGGAGCACAGAAGTCTGTTCTTAGACCAGGAAAGGCTATTACTAGGTGACTAAAGTCCAAAATATTTCTCAAACTAGTTTTATAAGTTATTTATTAATATATTAACTCTTGTATTTCTAGTAGTGGAAGCATTTTATTAAACTTGCCATAAATATTTTCTGCAATACTTGTAAATATGATATTGTACATGAAAGGCAAGAAAAACCTACTTGTGTTCTGGAACAATTCTCAGTTGTAAAAACTGATGATTCAAAAAGGAGAATGCACAAAATATGAAGAATTTGTGAGGTGATTGTAAGTTTGGAATGAAAAGGTGCTTGCAAGGCTTTGCTAAATGGTAAGGACATGTATAATGTAATCATATTAGTAGAGGAAATCAGTTTTCCTTCATGTATGCAAGTAGGCTGCATGTATATAGTAGAAATAAAATTAGTTATTTTCCATAGTAATACATTTCTTGACTTTTTGCATAAGTTTGTTTAATAGTGAGGTAAGTTGTAAAATAATTTTGTTTGGAAAATAATGAACCGAATACTTTTCTGTTTTCTCATTAGAATTGTAATGACTCAGCCTGCCTTTGTTTTTACTTTGCACTTTGGAATCTAGGCAGTGAAAGTTATTTTAAAATTTGTGTCTGTTAGCATTGTGTTTGTCAGACATTTTTAAGGTTAAGAGGCAGGTTTCTCTAGAGAAAGAGACATGGAAGCAGCTCTAACTAGGAAACATTTCCCTTGAAAAAAATGTACCCATGACTGGTAGATGCTGATATCTGACACTCTACACGTGTTCTTATATAGGTAGAAAAGTCAATATTTAAATCAGAAATTAAAACTAGAACTATGTCTCTTAGACTATAACAGTGCAAAAGAGAATTTGATCTCAGTTTTACATTCTATTAATGGAATATATTTAACTGTATGCTTTTTTTTACAGCGTGGAGGTCCGGAATAAATGTAGAAGATAGTTTCGTGGCCATTATTGAAGAATGAGGTATTATATTCACAATAAAGGCATTTCACTAATATTAAAAATTACTATATACTAATAGCTTTAATAAAATCCCATATGATGGGTGAGAAGATCGACTCAACACACAAGATACTGATTTGTGACGAGAATGATTTTATGTTGATGGCTAATAGCAATTGAATATATATTATGTCTGCGCCATTAAAATATTTTTCTAATTAGCCATTTGAAAAGTCAGCAATCTAACAGAGTCATTTTATTTTTCCACTGGTTGAGATCACAAAATCACAGGATGGGTCAGATTGGAAGGAACCACAGTGGGTCATCTTTTCTGACCTTTCTGCTCAAGCAGGGTCATCCCAGAGCACATGGCACAGGATTGTGTCCAGATGGTGCTTGAGTATTTCTAGTGAGGGAGACTCCGCAACCTCTCTGGCAATCTGTTCCAGTGCATGGTCACCTACACAGTTACAAAGTTCTTCCTCATGTCCAAATGGAACTTCCTGGGCATCAGTGTCTGGCCTCTTGTTCTATTGCTCAGCACCACCAAGAAGAGCCTTGTCTATCTTCTTGGCAATTTCCCTTCAAGAACTAATAGACATTGATGAGGTCCCTTCTCAGTTCTATCTCCTCCAGGATGAACAGCCCCAGCTCCCCCTGCCTTTCCTCATAAGAGAGATGCTCCAGACCCCTCATAAAATTTGTTGCCCTCCACTGGACCCACCCCAGGAGCTCCATGTCTCTCTTGTCCTGAGGAGCCCAGAACTGGACACAGCACTCCAGGTGAGGCCTCACCACAGCTGAGTACAGGAGAGGGATCACCTCCCTTCACCTGCTGGCAATGCTCCTCCTAATGCCCCCCAGGATCTCATTGGATTTCTTGGCCACCAGGACACGCTGCTGGCTCATGGACAGCTTGTTGTCCACCAGGACCCCCAGGTCCTTCTCTGCAGAGCTGCTCCCCAGCAGGTCAGCCCCAGGCTGTGCTGGTGCCTGGGCTTGTTCCTCCCCAGGTGCAGGACCCTGCTCTTGCCTTTGCTGAATTTCAGATGGCTCTTCTTTGTCCATCTCACCAAATTGCTGAGGTCCTTCTGAAGGCATGCACAGCACTCGGGTATCAGCTACTGTGCCCAGCTTTGTGTACTCTGAATTTGCTGAGCAGGAATCTGCCCCTTCATCCAAGTCATGGATGAGTAATTTAAACAGTACAGCATTGACCCTTGAGGGACAGGCCTCCACCTAGACCCTGTGCTACTGATTTTGACCCTCTGGGATCTGCCATTCAGCAACTTCTCAATTCACCTCATTTCCGACTCATTCTGTCCACTCTTCCTGAGTTTGCCTATGATGGTGTTGTTGAAATCCTTACTGACATCAAGTAGAAAATACCCAGTGCTCTCCCCTTACCCATCCAGGTAGTTGTTTCCTTCTAGAAGGCAATCAGGTTGGTCAAGCAAGACTTACCTTTAGTGAAGCCATGCTACTATTCCTGATCACCTCCTTGTCATCCACATAGAGATGGCCTCCAGCATGAGGACTGCCACCACTTTTCCGGGGATTGAGGTAAGACTGACTCTCCTGGGTGTCTCACTAGGAATGATTTTACAGGCAGGAAAGAGACACTGAAGTGCTGTTCTTCACAGTTACAGTTTTGTTGATCTTACAGACTAATTTAATAAATAACAGCAAAGCTTGGGCATGTAGGGAAATTAATTTTCAAGTGAGAATTTCTCCAGTATTTACCTCTGATGGCTATTGAGTTGTAAGTACTATATTGCTAGGTAATTGCTCATAATGAAGAAACTATAGAAACAACTATAATTAAGAATTTTCAGTAGAACATAACAAAGTACCTGGGAGCACCCTTTCTAGAGAATATTTTTTTTTTAATTAAAAAGACTATCGAAGAGAGTATACAGAAATTTCCCCGAATGTCAGACGTGAGATCAGGGTCAAACCAGAAGCAACTTCTGGCATGAACTGCTGCCCGTCGCAGCAAACGGGCACGGTCAGGATCCCGGCACGCACCGGAACTGAGGGCCGATCCGTGCGGGAATGGCGCGTGCGCTGCCGCCGCGGCCGGGCCGGAAGCGGCGGGGCCTCGGGGTTAAAGCGCCGAGCAGGGAGGCCGCTGCTCCCAGGCATCCGCGCCGTTCCCACCACACATCCCGCTGGCTATGGATGCGCGGGCCCGCGCCAAGCGCTACGAGAAGCTCGACTTTCTTGGGGAGGGGCAGGTGAGCAACCGCGGCAGGGGCCGTCCTTAGCCCCGGGGCTGCGGTAGCCCGGTTGGGCCCGGCCCGTGTCGCCGCCCGCCCGCGGCGGGATGGGGGTGCGGGGGGCGCCGGGCGGTGCCCAGCCCGGGCCTGAGGTGGGCTCGGCGGCCTCTCCCTCGCGCAGTCTGTCAGGCCCTGCTCACGGCAGCATCTCTCTCTCTGTCCCTAGTTCGCCACCGTCTATAAAGCCAAGGATAAGACGAACAATCAGATCGTGGCTATTAAGAAAGTAAGTGTCAGAATGTCTTCCCAGTGTCTCACCAAGTGACTGGTTGCTCTTGATCTACCTAACGGCTTTTTTTTTTAACCAACTTGATGGAAAATGGCATAATAAGCATTTTATTTCTAGAGAAGTTTGTTTAAATTATCTGATTAACCAGTTTGTAATGCCCACCCACCCCAGAAGAGGGAGTGGCTTTGCTGTGTTTCTGAGTTTCTGAAGGGATGTATACTCTGTGACTTGAAATTCTAATTATTTGTTAGATTTATTCAACAAACAAGCTAACGCGCACATCTTTCCAAACTGCAGACTTTACTGTACCTTGGTAGTGGCTTTTTAATTTTAAATCTTTACTGCTGCTGTGCCGAATTGCCTTCGGTCCAGAATGTTATCCTTTAGGAAGTTCCTTAAAATTTACAGAATCATAGAATATGCTGAGTAAGAAGGGACTCATCAACCTCATTAAGTCCAGCTCTCATCCCTGTGCAGGACAATGCAAGAATCACACCATGTGCCCAAGACAATTGTCCAAACACCTCTTGGTGCCTCATGCCTTGGTGCCATGACCACTTCCCTATGAAGCCTGTTCCAGTGCCCAGCCCCTCTGGATGAAGAAGTCTTTCCTAATATCCAACCTAAATCTTCCCTGAATCAGCTTTATGCTGTTACCTCAAGGCCTGTCATTTTTAGACAAATGGTTTCCTGTATGATTGAATTAGCAAAGCCTGGTTTCCTGAAGCTTTGTCCATTGAGGTTGGCATCTCATGTTGATTCCCTTTCTAATAAATATTGAAGTAGCAAGCAGCATCTCTGTATTATTCCTGTGTCATCTGATCCTGCTTCCATTGGGAATACACCTTCCATTTTTACCTTATATTCAATAGGACATCCCTGTTCAGCCAAGTTGGCCTTCTGTCTCATCTGTTTGACTTGTGACATTCAGGAATTGCCTGATCTTGTGCCCTTAGGAGGTGCCACTTAAGAAGCAGCCAGCACTGATGGAGCCCAGCACCTGCAGAAAAGTCCCAGGGAACTTTACTTACTAGCTCCTGAGCAGCCTGAAGCCTGCTGTCCTCATGTCCAGGGCTGAAGTTCTGCTGGCGCTTTCCTATTGTCAACAGAGATTTTAAACTCAATGGCTTTGTGATTGCTGCAGTCAAGATGACCCCAGTTTCCACTTTGCTCATAAGATTCTCTCTGTTGGCAAGCAGCAGATCAAATAAGGCATCTTTTTGAGTCAGCTCCCTTAGGATCTTTTCCACAAAGTTGTCCAGGTGTTTAGGAATCTTCTGACCCAAGCTGTACCTGTTGTGTGATGCTTCCAGTTGATTTCTAGCAAGCTGAAGTCACCCATAAAGACAAACCAGTTGATTTGGAAGCATCCCTTCGTTCCTTAAAGAAGAATTCAGTGGTGTTATTGTCCTGGCTGGGAGGTGTGTAGCAGACTCCTACAATGACATTCACATTGTTTGTCCCTTATTCCTATCCAGAGGCTCTCAAGTGCACCGTTGCCAACTGTGAGTCCTGTACATTCCAGCCCTTCCATTACATGTGATGCCACCCCTTGCCTCTTTTGTCCTGGGTCGGTCTCCTGGAGAGCCTGTAGCTGCCCAGCAGGGCACTCCAGTCACCAAGTTTCATTTAAGTCAACGATACCAAATCTCTGGGACTGAGTCAAAGCTTTGAGCAGCTCTTGTTTGTTCCTCATGCTGGGTGTATTGGTAGAGAAACATTTCAGGTGTGGTACTTTCTAGCCAACACCTCAGGAGGCAGATTGAGGTGGCCCATTAGTCCTTTCCTCAAGTTTTGACACACCATCCTTCTGATCATCACTGGCGAGCTGGGTATTTTCCTTTTCTCCCTTCCAAGGCAGTTTAAAGCTCTGATAATGAGCCCTGCTAGCTCCTGTGCTAGAACTCTTTTTCCACTCTTGAGAAAGGTACAACCCATCAGGTATCAGTGAACAGATGCTGAATAGATTATCCCATGGCCATAGACCCCAAAGTTTTTCTGATGGCACCAATCTCAGAGCCATATGTCAAGGTGATGGATCTGCCTATTCCTATCAATACTATTTTTTAATACCAGAAGGATTTAGGAAATCACTCTCTATGCTCCATATCCTTCTATCAATTGTCCTGGGGCCCTTTTGAGTCTCTTTGAGTGCCCTCAGTCTTTTATTTGTTACTGGTTGCTGCCAGCTTGAACAACCAATAACAAATAATAGAGGGCCTTACTAGACTGGAGAGTTTTCCAGTAATGTCCCCTATCCAGCATGATAGTTTTTTGATAAAATATGACAGAAGTGATCTTGGATCTCCAACATGTTTGTTTGCGTACAAATGATGAAAGTGTTTACATTGTCATAAAGTGTTTCACTTGTTACTATACTATCTGAAGGGATTGCAGGAAGTTTTTGTGTTAAAAATGGGTCTTCAGCTGTTCTTTTTAAGGGATCAAAATGCATATTTTAAAGTGGGTTCTTTAGTTAAAGACTCAACAAGTTGAATTTTGTCAATAGTAAGTAATATTGTTTAATACACTAATCCCTTTTAGTATTGCAATACTTTTATGGTTGCCACTGGTAGAGGCTGTGGTGAAGAGCATTCTTTGTTTCATCAGAATATTTTCTTAACTTTTATCATCTGGAAATATCAATGGTAGGATTCTGGACTTGATATATCAGCATTAGATGACTGAGACGAAAGGACCTAGAGTCAGCCCAAGTTTACAGCCTATGCTAATTTTACTAGAATAATTCTAAAATAACTGTCAATGACTTGGCTCTCATCTCTCCCTGAGGAGAAGCTCATTAGTGGCATAATAAAGCTTCATGGCTGCAAAGCAGTTTGCATTATGTCTGGTTTTAGTGCCATCATGGCTATTTTTAATAAAAACTAATGCTGTAGAGACAGTTATTTTTAAGGGGGAAATAAACACCAGTTAAAACCAACCCAGCTGGTAAAATGCTTCATTATACTAAAACTCATTCTCTCTTAGAGGAAAAATACTAGAAAATGTATTCCCCACCATCTTAATTTTACTTAACATGAAATATTTATTTTCAGATTAAACTGGGGCATAGATCAGAAGCAAAAGATGGTGAGTTTTAAAATCAATTCATACTGTAGAAGCTGTGCTTTGTTTGCTTTGTTTTTGTGAATTGATACATAAATTTCTCATACCATTGGCAGGCAAAATTGAGCTCAGTGCCTGCTCTAACGCTTAGTAGAGGTTTGCTTCACAAACTGCAGGGACAACCAAAAGCAGCATAGATACCTACATGCATGCTGTATGTATGAATATGAGTATATAACTTCTCAATTTTAATGGAATTCAAACATGAATCTAGCATAGAATAATAGTAATAAATAACAACAACAGCACCGAGTTTAGAATACCTTTTTGTATCAGTACTTCTCTATGTCTTAAATATTTAAGACGAGTGAGAGTATTTGTGTTTGTTTTCAGATGGTTCCTTTGTTCTTGTTTTTGTGATATGTGCAGAGGCACAAATGGATAAAAACAAGATCAAAACTCTGTATCTATGTCCTTTTCATGTTCAGCACTGTAGAGCCTGTGCTGTGACCAGCCCTGTGCTTCTAAGCGTGGATGTGGCAAACTGAAACCAAGTAATCTTGGTTTTCTCTTATCACCTATGTGGTGCAGCAGAATTCTGTGTACAGGCTGCTGTCCTTCAGGACTCCTTCATCAGGTTACCAGATTTCAAGTGAAGAGTCTTTGCTATCAGCTCTCCAGTTCCTTTCTTTTAAAGAAAAAAGTGGTTACTCCTCCTGGAGTCTCACAATTGAGCCGGCTGCCTGAGTCATGATCCATCTGGCCTTCAGTGGCCTAATGGCCCTTGGGGACAGTCATTACTTTTGGCTTCTACAGTGTCTAGCTGTAGATGAAAGATGTTCTTAAAAATAATGATCATATCTCCTTTCCCTGTGTAATTTGATAACATATCATGCTTTTTGGTTTTCATCTAAGACTGTGCCCACTCAAAAGCAGCCTTTGTTAATTTGATTCCAAAACAGGTAATTAAAACAGGCAAAACAAGAATGTGATGTAATCCATGTAGCTTAGCCCAAAACTTTGCTAGTCTTAGCATTGAATGATATCCCAGATTTTAGGAGCAGACTGTTTTTCAGCTCATGTGCAGCATCCTGCATGATATACCACAGGAGCATTTGCTTGCTAGTTTTCATACAAGCCACACATACTAACATTTTTGAAGTAGGAATTGGTACCCTACAGGAATCATGATTTAATACAGCCCCAGTTGGACTGCTGAAGGGCACCATTTGCTCCCTGTTGGCCCTTGATTTTTCCTCTATAAAATCTGCTTGTGAGAAGATTCAAGCAATAGTAAACAGGTTTTAGTAACTCTCTTTTGTGCCTTATATATGCTATAGCACGAACATAGAAAAATACGTGTGTTGTATTATTAGATAATGCTATATCAAAAAGAAAAGAGATTTATTAATGAGGTTTAACAGTATACCTTCTTCTGGAAGTGAGATGTGTTTGTTGAGGAACTGATTGCAAGATGAAACTTTTCTTTAAAATTAAAGCAAGCCTTCCAATACCCTGGAAAAGGTGATTTTTATTTATTTGTTTATTTTGGCTAGGATTTTCCCTTCTTACCAAAATGGAGACGTGTTGCTTTATAATCTAAGCCTGATTACTATGGCGTGAAATGGACTTACTGTGGAAGAAAGTGTGCGCCCACTTTCATTTTGCAGCAATTTTCTTAATTATGGCAATGGCCGTGTTATTTAGCAAATTGTCAAGTATTAAGAGTGTAATTTGTAGTACTAAATCGTTTGTGAGTAGCAGAAGGAGAGGTTTATTTGGAGCTTAATCCAAAGGTTTTGTTTTGTTCTTTCATCTTCTTCTTTCCATCAATGTAGGAATCAACAGGACGGCCCTCAGGGAGATAAAACTGTTACAGGAGCTCAGCCATCCAAATATTATTGGTGTAAGTAAAATAAATGCTAGTTTTAGAATCAATCTTTAAATAATTTCAGTAGTTCAACAATTATTATGGCAAAGTGCCTATTTCCATAACAAAGGCAAAGTATTTTTTTAAATCCTTTTAGTTTTCAGCTTGGGCCTACATACATATTAATGGTGAAAGAATAGTGAAAATGTAGATTACTTGATTTTGCATCTCTGATAGAGTTGCCAGTGAACACAGTACTGAATTTACCTGATTGTTTGCTTCATATGGAACTGCTGACAGTCAAAAAGCAGGCTTTTTAAAGCAATGGTAAAGGGGAAGTCATGTGGCTTTTTAGTCATGTGCTTATTTTAGCACACAGATGTGATGTTTAAAATCTCGTTTGGAGGGAGTAAAACGTGTATCTTTCAGTTGCAGTTGCATTTTGGTAGATACCTACAGATACATGACTGGAGATAATCACATTTGACACTTTCTAATTATCACTGAGCTAACTTTAAAATGTCTTTAAATACATGAAACATAGATTTTCCATATACTTTTCAAGGTGGAAATGTGGTTCTCTTCTGGATTGTGAACCTACTTTCAAAGTGATTGTTTTAGCTATTGAGTTTAGAGAATGTGCAGAGGACAACTAAAATGGCGAAGAGATGGAGCATATTCTTTATGAAAAAATGAGGAATTCATCACTTTGGAGGGGGAAAAGCTGGAAATGGGGAGGTCTGTAAAACCAAGATGATAGGTGATGTCCATGCAGAGCTGTTATGTCCAAACCCCATTGTCCTAGAAGTAAGAGATCCATTTAAAACCTATTGGCAGCAGGAGTGGAAATTGTACTGCTTCACTCAGCATGTTGCCATGGGCCGTGTAGAAGCAAATTGCATCAACAGTTAAAGAAAGCTAGACAAATTCAGGAGTTCCATAAGCAGGTTCTAAAATCAACACCATGTTGTGCTCCTCTTAGTAGTCCTTACAAAACTTTTATGGGTTTTGGGACTGTAAGGGGCACAGTCGCTGCTATTATGAACTATTCAAACAAATATCTTGCAATTGGCCAGTTCATGTGGTCATCACACTGAGACTAAGGAATGAGCTGCACCAGGGAGAACATACCTTCCTCATCTTGAAGGAAGAATACCAGGCTAGATGATCTCTTGCTTTTGCTCTACATCACGATTATGTTATCTCAAATTAGAAATTGATTGTGTCATTACACAGCTTCATCCTAAGAAAAGGCTGTTTGGATGTTCTCCAAAGAGTTTTACTTATCTTGGAAAGCTAGCTACAAAAATGAGTGCACATCTAAAAATATCTGAAGCTAATAAGCTTAACACTTAAAATTTCTAAATACTGTATGATTACAGGAAACAGATAGACAAAGCTGAATCCATGGGCAAACTTAGTCTTGTCTCAATAAAGGGTAGGAATTTCAGAGAACAGCAAAGTTTTGAAGACAAGGTGTGCATTGCATTATCTGTTGTAATTAACATGATAAAGTTAATTCTTCCTCTTTTTTCCTATCTCCTGAAAGGAAGGGTAATCATGTAAAACGTTACTTCCGTACTTAATGGGGATTTTTTCTGGTTTAGAAACTGAGTTAAGAAGCTAAACTGAGTAAGAATTTTTGTGTTATAAGTCAAAAAACTTAAACCAGTTCTCAGTAAGCTGAAAATCCACGTGCAGACTACAATGGTGTTGAATTTCAGAAAACTGGAAAAATCAGAACATGCTTAATCATAATGTATTTTGTTTTGCAGCTTATTGATGCATTTGGACACAAGTCAAATATTAGTTTGGTGTTTGATTTTATGGAAACAGATCTAGAGGTAAGATTTAAAATATTTCTTTATTATTTCAGTATCTTAAGATGGTTTATGAAAGTGCTACTTTAACAGGCTTATATTTGCCCATATTAGAAAGGTGATTTTTATTATGTCAGTTGATGAAGATCATGCCTTAAAAGTAGCTTGAGTAATTTCACTTTTTTATGAGTTCTCATTTGATTTTAAATATTTGTCAGCATGATCTTAAAGGAACAAATTGTGTTTACTGTGTTAGTTTTCTGGAACTCCAGTAAGAGTATAGAACCTCTAGCACAGATCATTGCTTCTTGAATGCAATTGATAAGTGTGTTCATGTGTGATACTAAAATAGAGACGAGCTGGTAGTAAAATCACGTGCACTAAAATATATTTTCAAATGTAACAATGCTAGGTTATTGCAAGTCAGTAAGTTACAGATACAGGCTTGCTGAAGTTTAGATGAATGCAAGACTTGAAAAGGTTTTTGCTAATAGAAGTTAGCAATGAATAGACTTCTGGAATGTTCATTCTGTTTACATAGTAGTTATGCAAAGTTTAGAGATGAAGAAGATCGGTGGACAAATTTAATACTCCTGTACTGCATGATGCTGTTGTTTGCAGTCTTTAAACTATATTGTGGTATCACTCGGGCTGCCTCTGAGACTGCTGCCTGTTGTGATTAAGCATGTGCTGCATATATGAAATTTGTGCAGTCTTAGCTCTTCTGTAACTCAGCTTATGGAAGGCTATTACTGAACAGGACCAGTAGTATTAATAAACAAGCTTTGGGGTGTTTGCATTGAATTTTAATGTTAAAAATCAAAGAATGTAGAAAACTTAAGTAGATTTTTTAAAACACAGTAAAGTGGCCATACCCCCTGGTCCTTTTGGAAATAGAGGAAACAATTGTACTTTAAAATATTCGTTGTTTAGGTTGCAAAGAGAAAGAAGGAATAAGTGGAGATGTAATTTCAAGTTTACAGACACGTTTGTCATTTGTATGTGTACATCTTTGTCCTGGAAGTTTGGGCATCAACATTGAACTGAGATTAAATACTAAACTTCTGTTTCCCACATATTTTTTCATTGTCGGGTTATGCAAAGTTCACATAAGCTATCTAGAACCCCCCATTTAAATTTCTGATCTCCAGAACTGACCTACCTTTCTGGAAAAAGGGTGGAATGGTAGAGAATATGTGACTGCCAACTTGAAGCCTGTCTTAAAGGCTGGAGTAACTCTTGAGCTGAAAGAATGGAAATAAGTTTATTTGTGTGCTGAGTTTTACTCTGAATAACACTTTGCAGGTTATTATAAAGGATACAAGTATTGTGTTGACACAGTCTCACATCAAGGCATATATGCTGATGACACTTCAAGGATTAGAATATTTACATCAGCATTGGATTCTGCACAGGGTAAGTATGTGCTAAATTGACAGCCTTCATCCTGCAACAGAAATCACATTGGGTGGATTTAGAGTTTAAAGCCCAATGAAGGTAGTTTTGGAATTCAGACATTCTCATTCCATAAGCATTCATATTTGCTGCTTTGGAGACATAATAGCAGTACCAGAAATGTTAAGATTTACCGATGTGATTATGACTTTGATACTTATATAAAAGGTTCTTCAGTTAGATGTGACTTTTAATTATCACTGTAAACTGGATCTGCCTGGGATGGATTGGGCTTTTTTAACAGCAGCTGAATTCTTGAGGCTTTCTCCTTTTCTATCAGGTAGTGTCAAGGCTTTCTCTTTTTCCCGCTTTACCCTTGCCCTGATAAATAGGATTGAGGCAAGAAGCAGGGAGGTGACACAGCCAGGGCAGCTGACCCAAGCTGTCCATAGGCATACTGCCTGCCATGTAATGCTTTGCTCAGTAGTAAAAACTGGGATAGAGGAAAAAAGGGCAGTTTTGGTTTCCAAGCTGACTGGTGTTTGGAGACTGTGTATCACTCTCGTTTTAGGAGGTGATGAAATATTTCCATGGCCTTGCTTGTTTGCTTGGATTTTTAGTTCTTTCCTTCACCTGTAAAACTGCCTTTATACTGCTCTTAGAGTTTTCTTGCTTTTGATCTTCCCTGTATTGCTGAAGGTGGTGGGTGGGATGGGAATTTAAAGAGCAAATGGCTGTGTTGATATTTTTCTGTTTGTCAGAGGTCAACCCACAATACACTACTGCTGTATTAAGCTATGTGACTTCTGTGATTTCTGCCGTTATTTAAGCACTGGCCCAGTCTTTTTATTATTCAGTAGGCAGCTAAGCAGATAACTGCTATACCTGCAGAAAAGGTTAAACCTCTCAAGATGCTTTTTCAAACTCTGCAGCTTAAATGTGTTAATGTTCAAATGGGTCTGTCTTGCTATGATTTTCATATATGATGAAATATGTCTTTCCTGGGGATTTTAAAATTTTTTGCTCACAATGTAGAGTTTAGGTTAGACTAAAGTCTTCCATTTTACAATACTGTTACGACGTGTCTGCCAGGAGATTCATTATATGTCTGTTTTTATCAATACTGCCAAATCTCTCTTTTTTCTGTACTTACAGGATCTTAAACCAAATAACTTGCTGCTAGATGAAAATGGAGTTTTAAAATTGGCTGACTTTGGCTTGGCAAAGTCTTTTGGAAGCCCAAATAGAGTTTATACTCACCAGGTAGTAACAAGGTAAGCTACTCTATTTTGTTTCTTACACAGGGATTGTTTAGTTGTTTTGTAGGTGTTTCTTGAAATGTGTCATGTCAAATCTCCATATTCAGAGTGGCATCTGCTCGTGTGATGTGGCAAGAGCTGCATAAAAAAACTACAAGGAAGCGTTGTTTAACGAAGTCTCTATAAGACCTGCTAGAGTATGTATCTGTGAGGGTGGTTCTCATATCTGTCAAAATTATACTCTTTTGAAGTGTGTGGAAATAGTATGTATCTGCTTATAAGCCTGGATTTTGAAGCAAGACAACTGCTACTTTCTGCTAATCATGAGAACATAGAACCATTTTTGGAGCTGGTCACATTACCTCTTTTGAGACAAACACTTGAACCAATTACAATATTTATAAATTTTTTATGCCATGCTTATTTAAGATATGCTATGAAAAGCAGGGCTGCAATAATGTGCAATGTTTTACTTTCTGACTGCTGGTGCTAAAACTATTCAGGCAAATCTGGTTTAATCTTTATTCAAAAGACAGGAATTCTACAGTATCAAATGCAGTGTCATTTCATTAAACTTGATTGTTCTTAGGCAGTGTGAGTAGTTGTTTCAAAACAACAAGGCTCATTTTGCATAAAAGTAGTCTCTATGCTTAGGTCTGTTGATATGGAGATTGTTGGAAGATAGGAGGAATTCTGTCTCACTGTGTTTCATTCAACATAGAATTTTAAGAAAGTTTCAGTTTACCTGTATTTTAAGAACTTTCTTCCTTGCATGTCTGCAGTTCAATACTTGTAATCAGGTCAGTTGAAACTGCAGTTCATCTGTGGTTGTATGTGACCCTATGGTGAGATGTGCAAAAATTTGTTCATTCTTTTTCAAACAAAACAGTTTGCAGAATACAGCTCTTCAATATTTGAAAAGTATATGGGCAGAATCCTTTTTTTAACTTTAGCATTGCTACAATATGTAGCATTTGATATGAGCAAAGCTAGGTAATTCTTCCAAAATGTGTTTTCTTTTCAGGTGGTACCGAGCCCCAGAACTATTGTTTGGGGCTAGAATGTATGGTGTTGGTGTTGATATGTGGGCTGTTGGTTGTATTCTCGCTGAATTGCTTCTCAGAGTAAGTATTGAAGCGTAAGCATTCTGTATTTGCTCTTCCATTCACTACAGCTTTTTATGGTCTTCTTCTTCCTGCTGAAAGCAGAAGGTGAGCACAGGCTTGAAGAAACTTTCCAAAAGCTTGTTAACTGTAATGAAAGTGGTTTTTTGGAATAGACTGAGACTGCATAAACATCACAAGCATTGGAAGTCTTTAGAAATAGCTGAGTAAACGCAGTCTTGCCTTGGGAGAGGTCAAGTAGGTAACTCTTGCAATTCACAGACACCTGTTTTAGTTCACTACCCTTCTAGAAATGTAACATCATAGATACATGCAGCCCCTTATACCCTGTTCCACAATTATTACCACCAGTAGCTTAATTGTGGGTTTATTCGAAATGAAGGGGAGACTAATGTTTTTCTAAACTGCGGTTTGTTGACAATACTGGAATGAAGCAGAACGTTAATATCAGGATAATCCTATGGTACTCCTCAGGGTGGTACACAAACGTAATGGTCCTTGAGTATTTTCCACTGAAGTTTATTATGCAGCTCTGTGGGGAATACAATAAAGTGTGAAGGGAGCAGTGGAGGGCAGGGATATAGACACAGCTGAAGGCATGAAATATAATTTATTTTCTATGGCTAAGTGGCTTCTGCTTGGTTTCTGCACCTTTAATGCTTTTGTGGCCATATCTTAATCAGACTGGAGAACTTTCTGCGTGAAAACACCTTGAAAGAAACCTTCTGCCTTGATTGATCACACCAAATAGATGTGCTGGTTCAATTTGATTGGCAGTTCGGATATGGAAATGTACAGTGGCTTTTTAAGCAGCGCTGGTGATGGGTACATAAATATGCATTAGACCTGCTAAAGTTGAGTACATATAAGCAAAGCTAGTAAGCCAATAATTCTTGAATTCAGTTGATTCTTTGGTTTGTCACAAAACAGTAAGTGTATTATGGTTCAGTTTTTATCACTGTGATGTTTTGAAATGTATGTGTCCTTTTTCAGGACAATGCAACTTCTGGGAGCTTTTTATGAAAGCAGTTTATATTCAAAGGGCTTTCATGATGCCACAATTAATATGCTGTCTACGAGGGATATCCATTATGTTTTTTTCTGTCCTAATTAATTAAACACTGCCTCTAATTCTTCATAAATTTGCGTTGATCACCAAATTTCTTTGTACTTGCATTGTGTGCCTGATGCGTGAGCTAAAAGTTGGTCTGGGTAGATATCCCCTTTTCAGTCTTCTGCTTTATTTAAATAACATGTGACACTGATCAGTTTTCTATCCTAGTGAGTCTCTGCTCTTCCTCATGATTTCATTTCATAAGGTTGACTTGTGTAATCCAGTTATAATTCACTTTAAATATCTATAAAACCTAACTCCAGAGAACAGGTGGTGAAAAGATTACCATGACCATCTGACTTTAGGCTGACAACTGAGATATAAAACCTTTTCTGTGTTTAGTAAATTTCACATTAATATGGTTGTGGTGTAATCTTATGCTTAAGCTATCTGCTGTCAAGTCAATGATACCAAGCCTGGGTTCAGGAAACCTGTAGAATTTGTTTGAGCATAAGTAGAATGCCTCAAATATCCATTGTACCTCTTTGTGGGGAGATGGTATACAGAGGATTTTTGCCTTGCAATTTTGAGGTATCACTCAAAGCTTCTTTCTAAAATTAAAGTTCAGAAGTTAATTCAATCAAATGCCATGTCCTTCTTCCAGGTTCCCTTTTTGCCTGGAGACTCTGATCTTGACCAGCTGACAAGGATATTTGAAACACTGGGCACCCCAACGGAAGAACAATGGCCTGTGAGTCTTTTTGTTTAATGGACTGACGTTGGTTTTACTTGATACTCTCTGTTTTAGCTTTTGAAATTAAATTGTTAAACTAGAATACTTGAATAGATTTTTTTCAGAAGGCAGTTGCTTCATCTCACGAAGTAGCTGAGATTTGTTGTTTCTCTTGGCAAACCTCTGGTCAATGCCATCAACACTTCTTGATTTCCTTTCTGAGTGCAGTTTCCCATGGCTACTGATGCAAGAATATTGTTGCTGCTTAATGTTTTTGAGATGCTTGCTTAATTGGCATGCTTTAACCTGGAAGGCTTTAATCACTTACAGAAGTAGGAACCATTTATAGGGACCTAAGTTGGCCTTGGTAAATTAGAGTTTGGGACAGTAAGAAACACAGACCAACATCTTTAGGGATAAACAATTTGCCTCGACAATGATCCTGAAACAAATACAAATTAGTAGTAGAATTTTCTCTGAGATAATAGCAAATTCAGTAACAGCAGGCCAAACTTACTGTCAGGTCTCACAATGACCTACCTAACCATGGTTATTAAACAGAGAGACAGGAAGTGGGACATAATGTCTGATAAGCAACTTGTACCAGCTGCCAGGCACAAGGAGTCCTGAATTCTCTGATCAGGCTGTTGTCTTCTGTTGTTGATTTGTGGAAGCACTTGCTAGATTTGTTCACCTCTGCTCCCTTTCCATGCAGCTTTTCCATATTATAAAAGGTGCTGGAATGCTATGGTATATGATGACAAAATGGAGCTGTAGCCAAATGGACAACTGCTGTGTGAGGCACTACTAGCTCCCCACATTTGTGATATTTCTCCAGGATTTTAAATGGAACACATGAAGGTTTTTGCAATGACACTTCTGCTTCCTTTGGAGAGGAAGATTTAAGATTGGCTAACACAACAAAGACTGCATTCCCAAGTTGATTTCCAAATGCATACATTTTAATAATTGAAACTTTTACTATCAAGAATATAGCTGATTGAACCCGTCTTTGACTTTGCGTTAATATTTTATTTTACTTAGACAAACTTGAAGTGTGACAACTAAGGCTTTAAATACTTAAAACACTTCAAAAGCATTATGTTTGTGTAATTGTCTGTTACAGTTGTCTGTGTAATTTTCATGCTAGAATATGAATACAGTGGGATTGATCTCATACTTAGAGGACAAAAAAGGTATACACAGTTAATATTTTGTTTAACTGCTTGGTGCATGTTTTCCTTCCCTCCTCCCATTGTCCATATAAAGTTTCAGTTGTGCTTTTAAAATCAAAATGCACATGATGTTCAGCTAAATTTTATTAACATAGAGAAGGTGAAGACTGACTCGTCTATAAATGTTTTCCCTCCCACCGTATCAGTTCACTAAAGGAAGTTTTATTTCATTTGTCTGACCCAGTCTAAAATTTTTTCATACTTCCTTAAGCAGTTTTTCCTTTCGGACTGGTCACAAGTAAAGCAAGGGAAAGACCGATCATTTGAGAAGTTGTTTCAGTATGTAACAGTTATTTTAAAAGGCTTTTATGACCTACTATTCCTATATTTGTTTTGTTTCAGTGACCAAGTATTAGCAATGTGTTCTGAAACCAGAAAAAGAGTTGCTTCTGGTAAAAGCCATATGAAGTTCCCTTTCTGTGAAAAGCTGAACTCTTTCTAGAGGAGAATCATACATTCAGTTTTTGGTCTTTCTAGGGGATGACAAGTCTTCCAGATTATGTCACGTTTAAGCCTTTCCCTGGAATGCCACTTCAGCATATCTTCAGTGCAGCTGGTGATGATCTGCTCAATCTTCTTCAAGGCTTATTCACGTTTAATCCTTGCACCAGAGTAACAGCTACTCAGGTATAGTACAATTGGTTTCTCTCCTAATGTTCATTAAACTACTTTTAATATCAGATAAATGTGTTTTGAAGCCAGTAAGCCAGCTTTGAAGTGAACCATCACATGAATTACTAGAAACGTAATTCCAGTGTTTTAAAGAGAGGACTGTAAAAGGCATGGATCATCTCCATTCCTAGTGTAGAATCAAGGTCGACAACTAAAATGTGTATGAGCCACGACCTTCTGATAGTCATATTTGACATGCTAAATTCAGTCACCTAAAACTTGAAGGTTAAGTCTTAACATAGCTTATCTTTCTCCCTGGATTTCAAAGGTTTTTCTCCTTACTTCATCTAGTATCTTCTTCAATGTTTTTTAAACGTTTATGGTACTTTTTAAACATAAAATTCTGTGGTGACTAACCATCATTCTTATCTAATTATCCTTTTCCATGATACTTTCAATTTCACTACTCCCTAATGGGGAGAAATAAAGGACTTTGAAGAAAAATCTTGCAGAGTGTTTTAGTTTGCAATACAGATTTCTGTGATGAGGAAGATACATCAGTTGGCAGTTAGAAAACTTTTTTTATGTATGTCACTTTATACTGATAGGGAAGCCCACAAGAAACAGCTGTCCCCTTAGGACCAGGACTTCCTCATTGCTGGTTAGATCTGAATCCAGGAGGTTAGTGCATGTGTTACGTATCTTTTTACTAGAAGACTCTTTCAGAGTAAGAATATTCAGTGTAATTTTCCAGATAATTAGTTCTGCTATGCTTGAGACATCTCTGTGGTAGTTCATGAAGTATTGTAGGATATTGTAGGATAGTGATTTGAATATATATTACTCTTTTAGTCTAAACCTTTTATGACAATTCAGTTTAAGACAAGAAACAATTTGTGCTTACTGTATTGGTTTCATTTATAGCTGACATTGAATATCTTGTAACTGGCATGAGTAATGATAGTACCTAAGAGGCAACCACTTTTTGTTAACCACATCTCATGTTCCCTAAAATTTAAAGTAAAGTATATAGTTCCACTACATGAAACCAATCTAGCTGACTAGTGTTTGTCTTCTGCTATAATACGAGTGATGTCTTTCTCACAGTTTACAGGGTAGAAACAGCTGACAAAACAGATGTGGTGTCCAGATCTTGAACCTGATCAAGACTTCAAAAATATTCCTTTAATTTTTCTTTATTCTTACATTCTTTTTTATCCTCATCTCATCTGATCTGTCTAGTCAGAATGTAAGCTCTTCAGAGCTAGAAGCCACTTACACAAGACTACTTACAAAATCTTGTTTTGTCAGGATGTCTGAGCACTAGTTAAAAATAGGAATACACAATTGTCCCTTGCTTTACAGATCCACGTGGGATGGATAGTAATTGCGAACACAGCCTTTATTTGCCCCAAGACCACTCTGTAGTATAAAATGTTCAAGTAATTTTTAAGTCCCAGTTAAAAGTGCTTCACTTCATTCTCTTTATAAATGGCACTTCATACTAATTACTTGTTTCTTTTTCTTCGATTATCATTAAGGCATTGAAACAGAAGTATTTCAGTAACCGACCAGGGCCCACTCCAGGAAATCAGCTGCCAAGACCCAACTGTCCTGCAGAAGCTGCAAAGGAGCAACAAAATGCACTTTTAAATTTAAAAAGGAAAAGAACAGAAGGAATAGATCAAGGTAACTTTGTAGTATGTCACCAATTGTAAATAGGAGCTATGTGCTCAGAGAGAATGGATGCTTCTAGTGTTTTAGAAGTAAAGCTCTCTAAATAAACTAATTCCCTTGGTACTGGCTGAAGCCCTTTAATGATATATGGTTTGGAGTCTTAGTTCTGTGTTCTAACAGAATTAGCTCAAGAATGGCTCTTCAATGATGCTTAGGAATCTATTAGAAGAGATAACCCTATTCCATTAATTTCTGTAATGGAGAGTGGTACTCCCCAGTAAATTATAGGCTATTATGATGAGCCTTTTCTTTTCCTGACACATCTTACTCAGGTGGAAGTAATTTAACTTTGCACCACTTAAAAAGAGAGAGTCTGAAACATAGCATGAAATTCTATGTAATGACAGACTGGAGAGTGTAGATCAAATTCAGAGGAGAGATTTCTGCTCACTCTGTCTTAAGGTAAGGAAGTTAACTATTAAGACCACTCTACGTAAGGAGCACTAAGCACACTTCCATGACCCACCTCCAGTCTTCTCCAGACAGAAGCATGTATTTCATAACTTTGTGGCAACAAAAGTCCTCAGGACTCAAGACCTGTATCTGGCACTGAATTTCTCAGGCCTTCTATTATGGAAGTAAATACTGTTCTTAAAATTGGAGTTGGTCTGCTTAACAGCTGCAATATCCTGCAATATGCTGCACTATGCAGGTGATAGCTGTCAGATTAGCGTCAGCTCTTTGTTATTGACAATATGAGACTCAGTATTAGTATGAGTGATTTTTTTTTTTTTTTTAATGGAGCTACTCCCATGAAAGTATATTTCCTCATGAGTTCAGAGAGACATCTCCCTTATTAGGTTTCATCTTATATTTTAGGCACTTTGAATTGTTGTTTCTAAGTCTTCATCAAATTAGAAGTAAAATACATTCGGTTCACTACTTTAAGTTTTCAATCTTAGAAGAAAAATGTCATCAGCTGACTACTTGCACACTGTTTGCTAACTCCAATACCAGGAGTCACCTGGCATGTGGGAACTTGTCAACTTACAATAGTGTAGGCAATTAATTTAAGCATTTTAGCTGCTTTTCCAAGGAGCATGTGAGTGTTTGTGATAAGTGTTTGGGAGTATACACGCTAAAATACATTTGTTAACTAAAGGACAAGAAAAAGAGAGAAATGTTTCCTTGATTTCTTTGACTTAATAATTTGAATTCATGCATTTGACAATGGGCAGTTTCCAGAGCTGGATCAAGCTGGAACAATAATTGCTTTAACATTTTTCCAAAAGTTGCATCTTCAAAAAGAAGAAATCATGCTTCTGTATAAATGCTTGGAGTTTTGAGATTGGCTTTAAATGAGGCATTAAGGATGTCAGCATTACTTTTTGAGACCTTTGTGTATTGGTATGAGGAGCAATATAATTTCTACCAGCTGGAAATGGTGACATTATATATTTTATAATGTGGATTTTCCATAATGTTCTGTTACTGCTTTTAGTTGGGCTGACAGAACCAGAAGGTTTCAAAGGTAGTTCCTCTGATGCCAACAAATGTAAAGGAGAGAACCAATGCTAGAGCAAATCTGCTGCCCTGGATTTTCATTTGCTATTCTTACATGGCATTACTGTCTAAATTTAAAATCCTAATAGATTCGGAAGAATAATCCTTTGGTCTTGGTTTAAATAAAAATTTGAAGGATAACATTGCTATAGGGGTGAAAATGTGCAAATGTAATATATAAAAAAAAAAAGTTGCATTCCCTGAAATTCTTAGAATGGCCTTGCAGCCTGCAGAGCACATTTCTCTAGCCCAGCTGAGGTAGCACTCCAGAACTTGGCAGAATAGACTGAGTGCTCACTAATGGGTATTCTCTTCAAAAATATTGGTACCGGGAGCTGACTACGGGCATAAATATATATGTGCTACTTTTCCATAAGAACAAACCCCTATAGCCTGTGGGGTGTGTTCACCAAACTTAACTATTTCTTAGAAAACAGCCTCTGTTCTCAGGGGAAAACAACACTAGATGCATGACTGCCTGTGAAAAGTAACCATGTATGCTCTGTATCTACTGCTACCACTTATTTCTGATCAGTGAGGTTTGTGGAGGCACTGATTCTATGATGATGTAACTGCCCATCTCTTCTTTGTCACTTAACCAAAAGCAGCACTGCTTCCCCAGAGCACCCATTTCCCATCCTATTAATAAGCATTCTTACAGAGCTGTAGCGACACAAAACAGGGATTATAAAGAGTGGTACACTAAAGTTTTTCCTATGTTAATTCAACATAAGGAATCTAATATCAAAACTATTGGTCTGGAAAAACCAAAAACATTCTGTTCATATTTAAGATTAAGAATTTGTCCTGGATTTGACAGCACGCAAGAAAAATCCTTAAGTGTGTGTGTGTGTGTGGTGGGACAGGTTTAAGCCTTAGAACAGCTTGCTTTTCTTGGGTTCCAAAGCATAATTAGGTGGTTAGCTTTTCATGCCAACAGTTGACTGGTTAGGTTTTTATATGAACAAAGAGAAATATTTACATATATCTTAAATGCAATTAAAACAGAATTTGTGACTTTTGGAAAACCGTACTGATGGAAGTGAACTTTGATTCTAGCCCTCTGTCATAGATTTGTTAGAAAATGTCATCATGTACGCCACTGTCATAAACAGCATGTAGCAGTTAAGAGTAGATGTATCTTGAGAATATCTTGAGAAGGGGGCTGGACCTCTATGCTTTGCTAACAATGTGATTTACACTTTTCAGGATTACCAAAAAAGCTGATTTTTTGATCGCTGTGGATGGTGAATGAAAATGAGTGAAAATGCCCCAAGTCCTAGCCATGGATAAAATGCTCTAATAGTTGCTGGATGGTTATTTTTAAGTATTATATTATGTAAAATAATAATTTACTATTTCATTACTGACACAAAAGTTTCGCTAACCCTTGTTTTTACAATAAAAACGTTCTTGAGAAACAAAGATTACTTTATCTGGTTTGCTGTCTTGTCCTTCGAGTTGTGCTCTGAGACAACTGTCAGAACTGCTTGCAGACTACAGATGTACACAGACTAGTTTTGCAGAACCTCTGTGCTGAATCACATCCTATCCTGTACAGATATATCCTAAGGATGAAAATGGCAAGTAGCATTTTCTTCTCACATGCAACTTAGATGAACATGACTGTCTTCCAGATCTATAATAAAAACGTATCCCTGTAAGGAAAGGGATACAGAGGATTTTTTTTTTGTTCCAGTTAGTAGGCTCAAGTATAAGTTTGCATATGCTCTCTCAGCAGTCATGCATTAAGACTTCTGCAAAGACACATCCACTGCCTTGAAAACAGTATAAAGTGCAGATTGAATGTGACTTGTTTGGAGGGTTTTTTCCCTATTCCAATCTTGCAGGAGATGTTACTTGAGAACATAGAAGTACCGTTTCCTTCAAAGCCTTGAAGATTGTCCTGAGAGACAGAGGAGGAAGATCCAGCTGGGGAAACTATACTATGCTAGTCCTTCTGTCAGCCTGTGTCTGTAGAACAATCTATGGTGCAGACACTGGACTCAGCTTTGCCTGAATTCTAGCATGGAGAGGTAGCGAAGTTTCTGCTGGGTAACCAAACTTCTGCAGTGGAGAGAAGCAAGCTTATATATGCTGTTACTGCATCTTACCTCTGTGCCCACTGCTGTTGTATAGTGAGTCTCAGGGATACCTGCTGAGCTATTGTCATCTTTCTGCCTTTGAACCACATTCAACATTCTCTTTTCTAATTTTGCTGCAATTGCAGTAGTACAGACTTTGAGGCTTGTAGAGGAACAGCAACCATCCTCTTGCTCGTGTGTTCCTTCATTTTGCTGCTACTTGAGCTAATGTAAAGTATAAGGCCTCGTAAGGGAGAAGAGTTAGTATTTTCTCAGTAGCCTAGTGTGTTCTGTATTGGTTGTTGGCAGTTGAGAAATAAACCGATTTCCTAAGATCTAATTGACAGTGTAGAGAAGTTTTATCCATTGGCATTAGTTGTATAACTTTTTATTGTCTGTTTACTCAAACATCATCCTCCTCATTGCAGGCTAGAGGATTAAGATAACTACAGTCCTGCTTCTCATTGGCACAGGTTCCAAAATACATCAGTCTAAATAGGGAAGAAGGATTTAGGAGTACTGTAAACTGTTTTGCATTTTATTATCTAGTGTAACTTTCTAACTGCTCCTAAAAGCCTGGAAAACTTCAGCGCTTTAAACAGATATAGTCACTGAAAAATGCAGTATCCCTGCTATTGGGTATAACAGATAAGGTTTGCACGACAGTGACAATCTTAAGTATTTTGTCAGTTCGGCTTTGGGAAAGAAACACAGTTTCTTTCTTGTTAAAAAGCTGTATCTGTCTAGACAATATCCTTCCCTGAAGGAAATCTTTCGCCCTAGACAAAGTAGCAATCCTCTAAGCTCCTACTGGCAAAAGTTGTAGAGTAGGTATCAAATTAGATGGGCAGTCAGTAAATTAATGTACAGAGTGTGGTTACTGTGCTCTGTAAGAGTGGGCTTGAAGTGTGATGTGCTAAGGCCTGAGCAGCAGTCCTCAGCTAGAGCTGACTTACAAGATGAATCCTGGGCATTAGGTGACTAACACTACCAGAATTGTTTAGCTAAAAACAAATGACTGAGATCTTTATGCCAGCTGTTTATGCCAAACTGGTTGCATTAGAAACCTTCACATAACCTTGTGCAATTATCTGCAAGAAATGTATCATTTTAAGGAATTTTCCCAACTGGTGTTAATAGAGGTTTATTTGTAGGGTATTTTAGGGAAAACCCTCCTAGCCAAAACCTGGCCTCTGGCCACGCCCTGACCTCCAGCTGGATGGGAAGTATGCCATCAGACCCAGATGCTTCTGCACTACAAATATAATCAAGACACTTTGACTTGCTGATTTGGACCTATAAATCTGGACCCCCTTTCAGGGTGAATTTGGAGATTTCATCTACAAGTGGATGCACTGCATAGGATTTTCCCAATTGCCAGGAAGGGTTTTCCAGGCCTTCACTGCAAAATGGACTTCCCCAGCAATTTCATACTCTGGATGATGGTAAAGTATTTAGGTAATCAATGATGTATCTTTCTAAATCATTGTCCTTTCTCTTGTGTGGTAATGATTAGGTGCATTACCTTGCTTATTTTTGCATTTTGCTAAAGCTGAGCACATAGTAAGCTTTACTGTTTTATTGAAAGTATCATTTTACTTTTGTGTTACCTTAATTCTCTCAGTAAAATAAGACTGTTTTTTCATTGGTGTCTGTGTCCTTTAAATTGCCCCCATCAACTGGCAAAACAAAGTGAGAGGGTATTTTGTGACCAAGACTATTGTCTTGTATGCATGCCTGCCACAGCAGATGCTCACAAAGTACCATTTTTTATATAATAGAAGTTCAAGACCTGTTTCCATCCAGCTCCCATGCAGCAATTTGGACTATGCTCTGTATGTACAATTGGGCCCTGTTCTATACAATGATTGTGTGCAGTAAGTCTTGTTTTCAGTTGAGTTCAGCTGAATTGTTTCAGTTGAATGGAGCTGAGTAAAGCTACCTGAGTGAGGGACTAAAACAGCCTTGCTCTTAGGGATAGTGTACACAAATAAAATGTATATGCATCACAGAGTAAAATAAGATTAGCAGTAAGCCCAACATTCTTTTCTTCATCTTCGGCTTTCAGATGGTTTCATTTAACTTTCATGACAGGTCAGAACTCTGGAAGAAATATTTGGGACTTGGGGTGAGTATAATATGCAGTCACACAATTAGTCATCTAAATAGTAATTTGTAAGCTTTTTATGTTAATCATGCTTTAGCATTGACAGTCTGTCTCTAGTCACACCAACTTACTGAATATGCAGCTGCTGCAATCTATTTGGCTTCTGTTCAGAACCACAACAATCAAGCACAGTTTGTCTGGAGAATGCAATGTGCATGCTTGTGCAAAACTCTCAGTTTTGCACCTTCAGTTTTGCACCTGAGCAGACAGGAACGTAATGTAAATGCCTTTTCCCTTGGCTTGAGACATTTCTTCTGCCTTTACCATCTTTTTATCATGAGTTACTGCTGTTTCTTCCTGAAAGGTTAATTCTCCTATTGCAAACGTGATGGCTTTTACCTCAAGACTTGATGGAATTTGAATGACTTCTATGCATTTTACTGGTATGGTTTATGATTAGAACTGGAATATTGTTTTCTTTTTCCACTTCGCTGCCACAATAAATGTAGCAAAACTCATTATATGAGCACACCATGCGGAAAAGTGCTCTCTGTTTTAAACCAAATTGATTTCCTTTTCTTGTAGATGCCGGGATTACTTGTGGTGACATGGAGAACAAGGACTGCTAGCTATCACATCCTCCTCTGTCTCCTTGGTTCTTGATTAATGCCAGTGCTGATCCCAGAAGCCTTTTTGTTTCAGCAAAGAAGGCTCAGAGTTGAGTTGTAGCGTACAGTTACTGTTTTGCATTTTTGGTATGTCATATGGCCTTGATGTGCTCCAGGCAGCACTGCCAATTCTTTGTTTTTACCAGTCATTCTTGGGTTTTGTTACTGTTCTTGTTCTCTTGAATTACTGCATGTGCACTGCTCACTTAGCCATTTCTTCTCATGCACAAATGTTTATGCTCCATGTGCTCCAGTGTAATGATTCTTTTACAGAGCAGTTTCACCTGTGGCCTTTTAATACTGCAAGAGAAGGGAGAGGTTATTACAAAAAAAGGCTATCACTGGGTCTATTTTTCTTTTAATCCCTCTCCTTCCCCTTGCATTTTATACTCAGGGTATGTCAGCTTTGTCTCTGAGTTAAGCTGTTTTCTCTGTAAGCCTGTAATAAAATTACAGGATAAACCATGGATATGTCTGCATATGGTTTATCAAGTTGAGACAGAAAAACTTCTCAGAGAACTAATCTAAGTGCTTTGAACCCTTTTGGCAGTCTGTATTTTGACATACATCTTGCTGGTATCCAGTAGTGTGAATGCCTCAGCAAAAAACGTGCACAGCTGCAGTCTCTTTTGGCTGCAAAACAGGACTGCCTAGGAAAACCTTCTGTTGATCCTAATCTTCCTGAAGACCTTCTGGGACTTAGACTGACTCCTCGTGTAGCCCACCACTACTAGGAATATTCCTGAAGCAGCTCTGGTCTTGCTAGTGAGAGAACTATTTGGCCAAACTTTTTTCATCACATAATGCTGATTTCTCATTTTCAGGTTTTCCAAAGTACAGCTTTGATGCTATTGAACTGGACTCATATCAGCTCTGTTTCAGTCTGGTATTTCCAATCTTTTCGTCTTGGCAACTTATTCAAGAATGTTCTATTTATTTCTTTTTAAAAACTCCTTTCAAATAAAGGGACAGGCTGGGGGGAAGGGTTCTGTCTCTTCCTTTCAAAGAATGAAATCCATGGACTGCAGGTCCTGCATAAGGTCTTGCTGTGTGGACAGTACAGAGGCCATTAGCACTGTAACCACTTCTTATTCTGCTGGCTCAAATTGTGCCCTGAAAGGTTCATAGTGACGGTATTCATTACTGTGATATGAGCAGAATGATCTATAGAGATGGAAGAAGGAGAGGAGGCACTTTACTCTTAATTAGAGTGCATTACTGTTGTGTAGTTTATTGCCTACCACGGGAGATTTGTTCCTTTGGCACTTACAGTTACGCTAAACTCGTTTATACAACAGGTATATATCAAAGCTATGGGCTTTGATTTGGGGAAATCTCTACTTTGGGCCAAGGTGTTAGGCAAATACACTCAAAGAATACTTATGCTGTCCTGTATAGACTTGTCATCTGTGAATTAGTTTTAATTTTTTAAAGAAAACATTCACTATCAAAATTAACAGATAATTAACAGTTATTGCAATCTGCCAGTCCTGAGGAAGTCTGCTACTGTGTTAACAAATGTAAAACTGTCCTTTTCTTGCTACTCCAAATTTACCTGTAGGTTCAGGAACTTCCTCTGGTGTTCTCACATCCTGAAGAAGTCAACAGTCCAGAAAGTGCCACCAGGGTTTTCATCTTTATATATGGTGGTACAAACTGATTTTAGTCTATTAGAGTTAATTGCAGGTGTTGAAATTCTGATTTAGAACCATCTCAGCTTTTCCTACTGCTAGAGGTTGTTGTGTGTCAGAGAAATAAGGCAGATGGTCAGATATGCTAACAACTGATCTTAACCTAGTGCTTTCTTGGCTCTCTGAGGGTCATCACTCTTCAAGCTTCAAGTTGTAAGGATGGAGAACCAGGTTGACTATCAGCCTGAGCCTATTTAACCTCATATTCTTGTAGAGCTGCTTTAATAAGACCCTTTATATTGACCTTATCTGGTAACTTGGGGATATCAGGCTTCTGTTCTTCCATCTGCCACTCATTAAGTTCAGTAAGACTCAATGCCTCCCAGTCAGCACCAGACTCCCTGCTGCTGGCTGGTTACCTGAGTGTCTGAAATATGAAATATGTGGGGGTACACTGCTGTCTCCTTTTCTCCCAGCACACTGTTTCCTCAGCATCACCTAAGTGAAACATCCCTGACACTTGTTTCTAAGGTAAAAGTATTAGTTGTGATTGGAAATCTGAGACATCATGTAACGAAATTCTGAGTAAGAAAGGAATGCTGTACTGCATCCACTGGCAGGAGGCTAGAAGGAACAACATTTTTAAGTGGCATTTCATGGCATCGTGCTAAAAAGGGGCAATGAAGAGCATGCAAATGAAACACTGGGGAGTTCAGTGCAAACCTGTGTAATACCACACTTCTGTGCTTCACTTACAAAAATTAACCTCCTCAGAAAGGTGTAATTGATGCATTTCCTTAATAGACAATGCAGATCTTAATCCATTCTAAATTAACATTGGAGTGGAAAAACAGCTAAGCAATCAGTTTATAAAATTATCAGTCTCAAAAACCAAGGTTTTTAAAGCAATTTTGCCTGGAAATATCAGCCTTGTGGGTTTTATAAAACTAAATTCTTCAAATGCTATGTAATACTTACTTTCAAGTCCAGCAAGTTTCATTTTACCAGAATCTAACCAAATTTGAATACTTAAATGCATGGGTAAATTTTTAGAAATCAATAACTGCTACCAGTTATTTTTTAAAGATTGTGTGTGTGTGTGTGTGAATTACAAAACACTAATAAAGTTACAGAGCAGGATACCACCATTTAGCATTATGACCAACCCATTGTTCTGAAAGGGGCAGTTACATTTGTGTGTCAGGCCCCACATGCACTGATAGTCTCTGTGATCACTCCCCCTCAAGGATTTATCGTTGCAGGCTGCTCTTGCCTTGCACTGGCAGATCCCTGGGTGTTCATGTTGCTGTTGTGGCTGCTTGCTGTGCCTCCCCAACCTCCACGCACAGTCATAAGGGTGATAATCCAGTCATAGCAGTAACAAGGATATTCCAGCTTTCTTTCTGTCAGGCCCACAGCTTGGACATACTGTGCTGTTCAAGCTGCTTCTGGCGTGATTCCTAGGGTACACTGGCATTTGGAAGATGTCCAAAGGCCAGGGCTTCTGGAAACCCTTGGCTACCTACAAGAATGTGGGGAGATGTGGTCCATAATCCAGATGCTGGCTCACGCTTAGGAACAAATGGAGAAAGCCACAACTTTATTATGGTCTTTGGCCACCTAGACTGCATGATGTAGATGATCTTGCAGTGACACACAAGTAGAACTACAGGTGATAAGTTACTTCTGCTGTCTGATCGCATCTCTGCACAGTGATTCCCTATACTGGGATATCTTTTCCATAGGAAATAACTGTAGCGAACTGCAAGGTCATTCATTGGCTGTGTCAGAACTCCAGTTGGGAATCTAAGTTGTGGTTTCCAGGACATGTGCGTGCACATGTATAGACATTTCTCCTCCTTCTCATAACCAAGTTTTTGCCTGCTTTCTTAACTATTGGCTCAAGCAAAATACGCATTTTCTTAAAAAACAATTTCAAGCCTTTTTTGTTTCAATAGGCATACAAATGCTAAATTTACAGAAGTGACCACCAAAACATGTAACAATTTGGTTTTGTTTTCTTTCCTCTTGCATTTACATATGGAAAAAATTTGCCATATTTCATTTCACCTGAAAAATAGCCAAGCGGTCTATTTCTCCTTCTCATTAAATGAAGACATTTTGTGCTCTTCATTGTACCAAACTATTTAATTACTGAAGAAACTTGAAATTACATAACATTGAAAGCATCATTCTGAATTGCAGCTTTATTTCAGAAAATGAGAACAAAAAATGCAATTCCTAATATTCTTATCCTAAAATACACTAGGCTAGTTCATATTGAGGAAGCAGATAGTCTTTGAACATTCCTGGTAAGTTATGATTTCCCTATGCTATGCCAAAAAGCTTTCTGCTTGACCACAAACATCTTTTGAGTTCTGTGTAGAAGTAGTAATACTGCATTCTTCTCAAGGTGAAGGAGGATGGTGAGAACCTCTGCTTCTATAAGAATAATCCGTGTAGAAATGAGTGGGAGAAGAGTGAGGTAGATACGTGTAAAGGTGCAACACATGCAAGTGAAACTCTGGTTGGCATCTGAGGGTAATAACACCTGTCCCAGTGATCTGAGTAAAGCTGATGTGCCAGAGGTCACTAGTATGTCTAAAAATAGGTTGGTTATCTTTGTGGGCTCCCTAAAGGTGCCTGAAAGTGACATGCTTCAGGTTCTGCTGCTCCAACTGCACACATTCTGGTGAGGAGAATGGTTTGCTCCCAGGGCACAAGTGGCTTCTGACCAGGGGTTTTCCTGAGACTTGCCCCATGGTTACAACTTCTAACCCAGTGCTTTCCTTCCTTCTTTGTTCCCTGGCACCTGAATGGAGATCAGAGTTTTAAGTTAGTTCTTGGGTACTCCTTGGCTGTCTTCTGTCCTGTGGGGACACTCCTTGCCTCCATTCTCCCTGACTTACTAGAACTGCATAACATTCCATATACAAAACAAGACCAAAGCATCTTGCCTTTCCCTAGTGATGCTGTCACTTGAAAGCCCTAAATGAGAATTATCATCTCTTCAAAGAGGCCCCCTGCCAAAAGGAAAATTTTGAGACAGGAATAACTACTGGTTGAAGATTTCTGCCCAGTAAATCACATCAGCCTTCTCTCATTTCAGAATGTGTATTTGATGGATAAACCTTATTCTAAATGTACTGATAGTTTGAGAGTGACTATTCTTTCTATGTAGTAACATCTGCACATTGCTTTGCTATTAGTCTGCATAGTGTTTGCCAGCAACACAGCAGGGAAGTTCAAGCCTTTCTGGTGATGAATGTTTTACTGAAAAAGCCAAGGCACACATCCCAGAGCTCAAGGGTACTCTAACTGATTGGAAAGCCATTACAGAGCTCTGCTGTTTTCTTCAGTGCAGAGGCTGGGTTTGTTCATAATGGCACTGGCTGGCATAAATAGACCTGCACAGAGCAGTGAATTAATGGTGCTCTCCATGCAGTGAATGCTTGTTGCTATCGCAGACATGCTGATGTGTGGTACAGCCCCTTTTACTCTTTCACTATGCCCACATATCACCTTCACCAGTCTCTCTGGTAAGACAGTTTCATTTTTAAATTAAACCTCAGATTCTCCTCCATGTTTTGAGTTGGTTTTGCAGATGTGGAAATTAAGCAAAGCCTGATCAGACAGCTTCTTGCAATTGTGTAAGAAGTCTGGAAGAGAAATAGAAGATGATTGCAGTTTTGCTGAGTTCTCACTGTGCTGTTATCCTTGTGTACCCATGTCTTAACCACATTCTTTGGGAAGCTGACTGTGTTTCAAAGTTAAACACATCAGTGTCTTTCCACTGCCTATTTGCTGGTCATGCTGCTTTCCTGATCGTTGTTCAATTCTTGAGTCTAGGGGAAAGGAGCTATAAATCAGAGAAGATTTGGCTGATGCTCCTGCTTTGTACAAGCAGTAAAGGTCCCAACCTCAGGTGAAGACTCCTGAAGCTGGGACTGGGGTTGGAAGCCACAGTGCCTGAACTGTGCTAGAGTCCTCTCAGATGCCCACAAACTGGTGTCCTTTGCAGTTTAATAACCGTCTGGTTGACAGAATTAATCTTGTAAGAGTGGTAAATACCTTGTCTCTAGCTGAGTATATGCAGCTTTTGGAACACCATTAAAAACAAAGTACATATCTGGTTTTTTATTAATTGTTATGGTAACTGGTCTCTTCAGTCCCTAGTATAACACCAAGTTATGTAATGCTGATTCATCATATGATTCACTTTCTGAAGCATCAACTCTGTTTGCATATATGAGGAAAGAGGAAGGAGTTTTACATCCTGCAATCCATCCCAGTTTCCTTGGTAGGTGTTATTACATTATCTACACCCCAATTCAGGATAATATCTTTTAGTTGCACTGAACTCCTAAACTAAGATCAGTTAGGACTAGAAATAGAAATTAAAATAGTTATATCACATATTACCGCTTGCGCACACACACATGCAGAAGGACACAAAGCAGTCAAGACTAGGGAAGTCTTCCATAGAATCCTTAATTTCTACTTTTCATAGCTTTGCAGTAGTAATTTCTATCTGTGCAGAAAGCTCATTGAGACAGAGAATTGAAAAGTAAGGAATAGTTCATCAAAAACTAAAGCAATGAGGAATGCCTGACATTTACAATGTTTGCAAAAATCAGGAGGAGAGGCAGACTGCTTTATGATAAATAGAGCCAGGAGTTGCAAACAGGGTGAGGGGTACAAGGCTACCAGTGATAAGTGATAAATCCAAAACCCTAAACCAGCAAGAACTAATCTCAAGGTCTGGAATGTGCCCAAATGGCTAAGACGCATGGTCCAAAGAGAAAGTTAAAAAGTTCAAGTGCGATGAAGAGTTTGGAAGCCTTCATCAGAGACCACCGACGACCCTTGAATTGAGGAGGCGCAAGCGCAAGAGGATTTTTCGTTCATTTGAATACGAAGCCAGAGTAGGCAAGGCTAGGACATAAATATGTATTAGGCGTATTGTGTAATTCTAGGCTTTTAGGAAACAAATAGAGCAGTAGTTTGAAGTTTCAAGGTGCATGCTTTGGGAGGAATTATCCCCGTGCACCTCAGCGCTGAATAAATGCATACCTACTTTATAACTCTCTGCGGGTTATAGGGTCTTTTCCGCGTATCATCATGTCGCTACAGGTTAGTGTCCGCAAAGGAGACAGGAGTCCTGTGAAAGTACACACTTTCCCATCCATCTACAACACATCTCTCTAATATGTAGCCCTCCTGTACAGCATACATGATCATTAAAATTAGCTTTAAGTCTGCCATGGGCAGAGAACGTAATATTCATATTCTGTTAAGTCTTTGTTTTTCTTTACAAAGTTCAGGAGTTTAGCACAACCTTGGCTGAGCAGCAGTCTGTGTCAGCTAGTAAAGCTTTCTAAAATTAATGAGTTCTCTCGTTATTTCCTTATCTACAAATCTCTGGCCTTATCTACAAGCAGATTCACACAGTATGTTTGTAAAGACACATTCATCTGATATGATGACGCCTGTCATATCTGAATTCGGCTTTGCAAGTTCCTATCGTCTCATGGGAAACCGAGGAATCCTTGGCTATTGCCTAGTACTGCGCATGATCCTTAGCGACTGAGGCTGGAGAATGTATTTTGGAAACACCGAGGAAAGCTCTCAGCTCCTGTTAGGAAAGCACGGCCTTACAGCTGTCTTGTTGGAACAAACTTGGCTTTTCCACGCAGGAACGGGCTTATGTGCTGGCCGTGCGATGCGGCAAAGCAGTTTGCACCGGGTTTGGTGCGCTGCAGTGTTAAACTTCAATTTAGTACCCGGCCTCGCAAGATCCTCATGTTTAAACGCCCTATTCACTGTATTTATTAGATTCCAGCCACTCAAAACCAGGTGTTTTAGTGAGTATATTAGCCGGCAAGTGGTCTCAGCAGCGTCCTTGCGAGCAGAACAGCCTGCCGAGGACGGCCCCGCTCGGATCCACCGCAGCTGCCGCCGCTCCCGCTGACTCGTGGATGGAGCTAAGCAAAGCTCACACGCGGGCTGACGACAGCGGAAGCCGGGCTGCAGGGCCGGGCCGGGCCGGCAGCCGGGCAGAGGCGGTGCCGCTCCGCCCGCGGCGCCCCGCGCTGTCCTGCCCAGCCCAGGACGTCCCGGCCCTGCCCAGCCCGGGACATCCCAGCCCTGCGCGCTCCTGCATGCGGGAGCAGCGAGGGAGCCGCGCCGGCCCGCTCCGCCAGCATGTCCGCCCGCTGCTGCGCCGGCCAGGTAGGGTCGGGGGCGCGGGCAGCGCGGCAGGTGTGCGGGCGGACATTCCCGGGCACGGCGCGGGGGGCCCGCCCGGGGGCTCCGCGGCTTGCGGGGAACGGGTCCGGGGAGCGGAGGCCGGCTGGGCAGGGGCCGGGGCGGTGGGCGCTGTCCGCGGGAGCGGGGACCGGCTGGGCAGCGGCCGCGCCGTCCCTGCGCTGCCCCGCGGCTCGGCGGGCTCCGGGCCGGGCTGCCCGCCGCGCTCCCCGGGCCGTCGGCGCGGTAGAGGATAAGCAGCTCTCGCAGCGAGCGGGGGTGCCTGTCCGGGCTCTCCGAGTGCCCACGGTGGTGTTGCTGCCAGTTTCCTGGGTGGATTCCTCTCGCGTTTCGGGAGGGAGGCTGGACGCAGGCTGTCCCCCGAGGTGCGTGCGGTCCGGCCGGAGCTCACCGGCGCCCGCAGTAGGGCGGCGGCATGAGAGGGCAGGCGCCGACATGGAGAGAGGCCTTCCCAAAGCCCTGCACGGCAAGGTGCAATTCCCAGAAGGGCAACGGACCCTTTAGAGCTGCGAGAGGCGGCTGGGCAGTAGCCACTGGCTGCAGGTGGTGGGGAGATGAGACCACATCTGGTCTGGAATGGTTTTAACTAATCTCGTAGCCACTGGCTGCCTATCAATCCTCAGACCCTTACACAAACTGCTTCAAATTCGGCTTGTGGAAGGTTTCGGCATATTCAGGTGCTGGCAGGAGAAGTGAGAGATCAGAGCAAGTGGTGATGGAGGACAGTGCAGGACCTACCCTGTTCAGTATCCATGGGATGGGGATTCAGTACTCCTCATCTTAACAATGGTGCACCTGTTTTCCTATTTAAATCAATTTCACAGATGAAGATCATGACTTGGAGGAGATAGGCAGTAGTGAGGCCCTTTCCAGATCTTATCCTTGGTCGCACTGAAGGGAAGGACTCCTGTTCCTAATAGTTGTCTCTCTGATGTGATGTTAGACATCTTCTCCCGGCACTTTATTTTTGTGCTTTATTTTCACTAATCTCTGTTTCAGCAATAGACGCCGTTTACTACTTCTGACTGCAACAGACTAGCCAGCGAGCTTATTCCTATTGTTTTACATATTTAAACATATTGTGGTCCTAATTCTATTGATATTTCTTTTCCTTTGCTCACTCTGCCCACTCATAGAATCTAATTATTCTCTTGCTCTTGTGTGATTTTTCCTGGGAAAAATCTTACATCTTTCCTGTAGTTTGAAATCCTGGGCTAGATTGGATCTTTTGTCTGTGGTTCTTTCAATCTTCAGTAGGACAGGAGGGTTACTGAGCATGCATCCACTTGCTTACCCTCTGGGAGCTGCCCTGAGCCTCTCCACAGAGTCCTGTGGACCTGGGGGACAGTAGTAACTGCATTTGTTAATATTCTTCTTAATGCGGGCCTCCTTGACTGCTGCTTCATAACCATTTTGGCAGCTTGTGAAACGCGTTGTGGAGCAGCTCAAAGTGCAGTTAGTAGGTGCTGTTACTACAGTGGTTCGTGGCTTTTTGCATTTTCGTTGTGCTTTTTTTTGGTGTAGCTCTTGGAGAAGTAACTTAAATTACCAAGAGGATGAAGCTGTTGTGATGCTCAGTGGTGAATGGCATGGCTTTAGCATGCACAACCTTTGAGAGATTCTTCAAGCCTCTGTCCCTACCCCACGAAGTAATCCTTGACAGTAATGTGTTTCATTGACACTGATGTGTCACTTTGGAGTCTGTAAATAAAATGAACTCCTTAGTGTTGTTGAAGATGAAGTGGAAGCTTTAAGGTGGATGTAATCATAGTGCCAGAAATCCCTAGGGAGATTTATTCTGCTGGCTCAAGCACTACTTTTGATGTAAGACTTATCTATGCTAGTTATGACATGCTGCTGGAGTTATACCAGCAAACATAGTGAGGATAACCTTTTTATAGGCTAAGATAATAAACAGCATAAACCATGTTTCAATAGCACACAGTGTCGTCTTTTTAAAATGGAAAATGGTCTTTGCCTTTTTTACTTGATTTATTCCAACCTCGATGAGGGCATGTTTGTATAACATGATTAATACACAAGAAAAATAAAAGGGATAGAAGTTCTCCATTCTGTCTCATCCAAGCTTCCTCAGGCATTTTGTGGGTACTGTTAATCAAGCTGGAAAATCAAGAAGTAATTTGGCTTTTCCTTCAGTATTTCCTTGAAGACGAAGTTAACCCTGTTCAGAAAGAGAGATTAAGTGCTTGAGGAAAGATGAAACTTTTATAAGAGTTGTACAAAACAACTGTCATGTTAGGTGCTTGATTTTTTCCTAAAATATAGTATTTTAATGTGCTTGATGTCCTGTAGCGTGAGGATTTTTTTGTGGCAAGTATTTTTGCCTTGTTTATGTCTTATGCATGCCTCTGTCTGTGGATCTGCTTTCCTAGAACTGTCTGAGAACTTTGGTATTGTCTTTCTGAGCTATTTAAGTGCAATTGTTGTTTGTGTGTAATTGCGGTTTGTCTGTAGCTGATACCAAAATTTTGTTGAGAGTAACATGACAATTAATTTTCACTCAAAAAAATTTTCGTGGTGTGAAGTAGATGATGAATGATTGGTAGTTTTTTTGAGTCAAACCATGCTAGATGTCTAGTTGATGGTGCCTGTCAGAATGAATGCATTCAGGTTTTGCAGCCCGGATTCCTGTTGTTACAGGATATAGTGGCAAGCTGCCAGACTTCAGTGTACTTCGGTTATGCTGATTTTGCATTTTGCAAAATTATTTAGAATTATCTTAATGGACATTACTGTGTGACTTGCATCCTTGCCAAGTAGAATCTAGAAACTTTCTTTGAAGGAATTTGGCCATTTATAAACTTTAATTTCTGCATTTGTTTTTTACTGGGCAACGTACAACCTTGCTTTGAAGACAATTGTGATATTTAGGTTTCTGAGCTGTAATAAGCTTGCTAAATGTTTCTTTTGCTCATGTCTCATTGATAGACCTATTTTGAGAATGCAGTGAGAATACAGTTTGGCTTGGGCCTCAGCAGTGCTTTTGATTACATAAAAACTCTGCTTGAACTGACAGGAAACAGGATTTTATATTTGGCTTTTCTTCAGTAGTGATTATCAAGAGAATAAAGTTGAGATCATGGTTAAAGAAAGCAGCTGTTGCGGAAAATCTTTATTACAATGAATATGTTTTTTCCAGAGTTAAATAAATGTAATTTAGATCTTTAACATTCATTTTGGGTGGACAGTATGTTGTTGCTGGGTTGTTCAAGAAGATGAATTTTTCAGTTAAAACTGGTAGCTTTTAAAGCTTATGAAGGTCTTTTTGTAGGTCTGTTAAATCTTGAGAGATGTCCTTAATAGCGTTCTGCACTTCGAAATAATGTCATGCAGTAAATATAAGATCTTCCACAAGTTAGAGTATCAGGTTTTGATTTTCTACCCAGAATTCTAATTTCGATGGGGGTTTTTTAAAGAAAAAAAGGGATAAAATAGTGCTGCTATATTTTTAGGGTTGACCTTGGCCCATCTTTTGACTTCTGTGACTCACAGCTTTTGGGGAAGGAGGAGGATCCCCGTGTACTCCGGGACTGCCTGCCTCTCTGGCGCTGCCTGTTTGCACCTGCAGGTTGAGAAGGGGGCTTGCAGTCCTGTCCCCACATCTCCTCTTTTCATTAGGTGGTGAAAAGGGTGGTTCTGTCACCCTCACCCAGACATGTGTCCTCTGAAGTCACTGGAGCATTGCAGGATATATGTGTAGTGTGATGTAACACGGTGTTGTGGGATGATATCAGTGGTGCTCCTGGCTTCACTCTACACAGTGCTCCCAAAAATACTATCTCTTGCTCTGCAAATGGTCTTCCTAGTGAGAGGAGTTTATTTAGTGTGTTTGAGCTGAGCATTTAGCTGAGGATATTTCCACACCTCTGCCACTGCTATTATTAATTGTGATAGAAGGTGAAACTAGCTGTCTGAGGTCAGATGTAGAATATTGTAGTGTACTCCAATACGTTAGGAAAAAAGGGTGGTGAAGGACTATTTTTCCTGTTTGCAGAAGCATGGAGTTTTTGCCTTAAATAAATGGTTTCCTGAATAATTGAATTGGCAAAGCCTGATTTCCTGCAGCTATGTCCATTGAGGTTGGTATCTCATGCTGATTCCCTTTCTGATGAATACGAAGTTGTGTTGCAACCTTTTTCTTGCTTAGGGTTGAGAGATCATTTTTTCTCCACTAAAACTTTTGCCTATTTTCAAGGAAACTTTAAAAACTTACCTTTGAGGTTCCATCTGACCGCCACATTGGGATAAAATTTACTACTTGATTCAAAAGTGATCAAAAAGGGAAGGAAAAGTGATGAAAAGATGAGGAGATCCTGTAGGTGTTGCATCGTTCTCATTGAATTTTTAGGTTGGAATCCTTTCCTTGTCACTGCATAAGAAGGAGAAGACAGTCTTTCTCATTCCTGCCTGATTTCGAATTGCTTTCTAATTTTTTAGATTCTTTTTGTCTTGCATCCTATGAGTTGATTGTATTTTGGATTTAAAGAAACACCTTAAATACCCATAGCTCTGGAGCTGTGGAATGAACACTGTGTAAGAGCAGAGCCTTCACTTTTAAGGGCAAGGGAGTATTTTTCTGCCCAAGGATCTAAATACTACTGCTGGTTTTATTTTAGTTTTTGCAAGTGTGGCTGTTCCAGAATATGTTTTTGCCATTACTGGGGCTTTATTCCAATGGAAACATTCGCAGTTGTGGGTACAAGACGTACTTAATTCAGAGACGAAAGCCTGAGCTGTGACTATGGTAGAAGGTGAAGGTCTCGTTGAACTAGTGACTGCTCTCATCCCAAACATAGTGTTCTCAAGTTATCCATGTGAAGATGCTTAGACCTTAGGTTGCTTCCTGTGTCCTTCTCAAGGACCCCAGTCAATGGTGCTTCCATTTCTTTCTCAACTGTGCAGGCCCTAATCGGTCTTAGCATTTTAAATGCCTGGCTTCCAGGATATTTCGGCTGCAGCTGACCATTCTGTTGATGGGATTTGACCTGCTGCCGTGTTCAAGTCATCCAGGAGATAAGCTTCAGTATCAGCATGTTACAGTGTGAGGCACTGGGGGGACTGTTGGATGTGTCTGTGGTGGCATGTGGGGGGAGGTGGCTCTGTGCCCGTTTTGTAGGGAGACCTACACACCAGCGATCTCATCATCATTTTAATTAGCGGTAGCTGCGCAGGAACTAGAATTTGCGGTTTAGTAATTGGATCTTCCATCAGTTAAAGATGGTGTGTGGTCAAGTATTTAAAAATAAAAATGTAAACAGTCTGAAAATGTAAAATTTTTCTCTTCCTTCTGTCCAGTAGCACTGATCCAAAATACGACAACCTGTAATCTCTGGTACTGAGTTTTAACAGGAGCTATTCTTCATGTTTTCTGAAAAGACCTGTCTCAAGTGTTTTTCTTTTGGCTTATTACAGTCACTGGCAAAACAGTGGTTCAGGAATACTTCCTATGTCAGGAAGATATAGGCATTATATTTAAAAATACTCATTGAGAAGCAATGTCAGGATGTGAGCAGGCTCCACTTTGAACCTGCCAGTCTGGAAAAGTATGTGAATGCTGTGACATTGATTTAAACTGAAGCATCTTTATCTTTGAACAAGTAGATTTTTGTTTTTTAATGTGAAGGGATGAGAGAGAGTTAAGGCTTTGTACCAGCTTATTGGCTTTTGTCACTTTTGTACAAAGTGTTAGTCTCTCTTTTTTTTTTTTACTCCCCACCCTGAAGCCCTCTTGAACTCAGTACTGAAACCGTCTTTTAGAGACACAGCATGTTTGTGGAACAGCTCAAAGCTGTCTATTCAGCAAAGCAGCTGTTCCAGCTATGTGCTTTTAAGTCAATGCGTATGAAAATTTAATTTTAATTGCTTCTTCACTCCAGTGGTACATGGATTTAGGCAGTTACTGCCCTGCACTTTGCTCTCTGTACCTAGCGATGTAGCAGGTTATACCACGTGCCATCCTACCTCTGGAGTCCGGGTCTCAAACATCAGGGCTAACCTGGAGAAAATCTGCTCTTTGTGTGAAGTGATGGCCCCAGTTTTGAGACTTTGCCACTGCTGATTTCTCTTTCATCTTTCAATTGCTCGGTTATTATCTCCTCTGCTGTGAAAGTTTGGGAAGTGGCTGCAGCATGAGCTTAAACCACCTGCAGATGAGAAAACTGTGAAATACGAAATTATAGGAAAGGACAGCTGAACCTGTCACCTAGCAGAGGTTGCTGTCAGTGAAGAATGTGAAGGGACCAGTGCAGAGAAGCTTCAGGATCAGGTTCGTTTTTCTCAGTGACTTGAGAGGGTATTTAAAATTGCTCCCAGAAGCACAGAGGTGGATGAAAAGACTGGTGGAGCAGAGACTGCTATTGAAGCAGATGTAACCTGGATGGCATGACACTGCTGTAAATAAAACACAGCTTTTTAAGTACAGCCATGTAGCTGGTTGCCCATCTTGTGTCCAACTCCCTTTGTGGCTGTATGCTGGAGAGAGGAATCAGGTGACTTGCTGGACTTTTTTTGCAGTTGGACTACCATGGTTTTGTAGGAGGGACTGGGAAAATTTGAAATTTTTTCAGGAAGAAAGACCCTGAACAACTTAGGTGCTGGGGGGAGAAGTGTAAAAGCCTTCAAATGAGACTGAGGATAAATGTTTTGGTTTCCTTCTTTGATGAGCAGGGAGGAAAGACCAGGAAATTAAAAGGCTGTCTAAACTAGTGGAGCAAGCCTCACCCAGGAACCAGTGCCTGGGGAGCTGTGGCAGACAAATTAGAACGTGGGTTTTTTTCCCCTATTTTCAGTGTCAGATTTAGGTAACCACAGGGATGGACAGTCTGCCTCGTACTGCTGTCAAATCCAGATGGTCTATGCTAATGGAAAATAGTTCAGTAGAGGGGATGGGTGATATGATACACTGTGAGGCTTAGGTCAGACTAAACAATTAACTTGATTTTTCCGAAATCATTGGGAGAAGAGCAGTTGAGCAGACCTGAATTTAGACATTTTGCAGTGCTGTTGTTTTCTAATCCTGAGCTGAGTCACCACTTAGTAACGTTTTTGCTAGTCGCCCTCAGTCCAGCTTAACTTCAGCTCTGCCGGTGCCTGGCTCACCCATGGTTTAACCCTCAGTGTAGCTTTCCTGCCTAGCTTTCAAGCTGCTTGGTGCTGTATGGCAGTTCTTCCCCGTGGTAGCTGAGGGCAGAAAACCCTCTCCAGAAAGCATGACTCATGCAGTGTCTAGGCTGTGACTTTTCTCTGAAATCTGTTTGAATTTGCACACTTTGCAATATGAGATGTGCTCCTCAAAATAGGTCATCAGTTGATTAACTGGTATGTTGGTCCACAAAGCCTCTTGGCTTAAGTCACATGGTGAGTCTGAATATTAAATAACAAGCAGTGGAAAGCCAGTTAAGTCAGACAAAGGACGAAATAAAGCCTCCTTTTTGGTAAGTTTAGTTACTTCAGAGGGACAAACAGCTGTTGTAATCATGTGACCTGTTGAAGAAGCTTTTGGAAATTGGAAATGCATAACAGCACTAGGTTCTCAAAAAGTGTGAGACCAGCTGCTAACACTCAGGACACCTGTCATCAGATATCCCTTATTTTCATGAACCAGTGCACTAGTAAAACATTTGCTTCTAGATGTTCTTTCCTGAAACAAAAAGTCTGAGCAAGGGAAGGTGTGTAGCCACTTCAGGATCTTCATGCAAGGCTGGCTGCTTTGCCAGTCCAGCCTGCTTGGATGCTGTCTGTAGCTGTGAGAGTAGATATTTGGATCTTTTTGATAGACACTGCTGTTAACAGCTCAGTGACTGCATTATCCGCAAATCTTATGGCCCAGATAGTGCGGTAGTCAAGTGATCAAGTAGTGCATGAAAAACTAAGCTGCTCTAGGCCCCCATGAAAAGAAGCTTCAGCAAGGCACATTCCTGTGCTCGTGGACAGGCTGCAAGGCATGCATTCTCCCTCAGTGCCCTCACCAGGCTGTCAGTTAGGAAGGAAGAAATGAAAAGCTTCTAAGTCTTCATTTCATTAAAAAATGCAGGGTTTTTTCCCCATTGTGCTATTATCCCCTTTGATTTTTACCATTTCTGCTGAAGTCTCCCAAAAGGAAATTCTTTGTTGTGATAAGCTTGATACTTGCCCATGGTTTGTATAATTTAAAAATACCATAGGCTATTTTGGGCAGTGATCCTGAAACTCTTCACTTTAATAACTACACAAAGTGTTTTCTAAACCCTTCGAGATTTTTTTGGAAATGTATGTGGAAAACACATTCTTAAATATAAAAGCAGCAGGCAAGATAGGTTCTCTTACTTCTCAGTCTTGTATGTAAACACTTATATGTGCTTAACATTACTCTCATGCCCCATTCCACTGATTTATCAGACTGCATCTCAGCTTGCAAAAGTCAGACTTGAGTGTGTGACAGATGTTAAGCGTGTGTTGGTGGAGTATTTATTGTAGGGAACCAATAGTTTGTGCGCAAGTTGGTAAGCCTGCTTTTACCCTGTTTTGTTAACTTGTCTAACTCTTGTTAACCATAGGGGCTCCCCGGGCTGTTGTAAGATGGGGCTGTTCAATATGTCCGGGCCTGCCTGTACTTGGAAAAGTGGTTTGCATCAACTAGGGCTGTTGCGTGTCTGCTTTCTTCTGCTCTTTGCTGGATGAATGTCAGAATTACTGTTCATTGCGTTGGCAGGCACCTACAGCACTCAAATTGAATGAGGTGGTAGGAAAATGCCCCTGGAAATATCCGTTCAGAGAAGGGGGAATGTGTATAGGACAGCTGCAAACATTCACCTCTGCTTTCCCTTCCTGCCTGGGCACTGTGTCCTCACGTGAAGTGGTAGAACTGTTCCTGCTGTTGTATAATAAATCAGCAGCTGAGAAGGGTTGATATGTAATTTTCACACCTTGCCACGAGGTTGCTTTATTTGGTCACCCCCAGCCGAAGAAAGAACCGTCAGGGCTCAAGAGGCGCTGGAGCAGGGGTAGGAATGAGTGAGTGGCTGGCAGAGGAGTCAGATTAGTCTCAGTTGGAAGGGACCCACAAGGACCATTGAGTCCAGCTCTTACATGAATGATATACGAGGGGATCATACCTGCAACTCTGGTGTTATTGGGAGAAAGACTGGGTCAAGCCCGGGGTTGTTAAGCCAGCCTGGCTACCAAAGAAATGTCTGTGAAACTGCACTTTGAATATATTTTAACAGAAATATTTTCCACACAGCTTTCCACAGCTGCTATTGTGAAACCAGTCAAGTCAGCCATCATCCTGGCAGTTCAAATCCTGGTGCAATCTGTTTTCAAATGTATTAGGCTTTCAGCTTCTGGGGTCTCAGGCAAGTTGGAGCTGTAGTCTGTGAGCTCTGAAAGAGTAGCACTGAGCCAAGCAGGTGGCTGGTCTACACTGTGGCATTGTGGTGGGTTAGTGTGAGGGAGCTGGCTGATGGTAAGTGTTGGTGGAAAGCATCAATATTTGCCCAGTGTTTGTAATTTTTGTCAGACTGTGGTGTTCACCCTGGTGAGGAGATGTAAAGCTAGAGAGGGAGCTGGGCTGGCTGCGCTTGCTGCCTGACTTGTGGGTGCCTTTGGATTGAGAAGGACTTGAAGCCAGAGCCTGCTGCAGGATGACAAACTCCTGGTAGAGCAGCCTGGCTTTCAGGTGCCATTGTGCTAGGCTCTTGGAGAGCCTGGGCTTGGGATGATCATGAGGCTCTGAAGGATCTGTACATACAGACCTGTAGATACAAGGCTGGCCTGCTGGCAGTGGTCACCTTCATTTTCGTTTGGGTTGCCTCTGTCATAAAAACTGCACAGTATCTTCCTCTTGCACGAGAGGATTTTAATGATAAGCTAAATCTGTAAAAGATTTTTGACATTACTTTCTGTTTTTCTTAGTCTCTTTTTTATAACATTACAAAAATTTGTTGCTGGCTTGCAGTGGGTTTTGAGCCCCTGTGCAGACCATTGCTGCAGTCAAAAGGCAGAGGAGAAGTGAGATGGGCTATGCCTGCAGTAAAGGGTGTGGCATCAGAGCATCTGTGGAGCTTAGCTGTACGTTGACCAAAATTTAACAGAGAACTCGGTGTATATGTGGGCTCTGAAGTCTTGTCACTCAAAGATAATATCTTTGAAACCACTTGGGTCAGTAGGTTGTGGCCAACATCTTAGTCTTTGGAGCAGGGGCTGTTCTTATTTATTTTTGGATAACACCTTTTTCATTGTGGCCTACTCAGGAATGTTAGGAGTATAGTTAAAAAAATAAAAATAAAATAAAATAAACTCACAAAAAAAAAACCCAACCCAAACCACCAAATTTGGGGCTGTGGCTGAATAGTCTAACCAACTTTCTATGGTTTCCATGGTTATTCAGAGTGCTTGAAGAGGTGCGTCTGGAACAAGATGGAAATACTGGTATTTTTCATAAATATTTCCCTATTTATAGGGTATATGGTCAGTATTAGAAACTATCATTAAAGTCTAAGTAATGTGGAAAAGTACATAAATGGCTTGCGTATTCTGTTTAAGCATTTGTTGCTTTAAGTAGCAGCTCCAGGGATCCAGGAGTAGAATAGCAGACGTTGTTGGATGTAGATGAGATTTTACTGGCAGAGCTCTCTAGCACCTGGTGTAGGAAAATGTTTCTCTCCTTACAAATGCCAAAGCTGCATACCTTTTTACTTCTATACTCTAGTTGTTAATATTATGTTAAGGCAAACAGTTCACGTTAAGTGTGGATTCTTTGGATTGGGCTGAAACCAAATCCTTTCATGTTAAAAGGGCGTTTAGTCTTTTTTTTGTTGTTGTTGTTGCAGTTCTGAAGTGGGTGAATGATACATTTCTGGTATGCATTTGTTTTGAAATGTTATCCCATTTGTCTGCTGAATCAGTAACTTGCTGTAGCTTCCTTATTTCCTGGACTTGTGTTGATACTCTAAAAGGTAATGTAATTTCACTACCTATAAAAAAATAAAATTGCCATTTGGCCATTAGAGCCTTCTATTTTGAAAGTATACTTGGATGATGTGCTTTTGCACATAGTATTTTTAATTTCCAGCTTAGGTGCCAAGATGAGCCCATTCTGTTTATTCCCCATATCTGGAGCTCTGTGTTTTGGGGGAGGATTTCTGTTCTGCAGTAGCAGCAGTTTTAGCAGCTGCATGCTTTGAGGCCCCGTCTCCTCTGGCATGAGATCCAGTGGTGAAGTGAGAGAAGAGCAGCATGAGGGCTGGGTTGGACTGTTCCCCTTTTATGTCTTCTGCAGCTGAAGAGCTGCTATTGAGAAAGGGAAGGGCCGGTATGCCACCCCCTTCCTGGGGGCTCAAGGCATGAAGTATGACCTTGAGTGTTGCAGAGATAGTCATGGCTAGGAAGTGATAAACTGGGAGTCTTTTCAGGAGACTTCTTCAAAATTATATGAGGCTCTTTGAACAGCCACTCTGGTTGTGAGATTCTGTGGAGTTGGATGTATGTGTCTGCAGACACACATGAAACCCTCTCCCCTCTATCAGGCAAGTCATTGGTGCTGGAAGAGAAAGTGTCCTGGGAGGAAAGCAGTACATGATGCTTGGGTGCCTGAAGACACATACAGCCAGTGACGTTTGCCTGGATGACTCAGATGTGGCACCTGTGGATTTTCAATCTTTTGGCAAGTGTCCGCCTTGTACAACTGCTTGCTGAAAGCAGAAGGTCTTCTGAATGTTCCCGTGGCCCCTCCAAAATCTGAGGAAACAACAGTAAGAAGCAGCCTTGGTGTGCTGGAGTGCCGGGCTCTGGCAACACACCATACCTAGCCTCAGGGAGCCCCTGAAAAATGGGGGAGTAGGAGGGTGAGGTTATTCTGGGCTGGCAGCAATGAGACCTGGGAGGGTGGCTCCCTGCTCCTGGCTGCCTGCTGATGACCAAAAATCCCTCCTGTGGTTATGGTTGGTCGGTTAGGGACAGACAGGAACCATATGGAGCTGCTGCTTATTGCAAGTAAGGGCCTGTCTGTGGAGAGTTGCCTTATGGGTATAAGTAAGGCTTACCTTTGTATTTTATATATGACTTTTCTAAAAGGCAGGAAAGGTGAATCCAGGTTCTTTGAAAGTTCAGTGGTACTGTTGACAGCAAGAAAATAATGAACCTCAATCTAGATCCCTTTCAGGATTTATTCAGTGCCTTTCTCCTTGTTGAATAAAATAATTACATGGGTGTTGCTATGTTTAATGGATTTTTATCTTGGTGGACCCTCAGTTGTTGATAGAAGACTAAAATACACAGGGAAATCTGTTATTCATCCTTAGCAAATCTGGGAGAGCTAGACTGAGAGAGTGGTGTGCTTAAAACTAGTGAGTTTTCATAAACAAGGCAGTCTGCTTCCACTTAAATGCTGCTCAGATGGGAGAAGAGGACTTGAGAAATCCTGGAGTCTTGCAGGAAACCTCCCAGCTTCCCTAACTTTTGCAATAGAAACCTTAAGATGGAGGGCTTTGGTGAGTTTTTGACTTTTTTTTTGTGTTACTTTTCAGTTGGCCTGCTGCTGTGGTACTGCTGCTTGTTCCTTGTGCTGCAAATGCTGCCCCAAGATAAAACAGTCAACCAGCACCCGCTTCATGTACGCGCTTTACTTCATCCTGGTGACCATCATCTGCTGCGTCATGATGTCTACAACAGTAGCTAATGAAATGAAAACTCACGTAAGTAACTGGGGTGTGGTCTCTGCTGCCCCTGGAAGAAAATGGGGCTCCTTCCACAGTTCTTTGTATATAGGGCTGCTCCCTCAGAAGAGGTCGTCAATTTCCTCCACCCATCCACTTCTAAACCCAGACGGGATGATTTTCCATGCTTAGTCCTTGATTTTTCCATGCTCAGCCTCTTCCTGTCACCCACTGAGTGTGTTTCACAACAGGAAAAGCCTAGCATCCTTCCTCTCTGGTGCAGAAATCCACTGCAGTGAGCCCACCCCAGGTTTGCTGTGCAGGCGTTGTCACAAGAGGGAGCAGCATTAGAGAACTTGTTTTAGTAGAACAAATCAGTTCAGTCTAACATTGATTTTGTCTCTGGCAGCTTGTTTAGCAGCAGAAGCAGTAAATTAGAAAATAACTCTTCAAGTGTTGCGGTTTTAATTCTGCCTTCCTGGTGTGACAGACTACTGCAAAGCACAATGCTGCAGAGTCTCCACAAGGGGTTTTCTTCAGTGTGTTTTGAGTCATCGTGTTCACATGGCCTCTAACCACAGCAAATATTATTCATCTCTAATTATCTTTTTAATTAGAGAGCTTCAAAAACATGAAAGGAGCTGTGGCTAAAGCTAGGTTTTAAAACTCAAGTTTCTTTTAGAGTCTTAATATAACTTTCCTAAGCTAAATGCTCACCAGCCTGCTTGTGCTCACACACTGGTCCTGTCGTACCACATATTTGGTTTGGCTTCATAAACCACCCAAGTAGCACAAATCCTCTCTCTCATCCACTACAAACTGCAATAATAAAACTCTGCTTTTAACTAGAGGGAACAAAGGCTGCATTGCTTAATTCTTAAAAATGAAGGTTCTGCACCAGATGCATCATTGGGCCTGCTTTGGGGTTGTGTGTTTTCTTGTACTGGAGGTTCAGAAGGCTTCCATCAGTGTGAGCACCTTGTTGTTTTGTGCTCCTCTCCCAAGAGAGTGAGGTTGCACAGTGAGGCCTCTTTCCTGAACCAGTTGCTGAAGAAGCTGATGCCCTGGTTACATTCTGCACTTGACTTTTGGTTATCTCTGAAGCACTTCCCTCCAGATCATCCCAGATGCAGAAGCTGGTGGCAGCACCCCATTCCTGCAACACAGAAGAACCAGCGGGTTTATAGCTGGCTAATTTGAGGGCTTCTGTGCTCTGCTGCCTATGTCCTTTCTTTCTTCCCATTGTACCTTCTTTATATGTTCTATCCTAATTTTCTTTCATTTAATAGCACTTTGCATGAGTTATCCTAGTGTCACATTTTGCCCCTGGCCACCAGAAGTTGATGACCACCCTGTAGGAGCACCCAGTACAGACATGATGCTTGCCTGTGAGCTGTGACTTAAAAACTGTTCAACATGTGTGTGTTGAAATTGCTTGCCAGGAATTACTTTGACTTACTAGATGCTTAGCTTGGCAATAAAGTGAATAACCCAAGGAACTTAAGTGTGTGGGAGACAAATTATGCGCTCATATCCAAATTTCATAAAGTTATTTTCTATCAGTAGTGTGGTTTTAATGCAGTTTGTATCCCTAACAAAAAATACTCTTTATCCAACAGAAAAGTGATTCAAGAAGCCTTCAACAACATGCTTTTCAGTATTGCCAAATTTATTTTCCAGATCATAGTCTTGAAAGCTCAGTGTGGGAAGAAATGGCACAAAGAGTAGCTGTTAGTTTGAAGTGGAAAGATAATCATTCTCTTAGTTTAGAGCATTTGATGTCTTTGAATGGGAAATGGACCATCTGAAAGTAGCCTTTCTTTATCTGTTTCTAATTTAATAATTACGTTCAGGGTTATTGAAAGTTCAAAGACCCCTAAAGATAATTCAGCACAGTTTTAATAGAGTGCACCTTGAAAATACTTATTCAGCTAACCAGTCTCAGTTTCTCAGTGATGAGCTGTGTTTTGAAAGTCCTGTGCACTTACTGATTCCTTTGGTTTTGGCTCAGTCATGGAACACTCCCAGCTCCTAAAGCAGACTGTAAGCAAACACTTTGCATGATATTTTGGGACCTGACCCTCCTTTTTTTTTTTTTTTTTTTTTGAGAAGACAGGCTTTGAATAATTTTAATAGGATTTTTAAAAAAATCTCTGTATTTAGGTAAAGAATTTAAAATTTCAAATTCTACTGCAGTCCTTTTTAGAGCTGTAATCTTGGCAAGGAACCGTGTGTCTCCTTTAGCAGTGTCAAGTTCAAATACTTATGCTGATCTTACATGGAAGGAATCTCTTTTTTGTCAGTGAGAGGTGGTTTTTTTTCTCTTTGGTTGTTTTGCTGTAAGTTCCCAAGTCTATAGTAGTAGATCTCTGGGGAAAGAAGCAAGAGGCAGTGGAGGAATAGGGAAGAAGTTGATGATTATTTACAGGAAAATTTGGATAAGTGATTTTATGTAGGGCTTTTTGCCCTTGCTTTCCCACTTACATACATTTTCATTCATGCTTCCTTTGTTTCCATAACAAAGTTTGCCTGCCATATTCTCCCTCCTTGGATGAGGACATCCAGGTGAAAGCAGGGTCCTGCAGGGCTGTTTCTACACGGCTCTTCATTCCTGTTCCCCTTGGATGCGTTTTGCCTTGCTCCTGTGCGTGCACCTTTGGGTGCTGACAGATCCCACCAAGGTGGTTCTGTGTGCTTGCAGCTTGCAGTGAGAGGAGAGCAAGTTTGGGGCATCCTGTTTCTGTAGGTACTGCTCAAATGTTCATCATCTCTGAGGGCTTCAGTGCATGCTGGAAAATCGCCAGCTGTGCTGTGATAACATCATTGCTTGCGCAGCAGCTGAGGCGTTTGTGTTACTGGAGCTGATACTGAGTTTCTGCAACAAGAATGCTTTGTCCTCTACTTCATGGCCAAAGAATTTAGCTTCTGCAGCTTTTAAAGGTACAAAAATAGCTGTTTTATTGTATCTTGGCAAATAACTAATATGTGACTTAAAGCTATCAAAAATATCCAGCAAATTGTTAGCATGGTAAAGCATATAGGGTAGGCAGTCTTCTCAGCAGCTGAACATGTTTCAGAGATACAGATTGAAAAGAAAAATTAGTCTTTTTTGTCTATCAGTGAAGTCACATAAGCCTTGATAAATTGTTCGCAGCAGTAGACCCATCCTTTCACAAAAACATGGCCTTTTTATTACACCAGTCCTATTGTCCCCAGCATTATGCTCGTGTGTTTTATCTGTTACAGTTTCTAAGAATTTGATTTTACTCTTGTTTTGTTCCTTAGGGACCACTGATCTCCTAAAAGAGCGTTCAGTCCCATGGGACTGTTTCTGTGGCCATCACTTTTTACTGCCTAGTGTGGTGAATACTACATGGTGGCTAAACTCTTTGTTGCTTATGTAGGGCAAACTAAGCTATTGTTCTTGTGAATCCATCTATTTACTCTGAGCCAGACGTGTAATGAAGCTAATACTTACAGGAGGAAAGAATGTATAGGTTCAAAAATCCCATCAAGATGTCTGTAGAAACCTGTGCAATTAAAGAAGGTGCCTATTTATGGTTACTTAGAGATCTGTTTCTAATTAGCTAGTCAGTTAATCAAGTTCTGTGATATTTTTGTTTTGTTGTGTTTTGTTCTGAATGTCTTGTAAGGAAAGTGAACAGATCTTGTAGAAATCTGTCTCCTTGGTGAGTATTATCATCTATGTCAAACAAAGAAGTAATTTTCCCAATATTTTTAGTTCAATATTATGCTGCTTCCTATCCTCTATTGATTGATGGTTATTATAAGCAAAGAACAGAAAAGCATTAACTGATAGCCCAATTGCTTTCTCTGGCATTGTTGTGGCCCCTTGGCTTGCCCTGGCATCACTGTGGCATTGATAGTTCTCATAATTATTCCAGTCAATCCATTTGCTCATTTTGAATGCTGGCATGTTTGCCCAGTCTGACATTTCATTGCTTTCCAAGACCTGGGAAAAGTGTTGCTGATGCTCCAGACAGTTTCTCAAGAGCTTTCCAAAAACTCTTGGACGCAATTTAGCCACAGCTACTTGTTTAATGTCCAGCTTCTTTATGCAGTGGCTACTAATCACTGAGTTGTTGCTGAAAGAGCAACTCGGAGTGGCCCAGCTTGAATCCATTCTCATAACACCACACAGCTGAGACCAGTTTTCATCTCCTTGGCTGGTCCTAGCCCACTGAGGCTCAGCTCCATGTTGTAGTTGGGTTTGCTACCCTTAGCTCAGTGTTGCTGTGAGCTCCTCTTCTTGAGAAACTACTAAGAGGGTTGTTGAGCTCCTGACTGGTTTGGATTCCTGGAATATGGATTGCACTTGCATACCCTGGTGAGAGAGGGAGGCTTTCAGAGCCTGGTGGGTGGAAGCTGGCAATTTACTTGTTTATCACTTGTTTCCTGCCTCTTAGAGGATTTTCTACAGCTGGGAATTCTGCCTGATGGCTAGCACCCAGGCCCTGTTATTCATTCATTGTTACGGCTTTGTGTACTGACCTGCTTGCTGAATGAAGGGGTTTCCTCTGCCATAGCTGTTGATTTGTGCATGTTGTGTCCTGCTACATCTTGGGTTCTCTATCATCCAGTCATCTGTACAGATATCAGCAGTCAGCTCCAGAGGGTTTAATAATGTTGTTCAGCTGGTCTTACCAGCCTCAGCTGAAGGCTGTAAGCATACAAGGGAGGCCCTTTCTTCTTTGAAATGGACAGTGGTTTTCTAATTAAATTCCTGTGTTTCTGTGCAGTGAAATGGTTCTTTGGCTGTGAGAGGCAGATGTCTACACAGAGGTGCCTCACAGCAGCAGTCTGTGGCCACACAGACCTGTTTTTTTGAGCACCCAGCATCTTGTTCATGTGGTGAAACTGAAGCCAAAGTATGCAACTGTCTGTTTTCCCCTTTGTGGGGAAAGGCCTCAAAGGCAAATATTTAATGAGTCAAGAGAGGCAGGAATATTCCACCTTTCTGTTAATTTAAAACAAAATCAGGTCAACTGGTACAACTCCCTTTCAGAAGCTGTGATGGAGACCAGGGTAGTTGCTGCCCCTGTGACACTTGGGTGTGCTTCAGTCTGCATTTCCAGCCAGGGCAGCACAAGCCCTTGGTATGTCTCGTGTAAGCTGGATTACTGAAACAAACAGAGTCTTTTGCTGTACAGCGTGGGAAGAAGGGAGACAGTCCCCAGAGTGAGGGAATAAGCAGTAAGGGGTGGAAATGGCATGAACCAGGATTGCTGACAGAAGGTGGACTTGTGCCCTGAGGGATCTGTAAAGAGTAGAGTGAAGGCTCTGGAAGACTTCAGTCCCTCATGTCTTAGATATTGTTATATCCCCTGAACCCTGAAATCCAGGCTGAAGAGGTGTCAAAGGTATTATAAATTAAGCTAGTGAAAAGTCAGTGGTGCATAAACGTAGATGTGCTTGGCTACGTGTGCTTTGGGTCCCTTCTAACAGCTTATATATAATGTGTTATGCTTTTCAGATTCCTTTCTACAAGCAGATGTGCAAAGGTATTCAGGCGGGTGAGATGTGTGAGAAGTTGGTGGGATACTCTGCAGTGTACAAAGTCTGTTTTGGAATGGCCTGTTTCTTCTTTTTATTCTTCTTGTTCACCATCAAAATTAACAACAGCAAAAGCTGCCGAGCGTACATTCATAATGGGTGAGTTTTTTATTTGATTGCCTGATTTTCACATCACTTTACAAGTTTGTGCCATGAACTTTTCATTTGGGTGTAGTAATAGGCAGAAAAAAAAACAACCCAAAACCAAAAAAACTTTACACTGCTCTTATTGTCAGAAATAATGTGGTCAAGTGAAAACTAAGTAAAATGGTAATCAGTCATCAAAGGATGGGGTTTTTTTTCTGGTTATGCTTTAAATAGAGATTTCCTGTGGTACTAAAATTGAAAATCTGTAATTCCTATTACAACCAGATGGTTTGGATTTTTTTTTTCCTCTCATACAGATTCTGGCTTATTAAACTTATAGTTCTGGCAGCAATGTGCTCAGGAGCCTTCTTCATTCCTGATCAAGACACTTTCCTCAATGGTATGTCCTCTTGTTTTGTTATGCTTCTTCTTTGTCTACTCTCTTTTACGTGGTTAGAAATCCAAGAGGTCTGATCAACATGAGTATTGCCTTGTTTCTTCAAGTAAAGCCTTTACAGGCCAGATGCAGAAATAGTATTTGAAACTGTTTAGGGGGAACACTGTGTGTGCAAACTATGTGGTCTTCATGTGAATGTGCAGGAAACAGTATGTTTTTTTCTGACCAAGAGCAGGCCAAAGTGGTAGGTAATGAGACCACTGCAGCAATTCTTAAATAATTCTTGCCAGTTCATTAAGAAATATGGAACTATAATGGTGCAGAGGGAATTGTTCACTCAAGAACAGAGCTGCATATTAGTTTGGCTTGTGCAGGTAGCTCTGGCATAGTGCAGCAGTCAGGCTGCGCAGTGGAGAGCTGCCAGTACTCCAGGAGGCACAGTAACCTGCTGGACACTGCTGTTTGCTGCCTGGAAACTTGCAATGCCCCAAAAGGATTTGGGATGTTAATTTTCAGGTTGGGGGCGTACATGCAGTAAGGTAAAATTAGAGTTCTTGGACCCTGGGATATGTGCTCTGAGGAGGATGCCATGTCAGAATCATTTCCTATTTTGGAAGGAATGCTGGCACAGCACAGGCATGCTCATACTAGCTCAGTACTGAAGTGCCAGCTAGGAGGGGAGTGTATCACAGGAGTCTTGTGGCCTAGGAACAAAAATCCTGGTGATACCAAGATGAGTTTGTTCTCTCACACTTGTACATAAGTACATCTTACAGGTATTTATTTGTAAGCCCTTAAGCTGTTGGATCTGGACAGGTGAAAAGGGATGGGATCAGTAAAGCAAAAGAGCAGTTGTGTGTGCTGCCTGCTTCCACTAAGACTAAGACTGGTTACCTTGTTCTCAACTCCCACCTGCTCTAGCCAGGGTGTTTAAAAGGGCAGGTGGAAGAAGTAACATGGGGAAGAGAATAGAGACAGACCATGAGCACAGTACTCTGGGAAACTAAAGTAAAAACCACTACAAGTAAACCACTGGCAGGTATAATTAATTGTCTTGCTCTTGCTGTCTGTTTGTTTGGTCCTGGCTCAGTTTGAGGCCCCTCTTTCATCTACTCTGTGAAGTTGTGCGATGGCTACATGTATTTGTCCTTAGGACCCACTCTGTTTGGATTAGCCGTAGTAGTACAATGCCTTGTACTTGTGAGCAGGTGAGACTGCCTGTCATCTTTGCAAGTGACCCTTTTCATGGTGAAAGCTCTTGAAGAACTGATGTGTTTGCAGAAAAGGAGAAACAGAATTTTTTGTGCTGATTCTCAACACGAGTCTAGTGTCGTCTGGAGATACAGCATAGCAAGCCCAAACCAGCTCGTGACTTTTCACTCTAAAGCTGTATTCTGCAACTCCCACTAAACTGACCTCTAGTCTGCCCCTAAAACTGAGATTTACAGATGGTTTGGGTATAGTATGTTTGGGGGGTTTTCTCCCCTCCTTTCATGGAACTTACACTGTCTTTTAGTTGGTTGGTTGGTTTTGGTTTTTTTAGAGGGAGGGGTCATTCTCCCAACTGCTTTTTTTGTTTTTCTTTGAAAAATAAAATCTCTTACCATGTTTCCCAAGTGATTTGTTAATCATGGAGAAGGAAGATTATGTACAAGCAGTAGGTTTGTGTGGTTTGTAGTGTTAAATTCACACTGGCTATGCTGACCTTATCTGTGATTGATGCCTAAATGTCCTGCAGTATACTGTGGCAGAGGATGATCATGAGAGTCTATCTGTTTAATTATTCACTCCATTGATGGTCTGACTTTTCCTTCTCCCCCTCTCCCAAATACACACGCTGCTTTGTGCCCTGCCTTTTTTTTATGTACTTTTTAACAGAATAACTTAATTCCCTTTTTTTTTGTATGTTTGAAGAATAGAATGCTTGTCAAGTGTATACAATATATTTAGAAAACCAGACAATTACATTTTTGCTTGCTTTTAAACGATGCATGATAGAGTAAGGCAAAAAAAATAACCTCTACATTAGCTGTTAATGGAAATGAGCCCTGCCTGTCCTGTTCTTCCACTTAACTTACACATGCTTTTTTTCAAAAGGAAAGCACAATAGAAGGATATGGCTGAATTTTGCTGATGCACTTCCTTGGTCTTTTCTTCACTGAAATCAGCTGCACACCTGGAGTAATTTGTAGGATGTGTACTGCATAGCAGCACAAACTGTATATACAGCTAAAAATTAAAATAGGTATCTGTATTTCCTCAGACACTTCTGATGTTGCATTTAAGAAATCTGTTGTCCAAAACATCCAAGCAGCTACCCAAATACGGGATATGTATGTAGGTCAACAGTTAAGTACCCAAATAACCTATCTTAAAACCAGTCAGTGAATATTCAGTGTTCCTTGGGAGTGGCATGGAACAGCATCTGTGAATAGATAAACCCCACCTTTGTTTTTCTGTGGTACTGGAATCTGGAGGAGAAGAAATTGCCCTGTTTAGTAATGATTGGGTTCCAGTACCTTGCAATTTCAGGATTTAGATTCCTGTGGAATGCTTCACACCACCTCCCTCCTGCCAGTCACAAATAAAGGTTTCAGTATTTTCTGTCTGAATATAGTAACTCATAGTCTCCACAAAAATTTTCTAACTTAGGGAGACTCAGTAGCTGTGCTAACATGATTATATTGAAAGTGTAGCAGGTTATAAGCTGAATTCATCAGGGAACTAATATTGAGTTAACTGAGCTCGCCTGTCATCTGAAATCGCTCATCTCCTGCTACATTTGTGAGCTTCAGATGTTCAAACCACATTACCAGCTTCACTGCATAGACAGTAAATCCATTTTATCTTAAGGGAAAGGCGTTTGACCTATTTTCTGCCTCTCTGCCTTTCAGCCTGGCGCTACGTGGGAGCAACAGGAGGGTTCCTTTTCATTGCCATTCAGCTCATCCTGCTGGTTGAGTTCGCACACAAATGGAATAAAAATTGGTATGTGTTGGGCAAGTAGTTGCTTAAAATTCTGGTGGACTCCTGGCCAATACTTTTCTTGTAATAAAGAATGTAAAAGTATCTTGGATGTAATTTTTGAAAGAAGACACGTGAATGTCAGTATTCAGGGCTGTTCATATTTGCTTCATCTACTTTCTCCTTCCCCACCATAAATGTTTCCTCATTGCTCTCTTTTACTCTGCTGATTTATTCTTAACCTGAGCTTCTTGGCTTCCACTAAGTAACAGTGCCTTAGGACACAAAAATTTCTTACTTTAGGTTATTTTTTATGAAAATACATCTGCTAAGTAGAGTGGTGCAAAAGAATAAAACTGGATTTGCAAAATGTGGTAGTGAAACTGTTTGCAATGTTGTGAACTGATAAATCCTGCTTTTTCTATATCAGCTTAATGCATGTCAATTTTTTTTCTTAAATTAAGAACTGCTATTTTGTGTTCAGCTTCTTTCTTGTCATCTAAATATGCAAGATTCCATTATTGACCTGGATATACACTATTTGGGCATTGACTTAATTTTTGGTTCAAGTATATTTTCTATTACTGTCCTAGCCCTTCACTTTTCATTAAATTAAAGTATTTAAGTTGTCCTCCCACGTGTATTCTCCTGCCTCCATCTCCACCCTTTCTGTCTCACATTTCCTTCTCCACAAATTCTTACAGCTCTTTCTTGTTCTAATTAAAGTACTACCTGCTAAGAAAGATTTTAGCAAACCTTCAGCTTTGTTAAATTCCTGTTTCAGGGAGGAAGAGGTGAGAACTTCTTACACCACAGATATTTTTAGTGCTAGTTACTGTAGCTGATTTTTGAGGATGAAAGACTTCCAGTACCAGCATCTAACTTTAGCTTTCTTTACATTAGATATTCTTTTAGAATAAGTCCTGTTTCCACAAAACAATTGGGGAAAAAAACTCAAAAAACTACTGAAGAGACTTTCCATCTACAAAACAGCCCATTGTTTCAAAATAACTGTTTTAGTTGCTCCTTTTGAACCCTGATGGGCTTTGCAAGAAATGTTTGGAAGGTGAAGAAAGGAGAATGAGATGGGCCACTCTTTAGCTGAGGGAACAGGTGGTTAGACCCAAACAGAGATGAGGCTTTTTGAGTGAAAGAGTAGTAAAACTTTCAAGGTAGTACAGGGGGCAGAAGAGAGGCCATGCCAAGCAATAAACTTGTGGTTTCATTGTGTGGAGAGCACCACTTGCTAGCCCAGCCTGGGACACTTGGAGTTGCAGCTGAGGAAACCCCTGAAGTATTGAGCTGAGATATGCTGGTGGGCTGATCCCAGAGTACTCCTAGGAGTTCTAAGAGTCAGCACAGGGCTATAATTACAGAAGGAGCTGATTGTGACAGTACAGAAGATAAACATTGATGCTAAGGAATGTTTCCCTCTGTTTCATGGTTAGGAACCTTGCAAGAGTCTGTGCTGGCATAGTGATGTATGCATGCTTTGGGAAAGTAAACACTGTCTTCTATATTTGAGAATATGATCTCTTCAGCTGTTAGAATTTTATGTTCTGGGCAAGGGAAGACAAAGATAAGATGCTTTTCTCTCTTTCGCAGGACTGCAGGTGCAAACCACAAGCAGATGTGGAATGGTTTGCTTGCCTTGGTCACTCTCATCCTGTACTCCATTGCTGTGGCTGCTCTGGTCCTCATGGCTCTCTTCTACACGCGCGCAGAGGGCTGCATGTACAACAAGGTCCTGATTGGAGTGAATGGTGGCCTGTGCCTCTTTGTGTCCCTGGTGGCCATATCACCCTGTGTCCAGAACCGTGAGTCCACTGACCCGTTCTCCTCCTGGATTTTTGGTGCTGCCACAATTATGTGCCTGAAAGCTTGGGCAGAAAGTCTAAAGATGGTTCAGGATTGGTACTGCTCTTGACTCTTTTCCTGAAGGCCCACCTGCTGATGGCTGTCATTGTTGTAAGATTTACCTAAGTCTGGCAGTGGTAGATCTCAAACTCACTACTGTTTTATGACTTACTTTTGACTTCTTGGGATTTATAATTTGTAAAGTTTGGGCCTGGTGGAGTTGCTGGCAGTATTTTATACTCTGTGTGCTGTTAGTATCTTGCATGCATTGGGCCTGAAAATAGTAGAGTGACTCCAACACAGATTTTACAGGGAAATAAAATTATTGTGGCAGCTTGTCAATAGGTTTTGAAAAGCTGCTGCGTTTGGCAAAAGCACAGAGGTTATTCTTTACTTACACGGGAATCTCTAATGCTTTTCTAAAACAGCCCACAGAACTAAAGGATAGACTTTTTTCTCTTTATTGGACAGTGGAACTGTATCTAAACTGCCTCAAACACTTACTAACTGCCTTAAGTAAAAAATAAAATATAGTGGTGTGCTGTTCTTTAAAGGATATAAATTTATTTTTCAGTTTGCTAAAGTGTCTATAAAAATAACTAATTTTCCTCTTTCTTGTAAAGGCCAGCCCCATTCTGGCTTGCTGCAGTCAGGAGTTATCAGCTGCTATGTCATGTACCTCACTTTCTCAGCACTATCCAGCAAACCACCAGAAACCAGTAAGTTATCTAATGCTTTATGTAAATAATTTTAAACATGCTGTGTATTAAAAGCAAGAATTTAGCAAACCTGGACTAAGTGACTCAGGGATATAGAAATGCTGGGTTTGATCTTCACAGAAAAAATTGCAAATGGTACAAATAAATCTGTGCAGCCAAGAGACTGCAATTGGCACTCTCCATGTGTGTTAAATGCTTTGGTCTAGGTGTGCTTAATTTACCTTAGGTGAGTTGCATCTGTTGCACCAATTCCTATTTCCTGTTAACAAATTTCCCAAAGTCTTGTAGTCTATATCTCCCATGACAAGTACACGTTCTCATAAAATAGGACATGACAAAATGCATAATGTGTTAGGTCACATGATAGGAAAGTATTGGAGCAAATGGCTCCTGGATTCCTCTGGAAGAAGCTGGGTGATCAGCTCCATCCGAAAGTTTACAAGGTCCAGTTAGTAGGTGCTGGCCATCAAAGTGGATACTAATATGACACTTTTTTTCTCCCAGAATTAGTCTGCTAGGTAGGCTGTCTTGGTTTGAAAGACAGGTATCTGCCAAAAGAGACAGGGGCCTCTTTTTTTGAAAAGGAGAGTACAACCCCGCCCCCCCTTCACTCTACTATAATTTTGAAATTAAAGGGCTCTTAGGCAAAGATATGGGGGTAGGAATAACAGTTTTTTACTGAGATAGATATATATAACAAGGGAAACAAAACACAGCAACAATAACTGCGAGATCAACAGCAGCAGAGCAGAAAACCCAGTGAAACAGTTCTCTTGGCTGTGAACACCTTTCCTCTGCGGTGCAGTTATCGTTCTGGTGCTGCCTGCCAGCCCCCGTGAGCAGGGAGGAGATGCGGTGATCCCACGGGGCTGGAGGGCACTGCGGTGAACGGCGCCTGTGTCCCAGATGGGAAGGGCGGAGGGGAGACGCTGCTCACGGGTCCCAGGGCAGTGTCAGTCCTGATGCTCCAAAAGGATGTGGTGGAGTCAGTAGGAGATGCGGGAGGGCGTTTGAGCAGGGAGGTTGTGGGATCCCACAGCCGAGGAAAGCAGCTCCGGGGTTAGTGTGGCAGAGCGGAGTTTTTAGCGACCGTCCTTCTCCGAGCCAGACGGCCGAGAGAATCAGAGAGCAGCCCCTACCCCACCTCTCCTTTTCCAGTATTGCCCCTTCTCCTCCCCTCTTCGAGAGAAACTGTTAACTTAGCTATCTGAGCTTCTGGGTGTAGCTCCAAATACTTAGCATAACAACGGGAAAAATTCCACAGAAAGAAAAGGGGAAAATTCAACCCCCAGCATAGGCCTAGACTCCTAATGAAGCAAAAATTTGAGTATCACTTGTATTTTGTTTCGAGAGGAAATATTCCAAGAAAGAACTTGGAGTTATGTCTTGGAGTTACGATGCAGCTGAGATGATGCTGTTCTTCAGCAGAGTTCTTGAACTCCACTTGCCTTTCAGCTACCAGTATTCCAATTCAGGAGTATGGAACTCACTAGAGTTTTAAGTTCTTTACACTACAAAACCAGAGCAAGACTTCAGAGCACAATTCAAACTTTCCTTTACCTAAATAAATGTCAGATTCCTATGTTTGCATTGGAAGCATTCTTTTCACTAGCAAAGGGAAAAGATAGTTTGAATTAGTACCAAAATACCCTTTCTTCATTATTGCCCAACTTTTAGTGTTCAACAGCTGAAACAATAACTAGAGGGAAATAAGTTCAATGACAGGAAGGAAAAGTTTATACGGACAACACCTCTCAAGAAGAAAGGGGAGAGATGAGGGAAAAAATATGTCATAGTTATGTAGGTACAGACATACATACAAGAGTTTTCTAGAGTTAGGAAGCAAACCAGACAGTATTTAGGTGTAAAATTTACTTATGGAACTTTAGCAGTGTTTTGAATTAACACAAAATTGAATTTAGAAGTCCCGAGTTCATCTGAGTTACTCAAAAGTCTTGCCACAGTGTAAAAAGAAAAAGGGGAAGAAAATGATAGGTGGAATTAAATCATTTGCCTTATGTTGCTTCATGCTTGTCACAAAGTCTTCAGCAGTTAAGTGAATGTTCTAATTCTTCTTGTATATATTGCAAATGTAGTTACTGCATTTGTTAGAGTATGCATCAAGTACACTCTTAGATCTCCTTGTCTTCCCATGCCTGAGAATTTTCATGGTTGTCATCTGCTCTCAGAGATGCTCCTTCCTTGCATGTCTGTTTGATAAGGACTCCACATTTGCTTGTCGGCTTTCACAGTGCCATATGCTAGAGAATGTGTGAGGTGCTGGCACTTACTATGATGTCCCAGGCCCTGTAACTCAGGTTTGCCATGAACTTACCTAACACTGACTCATTTGTCAAGCAGAGATTTCCAAATGGCACATCTTGCAAACAAGGCCTGAAAAAAATGCAAGTTACAGGTATTTGCAACACCCTAAAAGAGTTGCATATGTCTTTAGAAAGAATGGGCGAACAGAAAGTGATGTTCCTTGAATCTGTGCTAATTACAGCTTACCTTAGCTTTTTGGTGCCAGAGTTGGCTAAAACACATGCCAAGCTGTGGACCCGCCTGGCTGCAAATATGTCGTTAATGGCCACAGGTGGGGGGAATGTGCCCATCTCTGGCCAAGGTGTTCTGCAAAGGCTGGTCATCCTTTTGTTTGCTCCCCCCTTGGTGGTGTCCCTGCTGTGTGCTGATAAAACTGTTTTTGCAGGGCCGTACAAAGTCCTGTACCACCAGGTCAGGGTTCATGACTTTGAGTTCATTTTTAACCTGGATGTAGTCTTTGCTGCATTTTTCCCTCTGCCCCTACAAATAGTTGTGCTGCCTCAATAGGGATGCATTGTGGTTGCTGGAGGGAAAAAGGAAATGCCTTGAGCAGCATTGACTCAAAAAGCTCTTGGTTTGATATTAAGGTGCAGCTGTCATCTCTTACTTTGGGGTGATGCTGCAGGCTGCTCTATGCCTTGCCTTGACTCCAGGGAGATAATAAAAAGCCAGATGCAAGTTGCAACATCAAGGACTGGATTGATTTCATTTTAGGGACCTAGAAGTAGGATTTCTTACATGCCAAGACAAAAATTTTTCTGTAACTGGTGCATCTTTTTTTTACCTGGTCTTCTGAGAGTCAGTCTGAGAACAGGGCAACTACTGACCACTTTTTTTTTACTGTATGGATTTCATAGTTGTTTTCAAGGCATCTTTGCTGTCAAAGAAATTTCTGGTCTGAGGTTTGTACTATCTTGGTCTTACATGATTTTGTAGCCTTGGGTGAAGTGCTGACAGACTTCCAACTTCCTATTTTTTAGTTCACAAAACAATCTTGGTTTTTTTCCTTGTTTGTCTGTTGTGGTCAAACAGGAAATTTTAGTACCCTACTAAGTTGCATTTTTGTTTTGTCTGAAACACCGAATGGATCAGGTCAGATTTACTCTTTTTTGTCTCTCTGGTCTTTCTAAAAGATAGAAAGAAACAACTGAAATTTACCTACCTACTGCCAGATATAAAATTCAGTGAAAGCCTTCAGTGTGAAGATTACTTTAAAATGCAATGAAATGAGCTCTGAAAACTGTTCTTTTTGTTTGTAATGTGTTGTGAAGTCCTGGATGAAAACAACCGGAATATCACAATCTGTGTACCTGAATTCAGCCAAGGCCTGCACAGAGATGAAAACCTTGTTACTGGCTTGGGTACTACTATTCTGTTTGGCTGCATTTTATATTCTTGGTAAGTCTGGGAGTTTGCCATTACCTTTCTGTAAATGTAATGTTGTGGTCCAAAGAGTGAAAGCTTATGGCAGGCCTCATGAAAAGTCACAGAGAGTTGTGGAATAAAGCTAAGCTGGAAGGTTCATATTGTCCTCGAATTTTAGACGTTCTAGCTAAAAAGACAACTTTTGAACCAAATATATCTCATTAAAATCAAATAAAGCAATTTAGATCTAGACGCAGAGGGAAAAAAATCCACCTGTCTATGACTGACCTTGAAGGTCTTTAGAACAAGCAAACTGTTTGGGAGGATTTAGGGCTTCCTCTGAACAAATGATGAGCACAGTATTGCCATCAGGATTTGCCACTGATCTGCTCTAAGAAAAACCCTTCTTGTCCCCGTGATGCTCGCCTTTGATGCTCGTCTTGTATTATTGCAGCTCACTTCAATAAATTATGCTCTGGGACAGGGAGTTCCTAGTGATTGAAAGGTAATGTGTCATTTATTTTGGCTGTGCAGCTTGCCAGGAGACAGCACTGCCTGTCTGCTGCAGGTTTTTGAGCAGGTTCTGCTTCTGAATCGGTCCACTTCAAAAATCACATACAGAAACCCCTAAATATTTTTGTGAAGGGAAAACAAGAAACTTCTGTTTATCAAATATGTGTACGTGTTCAGTTTCGTTCTGATATAAAATACATAAATATGGATATCATGGATCTAGTTCACATTAGAAGGGCACTTCCAGTGCCTCAGGAAGGTGTTTCAGGTGTCACACAGACAATATTCATGTAGCCTGCCACTGAACTGTACCATGTAGCTGGGGAAGTAAGAATACCTTCAAGAGGAGTGTTTTGAAGCATTGCTTGCAAGGCTCAGTATGTACACCAAAGCCTTCCTGTGGGTAATGGGAAGTTGGCATTTCACATCTTAAAAGGGCAGGACTTGACAAGAAGAAAGGATTCTCCCCCGGATAAGTACAGTCATGCAAGGAAGTAATTTCTAGGAACTGGTACACTGACAACAGTTGCTGGTAATTTGCTTTTGAAAACTGACTGCTGCCAGAGACCTGTGAGTTTGCTGGCAAAGCCTTTACACAAGTGCTGAGCCAAAGTGATGGCTAGGAACTGTGAACTGAGTATAAAATTACTGGTTATGCACAGCAGGGGAGATCTCTTCCTGCTTGCAAATTGGAGCACTTAGATTTTGCTGCTGTCAGATGGTGGTGAATTCATCACCTTTCTGGAGTGACCTATTTTTAAGCTCATGATTCAGTCTGAGCTGGCCAACAGCCATCTGCCAGACTGGTTTATACCTAGTGCAGGACAAACCTTTCACATACTTAGTCCTTGATGATAGTATCCAGGCAAATGATTAGCTGAGACATTGGAGTAGACTATTTATGTTTGCTGTGATGTTGAAAAATTACCCTGTTGGAGCTGTAGTTATGCCTAGGGGTTTGACACTGTCATCTTTTCCTCCTAGTTTGACCTCAACAACACGTGCAAGCTCAGAGGCACTGCGAGGAATATATGCAACAGCTGAAACTGAAGTAAGTTCTTGCCTCTTCACGCAGGATTTTTGTGCAGACTTTTTCTCATGCTTTTATTGCTGTTGTTTTTGTGGCCAGTAATCTGAAAACAGAAGCTGTTCTCGGTAGCATGTATGCTATGTGCCTCTGGGTATGGGCTTATCAGAACATACGTCCACACTGGCCCTTCTGTAGGTCTTGCTAGTCCTCTGGAGATGCCTTTAAGTACTGAAACTATTTGCTGCTCTTGAAGTTTATTCAGCATCCTGCAGACTTCCTGCAAATCTTATGTTTGACATGAGCTCATGTCCTCTGATTTAAGGGAAAAGTGTGCTGGAAGGCTACCAGAAGAAAACGTGGAGGCATTCTTAAACATTTTCAGTCCTGGTTGCCTTTGTTCTCAAAGCAACTAAGATCCTAAGTTCTTATCTTTTATTTTTATTTCCATACGTAAGTAATTCCTTTCTTTTTGCCTATAATTTAAGCTCTGATCATATTTCTTGTCCCTGTTTCAGCTGCGTAAGTTTTTGTTCCATCTACCTGTTGCATTGGCTTTCTTGTCTTAGAGCACTCAGAAAACTCTGAGAAATGGATGGGGTTTGCTAGGTAACAGTTTCTCCTTAGGCTTGCTACTGATGCTCTTCAAATAGGTGTGTGTGTTTGGGAGCTGTCTCTGCATTGGTGTTACTTGCACCTGCAGTTTTTGCTTGTATTTTGTAAGTCTTTAATCAGAGTCTGAGAGTTTAAAACCACAGAGGTATCTGCTGATGGCCTTGGTGTTTGCAGTAGTTGGGCATGGGAAAGCACAGCACGTTCCAGTGTGGGAGTGCTAGGCTGCTGAGGCGCTTCCCTGCAGCAGGATGCTGTGGCTGGACAGGGTGCCAGCCCAGTCCCTGCTGCCAGCCAGGCACGGAGCGTGGAGGCCTGGCATGGATTACTGAGGCTGGGCATGGCCTGGCTCGGGCAGGTCCTGATGGGGCCTGTGTTTTCATGCCGTGTGCTGAGGGACATGACAGGGAGCACTGGGGAGGGAACAGCCACCTTTTGTGCTCTGCACCTCCTCTCCAGCTGTGCAGAGCCTGTGGAAGCCTCCACCAGAGGTGCGGGTCTGTGCCCTGTGGAGGAGCAGCGGGAAGGCTGGGACCTATGGCCCGGCATGGACTTGGGATATGGCCCCTCATCGGGAAGGTCCATCTCCACAGCCAGAGTACTTGCCCACTGGATTAGTTCTGGACTGTTGGGTTTTAAATAGTGTACAAGAGCCACTAAATGTAAAGATAAAGAAAGGACTGGTGAAAAGTGACTAATTGCGCTCTGATTGCGGTCTGTGTGGCAAAAGGCCTTTGTCTCCCTGCCCAGAGAGGGTCTGCCCGCTGTGCTGGAGGCAGCTGAGTGTTAGGGGTCAGGCGGGTGTGCCAGCTGTGCTAATTTCATTACTCTGTGTGTGTCAGAACTTAAATACAGCTGGTCAAAATGTTGAAGGGAGCCCATTGCTTGCTTCAGAATGTGAGTGCAGCCTCAGCATAACTCAGGCTGGCACTGCAGGTGAGGCTTGGCACAACAGAGTAGAAAGAGGTAGAGAATAAGGGTTTTATTGAAAGTGTCAAACAGTCTTTTGAAAAAGAATGAGTTTTTTGGCTTTTCCTGAGTTTATGAACCCAATGAGTACAGATAATCAAGGATATACAGGGTGTACCTGCCACTTGATGTTTATGCTGGACGTTTACCTTAAAGACTTTCTGTCTGGGAAAATTTGCAAACAGTCCCTGTAAGAGGAGATAAGCTAAAACATAAAATTTAAAGTGAAAAGCATAAATATTTATCCATGTGTATGTGTGTCCCAACCACACTGGGGCACCCCAAATGTGATTTTACACAAGGGTCTTCTACTCTTCAGGCATTCAGATGCAGCATGATTTGACTAATCACTGGCACCCACACCATCATTACTCATCATAATAAAACTGTATTTCTCCAGCAGTTTTGCTGCTCATCTGTAGACATCCTTTAAGTCAGTCTTGAGGCAGCTACTTATCTATGATGCTAGTATGGTTTCAAAGGTGTTTTAAAGGTCCTATGATGCTGGCCTTACCTTAGCTGTCCAGGGCCATATTTTATCCTTCATGGACAGCTCTAAGTTTCCAAGAAGCAACGTCCTTATTTCCAGGACTGGGCTGTCCTTTTGTTTATTTTACTTAAGTGTGAACAATACCAAAGTCTCCAGTAAAATTCCAGTGCCTTATTACATTGCACAGTATACTGTGAACTAATACAAGTAAACAAAGTTAATACACTTTTGTACTATAAAGACTGATTGATGTAATAGTGAAGGAAGTTTTCCTAACAGGGTTCATTATCTTAATCAGACCACAAGCAAAAGAAATCCCAGAGAAGGATATTACTAGTACAAGTAATATTTGTGATGCAGTACAGAAAGTACTGACTTTTAGTATAGTCTGGTGCAGGAAATAGATTTGTATTTGTTTATTGAATGGTCAACTTCTTTTCTTCATTTACATTACCATTCAACATAGAAAGTGTCAATTACAGCTTTTCCTTCTCAACCAGGTTAAAAAAAAAAGGAAATCTTCATTTAAATAAAATAGTAAAACCAGGTTTCTGCTTTTACTCATTCTTCTTGTACTCATTCTGGCTCCATTTCAGCAAAATCTTGCAAAGAGAAGTACATCTCTGACTTACACTGGTACAGCTGTGGTTTCCAACCCATGCATCAGAGCTTGAAAATTCCTTATACTTTCATCTTATACAGGAATGTCCTGAAAAGCAGTTGTATGCACATCTAAATAAAAAATATGTATGTGCTTTATTGTTGCTCTTCCACCATATTGTCATAATTATTTGCATTTGTGTTGGACCTAGAGTTATGCAAAATCAGTAGAGTAATTTTCAAAGACTGGCTTATTTCTTCAGATTTACTGAGCAAGTTTTTCCAAGTTTTTTTAGTTTCTAAGTTTTGGAAACTGCTGTTCTGAGCTACTGGGCAATTCTTAATTTGGGTTTTGTGCTGGTTGGAAATACAAACCAGACTTTTCTAAATTAGTGTCTGTAGTTTAGACCTTCCTTCCCCAGCTGTTCTGCTTTGCTGTAGCACAGGTTCTTACCCCCTTCCTGTTTTCTGTTCCATAGGTAGCTCGTTGCTGCTTTTGCTGTGTACCTGACGGAGATGGTAATTATGTTTTCACTGCACCATTTACCTTATTTGTGACTTTTGGACCAAAGCTGAGAGAGTTAGGACACAGCTATGGAGGGAGAGTTGCTTGTACCCTCATTCAATAGAGTACTGAATGCAAACTGAAGTAGATGAAATGCTCCAGGTTAGGCTACAGAGGGAGGCAAGAGATGTCACAACACCGTTTCAAAAGTACTAGGCTAGTTAATAATTCTTTAAAGTACATTTCATCCTACAACATACAACAAGTAATCTCTGGTTTTTGCATGCCTGTGGGCGTAAGTGGCTGCTGGACTTCTGGCTCAGCAGCTCTGCAGGGACTGCAGTTCGGGAGTGAGATAAAAAGGGAGTGTCCTGTTTGCAGACGTGTAGAATCAAGATTATCAGCTTAGACTTGCCAGAAAATTATTGCACAGGTAGAGCAATTTAAATGCTCTCAACTCTCAAAATCTACTCAGTAAAACAGGAAGCTGTTACAAGGCAGAATTGCAATTTTTGGCTCAGGGTTTAGGCCCATGCCCTGAGGAAGAAGAAATGTTCAAGTGTTACTCTGTTTCAATCACACTTTCCCAAATCACACCGTAAGTGTTTTGCTGTGTTCTCTGTGAAGCCAGCTGCTGTTTTCAGTTCTCATTACATTTGCAAAGCTTTGTTGTTTCCTGTCTCTTACAGCTGATGCTGAAGAGCATGTTGAAAAAAGGGGAGGCCAGACTGTGGTTTATGATGAGAAGAAGGGCACAGTGTACAGTTATGCATACTTCCACTTCGTTTTCTTCCTGGCTTCTCTCTATGTGATGATGACAGTAACCCATTGGTTCCAGTAAGTGTATTTCTTTCATGTATTTAATGCTGAGAAATTAATGTCTCTCTGTGTTGAGAGGGAAGATGTGAACAGGAAGTTCTGCTGTTTGGGTATTTCCTATCCTTATGGTGGAAGTTTGAAGAGACATTACAAATCTTTCTTGGGCATTCTTGAGATCTTTCTCTGTAAAGGGCTGCTCTCCCTTGCTTCCTCTATGGGTTAACCTAGTTAAGACTTTTATGTCTTTTTTTTTTTTTTTTCCCTTTACAGTTATGAAAGTGCTCAGATTGAAAAATTCTTCACTGGAACCTGGTCTATCTTCTGGATTAAGATGGTCTCCTGTTGGGTTTGTGTCTGTCTATACTTATGGACTCTTATTGCTCCACTCTGTTGCCCAACCAGAGAGTTCTCAGTGTGAACAGTTAAATCGTAATTTTAAGTTTCTCTCTTTTATTTTTTTTTTTTGAATGAGGAAACACCTGTTACCCACTTACCATAATGTACCAATTATTATCTTTTAGTCAGACTAAACAAATGATTGAAGACTTTTTTTTACCATTTTTTATTATCATGAACAAACATTGCCTAGGGGAACAAATCTGTTTCAAAACTTTACAACACTTATGTGTGGTGTGTAGAAAACACAGTTCTTACATAGTGCATAAACTGGAATAAGTGAAATACTCTTCAAATAACTGACAATCCTTCTCTGGCTTCATCGACAAGAAAAGAAAAACTCATGGTGCAGATGGTATCTTCTTACTTCCCATGAATGTTTCCAGCAAATATGCATTCATTCCTTTTTATACTCTTTCATTAACTGTTTCTTTTACAGTTTGCAGTGATGATTTGGACTGCTGTTTTGTACAGCATATAATTCTTGTAAGTAGTATCCAGATAATTTTTTTTCCAAAAACAGATATCTAAGTACTTCTGTAGAAATAAGAGAATATATAAAATTTGACTGCCAAAGCATCTACTAAAAATTGTTTATCTAAGTATTAAATATATTAAGTTATTTTATACCTAGATTGAGAAAGGAATGTACCAATGATAGTAAAGTATTTATTCTATTATTACTTTAAAGGCACCTGGATATTTTATGCAATTCAGATTTAGCCCAGTTAAAAACTGAAGGGGAATTCTACACACGAATTCTTAAATTGAATTTTGTCCAATTTTGCTTTGCCAGGTCACTCAAAAATTGAGTGTACTGCATGGGGATGTAAGATAAGGTACATTCTTTATTCACATTGTTAGCTGTTGAGAAAATAATAGTTATAGGAGCAGTGCCAGTTGCTGTTAAATTTAAAAGAGGGGTGCTCATTTACTTTTCTGCTCTGTTGTTTCAGCTTCTATCTAAAGGTCTCCGTGGTCTTCAGTTCTGTTTCCCTGACTAGTTTTATAATGTTTTATATGCATTGATGGTCAGAAAAGGACTATAGTGTGTCATATATCCTTTTCTGCTTGTGTGTTGGTTGGAAAGTATTTTTTCTAACTGCTATATTTTTATACTCCTCTGTTGATATTAGTTTTGCTGTTGGGATGGGACTTAGCCAACCAGTATATTAATGGAGGCAGAGATTCTTTTGTAGAACTCCTATTCTAAGCACTGGAATAAGCAGTCAGAAAAGAAAAACCAGGAGACACAAATATAACAAGCAGCTGCCTTAGTACAAATTACTTGATGATATGAAACGCTACCTTGTCACCTTTTTTATATTAATTTAAGCACATGATTTGGTGGTAAAACAACAGCTCAAATGCCCTGAATGCTGAAAAAAGGTTGAAACTCCACAGTTCATGTCTGCGTTCTGGTGGGATGAATTTATGACTTGAGCTAGTCTGGTGGTTTCTGTCTTCTCTTGGCATGTATATTCACACACATGTACAGTACGAAATATCAACCAATTTAGCAGCTCTCTTTTTTTTTTTTTAATATGATTGAGCCTTAAATCTTCATCCACTGCTTTCTGCAAATCAAAGAAAAGCACAACGTGGAGGCCAATGGGTTGGCCAAAAGATTTGCATGCCTTAGTTGTTCTGTTGTAATAATTAATGGCTAATGCCCACCTGATGAGTAATCTTAACTTATTGGATCTTGATTCTGGTCTTGTTTTCATTACTGTTTTTAGCTGCCTTGTTGTTATGGTATCCCAGGGCTTCTGTCCTGTTTGGTGCTTTCTAGGGGTGTCATCTTCCCCACCCTGTGCACTCTTACCTGAAATAAAATCTTCAGGTCTGCAGTCCTATCTACTTATGCCACCTATCTCAGTGATTAGAGCCTCAAAATATGTGTCCTGAGATCTGAGGGAAGGAGGAGTCTGTCCTACAGTGACTGCCTTGGGGTTCTTCTTGTTTGCACCAAGAGTTAAAAATAGCAGTTGAAGCTGGACTTTGACAGTGAGTTAGAAAAGCAACAAATAGCTCTGGACAGGGAGGCAGGTTTTTCTTTTTCCCTTTGCTTCTGCTGGGAGGTTCTGATCCTGCCAAGAGCTCTGCTAGTATGAGGACCTGTCAGAACATTTCTGCTTGTGTTTAGAGTCTTGCTATGCAGATACTTCTGCAGCTGAAAAAGGCCTTTATTAATGCTTTTTCAATCCAGAAGCATTTATCTGTCCAACCTCTAAGATAAGGGCTGTGCAATGATGACTAACAGTTGTCCCACCTAACTCACAGCTGCAATCTGACAAACAGTTGTGATCCAGTGCTGTAGTTGTGTGCCGCAATTGAAATAGTGCGGGCTCATGCCTTGCCTGATCCTAAGAGGCATGCAAGATTTGCCTTCTAGTCCCATAGTGCCAGATATGTTGTACTATGAGAAACTAAGTTTGTTTTGTTTTGGGTTTTTTTTGTTTGGTTTTTTTTTTTCCCCTAAATTAGCCATGTTTTTTGTAACAGAACAATTCGGGAAAGGAGCTTTACAGAGGAAGGCCCACCCTATGTCAAGTTACAAGGCAGGGAAAGATTCCTGTTGTCTAGTTCTGATAGCCCGCATCCCAGTCACAAATGTGGATGATCTTAACACCGATCTTGGTCCTTGGATGTTCTTGTTTACAGAAACACGTATTCTATGTAGTGTTCTCATCAGGGCTTTCTGCACCTCCTTGTGCTCTTTTTTTTTACCATTTGTGTTTAGGGAAATAGGTTTTGTACAGAAGAGACAAGGCTGTAAAAAGAAAGTCCACAGTGAGGTATGAACCCATTCTTCTTACACAGCATTCACCTCATGAGCTGCTCCTTCATCCTTCCCTACTACCAACTATCGACCTTAAGCATCTAGGTCTGCAGGTATACATGAAATGGGAATAGGGCAGTGCCTGTTTACACAGTTTTGTCTACTTTGAGCACATGTTTGGGGGAAAACCCCCAAAAATAAATAACTTTGCGGGCCTGTGGGTCCATGATGCCTCAGATCCAGCTGTGGACTTCCAGGCCTTTCTAAGGAACCAGTAACTGGTAGCATTTAGGTGTGTAAAGACTCTAGTTCCTCACCAAGACAAGGCATCCTGCTGGCCAGGTAAACATTACAGCCTTAGTGTTTGCTGTAAAATCTGTACTGTGAACTTCCACGTGCAACTACATAATAAAATTCTTGGCTCGGGTCAAGGAAACAAATTCCCAGCCCATGGATTACAAACAGTTCATGCAATTGGGCTTTTAAAAAAAACTTTTTAAGAAGTGCCTTGATACCTACTGCTGTGATAACTATTAATTCAGTTGGCACTAGAACTGGAAAACCTGGACTGAGCCTGTGACTGGGTAATGCTGCCTTGTACCTTACACCAGTGTGTACAAGGCACAATCAGACCCGAAGTGCATGTGGAAGACCAAACAATCTGTGCTTGACAAACCTCTGGGGATAAGACTGCTTCAGGTATTACTGTGCAGTGGCAAATTAAGTGGGAAAACTCACAAGTAGCCTGATGCTTTTGTAAATAAATGATTAGTTTTACATTTAAGCTGTAAACAGTTAACTTTCTCTCCCTGTACCTGAAAGTGCCAGTGACTGTCTGCTGAGGCAGTTCACTGCACGGTGTCTATCCTGCCTTGTATCATGATTATTCATTGAATTTGTTCCCAGATATAAACAGTGCAGCACTTCTGGCTCCTAGTGGTTTTGGGGTGTGTGAAGTGAGGAAGCTTACAAAGACAGCAAGACCAGAGAACATGTCGTATACTAAATTTCCTCTATTTAAATTTGAACTAATGCTGTCTTTAATAGACTCTTGGAGGAACAGACAGTGTTCACAGAAGTCCCGCTGGGAAGATGAAACAATTCTATTGTTTTTCTTCTACTTTTTCAAATTTGCTATCAGAAAGATTATTTGGGACTTAGCTGCTGCACTATCATCTGAGACTGGAACAATTTTACTTTTCCTTGTGAAGGCGACCAAGAGCTGCAATCATGACTCTTTCATGTTTGGGGCAAAATAAGTGGGACAGACTCAGAGACCAAGTGTCTGCATCCAAGTAACTGGACTAACAAATGAGACAATGAAACTTTACTGGGGATGTGCAGAAAGCAGATGGGTATGCTTGTTTGCTGTTTGCCACAGTTCCTCAGAGTGTGCAGGCAGCCCTTGCAGCTGGATGCCAAGTAAGGAGCTCCACTGCAATCACACATTGAAGGTATTGCATGTTTGTCCTACTCTCAGCTTTCTCCTTCAGGCGTTTCCATGAGGTTCAAACAGCTTGTAAGTGCCCAGCTAATGTGGTAAATCCTGGCTGGGTTGGGCTGCTTTCCTCTGAAATGCAGAATTGTGTTGCTAATGTAGGCATAGTCCAGAGAGAAGGTTTGTCCCCTCGAAGAATCATAAACACTGCATGTCTATTTATTTATTTATTAAGTGTTTTAGCACCTTTTTACAAGTCTTTAAGCGGTTTGAAATTATAAATTATGCATGTGTAATTGCTTTGTCAGCTACTGCTGCAGCCATTTCTGGGCTAGAACATTGCTATTAATGAAGTAACTATTGCACTTGTCAAAAAGCTGTTTTTTAACAGTTCTTTGGCTTTGAATGATGACATCAGGAACATTTGGGTACTTAAGATAGCGCTGCTTGAAATTTGGCTAGAAGCCAACATTATGTGGGCATCTGAACAAATCAGCAATAAAGTAATACATTGCCTGTTTTTAAACTGTGCTGTAAAGATTTTATAAACTGTTAGGTTTTTCTCCTAAGCTGATGAAACAAAATACCACAAGACCCCCTACCTTTGTGGCTAGATGAGTTGAGGTTATCCAGAGCTAAAATTTTGCTTTCATTTTCTTTCTGGGCTTTAGAAGCTACGTCTTTTGCTTGGAGGCTGTATCTCATTTTACTTGCCTTTTTCTCCTTGGATTTTTTCTTTAAAGGCAGTGTAAACCTCCTTCATTCCCAGACAACCTGCTGCCTGTCAAATGGGATGTATTTGGTGCTAGAAATTAGCAAAGACTTGTTTGCCAAGTCTTACTGATCCTTTCCTTTTCACAGTAGGACAACCTAAAGCATTGAAGCAGAGTCAAGGAACATAGTTTATTACCTGGATCAGTTTTCCTCTGTGAAAACTGCTTCTTTGTTTTCTGAAGTGGCCTATGAGTTGTTGTGGGAGGGAAACGCATAATGAACACCATGACATTTTACTTGTGTTTTCAGTTTTGTAAATAGTAGTTAGAATTCAATGTCTCACATGACTGTACAAGTGAATGCTGGGGGTCAAGTGCTTAGAAAACGTTACTTTTTTTTACTCAGAACAGGATATCTTGGGAACTGGTATGTCTCTGCATTTTCTACATCCTCATGGCAGAGTGTCCAAGTGCCCCAGGATAGGGATGTAGACACACTGTATAGAGTTTGAAGCAGCAGCTTTGAGAGACTGGCATAATGACTGCTTTCTAATGTCCAAGGAAATTCTGTAGGTTTCAAGAAGGCCTTAAATCCCATTTGTTCAGGAGTTCTTATCAAATCTGGATTTGATTCTTTCCTGATCAATAATGTTTTTAAAAAGTTAGAGTTTATTTCAGATAAAAGCCACGTTGGCTTCCCCACTGCCTGTCAGTCTGTGATAGTTCCCAGTGTGTAGTGTACAGACATTTTTGCAGACTTGTTCAGAGCCGTATTTATCAGCTTTGAAACCACTCCAGCAGCCTAAAGCTTCCAGGGCTTTTGCTCACCAGAGCTGCAGAGTGCAGCACTGCAGCCATGCTTTTGCCAAAGAAGCCTCAGCGTGAAGCCAAGAAGAAAGTGCAAAGCCAAGAATTTTGGAAAGCTATGGGGAAATAATGGATCATTGGACATACCATAGCTTTAGATTTCCTCTTACCGATACAAGTCCAGGTGCTTAGGTGTCCTTTGGACATCCATGCAGATTTAAAGTGCGGAGAATTAACTTCTATTAATTCTAATATACGAGCTGAGAAAATATTTACTAGGAGCATATTGGGTTCAGTGTCTGCTTTTTGTTCACCACTGATGCGTGGTGTTCAGTCTCATACATGCCATGTTCAAAAACTGGATGCAAAATAATCAAAATATAAATACATTTTCTTAATGGTGAGGGGATTTTAATTAGTCTTTTTCCAGGTTCTTAATATCTCAAGGGAACTTTTTGGTGTGTATGTGTGGTTTTATTTTATTATGCTGTAGCCCAGTGAAGTGGAAGTTTGCTAGTCTGTTTAACTTTTTTGCAAATGTTGTGGTCTTTAGTAAATGTAACAGTTTGACTTTTAAGGATTGGTAAAAATTCCAGAATTGTAAGATCTTACCTGTAAAATAGTCAACAGCTTTGCCTTTTTAGCATGTTAATGGTTTTTATGGACACTTCCTTTTGTATACTGAGTGAATGTATTGTTATAGATTTAATGTTTAATGGACCAATAAAATTTTTCTTACATTTGAAACGGTTGTGATACAGTAAAGTTGCAAAGTCAATTCATTCTAGAAGAAACTTAGAAAATAATCTAAATATATGAGCTATACAGTTACTGAGCCAGTAAAAGTAAATTAATTGATCTTTTTTACACTAAATTTCAACGTTGTTTAGCAAAAAATGCTGCTCTGGAGATTATTAGTCCTTCAATGTCCATGTTGTTTTTGTATTCTCTAGTGTGTGATACTGGATGACGGCAGATTGCACAGATTTGTCTGTGGCATCTGTTCTGTACAGTCCAGCTCCTGAGATGTGTAAGATACCCTGCCAGTGCAAACAAAACATCTTCAAGGCTGATGTAGCACCGAAGCACTGTGCAGCTGTTTGAGACACAGATCTCTGATTTTTTTCTTTTTTTTTCCCCTCACTTGCCCAGATGGTGGGGTGGGCAGCTGTTTAATTTGACATGCTGAGATCCACACCAGGGAAAGTGCTTTATCTTCGCAGATATTCGTGGTTTCCCCCCCTCTCACCGTCCATGTCCTGTTTCAGCATGTGCCAGGTGCAGGCTGCCTCCTGGTACTGGTGGCACCCATGCTGGAGAGCTGACCAGACCTGCACTAGGACACAGTTCCCTGTGGTTTTGAGAAACTGCTGACCAAGCTGCTATTCCCTGTGCAGCTCCTGGTGCATGAGAGAGCTCTGGTGCATGGAGTTTGGAGGGTGTGTTTTTGGACCTAGGAGCAAGGCAGAGACAGGTTTCTGAGTGGTGCCCAGGGACTGAAACAGCAAAGTGTGCTCCACCTCCCACCAGTCTGCCCACACTGCCCTCACCCAACACTGCAGCATCCTGGCAGGATGTTTCCTCCTCGAGATTCCAACCAGATGGTCTTCAGGAACCAGAAGCACCTAAAGTATGTTTGGCATAGTGTTAGTAGCACACAGGAAAGAGTTAACCTTTGTTGAGAGGGTGGATCCTAGTGGAGAAGCTGCAGGACTCTCAACTCCAAAGTAGTTACAGCTGCTGCTCCAGCTGAGTGCAGCCCTGCTGTGCAGGCGGTGGGGTCAAAAGCGAGTTACATGTTCAGATTTAAAGATGTGGGATTGCAGCATCTTCACTTGCCAGAGGCCACACATGGAGCTATGTCTGTGTTGCACAATAATCCAGAAAGGGATTGTGGTGCTAAACAAGCTTGTTTAAACACTTTGTGCAGTCCCCGTTTAAATCTCTGATGAGAATGTGAGAGGCAGAAGGTTTCCCAAGCCCAGACTGTGATCTTCTTGGGACAAATGTTTATTACAGCTGGCTTCACTCTTGAGCTTATAGGCTGCCCAGCAGTTGCTGTATCAATGTAACAGACACAGTAAGCTCCAGCATCCCATCATAAGGTCCAAACAGCACCTTCTGAAATGAAAATTCTGGCTGTCTGACTTGTAACTTTTATCTGTGGATGTCAGCACTGCATTTTCTGTCAGCGCGGTTAGAGGCTCACAACTTCACACAATTCCCTTTGGCAACAGCATGAGAGCCAGAGCCTGTATCTCACCTTCCAGCTTCCAGTGGCCATGGACTGGAGAAAGTCTAGAAACAGGCACGCTTCATGGTGGTAAGCCAGCTGATAAGGCAAAGGGCCAGGCTGCTCCCTCCCAGCAACTGTAGCAGAAGGAGACTCTGGCTGCAGACAGAGGGGCTGAGCAGAGCTTTGGAGCCTGGCAAGGATTTGAAGGCCAAGTGCAGTCGTGTTCTGATGGAGCTGGTGTGTGCTGCCCATGCTTCAGACAGGTCAGGGTGGGCCAGGCCTGTTGTGTCCACTGCAAGGAGACCACTTGTGCAAAATGTGAGCACTGCAGGCCCACGTGTTCTGCAGCGATGGTGTGGGTGAGTATACTGACTGCCTTCTGCCCAGGCTGTGCCCAGACCATGCAGAGAAGGTTTCTGCCTGGAGAAGCGGCTTCTTCTGGTGAAATGCAAATGTATCATGGGAAGATGTAAATTTGTTTTACAGTGTGTGTGCTCCTTCATAAATGAACAATTCTGCAGTTATAGCCCATGCTCAGCTGATAAAAGACATTTTTTGTCATCTATTAAGCATAATTTGACAATGCCCTCTGTGTTGCTCCAAAGTAAATAGCCTCTTAGTCCTCAGACATCTGGTGAGTGGTTTGGTTTAGTGATGCCAAGGAAAAAGGAGGACTGAAACTGGAGGACCTTTCATCAGGAAGCACTGAACCAAAGGAATTGTGCATCATGCCTTTTGTAGTGGGACTCTGGGGAATCACTGAACCAAAGGAATTGTGCATCGTGCCTTTTGTAGTGGGACTCTGGGATCCTCGTGGGACAGCTCTTAGGGCCACCCTGCTTCCGGAAACTTTGGCAATGATGGAGGAGCCTGTGTGAAAATTCTGCCAATAGTTAAAGCTTCTGATAGCTTGTAAGCCTCTGATATATTGTAAAATATTTTTAAGGGTATTTTTATTTTACTGAGAACAAGAAATTTTTTTTGTTGTTTGGTGCTCTCACCTGATAATTTAACTCAGCATTCTCTCTCTGTTCTTGTGCTGGGAAGGAGCTAGGACTGTTCATTTTCTCAGAGTTACTTCTGATTTTAAAACTCTCACTTTCACTTCCTCACTTTGTATTTCTTCCTTTTCCCTCCCTCCAGGCTGAAGTAGCATTTCTGATTGTCTTTTTAAAAGTCATTATCCTACAGTTATTTTAAAAGTATATAGTTGTCGTTAAAGTAACTGTTCTTTCTATTCACCAGTCCTTGGAGCTTGTCCTCCCTCCCTTTTTAGCTCCATTTGGAAAGAGAATGTAGTAAAAACGCACACTGTATTAACACCTTTCTGCACTTCAGCTTAGATTGTGATACAGCTTCTTTTGGCTTTCTGTTTTCAGTCCTTTCCTAATGATTACTAAGGCTTAATGCAATGTTTTGAGGTTTTAGTTTGGTGACTTCTTTGCATAGTATTGCAGTACCTGCCAAGAGAGCTCAGCTCTGGCGACAGATCAAAGCCTGGCTTTGTGTATGTGAAAATTAGGATTGTTTTATCTAGGTGATTCTGCATTTATTATCTCTGTAGTCTTTTTGTTTGTCTGTTTTAGTCACATGCAAGTCATAAGATGTGACTACAATGCTCTGCTGTCAGCTTCTTTACTTTCCCAGTACGTGATGTCCATAGTTTTTGGGAGTGGGGGGTCTAATACATTGCTGAAGAGGAGGTCTGCCACAGGTAACAGTCTTCAAAGGCCTTAAAATGTCCTAAAGGAGATACAATCTATTCCTAGGAGGACTGGAAAGGTACTACTTGGTTCAGGCAAACAGCTCTGAACCACTTCGTTACCAGATGCAACCTGTTGTTTATAACACATTCAAGGTAGAGAAAATTTCACTCTTTTCCCCCACCCCGTTTAATACTGAATCCAAGAAGGCAATAGATTCAAACTTTTCTTGAGAGTGTTTTAAGCAACTTGTCACTCTATTCACATGCTGCTCTCTAGATTTTAGGGCAAGTTTGAAAATAAGTGAGGCCCAAATCTACTTTGTCTCCTTTTTATTTTCATTTTTATACAAAAAAAAAGTCTGACATAGTCACATCAATGAGAACAAAGCTGCGGTGTGCACTCTGACAACAAAAATCATATAAGGATTTAAAATACATTGTTTTACTGTTTGCAATAGCAATGTTAGTTTGCTTTTACTTTTTAAATATCCCCAACACCAAACTGCTGCGCTTGAAACTCTTGGAAGTCCTCTGGGATGGTGTCTGAAAACAGGAAAATAGGCAAAAGTTTAATCTCTTCTGACAAAATTAAGGAGCACTTAAATTACCCACTCTTTTGGTAACATGCTTCTCGTCTGTTTACACATTAAGAATGAACAGGGAATGTTTTCAGTTTTAGCTGTATACCACTGAAAAACACAAAGAGGCTAACAAGACAGTGCATGCTACAGTGCCAGCCCACAGAGGAGTACTGTCAATCTTCAAATTACGTATCTCTGAAAACTTTGTGGCTAGCACTCTTAAATTTTTATCAATAAACACTGACTAGAAAGGCAAGTGCTTGTCTTGCTTTGCATGCCAGACACATTTGTAGCATCAGCATCTCTATTTCTCATGTATCCAATTCAACTTCCCGGTGATGGTTTCCCAGGCCACAAGAAGAGCAAAAAGCATTAACTCCCAGGACTAATAGCAACTGGCATAAAGACTTGAGACTTGGACAAAGGAGCTGGAGATGGATCAGTGTCATAAGAGAAGCTACAGTTCTGTTTGAAGTGTTATTTACAGTCTGCCTTTGCTGGATTCAAAAACATTTTATCTGGACAGCCACAGAGCAACTATAGAGTCAAAGCTGCAGTCAGCAATGGAGCCACAGCAACAAAGCTCAACTGCATGACCTCAACTTCACTCTGATTATTTTCACTCTGATGTAGGAGAGAAAAAAAAAACAGGACACATGTATAAACACACAGTATGTAGAAAAAGGGGGTAAGTCCTTTGCTTTTTGTTGAGCACTTTTAAAAGGCTTGACAGGAATTTTTCTGCATAATGTAGGAACTTCTCTGATATGAAAATAGAGATACTGTGGGACTTTAGTGTCTTTTTGAGTGGATTTCATTGGCTTCATGTAGCTCCTGCAGCAATGCCACTTGCCTGCTCACTGCCGTGTAAGTGTGACTCAGTGGCAGCTTTGATACATGCTTTCTGGAAACCACAATACTGTGGAAAATAATTACCAAGTAATTTTTATTTGTAAGCACTACTGTTGAGAAGTTCCTATTTAACTGTGACCTCCAAGAGCCAGCCTAAGTGTACTAAGCGTCCAAATGCCAGCGTCCCTCAGCATAACAGGCCACAGAGTGGCCAGGTCCCCTGCAGTCCTGGACTGGGCTTCTCAGATCCACAGAAAGCAGACAAGGAAACTATTCCAACTTGGCTGGTAGATTGTTTTCCAAAGGCTGGGTATGGATGCTTAGAGGAGGAGGGACAGTTACCTGAACTGCTTCTGGGATAGAAATACCCTGAAGTGATCAGCTTCTGTGTGAGTGACAAAAGTTTGAGTTATTTTATATAATGGATGATCAGGGCTAAGCTAAAAGGCTCTTGCCCCAAGGGAAGTGAGCCAGCACACTCCCACAGAATCAGGAGCATTCCTACATGGGAGGAAAGGCATCTTATGATCTTATCCCCCTACACACAGGACCAGCCAGCAAGTACACATGGGACAGTGAAGTCTGAGGTCCCTGGCTCTCCAGGTGTATTTCACCTTGTATTCAAAGCTCAAGGCATCTACATACATGATGGTGTCAGTGCACTTATTATATTTATTGTGTGTGTACAGCTCTCACAGTCAGCTGGTTTTATATAACATTCCTAATTCTCTGATGACAGCTATTCCCCTCAGATGGCCCATTCTCTGTAGCAGAGTGACTGCTCTTGGAGGAGCAGCTGTGAGGTGTTAGTTCCTGTCAGGCTGGGCTGCAGTGTGCTGCTGGTGTCAGGGGAGGCATTTCACAGCTGTGAATAACTTGTAAAGGAAGAGCAAAGGAAAAAATGCTAAATGCTTAATCCAACAGCCTTACTACTGGTTCTTCACTGTCACTTGCTAATTGTTAGCTAAAATGGCGTAAGAGGAACATTACCATTGCAGCGATATTTCAGGTTGGACCAAATTATATTTTCCTGAGAGAAGCAGAAAACTCCAAGCCGTCCGCCACGCATTGTGGTGTCTATAGTTACACCAGAGTCTGCCACTAGGTCAGAGCCTTCATAAAATCTTGCCCTTAATGAAAGCAAACAGAAGGTCTATTAGGTCTTCTCTAAAGCTGCAACATTCCTGAAAGTAATACTGTTATCCATGGAGACTCTATTCTTGGATGTGTTATCCCTCCCATCTAGCCCAGGAGAGAAAAAGCAGTTAAGGTAGCTCCTGTGTAGCTGTGAACTGGAGCAATGCTACATGCTGGCAAGACCCAGACAAGGGAGGACCTTGTGAGGGGTTTCTACATATGCTAAAAAAGCTTTGGAATGGTTTTTTTTTTTCTGTAGTCAGTCCAGCTGAGTGCTTTAGCTCTTGAAATTTTCCACAGTCAATAGTGATAGAGAACCAGACTAGACCAGTTGAAGAGGGCTAGATGGATATTGTCTTGCATAGTTGAAGTTTGAAGTTTAACCTTTCTTTTTTGTAATAGGAAAAGTTTCAAATAAACCACTGTGATCTTAAACTTGTCTGTGAGCTTTCTTTAAAAATGTGAATATGATTAACTCCAGGAACTGTTTTGCTGATCTTCTTGTTACAAAACCCATCAGCAAATTCCCAAATAGCCCTGTGGAAGCTGTGCCCTACCAGCTTCCCAGGTGTGCTCTGTATTGAGGGCTTGAGCAGGACCACAGTGGAGCCAGCTGAGCTGTTTGTTACAGCACTGCCCACATCAAGTCCTCAGCCTATGGGATACTGGGTAAATGACCTAGAGGACAGTGAGCCTGGAGGGCCCTGTTGTAGATGAGGATACTGCTGATACATTTCTGCATACAAGTAAAAAGTAAATGGTGAGAGGAATGAAAGTTCCTATGTATTATCATTAAATAAGGGGAAAAACCCCTATTCCTGTTATGTTTCTGATTTTATTTACTAATTTGCTGAGGCAGTTCAGAAGTATCTGTACAATGAATAGAACCTGTCGTGCAAATTACCATGGGAGGGGCTGGCTCAAGTGACTTTTTCCTAGGCTTCCCTGAAGCCTCAGAAAACCTTTGCTAGACACACAGTGGTCTGTGGCCTAACCAGACTGCAGTGAGAGTGGACAGAGAGCTGACAGAGGCATGCTTCAGGCCTGGCTGCCTTTAGTTTTAAAGGATTCTGTGACACAGACTGTACTACCTTTCCCAGTTACAGGGAGCATTACTTAGGCTGGTTGGAGAGACTGCAGCCATAGGAGATGTTTGCTCATGCAGCAGCTTCACTAACTTCTCGGTCTAAATGTAAGTTGCCACCCAAGATCTCTTCACTACTGCCCTGTGGCGAGGGCACAATAATTGACAGTATAAACGTTCTTAATCCATTTAAGTATAAAAGTCAGTCATGCTCACTCCAATTACCATTGAAGTTGATGATTGCACTAGAGAAGTGGAATAATCACACCATCAAGCTATTACATCTCAACTACAAGGTGGTGATTTTCTTGAAGAAAAGCTGATTTACCCATATTTATGTTCTATTATAAGATTGAAAGACCTGAGATGATCATGCCAGGGCAGTTAGTTTTTTGCATTTTGACATCAGCCTTGATCTACAAGTATAACTCCTGCTGATTTCTCTGCTGGATGTTGCAGGGTAAAATGTTTTATCCTGAATGGTGATTTTTTAATATTATTAACATTTTTTCCAAAGAAGACCCAAAAAAGAATATATAACATGCTTTACAAATATTTGACAAACTTTCTGACTATATGCTGAGTAATCTCGAATCTATCACATGAGGATAATTACTTGTTAGTTAGAATCGCAACTTTTAAGTGGACAACTTTTATTCTGTAATCCTAGAATACATAAATGAACTATCCCAATACCAACAAAAATATTCTAAAATATCAAAATTAAGAAAATTTGGACTATATTGCTTTTCAGATCAGTGGCCAACAGTAGCTTGGAAAACAAGGTATTAAAGCCAGAAAAGAGCTCAGGGTAAGGCACAGTTAAAAGAGACAGATGGTTCATACAAAGAGGTTTAACATGGAATTGTCTAGGAAAAGAACTGCAGGTTGAATTCCGAAAGTCTAATTTGTTATAAGGCTTCATTAGTACAAAGCCCAGACGTAATATAAATTCTCAGATTATCCTCTGAATCAGGTGTTGAGAAACTGCAGTTTAGGCAGACATGTATCTGTACTCACCTTATCTGTGCTTTCCTCTCTTACCTGATATAACCAATCTGAGGTCTGTGCTGCAAGAACCAGCGATAGGAGACTTTGTCTTTCCACCCTACATTTCGGGGGTCCTTCCACAGCAGCCTGACCTGATCATTGGTGTCCCCTGTGTGCCAGAGGGAGTTCCGGAGGTGCTCGCCAGGACCTGTCTTGGATTTCACAGCCTGCAAAAATATAATTTTCCAACACTGACTACAGGGAAAAGTCACTTTCAGGAGACAAGTTTTTTGGTTTGTTTTTTTTTTTTTTTTGCAAGAAGCAGGTCTGCAGAAGCATCCTCTCTGCTGCTAACAGGCCCCTAACTTCTGTTCTACAGCCACAGCCACTGCCTACGTGGACAAAGCAACCAGCTGGGTACCTGGACAGGAGGAAAAGGAGGCAATCTGACAGTAAGGGTCAGAGCACAATCACTGCACAGACTAAATGCTCCAGCTGATCAGAAAGGCGAGATGAAGTTCCTTAAAAAACAGTGCTATTAAAAGGACTGTGTGGCAGCTGCCTGACTTAACCGCTTTGACAGCAGTTGCCAGTAGAGAATAGCAGTCGGGCAGCACAGCTGACATGCAGTGCAGTGGCTTGGCTTACACATGGCCTGATGACCTAGCCCACAGCCAGCACATGGCAAGATGGCATAGCCAGGCTGCAGAGAGCACTGTGTCCTTAGCTAGGAGCCACCACCGGTACCTTTAGCTGAATGCCGGGCTCTGCAACAGCTCGGAAGGGAGTCGCTTGCCAGTACGTCTGTTCCGTCTGTTTCCACATTACTACATAAAAGCTAGAGCTGTCTTGATAACCAAAAATAAAGCCAGCATAGTCGTCATCTGTCACTGTGTTCACATGAAAAGTGCCTTCAAAGTCAACGCCGTTAAAAGCCGTGTAACCTAAGGGTACACACAAGTTAAAAACGGTTCTGCAGAACCCATGTTCATATTCTGTGCATTTTCTGCTGCAAAACTTGAATCTCAGAAGAGGCTACGTACCAACAGCAAGGCCAGGATCACTGTTCATAGTCTGCACAATTTCCATCCCCTGTAAGGGTAAATTCGGGGTGGTTAGTATGTGTTGCAAGCTGGATTGGCTGAGCCTGGTCTCCCTCTAGCACCTCCTTCATGCCTCTCTTCTGTTTGCTCACAATATCTCTGTCACACTTGTACTTCTGAACTAAAATCAATGAGAACTATAATCAAATAGTAATGTTTCAGCTGCTTGCATGGCCTGAGTTGGGAAAGATTTGTCAGTTTTCCTAGTGCAGAATTAGTCATACCAGTATTTTTCTTTATTTCTCTACCACAATCTTTTGGAAATCTGAATCTTGCCAAAACTGGGGTGCAGGGGAAGAGGGAAGTGGGTTGTGGGAGGAAGAGAGCTTTTCCTAGGCTTAGCTCATACAGTTGGATCACGGAGTTCAGGATTAAAATGACTGCCAGGACTGGGTTAAGAAAGATGTATACATCCCAGCTGGCTTGGCAGAGACTTTTGCTATGGAAAAAAACTGCATGTGCCCTGTGACTCATAACACATTAGCCTCCTGAAGGCTAAAATTTGTTACTGTAAATAAATTACTGGACTCTATCTAGGAGTACTGAAGTGCTGCAACCAGCTCTGGGGTCCCAGTGCAGGAAGGACATGGACCTGCTGGAGGGAGTCAGAGGAGGTCACCAAGATGATCAGAGGGAGGGAGCACCTCTGCTATGAAGACGGGCTGAGAGAATCTGATTTTTTCAGCCTGGAAAAGAGAAGGCTTTAGAATGACCTAATTGTGGCCTTTCAGTACCTGAACGGAGCTTACCAGAAAGATGAAGAAGTATATTTTACCAAGAGCATGCAGTTTCAGGACAAGGAGCAATGGATTCAAAGTAAAACCAAGTAGGTTTAGATTAGGTATGGAAAAAAAATGAGGGTTTTGAGGCACTGGAACAGGTTGCCCAGAGATGCCCCAAAACCTGGAAGGCTTCAAGGCTGGCTGGAGCTCTCAGAAACCTGGTTAGTGATTGAAATGAGATGAACTTTGAGGTCTCTTCCAACCCAAACCATTCTATGAAATGCTCTGTTATTTAGCATGTCAGATTTTTAACTTATGGGAAGGATTAATGAAACTTGTTTGCTGCAGAAATATTTCAACAGGGTAACATGTCTGCCTTCTGACAGCAGTGAAATCCACCCAGAATAAGCCAGCATGTAGCTGTTTTAGATTTAGTTGTTTCAGAGCATCAATTTTGATAGCTTGAAGGCTATCAAAAGGAAAATTTGTTCGTTATTACTCCTGGAAATAGTTTACTAACCAACAGCTTCCACTTTTCATGTCTGCCAGAGGTCCAGCAATTACAGAGCCGATTTTATTGTGGTTTTCAAATGATCTTTCACAGACAGTTAAGAAAGACCAAATCTTATTTTTACCTGGTTCAGAACCACCCAGTTGGGATCAATCTGCGCATCCCCCTCTGGGTCCAACACCACTGTCTGATAGGCCCTGAAGTCTGTCAAGGTGATCTCTGCATTCTCAGGGCACACATCGATCCGATCAATCACTGTATCCTGGTCAAAATCAGACTCACAGACATCGCCAACTCCATCACCTGAATGCATCAGAAAAATGAGAGGAGATTTATGATGCAGCAAGTTGGCCCAAGCATGGGATTAGGGTGTCCAAGAAGCAGGCAGAGCATCAGCCCTGCTGGCTGTAGTGCCTGAGGAAGTGCCTCGGTTTTGGCTAAAGGGCCATGAATGCTACTGTTGTTCCTGGGATGAGTGTATGCATCGATAATGACTGTGTTGCATCCTGGTGCACACAGTCTGGAGATGAATGCAGTGCTTGAGAATCAAAATGGCTCCTGAAGGCCCATCTTACCATTATCATCTTCCTGCCCTGGGTTGGGGACCAGCCTGCAGTTGTCAGGGCCTGGGGACAAGAGGTCAGGAATGCCGTCATTATCATCATCATCATCACACTCATCACCCAGCCCGTCCTTATCTGTGTCCAGCTGGGAGCTGTTAATCACAGTAGGGCAATTGTCTGTGCTGTCCTGGTGCCCATCACCATCGCTGCAAGTACAGAAACAAAAAAGAAATGGTATGCCAGCATCAGCTCCTGCCTCTGCAGAGGGAACAGCATGGACACCTGAGGGGGAAACACACCAGTGGCAGCTCTAGAGCTGGAAGCAGACCAGTGGGCAACACAGCCTGTTTTTGCTCAGGTGGCTGAACTGCAAAGGAGAGCAGGAACAAAGAGGCTCAGATAAGATAAGGTGTCAGGAGAGCAAAGACCATGCCAGGAGCTATAACAATACTGACAGAAAAGAAAAACAAGCCTTACATAGTGTGGGAAACATCCTGGAGCACAAGACCCATTCAATGTCCACTCCTAAAGGGTGTGTAAGGCACATCCAACAAGTGCAGCTTCACCAATTCAGAGCGCTCAGGAGACAGCAAGAGCTAGACACCTGGTCCCTTGTCTTATGTACACATGTGCCTATTTGTCTTAGTGCTCATGAACATGCAGGTGTGAGTGTGAATGAAACTTCATGAGAGACTCTACATGAGCACCTGAAATCAGATTTATTTAAAAACAAGCACTGTTCTCACCCTCCTGCACAGCAACGTTTTCGTGGCAGATTTGGCACTGCTACGTTAGTACTTGGACTCTATGGCCTTGAACGTGTTTTTCAAACTGAATGATTGTCATCATGCAGTAAGAAATAGAAAAGTCTGTAGCTCCCTCCAGGCCATGGCTGCATCAGCTAGTTACTCAGTTCAGTTAGTTAGTGAAGAGCCACCGCAGGGTCTTGTGTCCACAGGGACACAGACTACAGAAGAAGGTTCAAGAAGTTATGGGGTGGCTACATAACTTCTCCATCCCAACTGTTAAGTGCATCCCTGAAGAAAACCTGCCTGAAGTGTGGTGTGTTTTGTATGCATGCCAAAACCAAATTGCTTTCTAGCAGTTAGCAGGCCCATTTTCCCTCAGCAGCTTCTTATTAGCAGAATAAGAAGCAGAAGTGACCTGTAGCCAAATTAAGGTCATGCTATGGTTTATAGGTAGGAATATTCCCACATACCTCTCCCTGCTTAAGAAATGTGCTTTAATTTTAGGTCAGAGTAATCAATGTTTGCACAATATTGAGATAAAATGCAATAAGCACCATACATGTGCTTCACGCACATTAGTGAAGTTTATTAGTGAAGTCCGTTTTTTAAAACAGGAAAAAGAACAAAGACATATTAACTTAAGAGTAAAATGCTGATTGCCTTGGGAGGTACTAGCCCAAGATTGGGAATGATCCCTGCAGAGATATGGATGTGGGCTCCCTGCAGGTCCCTTCACAGACAGGAGCACCCACCAGTGGCCCTGGGGTGAAACCCTGCAGCTGTCTGTGGCTGATGAAATGCTGTGACAGCACAGGACTTATCATTTCCTTAGTCTCTTGCTAAGAGGTGAACACGGGAGGTGCACATAACCTTGAATTGGCTATGCAGAAGCTGCTTCCAGACAAATGATGCCATTTGTCATGAGATGGGCTCCTGTGAATGCCCAAGGCATATGAAAGCCATAGACAGAGGATCCTTGTCAGTCTTGCTGTGCTAAAGCAAACTCTGTGTCTTACACTTGATAATAAAATTTTGTTTCTGCAACACTAGATTCTTAAGGAAAAACACAGAGCATTTAACTGTGAAATTTCCGCTAAGGAAACAGAGAAATAAAAGAGGAATGAAAAATAAAGGGAAAAAGGAAAGACATTTTCTCACTGAGGAGCTCTGAGCAGTGCTCTGGGTTTTACAGTCAGAGAAGTGCTTGAATGCCACTTCCACAGGAACTCAGAGGAAGCCTGTGTGAATGGCTATAAGGGTGAAGGCTTCACCAGAGTACTACCACAGGGAAGTGAACAAGGCTAATAAATCCTAACACTGTTTCTGAAATAAGATCTCTCTGGAATTAAATCCAGGCTAGCCTGAGGGATTACAGCTCTCAGGAATCAGCAGCATGCTTCACCTCAGGACTAGGCTCTCTCACAGCATACCTGTCCTGATTGGTATCACAGGAATCTCCAACCAGGTCATTGTCAACATCGGACTGCAAAAGGGAAAAGACACTTGTTTTACATGATATATTTTCTCTCTTGCATCATCCATCTAACCAAAAATTCAGTTTTATATGAAAAAAAAAAAAGACAATAAATAAACATGGTTAAACTTAATTGAAGAGTTCAAGCAAGATTCCTCTACTACTGAAAATAAGTATTCCTCATTTCTAGCCAAGGTTTATTTCTTAAGCATCTTTTAAAATCTATTATGTTTCTCTTTTTTTCCGTAATTTTTCATTAGTCACAGGGGGTGAATCAGAATTCCAACATATGAAAAGTTACAATGACTTCTCTCCTAGGAGCACTGAAAGTTTTGATAAATAAGGACACCAGGATTTTCATCCTAATTAAAAAAATATCAGTTGTAACTAAATCACATCCCTGTGTGGATTCTGGCATTAAACTCTGTGGGACTGGAGCCCATTTCAGAGCATGAGAGTAGAACATACAGGCTGAGCAGAGGTCCTAACAGCATCCCAAATTGTGAGAGTACAACTGGTGGTTCCACTTTCTCACTTCAGGAGAGTCAGCAGGTCTGTAAAACTCTCCTGAATACCTAGATATACACTATAATATATTATCCAGGACATATACTTTATTATTAAAATATAAACACAATGACTGCACGGGTTGCTTCATTCTCTTGCAAACTTTTAGGCCTCTAGTAGTCCCTCTCCCTAAACAAGAATAATTTTTTCTTCTGTCTGCTAACCTGGTTTGGGTTGCTGATTGTAGGGCAGCTGTCACAGGCATCACCAACACCGTCATTATCTGTGTCCTCCTGGTCTTCATTAGGGATCCTCTGACAATTATCCAAAAGGTTCTTAACACCTGGAGTAAAGTAGATTGTGTGTTAAAGACAATTCCTATATTTGTCCATACTGGACAATATAAACATTAAAACAAAGACACCATTCCTTTTCAACAACTACTTAATCCTGCAATGAAATTATAAGCCAGTTAATCTTTATGTGTGCATCACTCATTTAATAGTAGTTAGGAACATCTTGCTAAAGCACAGTTGTCCACCCCATCACACCCTTTAATTACACACAATTTCATTCTATCCTGTTCCTGTATCACAGTGTACAGGATGGGACACTTAATTTTTTTAAAATTACATTTGAAGGGGTGTGATTTTTTCACTTCTTTCAAGCCTCCTACAGCAACGAAAATATGTTATGTAGCTCTCGGGTTCCAGTGACCAGCAGCAGCTGGCTGCTCTGGTACATATGCACATTTAAGGAAATGCTGAAGGATCAACAGCCTTAACTTCTACACGAAACATGGCTTGGTTTCTCTGTTACAGTGTACGGTGCTTCCAATGCAGGCTGAGATATGTATTAACTAAATTAAAATTATTAAAAACAAAGGTTTCTTGAAGAAAGACTGTATTATAGATGGTAACATGAAATCTCCTAAAGCACAGCACACTCTGGGCAAATTTGAATGACATCAGAGAAGTTGAAAGTGAAAAATCACCAACCATCTCCATCCATGTCATCATCACAAGCATCCCCTTTCCCATCACCATCTGTGTCCCTCTGGTCATTATTCAGGACATTGCGGCAGTTGTCACAAGCGTCTCCGAAGATATCTTGGTCACTGTTTCTCTGGTTAACATTGGGAACCAACACACAGTTATCCTGCAAGAGAAAAGGAATCCGACATCAGTCAGGCCGTGAATCTTTAATTTCTACTTTAGTTGATTTTTAAAACTCTTATATTTATTTCTACTTCAAAAAAACAAAAAAAAAAACCAAAAAACCCTCAAAAAAACCTCAAAAAAACCCCCCAAAACCCAAAAAAACAAACAAAACCAAAAACACAACCAAACTTAACCCAAACCAACAAAATAGTGTGAGCAGTTTTGACATTTTATGCCAGTATTAGCTCTGGATCAGATTTCACTTGCTCCCTTAAAGCTCTGCTTTGTACTACACTGTGGGAACCGTAATCACAAACACCCAGTACCATAATGCTTTACTTATAACTTTGATTTCTGATTCTCATTTTGCAAGGGTGCACGGTGAGGAACCTGTTGTGGTACCCGAGCTTTCTCACGTGGCCATTCTCAAAAGCTGCAGTTCGGAGACTCTGACAAGGTTTGCAGATGTTCTCAGTGAAAGGCCATTGCCCCCTTCTGGTACAGACTAGCTGGAAACAGAGGCAAGAACTTGATGTAAAAAGGTACCTGTTTTTGTTTGGTTTTGGCCGATTTGTTTGTTTCAAGCAAGCTGCTTTTGACTTTTAAAGTCCACCAGGAGGTGTATGGAGAAAATTTTATTTTGAAGTGGTATAAAATTTCTGCACCTATCCAGCACACCCTTGACCTCATCCTATTGCCCGTAGAGAAGAACAGAGACTAGAAACAATATACAAGTTACTTGATTATGAAGGTGCTGAACCTGCAAATAGATTTACAGTTGTAGGAGGATTCGATTTTTTCACTTTAGAACATTAATAAAACCAGTGATTTAAGCTAGCAGAATTCAGTGTGGAACTCTGTGGCAAAACAGCCTGAGACAGACCTTCTGTGACTGCTAGTCTGCCCTAGCTCCAGGTGGACGTTTGTACTCTGGATAACATGTTCTTGTTGGCTTGGAAGCACATTAAGCAGTATCAGTCAACAATTTTACTACAGAACAAGTCAGCTTGTAAGAGTACAGGGTGAAAACAAAACAGATTTTCCAGTCTGAATGTATCCTGTAATATATTCTGTTGTGTGTACCCACATGGAAACCTCTTCTGCTTTGATGACACGATCCAAAGCTTTTTCAAGTTATTGGCAAGACATACATTCATTAATGTAAGTTTTGGATCCCTGATGAAATGTGCTCTCAGGTCAACCTGCTCTTTAAATAGGAAGATGTTAACACAAGTAATGTTCCTGGAGGTCATGCTACGGGAGGATGTGACAGAAGGACACAAGCTCTATGCACAGAAAGCTCTAGAATTAAATTATAAAAGGTAGTAACAGAGGATACACAGGTGGGATTTAAGGCTGTGTGGTTTAAGTCTTTTAAGAATGAGCATTATATAAAAGAAAAAGACAGGATTTAAGGGGCCACTGACAGTGATGGCAATCTCTGGCAAACAGCAGTGAGTCAGATTTAGTCAGATTTCAGAATCACTTCCCATTGCAGCAATGGGAAATCCTCCTGTTTGCACAGACCCCTGCATCGTGATCTATACACAGCACCTGCTCATTGGGAATACCATCTCCATCTGCATCATCATCACAGGCATCTCCAATCCCATCACCATCAGCATCTTCTTGTCCAGAGTTTGGGACAAACCTGCAATTGTCCTAGACAAAAAAGAAGACAAGTCATGTGTTCTATAGGTAACCTGTATGCCTTCATAATTTGAATTACTATTTCCTATTATTAATTAATTGGAAATTAAGCATCAAATTAAATAGAATTCAATAACCTGAATAAAAGACAAATACATTGAGCCATGTTTCTTACAGTCTTCCTCTTTATCACTTCATGCTCTGAATTTTTATAGAATTAAGAAAGCATTTCTTACCTTTCTGCAGTTTTCAGCAGAGCATGAGAGTTCTTCATTAGGGTAGCCATCAATGTCAACATCTTTTCCACAAATATAACCATCACCAGCCCAGCCAATGCCACACTATGAATAAAACATCACAGTAGTACTATCAAATGATTAATGAGTCACAGTAGAAACATTCAAGAAAGAAAACTCACACCAGTCTTAAAACCAGCAGCATATGGAAGACATGGACACATACTCAAGTATAACGAGATACAGAGAGCTTGAAACAAAGTTTTTCTTTCCATATCAAGAGACGCTGCAGTGTTTCCAGACATAGCTAGAAAGAGGTACAACTTGATGTCAACTGGAATGTGTGCCTGCCACACCTAATAATTTCGGTCATAGCTACAGGAGCTATAGAATTCTTATAGACGCTGGCCAGGAACTAATTTTGGCTCCTCACTGGCAGATCGAGTAAAAGAAAAGAGACCTAGGTAGAGTATGCACCTAGCATCCTGGCAAGGGGCACATGGTTAGATGGGATGACTGCGTTTTTTTCAGTATCTGAAAAACATATCTGCAACTAGAGGAAGTTTTAAGAGGAAACTGTATTGGCAATTACGAAGTTTGTGTGTGCAAAACAAATGCATCTGTACACAAGTTTCTCCTAGCCAATTAAATTATTACTATTTCAAACCAACGTATAATTTGTGTTGAAGACATATGCAAAGAATTTCATGTCAAAATCTGGCCTTGCCTTACAACTAGGACTTGCCTACTACAAGTATCTAGGCATCTTCCCATTACAGCATAGATCTAAAATATCCTAGATAATTTATCTTTGAAACAGATGTACTTAAAAATGAGACCAAAGTGCCAGCAAAAGTATGCACTGCATCCAAAAATAGGACAGAGGATTAGTCTCTTTCTGTTGCAAGATGGAAAAACTAAGTCATATACTTCAGTATACTCTTACAGTGGAAGTTCATATGCTACTTGTTCTCCTCTGCTTCCTTAGCTGGTAAGTACAGTACCTCTGTCTGGAATCTGTCGTCTCACTTTAAAAAACATCGTCTCCATCAGCCAGCAAATACAGGCATGTTGGCTATGCAGAGAGATCCTTACTCACAGCTATGTAGCTGAGCACCAGAAGAGGAATTTGTCCTTGTGATGCCTTCTGTACAGTGACACTTGACAGTCTTTTCTGAGGAGACTACAAGAGGTCTACAAAAGTGATTCCTAAAGATCTAATTACATGACACTGTGAATATGATACATGAATATGGCTGCTTTACAGACATGTGACAACGAAACAATTGCAAGGCAGTTTTCACAGCTGGTCTTGGCCAGTGTGTCACAACTGGTAAAACATCCAACTGTAAAAAATGACCACAAAGCCTTTCTCATTTCCAGCCTAAAACAGGCTGGATTTCACTGTAAAGATGCACGAATTAATGAACTCACAATACATGTCACCTCTCCTCTCCTCTCGTCAATACAACGGGCATGGATGCTGCATGGATTGAGGGCTCGATTCCTACAGCTCCGTTCAGCCTGGCATCCTCTGGTTTGGTCTCCTGTATATCCTGGTTTGCACTGGCCACAGTGGTAAGACCCCTGTAAGAACAAAAAGTCACCAGCCAGCCTTTTAATGGTACTTTTTTCCTTTTTAAAGCAAGCACAAGAGCAAGATTCAAGTCATACTGTTTATGCTGTGCAAGTGTAGTTTTTCATCCATTGAGGCTTCTTGTACTGTGAACAAACTTTATTTTCTACAGGTATTTGGCTCCCAGAGTGCATTCTGGATAACATACTCAATTCTTGCATGTTTAGATCACTATTTTGTTAAGCCAGAGAAGAGGTCATGTAGCAGCAAAAGCTTCTTCATAATGCCTTGTTCTTGCCAGCATCACCCTGCACTGCTTCCAGGTGGCTGAAACTTTGTGCAAAACTCTAAGCAGCAGTTGATTAATCAGGCTGGATGATCTTATTTCACCATAAAGCACACACATCTTTTTCTCTAAAGACAACTGGGCACAAATTTTAATCAAAGAGAGATAAGAAAGTCATAATATCTTTGTCCCATTTTATTTTTTAAGCTAAAATGTTTTTAAATCAATTTGATCCAAATGTTCTTCAGAAAAGAATTCTGTATCTGAAGACACAGCTATCCTCAGTTACACTGCAATAAGAACATCCATGTAAGTTTTTGCTATGGTTTACCATGACACATGCATATGTATTTCGTATTTATTACTCTCTTATGTAAACAAACACAACGGAGCTAAGCCAAGGAATCTCATTATGTGCTGGGCCAATCACCATATGAAATATACACAGATAAATGCTGAGAAGATGAGGTCTTCTTTAGGCATCCAATATGGCTTTTGTCTCTGTCTCACATTCTTTTAGACCTGTAACTTAAGATATAATAGTTAACTGAGAAAATCTTTTCATCTTATGGAGAATATTTTTTTATGTGTCAAGGGACAGAAATGGGCATATCTCTGACAAATGTGCATCTAACCAATGGTACAAGTGAGGTGCTTCATACAACTTCACTCTTTGTGTACAAAGTCTGATGGAAGAACTGTCAGGACTGTCGTAGTCCACCATCACAGAGAAATCTACTTCCTGCTCAGACGGACATTTTTTTTCTCCTAACTTCATTATAAGTTTTGACTGTTCTGTCTGCATACTTTCAGGATGAAGACAAAAAAAACCAGATGACTGAAGAGTAAAATAATCCCTGGGCCATGCAAATGGTATGGTTTATTTAAAACACACCAGCCTGTGCAATTTATCCTAATGGACGCCAGGGTAGTATCTTCTGGAGTCTGCTGAATTCGCTTGGTATATTCTGTCCTATATCAAGCTCTGGTATGCATTATAATAGCCTCTAAGACAGCATTTCCAGACCAGACTGTTTCTGAAGGGTTACAGGATTAGAAACCCCACAGTGCTCTGCTCTGACAGATGGCAGAACACTTGGTGCCTGCCCTCTGCAGACAGGGCCCGATGGCTTCCCAAAGAGGCTGTATGTCTAGTTATGCAGCAAGATACAAAATGTGACAGTAAATGTTCTAGATATTAAAACAAAGATACAAACATACTGAAGAGTGAAAACAGCTCTAAGAAAACAAGCTTATTCTCAAGGAAAGCTAACATTGAACACAAATGGTTGATTCAACAATACCTTGCTGACCACCTTTACACCTCAAGGATATTTTTAACCTTTCTCCTGCTATGAACAAAGCCTGTGGCATATACAGGACAACCAGGGGATCAGGCCCAGCCAGCATGGATTTATGAAAGGCAGGTCCTGCTTGTTCTGTAATAGGGTGACCTGCCCAGTGAATGAGCCTCTGACACCATTTTCCACAGCAATCCGCTAGGGAAACTGGCAGCTGATGGCTTGGACAGGTGCACTGTTCATGGGGCAAAAAACTGTCTGGATGGCTGGGCCCAGACAGTGGTGGTGAGTAGAGTTACATCCAGCTGGTGGCCACAGGTGCTGTTCCCCAAGGCAGCTCCACAGGCTGGGACAGAGTGGCTGGAAAGGACCTGGGGGAGCTGGTGACAGTGACTGAGCATGAGCCAGGGTGTGCCCAGGTGGCCAAGAAGGCCAATGGCATCCTGGGCTGGATCAGCAATAGTGTGGCCAGCAGGAGCAGGGCAGGGATTGTCCCCCTGTGCTGGGCACTGCTGAGGCCACACCTCGAGTGCTGGGTCCAGTTCTGGGCCCTCCCTGCAAGAAAGACCCTGAGGGGCTGGAGTGAGTGCAGAGAAGGGATCGGAGCTGGGGCAGGGTCTGCAGCACCAGTGCTGTGAGGAGCAGCTGAGGGAGCTGGGGGTGTTTATCCCAGAGAAAAGGAGGCTCAGGGGGAGCCTTATTACTCTAGAAGTACCAGAGAGGATGCTATAGGTGGGTAGTGTGCTCTTTTTTCTCCCAAGGAAGAAGTGATAGGAGAAGAAGACATAGCCTCAGATCATCAGGCCCTCTAAAGTCAGAGATTAAGATTGAATATTAGCAATAATTTGTTTACACAAAGATCGTCAAGCATTGAAATTGGCTGCCCAGGGAAGTGGTGGACTTACTACTCTTGAAAGTGTTCAAAATAGGTGTGGATGTAGCACTTGGGAAAATGGTGTAGTGGTGGGATTGTCAGTGCTGTGTTAAGAGCTGGACTTGGCATTAAGGGTCTTTTCTATCATAAATGATTCTATGATCATGTTATTCTATGCCCAACTTGCTTCATAGCATTAAAGTGGTTGTATGCCCTGCCTATTAGATCCTAACATCTTTCAAATCATTTTTACTTCTCCTATGATTGCTCTCCTGGGTTTAATACTTATGGGCATTAATGTCTTGTACCAATGGCAGGTCTCTTTGTTTCCATTTATTTAGAGGGATAGCTGTTACTCTATGCATAACTCCTATAAAGACAGCACCCAGGGGAACAGCTTGTTGCAGCAGTTCTCAGGAGGCAGGAGATAAGGGAAGCAAAGGTCTAATCTTTCAAACGGGGTTTCTTGATATAATATACCCATAAACACGCATCCCTGGATGGTATGGAGAGAAGAGCTCCTGCTCTTCAGGGAAAGTTGTAAGGATACAATTCAGATGGATGTGTTCATCACATTGATCAAGTTGATTTTTTTATTATTAGCTAGGAAAAGAGGGAAGGCTTCTTTTATTTATAAGAAGACCAAAAAATTGTATTATTAATTGCTCTTCCATCGGACCTATAAATCCAATCCGAGCTCATAGAATTTTAAAACAATCAATTTTTTAAAGGCATAAATGAAAAGATGCTTACCAAAGTGTTTATGCAATGGGAATTTGGAACACAGAATCCGAGTCCTCCATTCTGACATTCATCAATATCTAAGCAGACCTAGCAATAAAGCAAATCCACAAATAACAAGTGTCAATTTATTGAGACAATTGTTGAGATCAAAGACTGAAGAAACAACATCAAAGTTTAAGACTAGAAGAGATGTAGTCTCTCCTGAAACTCCTCTCAGAATGTCATAGACATATCCATAGGCTAACTTTCCAAACCCTGAGGAAACAGAAAATTTCAATTTTGGGATGTACTCTGGTTCACCCAGAAGAGTTTACACAAAAACTGTGTTCCCATTCTAGGGTGCTTACAGAAATATAAAAAAAAATTACAGTAAAATAGGCCTTTTAAGTATTTTTCTTCCTAGTTCAAAGTTTACAGAAATCAACAGAACGCCCCGAAGTTGATCAGAGATATTTACAAAGATAATGACACTTTTTTCTTGTCTCTATGCCAGTCAACAGTATTAGATTTTTAATACTCCCATTAAAGCTATGCAAACACAATTCAGTCTCTAGCTGAAATATTCTGAGCTCTGCCTAACAGCACAAGGCAATAATGGAATGACTGAAAACTAAATACAATTCAATAAAGATGCACTGCTAATATAAAACCAGCACCTTGCAATGGAAGTTGCCACGGAGGTGCTACCACTCACCTGCTTATTGCTCTTGGCATAGCTGAGTCCTATCCCTTGCACGGTTTGTCCCGTATATCCTGGAGGACAGGTCTCACACCTGAAACCTGGAGCCGTGTTCACACATCGCACCCCAGGGAAGCAAGGGTTGTGACGACACTGCAAAGGAAAAAACCAACCAAGCACAAGTTCGTGCTTCAGTAACATCAAGACTCTGACTGTGTGTTCAGACCTCTCACTGAAGGCACTGCTGCATGCAACACCTGTATGTCCTCTGTTCAGAGAGGGCTTAGACAGGAAACAGTCTCTGCAGGTATTTCTGACCTCAGTAAGTCTTCAGCTATCTCTGTAATTTAAATAACATTTGCAACCTTCCATTAAAGCCTGTAGCTGATGACCTAAACTCTCATCCCAAATCCTTCCTTTAGCTGGGCAGATTCAGATCCCTTGGAGGCTGAAAGGCTCCTGGAAGGGTCCAGACCACAATATCAGGAAAGCCACATAACTCCAAGCCTCCAAACACCCCTTCTAATGTGTTTTATACACACAGAAGTGGCAGCAGGATTTTCCTTCATTTATATTTGGACAAATCTCATAGCCAGAAGGAATCCAAACATAAGCTAGATAAGCAAGGATATGTCAGTGGCATCCACACATTTTTAGACTGGAGACCCACAGACAACCCTTGGAACTTCTCCCAGAATATCACATCCATAAAATCACCCTTGGCCTGAAGACACCATTCACTTCATTGCCTTATGCAGTTTTACAAAACAGCTGTGACTGATTTCACTGGTCTTGTGGGTGCCAGTTTGGGAAACAGCCCCACTGCTGCCTTTTCAATATCAATATTACCTGCCAAAAACATCAACATGCCATCCTGCAGCACAGGGCTCAAAGACAACAAAAAATGAGAAACATGAGAAATAAATACTAAAGAGTTTTTAAAAAACGCCTCTTTTTCTCCTTCCATCACTAACAGAAAAGCATCTGCAAAATGGAGGGAGAACAAACTCGACAATATCTACCTACAATAGACATACAACTTGTAACCAAACACACACACATGGAAACAAGAAAAGATATGTTTAATATCAAAGTGTGTTTGACAGAAAGATTTAATAGTACGTCAATCAGTAATACAAGGAAAACGTCAAACCCACGACAGACATTTTGTGCCTCCTAATTTTGCTGTGGATTCTTCATTGTAGGCAGCAGAGGGCACCCAAATTACACAGCACACAGAGCAGAGCTGCAGCTCCCAAGATAATGGGCACCAGCATACCAAAGTAACGTCTTCAAACTGGTAATGAATTAGAGACCATACTGCAGAGACGTGAACAACCCCAGGAAAGATTACGGCAGCTCTTAGTGAGGAATCTTCCAGATTTGTCTTTATCAGAATTTGTACAATAACTTATTTTAAAATGCCTATTATTAGAAAGTGCACAAATAGTTCATTCATAAAAAGCCTTAAATAAATTTTAAAAAACAAAACCAAATCAACCAACCACCAAAAAAATCTTTCCTGCATATCAGCTAACTCAGGAGCACGAATAATATGACGCGTCCCCTCTCATCAGACAATTCAAAATTATTGCCATTTATTGCTTCTTTATTTCTCCCTGTGCAAAGCTACTGATTAAGTAGGTAGTTGCTAGTGAACAAAACTGCTTCTGACAAGGTGGCATTTTAATGGCAGTGTCCAGATAAAGACTTCATAATAAGCAAGACTGTATTTCTATGATACAATTTTGGAAAAAATTCCTTGTTGTTTCTAATGTGAAAGCAGGTCTGTCATGTGGAGTGGTGGCAGGAAGATGAAGGTACATGAATCTCCAGTGATTAGAGCCTGACTGCTAACAGACAGCCACTTTTATATCAAGCCATCATAAATCAGTTTGTTTCTTTTTCCACCACTGCTGTAATGGGTAGAGTTGCTCCCATCCTGAAAATGGCAGGGAGGAGATTATTGCCATGCTTTCCTCAGTCTGAAAATAGCTCAGGAGGTGAAACCCATCCGTACTGGCAGGTTCCACCTAGGCTGGCTTGAGCCTCACACCGTGCCTCTCTGTAGCATGAAACGTGTACCACAGCTGCCTTGGATCCACCAGCTGCATTCACGTTTCAGAGCTTCACTTCCATTTTTTGCGCCTTTTGTTGCAGCAGACACAGTTCATGCCACGTTAGGCAAAACGAGACATTGCCAATGCCTCAGGAAACTGCCACACTCAACTTTCGATCCCCAGTGCTTTTTGCAGACAGGTGTAAGGCACATCAAATCCTCTCCTGATGGTCTACAGGAGGGAGTAAATCAAATAAGCAGTCAAAGCGTATTTCCTGTTGGCTAGGAAGGAGAAATAGAGAATGGCTTTTGCTGTTTTACATTATTAAACAGGTACACTGGTAGTATTGTGTTATCCACAGGGGCAGTTTATGACCTAATTCTGCTGGTTCCTTGGTCTACCATATCCAGGTGCTTTTCCACTAAAAAGACTAAAGAGTAATGGTAAAAAACATCCCACAGAAAAAAATGCAGTGAACCTGTAAGTGCTTTTGTTATTTCTGTTCTAAGTAAGCATCACATTCTAATTAACACAGGTTTCCTTTCATCATTTTACTGTAAATTTATTAATTCAGTCCTCAATACAAGCAAGCTCTGAATTTCTAATATATAGGACAAGAAAAGAACTAGATTTAAGTCAACACTATCGGATTCCAACACAAACACAAAGAAGCAAAAGGAACAGTGATTGTTTATTTTCTTTCACAGACTTCTAAGGTAAGGATGCAAACATGACTCCAATTTGGGTTGAAGAGAAGACTTTGGTCTCCAAGGCTGGTTCCAGAGCACAATTTAAAGAAACAAAGCCATATTAAAAAAAAGTGCTTCTGCAGCCTGTAACAGAAGCTACAGCATCTTCTGGTGGAATAGAAACGACAATGTCAAAAGTGTGGTTTGGTCGGGTTTAGGTTCTGCATTCTTTTTCCAAACATTAAGCTCCTTTAAGTGACTTCTCAACTCACCAGAGTATTTCAAGTTTTCACACAAATAACCTTGACAGAGTTGAAAAAACAGCAAACAGGGACATCAAATCAAATAAGAATGAATTAATATTCACTGTGGAAGCAGTCAGTAAATGCTGAAGACAGCAAATATTAGCAACCCATTGATATGTATGAAACAGTTGGTTTTTAGCTTTGTTTTTTAATTCAGTGAAAATAACTATTTTACCTCATCAATATCTGAGCACGTTATTCCATTTCCTGTGAATCCTTCAGGGCAGGGCCCACACTGAAATCCTTCTGCTGTCTCCATGCACCTCACTCCCCTGAAGCAGGAATTAACTTCACATTTTGGTTTAGTGCGCCTAGGAAGCTGAGTTGGAAAACTCACAGTGCCTAAACCTTTAATGCAGAAAGAACAACAGTTTCAGTGGTTTAAAGAAACGTTCATCATGGCTCTCAGCTAATAAGCACTCTGAAGAAATTCCCAGGACACTTCATGTCCCTGCGCTGTGGATTCTTTTCAGCTGCCAGCTGTGCTGTAGCTGAAAAGCCTCCATGCTGGGAATGGCCCAGGACCTTACTGTGTCCCCAGAAAGGGGAAAGTGAGGTTGTTCTTTTAGATCCATGTGCTTTTCCTGGCTGCACACAGGAGTCTTTCTCCTAGGTTAGTCCTAAAACATATCTGCTGCTGGCCAGGACAGGAAACTCTGAAAGCCTGTGACCTCAGACCAAGGGACTCAAGTATAAGGGTAGAAATACAGGGCATTTCTCTGGCTAAACTGGCAACACTACCACTTCATAAGGAAAACAATGTTCCTGTTTCCTAACAGCATCTTTGATAGTTTAAAAATAAGAATAAAGAAGGAGCAGCTGGCAGCCCACAAACACAGCAGGACTATGCAAGTACAGAGACTCAGGTGCACAGAGACCAGCCTAAGATGGGTCTTTCTGAGACTCTGGCAAGTATGGGACCTTGGTACAAATGCACAGATGAATTTGACTTTTCCTTTGGCACTTACACATAAAGGTTACCCTGCCTAGAGCTCAACTTGAGTTCTGATGAGGCTAACAGACTGGGAGAAGAAATGAACTAGAAGGCCTGATGAGTTTAAGACCTTTCATCACACACAGTAAGGGAGTATACTGGTTTTTATACTGACAGTTGTCAGCTGTTAGCAATCAGATGGACTGTCATTTGTAAGTGATGCAGGAGGGCCATGCAGGCAGGTGTAAAAGTATGCATTTTTTTAATTTAGAGAAAAGATGAAGACCACCTTTTGGGTCTTACTGCTGTTAATTAGTGACTGCCTACTCAGAATCAGACAAACTTCAGGTGGACTTCATAGAATCTTCCTGAGACTGATACCAGCCAGAGCAGAACATGATTCCTCCCTTGTCCTTCTACTAAGATTGTATATGAGATACCTGGAAGACAGTGTCTCCCTCCATAGCAACACGTGGCACAGCTTTGTGGCAGAGCAAGAACTGAAAGTACAGCCTGAGTGGTTCTGCTTGGTTTAGTGGCATTTTATCCCCCAATAGGTGACTGTTGGGCCTGTGGAAGCTTTTTCTCTAATGAAAATCTATTTTAAATTTGTGTCCAAATACATCTAGAACTTTGGACACAGTATTTTTACAAAAGCACTTTTTAGAAACCACATAAAGCTAATGCAATCAATACTAATTTTAAAACAACTCTCTATCTCTTATAGATTACCAGCAATAACAGAAATACTCACCACATGCTTGGCACTCAGCTATGGTATTTCTCAGAAAAGTTGTTTCTTTGACCTTGAGAATATAGAAAATAAGTATTATTTAGGAACAGATGGTTCCAGTTTGCACCTTGCTGACAGAAGAACCAAGGGTCCCCAAGATGCCATTAAAACCATGCCACACAGGTAATTGGTTTTAAATGAGATGCTCTTTGTACTACATAAAATTAAGGATATGGATAATGGATGTACTTAGGCTCAGCCTTCATCAACAGGACGTTTAAAGGTCCAAAGGAATGTGCCACCAGCAATTCCAGTTCTGACATCTACCAGCAAGTGAAACAAATGCAATTTCTGTTCCATGCAACAGATCTACAAGTATCTAATAGTGGGCTAGGATGGCTACTCTACTTCCTCACAAGACACTAAATTTTCTAGATCTAAATAAGCAAGTCCCAAATACTCCCACATTAAAAGATCCTCCTTTGCAACCACAGGGTACCAGGACCTATATGGTAACTTCTGCTCAATTGTGTCATGCCTCCAAGGCCATAGCTACACAGAAGTTTACTGCTTACCTAAAGTCTGTGCTGACTCTATCAAAGGGGCAAAACTGGGATATTTCACACCAAAGCTCTATACAGTACCTGTTGTCTAAGAAGGTCTTTCACCTCTCCCAGTATTTGGTTCATCTGCATCATTTGACCCATCAGCTGCCTATTAAAATCACCTGCAGGGAAACAGTAATGAAAAAGAGTGCACAACATAACTCTTGTTCATTTGTCATGGTAATTTCTGAGATATAAGATGGAAACCCCATGAAGAGCCATGGAGGTCAGACACTACTGTTATGCATCATCAGAGCAAACACAGTATTTTTCTCAAATTTTATAGTGTGATTTTCATGAACTCAAGGCTTTTCTGGACTGAATTCCTCATACACCACATTAGTGGGAAAAGCAGAAAGCTGTCCACAGAGAGAAAAGTAAGATCACGATTCTCCTACCATTACCAGTGTTAAAGCTCTCCTAGGCAACTAATGTCATCAGTGCTATTGGCTCCTCCCAGGCCTGAGACCAGCAGTCCCAAGTGAAACCTCAGGATTTCAGAACTGGGTATTTTTGACAACGTTTTTGGGGCAGGAGGGCAAGGTGAGGCCCTGAAGCATATGTGCATGCAATGGGAAGACACCCTGCATAAGTGCATTCTGTGTCATAGAATCAGAGTCATAGAATCATCAAGTTTGAAAAGACCTCTGAGATCATGCAGTCTAACCATCCACTCAACTCTACCACTGTGATCCCTAAACCACTAAGCCATCACCTTAGCCCGGATCCAGACACCACCTGAACATCTCTGGGTAATCCCACCACTTCCCTGGGCAACCTATTCCAATGCCTGACTACCCTAATAATGAAAAAGTATTTCTAATATCTAAGATTAAGCTCTCCTGTCTCAATTTAAGGCTATTTCCTGTTGCCCTTCAACTGAAGGCATGGCAGAAGAGACTGGCACCCGCCTGGCTATACCCAACTTTCATGTAGAAAGCAACGAAGTCCTCCTGAGCCTCCTCTTCTTGAGACTGAACAAACGCAGCTCCCTCGGCTGTCCCTCACGTGACATATTTTCTGGTCCTTTCACCAGCCTTGTTGCCCTTCACTACACGTACTCCACCACCTCAGTCTCATTTTTAAAGTGAGGGGCCCAAAACCAAACACAGGATTCGAGGTGCAGCTTCACCAGTCCTGAGTACAAAGGGTTGATTAGTTCCCTGGTTCTGCTGGCACAGCACAGTCGTAACCACAACTGATTCATATCTGTCTTTCAAAGTCAAGATACCCAGATTTCTGAACAAGCTCACTGTGAAGCTCTAAGAACACATTAACAGTGTCTGCTCTGACAAAACAGTGTTTTAATAACTGCAACAGTCACTTGGCTTTTCTTCTCAAAGGCAGCTCATCACACTGTACACAAGTTTCATGGCTGCATTTGCTCCTGACAGGTGCAGACTTTGTATGGACTCACAAAACATCTACTCAACATACTAACTCACACCAAAAGTCTGTCCTCAATACCAAGTAACAAATTAAAGACCTCTAAGAGAAGACGAAAAGTTACATCTGTAATGAGCCACAGGGAAGGACCAAATCAAACCCAAGATCTTCACAGGAGATTCTAATCTCTTAAATTAAACACTGTTTTTGAGCCAGTGACAGAGAAGAAGCAGAGAGCATGTTTAGCACAGTAGCTTGTAGTTGCTTCTGTTTGCAGCTTACTTCTGAATTTGTACCTCTCAAGAAAAAGATATCTGTTTATTTCTCTAAGTCTGTATCTAAAAACAAACTTCACAAATATATGCTCTTTCACAATCTAGGCAGGCAGGATATTTTGATATTATGCCTGATAGCTTCAGGGAGGTTTATTCACATGTTATTTTTGTGAGTACTGAAAGCTTATATGAAAAATGCTTTTCTTAATGGTTACCTCATTGTTTTGCACTTCAAAGCATGTCTAACTGTTTCCAAACATTCTAGTGGGAACTGTCCAACTCCTCACATACTATGTTTTCTTCACTTCATATTTTCTCATCAAAACACTGAACAAGTTTAAAGAGTCAGGAATCACCTGTTCCAGAGCCTGCCTATGTTCTAGTCATAACCTTGCCATATTTTTATTTGGTGACAACAGCAGGACATAATATCATGGGAATTTTAGAATCTCATAGTGGAACCTGGTGCACAGGCTGTCAGGCCAGATGCTGGCATCTGTTCTTGTTTTATTTTTAAAACAAAGACTCATTTAGGCATTATTGATTGAAATCTGCAAAAAATTTCCAAGACTTCGGATGATGTTTGTTGGCTAGCATCTAAATCAAAACCAGATCTATTCTGTAGTTAAGTTTTGCAGACTGCTGAACATTAAGGTCGACTAAACAGGTTAAACTGCCAGGAACTACATGTCCTGTGTGTAAATTTAGACAGTAGAGCAGAAACAGCTAATACACCTGGTTTTGGTTTTTTGACTCTTCTATTAAAAGCAATTCCAATAGCAGGCCCCACTTGCAGAGGAATAACCAGTCTTCAGGGATAAGTACTCAGACAAGCCTTTAAGGAAGCTGCCAGTCCATAATATAGTGGATCCAGGAGAAAGCAGGGAGGCAAAAGGTACCAGCCTGAAGCTATACAGTTATCTGACCCTTCCATGCAGCCTCTCTCATCCATACCCCTAATATCTAATATCTCCTCAGTTCAGCTACTCCATAGCTGTATATTCTTGAGTTATTAAAAATATGATTAACAGAATGGCTTTCACAGTAATAACTAAGTTCAGAGACTGCCCTAAAGTATTACTGACCAACAGGGAACTGAACTGTCCATCTTTCTCTTGTCAGGACATTGCAGTATAGAAGCATAGAATTTTGGGTTGAAAAAGCCTTTGAAGATCATCTAGTCCTACCTCCTTGCCATGGCAGGGACACATTTCACTAGATCAGAATGCTCAAAGTTTCATCTAGTTGGCCTTCAGCATTTCCTGATGAGGCATCCATAGTTTCTCTAGGCAGCCTGCTCAAATGCAGGGCCCTGGATTTAGAGCAGGCAGCCAGCTTCATTGCACAGCCAATTGGCCCAGGCACACACAAACACTAGCCACCATGAAACACCTCAGCTATTGCTTCTACCTGTCTTGGGAACAACAGCTCAAGCAACACACTTGCTCCTGTCCGTGTCATTCAAATCCTGAATTGCCATTCAAAGAGAATGATACCCATAGAATCATAGAATAGCCTGAGTTGGAAGGGACTCATAAGTATCATCGTGTCAAATCCTGGCCCCTCATGGGACACACCATGGGCATGGGAACATTGTCCAACTTCTTGAACTCTGGAAGATTGTAGTTTCTTGTCCAGAGGGCAAACCATAATTATAGTACAGATGATAGCTAACAAGAAAAAACGTTTCTGAACAGCCTATAATCTTTCACCAAAGAAGCTGTACATACAAGTTGTATGTGGAATTAGGAAGGGACAGGTTCCAAGTAAACATAAGGAAATATTCCTCAGATATGTGATAAATTTCTTGCCAGGAGACATCCTTGACCATGCATTCAAAACTCACTGGACAGATTAAAGGACAAAACATATATTGAGTACAAACCACAAAGACATCACCTCTGTGTCTAGAGCTCTGAATACCGTGAACTAGAGAACAGTGAAGCATTCAGAGAGAGCCACACTAAGATTCCATTCCATTACACTCTTGCCCGTGGGTCTATATTGACATACTGTCCCCAACAGCAACTTGGTTAAAAGAACCTTTGGTCTGGTGCAACATAGCTATTTTTTTTTAATACTTTGTCAGGTTCAGGTACTCTGCATGAACTAGACAACCTCCAAAGATCCCTTGTGACCAGAATGATCTTGTGATGATGATCACTTGCAGCATACTAACCTCATCTACCAAACCCAGTGCACCTTGCATTCTGTTTTCCTACCCAAACACAAAAATCCAAATATACATCTTCAGCCTGTGTCTGATCATCATAATCTCATCCCACTGCTTAAGTGTCTTAGGGTCACAGACTGAACATAGAGGGAATGCTGCTGCCAAAGCAACGAGCAGCAACAAGGCACACGGTCAAAGCCACGTACAATTATTCAGGTCCAAAGCACTCCCAAGGATTTTCCAGTTAATATGAAAGCACACATTTTACCAAGATATTAGGTCTCACCCCCCTATACAGGTGAGCATTTGCATTCCAGCTTTTCCTGGCAGTAGGCAAAATTGTCATTATCTGATACATTATTACCATAGAAGGGCATCATGAAGCACACACAAAGTTCAAGGCAGTCAAGTTAAAATTGCTGTTGGAACACCCACCTTTTCTACTGGTGGATTTGACGATGTAGACTTCGAATGTATTTATGTGAGTAGTTGTTTATTACTATTATTATTACTATTATTAATGATACTAATTCCGCTTGAAAGTTAAAAGCAATTGAGTTTGAGAGTCTAAGCCAGGTGGAGGCAGCCACAGAGAGAGTATCTGTCTACTACCATTTGCATTATTGATTAGTGAGCAAAAAGTTACAAATGAGAAAGATGCAAGTTTGTAATTTGGAAACTCACAGAGCTGCCAATTTTTGCAGAAGCAAAGAGTGAATTACCCTTCTGTTCCATGTTCAAATGCCTGTTGATTTAGTGAAAAAGAGAGAGCTTTGAGGATAAAATTAATTTTTTAATCTAAGTGTACCTATATTAAGAACCAAGGAAATAAAAGTATTTGGAACTAAGTGTTTACATAGCTAAAAGATTTAGCTACCAGATTTTGTTACTCCTGCACACCACTGATGCATACATTCATGTGACATACCCAGGATGCTCTCAAAAAATTTCTGCATCTTGTCTCTGTTCTTATCAAAACTAGCAATGCTGCAGGGTTGGGTTTGGCAGGGGGGACAGGAAAGGGTAGAAGAGAGAAAACATATCATGGATCCTACTCCAAACCTTGAACTGAGTTTCCTTCATATATGGTTGTGACATTAACATATCACATGCACAGTATGAACCCACTCTTCTCCCTCACACCTGCAGCAGAAAGGCAGATGGACAGGGACCAGAATTACTACAGATGGGACAGTCTAGCACAGGTTTTCTGTGTCCGGAGGTCGGGAAGCACCCTCACTTAACATAGGGGACTGAATTAAGCCCCTGAGGCCCTGCAGGGATACAAGTAGCCTCAGCTCCTTCCCTTACACCCTCTTCCCAGCTCAGTCTCTACAATGCTGTCCTGGGGTACAATGCAACATTTGTGTATTCTATCACCATCTATTAAAATGTGGGAGGGGTGGTGATCCTTATCTCTGTGGGAGATATCCTCTGCTGATGTGCCATCTGATAAGATCAGGGGGATGATCATCGTTATCTATTCACAACCCATCCTTCCTCCAGAAGATATATTCCGTTAATGGGCCATTCAGTCCTATTGTGTGACTGATAAGATTACATCATCCCATTGGGAGATGCCCCAGCCAGGGGCAGGAGCCAAGCCTTTCCTACCTAGATAAAAAACTGGGGTTTGGGACACGAGGGCAGACTTTTCTACTGGATCCCAGAGGAAAGTCGGATCATTTCCACATCATCGCTGGATCTTCGGAGGAAAACTGCACCTTCTACAGCACTGCTTCAACTGAACCACATCTGTCATCCAGGAGGACTGCAGCCACCATTTATACGGACTGCTACCAACACCCTGACTGACAGGGTGTCAGGTTGTATTTCTGACTGTGTCAGTGGTTGTTTCTTTTATATTATTGCATGTATTTTATTTTTTCTCTTTTCTCCTATTAAATTGTATTACTGACTTGGAGTCTCGCACTGGTTTTACTTTCAAACCAACACAAATGCTCAGCAGAGACAGAAAAAGATTTTTTTTTTTAAATCAATGTCCTCTTCAGCAGGTGACAAAACCCTTGGCTAAATTGTGGCAGGACTAGTGGCTACTCTGTGATGGCTTTTCCCACATAGACATAAAAGCTCTGTAGCCATGGCACAAACATTTTCTTCAGTCTCTTGCGAGCTTCTTCACACCTTGCTCCTCCCCTCTGGGTGACAGTCCAGTGCTCAACAAGAGATAAATACTGTCAGTGTGGATAAGTTCATGGCTAGGTCTTGCTACTCCTTCATCTGCCTTTCATACAGCCTGTAGCAATGTACCCCATTTAGCACTACTTTCCATCTGCAATTGTTTGCAATTTGAATACTTAAACTATTAAGCTGACACAAAAAGATCATAATCACAAAAATCTGCCTTCCAAATTAGGCTAAGAAACCTCTTTGAATCACTACAGACTTGTCTTTCACTAAAACAACAATTCATTGCTTTATCACCACCAACAGTTTTCTCTCCCAACTGAGTTATTTTAGAAATATTTACAGAAAATTGTCATCACTACAATTTAGCTTCCTTGTTAATCATTAGGAATAATTTTAACTCCCAGTCGCAGGCCTTACCAGTGTACTGAGGTACGGGTTCAATTTGTTGAAGAAAACAGTCCTGCAGGTTTCCCACTTCGGCAAGGGTTCCTCCAGTTACCAGCTTTAGCTCATCTAGTGTATCCTGGGCTCACAAGAAAAACAAAGCTCAAAACTCTGGTACAACATTGGGAAAAATATGAAATATCAGACAAAGTAAATTAATTTTTTTAAGAGAGGGAGTCCACTTCCTACACATGCAGGAGTTCTACACCATTCCCTTCAGGACTATTTGAACTGTATAAAATCTCTAATCTTTGCCTCGCAGATTTTCACATTGCTGTGGTTTTGTTACAAACCTTTTTTTTTTTACTGTTCCAATTCATATGATCTCACATACTAGGCGGTTCACATATTTCTGTGGCATATGATGCTTTTTAAGTACATCCACAGCAGGTTTTTTTCCCTCCTCTCTCAAACAGGTATATATACACATGCCAGGAATATGGACACCTCAGTCATTCTCCAGAAAAACAGGCTCACTTTCAAGCCTGTAATGAAACAAAGTAAGTGGGCAACCCTGGGGTTACAGAATGTCTTTGCACCTTCTAATAAGTATTTTTGATTAATGATGATGGAAGATGCTGTGGATGACACTGTTTATCTCAGACTGCTGATAGGGAGATGACAGGAATCTTTATCAACTCCTGGTTGGCAGACAGAGGAAGAAAAGCTATTGTAGTCAAACAGATGAGAGTTTCACTCTGGCACCACAAGAGCCCCCCCTTGCTTTTGTCTTTTTTAGTCTCTTGGCATATCATGAAGAGGAAAACCACATAGAGAGACAAGCACTGCTTATAAAGAACAGCTGTAAGAAGCCAGTGAAAATCTGCCCTTACTGCACTAGCTAAGTCCTTACAAAAAGTCCACTCCCCAAAAAACAACTAGATTGACGTGAAGGAAGCAGTAGTTTTTTGGATTTTATTTAAAAAGCTAAAAATTGTGTTTAAAACAAATGGCATAATTATTATAGGGTTCATGCGAGCTAAGATTCCACCTGCTTCATAGGGAGCTTCTATTTACATTTGTTTCAGTATTAAGTAATACTTAATATTAAAGTGTTACTGTACAGAGCTTGGCTGCTGTGAGGACTGAGGTCTGAACTCAATGATCCAGAGGTTCACTGGTAATCCCTCTAAGTCCTCAGCCTGTTCCCAGTTTCCATGCTCACCTGTGGCTTCTCCTGCAGAGTGCGCAACTCAGCTGCCACCACCTTCTGAGACAGTGCTGAAAATGGCTTTGGCAAGTCCTCAATGGCACCTACTTGCAGGCAGTCCAGATACAACTCTATGGTGCTCAAGCCCTGCTGCAGGCCACTCAGCCACAAGATGACAGCATGGGGCTTCCCATCAGCCAGCTGGATGTTGCTAAAGATCACGGAATTCAGCCTTCCATCACTCTTCAGATAGCGCAACACCGCTAGGACAAAATACACAGAAGGACTATCAGAGGACAGCAGATAGCCCAAGGCTTATCAAGGAGCATCCTGTGGAAATCTGCAATTGCTCTGGTATTTTTCCACATGCTAGCTTTTGTAAATGCATCCCATATGCAGACACAATGGTAATAATAAATGGGACATTGACTCTCAAAGCAGCACTAGCAAAATGCTTGTGTGACCCTCTGTTTGTAAAGCTCTGCTGCCTGTGCTGAGTGTTCCTCTACTTTGTCCAGGCCCCCCTAAATGGCTTAACCAAAGTCACTTTACAGGCCATAATGTGCCAAAAGGCAAGTGGTAAAGTTACAGGGCTAAAGTTACAGGGCGTAGCAGGCAACCTGCAGTCAACACTTTGATACATATATATCTGATAGACTGTGAAATACTAGAAATACTCTGTAGCAGAAGTGTACAAGTAGAAAATAAATTTCAGTGATGCATACCATATATGGTGGAGCCATCTAAGAGAGAATCCAAAAGCATAATTAAAAACCAAAGGAAGCATATTTCCAAACCAATGACCTGCACTTCTCTGTAACAAACACGCAGTAAAATCAAAGTATAATTCAGAAAGGCATAGTTCACTCCTAGAGATGACTAAACATTCTCTCAGCTCTTTTTAAAAGCATTAGTGACCGACCTACCTGATAAAAATTTTCATTTCATTAAGTAAAATGCACCCTTAAAAAAACCAAAACAGCAGACAAATACTCTTACAATAAATATCTGCTGAGTAATAAAAAAACCCCTCTTTCCTAAGGAAATTGGATCAGTAAGCTAGAATCTGTGAGCCAGATCTCTAAGATCAGCTAACTAGATCTCCTCACAAAATTTCGCCCTGGCTCTCCAAGAGCATATCTATAGAAGCAATGAGCTGAATGCATCTGGATATTGTGTGTATAACTACTCTGAGACAACAGACAGATCTTGTTTCAAAGATCCCACGGATCACCAGCTAACAGTCTCTTATTTCCTGATTGTAACAGTTATGTGCAGGAGGAATCAAGCTGCACAGACAGCAGGCATCTAAATATTTACGTGCTGGGTCTTACTAAAGTCTGAAATTCACAGAGGGCTGCTACCATTGCATTAAGTGAGAGCTCACAAATGATCTGACACTAAGTCAGCCAAAAACTGTGGATATAGTGAAGGTAAAAGCTCTTGCTAGCTTTGGATCTAATAACAGCTACTTACTGAAACCATCCAATTTCTATTCATTTAACAAACTATCTTCCCATCATTCCATTACTAATATAATTGCTTTGATGCTATGATACCTGTTTTGTTGGCAACCTCTCAACTTGCTGCACACATGCTCCCTAAAATTTTTCTAATTCCTCAGTCTTAAAAACCCCAGAGTTATACCAACATAAACAGGGCAGGGTATGTCTCCATCTTTGAAGTCTACACTAGTGCTAGGGCCTCAGCAGCTGTGATCAATATCAGGAATGTTTTCACTACTGTCTATGTCAAAACACTGCCAGAGCTGAGATTTCTGCAAAGGTGTATGAGGTAGCATTTCTTGGCAAACTCGAAGATACAGCAAGACAGAGTCCATTGCAGGAATTTCATTTATGTGAATATTATGCACGCCTGGTCATATAAAAGTAAGGTCTTTGGATCTGGGCCCTGCATTCAGAGTAACCAAACACGACAGTAGCCTAGAGAAAGAAAGAAGAGATGGAGGCAGGGCCCAGAACAGACCCTGCCAGAATAGTTCCAGGACAAGGAGCAACCAGGCTTGGAAGGAGGATCAAGTATTCTTTCCTCAGCCAAAGCCAAATATTCATCTGGTAAACCAGAGTAGGCTTTTGAAGCGAGATTTTCTTGGATCACAGCCTCTACCTCTAAGATTTAACTTATCCAAGATTCTGCAGTATGTTTGCTGCTTGAATATTTTACAGGTACTCATGAGAGTAAACTGCTTAAGAAACAAATTTTCAATTAAAATAGGAGCTGCTTCACAGAATTGTTTAACTGCAACACTTCTATGCACTAACTGCTGTTTGCTCCATAAAGGAATAATTAAAAAAGGATTTCTATCCATGGACGCTATCTGTCTCTGAAAGGCACAATTGTCTGCTGTAAGTTTAGCTGTTAAGTCAATAATTCAGACCTGTACTTTTAAAAACATTTAGGTGCTATAAACATGTTACTATCAGTTAACCCACAATAAAACCAGAATATGAGGCAACCATTGGGAACAAAACTCTTAAATGTGACATTTTAAAGTATAATTAAAGTCTGATTTGAGCTCCTCAGATCAGATTTGGGTGCATAACTAGAAATACCATGCAGAGGAAGTACTATTCATTCTTTCAAAATCACAGACCCTGCATTTTGCTGAGATACCAACATTGGTTCACCACTTAAGTGATGATGTTCAGTCTTGAGAGGATTATACACAACTCACACACTCTGTACTTGCAGCTGACATGACAATCACCTGGATGCAGTTTAACTTACTGCATGAAGTAGCTATATGGGATCCCTAACACTTCCAGAGAAATCACACATGAAAACACTGCCTACCACTTGCTCACTGCCATATGCCTTGAACAGGGGGCTCTAAAGTAGTAAGGAGGCAAAGAGATCCAATGAACAGCCTGCTGCAAAAGGCCTCCCTCTCTTTGGCCAATCCTTTACATCAATCTGATGGTCAACCCTTTAAATCAGATAGGTTAGAGACGTCCCCATCTTCTCAGCATTGGTTACCGACAGGACAAGTTGCTTCATGGTGGCTAAACATACACCACTATTGTGTTTGTCCTGTCACACAGATGCTTCTCAAACAGCGACCTACTGAAGACAAAACCAAAAGAAACTATGGAACATTCCACCAGAAACACTTTAAGAGACTTAAGAGACTGTCAGCAACCATCAGACATGCAGATATCCTTGAAAATCCGAGTTTGATATGTTCAAACTTGTATTTGCATAGATGCATTTGTGTGTATACACGTGTTCCTATATGTTTGTAAAACATTTACACACATAATTGTGCATGTGTGAGAGGGGAAGCGAGTATGTGTAATCTGTAATTTATTTAGCAATTAAGTAAGTCAGTGTTAGGAATTATATGACACTTTTGATGAGGCTGTGTTACCATGTATTACCCATTTCCAACATACACTCAGCTCTTATTCCCTTGCCTCAGAAGGATTTTTGCAGACCTGATAAAACTACCAACGTTTTATCTAACTCATTCCCCAACAATGTTTCATAAAAAGGTGTGCTTTTCTTCTTTTGCAGCATATTGAATAATTTCCCTATGTATAAACTGAAATTTCTCAGTAGAATTTCACAGTATATTCGATTCAGCTAATTACTCAGTAGCAAATTACTATAGTAGTGGTGAAGTCAATGCAGCAACAATAATGTACATAAATCAACAACTTAAAATTGTATTATATCCTAGATCTGGTTTACAGATCTAGGATATGAATGAAACTCTTTATTTCTAAAATAAGCTGCAATCCCTACTCTGACTCCTGATCAACTAATTCCAGTAAATAAAGAACAGTTTATTTCACCCAACAGATCATGTAAGTGCCAGGAACATTTCTCTTGCATAGTCACATCTAACCTCCAGGGTCAGCGGAACAAGAACCTGCCTTTCATATGCAAGAGGCAGTGTGTGCCTGTGTCCCTCGAATTCCTGAGTAATAAGCACCAGTGATTGCCTCTAGGGGAAAAAGAAAACAAAAAGACCAAAAACAAAAACCCCCACAAAAAAAACAACAACAAAAAACAAAAGAAAAAAAAACAAAACCAAACGAAACAAAACAAAAAAACAAACAAAAAAAACCCAAAAAACCCAAAAACAACAACAAAAGAAGACAAAAAAAACCAAAACCAACCAAACAAAAAAACCAAATTGACTCCTTTCTCCATACTCCGTGGTTTTTCTTCTCCTTTCTCAAGCATTCCTCAGAGTAAGCTGAGTCAAGATACCAGCTGATTGTCACGTCAGCTTCCCCTGGCCAGGAGAGAGCAGCATCAAGGAGATGAAGGAGCAAGACGGGATGTGAAAAGTCACAACATGCAACAGGAATGACTCAAGCACAAAGGTTAATCACGCAGTTGTCAACATTTATCTGTCACACACCAGTAACTATAGATCCAACACCAGTTCTACCATACACATTCCAAACAACTCACCTTTACTCATCCTTCCCATTACCGTAAATTCAAAATACTTGCTGTTGTCAGCTGATGAATATAGGCCAAAAACAGTGGCTGTGCTCTTTGGCTGTAATTTGAATGTTGAGAGCAAGTACACTTCATTCAGCATAGGATCCCCAAATGCTTGTTGCAAGAAGTTCAGTACCACTCGCTTGTTGGAATAAGGAAGAAGATCAAAAACTGGAGGAAAAAAAAGCAAAGTTCAACAGCAAGTGAAATATAATCATGACCAAAGAAGAATGAGATTTGAAGCCGCATATTGGAGACTGTACACTCTTCTTACTCAAAATTTTAAAAAATTATCAATATGATGCTCATCTGTAAAGATAATGAAGTTCAAATCCCTGGTACTGGAAGGGATATCTTAAGCAATCTGGTCTAGTGAAACATGTCCCCACACATGCAGGGCATTTGGCCTAGATGGTGCCTGCTATTCCATGACTCGATCAAAATATCTATAATTTGTTGTGACTGATACTATATTAACAATTTTTATTTTTCAAAGGAATTACTGATAAGTTACTAACGTAGAAATATCTAGTCTTCAAATTGAGGTACTGAAATATTTTTCCAGGCAGGTCTCAAAAGTTCTTATTTTCTGAGGATTCACCTCAACAGAAAGCTTTTTGACCTATTTCTGCTTTCATAAATTCAGATGTTTGTGTTCACATATCAATAAGATAAGGATTCAGCATTAAAATTTTCAGACAGATTTCCAGAGTGCTTATCCTTTGATAGCATTTCTGGGCACCAATTAAAATGCCAAAAAGCCAGGTAAGCAATACAATGTTCAAAACCTTCTTCTCACTTCACTGACTTTTTGGAATATATTATACAAGTAAGACTCATCTTTCCCTTCTGGCACAGAAAACAAAGAAACACAGACAAAAAAAGTACTGACAAAAAAAACCAAAACAAAACAAAATAAAACCCACAAACCCTGAAGGCACAGTGAAAGCTGTTTCAAATTTGTATTTTAGTTTTTCCTCAACGTATCAGCAATGAGTTTATGATTTTACACATATGTATGTCTGCCATGTCCCTTATGGCACTGAAACAACAAACCGGGGTTTTCCTCAGTGTTCCTAAATCTATATCTCTGAACTCAATAGGAGTTTCCATTAGGTTTCCTGATTGTCTCCTATTCCAACCTGCTGCAATTGAAGCAGAATATATATTATTCCCTGGCAGTAAATACTGATAAACTTTCATGCACAAATGTTATTTAAATATAAGAGCACACTGATACTCCATAAGCCTACCATAGCTGGGCCATACTTTTGTCCCACACCAGACCAACACTATAGAGCTGTCACCAGAGAAGAGCTGTAACACCAGGCAGATGGCAAAGGCACATGACAGCATATTGTGCCTTAGCTTGATTCAAGCCCGTGGTTGTACTTCTAGGTTTAGTTTCCCAGGCTAAAAAAACACTGGTGGACCTTTGCAGATGAGCCTTGTCTACACAGCACAACCCCAAAGCTGTTGTTGTCTATAAGGTGATGAGGTCATCCTACCATTCCAGTGTTTCCAAATGCTACACACAGAAAAAGACTGAAGAGCACTCAAAGAACGGCCACATGGGTACACAGACTTTCCCACAGATATGTGGGAAACCTTGTTCCTTTATACTAGAGCGTGGGTTCATGCTGCTCCCATCACTCATTCTGAAGCATCCATTCATTTAGACAGTGATATTACTTCCAAAAAAGAGGAAAAAATTAAGACCTTTCTCCCTTCATTTCATGAAGTCATCAAAAGCATCTCTGAAGTCTAAACTTGTATGGGATCTAAGGATCTCATGACTCTACAGAGAACTTTCAGGACACACTACAAAAAAAATCACACTATAAAAAAATATCTTGATTTGCATGCACTAGTAATACTGCTGTCAAAACAACTAAGAAACATGTATGTAAGGTGGACCTGGTCAAAAGACTTATCCTTTATTCAGTTCAGATTTACAGCATCCCAGAACAACCACTGCTCCCACTGAAACCAGTGACATGGAAAGCAGAAGAGAAAGGCTGGGTACTTCAAAACATTTAGTGCAGAGAGAGCAAAGCAACTTACCATGCAAGAGACTGAAATGCAACTCGCTACTCTGTACAACAGTATTTTACAAGGAATAGCCATTCATAAAATGGCTATTCATAAGATATAGCTGTGTTTCCTCAGCTGGAGCAATGCAATGAGAGCATGAAATACAGCTATACATTCTGTTCAGTTCTAGGTCTATTGGCTGGCTTTCTATCAATTCCTGTGATACTTATTAATCTATGCTAGAGTCACTTAAAAGTATTACAAAAGTAATGACTAAACACTGTGAAACATCTGTTTAACATTATAGAAACATTTATTGGAATTTTTGTAATTTGCATATTTAAATTAATACTCAAATTGGTTTAGCAGCTGTGTTCCATAAAACACGGTACCTCAGCCAGATCTTCAGTACTGTGTTATCAAACTCTTTCCTGGGACATCTTCACTGACTAGCATGTGGATGTGCTACATGATCAGATACATCCTTAAGCACAACTTACACACATGCTAGCAAGTGCAGCTAGCCAAAGAATGAGGGTGTTATGAAAATTCATTTTACTTCCTTAGCAGAGAGAGACAGCTCTGGCCATTTGTTCCTCTCCCTGTAAAGGCAGACTTGAAAGCAAATGTACAGAATAGGACTGCCAAAGCTGAAAGGCACAAGCAGCTGGTTTTAATCCATGCAATGGATTGGAAACTACGACATGCCTTCATGCCTTCAAGCAGGAGTGTACATGCTCACTGGGCTAAACTGACCCTACTTGTGAGACAGACCAGGAATTCTCTCCTCCACCTTCCTTCCATGGTTTTTAGAATAAAGCTGCTCACCCTCCTAGCCAAATGCTAACAATGGATAAGCTAAGTGGTGAGACAGTGGCAAACCACACTTTGAAAATCTGCCCAAATCCATCAAGGCTAGCTTTCCAGATGAGAGTGAGAAGACATGACAGGAAGTGCTAGGATGAGGAGGCATGGAGAAGTGAAATTAGTGACACAGGAGAGCATGGAACTTAAAACACTCCTTTCCTCTAACTCTGTTGCCATATCATACCAGCTTTTTGAGACCTTCCAAGGCTGTTTTCTGGTCACACTTAATCATAACTGTACGTGTAAACCACTACTGTTTGGCACTTTTCAAGGTAATTATCAATGGCTTAGACACCAGGAGTGAAATCCTAACCCCTACCACAACAATTTCCCACTGACGCCAAGAAGCTGAAAGCCTCCCTCGTTGAGAGTGGAGTTTTTCACTGGCCACTGCCCCTGACAAGTTTAGAAATTTGTCTCTTTTTTTAAATTCGGTAATACGCAATTTGTCATTACAATTCTCTGAAATGTTTTCACATCGTAAAGGTCTTCATTTAAAAGCCTTTTGGAAACGCAGCTGTATTGTTATGATTGGCTGTCTTTTAGATCTGCTTAAGTAATAACTGATTGAAGTATCAAAAATCATTCTGTAAGGCAGTGGAGGAGGTTAAAAATGTAGTGAAAACCACGAGCAGCTTTAAGGCTCTTGGAGTAGCACGAAGTTGCAGTAACTGCTGCACTCGGCAGCCGAGCTGGCTCCAGTCACAAGCCGCTACCGCAGAGCGATACCACCCACTTAACTCAAACTCTGAAATACAGCAGCTCCTGACTTACTATGTACACAATATTGCCACGGCAATGCTGGGTTTAGAAGTACGAGTTTTCTTATTAACTTTACTATACAGCAGATTTTTCCCAAAGAGTTTTTACGGCTTAGAAATTAATTTCTCACTTAGGAGAACTTGCGGCCGAAAAAGGGCTATTCAGATGCTCCACGCACCTACCAGCCAGCATACCTACAGAACCACTTTTCGCAGGCTGCATGGGGCGGCTGACAGCGGTACACTGCCATCTCCTCCGCTCCGCACCGCTCGTCCGGCGGGGAGGCTCCGCGGGCGGGCTCCGCGCCCGACGAGCAGCGCGGCTCCCGCTGCGCGCCACGGCTCCCCGAGCCCCTGCACAGGTGTTCCTTTCGCTGCCAGGCAGGGCTCCCGGCGGAGGAAAGGGGACGAGACACCGCAAGCCCAGAGCCTTCCCAAGGGAAGAGGGAAAAGGAGAGCGCGCTCCGTGGAGTGCGCGGGGCCCTTACCTCGGGGGGCGGGCGCGGCGGCGCGGCCCGGGCACAGCTGCAGGGCGAGCGGCAGCAGCAGCAGCGCGGCGCCGCGCTCGCACCCCATGGCGGCCGCGGGCCGGGCAGGGCGGCGACGGACGGCCACCGCTGCACGCCGGGCCCCGCCGTTTAACGGGGGCGGCCCCGGGGCCGGGCACGGCCGGCGGCGGGCGGCGGGCCATTGGCCGGGGCTCCCACCCTGAGGCGGGCGGGGGCCGGCTGAGCGCTGAGGTGGACCAGGAGGGAGCGCGCCGCCGGGACCCGGTCCGGGAACTGGTACCGGTGGAGGCAGCGGAGATCGTGGCGACGTTACCTAAAATCAGTACCTGTGGGGACCCTGTCTGGAGTCTGCCCTTTGAGGAGTCCTCGAAATTGAAATGTGTTTAATGGCTTTAAATTTATAGTATCACAGAACTGGTTAGGTAGGAAAAGACCTTTAAGTTCACGGAGTCCAATGGTTAATAAGCCGCTATGCTTACTACCACTCACAAGAAGATGGCCCCAAAAGTGAATTGGGTGTGCTTTAGGAGCCAAATAAGAGTTCCGTAGGTTCAGGAGGGACAGCAAGTCCAGTGCTGTTGCAAGCAGCCCTTCAGAGAATCACCAGCCTGGTGAGGGATGTATAAGACTGTCAGAAGCATGAAGATAATGCAGCCTTGTTCACCCCGTCCTGCTGACTGCAGGGTGCTTAACTTTGAGGTTGGGACAATTTTACTTTAAAACCTCCCTTGTCTCCCTTTCTATGCTCAGCAAATGGTGACCACACATTTCTTTGCGTCTTCTGACAATACAGCTGCCACCTTTGCAAAGCCGCCTCACAAGTTTCTCTACCTGCTCTTCAATCACGTGTTTAGTGCCAACTGTTAAGGTTTAACATGCATTAGCACAGATTCTGTCTCATGCATGTCTGAAATCAAAACAAATGGGGACACTCTGGTGTATAGACTTGGTTTTGGTAAGAATTTAAATACTCCACTTTTCCTAACTGAAGAGTGTCCCTAAAATGGGTCATGCAGATTGCAGACTGTGGCAAATTGGGTTTCCAGAAGACTCTGACTGGCATACTGAGGAATGTGTAATCTTCTCCTTTGTTTCATTTAAAGAGCTCAGAATCATTGGGAGTGCTCAAACTGATCAGATGGAGACTATGGAAAAGGCTGTCTTAGCAATCTCCCAAACTCAACACCTTTGCCAAAGTCAATTTAAAAAAAACCTTCTTCTTTCAACTATAACAATTTTCAGCACTGTGTGCTCCCTTAGGAGATCATTATCCCATTGTTTGTCCTCTACTTCAGAAAATTCTAGCCCCCACACTGCTGATGTTAAGAAAGTACAGAAGAAAGGGAGCAAGTGAGAAACCCAAACACATTGTGAGCTTCCCATCCTGCTGCACAGCTCTCTTTGTCCTGTCTGTATGTATCTGTATGTATCAGCTCTGCTGATGAACGTCTGTCACGTCAGAAATCCAAGAAGCCCTGTTTGGCCCCATCACAGCTTGCTATCCACACTCAGTTGGAAAAGTTGGAGCTGTCTGATATTATTTACATCATAAAAAGTAGGGCAACAATAGAAGGGAAAGTTTATGTTGAAGTGAGCGAAGCAGTGTTGATTAATGTTCAGTCTCATCAGGCTTGGCGCAGGCATCTAAGGAGCACCACAGAGACCAGCCCTTCGGGGGCTCATTGTGTGCGAGGCAAGACACAGCACGCTGCAGGGCAAGGGCTGCAAGCGCTGCAAAGGGGCTGGCCGAGCAGCTCGACACCACACTGAGCACGGCTGTGGGCTGCTCTCCAACACAGGCCCAGCGAGGTTTTCAGATATCTTCAGCTGGCCTTAATTCACATGTCCTCTAATTGCCCTCCCCACATGGCATATATCCTACATCACACCCTTACTTCTTAGCTTATTCTTGTTAGCAGTGTTGACCCGCTCCTCAAGTTGCCCATTTCTTCCTCCGCCCACTGTCAGGCAAAAGGGTGCTCTGCCATATCCACTGTGTCACAGCACGGTGCTATTCCTCTTCCTCCTCACCCTACTGCTCTTCTGTATATGTCTCCACACAAGAAGAAACACCTCAGCTTCACTCCCACATCCTTGCCCCTGCAGTGGATGTGACAGGATGATGCGGTAGTGTCAATGGGCTGGCCAAGAGCTACACAGGGCAGTGAGAAAAACAGATTATCAGGTGCAGAGTGCTGTGGAGCAGGGAAAAAAAGGGAGGCTAAAAGGAGTAAGCAAGAGGCAAGATGTGGTTACTGCACTAGAAAAAAGAGAGAGAGAGAGCAAGGACAGCAACACACATGGACCTCTTTTGGGAAAAAAGGCCAACTTTATTGAACGGACAGCCCGTATTTAAAGCATATTACACGGAGCTAGGACAGGACAGTAGCTCCTCATTGGACGACTGGGAAAAACATCCATGAGAACGTACCTCAGGATGTATCCCATGGGAAAAACACCAGGTGTTAATCTTTATTATGAATTCCATTCTGTTTTTCACCATCTTATCACCTTGGCAGACTTCCTCCCTAATTGAAGCCATAGTCAGCTTCTCAGCCTGGGAATGGACCTGAGAGTCAGGAGAAATTCAGGCCTGAAAAAGAATTTTCAAGCTGTAATTCTCTAGCTCTCTAAATGTGTGTGCCCACAGCAAGAAGATGGAAAAAGAGTAGGAAGAACTTTGAGTGTCATAAGCTCCTTAAAATAAATGTTAGCTCAGAATTTGTCCCCCACCTAAAGCATGGAGAGACAGCACAGATGCTTCAAGGCTAACATGTGGATCTAAAGCAGCACTGATTATGTTCAACTGCTTGTTAAGGAAAAGTCTTGACTCAACAAAGAGCATTTTTTGCAAACATATACTTAAGTGCATGACAGAAAAACACTATGAACGTCTGCAAAATCACTACAGTTCTGGACAAAAAAAAAGAGAGACAGAAGGATATTAAGGGTTTGCTTTCATCTAAGGGGAACATCATCAGTAATTTTCAGCCATTTATTATATACTTTGAGTTTATTGAGTACATAATAATTTAATCATTGAGTTTATGAAAGCATACTAAATATTTTCTTGAAAGATTTCCTTATCTGACAAAAAATTTATTAAGTAATTATACCTTACCACTCCTTACTTCTGATTTAAATACAGAGGAGTCTCTTGCACTGATGCTGACCAGCCCTACAGGAGGAGCATTTTGTTTGTAGTATATAAGTGTTAGATTTGTGAGGCCCATATTCTGTTCTTGCTCTGTATCTGCTCATTCTTTGTGCTTACTCACAAAGAATGCACATGGAAGCAATGTTTGGCAAACAGCCAATGCGGCACAATACGACAGAAGGGAACAATGTATATAAACAGATGCTTAAGTCCTTGTTTAGATTAACTTAGTACATGTAAAGGTCACTGTAATTTTTCCAGTTTTCATTTCTATACTGAGTTTTATGTTGGAATATGTTACATACTAAAAGGCATTTTGAGCTCAAGTGCAACCTTCTTTAAGGGATTTCAAAAAGTAGAAAGTTTATCTGCTGTCTGGAAGGGACAATTTGACCTTTTAATCAACATTTTCAATAAAAACAATGGAATACTAGCAATTGCCTTTTCACTCTTGTGTTTTCTCTGAAGTACAAACTCCACCTTAAATTACTGGAGGTTAAATAAGAAGCAAAAATAAAAACATGATTAATCAATTATGTTTCCAAGAAACTTTCATAATGTCAGTCATATTCTGTAAGGAAGTAATAAGTATCTGACTATAATTTTTTATATAGAATCTGCAAGAAAACCTCAATCACTATAATGTGCAACCTGCATATGTAATTTGATAAGATTTTACGCATACAGAATACAGAGAAGCTGCAAACAGTACAGATTTTGCTTTAAGAAATGTCTATTACTTGTTCAAATTCCAAATAACGGGGTAAGGGAAATAGGAAACAACCCTGCTGCTTAATTCTCCTTACATGTTTTGTTCTTAATATGCATCAGGAGACTCACTATTTTCATGGAATTATATGGATGATTAAAAATCAGGATCCATGGGCAATTAAAATACAGAAATCTTAAGGCAAGTGAACTATCAGCTCTAAAACACATCCTTTCATATTTATGTCAACACTCCTGGTTTTGATCCTGCTTCATTTTCAAAAAAAGAATTGTTGGCTTCAAGGGTTTCAAGTTTCAAAAACAGGTTTGAAAAGAATTTTTGCTTTTCCAAAACACAAACTGAAGCTCCACTTTTTCAAGTCAAGTCATATATCCATCTTCCATGCACTATTTAACTTTTGGTTTACACTGATAGGAATTCCAGGTAGGCAATCAAGAGGAAGAAGTTCCTGACATGGGGGAGGGAAGGTAGAGATTGCCTCTTTTTTCATCTTTGCTCCAGACTCCACAACAACACAGAGATAAACTGGGCCTGAAGGCAAGGCAAAGCTTACCACCCTATTTACCTCCTGAGCCTTCTTGCAGCCTGCCTTAAGAAAAGCCAGACGATAGAAAAGCTCATAGAGTGGTTACATTTTTCTTAAAATAAGACCCCTAAGTTCATCAAGTCTAACCATCAACCCAGCACCACCACCATAATCACCACTAAAACGCGTCCTTAACATTTCCAGGAATAGTGACCCCAAACCACTTTCCTGCACTTTCCTGGGCAGCTTGTTCCAACGCTTGACAACTCTTTCAGTGAAGAAATTTTTCATAATGTCTAATACAAACTTTCTCTAGTGCAACTCGAGGCAATTTTCTCTTGTTCTAACACTTCTTACTCAGGAGAAAATACGGAACCCCACCCATCTATAGTGTCCTTTCAGGTACTTGTAGGTCCCCCCGGAGCCTCTTTTTCTCCAGGATAAACACCCCCAGCTCTCTTGGCCACTCCTCATTTCACTTGTGCTCCAGACCCTGCACCATCTCCATTGCCCTTCTCTGCACTCACTCCAACACCACAATGGCCTTCCTGTAGTGAAGAGGCCAAAAATGGACACAGGATTTGAGGTGCAGCCTTATCAGTGCCCAGTACAGGGGGACAATCCCTGCCCTGCTCCTGCTGGCCACACCATTGCTGATCCAGCCCAGGATGCCATTGGCCTTCTTGGCCACCTGGGCACACCCTGGCTCATGGTCAGTCACTGTCACCAGCACCCCCAGGTCCTTTCCAGCCACTCTGTCCCAGCCTGTGGCACTGCCTGGGGTTGTTGTGACCCAAGGGCAGGACCCAGCACTGGCCTTGTTGAACCTCACACCATTGGCCTCAGCCATGATCCAGATCCCTCTACAGAGCCTTCCTGCCCTCCAGCAGATCAACACTTCCACCTAGCTTGGTGTTACCTACAAACTGACCGAGGCTGCATTCAATCCCCTTCTCCAGGTCATCAACGAAGATACTAAACAGGGCTGATGTAAGTACTGAGCCCTTTGTAAAATACTCCTTATTGAAACAGATCTTTGGGATCACAGCTGCTAGCATCCACAATTCCCTTTCAGGGCTTTGCATCTCAGTGCATCCCAGTTCACACAGTGAAAGGACCAAAGCAAAGTACCTGGACAGACTGGGAAGTTAGTTGGTGCCTGTAGGGAGAAAAAGACATAAAAAGTATTATTAGAACATATATCTTAAGTAAGTCTTTAGAAGGAATAATGTAACGTAGCAATTTTAAAAAATTGCTTCTGTTAGCATTGCCAGTGGTATGATTTTCTGAGGAAAAACGTGGGCATTTCTTCTCCCATGTTCCTCACAAAATGGAGCAGAATGATCTAGTAGATCTATGGCATAAATTTTTATCGTGACATTTTCTTCTACAAGTTCCATGTGAATCTGAAGTTGTGGATCTGGGAAGAAGAAAGGAAAAATGAAACTTTACCCTTACTCTCCTCTTTATGCACAGAAGACCTGAATAAGGTCAGGGGTTTTTTTCAGTCAGTGTGTGGTATTTTTTCCTTTTGTGGGAAGAATGGAAACTTGACTTAGCATTTAGATGTGCCGTGGCACGTCTGCACAAGCTCTGGAACAAACAGTTGACAACTTGATGCCTCTAAACGTCTACAGTTAAAACCATACTGAATGGGTTGTTATTACAACCTGGTCAAAACTGGTAACATATGATCAGAGCTCCTTGTTTTTAGAGCCAAATTACTGATGGTTGCTCTTCACAGTTGATTGAGAGCCACAATTTTTTTTTTGCTCCTATGAAAAGTCACAACACTATGTGCAGCATCAAGGCCAGAGGGTGAGGGCTCAGCCAGACAGTACCAAAAGCGTTTCAAGAGGACTACAGCTGCTGGGCTACAGCTTTCAAGAGGACTACGGCTGCAGCATTTCCCCACTGGATCACAGGCACTAGCCCCTTCCCAAGAGGCTGATCCCCACCTGGATACAACCTGAGAGGTCCTTGTTCCCAGGCAGGGGTTGGCCTCTTCTCCTAGGCAAGAACCAACAGGACAAGAGGACTCAATAGTTCTCAATTCAAGGACACAGAGGTGCTGGAGCAAGTCCAGAGAAGGGCAATAAAACTGTGAAAGGCTCTGGAGCACAAGTTCTGTGGGGAGGGGCTGAGAGAGCTGAGTTTGTTTAGCCTGGTGGAAAGGAGGCACCTCAGGAGAGATTCTAGAACTACCTGAAAGGAAGCTGTAGCTGGGCAGGGGTTGTCCTTTTGGGAAGGGATGTGGGTGGTATGAGGACATAATCTTAAACTGTGCCAGGGGAGCTTTGGGCTGGATATTTTGGAAGAACTTCCTCACAGAAAGGGTGATTAGACACTGGAATGGGCTGCCCAGGGGATGGTGGAGTCACCCTGCCTAGAGTTGTTCAAGGAAAATCCACTTGGTTCCATGGTCTGGTTGACATGGTGTTCAGCCACAAAGTTGGTTGCGATGACCTCAGAGATAGACTGGGCAGGAAAAAAAGCAGGCTTTACAACATTGTAAAAACATTTCAGTATTTTTGATAGTCAGAATAAAGAAGAAGGCAAGAAAACAGAAGTTAAGAAGGTTGAGAAGAAGAGAGGTTAAAGAATCAGTACTTTTCGGTCATTTTATATTTTGAATGTAATTTCTTCCTGGATAATGTACTGCTGAGGGTGGCTGTGTGGTATGCGTGTGAGATGTTTAATCCTTGATTTCTCTTTCACATCTGTGAAAGGATGCAGACTCTTTGAGTCTGTGTGACCCAGTAGATTCGGTGCCTCCGTGACTTCCCGAGCGCGGGCTCCCGGGAGCAGGAGGCCGTGCCGCCGGCTCCCTCCCGGCGGCGCTCCCTCCCGCGCCGAGCCTGAACCCCGAGCGCCGAGCCCCGAGCGCCGAGCCCCGAGCCTCGAACCCCGAACGCCGAACCCCGAGCCCCGAACCCCGAGCCCCGAGCCCCGAGCGCCGAACCCCGAGCCCCGAACCCCGAGCCCCGAGCCCCGAGCCCGAACCCCGAGCCCCGAACCCCGAGCCCCGAACCCCGAACCCCGAGCCCCGAACCCCGAACCCCGAACCCCGAGCCCCGAACCCCGAGCCCCGCACGCGGCCGCGGGCGCTCGGGCGCCGCCAGGCGGGGGAGCAGCGCCGCGCTGCCCGGCCGGTGCGGCGGACAAGATGGCGGCTCCCATGGAGCTGATCTGCTGGGGAGGAGACTGGGGGCTGCCGTCCCTGCACCCGGAGTCTCTCGTCGTCATGGTAACGGGCGGCGGCCAGCGCCCGGCCCGCGAGGGAGGGAGGGAGCGGCGGCGCCCCGGGACTTGCCTGCCGCCCGCACGAATGTCCGCGGGGCTCCCTCTTGCCTGCGGAGAGGCCGGGGGTGGGAGGCGGGGTGTTGGGCCCGCGGCGCGGGCCTGGCTCGTTCCCCACGGGAGACGCGGGCAGCGCTGCCGGCCTTGCCGGGGACGGCGAGCCCTTCCCGGCGGCGCTGCCGCCCTTCCCGGGCATTGCGGTGGCTCTGCCCAGCATTCCCTGGAGCATTAGGGCAATGAAGCCCGACCGAAACGCTTCCCGCACCTGGTGGCCGTTGGTCCTCAGTGCACGAAGGTGTTTAACGCAACCTCTGAAGCTCTCTTTATTACAAATTGTGACAGGTTTTCTCCCCTGCCCTCCAATCTTTATTGCAGGCTTACGCCAAATTTTCTGGTGCTCCTCTGATAGTGAATACTGTAAATAACTCCTGGAGAGCTCCGAAAGGTACCATCTTTGCAGCCTTTATTACTCTAGTCACAGCGGTGTTATAAATGTAGGTTCCAGTTTCTGTGTTTACATTAGGTTTGTGTTCATGAGTGCAGTCAGCCCCAGTTAAATGACTTCACAGGATCAAGTGTGATGAATTTGTGAGACTGAAGTAATGGAAGTCATAAATAAAGTGCTCCAGAGAACAGTTTATTAAAATATGTATGGGTGAGGCAACAGACAGTTAACAAAGCAGTAATGCCAAGTACATAACTATTTCAGTCAAGCAGTCTGAATTGATGGTATAGTGAAAGCAAATTTGTAAGCTTTTTGCACTTTGCATATTTATAAAGGTTGTAACTAGACATGTGCATGGAAGAGCTCTTGCTTTACCTGGGGCTTAATGAGTTGGTACAGTTGGAAGTGGAATGTGAGCCTCAGCAAGTACAGCTTACACTAGCTGGGTTGTTTGATATTGTGCTGAATTAGAGAGTTTCACTGAGAAAAGGTGAAGGTAAGCTGTCAGAGAGGAGTTCTTTATTTTGGATGCCTCTATTTATTGCTTACTTGTTTGCTTAGCAGTTATTGTCTTGGTGTATTTAAGAGAGGTAAAATCCTATGTCACTTACACTTAACCACATTATCAATTCAGGCAGTACTGTATTGATGCAGAAGTTGAGCCTTTTGTTCTTGCTTTTTAGTGTCTTGTTTTCTGTTAGGGGAAAATACCAAGAAGTAGCTGGGGGACTTGCTAGAAATGTGGTGGCTATCTTCGTAATGAAAATACATAAAATCAATTAAGAAAGCAGTTTAATCAGTAAGTGTTGGTGATAATTGATGTTTTAATATTATTTAGCACTGTCCTGTTGGGCTCACTCTGGCAATTCTGTTGTGAACGTGCTGTAAGGTAGCCCCTTTTACAGAGACTTTGCACTCCACAGGCTTTGATCCGACAATCTTACTACTAAAGGCTGTCCTATCAACGTCTGGCAGAGGGGAAGTACTTAGCTGTTTGAGTAATTCATGGTAATGTAGTGGGAGCTTGGGCATTGTTTGCGGCAAGGTTAGAGAAAAATGATGGTTAAATCGTATCTGGAGGGGAAGGACAAAGATAAAATTGGAAAGAAGCTCTGATGTAGATGAATTGAGAGAGCAGTTGGATTGAGTTGGAATTTTTGTCTTAAGACGAATGTCTGAAATCCGGACAAGTAGCCTGGTTTTTAAAGTATTGGATACCTAGCAAAAAATATTGGCTTCAGTCTGATTTGATGTTGCCCTTTCTTTTGTTTATTATTAGTGAAGGCCACAATAGACTAAGAGTACTTGTAATCTCAGTAGAAATCACCTGCTGTGTCAAATTTTATGTTTTTATGTTTACATGTTACGAAAATCAGAGCATGCTATTGAGGAAAGGAAAGTATATAACAGTGACTGATTGCTTTCTGGTTAGAACTCATCCATATAAATTGTTGACTGTATTATTTCTGCCTTTTAGGAGATCTGCCGGTCCTGGTATCAAAAGACGTTGTTATTTCTCAGCCAGCAAAAATACTAAACTTCTTAAGGAGGCAGGTAGGTCTCTTTCAAAAAGGTTTGTTTTCTTTGGCTTGCAGTGAGTCTTTCATGTCTCCTTTCTACACTGATACAAGCTTCTAAAAACCTGGAGTTTATGTCAGGCCCAATGCTTTTCTGTTTCTTGTATATGCATGGCAATTGCAAAATGGTGGATAAGAAATTGCTCTATAAAAATTTGATCATTAGTTGTGTGAAAGGTTTAAAAATAAGCATGAAAGAAATTTAATTTAAAATGACAACTAATAGTCCCTAATTGAGCAGTTTTTCTTACTGATCACCCTGCTTGTAATTATAACACTTTTAATGTAATTTTGACTTTGCAGACCCAGGATATCACAGTTTAGGTTAACAGTTTAAATGAGTAATTTCCCAGTGCTCTTTTTTTTGAAAGATAATACATACAGCATAGTCCTTAATCTCTGTAGTTTTTCTATCGCTTGTAACATGAAAATGTCTGCAGGTGTTTCTTGATGCACACCAGGTAATTGTCTCTTGCTTGTCTTTTGTAGGACTCTTAATGTTTTATACACAAAGAATAAACCTCTACAATTTCTTCTTTTCACAAAGTATAAAGATATCTAGAAAACCATGGCATCATCTTTTTTTCCTAAGATGGTCCTCTAGCCCAATATTCTGCATTTATGTTGCAGAAATGCAGTTCCTGTCTGGTCAGATGATAAATGCCATGTTAGTGAAACCGGATCTTCATGGGGAGAAAAACAGAATCGGAAAACTACATTTGAGATGGAATTTTTAGACAGTTGTGGAATTCTGAAGTTTCAGATTAATTTGACTTGAATTTGAACTTGGTATTCATGTGAATAACAAAGGTTCCATAATGTTAGGGAAAAAAACCTCTTTATGTTAAAATACAACAATTGTATGCTTGCTTTTCAGATGATCAAGTGTCAGCACTGTCCCTTTGTTTATAAATTAATGAAGCAAATCTACTCGCTGCTCCCCACAATTTTTTCAATCCTTATAATGTAAATTAGAAGAATTAAAAGTCTAGTCAGTAACTGCATTAATTTAGCTGTATATCTGTTCCCTTACATTGTTACCATCCAATTTCTTAACTTTCAGAATGTTCATTAGAAGGAAAATATGGGAAGGTCTTTTCTTTTTTTTTTTTTTTTTACATTTGCACCTGGTGAAGTGTCAGATGCTTCTTGAAAAATAACCATGGAGACTTACCAGAGGTTTGCTACATCCCTTGCTACATCCCTGAGTATTGAACAGTTGCCTCAGTATTGCTGGATATTTGCTTGAAAATAAATAGGTAGAGACAAAATAATTATTTTGGAAATAGAAGGGCCCAAAGCTCTAGGAATGGGAAAGTGGAAAAGCAAGATGCAACATGATTTGGGAGAGTTAGCCTGAAGAAGGAAAATTCTAGTGAGTGCATGCTTTCTGTTCCAAAAATTGTTTATATTTTTACTGCCTTGGTAGGTGTTAAGTTTGAAGTAACTTTCAATTTCTACTGTTTTTTGAAAGTTGAGTAAGACTATTTTTTTTTTAATTCGTAGAAATATAATGCTGATTATGATTTGTCAGCAAAACAAGGAGCTGATACACTGGCATATGTTGCACTACTTGAAGAGAAACTGCTGCCTGCTCTGGTAAATATTAATAAATACTTTGTAATGGTCATAATACTTGGAATTGAATGCTGTAAGAGGTGCCCAGTGTGAAAGACATTACAGTCTCTCCGCCACAGCCCTGGCTGGAACATAGTTGTTTTGTTAGTCTGGTTTTTGGAAATAAGTGTGTGTTTGTGGAGTATCAAAGTAATAATAATAGATTTATGAAAGACGTGTTAAAAGGACACTTAAGGTTTTTTTCTGTTGGTCTTTGGGAAACAATATCCTGAAAACACTTTATTGTGGCCATTTTTTCTTTCATTTGATTTCCTGAAAAATCTCTGATTAAGATGTGTCTGATGTGAGACACACAACTGAAAGCCTTTTGAATTGTTGAGTTAAAACTTCTAATAAATTAAAATGCCATCACTAGCTTAATTTTTCGGTTCTAAATAAGACATGGCCATTTCAGTATTACAGTATATTACGGTATTACTATGTCAGTGTAATTTAGAGCTATAAGACACACAGACACTTGAGTTTCTTGAATCACTTTGGCTTCAGTTTGTAGAGGGAAGAATACTCTGACCAGATGGCATCATAAGCTAGCCTTTTCAGCTGACCCTGGTTTCAAATTTATAATTTTGTGGTATCTTGAATTTTAAGATTTATATAAATTTTCAAAACAAAATTTTAGAAAATTCAAACCTGTTGCTGTATATCTTCAACTTTGTAATATATTTTCTATATACAATGTATTTTCTATATACAGTGTGTGTGTATGTACATACATAGTAAATATGTAATTTTATGCAGATGCATATAGATCTCTGTAATATCTTTGGTGGGGTTTTTTTGTTCATTTGGAAGGTAACTATTGCGTTACTCATGTACTCCTACACTCAGAGGATTAGTATATTCCTCTACAAAGCCTGATAGCCTTAAATTACCATAATTCCTGGTTCTTCTGCTTTTCTGAGAGAGGTCTTGCATATCAAATATCACAAAATGTCTACTCATGTCATTCAGATTTCGTTACATTTTTCCTCATGTTGATACAGCTGCACACTTTCTGGATTGAGGCTGAAAATTACTGCAGTGTGACAAAGCCATGGTATGCCTCAAAGATTGTCTTCCCACTGAGTATGTATCTGCCTGGAAAGATGTCAAGGGAAGCACTAAATAGGATCTTGCTGACCAAGGGAGGCCCTCCACTCTATAGTCTCACTGAAGTGGAAGCACAGGTATGTGTTGAGCAGTAAAGAATTTTTAAGTTCTGTCAAAGACAAGAACTGAAACAGACTAGCACACAGTCAAATGATGAATGGTGCTATGCATACCAGCCTGGCTACACCTAGGGCTCTTAGACAGTCTTGTGTCTCATCAGATATACAGGGATGCCAAGGAGTGCCTGAATCTCCTGTCAAAGAGATTGGGAACATCTCAGTTTTTCTTTGGAGATACGTGAGTATGATGATTTTTTAAAATTATTTTGGTAAATGACTAATAAAAAGTACCACACCACTCTGTGAACACTTGAACTTGCTTTTTTCTCTTTAACTTGTCAGAATGTTAAAAGTCCTTCCCAGTAGTTTTATGTCTCACACTCTGCTTTTCAGATAAATCTGAATGAGCAAACAGAGCACCAATGAGGTCGTCAGACTGAGTCAATGTGGTGTCTCTCTTATCCTGCTTTTTTCCACAAAGAGGGAAATGCTTTCCACAGCTGCTAAGAAAATGTGAGGTCCACTGGAGAACACTTTTCTAGCCACTGAATGTCACCTCCTGGCTTTGTATGTAGGAGAAAATGCTTTAGGGTGAGGTGTTACTGCACTCATGGCAGGAGAGTGTAGGTCCAGGAACGCTATTCCTGTGGTATGTGTTAGAGCAGGAAGCAGATAGGGCCAACAACATAGAGTCAACAGGTCCTGAAAAGCATGATCTCTAGCAGTTGAAGGTGGACCACTCCGTGAGAGAGGATCCTGGTCTCCATGACCCCAGCATGACTTTTGTGGTACCAGAAAAGGTGTTTTAGAGTGTCATGCTTAACACAGCATGACTGTGTTGTAATGCTCACACTACTGTTTCAGCTTGCCAGCCTGTCTCTAGTTAAGAGGTGCTGAAAGGAGTAGATAATTGATTTACCAGGTTGATCGGCAAAGGTGAAATGACAGAAGGGCTGACTATATTCTGTCCTGAGATGTATTTGACATACTCAGAAAACTAGGTTGTAGAAATCTTAAAAGTCTTATTTTGTGTCACTTCAGTGTTTTCTTGTGTCACTCTTTTTAGGCCTACCACCTTGGATGCCTTTGTATTTGGCTTCCTTGCACCAATTTATAAAGTGTGCTTCCCACGGGTACAGTTGCAAGAGCATTTGAAACAGCTTCCCAATCTGTGCCGATTTTGTGATGATATTTTAACTTGCTACTTCAGGTTAACTGTCTCAGGTAAGTTGTGTTTCTTTTCTCCTTTTTGTCATCTCTACTCCTGTTGGGATTAGTACTCCAGGTTTCCATTTGTGAACCAAGGCAGATTAGATTTAATGTAGTTTATGCTAGACTTTTTGTGGGGAAATGAAGAAACCTCTAAAGTTGGGCAGAAAGGATTCAAAATTAAAAGCAAGCGTTAATACTCAGATTCTGTCAAGCATTGGCCAAAGCTTACGGCTCACGCTTAGTACTCCTGATTTTCTCACATGGAATGGCTTTTACACTTAAATTCTTCTTTGCATAAAAATACTGCATGCACTCTCCAATATGAGTTTATTTTTTAAGAATTTAAAAGTTTCTGTAAATGCCTTTTCACTCTTTCTACCTTCACTCTCCAGGCCATTCTCCAGCTGGACAGGATACAGCAGATGCTAATCTGCAGAAACTCACACAGCTTGTAAATAAGGAATCCAACTTGATTGAAAAGGTTACTTTTGCTTCAGTATTTTACTGCTTTGTGGTGGTTACTTGTTCACAGATATCCTTGCATGGCAGTTGCAACTATACAGTGGACTTTATTTTAATTACTTCTTTTCTAGTGAGTTACATTGTGTAGAGAGGCGGGAAGAATATTGCATCATTTGGAAGGAGGAATTAATGAAGCCTTGCACTAAAAATGTATTTTTAATACAACCAAAAGAACATTGTCTTGCAGGTGTGCACAGCAACAGAGGAGTGGTATCTTTCCACAAGCGTACAATCAGCAAAGAAGGAGGCAAATGTATTGATCAAAACTCAGAAATGGTCCTGCAAATTAAGACTGATCATCAGCTTTCCTTGCTCCCAGCTGCATGCTGTAGTAACTAACTGGCAGTCACTCTTCTCCTGCTTGTTCTACATCTAGCTGTTTCTTCTAATGTTCTTTATTTCTAAGGCTGTCACTCAGCACCTGTCAAAAGCTGTACAAGTTACCTGAAAAATACTTGTGAAGAATTAGCCTTTTCAAGCAGATAGAACAGTCTAACTGAAAGGGTAAAAGGCAGTTCTTTCTGATCAAGATCAGTGTGTGAAGTCGATCATTAACTATGATCAGCTTCTGTAGCATTAGGTACTGATGTTTTTTCTGGCTTTGAAGTGTGGCTATGGAAGTTTTAAACAAAGGGTTACATAGACATTTGTCAGGCATGATTGAAGAAATCTGATCCCGTCTTCAAGAAATGGAATAGACTAGGCAGCCTCTGCAGATCTCCCCTGTGCTTTTATTCTATACCAACTAAACTTTTTCAGACTACATTACACACAGGGCATTAGAGTGATTTCCTGTGAAAATGTAAATAGTTTACATTCAGAGATGAATTTTATCCTGTCTTTGAAAAGGTCTTATTACAAGTGCTTTATTACGTACTTTTTGCAATGTGTAACTAATACAAATTCACTCAGCATCTCCAGAATATTTCTGATTTCAAAAGATTTATTCTTGCATATTTATTGGTGTTGAATATACATAAGCATCCATTGATGTTAGCAGTTTGACTCTTGATCTGCCTTCTCACAGCATTTGGTTATGGTACAATATTTAGAATTGGTCTTAGAATTGGTCTTGCTTCCTTCAGTAATCTTGACCAAACAGCTTGAGCAGAAGCACATCCAGATGCCCTGGGTTTGATGCACCATATGTAAGAGGATGATTAGCAGCTCTAACACAAGCATATATATAGGAGTAGAAAGAAACCAAAGCACCAGTTGTTGCTGGTCCTGACAGTAAGCATGCACCAACCCAGTATTAATGATGGCAGCCCTGACAAATAAGACTAATCGTATAATCTATATTCTGCTGTTGCCAGATCCGGCTCTCATTGTTTCTCTGCAGATGGACAACAACCTTCGTAAGAGTCCTCAGCATCCCCCTCGGAAACTCGCAACACTCAAGCTTGCTGCAGGTGGAGAAGAAAGCAGTCCAATGAGTCGTTTATCACCTTGACATCTCTTGCTGCCAATACACCTGTGTTTTGTAACTCAGCTGAGTGCCACAGTCAATTTTTTTCACGTGAATGGTTTCCAAGGGAAGAATCTGCTAATGGGTACAAGTAGAAAAGAAATAGAGCTTTACAAGCTTCTGTCTACCCATTCTTTTAAGAAATTGCATAGATCAGTCTGGCCACACACTACGCTGAAGCTAAGCTAAGCTAAACAAAGCTTATTACTGCAGATGTTAACATGATTTTGTACAGCATATTTTTGCTTTTAGCCTAGCAGAAGAGTTTACCTGAAGTTAAAAATCTGCTTACGGAATGTTCACTGTTATTTTATTTTGTGGGTTTTGATTTTACTGTAATCATGCTACTGTATGTGAGTGGGTATACTCTTTGTCTGAAAAAGACAAAGTCCAGTTGCAAAGTCTGAAAAGACAAAATGTTGCCATTCATGGCAGCCGAGAAATGAAGAAAAATGACAGGAACGTAAATATTTTTATTGTGCTTTAATGAACGTGGGATTTGTGTTTTTTGGTTTTTGTATCTTTGAAAATTTGTCATGTTGTACTTCGAAGGGGATTATTGAAAAGCATGTGCGCTATGGGGATTAAAATGATGCACAATGCTAACATTTCACAGTACCTCGTATTAGCCCTTTGTGAAACAGGCTTAACCTGTGCACAGAGTAATACCACATGCTGCAAAACTGTTAAGTCAAAATCACAGAAAACTTGTGGATGGAGATGTTTGATTAGTTGCTGTGAGGATAAGACTAGCAGACTTACTGCATCTGTTAAGTTAGGGCTTTATAAGATAGCTGATGTAGGCTTTTAAATGTATCACAAATGCCTCTTAATTAGTTTCGTCTTATTTTTTAATAAGCACTACAGTTCATTTGAAAATTAACACTAAAAATGGTCAATACTTTTGTTATATGATGGTCTGTGTAGTTCAGAGATCTTTTCTCTTTTGCAAAGAAATATTGCAGGGCATATTTCTTCTGTTTAGTTATATTTTGTCTTTAACAGAAGCCTTGCCAGTTCTAGAGACCTAAACAATTCTGTTACAAGCGAGATGCTGTAATTTTTTAGTGGCAAAGTACTGGCAGATGCTTCATGAGTAGATGTAAAGAGAATTAGACAAGGAGATGGCCATTTGGCCAAAATGGCAGTGCTTGGGGTACACCGTTCTGATAGCTGTCTATGTGGGATAACTGTTCTGTGGAAGGGGTTCTTTATATTCCTGGACAAATTGAAATAGTCTTTCAGCTTCCCTTTGGCTACTAGTCATGTTTGAGATACACAGATAAATTACTTATTTGTAAAGACAAGACAGTAGATTGTGTACATATCTTACCTTTGGACTTGATATGTAAGGAATGTAACATCTTTAACATGTCTTAATTGAAATGTTTGGTTTCTAATGAGCACTTTAAAATACTGTTTAGGCTTCATGCTCTTACTGGAGTATTTGTTGCAGTGATTTGAAATTAATTTAGCTCATATTCATGATAACTGTATAAAGGGACAGTCTGTTACATGCAAAAGTAATTTAAATCTTTAAAATTCACACTGCCTGTACCTTGACAAGATTTACCTGAGATCAAGTCACATAACTTTCCAGAGCTTTTCTTTTACAAACACGGCTATGAAGAATATGCCTTAGTTTGTCGCTTTTTTGAATACATTCATGCAACCTAGAAAATCTCTTTGTAAAAAGGGTTGTTATTCCAAGATTAAAATCTGGGTTTTTAGTGGAATTTTGGTAGTTTTTTGTGGTATGTACATTGAGTTTGAGTATTTTTCTTTTTTCTTGTAGAAAAGTTCATCTTGTCCATTAAAAAATAACCAAAAACTATTCTGACTGCTAGGACAAGAAATTGAAGCAACTTAGCATAGCCATAAGATCAGATTTTAAATTTTTATCACAACACAGCTTCTTTCAACACAGCTTCTTTTGGGAAAGGGGGAATGAGGAGGCACACATTTGCTGATCTTATTAAATGTGAGCTTTGGGCTGTGTGATTGGGCCCATCTGAAATTTTGGTAAACCAATGCTCAAGGAATTTCATTCACTTGATGGCAGAGGACAACAGGGCTGAAGATGACAGCAAACATTGCCTGCAGTGATGCATACCATCCCAGACAACCAGTGAGGTTGCGTAGCCATACACTTCCTTATTTTACTTTCTAACCAAGGTGAATTCAAACCCAGACTCCTTTATATGGGCAGTGTCATCCCTGGCCTGGTAACTCAGGCTTGCCAGTTAATTTACTGGCATGTTTTTTGTGCCTGAGTTCTGAAACTGGGAGACGAATGCTTTACTGTGGTGGGGTCAATTTGAGTAACTCTGCATCTGACATAGTGAAAGCTGCTTCTCTGGCTAGGGGGGAAAGATAGGATTGAGGTGTGATTCGTCTCCTTAGAGCAGGTAGCTAAGAATTGAGTCCTGGACATGTGCCGTGTCTGCTGTGTGCAAGGGGAGCCCTGGCTGCCATAACTCTCCCTGTTATGGATGGAAACCTGCCATGGTTTGATTGGCTTTGTCTCCACTGTCTGAGCTGGTGGGCGGTCTGAAACACAAGGAGTCAGGCAGCCTTCTGCCTGGGCAGCAGTGGTGTGGCCTTGGAACCACTGCTTGCAACCTGCTTCCTTGTGCAGAGCACTGGCTGCTGTAGCTTCTGCAGCTCTGCAGTCTCTAAATACTTCAGGTTCGCATGTTTACTTCTGGCTTCTGGTGCACATGCCTACTGTGTGCAAGTGTGGGATATAGCACTGGGTTTTCAGGGCCTTGCTAGTACCACGGCAGCTGATGAGCCTCATCCTCCTTGCCCTCCCCCTGGAAAGGTGGTGGCTAGGAACAGATATTACCTTGGAAGCAACCTATCCAGCTGCCAGTTGTAAGTGGAGTGGACCACTCTGACAGGTTGCAAATTTAATGCCCCTGCTCCCCGGCAATTTTCTTGTGAAGGCTGTATGTAGATATCCTTAGGGCTGTTTTGTGTTTTTCTATGTCACCTGGTTGCAGGAATATATATATTCCAGAAGAAATGAGATGAAAAAGGTTACAAATTAATAGCTACAAATATGTTCTATTTAACATTTCCAAGACTGCTTTAAAAATGTCTGCCTCTCCCTTCTCCTTCTCCTCCCTCCCCGTTCTGAAACTACTGTTATATTAGGCTTTTATATACACTTACACATTCATGATGTCACATCACTTTTGCTAATGTAGCGTAGCACTTGAAAAAAACACCCGCTTTGATTCCTGGTTAAAATAGTTTGCAGACTGCTTGAGCAGGTTTCTTTTGCTTGGTATGATTCTTGGCATTGCAGCAGGAACCATTCATAGTGCTTTTCTTTTTGTTTTTTTTTTTTTCCACGAAGAAAGGCAGAGCAGCTTTATATGTTAGCTTGACAAAGTATATTGTAGCTCAAAAATCTGGGTGGTCTGTGCAGCTGGCAACAAGCTGTCGTGAGTAGTTGATCACAGACATGTTTCTTGGTGAGAAGCTATTCCCTATGCCCAGGCACTTGCCAGGCATATGGTATGTGATAATCTGGCCTGGAGGCCTCGCAACAACTCTGCTGTTCCACATCTGTGTGAGACCCAGCCATGCCACGGTAATGATGTGGGGCTTAATGCTCCTGTAGTGCCTTGTGTCCTGGTGTGGGCAGCAGGGCAGAGCCCCAGCCCCACTTTATGGTCTCCTCCTCACTTGATGGAGATCTGCCCAGCAGAGGAAAGGGCCAGGAGCAGCCTGTTCTGGAGCTGAGTTCTGTATCAGAGGTAGCTGCCAGGATGGCAAGTGAGTTGCACCATCTCAAGGACATGTTAAAGTAAAGAACGGAAAAACTAAGTCTAGGGTTCTCTGTGCCATGCTGGTTTGCTGTTTGTGCCTGGAGCAAAGGTCCCAGGAATAGATCCCAATTTCCTAAAGATATCAGATCAGGTTGGAATGAGAACCTAGGAAGGAGAAGGAAAGAAAAGGTGATTAAGGGAGAGGTATCAGGGGTAACTCTTTTCACCCTCAATGACTTCTTGTTAGAGTTTGATGACTGTCACAGCATTTGGGACTAAAAGACTGCTCCAGGAGTGTCAATATACTGCTCTTCTGGGCAAAATATGGGGGGAATCCAGTGGCTTGCTGCAAGTTTGGTAAAAAAAAAAAAAAAAAAATTATTTGTGATGTGCTAGGTCAGTCTGCCTCAGTGCAGGACGAAGCAAGCGAAGTTTACAATTTCATTAAAAGTTCAGCTGAGACCAGGAATCACTGTACTTCTAGAGCAAGTACAATCTTGCAGTAAATCAGCCCATGGTACAGGAATGTTCCTCAGTGCTGTTCACCTCCCTTTTGTTAATTTATATCACATGGGTTCTAACCTCCCTTTTGTTAATTTATATCACATGGGTTCTAATCATCATGAATGTCAATGTTACATATTTGTGTATGTTCAAGTGTTGCATGTGGGTTCTGTTGGTAATTTACTGTTACCAAAATTCAGAATGTGGTCCTTCATTTAAGCCCCAGTGCATAGAAATTACATGCCTTGAGTATTAACCAGCTCATTAAGTATAAGCAGTCCTTGTGTAAACATTCAGTGGTCTGATCAAATTTACCAAGCCGTTTTGACAAGGGCAGCTAGGCAGCCTGCCAACTCTCAGAGACACCTCACAGTTTTTGTTTTCAGGAACAGAGAGGTGAGAGAGGGAGAGCACAAACAAGAAAAGTGGAAGTCTCTGCAAAACTCTGGCTTACACAAAGCAACACTCAAGGAGGGTGGAGGTGGAGTCCGTTTTGCTTGTATTGTCATTAGCTGTGGTCAAAAGAAATATACACTGAACATATACTGGGCTGTGTATATTCAGGCCAGGATTTCGCAGTGAGTTTTTGATCTGAGTTGTGACCAGTAGTGAAAGACATCGTTGACAATCCCTTCAGCAGTATGTTACAACTCGTCGTGGTTTGACACTGATTGAAATACCAGGTATCTATGAAAACTGTTCATGCATTCTCCTCTGCTATTGTTGAGCAGAGGAGGGGAAAAAAAACTCAAAGCGTTCATGAGTTGAGGTAAAGATAACGAAAAATCGAAGGGCAAAACAGGCTCATTTAAAAGGTATAAAGAAAAATTAATTATTAACATTTAAAAGAGGGTAATGAGAAACTAAAATAAACTTTTAGAACACTTTTTCTTCCCTGACCCTCCCTCTTTTGCACTGACAGCACAGGGAGATAAAACATGGGTTTTTTAGTCAGTTCTTCCCTTCTAATTTTCTCTGGTTCATTCAGCAGAAAAGAGTCTTCTGTTGTACTGTGGGGTCTCCCCACAGTTCTCTCTGAACTTCATCAACTTGGTTCTCTTCTGGTGAGCAGCAGCCCCGCCCAATCTGCAAACATGAGTCCTTCTCACAGACAAAAACAGGCTTCCCAAATCTGTGGCCGGGAGTCATACGTCCATGTGAGTGCAGGATTTTATAGCTCCTTTTGGCATCCACTCTCTCGTTGTGTGAGTGGACCTCTGCATATCTCTTGGGGACTCAATGATCTGTGGGGGGACAGTTTATTTAACTACAGTCTTTTACCACAGTTTGCAGAAGAAAATTTCGGCTCTGGTGCTTGGAGCACCCTCTTTCTTTACTGACCTCAGTGTTGCCATGTTAGTTCTCCTCACTGTCTTTACCTTTTCCTGCTCTCTGACTCTGAAGAAAATTGTTGTCCAGAGGTACTATTGTTCTCAAGTTCTGTCATTGAAAAGTTCTTGCAGGGTTTTGCAGTGCTGAAAGGTTGATCTCATCTGGATCTGCTTTGAGGAATCGCTCACCATGTTCCCGCCACCGGCCATGTGGCCCCGCCAGCCACAGCGGGCCAGCACGCTGTTCTCTATCTCTCCCAATGCAGGGCACAGGAAGGAGAAGCTGCTGCAACCACCCCTGCAATTCTGCCCGCAGCATATCTGACTGAGGCAGGTGAGGGTCACTGGCCACACAGTCATACCAGCTACATGGATGCCAGCAGTGCCAGGATAGTCCTGGCTGCGCTGCCTCCCCACCCCTCGGAAGAACGGCACACAGTTTTGATTTCCTTCTTAAATATGTCATCACAGAGGTGGTACCAACTTCTCTAATTGGCTTAGCAGCATGTCTGTTCTCAGAGCCAGCCAAGGGTTGGCTTTGCCAGGCAAGGAGGAAGCTTCTAGCAGCTTCTCACAGGAAGAATCACTTCCATGGCTGGCTTCTTCCCACCAGAAACCAAGCCATGCAAAACCAGCCCACAGCTGCTCAGCAACAGCCATGGTACAAGGAAGAGCTACAGCACCTCCTTGGCCAGTGAGACATGTCCTGCTGAAACTGCTGTTGGAAAAAGCTAATTTTTTACAACTTCGTGTTCTACAAAGAAATGTAGTGGTTTGGACAGGAAGAATTGCTCATACCCAGACAGAAATTTGGAGAGGAAGGAAGGGAACTGATGGATACAGAACAGGCACAAATTCTCCTGGAATAGCTGATATTCTGTGATTACGTGGGAAAGGGATTTCAACTCTATGCTCTCAATTAAGGAAAGTGATAACTCATTTTGGCTGCTCCACAGCTCTTGGCAAGTATCTGAGCCAATGGATTAGTAGCTTCTCTGCAGTGGGCAGAGGTACCTTATTTTTCACAAAAATCCCTGAAAGGTCCTGTTTCCTTGGTGCAGGATATGAAAAACCCAGAAATCCCCTTGGCTTCCATGGGGTAAGAAAGCAGTTTCCCATCTGTTCTATTTGCTTTCTTAGCTGCACACAAGGATTATTCTGTTTATCTGGTGTCCTTGTTTTAGCTGAGCCAGGTAGCTCTCTTCACAGAGGGAAGACGAAGTGTTGAAATGGTGTTGGCAATTGGTGGCACCCAGTGCAGAGAACATAGCAAGTGTGACATGCTGAAAATTACTGAAGGAGGCAGAATACTTACTTACTTTTTCCTGAAGAATATTTGTGGAAGACGCCCTCCAGCAATGGGCAGTCATGACAGCAGTCCCCAAGGGCTCTGTGCTGCTTGCAGCCCTGATCAGTAGACATCAATTTCCACGAGAAACTCCAAAGAGAACGAGGACAGCTGAAGCGAGAGTCCCCCAGTGAAGGACAGAGGGCAGTACCCACATTTTTCCTCAAATTACCAGCTCAGCTTTCTCTTGGGTCAGCCTCTTGTCACACTTAGGTATGCTTATGTCAGTTTGGGGTAGAAGGCTCCTGACTTATGTTGGTGTGTCTTGACACTGGCACTGTGCCAGTTTACTCTCCTATAGTCCATCAGATGGAGGAAGACTGAACCTGAAGTTGCCAGCTGTCCATATAGTTCTACATAGTGTTTAGTTTGGGAAGTTCCAACACCTTAGGAAGATGTTGCCCTTCCTGTTGTTACAGTTTTCGTCCTGGGATTTAATAACTAGTTGGTACTAAGAGACAAGACAAATAAATATGGATGCCCTGTCTTGGGATGTCAGAAATTCACCCACAGCTGTGACAAGAATTGACTCTGAAACAATCCTGATGCACAGCTTAAATGAGGGAAGCTTTCCCTTTTATCAAGAAAATGTCAGTTCTCAGTGATTCTTTCCTGGGTTTCTGAGTGGGCCAGATTCCTGGAATGAAGCTCCTGGATGCTGTCTGACTCATCCGGTTGCAGGAGAGGTGGGTGTTCCTGAGAAATACAAGGGGCTGGTTTCCAGAACTGATTAAAGTACTCGCCAAGTTTCTAAAGTGATTTGTAGTCTGGAAAATCTTTGCAGAGCATGAGGTTGCTGTCTTATCTGGCAGAGTAAAGGAAGATTTCCTTAGCTCCTTCACAGTAAGTGCACGTGTTGGTAGAAAAGTCCTGCCCTCATCTGCATAACACTGCATTTTCACTCCCGAGTTTTTAATTCACATTTCTGGTGCACAGAATTCATGTGTTCTGTTATTTTTTTTGTGCCTGGAAAAGTCTGACATAAAGAAAAATAAGTTTTGAGAGGTTCTTTGTTCACCATTAAGAAAATTGCTCACTGTCATAGAGGGAATATCTTACTTCCTGAATCACAAATTGTATTCTTGAAGTAAGAGACAGTAAGTGCCAGAATGACTTCTGCTCCCTGAATTGTCAGGCTATTTGAAGGGTTTTCGAATTGTCAGGCTATTTGAAGGGTTTTCGACAGCCTTAGAGCCTGCATTGCCTCACTGCATCTGCTGATCTGTTAGCACTATTATTGAAATAGCATATTGCCATAAACGGGCCAGTACAGAACAAAACCAGACCACTTTTCTTACAGAGACCATTTGAACAAAATAAAATAGGCTATGCTCTCAGAAATTACCACAGTATGTAAAACATCTGATTTTCATTAAGCAATTAGCTTCTAGTTCTGAATAATAATAATGATATCCTTTTCATTATTTTTCAGTCAGTTTAATGTGGCCTGAGGTTTAAATAACATTTCTCTGTGTTTTCAGCTTTAGTAACACTTCCTTTAGCTGTAGGTTTTGCTGGATATTTTCCTGAAACTTGATTTGAGATAATCCCTGCAAAAAAGTTAGGAAATTCTTCATATGAAGCTGACACACTCTGGAAAGAACTGATATACAGTCGTTTTAAGTTGATATAGGTGAATTTAGATTGCCTGCTTACTTCTTCTGACTACATTTGATGGCAGATTTATTCACGTACTCCTGCTTTTCCCTCTCTGTGTTTTTACAAAATCAATTTATTATGGTGCATTTTTGCAGAGGCTTCCAATGCTTTCACAGGTCAAACACTAACAGTGAACAGATGAGATGGCTTGACCTGACACAAGGACTTGTATTGCTTGTGTTCCTCTGCTCTTCATCCTTTTCCAGGACCTTCCCACTTACTCAGTAGCTGAATTCTGCAAGAAATTTCTGGTAACTTCAGGTACATCTACAGTGCCTGGTGTGGATTTTGGAAGAATATTGCTTTTTGGAAGGAAAAAAGGAAGGATATGTCCATAGGATCTCCTGTGCTATATGAATGAAGATATAGTGAATGAAGTATTTTGGCAAAGACATGTATGCATTTCTCTCGTTTAACTCACAGAATAAAATTACCGATCAGGGATAAATCTTTAGGAAAGCTTTTTAAAAAGGACAGTATTTTTGGGGGGTGCCTGAACTTGAAAATACTGTTCTTAAAAATCAGTATGCATTTAGGACTTACCTAAATTGTTTCTTAGTATGTTTTAGTATCTCCTCACTCATGCACTTGTACACTGAAGCAAGACAAAGAGTCTTTAGAGGTCCAATATATCCCAGCCTGATGTGCAGCTGCATCATGTCTTGAGACTGACCCCCAAGGTGCCCTTGGAGACCCCAGCTAATGGGATCAATTTGTCTATCTATCAAAAGTGAAAGCAAAGGAGTTTTTACAGCTCAGAGTATTGCTCCTCAGAAGTCAGAAGACAAGAGCTGAAGAAAGGTACCCTACGGGAGCTGGGAGCCAAAGGACTTGGAGCAGCAAGCAACATTTCCAGGAATATAAAGAAAGGATCCTGCATGGGACCCTGTTAGTGTGTTCATCACTTAGAACAGTCTGTAATCCCACAGCCTGATTTTGCCAAGGTGTTCTACAGCACCTTGGGCTAAGAGTGCATTTACAAGTGCGTTGGTACAAGACAAAGGTACTCAGAGTACCAGAAAAAAGAGTGAAATTTTGGTTGATTCCTCAAAAGAGCAAGCAAGTTGATATTTTAAATCATGTGTTCTCTTTTTGTTGAGAACCAGTAATTTTTCACCCCAGAATATTTAGGAGTGAAAATTTGGACAAAATGATACATTAAAAAAAAATAAAAACAAACATTATTTCTTGATAGAAACTTTATATCTTGTTCCTTCCTAATGATTTAATACTGTTTGAATTTCTTTGAACAACATTAGCTGTGTTAAGGCATGAGTGAATTTTATTTTCCTTCCTTTCCAAACTTCTTTCTTCACTGGAAACTATCTTCCTGAGGAATCAAATGGATGAGGCAGAGCTTTGGGTTTTTCCAAAAGGTATTTTAAAGTCTTTAGGTCTCTGGAAAGAAGAGCAGAACTTTAGTTGCTGTGGAAGTGACAAACTAGATGATGCCTTGTCACCACAATTAGTCTCAATTCTCAGCAGACCTTGAACAGAGTGATTGCAGATTCTTCCAGGAAATGAAATACTGGCTGTCATAGTACAAGCAGCAAATGCACTTCAATTCTCTTCAGGTTCCAGAAGTCAAATTCTCTGTCATATTAAAATTCAATACATGTTAAACTAAGATGTATTACATGTAAATGAAGCCAGCTGATCAGGTCCTGGGTTTTGTGTCCTAAAAGTAAAACAGAGTGTCATTCTGTTTCAATTCTGACTCTGAAAAAAGGCTTTTACTCTTGAATCATTAACCCTATAGAAGACATTTTATAGCTACTAACACCTGTGACTTAGTTTAAAAATGCAGTGTAAAGATTGTGTAACAAACACTGTTTGCAACCTAGAGCACAGTACATTACTTGCTTCCAAATTCCAAATTTAAATTTCATTATCCAGCTGTTTAAGCTTCATATAGGATGGATACTCTAATGGCATTTATTTGACATGAAATCTTTTCCTCCAAGCTACTATTCCTACAGGCTAATGGAACAGAACCTATTCCTTATACTTCATGAGTTGTAGTGATTTCTGAGCAGATTTGTTTGAGCTATTAAATGAGTCATTATGCTGATTGTAACAGCTTTTCATATTTTCAGATACCAAGAGGAAGCTATGGAAATACTTCACCTGAAAGAAAGAGTGTGCTGTATTCGTTAGACTTTTCAATTTAGATAAGCAAGACAGAAAACTATTACTTTGCATTTTCTACTGATTGTTGATGTCTGCTGAAGTACAGTGCTTGATGAACTTAAAAAATGCAGCTAGAAATCAAATATACATAGAAATCATAAAACAAAAACACATCTTCTTGTTGATTTGCACTTCAGAGGTAGTTATGGAAGACAGGATCTTAATTTTCTGTATCAATTTGAGCTTTGCGAATCTTGACCAGAATCTCTCCCACTGTCTTGCTCAAAGAAAGAAAGAACAGATATATATGTTTAACTCTGATTGGACAAGAGCAAGGCCACCAAAGATACCTTTTCAGTTGCCCAAAGACCATTAAGCAAGTAAAACCTTCCCATTATTTTGCCTCTGTGTTAAGGGATCAGCATCAACAAAAAAATGCACTCCAGATAGAGTACTCCTCACCAAAAACTGCTGTAAAAGCCTTTCACACTTGCAAGGTAAGACAAAAGTAAAGATTTATTTTGCTAGTCACTGATACTGATGAATAACCTAATGTGAATGTTAAAGTCTCTGCTCTAGACATGGAACTCTCACCTGTGTCAGCTCTTTAGCTGCAATCTTAAATACTGTGCAAGACAATGTAGTATGTTCATAAAACTGTACTGCCTTAGGCTTTTCTCCCCATACTTACTGCTAACATAATTGGTGCAGTTGGCTGTGGCTAGCAGGAACTGATCATGCTATAAATGTTTGCAGCATGCAGGGTGCCTAGTCCTTTTTGAACTGCTCATAAAATCTGGATAGTAAACCATCTGTTCCTGGTGTTTTCCCAGGGTACAAATGGGATAGAGGAAAAACAGAACGTATTGCTAACTGTGAATCAGGTATCACAATGCTGGTCAGACTCCAGTTCCCTCTAATAGGTTAAAAGCCTTTAAATTTGAATCACTTAAACATATGATGCCAGTAACATGCATGCAGAAAGTAATAGAGCTGGAAAAATAACGTGGTTCATTAGAGCTGATGCTTCTGTTCATGAGCCCCAGTTGGACAGCTCTGCTTTATGTGGACTAATTATTGTGCTCCTCCGAGAAAGGACATTACAGAAGTTTCTCAGAAAATGTAATATTTTTGAGACCACATCACTTAAAATGAAAGGCTCTATCTGAGCAGGAGCTTGGTGTGTTGTGGCAAAACTTGCAGCCCCTTGCCCCACAGGAGCATCCTGGGCCTCCTTGTTACAGAGGTGTTTCAGAAGGCAGAAAAGGAGTCCAGCACTCTGTGCATGTTTGGCTTGGCATGAGCAGGGCCTTGGGTGGAGTGTCTGCCTGCTGTGTTGTCTCCAGGTGGGGACCATTCCCTGCTGGGTCTTTTCAAAGACCTGGGCATGGCCTGCAGCTAGAGCAACAATGTGGTACCACTCTGCCTGGTCTGGACATTCTGGATCACTGTCTTTCTCCCAGGCCTGAGATCATGGTGTGCAGAATCTCAGTCTCTGGCACACAGCATCCCCACAGTATTTCCCAAAGTATCTTCAAAAGATCAGGTCTTCAAAAGAGTAGGCTTTTCCCAGACCTCTTTTGGGGTTTGATATGAAGAGCAGAGAAGAGAGGGTGAGATGAGGATTTTATTTCCATTGGTAACATCAGACTTGGAAGCTCTACATAACAAAATCCTGGTTTAAGTGGTACACAATTCAAGCACTGATAAGTCTCCACAGTGCTGGGAGGACCTGGGAGGTAAACATATGGTACATTATTCACCACAACAGCTTATTGGAGTGTGTAACATATGCCAAGAAAGATGACATCAGATCTCAGGAATCTATATTGCACATTGCTGAGCTGATAATCCCAACAGTTGTGAAAAGTGGGAGGAAAAGGATAAATGCAGTTTTGAGCAGAGGGTGACAAAATAATTTCAACAACTGGAATACAAGAGAAGAAAGAAGTTTACTTGGCAAGTGAGGGAACTTGAGTAGCCAAGATAGAGTCAGTTCTCTTGCGGTGTCAGTAAAACTGCAGGCATCTAGGATGGAGTTTGGCCACTGTTGCAGAGAATGAGCTTGTTTTCAGTAAAGAGAGATAAAATTTCCTAGGGTTAGCATAAGCACAAATAACCTTTTCAAGAACTAAACACTTTGTAAGGTGTTGGAGTTACTATAGATTTCTGTCATGAGCTGCTGGTATATTGAGTAGGATAGTATAAGCCCCACAGTAGGTTTTACAATGAAATATTCTCCAGTTTTACTGGTTTGCTCCCTTTGGCATGAATTTACTCATCATTGCAACCCTAGTAGTGATGGTAATAGCTTCCACTGAAGTGGATCCAAGTGTATGCTACTTAACATCTTTCCACCCACCACTGAGTGTGAAATAAAGGAATTGTTCAAGTGTATGAAGTAACTATTAAAGTCAGATTTGAACATGAAATGAAAAATCATTCTGTAGCCAACTGAAACAGCATGGAAAATTTGCAGAGATAGATGGTAACTGCCTAAATTGGAATCCATCCAGCAAATCCAAGCTAGCATCCTGATGCAAAAGCCTTACTAGACACTCACTCCTACACAAAGGCACTCCTGAAATGGGAATAGCAGTAAGCAGTGAGGACTTCTCTATAATGCCTCATGTCAAAACCAGCCCTGCTTGCAGCATACTCCAGCTATGTTCTTTTAAAGCAGGCTTTGCTTAGTCAGCCAGTGCCATCACAGGTGGCAGCATGTACGTCACCGTTGGAGGACTGTCATCCAAATACTGTCCTGCTTCATTTGCAAGACATGACAAGTGATGGGGTGTTTGCCACTGACGTTAGTTTTACTGCTTTACACAGATACAGCCCAGCTGCAGCAGTTTGAAGCTCCAGCAGCTCCTGGTCTGGAGAGAGGACAGGTGTAGGCACTGCCTTGGGACAGGACTGCTGGGGGTGTCTGTGTGTGGCAGCCACGGCTGGACACACAGTGTAACGTGATATCCAGAGGCAGTGCAGAGCTCCTTAGGCAGCTGTGCTCTGACGCTAACTAAACACTGAACTTTTCCTTTTCCTGGAGCAATCCTGGCAGGTGGGAGAACCATCACAGAACCATTTCAAAATCTGTCTCATCCAAATACTCATCATATTGGGCATCCTTTGGCATAACACACATCACATCCCTGGGAACCACAAAGACCAAAATGAACCTGGGCTTTCCTCACACTGAAATGCTGAACATAGCCTCAGATACTGTCTTCATGACAGCAGTGGAACACCCACATGGTGAAACTTCTGGGTCAGCATGTCCATGTCCAGCCTGCTAACCCTCTGAGATGGTAATGAGTATACAGATCCTTCCCGATGCAGGAATTTTTTCAGGTACTATCCCAGCTTCATCTCACCTCTCTTCTAATTTTCATCTCCAATTGACAGTGGAGACATCTAGATGACATCCGTAGTAGATTGCACAGCCAGTGTTCACAGCCCTGGAAGCCCTGTCCCAACCTCTCAGTGGGGCTTAAAGCCACGAGATGCATGCACGTAGAGTGGGAATCTGAGGTATGGTTAAGTAACTGGCAGGTAGAGATGACCAAGGCTCACTGCTAGATCACAAACTGGGGCTGTGCACAGAGCTGCATCCCAGGCTGTGACACCCTGCAGTTCCAGGCTGCCCAGCCAATGCACATCAATGCACCTCCGTGAGACCAAACCTCTTGTTTGCACAGCTGTTCCTCCAGAGATATGACCAGCCCTCCCTGACTTTTAGCATTTCAAAAAGAGTATGACAAGTTCCGTCATTCTGGTTTTTCCTCTCTGAAACTGCTGGATAAAATTCATTAGTTTCATACAATTTTGCCCAGTAGAGTTCCTCCTGAGAGATTGTCTTTAACTGTTGTCTCTGTTGTATTCCATTGTCTTCCCAGTTTCCTCCTTGTAATGTTCAACCCAGGCAAATGAAAAAGACAAACCAACTCCTAGATAGCACAGGGATAAAAAACAAACCAAGGCAAATTTCATATTACATTTGAGAATACTGTCTTCCCTGTGGCTGCTGGTGAGGCTCTCGGGGCCTCTGAGAGGGCATAGAAAGCACTGCAGCATGTGATATCTTCTCCTAAGGGACAGCATGTCTTCCTGGACTGAGAAGCAGATTAATCTTTTTCTGAGCTGTTTCCAGAAAAGCTCCAGTTCACCCAAGTATTGATCTAATTCTCTACTGAATTTACTGGCTGTTCCCACAGTGTTCATGTCTCATAAAAGTGCCTCACCATCTGGACTGCCCAGTGGTATCAGAGAGGCTTGGGTCACACTTTGAGTTGCAGGAGGATGTATTTCATGGTTGTCAGCTTGGGAGTTTAGGCACATTTTTTCCACCTGATTCTCTCCAGCAACTGCTGTTCTGACTGACTGAGAAAGGATCTCCCTCTTTCCATATTGGACCTCTTCTGAGAGATCAAGCAGAACCCCAGACACCCTTTTCCACACAGAGAAACATGACCTGGTGTCAAAGAAGCATTTAACATTAATCTGTGAGCCTAGTAATGCTTTTCTTTGGTGGGGATTTCTGGTCCACAGCATCAGTTAAGCAGTCACTTGTCACATGCTCCTGGCATCCCAAGCTGAAACTCACTTCAGACTAACTGTGCTCTGACGTGAAGTGATAAAGATTTCTTGCATAATCCTATGGACTAAATAAGAGAGGAAAAAGAAACTGTTAAGGAAAAAAAGGAAGATTTTGTAATCAACAAGGAAACAGCTTCTTGAGGACTATATTCCTACAACAGTCTTTGGAAACCAGAGATATTTCAGAGCAATTAGAAGTTAGCACTTGTTATTTAAACAGCAGTAGTACTTTTCTTACATTCATGTTTCAGAAAAAATAAGCCCTGAGACTACACCTGAAACTGACAATACCTGACTTTTCAGGGGCTTTTGGCAAATATTTTGAATTCTCTGTTGACTACATGATCTGTTCTTCCTGGGGCAGACTGGTTATTTCAGACAGCCTTTTGCCTCCAGGTGGAGACAGTGACTAGCTTAGTTGGGTTTTTGGTTTGGTTTGGTGTTTTTTCTTTCCATTTTCTAGTGATTCTGGGAACAAAATATTGCTGTTATGATGGCATTTCTGCCAGTGTCTGAAAAAACAGATGTGTCATCTGAACAGGCCGGATTGTTGTATAAGCATGCAATATATTCTGACAAACTTTGCTTTCTTCTGAATAAAAGCATTCAGCTGTGTCCCTGCCACAAAAACACCAAACCTCTCAAACATCAGCAGTTTTTTAAATTTTTGAAGGTTAACACTGGCTGAAAACGCAAATCTAAGTGATTTCATAAGGTGATCTTAAGTATATGCCTTATTATACCCCTTATCATTTCTCTGATAGAACTATAGGCCAGTATTCAATAGGATAAACCTGTCTTTCCAGTCTGGTTAATTTAATGGGACATTCAACTAAGGAAAGAAAAATATTCTCCTTTTCCAGGTCAGGATTACTTTGGGTACAACTGCAGAGAATTTATAAATGGTGATGATAGTGAGTCCTTCAGCAGCAAAGAAAGATGGAGTGGCAGATCTGCTGGTATCCTGCCCTGCCTGGCTAGGATTGCTGTACTCCACAGCAGCCCTTTCCCTGCACATCTTCCTCTACCCAGACCTTGCCATCTGTTCCTACAGCAGAAGTGCCCTGTCTTCATTGCCAGAAAACAATCTGGAAGCTTTGGGGTTTTTCCTGCTGTTAGTGCCCTGCAGGGGCACAGTGGGATCTGGGGACCAGTGCTATAGGAATTTCACTGCCTTCACCTGTAAACCTCCCCCGGGCCTAAATGTCTTATACTGTATATAGCAGAGAGTAAAACCAATTACAAATTCACTAGGCTTGACCAACTGTGGATTTAAAATATAGGCAGATGGAGAAAACCTCCATATTTACATCTAATTACTTCTCACATTGTTAAAGCCCTCCATTGCAAGATAAATTAGAAGAGATAGCGACAAACATGAGATTTTAGATTTAGAACTTCCCCAATCACCATGACTGTATGGCAAGCTTTCCTATCTACCTGAGCATTTAAGCATCATCACCTCCTGAGGTAGCTGGCTGCTCCATGACCCCACGGTTAAGAAATTGTGATGGTAAGAAGAGACACACCTGTAAAATGTTGCCTATACTGGGCAGTGTGCTACCCCATTGTACTAGGATTTCTCACAGGCTCTGTGTGCTCTACTTCATTTGACAGCACTGTGTCTCTAGATTTTCCTCAGAATCAAACAGGCCAAAAAATAATGTGAGAGAGTTGTTGCATACTCAAGATGTCTCAAAAAAAGGAAGTACATGCCCTTTTTTCTGGAATTTCCACTTGGCATTGCTTCTTGACTAGATGAAGCCCCAAATAAGCCACTTGGACAAAGTCAACAGCAGTTCAACATTTTCTCCCATCTTGTCAAAATACCCTTATATTTAGTCTGCTGTCAGGTGCAGAGTTTACATAACCTGCAGTAGCCCTGAACTTCTTGGAGGGGATTCAAGGGCTAAGCCTGACACCATAAACTAAGTGAAGCTTTTCAAGAGCCTCCCTATATCAATTCTGCCCTGGTAAAATGAAACCAGATCTGAGCACTCTGGTAGGATCCCAGCATTTCACAAAGCATGAGAAGCTGGTGATGAGCCACTGTTGTAGCAGTATCAATACATCATTGAAGCAGCAGTTAATATTGAGAACAGCTGAATATGGAGACCCCAGCCTCTCCCAGCCCAAACACCTCCAAGCTGTGTAATGCAGAGGAGACTCAAACCTGTCAGCTATTGGTAGTTAGTGCTCATATCTTGGTCTTAATACTCATCCACTCCAGGCTTGGCTATTCAAAACAGTCTGACCTCAAAAAATCCACTTCTCGTGTGTGATAATTGTACATAGGTTGAGCTGATCTGCCTTTTGCTTTTTCAGATCCAGGCCTGTTTCCTGGCTCTGCATAAGGGTGGATATATCAAGACTACACTGACACTACAATACATGGCAGGACTGATTTCCAGACCACTGAAGACTTAAGCCCAGACCAAGAAACTTTCAGCCTCCTTTCTGACTCCGCCAGAACTGGGGACTCAGAACACATGCCTTTTATTGAAAGGCACAGCCAGATGATAACACAGGAGGCAAGTTAATTAGAATATTTCCCACTTCTACCCAAAAGCTATGGAATATATTATTTTTTCTTAGAATTAATCCAGCTGTAAGGTGGGTTAACTGACACAGAAGCTTCTGATCACCACCAGGTGTTTTCAATGTACCTAAATAGTAGTGTGCCTCTTTTTAAAAATCTGGTTTGCATTCACGAGGAACAGGAAAGGAAGGAGTCATTTAACCAGTGTTGGATTTGTGTGATAAAAATTATTGATAACAAATTTTGTTTGTACATCCCCCTATCCAGAAAACTGGTCCTTAAGACTCATGTCTTCTCAGTAATTTGGGTTTTGTTTTGTTTTGCTTTGTTTTGCTTGTTTGTCTGCCTGTTTTAATCCTGGAAAAATGTCATATGCAAGGTTTGAGTCTTTGCTAATGGAACACCTCCTCACAGGCTTATGGTCAATGCAGAAGTAGTGGTAGTTGGTTAAACTCATATTCAGATACCTACTGTTTCTTCTCCTGCTCTTTAGCTGGTTGTTTTATCTTAGCATGACCACTGATCCCATTATTTCTCATGGCAGGTTTTGCCTATCTTACTGACATCACATTTGAGGCAACACCTTCCTACCTGAGTTTTGTACTATAAAGGACATGCAAGTATTGACATGGGAAGGTATGCTGCAGCTCCTACTGGCACAAAAATAAAGTTCCCCCTGAATGTAACGGGAGTGAACCATCAGTCCTAGGGATAAGAATTTGTTACAGCTTTTTTGTAATACTGTGAAAGGACCCCAGCCTTACATTACTCATAACAATATTCAAGGCACTAATGCGATGAATGACATTGCAGTAGGGGCATCCGTTTCTGATTAAGTGACACACAGCCCAAAATATGTGAGGGCTGGTATCAGAGTGTCAGAGTCATGACATGACAAAGAGTATCCCTTCAACAGCTAGTGCTAAGCAGCTCAACTTGTCTCAGGATATATCTTTCAACACATCCCTCCTTTGCCTTCCAGCCAGGGGATGGGGAAGGTCTGTCCTAATTACAGGAGTTCCTCTTAGCATTAAGAGCAATGGAATTTTCTTTACATTAGGCTCCTCTTCATCCAATACTTAAAACATCCTCACTCTGGATATTACAAGATGACCTCAAACCTGTACCAGTACTATATATCCTTAAATAGTGAATATCACCCCTGTGGAGATAGCAATGCCCTTGGCTTACTGAGATAAAAAATGAAAAAGTTATCCCATTAGCTTGGTTTAGAAGAAGCTTACTTCTGTTTTCCACTCATTAACTGCTGTCAGCATACCCAATGTAAAAGCCTTGTGGTTTAACACAGCTATTTTAATATTGATTCAACAAATGTCAGCTGAGACTGGATCTCTATGTAATTCATCTATTTGCATGTCTTATCCATCTGTCTATAAATCTAGTTTGCCACACAGACATTTCATTCCAACAGGGTCTTAATGCATGCTATGGGAACAACCTTTGCTGATTCAAGCAGAGAATAGCACTTGTGATTTCAAAAGGGGTTGGAGCTAACAGAGAAAATTGTAGACAGCATTAAAAGATCGCAGGTGAACCAATATAATAAATTCCTAATCATCATTCTTCAAATATTATGACAAAAGATTTTAATTGAAAATTTTATCAGGATCTGGCCAAAAATACTTGAAAGAGTTAATAAACAAAATTATAACATTAACCTATTTAATATTAACTTTCATGTAAGAGTGAAACTATTTTAAAATATGAGAATTTTATATATTCTTCTTTCCTGGGACTAAAATTATTAGGTTTTTCTTGAAATATCAAAATAAAAAAGAACACTTAAAATCAGTTGTGCAATGAACAGTATCAGCTCAGATACACTCCTTTTATTGCACATTAACTGTCATAGTTTAACCTCAAAATATACCATACATCTTTGCACATACAGCATCTCCAGCATCTGTAGATAGAAAGGGGAGCAAAATGTGCCTGTTAATTTACAGGCTTTAATTATCTCAGATGAGCAGTACTTCCTCAGGATCATTTTAAACACACAGGAACAGTCGGTTTCTGAAAGAAGCAAACCAAACTTCATTTGGATGAAGTCTGATGAGAGCTCTCTGGGAGCTGAGTAGACTCAAGAAAGTTCATACAGTTTGTTCTGCTTCCTGCAGATCTTACACTCATGCTGATACTAATTAATTCCCTTTGGTAGTCAAAAGGCAAATGAGAAAAGACATTGAGGTGTACTTTACAAACTAATTCTGGAAGGTGTTCTTAAAAAGCACCTTAAAAAGTTCAGCTGAATTACTGAATCCAGAGTGGCCTTTGAGTCTGTAGCACACAGCAGAGGCCGTGCCAGTTGCAGAGGTTGGATGCCATTGGCACAGCAGTCGTGACCACTGGGGCTCGTGGAAGAGGCTGGGTCAGCTGGCTGTGCTAAGCCCCCATGGCTGGCTGCCGGGATAACTGGGCAGCCAGCTTAGATCTTGTTCCTGTGCCTGCCGGGAAGCTCGAACACATCAGCTGTGCAAGGTGATCATCTCTGAGTCCATGCCCTGCCTCCCATGGACTGAGGAGAGGCTCTCCAGCAGATTCCACATTCACTGTAAACCAAATCAACCCCACTCCATCTGCGTTACTGTGCACTGTCTGCTCAGCCAAAATGGCAGCAGCCACAGAGGGAAGGGAGGGGAAGGGAAGGGAAGGGAAGGGAAGGGAAGGGAAGGGAAGGGAAGGGAAGGGAAGGGAAGGGAAGGGAAGGGAAGGGAAGGGAAGGGAAGGGGAAGGGAAGGGAAGGGAAGGGAAGGGAAGGGAAGGGAAGGGAAGGGAAGGGAAGGGAAGGGAAGGGAAGGGAAGGGAAGGGAAGGGAAGGGAAGGGAAGGGAAGGGAAGGGAAGGGAAGGGAAGGGAAGGGAAGGGAAGGGAAGGAGGGTGCTGAAGAGTAGTCACCCTCCCTGCTGTTTCTGGATTGAATAACTAATATTCTTTTTATTTTCTGTCACCCTGCCTGTTAGCAGCACAGATGGTAAAAAATACCCCTGAATGCGAAGGAGTGCAAAATAAAGATATAACCATGTGGAACCTAGACAGGCTGACTGTGTGGGGTAAGCAAACAGAGTGCATTCGAATACAGCTAAATGGCAAATCATCCATTGAAGACGACAAGCATTCTGCATGTTTGCAGAATAAGGGAACTCATCCCAACAGTTTGAAGGAGGACAAGGGTTCACAGGAAATAATTAACAAATTGTGAGCTCTCCATGGGACATGGGGGCCACAACAGCTAAAAAATGTTGTGAAATGGGCCTGCATCCAGTTGCAAAGAAGTTGCCGTGTCTGTCTCTTACATCAGTGCAAATTCCAAAGTGCTCAGATGGTTCCTGATGCCCGAAGTTCAAAAAGGGTGCTTGTAAATTAGAGGCAGAGCAGAGCTAAGAATGATTAACAGATCAGAAAACACATTCAAATAAAGAACTGCAGGAATTCCACCTCCAAGGCGACTTTAAAATTGAAAGGGCTACTTTTCCAACTGCTCCAAGAAAAGATGAAAAGAATTCAGGATGCATTTCTGGCCTAAGCTTCAGAAAAGCTTGGACTAGATGGTCAATACATGGACAATCTCTCTTCTGGGTTTTGAGCCCTGAGATACTTGCTTCCTTCCTGGCCCATTTGTATGCAGCTGCACTTCATCTGCATGCACCAGGCCTATGTTTCAGCCCTACAGTTGGGGCTTGGCCCTGGAAGTAGATAGCTCTAGGGATCTGGACTGCAAATATGGGAAGAATCAAAAGGTTTTAGTGCCAAAAATCAGATATGGCTATTATCTGTAGAAACATGGAACTTGTTTGCTAATAAGCTCATTAATCCATAGCTCTCTGAAGATCTTGCCTTTGAAGTTAGATAAAAGCTTTTCTCTGAGGAACCTTTCTCTTCCCTTACTTGGCTGCTTTTCTTCCCCAAGAGCAAAGAAAAAACCCTGTGCAGGAGTTTGGCTTTTGTTGAATAGGGGACACAGGGCATTCCCTTGACATCCAGTGGTGGTAACAAGTGATAATTTCAGAATTTAGCCTCTGAAAAATTTTGCTTAGAGGCACTGGCTGCTGAACCTGTTCTGTGTCTGGAGGGGAGCTTGAATCGCCTCTGTAAAATGGCACTCAGGCCCTTGGTCCTAACCCAGGCACTTGGGGAGGTCACAGCGTGGTGTCATGGGGCCCTGGGAGTAGGTGGCATGAGAATAAAGGCATGTGCATTACAGGCACTACCATTCACCTCTTCTGCATCTAGCCTTTGAGCAGAATCCATATGAATGTTTCCACATTTTTCATCAGGATTCATTTTTTCATGCCGCCAGTTCATGCTGGTGCTTTTTCATTGTGTGTTTTTTGAGGATCTCTGGAGGCCAGGGTAAGGCATATTATCTGGGGTTCACTAATGGGAGTGAGACCACAGTCTGCATAGGCTCAGGGATCCCACAGGAACAGGGCAGAGCTGCCAAAGGTCTGAGAGATAGAGCCCTAACCCGTGGTTCTTTGGGAAAACCTGGAATGACAGCTTCACTATTCCCCAGCAACAAACTTGGGTTTCCCTGAAAGGGAGGTTTCTGGATCTGGATTTGAGATGTGGGAAGGAAAACATTTGCCGTGCTTTGTTGAGGAAGAGATTATCAGTGAAGATCTGATCTTTATGTTGGGCTAGAGGTGGGACTGGGAGGCAGTGAGGAGAGAAAATCAATTATTTCTATGTACTAAATATGAATATGCAGGTACATATTCTCTGTCACTGTTACACAACCATCTTACATATACCTTTTTTTTCCAGGTCCTCAACATATGGGAAAAACATTACTTCTCCTTTTTTAAAAAACAGATGGTGACCACACCTCAGCTGAGAGTCAGTTCACTATTTGGAATATACATGGACTTGGTAAAATATATTCCTCTTATGAACTGGCTAATCTTTTGAAACTTAAGTTTCCTGAGTTTCCTGTATCATCTTCAAAGAAAAGCAATTGATGCTTTCAGCCCCTGTCTTAATAATCATGCTCTGGAAGTCAAATAACTCAGAAAACAGGAAATTAAATGAATTACTAAAAAATCCTGCAGATGATTCTAATTTTGCTTTTACAGCTAATAAAGATATGCTTTTTTATACAAAACTACAGAATAACTATATTGCTGGAAATTTTTTGCATCTAATTTATTTGTTTGCACTCTGCTCAGTGTTAGACCCATTTTCTGTAACCTTTATTCATAATAAAAGAAAATGAGTATCTTTCATGTAAGGTCTTTGGAATGCATATCTCATAAGGACTTCATCGTGACACTTTTTGGAAGCTCAGCAGCTTACCAATGAGATCCTTTGAGCTCAGTATTTAAGAAATATGCTTCTTCAGCAGAAACAGGAGTTTTAAAATAAAGACAGGCCCGGTTATGATTCCCAAAAGATTAAGGCAAGAAACCAAAAGGATGGATTTTCTTAAAGGATGAAGAAAGCTCTGCTAACAGACTGAAAGTATTACCACTCCCTGTTCCATGCCAACATTTCTGCTTGCTGAAAATGACCGGCATGCCTCTGCCATGCTGGAGACAGCAGATGGCACAGTGTGCCTTCCCTCAAGGGACTCCTGGGCATGTATGTGGAATGCGTTTTGATGCTCTCATCCCAGGCAGGTCTCACTTCAAAGGCAGTCAAAGGCTTCATACTCTGGCTGAAGCTTCATCAGAGAAGCCAGTTTTGTGTGTACACAGCAGATGAATCGACCTGAAGTGTGGCTTCCTACTAGTACTCCCCTCCAAATTAATTTTAGGTTGTTTTTCTTTGAAGAGACCATCCTTCTCCGGGCCTAATACCTCCGCAAGTACCAGGAATGTACGGCTTCTTAAAGAATATTAAATGCTACACAGTATTTTGTGAAAACCAGTACTGGTGAGATGCACAGAGTGGGGCTATACTGGCATAAGTGTGTGACATGGGACTGCATTTAGTGAGAAAACCTGCCATATGGTATCATTTGAAAATCTCCACCCCCAAGCTATCCTAATACCTGCTGGCAGGTGCAGAGATTTTCTGCACAACAGAAATATGACAATTCTAATATAAAGTGGAAATATGCATGTGAAAGCTGAGGAGGAAGGAAAAAAGAGCAAGGTTTAGAGGAATGGCCTGTGCTCACAGGACTTGAATGGAAGCAATGCAACTGATCAACACAGAGGAATATAATGTTTGCAAAAAGGTCAGACAGCCTGTGCTGTGTTGAAGCCACCCTGTGATGTAAGGAGGGTGGTAACAGAAATACAGCCTGGTGCATGTGGCTATACTTCTTCCTGCTCTCCCGACAGGACAACAGACCATAGTGGCACAAATGCCCAAAACTGGGAAAGAAAACAGTAAGGAAACTTGGCTGTATGTCTTCCTGCTTTGGAATATATTCTTGTGAGAATGTCAGTGGGTAGAAACAACTTACACAGACATTTGCAAAATAAAATCCCACTCTCCTTTCACACGGTCTTTTGCTTAGTCTTCCTACACTAATTTCCTACACAGACAGTAAATAACGCTTTAATTTACAACTGGGAATTTCACCTAAAGGAGCCTACTCCTGAAGCTTTATTGAGAGGTACTTGCCATTGTCAACATTAGATCTCAAAAAGGAATGACAACCAATAATACCCAGAGGCCATGGGAGCTAGCTTCACCTCCAAGACATTTTGATTGTCTGTTTCCAGAGAAGGATGACAGAAGGTGGGTTTTAAAAAAAGCACATTTGCACTTTCAAAATGTCATTAGTCAAATGGCTGTCTAGACCTGTAACTCCAAACATGTAAACCAATGCCCATTTGGGAGCTCACAGCACACACTCCTTTTTTCACCTTGTAGGAAATTATCAGAACCAGTCAGAAGGAAAACTCCCTGCTGTTCCTGACCTGGAAAGAATGCTGGGGCTGAAATGCTATTGCCAAAGGTTCCAACACAAATAGCCAGGGGAAAAAGTCAACACACCAGCACGGAGTCGTGGGAGAGAATACAGGATGGGATAGGTTGCTACAATAGCAAAGAAAAGATTCAACACTACAGAGTTCTGTTCCAGTGGTTAATGGAAATGGCTTCTGAATGAAATAAGTAAAATGCCAGAAATCAAAATTTCTGCTTTATATGCCTTATTCTGAGCTAGAGAGTACAAAAAGACAGAGGAAACACTCAGAAAGAAATGGGAACATAGTTCAGAAAAATAAACAGAAATGTCTTTACTTATATGAGGCAGGTAGTGTGAAGTAAGCAATTCTCGTAAGAGTAGTGCAGAGCTCCCCCTGGGATCTGGCTCTCCCAGCGCTGAAATAAGTGTAGACCAAGTACTCTGAATGTGGGAGCAGAAGAGACACAGCTGTGATGAGAGTCCACAAAAGATGAGGTCTATCAGATCACCGAAAAAACAGGAGTAACCTCACTGGAAGACAGAAAAATCAACGCAGAGGAAATAGGTCCCAAGCAAAGGTGATCAGTGAGTTACTTCTGAGATCATTACTGAATTGCAGAACTCTTCAGGAGAGGCGACATATATAGCTTGGTATCCACAGTACTTTTTTATGTGAAAAACAAAGACCCTCTCCACTGGATTATACCGGAAACTTTTCCAAATATGAGTATCAGCCCATGACTGGAATGGCTCAAATTCACTTTCCTCAATATCTGGAGGGACACATATTTCACCCAAGATAATTCAAAACTACTGGCAAGCTGCAAACATATGCTAAGTCTGTATGAAGTCTGTACAAATTTAACAAGGACCAGTGAAACAGAACAAAGGTATTGGATTGCTCCTTTGGCATGAATCATACTTGTGTACAATATCAAAATATCACAGGGGCTTCAGAAACTCTACAAAGGAGTATGATTCTCCAGTGCCAAGGAAGAGCTGGACTGCTGTACATATGACATTTAGGTAAGGGAAAAAATCACATCTATTATAATTCTGGTACAGCTTAACATGCAGCTGAGCAATACTAGAATTATGTGAAAAATACCACATCATCCAGAAAAGTCAGCTACTATTCCTGGCACCTATGACTGATATAGGAGGAAAAAGGGACATCCAAAAAGGGTCAAACCTGAAATATCATAGCTGAAAGTGTATAAGATCAGGTGCATTCCGCCATGCAATACACTTACAGAGGAATATCATGACTAATTTCATTTCAGACAGTTCCTTGAAGGAAGACCTAGAAACACCTGATCATGTACTGCAAGCTGTGTTTGATGTAATTTCCGAGCTCACTGACACTGCTGAAGACATCAGCAGTTTTGGTATTGGTGGATGCAATACAAGTTATGCAGGCATGAGTGGAAACCTGCAGTGAATTGCTCAGCTGGTTATCAGACAACAAATCTTAGGAAAATAATATTTAACAAACAATTATCATCTTCAATGACTCAACAGGTCACAAGCACCTTGCAGCCTGAACAGACAGGAGCTATGCTTCTCTCATAGTGTTTTCTTTTAATCTATAAGCAAATGAGCTGCCAGAGAGAGCAATGCATGCCAATATTAAAGAAAAAAATCAGCAATCCAGGAACCTTATCTTGTTTACCAGAACAATTCCTCTATACCAGAACAGCATTAAAAGGCCAGGTGAGTATCAATGTGTTGAAAGTATTAGGCTGGTCCACTACACAGCCTTAGGGGTAAGTCTCAGCCTGCCATTGGTACCTCTCTTTAAAGCATGTGGGGCTGAAAGACACCAAATCTACAAAGATTTAGTCAAGGTAACTTTTAACTATCAGACAGCAGATTATGATCGACCCAGACTTAAACAAGTTCTGATGAAAAACTGACTTTGTGAAAAACATAAAGTACAGGAAGCAGTGATTAAGAGCAGCCTAGAGGAACATGCCTAGGTGAAACACTAAGAATGCAATGTGAGAGATGAGGAGGAATTTTCTGAAAAAATGCTTTCTCTAAAACCTGCCCCCTTCAGTTATCATCTTGAAATTCCTATGTAAAAAACTCAGAGTAGCTAAGAGTCTTATGGCCTGAGTTTTTACATAGGAATTTCAAGATGATAATTCAGCTGCCTACTCTTAGCAACAGCAGCATCATTGAGTAGTAAGTACTAACAGGAAAGGAGATCTCGAGTACATCTGGTCCATCACCTTGTCCTGCTGAGAGTTCTGAGAACACTAACAGTACTCTTCTCAGAACCTACCAATTATCTTTTCTTCATAGTGTCTGGATTTCTGTCGATAATTAAGTATCAGAGTGCCAGGGTCTGGAATTTTAGAGATACAGCTGAACTCAGTAATTTGAGGGTGGATAAGACAATCAATTTTTCATGCAAGAAGATCTTAGTCTCACCCTTGTTTGGAAGAGCATTGTCACTGAAATATGTAGAAAATTCTGTAGGATTAAAACCTCTGGTGTTTTTCAAGAAGTACAGGGCCTAATGGGAACAGAGTGAATCTTCACCTGTTTCTAAACACAATTGAACATAACTCATCAACAGCATTATGACCTTAGAGCAGGGAAGATTCTGAGAGGGCTTTCAGAGACTATAATGAGACACCTTCAGAATCTCATAGATAAAAGAAAGAAAAGTGTTGAAAATCCTTCTGTGTGCCACATAATTAAATCTTAATGATAGGTGAAGCTGGTGGCTTGTGGGCACCGTAACTAGCAGATCCTAATAATGCCGGTACACTGTCTTCACAAGTCTCAGCAAGTGACCAAGGGAAGAAAGTGGCTTTATTGCTATGACCAAGGGCCCTCCCTAGCCATGGAGCAGGGCTCCGTTTGGGGCAGATGTGGTACAGGTGGACATAGATGCCAGTCTCCAGTCTCTGTACCCTCACCCTTGCAACACTGTTCGGCAGCTCACAGACACCAATACCTCACCTGACCAAGACCCTTTCTCTGTAGCAGAACCCTTAGGGTTTTTCCTGTCTTGTCTACAAGGCCACAGGCTGTGTCCATTTCTACAGCCTCTATCCAGTTTCAGGTTCTCCTGAATGCGACATGTGTTGAGAGGTGAATACTGGCTCAATGGAACTCAAAGAATAGTGTTCAGACAACCATTCCAGGAACTATCTTGCTTAAGAGATAGGGTACCAATACATGCCCGAAATCATAATTTTCTTTGTTTGGGTTGTCATGAGTCAGCTCTCATCTTTTTGACGTAGAACAGCATTTAGGTTAAAATTGTTTAAAGCTAAAAATTTTTATGTGCTATGACAAGAACTGGATGTCTAGTGGTGGTTTTTAAAGGTAACAGATATTCTAACATCCCCAAACTGAAGACTCATGACAACTGGAAAAAATCAAAGCAGAATTAACTGCACCCACAATTTGCAATAAAATCCCATTGTGAATATCAGACATCTACAATCATTGTCAAAAAGTAGGACATACTATGGCTAAATGCCTCAGGAAATTCCAAAGCACAGTCTTAGTAAGCTCTCAGTTGTTCCATTAGTTGCCAATCAAAAAAGCCCAGGGATCTGAAAGGATATCCACATATGAAATTGCAATTTCTATTGCTTTAAGCCTGAAAGGTGATACATGTTTTTCTATCATCTTGTAGTATCTGGAATTCTCACTGGTGATCTTTCTGGCAGAGCCTTTTGTGGTACATGCTTTATTTATTGCAATATTGCCAAAGTGAACCTTCAGCTATATAAACGTGATGATGGCAAAACCTGATCTGATGAATTTCTGAATCTTTTTATCATAGAATCTCTTGGCCATTCTGATTGTTTTTCATGTCTAGTACAAAACCTGTCTATAGAATGCAATAAATGCAAAGAAGTTCCTTCTCGCTTATTTTTCTGAACATATCACAGAATGGGTAATGTTGGAAGGGACTACAGTGTATCCTGTGGTCCAACCTCCCTGCTCTAGCACATCCCAGAGCGTATTTCATAGGATTGTGTCCAGACAGTTCTCCCTCGCAGTGAGTGAGACTCCACAACGTCTCTGGGCCATCAGCTCCAGTACATGGTCACCTCCACAGTAAGTTCCTCCTCATGCTCAGGTAGAACTTCTGTGCACCAGTTTCTGTCCATTGCCTCTTGTCCTATTGCTCAGCACCACTGGGAAGAGCCTGGTCCATCTTCTTGGTATTTTTCCTTCAGGTACTAACACACGCTGATGAGGTCCCCTCTCAGTTCTATCTCCTCCAGGATGAACAGCCCCAGCTCCCCCTGCCTTTCCTCATAAGAGAGATGCTCCAGACCCCTCATAAAATTTGTTGCCCTCCACTGGACCCACCCCAGGAGCTCCATGTCTCTCTTGTCCTGAGGAGCCCAGAACTGGACACAGCACTCCAGGTGAGGCCTCACCACAGCTGAGTACAGGGGAGGGATCACCTCCCTTCACCTGCTGGCAAGGCTCTCTAAAAGTGGACTAAAAAAGGTTGAAATCTAGGCACCAAATATATCTATGTCCATCCTAAATGCAAAACAAATACAAAATTCTAGAATACTAGTACAAAAATATGCTCAACTCTAATACAAATACTTGATCTGGAGTATTAACAACTAGATAATCTTGCCTGATGCCCTTTCTGTGGTACAGAGGTTAGGAGAAACTTCTGGTTTTTGCTCAAAAGTTTTCCCTGACCTTACTCAGAAAACACAGATATACAAGAGGTGATCAGTTGAGGAGGTGGTCATAATCTTACACATTTGTCTCCATTAGTCTGGTGTCAGTAACAAAGGCAATGCTAGGTTGAGGCTTATTTCTGCTTTTGGAAAGGGAAACTAAAATTCTCCTTTCCTACTCATTGCAAATTATGGCCAGAGTATCTTCTTATCATGGATGGTGAAACAGAATTTAAAATCACAAAATAAATGGGTAATACCTAGAAACTGATTCAACAGAGAAAGTCTACATGACGCCATTTCTCTCTTCCTGCTTTTCCATGGTTTGGGTAGACGTGACAGAGTAAGGACATTCAACAGTAGAATCCAAGGTAGAAGGGGGTTTGCAGCAGGAGATCATCTTTCTTGGCCAAGAAAGAAAGAAAAGATCACAAGGGAAATGTGTTTTTGTGTAAGTAGGAAAAAACAAGTGAGGAAGCACCCCTAACTTCCTAAGTAGAAGGAGAAGTTCAAAGTCATAGGAGACTTGTGGCTCATGAATGTCAGACGATAGGGACAAGAAGATGAGCAGTTACAGGTTTTAGCAGGGATTGTGGGAGAGTCTTATCCAATACAACAGCAATATGCAGAGTTAGATAAAGCAGAGCACTCATAAGCTGATCAGACTAACCACTTTGGGCTAAACATGTTTTCTGTGACACTCCCACTTCCTCACTAACCCTTCATGAGGAAGTTTCTCTCCCTTTGTTCCCTTCAGTCTTCTCACTTTATTCCTCCATCCTTGCTCAGCTATTCACTGCTTGTGAGGTGATACAGAAACATCGATACATGCACATTGGTTTCCAAAAACAACAGCTAGGCACACACTGTGCTGACATGCACATGCAAACAATTGTCCAGTCACGTAGTTTAGTTAGATCATGCAGTATAGTTTAACCATCTTCTTTAGACTTTTAAAACTGCTCTGCTGGGAAGGGAGTATTCCATGGTCTCTCAAACTAGTTATTCAAATGTTTTCATATGAATACAAACCCAGCAAGTATAATGAGGCAGATGTTTGAGGATGATACATCCCCATGCTGCTACAAAGGAGCCACCTTCACTTCCCAGCATGAATTCCTAGCTCACAGTAACCTGTACTATGTATTATGAAGGTCATTTAATAATTTGTAGGAAGAAAAAACACTTCATAATTTTCTATGAAGACTATGAACAGACTAGGAACAACAGGTTTCTCCACTAATATACAGACCTCTAGACTGATGGGTCATAGGAGCCTCAGCTGTTCCTGTTGCAATTACTGGCTTCCAAGAAAAAAATTAAGAGTTCTTTTCTGCAATGCCTCAGTAATGAAGAGCACAAGAAAATACGTGGTAAACACATTATTCATGTGGAGAACCAGCTCTTTTGCAGTTCTGGGAAAAGAAATTCTTCTAATTTTGATGTTGGAGTCTGCAGACAATCACTCCAACATAGTTCCTTTTATCATCGTAATAATATGTTTTTCTTTCCTAGTGCTTATTTTCTCCCTAGTAGATATGACGCATTATACTCTTGGGTTTCTTTAAGAGCTCTTTTTTCTCTCTCTCAGTGGTGGTTTCTAAAACCATTTTTATCTAGTCCTAACTTCACTGCTTAAGCATTTGTTATGTTCTAGCATTCCAATTATTTTAATTGAAAGCCTAGCCAATTCAATAAAGTCTGTTTGCTCCCGGTTTAAACTGATGATGTGGCAGGATTAGTCTCTGATCCAGGCTGCTATGGGGTAGCTGGCTTATCTTGGCGGGAGAGCTGGAATTCAGTGTTAAATCTCTGCAAGAAGAAACTGTTTTAAACTCATGCAGATTTCTCACAGAGCTTTCTGCTCCAAACATCCTCCTTCCCACTGGAAAGGAAAACAGCACAGAAAGATAGTGGTGCTCATAACCAACGTGACTAGAGCAGGATCTTCTCAGAGGAGCAGCTTTTGGCTCCACGGCTGGCATAAAAATGAAACTGTGAGTGTGCCCTGGCTGATACGCTCCCCCTTAATCAAATGTAACAGATATAAAATATGCAGGTTTCAGTGCCTCTGAACTCATAGCCAGTGCTTAATGGACAAGAGGGGAGCTTTTCTGCCTGCCTCAGGCTAGAGGAAAGCTGGAAAGCTGGCATCTAAGGGAGCCTCCAGGAACCTGAAGCACCATCAGGAATGCGAGGTAAACCAAGGCCATTAGCTGCTGGCGTTCCCATTAAGCACTGTCCCATTAAGCAATATCCTCTGCTAGAAATAGCACCAATTTCAAGCATCTGCCTTTGTGAAATATTTCAGTTAGAAATTTTAATTTTCCCAATTTAGTGAGGAAAACAGGCTGTTAAAAAGTGCCCAGTCTGTGCAACACTGAAGTAAAAAAGATGTGATGTGGGTGTGACTTAAGATGAAGAAAAACAAGTAAAGAAATAATACACCAGAGAGTTAAATAATTTTTTTCAAGAAACAAAACAGCCTCCCCCCCAAAAAAAACCCAACAAAAAACCCCCACCCCCCAAAAAACAAAACAAAACAAAAACTACCTCCAAAACAAACAGAAAACTCCCCCAAACCCCACAAAAGCAAAAAACCCCACAAACAACCCCAAACAAAACCCCAACCTACCAACCAACCAACAAAAGAAGCCCACAAACTGTTTCTCCCTTACAGGAGTGTTGTGAAAGAGACTTATTGATAAAGGGCCTGCTGTATATTCACCAGTTCAAAGGGAGGAACAGTTTGCTTCTTCACTGTACCACTATTTCAGACAGTGTCCTGTTGGAATTGTCAGTAATAGATATGAGGTGATTCATTCAATACAACAGTTTGGAGAAACTCAGCATTTGGAAAAATTAGGCTATTCAAAAGATAATGCACTCCCGCTTCAGATGCAAACCCTGTCTGAGGTTGTTGTCAGGAGGTATCCAAGGCAGAGAAGATGTACTGAAATTTTTCAAATGCCATGATGCTCAAACCTGGATCTGGTCCCCAGAGCACCCACTGTTACCACTTGAAGGGTCAGCTCAGTTCTGTGTTTTTGTTTATTCTGCTCTTCTGAACTGTCTAATATCCTAAGACTTGAACTGAGTGGAAAAAATGAAGGAAAGTATTTTTCCTTCAAGTATTCTCAATTAAACTCTAGCTGACTTCTAAACTCCAGTGTGGTATTGGATAGCTAAAGTACCTACTACCCAGCCTAACCTATCCAGCATACTGATGTAGTCTGTAGTGGGAGTATCTGAATTCAAGAAACATTTGACAACATTCTCAGACACAGGATGTGATTTTTGGAGTGTCCTGCATAGGGCCAGGAGTTGGACTTCATGGTCCTGTTGGGTCCTTTCTAACTCAGCATGTGCTACTATCCTGTGATCTCTGTCTTTTCTCCAGTTGAGTTTCCAGGTGATCAAACATCCTGCACATAGTGGATTCAAATTCTTAGAAGCCAACCCTCTGCTTTCCAGAGGATAAGAAATATTACCTTAGGTCATAAGACACACTCCCTGCATAAGGTACTTCATCCCACAGAACAGAGTAAAATAATATCCCAAGCCAGACATTTGTGGATAAAAAGTTTGGACTTGGTCTCTTCCAGATGGAGGCTGCAAATAGACAAGAGATTATCTCAATATATTACTTTGTTAACTTGATTGTGCCTTAGCTTCCTATGTAATTTTCTACTTTTTTTTTCTTGAAGAGTGGCTTTTTTCCACTTATTCTTTTTGAGGTCTCCACTTGTTTTTATCTTGACGTGCTTCTTTCTGTTAGCTGTACTCTCCCAGCTCTCCAATCTCCAACATCAAAATGGAGATGTTTCATTTTGAATAAAAAATTAATGCTTTCAGCAAACAATTTTTTTTGCTTTCTGGACAGAATGTTAAAAAAATCCAAATATTTTCATTCCAGCTTTTTTTTTTCTTTTGAAAGAAAACCCCTGTAAGATTCCAGATTCACATCTGTCAAGAATATACACACAGAATCATGCCACTGAAACAGTGAGCTGTTGAAAAAACTTCGCTATCAAAATTTTCTTAGTATGTTGAGGTGATATAAAAAGCTTTTCACCTAAGCTGGACACAATTGATTACACCATCAGTAAAAACAAACATAATTTTTCCAGTCAAACATAATGAGGTAAGGCAAGTCCATTCATTTCTGCTTAAGAAGGATCCAAATTATTTTGCAAGCATACTTTTTTTAAAAATCCTATCAGTGCAAATAGGCAGAAACCAATTAGGAGTTTATTAGTGTGTTAAGATGTTATTAATTCTTATTATATTCTTATTCTTATATAATGAATCAATGTTCCTGCATTAGCCTTTGGTCACTGATTAAGCAACATACTTAAATACAGACTCAACTTTAATTATGGGAACAGTCCTCTGAAGTTAGTCATGTGTTCAAGCGTGTAAATTATAAAATGCATGTCATGTTTAACGTGTAAGAGCTATAATACCAAAGACTCTTTGAAGCAAGGAACAATTCAAGCTGACAAGTCTCCTACTGTTGGAGCTTTTCAGAAGGTGAATATACTTCCATTTCCTTTCCTGTCTCCCCATCTGTGTTGTTAGGTAATAGTAGATGAATGCAGAACACCCTTGTGGAAAGAGCAGCAAAGAAAACTGTGCAGGCCCTAGAACAGGGTGTTAGGAAGCAAAGGAAAGTTCCCCATGCAATGGGGGAGAGGAGAAGTGCCCAGGACTCACAGCTGCTTGGAGCTCCTTGCACCACCGTGTGACTCTGAGCCATGCATGGGTCAGAGTGAGCTGAGCAAGGAATGCCTTGAGCCTGTAGCACAGAAATGCATCAAGACATCACTTGACAAAGAGCTCTGTCTGACTTGGAGGTAAGCAGATGTTTTTCACTGAGGTGTCTGGCCTCCAGCCCACGAGGAAGAGAAGTATGGCTGGGCAGTGCCTATGGCAAGGCCATGACTCAGGTCAATGCCAGGCTGAGCCAGGGGTTCTCCAGCTGGCCCAGTGGAGCTCACTGCCACTGTTAGCAGGGTCTGTAGCCTGGTTAGTCCTGACACAGGCACCGTGACTGTTCACAGGCTTTCTGTTCTGTCACACTAGCACAGCCTGCTATAGCCATCACATGGTAATTTTTCCCAGTCAGCAGTCAGAATACTCTCTTCAGAAGCCTATCAGAGATAAAATAACTACCTCCATTTCATGGAGATACAATTTTCTCTCGAGCTAGTCTGAGACTGTGGAAGTTGCTCTTCAGCCATGCCAGGAGCCAGTGAACATGTCAAAACTCAATGGTATTTGCTCAGTGTGAAGAGTGCTTTCTAGTTTTCTGTGTGAATACACAACAAAACTGAAGCAAAACAACTTTCAACAGCTTCAAGAGCTTACCAGATCATAAAACATGATCATACAAATTTCTCTCTTTGGCAGAAGAGTGTGGCATTATGAACGATATACCAGAACTGCTAATTTTATTTTTCATCTATTCTGGTAAGTGTTGGGGTGTCAGAGCAGTACACAGCAGTCTTATATGCAATGCTAAGTCTATCTCAGATCCCTAGATGACTGAGATGGGATTAATTGCCACGCAAACATTCCCATCAGTTACTTTGGGGCTTGTTTCTGCATATAAATAATCAATATGCTCTTGGAGGAACTTGCACAGCCTCACTTGAACACCGAACTTAGAGAATGAATTTGGGATGTAGACTCGGGCTTATCCCTTTCTATCTTTAATCATCTGTCTGAGCTGATAAAGGTGGCCATACCAGTGCTCTTTGAACCTGTAGAGGCTGAGTTGACTGAATCATCATCTCAGGTGCTATCTCTCTCTGCTCACACCACACCTTTCACTGGCCAAACACACTCCTAACTTAGGCATCTCACTCAAGTGTGCCTTGCATCATCCTTACAGTTCTGTACAGAACAGTGCTGACGTACCCAGGGACATGCCTTTAATTGTTTGTCCTCAAACTTTGGGATTAATACCAGTAATTTGTGCCTAAATCTTAATCATTACTGTGCTTTACTCTGCCAGATGCAAGGGAATATAGTCCCTTGCTAACAATCTCCTGTCTTGTTGTTGATAAGCCGTCCCTATGGCCTCCTTAAACTAGCTCAGGTTAAATATATACACACTATTTTAAAATAAGAAGCTTTAAGAACAAGGAAATCAGAGCTTATATTACTGTGGCATGACATATATTCAGCAGTTCTGAGTGCAAGCAGGGAACTTATTGCTGTGGGAGGCAAGCACCATGGCAGCAGCTTGCCTTTCATGTGAACAAAGTGCAAGGAGAGAAGGCTTCTGCACAAAGTATAACACAAGACACTCCAGTGTGTCAAGTCTCTGTCCTGAGCCCAAGTTGGCTGCAGCACTGAACTTCATATTTGAGAGAGCTGCAGTATGAGAGGGCCTAGAGACCTTTTTGAAGTGTTAGAGCAATCAAAGGCTGTGTAAATGTCTCACAGGTTGATTCAGAGCATCCAGTTCAGCTTCACCCTCTCCACTTAATTGACAGCAGACTCCAAGGGAGAAGCCTGACTTTAATCTGGATCGATGTGCTGCCCAGTATGTTCATATACTTCTGAAGTGTCTGTTTCTCATATGAATCTTAGTATTTTTCCATCTCATGATCTTTGATCTATAAAGAATAGAAAGTCCTTGACTGTAGGGCCATTCTTCTTCTATTTCCTCTCCCTGGATGTGTATGGTATGACATTTATAGATGCAATCTTTTATGTGCATACTTACATGGCTGGGAAATCAGTGCCTAGGCTGAGACATACCTGGAAGTGTGTTCCTACTTCAAGTCCATTTTCTGCCTACACCCATCTTCTTTTTTTGGCTCTTTCTGATGATTTCACTCCAATACTATTTTTGGTTTTTAATGACTTTTCACCTCTTCCATCTATTCCTTACCTGTTTCTTCTCTGAGCTCCTGATCACCTTCATTTCCCATACAGAGGTGGCAGCATAAAGGTTACTTGTCTTTTTTTTTTTTTTTTTTTTTCCCCTTTCTTTCCCTCTTCTTCTTCTTCTTTTCTTTTTTTTTTCCTGTCTCCACTGAGTATTTTTCTTCTTTTAGTTACCCCTTCTGAATCACTTTTCTGTTTTGGACTTTTCAGAACCATTATCCTCTGAATTGTCTTTGCTCTTGACTATTCAACACCCTCTGGGCTGACTCAGCCCAGGCTGTGCGGGAATTGATTGGGAATGAATCAGCAGCTCAGTGCTCAGAAGGGAATTAACAATCTATTTACTCTCAGATGATTCCTGTCTCTCCACCTCCATCTCCAATGACCATTTTCCAAATAAAACTATTTATAATCTTCAGATATATGAACAGGCAGAGCTCTAGAGAGGTGCTGTAAAAGTTACGTTAAGGCAGTAGGTGGCTGAAGCCATTAAAAGTTTCAAGTGGCAATAGCTAAAATTAGTCCAAGTGGAGAGAAGATTATTAGCTAGGAGACTTATGGGTCCTACGCAGCAGGTGGTCTGTTTCCAGAAATCAGAATGTTCTAAAACCCAGCAAATATCTTTCACATTCAAGTGTTATTTTTATTCAACTCCAATTACAAAAATGGTCTTTCCTCATGTGGAAGTATCAGAAAGCAGTAAGAGCAACAAGTACATATATAGGGTGGGAACTTATATAGCATAGAGAAACTTTTTGTGTTAGTACTTCATTTGAGTACTTCATTTCAAGCGCAAAGACTCTTCTCGACACATACTTGGAGCAGCCAAATGATGAAAACTGCAGAACATGCAGAAGCTGTTTTTCAGCAAAGTCAGTTTCCCCTGCCTCTGGGGAAACACTCTTGTTAGTCGGATGCTTCTTAATTTTTTTCCATTGATTAAGTTTATTGTACAGCCTGCTGTTCCCACAACTCTGGATGCATGAACATGAGGGAATATACTCTCCACTGTTGACAAGGGGAATAAACCAGAAGTTAGTTTAGTAAAGTCAAAGTCTTACAGTGGCATAAAGGTGATATGAGAACATTGGTTCTGTAGAGGAAAAAAGAAGAGAAGATTCTCAATGTTTATTTCTGTAACAGCTTGCAGTCTGAATTGGTCTGATGCCCCTCTAGTGGGGTCTTACCCTTTTTTGTGATGTGACTGGAATGAACTTGTTCTGTTTTGTTCCCCTTTAAAATTACTGGTTGCAGTAATTTTAAAGGAGAACAGAGGCAATTAGAAAAAGCAGAGCCTTGTCATTTCCCTGAGTATTTAGGCTTAAAGAACAGGATGTTCATCCTTGAAAAATGCTTCTTGAAAATTCAACAAGACTCTTCTGCTTCACTCACTGTTCTTTGCCTCAGATGAACACTTGTCCATGTCTGGCCTGTAATTACAGTCCTGCCAAATTAAACAAATAGCAGGAAGGGTACAAAACATTATAACAAAGCTGGAATAGAAATATTTGGTTTAAGGAAGCATCCTTTGATTTGTGAGGTGAAGGGTCCAAATGCTTGTTTACCTCAAAATACTCTCCCTTTGGCACCTGCCAAACAAAATTTTTTAACTAGTTCAATTTGAAATGGACCTTCTATGTTAGTTTTAGAAGCAAACCTCTTTGTAAACACAGCATCACAGGCCTGCCACAGAAGAATGGTGGGGGACCAAGCCAGCATAAATGGCTAATAACCCAATTGTTTTAAATAAAAATGTACCACGGGAGAACCACTTGCTTGGTTTCCACTTTAAAAATTACTTGCATGTGAAAAAGCAGCTTAAGAGAGCTGTGAATACAGAAGGAAAAGAAGACAAGATGGTCTGCATTTGTGACAGATTTTGTGGTGGCCACCAAGGCAAGTAATGCTCTGACTTAAGAAAAGTTTAGCTGGTCCTTCAGCTACCAGATGTTCATCATTAGATGTCAGAAAAGAAATACTAGGTTTTTTGAAGCAGAAAAATAATTTCTTACAGGCCAAACCTGTTTCAGTAGGGTTTATATTTTGGGGTTTTAGTTATAATAACAACTGAGCTTTTCAGAGTAATCTCTGGAGAAGAAAAATTCAGTTTCTTAGATGCACACTGACCTACTAAGCAAATGCCTTGATGGCTGGAAACAGTGTATTTTAGGATCAAGAAAATAAGAGGTCTCACTATTTGCTTCTTTGTCTTCACGACGACAATCCCATTTCAAACATCATTACAGCAAGATTGTCTTGCTCTTGTACATATGGATTAATAATGAAAATGCATCCTAAGAGCAGCTAAGTCTTCCAACTGACAGCATATTTCAGCATCACATAATGTGATTCTGTTGTACACTGGTTACTGGGAAACAAAATTAAAAGAAGCAACTATGAATTAAAAAACCCCAGACCTGTTTTCTCTGTAGACAGGATGGCCATTTCCATCCTACAGAGCAATCAATTGCATTAGCCTTTCAGCTGGTCATGATCTTGGTGCAGTGGGAGACTCATTCTAGGCTCCTTTCTTCTGCCTGAACTAGGCTTTTTTTGGGTTTTATTGGTTTTGGAGTTTTTTTTGTTTTGTTTTGTTTAGCTTTTTTAAGAGGACCATCTGTTCTTCATATCAAATTCATAAGAGAAAAATGTTTTCAGTTTTAGAATTTTAAATCACTTTATCTCCCTCTTCTGTTTCCTTAGTATTCTTGTTAGCTCTAATTTTAGAGATATATTTGGTATTAAGACAGAGTAAGGAGTTATGTGGCCAGTTAGCGAGACTGGATACACTTTGTGTTTAAGGATACACCTTCGGACCCGAATCCTTTGGTCCTCATTTGTCTGCAGCCACAGCAGAGCAGTGTGATGGGAAGCTTTGCCAAATCTCACACGGAGGTCTCCCAAGGCTCACCATCCCAGACCCTGGTGGGAGGCAGAGATGGGTGTGTAGCCATAGGACAAGCCAAATAAGAAGAAGCAACTACTTCGCATACATGTTACTGGGGCTAAAGACTAGGCTGCACAAATAGGAATCCACCATCTCTTCATCAGGGCTCAACTTCTGTCAGCTCAGAGCCTGGTCTGTCTTTTCTGAAGCATTTAAGGAAAAGTGGCATAAGAGAAAAGTCAAATGGAGAAGTAAATCCACTGGTGGTGATTATCATGCCTGGGAAGGAAGAGGGGCAGAAAACAAAAACAGGCTTCAGCTGTGCAGAGGGGGAAGGACATTTAGCACCATGGAGGCTAAAATATCTTTTTCTTACCTGAAGCATTGGGGCATAAAAGAGTTGTCTGTCATCCCAAGCCTCAGGAAGTTGTGCTGTGCTTCACACCAAGTTCCCCAGTTCCAAGGAATGGCAGAGTAATTGGGAGGTCATGCTTCTCTCACGGTATTTTTCAGAAAAGGAGTGAATTTTTTCCCCAAATTGATGATCAAGACTGACTCAGACTGCCTGGCATTTCAATGATATTGGGAAGCTGGCCTCTGTAGAAGCTAACAACTTTACTCATTAGCAGAGTGAAGATATTTTTTGCCACTGTTCCTGGAACATATTCAGAAACATTACCATACACCAAAATACTTAAATAGTACAATTTACTCAGAATGTCTTTCAGATAACAGCAGCTGGAACCAACCAAAACCTATTAGAAACTCGTTTAACAGATGCAAGTCCTGGCTCCCAGTTCATAATTACTGTCCTCATCTCAGTGGATCTGGTTACAGATTTACCCCTCAGATCTTCCAGTCTGTGACTAACAGAAGAGAGGATGAGATTACCAGGGTCTCCTGTGCATATTTTTCCTTCTGGAGCTATCACACAGTGTCTCTTCTTGCATATCCTATCCTACAGGACAAGTAATGATCACTGTTGTCATCTGTCAAAGAATGATGTAAACTCTAGTGCAAGTGCCCATCACTGTGACACACAGAGGACCTCACTACCACTTCTGCTCCACTAAAAATATTCAGCCACGACTAGCACAGGCAGACACCCTGGGTGCCACATACAGAAGAGTGATCTCATTGGCAGTGCCAGTCCAAGACTGTGGCACAGATTAAGGAAACAGGATATGTCCGGAACATCATTTTTTGGCTAATTGCAGCTGTTGGGCATCAGTGGCTTCCGTCCATAAGGCTTTTTTTATTTTATGTGGAGGATCAGTCTGGCTTAGGTATAGCAAAGTCATATATGAGCTCAAAAATTATCTTTCCCTCTCTCCCTTCTATATGGAGCATAGATATGAAAGCATAAAGGTGGATGAACTGCCAGTGAACTGACATAGATTTCCCTTTCAATACCGCTGACAGGATATTCCTCCTGTAATATCATTCATTCCCGACAAAACAATTTTTCCAAAATCGTATAGCTTCAGCTGAACAATGCATATGTACTACTATGCTGTTCTTCATACAACAAATCAAAAAGGGAAACAAAAGTTGTCATTTTCTCTTACAATTAACTGTTTCTCTCTCTAAAGACAAATACAGCACAACTATCCCAAATGAAGGCCATAAGTGTGTAAAATAAAATCAGCTTCTCAAGAGCTGTGAGATATCAATAACACCATAGTCTGAGATTCTTCAAATTCCTTCCCTGATGAAGAAAAGCAGAGAAAACCGGGTAGCAAAAATGCACCTAATCTTGGGTCCTGACAAAAACTTTCTGCGCAGTTCAATTCTTCTTGCCACATATTGCCCTGTTATAGAAAATAGGTGACAAGAAGCTAAATTTATTATTGAAAATAATATATTATTTATAATTTTTTAAATTGGAAAATACATGTTTCTCATCTCCAAAATACCCAGGTGAAAGAAGGAATTGTGACTCCTGAAATTGCTATTTCAGAATAACTTCAGTGATTTGTATGCTGTTCCAGTAACCTACAACAGAGCCTGGGGACAGTCACCGTTGGAAGACAGAAGCAGAGCTCAGAATAACCGTACTCTATCTGAAGAAAAAGAGAAGAACCCCTTAGGTAAGAATATATATTTACACATGCATTGGATGGGATCAGTAATGGATGGCAGCAGTAGTTCAGGAATAGGTCTGTATGTTTCACTGTATCATAAGTTGTACTATTATAGAAAAGGCATATATTTTATGGGAGTACATAAACATAAGTAAGAATTCTGGGAAAATACTCTTCTTGACTCAGTACTATTTGTTCTCTATTTCTTGTATTAGTCAGTAGATGTCAGGAAAAAACCAAACTACAAAAAGAGTATAACAGCTGGGGAGCATACAGAAAATGAAAAGTTGCTGTTCAGAGCTGTGGAAAGATAACTTGTGAGAAAATAGATTACAAATCAGATTTATGCAAAGATAGTATTGTATAGAGACACAATGGTGCAAATAAGTGTCTGCAAAATGGAAATAAGCTAATCTTTCTTCATATCACTTGCTTATAGCATAGCAAGAAACATTTACATTTGGCACAAGGAAAAAATCTGGAGCCACAAGGAACATCAAGCACCAGACTGCTTTTCAGAGAGCTTATAGAATTTAAAATATTATTGGACATGAGAACTTCTCTGAGAGTAAAATGATTGCGAACTCGGCATATCATCCTTAAATACTGTGGCTGTAAAAATACCTCCAGAATGTTGCCACAGAATATATAAGATGCTGGTTAAGACTGCCTTAATATTTACAGAAGGAATTCCAAGGCAACCTCTTAATATTTACAGAAAAGACCATAAGAAGATGCAATGCAATGTAAATTCACATCAGAATGGACCTATTAAAGGACAATGAAAATGACATAAAAAACGAGAAAAGAGATAAGTTAGAGAAGGTGCCATCAAAGATTTAGAATCAGCTTTTAACACAGAGAATATTGGAAACACAGCATATTTTTTTCCATTGTGTCTCCTCTTTGCATACAGTGTGCTGTTCCCATGGCTGGGAAAGCTAGAATAAGAGGGCAAGAGAAAGAGGATATGTTCTTTATCCTCCAGAAAAGGTTCAGGGTACCAATGGGTGTCCAACTTTAGGCAATGTTAATAACCCAGGACAAGTATCTCTTTGCCAGTGGTCTGCAGCTGCAGCATGATCTGAATGAACTGTGTCAGGCAGGGCTGTGATAGACATCTCTGGATGTACCCATCACTCACTAGAAAATAGCTGTTACTCCTGAACTGGCTTAGCAATTTCTCCTTTCCTTCATCTGTCCTTTTGCAAAGCCACTTCCAGAGCTCTGCAAAATCAGCAGATGCTGCACCCAATGGAGCAGGTCTCCTATGGTAATTTTATAGGTGAAGGGACAGATCCTCATGATGACACACAAGTATTGAGCCTCAGCTGGCCCCAACTCCCCACTGGGATCATGCCAGTGTTCCTCAAGGCTAGGCTAACACTACCTGGGATCAGGAAATTAATGAATTTTGGAAAGACTTTCAGAATAGTCTAAGTTCTGACAGCATGATGCTGGTTGCAGACCTTTAAGCAAAAATTTTCTGAAGGAAAGAAGTTGAGCATTCCTTATGTCCTCAGAGCACCAGGGAAGTCTGCAAGGCAGTGTTTGGCCCTGAGCCATGCTTGGTTCAGATAGCAACACAGATAATGGGGTGAAGTACCGAGCCATTGGTATCTTCTTGGAGATGAATGAGCTGTGAGCCACTCACTTTACAGTTTCAGTTCTCCTCCTCCTTCCTGGATGGAAGTCAGAGCAACCAGCCCTCAGGCTGCAAAGGATTTGCTTTCTCCTAAAGAAGCTCTTGGTTGCTAAGCAGTATCTATGTGGGCATCAGACCTCCACAAAATCTTGGGGATCTGCCTCACCAGAATGTCATGGTGAAGCTCAAACATCCCACTGAGATGTGATTACATTATATAGTGCTAATTTTACTGCAGCCGCTTAAAATAATTTTTGAAGGGGTTACAAAGGATACTTTTGTTACAAGGTTGGGCAGGTGAATTCAACACGGTGATCCATGGTATAAGGTCTAATTGGAAGGCAGTAACCCTTGGTGTCCCCCAGGAACTCAATACTGGGTCCAACATTGTTCAACCTCTTTATTAATGAACAGGATGATGAGGTAGAGTGTACTTTCAGCAGGTTTGCCAATGACACACACTGGGAGGAGTGGTGGATATACTAGAAGTAAGACAGCTGGCCAGAGGGATCTTGACAATCTGGAGAACTGGGGTGAAAGAAACATCAAGTTCAGTGAGGGAATTGCAAGGCCTGCCCTTGAGGAGGAGCAAGCATCAGTATACACAGGGAACTGACTGACTAGAAAGCAGCTGCACAGTAAGGGACCTGTGGGTTCTGGTGGTCTCTCAGGACTGTGGACCTCCACCTGGAACACCCCTCTGTGCCAAGCCTTGGCTAGCAGCAGGCTGCAGTTCCACACGGCAGCTATGTCACGACTTCCAGCCTTCCTCTGCCTTCCCTGGCTGTCTCCTTCAGCACCCTTTACTGGCTCAAGTTGTGGTGCTTTTGGGGGTGGAGAGTCTTGAACCGTGAAGGATCTGAGGGAGGGGAGAGGGCAGTCCTTGGGGCTGGCTATCCCACAGGGCTGCTTCTGCTGCCACTTTTCGTCCTTAAAGGACACAACTTGTGAGGCTTTTGACTCTCCTTTCCCATATCTTTCTGGGTCTTTCTTTGCTTTTCCATTTGTAGTGTCAAGAAATCTCTAAACATGCCTCTTGGCAGGAGCTGAGCACCTCTGCCGCAGCAGCCACCACCAGGCAGCTGCAGTGGGCAGGGCTCACTGGAGCTGAGCTCCAGCTGCCTGAGCCACATCACAAGTGCAGCCCTTGTTGACAGATGCTCCCACACCTTCTGCTTCCCCTGCATGCTGCAGTGACCTGCCATGACAGCTGTGACTGCTCTGCAGGCAGCCTTTCACCCGCAGCCTGGACACGGTAAGGGCAGTCAGCAGCCACACAGAGGCCGTGGTCAGCCTGGCCTCTGGCTAGAAGAACGCTGTGGCCAGGGGGCAGAACCCTGCAGCAGCACTACACCCTGTGCCAAAGGCCCTGACCCCTGCAGTGAACCCACCACTGGGAGAAGGGGCACTCGGGGAGGTGCCAAGCAGCTCCATGGCATCCCAGTGTCTGTGTCCAGCAGACCACAGGGTAGAGTGCAGCCGAGCAGATGAGCCTGACAGCTGCTATGCCCTGCAGTGGTGAGAGCAATTTGAATAAAGATGCAGAAGCTTTTGGATAGCATTTGTTTCAAAACTAAAGCACAAGCTACTGCAGGGAATTCTTTCCAGCCGCCTCCCCTCTCTCTCCCATCTGCCAGGGCAGAGCTGTCTCAGTATCTCAAGCATCTGCTGGGACACCTGTCCTGAAGACCTGTGAAGCAGGGTCCCCTGGATAGAATCCATGCTGACAGCCCTGTCCTTGCTGGACCCTCTTGCTGGTGCCTTTGCAACCAAATAGCTCTTGTCATCCTCCAGTCACAGCCCTCCAAGCCTTTCCCAGACACTTTTCTAAAACAGCAGCCCAGCTATTGCAGCTCCAAACATTACTTGAGGGCTCCACAGGACTAGGAGGCAGAAGACATCCGGAAAATTTTTCCTTACAACCTTAACAACCATTCTGTGATTCTATGACACAGGTGATGGACCTTTTATTCTGGTAGATCTTTGGGATTCAATAGGATATGGCTCTCTATTCCAAAGCAGAATATATAGTAAAAGATATAGACCCATCTTGTTCGAGTTACTGAGTAACTAAGAATTATAAAGCTTAGTAACACTACCCTGTCTTCTCCTGGTCTCCCTGGAAGTTCCACACAGCCTTTTCTTTTTTTCTTTTAAATTAATAGCTCTTCCCCTTTCCTCAATCTCTGTTACAAGAACTAATGAGCTGGCATAAAATTGTCCAAATATTCATCATTTGCACCAGGGTCATTCCAGGAATGCAATCAGAGGAAAGTGTTTTAAGAATTTGTCAGTCCTTGTGAAGCCATACTTGCATGATATACTCCCACACAGGCATGCTTTGACTGTAGATTAAAAAAGGAGAAAGTGAGAGTGCTTCTCACATTGCTGCAGTCACTGAATTAGACACTTGCAAAAACAGAAATCATTGCTGTCACTACAGGCTGAAGGAGAAATATGAGAGAAAATCTAAGACTACCTATGGCTACTACTTCCTTTACTTGTAGATCTACTATCTACTGGCCATAGAGTAATATAAATATTAGAATCATTAAGGCTGGAAAGGATCTCTAAGATCATCAAGTCCAAACATCAACCCAGAACCACCATAAGGTTCACCACCAATCCATCATTTCCCCAAGTGCCACATCCATACATTTTTAAAACACTTCCAGGGATGGTGACTCCACAATTTTCCTCAGCAGCCTGTTCCAGTGTTTTACCATGCTTTCCATATTTTTTTTCCTAATACCTTATCTAAACCTCTTCTGGCACAAGTTAAGGCCATTTTCTCTTGTCCTATCATTGATTACCTGGGAGAAGAGACCAACCCCCACCTGTCTGTAGCCTCCTTTCGCAGAGTCACAGAGAGCAATGAGTTTTCCCCTGAGCCTCTTTTTTTTCCAGGCTAAACACCCGCAGCTCCCTCAGCTGCTCCTCATCAGACTCAGACCATTGGCCTCATCCAGATTCCTCTGCAGAGCCTTCCTGCCCTCCAGCAGATCAATAACCCATCCAGCTTGGAGTCACCTGCAAACTGACTGAGTGTGCACTTGATCCCCTCATCCAGATCACTGATAAAGATATTAAACAGGACTGGCCCCAGTGCTGAGCCCTGGGGAACACCAGCTGAATGTAACTCCCCTCATTAGCTCTCTGGGCCCAGCCACCCAGGTGCTTTTCAAATCATGAACAGTGCACTTACCCAAGCCATGAGCTGCCAGTTTCTTCAGGATAATGCTGTGGGAGACAGTGTCAAAGGTTTTAGTAAAGTCCATGTAGACCACAGGCTTTCCCTAAATCTACAAAGCAGGTCACTTTGTCACAGAAGGAGATGAGGTTGGTCAGTCAGGACCTGCCTTTCACAAACCCCTGCAGGCTGGGGCTGAGCCCTGGCTGTCCTGCACACACCATGTCATGGCACTCAAGATGAGCTGCTCTGCAGCTTTCCCCAGTAGTGAGGTCTGCCTCTGGCCTGATGCTCCTTCCAAACTTCCTTGTAGACGGGTGTCATGTTTGCCAGCTTCTGATCACCTGGGACCTCCCTAGCTAACTAGAATTCCTGGTAAAATACAGAACCTTGGTTAAGCTCTTTCAGTAACTCCCTCAGGTGGATCTCATCTGGATCATGGACTTTTGCAGGTCTTAGTGGCATAACAGGTCACTGACAGTTCCTTCCCAGATTATGGGGATTTATTCAGCTCCCTGTCCCCGTCTTCCAGATTCAGGAATCTGGGTTCCTTGAGGACAACTGGTTATGCTATTAAAGACTGAGGCAAAGAAGGCATAAAGTACCTCATCCTTCTCCTTCTCCTTTCTCACTGTTTCCCCCATAAACAACTAAGGATAGAGATTCTCCTTGGCTCTCTTTTTGTTTCTGAAACATTTCTCAGTTGCCCAGAGAACCTGTGGATGCCTGTCTTGGGGTGACTTTATGATGCTTGTATCCCCAGTCTGTTCTGTTGGTGTGGAATATCGAGTTCTGTACCTTTAAGACTGGTTCCAGGAGTGAAGGGGGAGAGAAGAGGTGCAGAGTTTGTTATCAGAGACTGCCCTGGCTCCCCCGCATCCTTCACACAGACTGTGCTGTCTGCAGTGGACAGCAGCAGAGAGCTCTCCTTTGCTTTTGGTTGTTTTTTTCTGGCTAGCTGAGGCAGAGAAGTTCCCTGGACTGTGGGGTTGTTTTTCTCCTTTTTCTTGGAATTGTTTGAACTTGCTCTGGACTGAAAACCCAGAGGAGCAGGAGGAGCTCACACCTGTGTCCCACCACGCCTGGCCTGGGCTGTGGCATTTCCCAGCGCTGGAGGGACTGAGAACAGCCTGAGTGAGCCGGGCTGCAACCCACGGAAGGGACTCTGCTGAACCTGTCATCTCTTCAGAGCAGCAAAAGGTTTTGCTATTTAGTATTCATTTTTGTGCTGGGGAGTGCTCTGCCTGTTAAATAGTTTTTTCCACTTCTCCCTGAGGAAATATTTCCCTGAACCAGTTGGGGGAGGGACTGCTTGAATCTGTTTCCTAGAGGGACCCCATTCAGAGGTTTCCTTCCAAATTTGCTCTAAACCAGGACAATACCCCACTCCTGGAAGTGTTCAAGGCCAGGTTTGATGGGGGATTGATCTAATGAATGGCAATCCATTCCAGGGTTGTTGGAAAGAGATTGTCTTTAAGGTCCCTTTCAAACCAAATTTTTCTATGGTTCTAAGACTGCCATCCCAAGCAGGACCTCATTTCTATTCCCCTCCATCTCTGATGTCCACTCCTCCTGCCTGGTGGTGAGAGGATAGAAGATCCATTGCTTCTTATCATGTGGATGGCAGATGTGTTTGTCCAAGGGTTGGCAGAGTACAGTTCTACGAATCGGTCTCCTCAGAGTCCCTAATATTTCTCAGCCTTTCTCCTTCTTCCAGCTCTGCCACCAGGCTGAAGAGATTGCCCACATGGTCACATCTCACACAACTGTTTTCTCTGCTGCCCTCTAAAAGCAGAGTCAGGCTCTGGCACTTCCTGCAGCCTGAGACTTGGACAGCTCCATGTTTCTGTGGGAGCTCCATCTGCTCCATCCTTTTTGGTGCACAAAGAAGATGTGTCTTTTGGCCGAGTGGAAACCAAGCTTCTTCAGTGAGAATGATGACCACCAGCTGATCTAAAAGTTTGGGCTGGCAGTCCTCAGCATCTACCCTGTGCGTCCTTCCCTGTGCATCCTTCCTTGTGAGCTGCTGCACCATGCTCTGGTTGCTTGCACTCCCTGGGGGTGGCTTTTGTATGTGTGGGGGTCACTGTCACTCTTACTGTCACCCACTCTGACTCAGAGCTGCCTGTGAGTCAAGGCTCCACTGCTCAGGGCAGAGGGGGCTGGTGTACCTCTGTCTGCTCTGGTTTTGAGGTCTTGCCAGCTTAAGAAAGCTCCTCTTGCTCCTTTGGCCCAATCCTTGCCTCCAGAGCACACCTGTCCAAGACTCCATCTTGGACTTTTTCAAGATATTAATATTGGTGGGAGCAAGGACATTGCAAGCAGAATATAAACATTTAAAAGCAAAAGGCAGGCATGTACAAGTTAATCCATGAAAGGTAGGTGGGACTAAACAAGTTATTGGTTGATTTACCACACTAGCAAGCCAACCAACCTTTGTCTTTGATAGTCACAAACAGGCACAATTTAGTGGGGATGATGTACCATATACTCTGGTACCATACCAGAGCTGGCCAGGATTCATGGTACAAGCACCTTCCTTACCTGAGGGAGAACAGGAAAGCTCATAGAAGGGATTACAGAAGGCTAGTTGCACACCACAAATCAAGAATTTCCTTTAAAAGCCTTTTTTTAAATTAAAAAAAATATGCCTTCTTGTCGCAGCTGGACTGTGCAAATTTCAATAAGACATGAAGAACAATAATTGCACTCTTACAGAATTATAGCAAGAGACATGTTGCTGTGAAATTGCTGTATGTCAAGTACACATCACATGTAGTTACTATTTTCAGCTGTGTTTAGGAGCTGTTGCTTGGTGGGGACTAGCTGTTCCACGTGCTAGCATATTCTGTAGTCTTTCTGCTACCTGATTGGGAACTTGCTGTTCTGTTGTTTTGCCCTAAGTATAGGATACAAGAGCTGAGAGGGGTGATTTAACAACTTACCCTGCTGCACCTCTGCAGGCTAAGGAGGTGGAACTGCACTCCAGCATCACTGTCCTTTTCAGTGGTTCCTTTGGTGGCAGTCCCAAGGAAACTGGCCTTGCTGGCAGCATTTATCTTTCTTCTTGGTGTTAGGTTCATTTCTGCAGTTTGTCCACAAACCAGACTGGAAATCTCAGCTGAAGCAGGCAGTGAATCAAGGATGGCTGTTCTACAGTTCTCAGCTGGAGTGGAGTATCCAAGGAACCAGACTATGTAAAGCTCTAGTGTGGGAACTGTTACTCTGAATTAATTTCAGTGCTATGAGTCTGACAAAATGTTTGCTTTTCCAATGCACACATATATGATCCCGTGGTATCTAATTAACAGATCTAATTAACTATACATCAAAAAGAAGAGTTCACAGAATCATTTAGGTTGGAAAAAACCTCTAATATTATCAAGTCCAATCTTTGACTGATCACCATGTTGTCAACTAGACATGTCTGTTACAAGTTGACAAAAATAAGACCTGGCCTAAACATCAAGCATATCTCTCTTTCCTATTTACTCCTTTCTTTGTGCAGTAAAAGTCAGCATTCATCTCTTCCTTGGGTAACATCAATAATACTCAGTAATATCTCCAAGCTTTTGCTTTCCTATGGAATATTTAAATGTTTACACATAGGCGGTGCCAGTCATAGGGGATTTTTTTTGCTTCCTCTTGATTGCTGCAGCATTGAACTCATTACTTCATAATCTTTAATGTCCTCCATAACCACTGTACTACAGATAATAGAGCTGCCTTGCAGTTACTATATGAACAGAGCATGTGTATGACCTTTAAATACAAAAAAAAAACTGTAAAAGACAGATAACTATTTTAAGCTTTGAAAGTTGAAAGTAGTCCGCTTAATTCAAGATCAAAATTATACTAGTTAAAGGAAGAGTTTCACTAATGTGAAGATCTTAAATGATTTCTAGTCTTGTTTGGAAAACAACAGTGTAAAAATTATGCCAAAGACAGAGCTCTGTATAAATTCTTGGGATTTCTTGTAATTAATTTTGCTGTTAGCAGAGACCCTGCTTTTTTAAAGACGAGAAATACACTACAAAGTGGTTGGAAACACAGCATTCAGTTGCAGAACATAAAATGCTTCCTTATAGTAGGCCACAACCCTGAAGTACTTGGGAGCAGCTGGGGAAGAGGACCTTTTCAGTGGTTTGAGTTTTTCCCCTGGTAAATTCAGTGTGACTTCCCCACCTTTGTCCTTTTAACTGTACTGTTAACTTTGGCCATGATTTAAAGTGCAAAGTAAACTCTTCCAGCCTGAATGTCTTCTGCAGCAAGAATGTTGTTCAGAGCTGCTACGCTCATTCTACAGGTTTTCCAGGGTCCAGCAACTGTGGAAGAACAACTGGAAGTAAAGCTGGTGCATTTTTACACCATGCAGGTGTCCTAGAAATCTCACACTTTGAGGAATTGTTTGATTTATTGCTCTTTACTTGCCCAAATGCGCCACATGTGATCAGCATGCCAGCCTATTCAGGTTCTACTGAAGTTATTGAATGTGTGTAAAAACAACTGCAGTGCCAGGCAGCAAGGCTAAGTGCATTGAAATCACAGAATATACCACCAATTTATGCTAGAGAAGCATTTTACAGATGTATATGGCCCTGAGTTAAAAATACAAATTTTTCACTTGGGACTTAGTGACACTTTACTTATTTACTTAATTTTTTAACATCCAAGAAATACCCCAGTTTAATTTCCAAAATTTGCTTTATAATCTAGACAGTAATGCTCTTTCTGTACCTGAGCAGTCTATAAGTATGTGTTTCTGTGTAGCTCTGCTGTGGTCAAAGCACAGAAAGCTCTTTATTTATCTCCACACACATTCTTTGCTTTGAAAGGAAGCCCTCCCTTCATGGAGGAAGTAGTGACACAGATTATTTCCTAAGCACTAGCTGTCATTTATTAGTTATTTATACTGCTAGTTGCACTTCTTATTCAAAATATTTTTATTCATATTTGTACTTCTTAAAATATTTTTATTCATATTTGTTTCAGAATAAAAACCTTTTTGGGAAATGAGAATGATACTGGTAGCCATTGTGGGACACCAGCACCAGTGGATGCTGTTGGAAAGATCCCTTCTCTTGCTACAAAGCATTCAGAGATAATTTCTTCTAGCTTTCCTTTTTTTTTGGTTGGGTTTTTTTGTTTTGTTTTGGGTTTTTTTGTTTTGTTTGTTTGTTTTTGGTTTGGTTTGGTTTGGTTGGCCTTTTTTTTTCTCAAAGGCTGCTGTAAGTATAATTTTTCATTTTTACTTTTTAATTTTTTTAAAGATAGCAGGAACCAGACATATACATACCTAAAACATGGTACAGAATTAGGTAAAATAATCTCTGTTGATTTTATTTCAAAATGCAGTTCTCCTCTTCACAGTGAAAATGAAAATAAGAATTATGGGTCTACATATGCACTGTGGCTTCTGAGGAAGGCTCATGAAAGGACATGAGGCAGACTTTTACAATCTCAGAAGGCTGGGCTGTGTGAAGTCATGCTCAGAAAAAGGTCTCCTTTTGCCAGTCTCTGTACTCAAAGCTACTGTGGCCTCTTGCCTGTTCTGCAGAAGCCAGTTCTCTCCATCCCTGTCCTCAGCAGGGTGGTCACAGCCTGGCAGGAGGAAATCCAGCTGGCCACTGCACCGACAGATCTGTAAGTGACTCCTCTGCTGCAGCACTGCTTCCTCAGGGTTCAGAAGACTATGTATTAAAAATAGAGTGTGCTTGTAAAACAAGTACTGAAAACGACAGCATTGTATCTGCAGAGGTGATTCCAGAGGGGATTCCAGAGTGGAAATTCACTTGAAAATTTGCTGACGACAGGTTTGCTGCCAACATCAAGCTATGAAGTCTTCTCCAGTCCTGGAAGGGAGGGGATGCCACGCAGAGGAACCCGGACAGGTTTGACAGCTGTGCCAAACTCATGAAGTTCATCAAGGCCAAGTGCAAGGCCCTGCACCTGGGTCATGGCAATCCCAAATGCAAGCAGAGGCTGATGGAGGATGGATAGGCAACATCCCTGACAAGAAGGACTTGGGGACATTTATGAAAAGAAGCTCTGCATGGCCCGACAACATGCACTTGCAGCCCAGGAAACCAGCTACATTCTGAGCTGCAACAAAAGCCTGCAACCCACCAGGGAGGTGATTCTCTTCCACCACTCTCAGGAGGTTATGAGCACTCCAGGTAGAGTGCTGTGCCCATCTCTGGGCCCATTCTATTGAACAGCTAGAACAAGTTCAGAGCAGGCCCACAGAGATGATCAGAGGAATGCAGCACTTCCTCTGTGAGGACAGGCTGAGAGAGCTGGGGCTGTTTAGCCTGAAGAAGGCTCTAAGGAGACCTTATAGAAGCTTCCAGTACCTGAAGAGAGCCTAGAAGAGATCTGGTAGAGGGACTTTTGAACAGGGCATGCAGTGGCAGGATAAGGGGGTGTGGCTTTAAACTGAAGAAAGGCAGGTTTAGGTTAGATATTAGGAAGAAATTCTTTACGTGAGGGCAGAGCACTTGAATAGGTTGCTCAGAGAAGTAGTAGATGCCCCGGCCCTGCAAGTGTTCCTGACCAGGTTGGATGCAACTCTGAGCAGTGCGGTCTAGTGAAAGGTGTCCCTGTCCATGGCAGGGTGGTTGGAACTAGACAATCTTAAATGTCCAGGGTAGAAATCTGTTCCGTTTCCTTCCAACCTGTGTCCTGCAGGAACTGTCTTGCAGAGTAATCTCTGGTCAACAAATACTACTTTTCATTGTGCCATAAAATTGGACAAACTTACCATGAAAAATGTAGATACTTTACTAGCTCAGTATCTCTTCCTCAACACAAGGCTGGAAGTTCCTCTCTCTTCTTTCGTGGTTCTGTGACCTATAGCTAGTAAATCCATCAACAAAATGATATAATGCAATTGTGATTACACCACAGAACGTGATTTTTCAAATCAAACTTCAACATACTACAGGTGCTACTTGTTAGTCTGAAGTGAGAATGGTTTGAAAGATCCTAATGCCACACTACTCCTAAATCCATCTTCATGTACCTATTAAAAATCCCTGCAATACTAATATAAATATTTCACATGTATATCACAGGCAACATCACAGGACTGTGGATTTAACAACAACTTAATGAGTATCTGTCTTTCAACAGATTTAGTGATAATATGCACACAGTTTTCAACAACGGTAGTCTGGGGGGGATGGTTAACGTACCTGTTTGTAAAATAAGGCATTACTTGACCATTTTCAGTACCAATCATGCTGAAAGAACAGGTAGTTCAAGAGCAGAGGTGCTCCTGCAAGCGCAGAAGCGGTGCAAGTGCTGCGGTTTGCAGACGCATTGCCAACGTCTGCCTGACGTCGCACAGGAGCATAAAATTCTCTCTGGGGCAGACTGACCTAAGCAAGGCTTGTGGATCAATATGACTGATACTAGCAATATTTCAGTTCAGCCCTATTTTGACAGTAGAAATAAATGCTTCTGCCTTTACAGTCAAGCCTATGTTCTCATCTCAGTGCACAGGCGTTTACAAGCCTAATGTAAAATCTGTTGAAGCAAGGGGAAATTGTTCCTTTTAATGCAATGTGTTTCAGGTCAGTCCAATTATTTATTAACAATGCTTACATGTATAGGCATCAGCTTTTGTACTTCAGAATGAAAATACACCCCAGATTACTGGTGAACTGTTTTACAGATGTTTGTGTAACTTTTAAAATATTGTTCTAAGCATGAAATGATGACTCCACTGTGTACAGACATGACAACCCTCTCAATATTTTCATGAAGTCTTAGTGATTATCAGCCAAGTTAAGTGACATTATTTAGTGGGTTTGAGGTATTTCTAAATGCTAAATTCATCAAGCACAACACAAATATAATGACTGGAAGTTTTTTATCTTTTTCTTCTAGTATAGAAGCTACAATGGTCAGGAAAAATTAAGAGCATCAAAGAACATCAAAGTCTCAGTTCATCTGAATGCCAAGTTATATTGAAGTTATATTGTGCACTGTATATTGAAGTGTTTAAGGACAGTCACCTTCTGGAAACTAAGTTTCTGAACTTAATGCCCATGATACAAGTAAAATATCACAGCAGATGTACGTACCCCTAAGCTTTCCAAGGACAGGGCAGGAAAGTTTTCACTGTATACTCTAAGTCCTAGGAGCTTAGCTGTGGCTTTCAGGGTCTGCTTACTTCACCAATATGAATTTTTTACTTATACTGAATCTTTACTTGTAAAGATAGTTTCCTGTTTAGTGTGCACTTTGTTCCATTTTTCTGAACAGGACTTCTTCATCTGGCATAGATTAAAGCAGACCAGATTTAGACATTCAAATGAGTACTGTTTAAGCTCTTTGAGTGACACTTTCTTTTTAAAATAACTTACCCAGCTTTCACATAAACAGTAAATACACTTTTTGATACTTTTTCAATCTAAAAGGTGGACTTTATATAAGACTCATTAAGAAAAGAGTCAGTTCATTTTTTGAAATTACCCAAATATTTCTAAGAATGAGGTGCCTCCAATTAAAACATTTTGCCAAGCTCAGGTGCTGTGGTAGTACTTGAATGATAATGTCTGGCAATAGACAAAGCTTTCACTTTTCATTTTAAAATCACTAATTATTACTAATACATAATTGCTTTTGACAATGCAATTGCTTCTTGTCTTCATTGAAAAAAATCCAGATAATTTCCTGTCATTTTTTTCACCTTTTATCACTGTCTCTCCCCTTGTCAACACATCATACTAGGGTCCATGAAGCAATCCCCTTTTGGAATGGCAGTGGTCAGGGTGAGGAGGGCATAGGTAAGATCAGCCCAGCACTGGGATATTTCAGGCTTACTGCTAAGAACCACATTAAGCTCCAGAGATAGTCAAACCTTTGGTGAGCTCACTGGCTGCAGGAGTCTGAGGAACACACCCTGCTGACACCATTGACCTGCATCTTAGTTTATCACCATCTGCTTTGTGTGAGTTTCCAGCCTACCTTCTGTCGCCTCCTCCTCTTCAGCCGTCAGAGTAATGCTATCCCCAATATCCTTTCCGTCTTTCTTTCCCAATTAATCCTGGACCTTTTCTCACCATCCTCCACACCTCTGCAAAACTCTCTCTTCAGCCAACAGGACACAATCCTGCTATTTTATTCCACTCTCTACCTGACAGGGATTCAGAACTGGCACCACTTTATTGAAATGCCACAAAGAGCTCCAGCTTAAAATAAGTGGTCACAGGATCCTTTTTGTGTTGCCTGTCTGGATTGTGGCTCTCCTGGGACAACAAGCCTATAGCAGGCTGAAGCAGAAAACACATGCCTTGGTGGTGCTATATCATAAATAAACCAACAGCAGCAGGCACCTTCTCTGAACATAAAAAGAAAAAGCTTCATTGCAACTCATTTAACTCCTCTTTTCAGCTGAAAACTCTATTACACTCTTGAAACCTGTCTTAATTCGGAGAGTACAGCTCTTCAGCTGAGCTCAAAAATGAGTCTGGCAACAGAGTCCCCTGAGGCAGAGATCTCCAGAGCAGGCACAACATGAAAACATTACCTGCCTGCTTTAAGATTAATTTCCCCCAGCACTCACTGGAGTTCAGCACCACTGGCATTTGTGCCTTCAGCTTGAGACAAGGCCATACCACCAATGTGTGAAGTGCTTTGAAATGGTTTGAAAAAGCAAAGGAGAAAAATCAGCATCCTACTCCTGTGCTGACATTAACCAATTTTAGCCCACCTGTTTTGGTGGTCCTGAAACACCGCACCTCATTGTCATGTTGCTGGTACTAGTGTGGATAACAGTAAACAGCAGGGCAGATGCAGGCAAATGTACACAAACTTGAAATTGGGATTATCAAATTTGTAAGAGCAAAGGTAAAAAGCAGTGACAGAAAAGTGGTGATCCAAAGGTCCTGCATAGCAATCTTCCTTTCACTGTCAAAACCACTGACTTAACACACTGAGGATGAAAAACACAAGGGAACAGTTTTACCACTACTATCAAGTTTCCTTATACCTGTGTTTCGTGGGTAGCTACTCACAAGAACAAGTATTGACTGACTCAGTCAGGCAGCCATCAGTCTGCTGTGAGCCGGGAAGGTAGGTGTGGCACACTCAGACTCTACATGGCCGATACGAAGAACAAGCTTGGGACTCCCTCATTTTGCAAACATGAGGATCTCTACGTCACCAACTTTTCTTATTTTGTCCCTTAAAGAGCTGGCAAACAATGGCACGGGATACACCAATCTGCAGCATGTTTCAGTTGTTGAAATTTTTATACATTTTCCAAGCACATCATCTTGGATTCAGGTTCTGACTGTCCTGGCAAATGATGAAACAATGACTTTCATGTATTGCAGTGAGAAATGCATTTATTTCATACATGGGTTCATAATTAACTTTAAAAAGACAGCTAGCACTATCATATCTAACAAAACTTCTTTATCCCCTTAGAAGTACTGCTCTGTGTATACTAGGTGCAAGCTCCATCTGAAGGAGTCGATTTTCTTCCAGGGTGATTATGCATCTGAGCAGTAACTACAATTACTGATGATGTGAAGGAGAGCTGTGCACGTAGCATTCATCAGTGAAGACTAGCTATCCCTTCCTGGCATACCTCTTCCTCTCTCTATCCCCTGACGCTGTATTTTCCAGTTTCCTGGATACTGTGAAGCAGATTAGCTCTGCTTCACAAACTCCGGCAGCTCCATTCCCGTGCACAGGGTAAGCACTCCTGCCTTCTCCAGGGCAAAGGCTGGATAAGCAGCATCGGTGAATTTGTGCCTGATGGCAAACAGCACCAGTCCTCTCTCTGCATTGAAGAACAATAGCCTGTCACTATTGTAATCCAACAGGATGCCAATCCTGGCCAGGTGCTCTGTCACATGGACATCACTCATCACACCAGTGTGAAGAAATCTGTAAAGAAAGCTGCGGGAAAATAGAAACCAGAATACAATGAGCCTCTCCACAGCAATTTACCAGAAATAACCTGCAGCTTAATTCCAATCTATTAACAGGTGGCTGCATACAGCAGCCTATCACGTGGCTGCAGGATTTTGCTCAGTAAGTAGGCAAAGCAAATGTGGCATCACTTCAAGCCCTGCCTGGCATCCTGACAAGCCTTTTCAATTGGCATCTATGGACTCATAGAAAAAAAATGCCTCTTGGATGTTTCATTTAACTAGTAATGTTCATACATCTATATGATTTCACACTGAAAAAAGCACACTTGTTTAAATCAAGAGCACCTTTACAAAGTAGCAGGGTGGTGCCTTACAAACCTCCAAGCAGCCTGGCACTGCCCTCCTACAACAGATTGCCCTAGCACCCTGCAGTCCTGCCACAGTGGCAGGTGAGTGTCTATTGCTGTGAAGGACAAGGCAGGAGAAAACATTCCCTGTCAAGTCTTTACATCTCCTGCAAATGGAAGTAGGTTCTAAAAAGGCTGCATATATGGAAATAAATACCCTTGCTGAGATTTAGTGAAGCAAATCAGGATATGAGCAGCAACAAACTAGTTATTTAAGTTTTATTCACTGTCTGGATGAAGGGTGCTAAAATAATCTGTTTAAGTTTACTTTTTCATGTGCTTTATAAGACCTTTTAAACTAAGAAGAGGACTAAAGATCTTATGTAGACGGCCTTTTCTTATTATTCAAATTTACATAAAGGAAGCAGAAGAATCCATTCTGCTTTCATGATTCTTGTGGCTGGCCAGCTTTATTTTCATGAAGGACAAGTAACTTCCCAAGCCACCAGACTGCATCCTCTTTACCTGGTTTGTGTAGGACAGCACCTCATGCACCACGAGGTATCACTCAACCCCAGGACATTGCTCTGTGTTATTGCCTCATAGCAAATCCCAATCCTGTAGCTTCTGCAGGCAGAGACAACAATTTCCCAGTAATGACATCCTTGAGGAGGCAGCAGTTCACCCAGGACTGAAGGAAATCTGTTTGTGGAAGATGCAATATAGTAAAGAAAGTATGGTGGTAGACAAACTATATTGTGATATTTCTTTCAGTCAAGTCATGAAGCATTACGTAAAATCACTAATGAATTGCACTCTGTTGTTCTAACTGTAGGATTTTATCAAAGATTTAACTGAGAGTCTTTTCATCTTTGCACTGAGATGGACTTACCTAAAAGATCTCAAATTTAGAAGGCTTGTTCAAACTAGAAAATCTGGAGGTTTTACGTAGACATAGTCATAAACATCTTGGGTACATTCAGTGGTAACAGCAATAAAAAGTGCTTAAACCAGTAAATCCTCATCACCTTTTAATAAGCCCTACCAGTATGGCACAAGTCATATAAGTGGACCTGTGCTTGTCCTAGGACTGATATCAATATGTCAACCCCCCTGCAGTGTTCTCAATGGATAAAGCTAGCCTGGTACAATCATGTTAACATATCCCAGTTCTCCAACGCCACAAATACTTTGCCCTCAGGAGAGAAGAAAAGTATGGAAGATGGATTACTTCTATCCACAATGTATTAAAAACTAAGCCTACAAAACTGACCTTCTCAGGGCAGCAAAAAATTGCTTTGAAACTCTGATGGATTAAGTGGTGACCATGGGTTGAAAAAAATCAAGCAGCCCAAGTAGGTACCACTGCCTTTGGCTTCTTGGCCATTCCTTAGTGTGGCACTGAACTGTTCCCAGTACCTACATCAATCCCACCACTGGCCTTACTGAGATGTTAAACGTTTGAAAGGGGGGTTCAATCTCATGACGCCTGGAGGCTGCATGATCAAAATGATTCAGTTCTTCTACAAAATTAGTGTCACGTGAAAGATGCCAACTGGCAAAAAATTAAAGTGAGGGATTCATCCTAAACCCTACAAGATGGTTTTGCTCATCATACTGCTACTCACCCAGTGAGTTTGGTTTTTTCAGGAAGGTGGATTACTGTTGCATTAGAAGAGATTTGCAGTGCAGGATGTGCTGTGTCACTCAGCAGGCGAAATCGAGTTCCTGTTACAATTCATGACAAAGAAACACCAGATCTGAGAGGCTGGATATATTAACGTGAGGTGAACATAAAATGTTAAGCAACAACTACAACCATCTTAGCTGGACAGGGCTGTGTCTGCTGGCAGGTAGGAGTGACAGAAAATTGGATGCAAATGCAAGGAGTCTTCCAAGCTGAGACAGAAGTCTAATATTGTGAAATGTAGATAGGTGATAAAGAGGTCTTTAAGAGTATGTAAGAAGTTTGGACAATTTTCAATCAATTACTTTTTTCAAAATGGCAAATTTGAATTTTGAGGCTGATTTGGAAGAACCATACATAACACTATTTATCTGGAAATCTTAAGAGTTTGAATCATCCATTACATTTTAAGACTGCTTTGCATGCTTCCTCATCACTCAAACTCCATTAGGTTTTAATTGTGAGAGGTTCTCTTTAAGGTCATGACAACTTTTATCTGATTGTGCTCTGTCAGATTCAAGCAAATTGAGATCTCTGAAGAATACTTAGTCACTTCATCTCTCTGACAGAATTCAACATTTTTGATTCTGAGATCACACTAGTTTTACACAGGACATAAATGTACAAACTTCAAGTGAAGTAGTCCTGATTATGCTAATTTTAAGCAGAAAAAAAACCCTATATAAATTTGAGTTAACAAAATAAAAACTTCAATAACTTGGTCACAGCCATATTGGGAACTTCAAGTATAATTTCCAGAGAAAAATGTTTGGCTACTTTGCCCTTTGACCCCATTGTTTTGACATCAGAAAACAATGATGATCTACCTTTAGTTGAGATGAGAGCTGCTTCACTTTGTTCACTTGTCCCAAATAGGTTGACAGCCCTCAAGTAGAAGAAATAATTCACGTTGGGCTCCAGGGATACTTTCAATTCAGGTTTCTTTATACCAGCAAAAGATCTGCAAATATTGAAGATATATTAAAAGGCATGCAGGTATCCAAACTAGGGAAGACCAGTTTATGCCAACAGCTAAGTTCCCTAGCCGTATTGTTTACTACTGAAAAAAGAAACACCTTACAGAAACGACAAATGAGAAAGGCAAACATTGTTTTCACAAACAACTGGGTTATATAGGAGCTTCAGCATTTCACTTCAGTAACTGTCTTCACTTTGTCTGATGAAGCTTGAGATCTTTGCTCCTGCACCACCTTATCACCAAGTGTAATGATCACTTTATGTTCATTTTGCAGCATAATTCATCACATAAAATTTAAGCAGCACAGAGTCAAATACTTATCTGCCTCCTGTGAAAAGTCTGCTTTTTTTTATACAAAATGAGAGAAGGAAAAAACCCACCTTTTAATTAATCAGTTACATGACACTGAATACACTTGTGCTTTACTATCTGGGCACATGCTACAAGTCCAAAAGAATTGATACTGCTATCTGTGGCAGCACAGAATCATGCTTTTCATCATAGAATCATCATAGAATGGTGATTAACTTCTTATTAGGAACTCCTCACTCACAAATCCTTCAACAGCTAAGCCTGGGCTCTGTCTTTGTTGTGGTACCATGCACTCTAACAGGGCAGTTTTGCAGGGGGCAGAGCAGAGGATCTGCCTTCACACAGTTCCCTGCTTTGACTATGCTCCCCAGTGCAGTGCCTCAAATTCCAGCCCTCACATCCTCTACCCTTGGTGTCTTGACACACTGCTAGAAAGCAGGAGTCAGCATCCACTCAAACTGCTTCATAGGTGCTTTTAAGTATTTTTGGTGGATAGAAAGATGCCATTTTATTTTCTACATTGACAGCAGTATGCAAGATTGGCTTAACAAATTCTCTTGCAATGGATCTTGATTTTCCTCATTTTTTGCCTCTTATTGTAACAGCAAAGCCAGACAACATACACACTCTGTATTGTATGCCTGCAGGTAAAGACTGTGTATCTGTATAAAGTAGGTAATTTCCTCCCAAAACTGCTTTCAGGAATCTACAAAGTATTTAAATTCCAGAATGGGAGACTTGCCTTCGGAGAGTCAGCATGACACTTTCCCGCTTTCACCTCAGGTTTGAGACTGGAGCCCACCATAATCTCTCTCCATGATGGCAAGTAATGCCTCTGTGAGAAGCTAGACTAAACGAATTGCTTTTCCGTGCACAAATTGCTGTGATCCCAGAGGAGGTAAGGCGAGTCAGTCAGCAGTCAGGTCAGATCGTTTCTATTCATTAGAGGTGACTGTCTTTACACATATATCCCACCAGAGAGCAGTACAAACTGAAGAATAATCAGTGCTCATCCATTGGGATTTTTCACACGCCTGCTTTTGCTGCATTTATCACATCTAGGTAAAATCTCACAGCTCTTAATACACCAAATTCCTGCTTACACCACACAGATCTCTTTCTAGGAGGATGGCATCTTCAGAAAAGACTGGTGCGTCATCCTTATTAGTCTGTGACAGGCATTTTGCACTGACAGTTGTCATTAAGAGCGACTGAGAACATCGAGAAAATGCATTGGTTACTTCTGTGATCTCTTTCTTCAATTTAAAAGAACTTCATAGTCAGGGACTCTAGCATGATCAGCACAAGACTATGCTACTTTCAGGGAATGTGTTACATTAATACTGGAAGTGGTGCAGTAAAGAGGAATGGCAGAAATTGCAGGGTTTGTTTCACCCTCATGACTCACCAAGGCCCTGACCGCAAGACCACTTCAGCACGGCACTGACAGCACAGCAGGCTGAAAGGTTTAGGGAAGAGGTGTAATCTGACGAAATGACTGATGAGGACACAAGCTCCTTAGACTTGAGTACGAGGGACGAGAAAAAATTGGTGGATTGAAGAAAGTGACAAGATGGGAACTAAGAAAGGAGATAAATATGAAAGAAGTGAGAGAAAGGAAAAACAGAATAGAAGCAGAGGTGGGGAAAAGAAGTAGGCACCTAAGCTCTGAAGAAATTTGCCCATGTTTCCTAGGCAAGACTTAAGGAAACCAATCTGTTCCTTAAAAGCAGCACACTGACATCTTTATTGTGAATCTGAAGCACAGACCACCAGAGAGGAGTTTTGAGCAAGGAGTTACAAGTGAGATGAAAAGAGGATATGCTAAGCTGTTCCTTGAAAGCTGTCTGCAGCACTATGTAGATCAGCATGCCTTAAGCACAGTGATGCCCTGTACATGGCTCCTTCTTCTGAAAAATGTCATGTAAATCAGTATCCTTCCAAAAAAATTAATCTTCTTTTTCACTGCGTACTACTTATCAGATGGTTAAATAATAAAGCCCTAAATTCCATTAGCTTCTAAATTCAAATAAATAAATAAACAAATAAAAAGCTTCTAAATTCAATTAGACAGTTACATTGTGGTATAATGAATAGATGTGGGGTATTCATATTCTGGAGTGTGGATCCCAAAAGTATCTCACTGGTATTTAGAGAAGGTGTTGGGTCCAGTCATTTGCAGAACAGGGTCAACAATCAAAGTTCAGATTCAGGTCTCTTACAAATACAAAATTCTCCAAATCAGGATATGGATACACGTTTCAGTCAGAGGGCATGCTGCTTTTCAGTCATAATACTGAGACGGAAAAATCTTGACTTCAAGCAGATCTGGGCTGTAAAACAGTGATCAGATTTTTGAATAGCATTCTCTGCTTGGTAATCTATTTCAGCCAGCTTTAAGCTGCCTAAGAATAAGAGCCCATCAATTTTAGCTATGATTAAGGCTTAAAAACAGTTTTGCTGCTGCCAATTAATGAAACAGAATATGCTGACAAGAAGGAATTCCATTTGATACATTCTGAGCCAGATCCAAGGGCAAAAGAAGCTGCATGTAAAGAAATAGGTCTTGCTATCTGTTGCCCCTCCTGTCTAGAGGGTAGGGTGAAGGGGGAGGGTGAATACTGAGGGGTCTCCAGAGAGCACAGTAGTTTATCATGCTTTAGATTTACTCTGCAAAAGCAAGGATGAGGAGAAGGTACGATCAGTGCTTAGCTTACAGCATACAGGTTATGTGTAGGAGAAGGCGAGGGAAAATGCATCCTGACTGTGTTGGTGGAAGGCTGTTTCATTTCTGATTTCTTGTAACAAGCAATGCAGATGGATCTTCCTCAAGCTCACCTTAAGTAGTGAACTGTAATTTTGAAAGAAAAAGAAATCCACCTACAACATTTCTAATGTCAGATAGTTTCTACTTTATATACACCTGCCCACTTAAGAGATGATTTGAAATGTAATAATGTTGTTATCAAAGCATGAAGCATCCTGCTCTTTAGACTAAATGGTATCTTATTTGCACTGTCCTCTCAATTTCTTGGTATCGTTGATACAAAAATTAGTGCATAGAAAGTCAAGAAGCATTTGAAGTAAATATTTTACATATCTCCACTCAATCCCTCTCATTGTAAGAGGAATCTGTAAGACTGAAAATCCGCTCTCCAAATATCAGGTACATGCTATTTAAAGCAGAATAAAAAGGACTTGCATGTTCCTTCACCTTTAACTTGCCAAAGAATATTATAGTAGCAGTTTTCTGCTAAATCTGTGATTTCTCTGGTTTTAGGAAAATCTGATGCTGTATTTTCATGCCCATTTCTCTCATCAGCATCCTCATTTATTTAAAGGAAACAGCATCTAGGGGATATTTTTTAATATCGCCTGAACCAAGCAAACGATATGCCTTGCAGTGATTCACAACACCCTCTGTGCTATAATTGTCATTTCCACCCCCAAGATCCCACTGAAACAGTACCTCCAGAGCTGTGCTGCTATCACTGATATGGAGTTAGGGTGAAAGTATGCAAGCTTCTCAAGATACATGTGGAAGCATACAGAAAGGGTGCACCACGAGTGGGGAAAAAACTCTTGAAGCTAAAAATAAAGAGCAAATAGCTCCGAGTTTGCTCCCAGCTGTGCCGCATGCCTCCTCTCCTCTCCTCTCCTCTCCTCTCCTCTCCTCTCCTCTCCTCTCCTCTCCTCTCCTCTCCTCTCCTCTCCTCTCCTCTCCTCTCCTCTCCTCTCCTCTCCTCTCCTCTCCTCTCCTCTCCTCTCCTCTCCTCTCCTCTCCTCTCCTCTCCTCTCCTCTCCTCTCCTCTCCTCTCCTCTCCTCTCCTCTCCCCCAGCTCCAGCTGTTTTGGGATTAGGTCACCAAAACACCTCCTGCTTGCTGCTATCTGCAATTACTAGAGTTAGAGGGAAGGAGGGCTCTGTGTTTCCAGCACCCTGTTTCCTGAGCTACCAGGACTATCATGTAGGCAATGAAAGAGAAGGGAAGCTTGCTCCTCTTGTTCCAGCATTAGACTTGCTCCATAAGGAAACTGAAAATTTCACTCCCTAGGAGTGCTGGTCTTGCACTGTCAGAGAGGATGACATTCAGTAACTTCCACTTTCACAAGCTCACCACATACTGCACCTATTTCTGCCTTCCTGAGTCTTATGGATTTCTCATGATGTGACACAGGCTTTCCATCTGAACAGCCTACATACCTAATCCCTGGACTACATTTCTCACAGCTTTCCATCTTCCACCCACAACTCCATTGACTTCTCAACACAAAGAGGCTGAACAGTGAGAAAATAGCAGAGCTCTTGAAACTGAAAGAAACATTTCAAAGCGTCACTCATAAAGATTCTGGAAAAAGATTCAACCTGGGAAGGAGTTTTAAAACTACTGCAGCAGGCCAGGGAGTAATTTTTGCTGAAGATTTAAGATGATTTTATACGAAATCATGTCCCTCAGGTGGCAAGCTGGCAAGAAGAGAGAAAGGAGAAAGGAAAATGTAGATTTGGGTGGAGGTTTTTTTGGTTGGTTAGTTTGGTTTGGTTTTTGACAGTATTTGAGAGGAAACTTTAGTAAGGTTACATTTCCAGATATGCCTCATAATACCCCCTGGGGAGCTGGGATTGCTCCAAGGATGTTCTTGGACTTATTCAAAAGCGTCCTGGGCAATTGACTCTAGGGGGCCCTGCTTGACCAGGGGTGTTACTCTAGGTGATCTCCAAAGATCCCTTCCAACCTTAACCATACTGTGATTCTGTGGCATGCTGAAGTTTCCATGGGGCTGAATTAGAGCACATGTCTGTAGCTGTTCAATGAAGGCCCTTCTCCCTGTTTACTCCCTTGGCAGTGTCCCTTACCTTAGATGAGCTTCCAAAATGACATCTGTGAAAGCAGCCTTTTGGGATGGGATCATGCTGCCTTCTCCAGAACTCTTCTTGTATGTTCTTCCCTGACCTCTACTTTCACACTGTGCTTGCAGCAGCAACTGAATGAACTTTCTGGGGTTGCTGAGAAATGCGTTTGAACTCCCACCCAGGGACTGGGAAGTTGCTTAGCTCCAGGGCTGCTGCAAGCACAAAAGGCACAGGCTGTCTATGAGAGGGCTCCACATTTGGCTGGTTCCCCAAGATGCATGTTGCTCAGGAAACCTGCAAAGGACAAACTCCAAGCTTTCCAGGAAAACAAAACCAGAAAAATCTACTAATCTGAGACCAAAATTCTGGGTGTGCATAGAGTCAGAGTCTTATTCTACCTTATGTAGAATATGGCTTCTAGTCAAATTGATTGACTTCTATTCAAGTTGATTTCTAATTCGAAATTGCACCTTTGGGGGCTTTGGATGCAAGTGATACAGGCAATGTTCTCCATCTACCAGTGGGCTTTTTTTCCCCCTCAGCCTTATGTAAAATCTTAAACAGAAATCTTTAAAAAAATTTCTCCATCACTATAACAACTTGCGACACTACAGAAGATTTCCAGGTTATTCTAAGGAGGATGATTTAGGAAAAAGAAAGAGGGAAATTCTTTTTAGGGAAAGTAAGTGGCAAAACATTTTCTTTTACATACAAAAAGAGGCCAAAGCCCTTCTACAAATAGAGAATTTTAAACTGTAGCAATTCTGAGAAAATTCATTATTTTGTCCTGTGGAAAGTTTTCATACTTGTCACAGTTAAAGGCCAGCTTCTGCTGACAGGGAGGGCAAAAAGTCAAATGTGACTCAGTATAATTATAAACACATTAGATTTTACACAAGGTCACTTGAGAAAGCAAAGAGGTCTGTTCTGGAAGCTTTTTTGCCACATTTATCACCACACAAGCAAACACTCGGTGTTACTAACACCTTTCTCATGGATTACAGAAATCAGCAGAGTTTCTGGTTTAGTTTTGAGAAAAAAAGTAAATTTCAGATAACAGTACAGAAACTTGAGGGCAAACAACCAGCTCGGGAGCAGCTCCATTATCTTTGACCAACAGCGACTCTGGCAGGTTGACAGGGACCTGCTGGCCTCATGAAATATGTACGAAACAGAGCAAGCCCCTGCGAGAGGCAGGAGAATTAGGAGAGATCTCTCCTTGATTGCAGTAATGCAGCACACTGGTACTGCATGATAAAAAGTCTCCCACCCACACAGAAATTTTTAATTTCAGTTTCCAGCCTACTTTTATAAGGAGCAAGGCATTCACAATTTCACAGTTTTACTTCTCTCTTACAAAGCTATGAACACCTCAGTCCACTCAACTAAGTTTGACTGCAGGGCATGAAGCTCTTCCCTCCTCTTCATGGAGCTCTTCCCTCTCTACCCCATCTCCATGATGCCCACAAGAATTGGCCCATAGGTGAAGACCTTAATCAGGATTTCACCTTCTCAGGAGGTGAAAAAGACAACCACATCTGGGCTGAGGCTCTTCCATGGGGTCCTGTATGGCAAGTCACCCCTCTCCATAAACCTTCTCAAACCTTTGCAATTGTATTGTGCTGGAATATTGTCACTGTTTTTAAACGGCAAAAAAAAAGACCCCCAAGCCCTAAGGACATACAGGCCACCGTGTAATTCCCTGCCTACAGCTGAACTAGATTATCTTTAAGGTCTCTTCCAACACAGGCTATTCTAAGATTCCATGATTCTGCAACGACTTTCTCTGCATTTCAGCACAGTGCACAGCTACACAGCTCAGAGGTGCCAACATCCCTCATTGTCCTCTCCTCTATGCAGCACAGGCTGAGCGTAGGGGAAACCAGAGAGGGTCTGGCGTAAGCAGCCACTGCCCCGAATTTCAAAGCCACTCTTGAAGCCCTGTGGCATGCCTGCAGAGCCAGGCAGCACCGAGCTCAGCGGCGCCTTCTGAGGCTTCTGCACGCACGTCCAGACAGCACAGATGGGTCACCAGTATTACCGAGACACCCGTATCACCCTTGCTTTGCCCAGAGATGAGTTCTGTCTCGGTGTCCACACGGCGAGGAGCAAACTGGGCCCTGCTGCTCCATGTCTGGCCTTGCCGCGGAGCCGCCGGGGCCGCCATGGCCTCCGCGGCCGGCGCAGCCCCCGCCTTGCGGCCGATTGCACACAGCGCCGCATCGCCACCGCTTTGGCCCCGCATGAAAGGGATTGTCCGCTTAAGAAGAATAAAAAGAAAGCATTTTTGCGTCTCAACCTAATCGCACAGATTAGTGCCTGCCCTTTAAATTCCTCAGCACACAGAAGAAGATTTCTTCCTAGCGTGGCTGCAGGCAGAATAATCTCTTGTGTGATGAGCCGCGGTCTGGGGGATGGTCATTAGCGGCTGCCTAATCTGGGCAAGGGGCTTTGTTGGGCGCGGCACTGACCTGAGACCTTCGCCTTCGGGCGAGTGCTGCCGGCAGTACTCCACGATGAAGGAGTCGGCGGACGCGGGTGCGGCATGCCAGCGGACAGTGGCGGTGTCCCAACACACGGTGCAGTCCTCGGCCTTGATGGTGGGCACAGCCGGTGCTGGCGACACAAGGACACGTTAGCTCTACTGCTAGGAGGGTGCCCTTTGGAGGGGCATCTTTGGAGGGGAAGGAACAGACCCCTCCTTGAAAACCCACGCGATAGATTTTTGCCCATCCGGCAGTGATCTTTTGCTTTTTTGTATTTGAATGGCAGAGGGGTACATTACAGGGAAAACAAACAATAAAAACATGCCCGGAAAGTAATTGTGAATAGCTGTGCGTTTGTCACACCCTTAGAATGGTAAATTTTTATGCCTTTTCTCAAGCTATGTTTCCTCATTTCTGCCAATCTGCAAGGAGCAGAGCACCGAGGCAGCACTGCCTACAGCTCTCCCTGCATCACCCCAATGCTGTCCTCAGCAGCCCCTGCATGAACTGCATCAGAAACATGTGCTGCTGCAAAAATGACAGGGAGATGCTGACTTTCTGTTTAATTATCTCCTGGTTATTTTTGCAATGCTAAAATTCGGTCCCGTAATTTCTCCTTTTTAGAGATTCTGTTTAAGAGCTACAGGCCCAACTGCAATACAGAAAACAGAATATAAAATAATGCACTAGCTGCAAGTAATCAAAAGCTATTGTGTGAAACTGCAGATTCAACATTGTGGGCTGAAAATGGGATCAGTTGTATACTCTTGCTTTTTCCCATTCCGGGAAATAGCAACAGAAAACACCTTACGACTTGTTGTGAGATTCACATAAACAGTCCTAATGCGTAATACTTTTGGGGTTCCAAATAGGAAACCTAAGACAAAAGTAGGGATTAGATGATTTTATGACAAGATTGTCTAACAGAAGCAAAGGAAACGTTCCAGATGCATTCTGTTTTTTAAGAAAAATTTTTTGTTTTTATTAGAAAAGGAAAGAAAATCACCCACAAGTATTTAACAGTTTCCTGATTTAGTGAAAATCAGGAGGTTAGCAGTTCAGGTTAAGATTTACTTTATGTTTTACTACAGGAACAGCTAATGTACATATTCAGCAGAACAATGAATTTGTGGGATAAGAACATCATCTGGTAATACCTCTTTGTAGCTTCCTTAGCAATAATTCCTTAATTCTCTTCTGGTTAATTTGATCATTGTCTGTTTCTAAATGCATCCTTGCTAAAGAATGAAAAATTAATAGCTGAATCCCCTAATATCTGCATTCAGCAGTTTACACATATACCTACATCTGTGTATATGTAAACACTATGCCACAAGACATTAAGCTTTTTTTACTGTAATTTGAAAATATCTGTCTAAAGAGTAGCTGAAGTGAGCATACCAGAAATAGCTGTTACTGTGCTTCTGAGATTTTTAAACAAATTAACTGCAGCTAGAATACATAATCTAATTTCATTGTAATACTCTGGAACTCATGTAAGTGATTGTATAAGAGGCAAAGAGTCAACAGGGTGAGAATCACACAGGTTTTGAGCAATAGCAGAAGGTGTGCTCTTCTGGCTTCTGTGACTTTAGGACTGCAAGGAGACATCACCAGAAGATCAGTTGTGGGGAAAGGGTCAGAGGGATAGAGGGATACTTCCTGCCTTCAGCATCATCCCCTCACAGAAAATACTGTTTGGAAACAGAACGTTGCTCAGCTGAGGGAAGTACAAGCTGTGAGTCTGGAAGATGAGGGAGCATGAGTCAGGGAGTTCTGGGGGGATGCTACAGCAGCATCTATCTGCATTCCCCACAACTCTCCAGGCTACACTGAAACCTTCTTGGATGCAGTGGCAACAGAGAAATTTCATAGCCATTCCCAACAACTGGAAGAGTCTCAGCTTTGTTCAGCTATTAAGGTGCATCTTCCTATAACTGTATATACCAGCAAATTATTTTCTTGTATGTGCAAACTTTAAATCTGAATTTCTAAAAATAAACTCTACATCCTTGCTTCTGAGTTCATTGGGCTGCTTGAAGAATTGAAATATTTTATCTTTATATCAAAGCTGGACTCCCACTGAAGAACTAGCTTCCATTACTGGTGCTCACCTTTCTGCCTTTGGTGTTGAAGATGCTGCAGTCCTTAGCAGTGTCCCCAAAAGTCCATCTGGAGCTCATGCACTCCAGAGGAAATTCAGCTGAGCTTTGAGGGAAGGTGTTTAACACTCCCACATTTTACCCGGTTTATTTGTTTTCTTAAAGAAATAGGCTGAAGGGATCCATTAAAGACTTGTATAAATTAACTATTCTTAGAAGGATTCAATTTTTAGGAAAAGGTATGGTGAGCCTGACACCTAAAGATAGATTTCTTAAAAATAATGGTTTCAGAAAGGTGAAAGCCCCTTCTAAAATTATGATTTATTAGCTAGCAATAACTCATAATTATTTGTGCATTTGGCAGAAAGTGTGCACCATGTTCACAGTTGCATTGCTGAGGCTAAAAATTTTAATTTCCCTTTTGAGTTCTCTGGAAAACAACCTTTGTTGAAATATAAATCACAAATTGAGTATTGGGGAGAATTATTAACAGATTTGAAGTCTAGTAGATTAAGCAATAGGCTAGAAGCTGTGGCTCCTGCCAAGTGATTTTGACAAGAAACTCAGTGTGGTACAGAATTTTTTACTATGAAATTGTTAGATATCCTTGGCTGTATTTGTGGCTGCAGGAAAGGAATAATTGTTTTTATCCCACAGCACTGAAAAAATTATCTGTCAGGAGGACCTCAAACACGAGGATGCTTCTCCTTGCTTGTAATTCAAGAAGCAATAGTTTTGTCAATACAAATTATTAAATAAGTTAATGCTCAGAAAAAATAATCTGTCAAATGAAGCTCATAAGCAATAGTCATCTAGTTACTTATCTCAATTTATAGTACTTAAACAACAGCAGAGCCTCTCAGGCACACCTGAAATTTGTGTCTCACTGAGCAAGACACAGCATGTAACCTCAGTAAAGCAGTCCTTCCCCTGAAAAATTAATACCTTAAATCAATGCAACATAGATGTATTCAGGTGGATGGGAGAGAGGCAAAACATGCAGCCATCTCCTCCACTGTGGGGAGGAGAGGGAGCAGCAGGAGGGAGCAGCAAGAAGCTTTCCCAGAGCTTCCAAGAGCACTGCAACACACTCAAAAGATAAATATATAATATGCTACCCTGATGCAGAAGCCATGTGGCCCAACACTGGAAACATCTTCAAATTTGAATGCCTTCAAGTTGCCTCTCAGGAGAAATTATGCCACTATCTCTTAGCACAGGAGAATAACCGTGAGCTGCCTGCTATCTGCCAGGTGGACTAAATGAAGCAGTTTCTTCTGTGTCAGTAACAGTGGACTAAATTGGTCTAAGGACCTGAAACTTGTAATAATCAAATGACAAAAAATGTACATACCTGTTTTAAAAATGGCTTTTTCACTGGGTAAACTGCAGCCTGTGCCATTCACAGCCATGACCCACACACTATAGCAGCGATCTGGCTCCAGGTCCTCCAGAATGCAGTGGCTCTCTTTCACTGTCACTCTGTACTCTTCCACTAAGACTAGGAGAACACACACATGGACAGGACCTCACACTCATGGTTGCACTGGTAGGGCTTACAACTAAGCCTCTCAAATAACATGTTGAAAACAGTCAATTAAAAAAATCCAGAAATTAATACTCGCTAAGATCTCCATATTTCACTATGACAGAAAGCTTTTGACATGCCCTTGAGTTGAGAGTACACAAATGCCATTCATGGCAAGTGGAGATTATTGCCTTCAGTCCTACTGGACTGCAAGTCTGGGACATGTAAGCAGCAGTTACCAACCCTGGTGTCACCACTCTATAACAACAATTCCTCACAATGAACTATATATGTATAATGAACTAACGTAGCTATAAATTACATATTACAAAAAGCACATAACTTCCTTTAGCCTGCACATATATGCATACATGGATTTGTGCAGAGCCTGGTCACTAAATGTGACTTTATGTTCTACTTTGAGCTTTTCAATGAATGAGCATTTCAATCCCCTTTTATTAAATTTCAATTTTTAAGGTTTGAAATATTTTTAAAAAATCTTTGTCTATATGTGGAAATACTGACTACTTTTTCTAATGCTTTTTCAGTGAGGACATATTTCTGAAGCACATGCAGAGTCCTAAAAACATAATGAACCCTGTCCCCTTGGGAGTTCTGCAGTCCCCATCAGTAACAATGGGGCAGCATGGACACATCATCTCTGCTCTCTGATGAAAAAGCACTTCAACAAGTGAAAACAACTGCCCTTGCAGACCATGATATTATCTTGCATTTGTGGGGATAAAGGGGGGAAGAAACAGCATCTTGCTCATGATCTTCCCCATAATTGCCTGTCTTTAGTTCTATACATGATGTCTTCACAGCCATTCTTCTTGCCATGTCCTGGGCACTTCCCTGCAGCTCATCCTCCCATACACTTACCCAGGCCAGGGCACAAAGGGCAAGATCTTACACACCCCCTGGATCTTTGCTGGCTTGCAGCTCCTCCATACAGTAGACCTGGAAGCAGTCGATGGTATCCCCATCATTCACAGCCCAGTAGACAGCAATGGAGGTGCTGGTGGCTGAGTTTGGCTCCTGAGGTATGACAGTCGGTGTCTGTGGGACTGAGAGGAAAGTTTCCCATTGTTACACGTGCTCCTGTGTTTTCAGCAAAATCACCTACAAATTCATCAGTCAACCCAATTGCTTATTTTCAGACAGATCGCTTATTTCCACAGAGCAAGTACAGCAGGAAATACAGAATACCTGTGCAGTTTTAGAGCAACAGATCCTCGTAAACTAGGAACAGAAAAAAGTATCCGCTCAGAATTGGAAGGCCCCATTTCCCTCACAAGTCTGGACAAAATAAGATGCAGTCCTAGTACCGTGACCAGCCAAACCCAGCACAAAGTGTGCGCCTACACCCTCCTCCAGAGAGACACGTGTGTACCAATCCCAGAAACGTGGGCAGCGGAAAGGACCTGCCACACCAGGAGGGGATTCGTGCAGTGTGTCAGTGCCACTGACGCTGACAGCAGCAGGGATGTGCTTCAGGCAAAGAAAGTTCAACTGCTCTGAGGAGCAGGAGGCTCCCTGCACTCTTGGGTCCATCCCTGCTCTGCACACACACAGCTCGGCACTCCTTCCTGCCATGCTCATTTCCCCACAGACCCAGGGGACTGAGAATTCTTGGTTTGCAGGTGGACCTGAACTCTGCCAAAGCACTCTAACCCCATGAGACTATCAGGATCATTCCTCACAAAGTGCTTGAAAGATTTCCAAGGCCCCCAGCTTTCACACAAACTTTTGTCTCCTGATTGACACAGATCCAGCCTCAGATGAGATATTGTTCGCCTCTGTGATTATGTCATAGAGGAGAGGGAGGGGAAAGAAAGAAGCAAAAAGCTCCAAAAGATGATAATTGTTAAAGTGATTGCAGGGAACGAAAATACGATTCTATTTCTTCACGCAGTAAATTTCCATATTTCATGAATTCTCTTAGAATCTTAGCAGAAAGCTTTAGCTTTCTTTTCAGTTATCTCCACAGTAATGATGATGATGATCCCCTGTGGCATGAACAAGGCAAATGCAGATGCTGGCTCTTTCCTTATGATTTATACAGAGAGCTACCAGTACAGTAGCATTACATCTGCTTCCCATTGAAAAAAAAATTATCCTTCTTATTGCTAAAAACAATCCTCATTTTGTCTTTTGACTGCATCTAGAGTTGGCATTTAAGAAATTTATCATCTTTAGGAAAAAACTTCCTTTCAGTGGACATGGTGGGGAAACCTTTTTTTTTCCCCATGAAGTTGCCTAGAAACCACTATTTTTGATCACAGAAACTCCACAGTTGCAAGATTTATTATTATGCCAAATCTGAACAGAAGCTAGTTTACTGAATGAAACTTCAGAAAAAAAAATCACAGCTCGAAATTCAGTTCAGCAAGACTGAGAAACATTTGATTTCGAATTTCCTTTTGCATTATATGAATCAATTTGAAAGGAAGCAATTTCAAAACAAGAAGCTGAACTATTTTCTTCAGAAACAGGACATTTATATATTGTCCTCTTTTAAGTGGTCCCTTTTCAAGTGAATTTTAATCAAAAAATGAGGTATTTGCAAAATTAGTTTGACTAAATGGTATTTTTCAACAGAAATTTGGCATATATTTTCATCAGCTCAGTTTTCATTGAAGTCCTGTGGTGTATGGAAGTTTTCCATCATGCTATGTAATCGCCACAGTAATCCATATGTTTTCAGATGTAGTGAGAAACAATATTTCCTCAATATTGTGTACTTGAAGAAGGAGAGCAGATACATTCCTCTGTGACCGATTGGAAACGTTTTTACAATCAGCAAAAGTCCTCGCCTTCCAGTATAAAAGGCCAGGATTTGCAGTGGGCTTTGGAAATAATTATTTTTAAATTTTTTATTTATTCCCACTCTTCTATTCCCAGGCAGATCTTGGGTTCCATTATGCTCAGTGGCCTGCTGCAAAGATGTTTCATGCTAATGCATTTATGAATGGAAATGGTTACATGAAAGGAGGAAGAATTTGAGGGAAAAGGGCTTTTCATTAGTGGATATGGAAAATTTGGAAATGGAGGGCATTTTGAGGAAAGATGTTTTTGAAGTGGTGAAAATAATGTTCTATGGAATTGTTCAGTAAAACACAATTCTTCCTGAAGGAAGATAACATGGATTGAAGAAACCTGGCACATTCATATGCATTTCATGATATGGCTTCAGTCAAATAAAAATCCAAGTGTAATCCAAGTGTCTGAAAATGGTCCCCCATATGTGATAAATTATGTATTCAAGCCATTCAATTCCAAATCAAATTTCATGTATACATGTAACAATTTTACTCCAGGAAGGTTGTAACCTTGAAAAAAAATAAACTATCAAGTAAATAAGAAAAAGCGTACCAATTTTTTGTCTACTGCTTGCCGAAGTAAAAATCATGATAGCAGTTGAAATACTTTGCAGTAAATGTGAAGACAGAAAACTAGGTATGTTAGAGATTAAGTAAGCATAAAGTATAAGGAGCTTTGAAGATCTCTTACAGTGGACAATTACTCATTTGCAGTTTGTCAGAGCAAACTGGTCTGGAGCCAGCAAACAGAGTAGCTAAGGCAAACTAATCCAGAAAGCAGACTTCAGCAGTTTAGGGAAATAAATGTTGGAGTGGCTTGTGGGAAAAGAAAAAAAAAAAAGTGGCTCTGTCCTCCTGTATGACCTTGCCAGTAGGCAGCAGCCTAAGAGAAATGAACGGTGGCACCCATGGGACTGCAAGGGGAAGTTTAGGAACTAAGCCAAGACACACAGCACATTTACACCAGCAGCAAGTTAACTGGCAGAATGAGTTACAAAAATGGTCCTTTTATCTGACTTCCTAAAAAATGACACTGCAATAATGATGTATGCACAAATGCCTGTCCAGCTTCATCTGAGAAGCTTCAAATGCCCCAGGCAAATTCTTACACATCTGACAAGGACATTAACATCTCAGATATATTTGAATTCCTCTACGTCTAATAAAAGCAGTGGTGTGGAGGAGAGAGACAATTTTTCCATATTGACACTGGTAAGTGCTCTCAGCCCTGATTAGACACCAGAGAGTCTGCACAAGGTAGGCATTTCTCCAGTGTCCCATTAGCCTTAGGGAATCGAATGCTCTAGTTTCAGTGCTCAGGGACCAAACACATGAGAAGGGGGCTTCCTGTCGAAACCCAGGGAGTGACTATCATGGCAGTGGTGCATATAATGATGAATGTGAGGCCACAAAGCATGAGAGTGAGGTGTGAGATGCTAAACCACTGTTCTCTTGAAAAAGAAATCCTGGAGTGAGGTCCCATTATGAAGAAAATTAATCCACAAAATGATGCTGACAAGATCTTCGTTGACAGCTGTCCAGATCTAGATAATGCACCTATATATACAGGCAGAGCCCAGTCAGGCTTTTTAAAGCACATGAAATATCAGACAGAGATAAGTAAACCCCTTTCTCATGGTGCAATTTTCACTACTACCTTCCAAGGCAGAGGCTGTTTCCAGCTATAGTTAACCACTTTCACATCCCTTGGGAGTTTCAGATGCTTCCATTCACTTGTGAAAAGTCCAGGGACCTCAGCCGTCTATCAGCCCCCTGCTCTCAATCCCACACCAAGCATTCTGGGGCTGCCACCCTCAGAGGAAGAGAGCTCAGGAGACCCTTTGATTGCTTCTTCTATCTCTGCATGCAAGGAAAAGCAACTTCTTTAGCCTTGGGAGATTTACAGATCAAGACCTTCAGCTTGTCTGAGGTACAGATGTCTGAAATGATGCAAGGATCCCCCAATTTAGCACTTCTCCCTCTTGCTCATCTTACTGTACCTACTATAACCAAACACTTGTGCACAATTAAACTTCATTTTACATTCAACTCTGATTGCTAATTACATGGTTTGCAAATCTACACTTCTCAAATAGATTCTGTTTTTAGCTTCCTGAAATTTCCAAAGTATTGCCAAAATGTTAGCTTTTGTGAAGACACTATCCGGAGTTTCTTACCAGCCACATGTTGTAAGGAGTGTTGATTGCTTTGTCCTGGACTGTCTGCATAGTGCTCAAACAGTGAAAAAGCACTGGGCACCTTCTCTAAAGAGAGAGTGGTATCCATTGCAGAAAGTAACCTAATTGGAAGAAAACACAGATCTGTCAATGTAAATCCTTTGGCGTATTGCATAACTTTCCAAAGGCCAGAAGCAAAGAGCACGTGACATGTTTCTCTGAATGCTTCCTGGGAACTTGAGGACAGCATGCAAGGAGAAGCTGTCTCCCTGATTTTGAACATTTACACCATACTGCAGTTTTGAATCAGGAGCACAGCGAGAGTGCACATAGTCTGTTTACACTCAACCCATGAGAATGTGAAGATGTGGAAGTTCTCAGCAAGACTCTCAAGAGCACAGGGGCTCAGGCTTGATAATGCAGTGCCTTTAAAGGTTACAAACCTTAGAGCTAACTGGAACAGCTGATTCCAGAGATGTAATGTAAAGCAGCTGCTTGTGGCAAGCCAAAAACATGAGAGGGAAGATAGCTCCCACTTAATTAGCCTGTATGTGCTGGATTCATGATATGAAAAATCCCAAAATAGTTTTAACCCTGGGACAGAAGCAGCCTCAAGAAAACGGAAAAAAAAACTTTTTCAAGGCATCTGAATTTTATATTTCTCCCTTTCATTTTTTTTCAGTGACTGAAGTAGTTAATTATTCATAATCTTAACAAAGCACAACAAATGTAACATACACTTTCTTTAGAAAAAACATGCATTGTTAAATAGACTTGTTCTTAACCTATTTTAGGTATTATCAAACTAAAGTAATAACCAAGCCCATGCACCAAACAGAATAAACTTTATTGTGTAAGTAAAAAAGTAAAGCTCAAGTGGACAGAAAGCCTTGGAAAGTTGTTTTGTCCCATTTTATCTGCTCTAATCTTATGCAATAAACTAAATACAGATACATGGGCAGACAGTTTGACTTGCAACAGGTCAGTCCAGATTTATAGTTCTAATTCTGGAGATTAATAGAAACCTTGAAGGGGTGTTTGGCACATTCTCTTCAGATCGCTCTCCTGGGGTTGTAATTTGACTGCAAGCTGAAACCCTGGTGTCACTGTTATACCCCGGCCTGTGTCAGCACACATATCCCTGTCATGGCTGAGGCAGCACGGACAAGGGTATGTTTGATATGTATTCCACATGCCCAAGCCCTCCGGGGAAAGTCAGGGGTGGTGGGCTGGGTAGGGCAGTTTTGGAAGCTTGCACAGGAGAAGCCCGCAGTCAACGGCTCTGAATGTTTTCCCTTTACCCTGGAAAATTGTTTTAGGGAGTATGGGCTTATGTTTGAACACTTCTCTGGTAAAGGATGTGACTCACCAAAGTAACTCTCTTGAGAAAATCCCGCATGGCAGAGAACTATTTGTGATTGTATGCATTTACTGGTGTGTACAGGCACCAGCCCTCTGACACACCCTGAATCAGGCAGTGCCAATGGAAAGCCATAGGAAAACCTCAGCTCGCAGTCTCCCAGTCAGGTTTTGAAATCTACTCAATCTCATTTTTCTGGCATTGCGTCCAGAAACTTAGTCCAACTACCTGTGCTGCTCTGTATTATAACTTTCAGAGACTAAGTGATACAGAACCAGGCTAGTGAAGAAAGAAACGTATCAGTGGTATGTCTGATCAGTCTAAAAGGTGGAAGCACGGTCACAATGGCTGTTGTATATATATATATATGTATATGTGTATATATATGTATATATGTGTATATATGTGTGCACGTATGTAGCAATAACTACAAGGAGCATCTCTTTAAAAATGTCTGTGTAGAGATTTAGAATTGAGCTGATATTTTAATGTGCTATTTGTTTAATCAATGTATTACAGAACATGTGCAAAACACTTCAAAACCAGTCAGTTATAGCAACAAGTACAAAGCCACTTTTCTAAATTTCATTATTTGCAAGGTTTTAAAGGTAGCTCTGATTACTAGCAGTGTGTTTTCAAAGCTTGCAAATACTAAATGAAGCATCCAGCATGCTAGGCCTAGTAATCACTACAGTGCACTTAGCCCATACTTCATGTACCTTTTATTCAATTCTTTAGATGACTAGAGAAGGGAAAAGAAAAATGTTAACAGTTTTCAAAAGCCCCAAAGTGTTGAAATGCCAGTCATGATCATCTAACAGTCTTTCTACTCTCCACAAACATAAAACACACACCTTTATTGACTTGAGGTTGTGTGGAATACTGCTCATTCACACCAGCTGAGAATTTATTTCCTTAGGAATATTTAATTTCAAAGCTCTGGCTCATAAGGGTATTAGAGTATAAATCTCATTTTAAGTGCCTGAGGGGTCAGTATTCAATATCTAGGTTTAAAGACAGAGCATAATCAAGTACTTTCTTAAACCAGGACTTTTAGAGAAAGAAATCACTTGGACATTAAAAATAGTTAAATCTAAATTCTGGTTAAAATGTCCTTCATAAATTCTCATTACTAGAAGCCACGTGAGATTTGTACTTATGGAATGAGAATTTGTTCCATGCCCCAGGAATCTTCAGCTAATGTTTCCTGGCCAGTGAACAAAAAAGTTCCTGTCCTTAATCACTAACAAAAGGGAGCAGGGAAATGCAATAATTTTCACACCCTCACAAAACAATTACAGATTACAAAATTATCTTTAGGCCAAAGCACCAATCCTCACAAAATCAGGAAAATAATTTAGATTTTTCATCTATCCCAAAACAGCCAATCTACCACAACATTTACTTGGTTACAGGATACTATAACATTGTATGGCACAGAGCAGGGAAGAAAACGAAATATTGGTCCATCATTTCTGTAGCTGCTGGGGCATATATGGGCTGGACACTTGTATTTCGAAAACTGGTTTATTTTGCATGAATGAACAGTCTGTAGACAGTAATTTGACCTTTCTATTTCTGGCATTCCAAGATAGTTTATCTGCAACTCCCAGGCCACATGCTAATTCCATGATGGGGTAAGAGTATTATCCCAGAAAAGACATCCTCTTTGAGACTGATAATGCTCGTGGAGAGAAGAAAGCACTATGGCTAACTTAAGGACAACTCTTGCAGCACAAGAAGAGTATTGAAGGACCCAGGACCAGCAACACCCTCTGAACAAAGTTCAAGACTAATGACTGTATGAGTTAGTAGGTCCAGTCCTGCAGATTCACTGGAGACGTTTTTAACATCCAGGAAGGACCATTAGGGACACACACATCACATGCGCTGTCTCACTGTCGTGTTTTCACCCTAGCCATCAACCAACACAGCCCCTCACTGGTTTTCAACAGTAATTATTAATCACAGCCTCAGTAATTTGAGTGCATAAATACTGCCCATCTACTTATTAAAAAACACCAACAACATCAACAACAAAACCCCAAAGCAACAATACACAGCAAAAAACCTTACAGCCCAGAAACAATTTTACTTTTCAATGATACTTTCCTCTTTCAAAGATCACTTTCTTGTTGTTTATTATTATACATAATATGTATTTTATTTTTCATTTGGTAAAATACCATATGAAATGCTCTAACATCTCTTCTCAATTATTAATTCTAGATATATTATCAAACCATCTTTTCACCTACTTAAAAAACGAACAGAACCATTTTAGCAGCAAAAGTCACATTTTTGTGCTGTGCATCCTCTCTATAGTTCTCTCTGAGAATTCTTACATCAAAACTAAATGATCCAGCAGTTTCAGAGTGGAATAGCTGAGCTAGCAGGATTTAGCTATCTTAAAAAAAAAAAAAAAGATCATTGAGACTCTAGATACAGAAGTCTTTTCCTAACTAATATCATAAAAGCTACAGCATGAAAGCGAATTTTACTTACATTTAGGAAAACAAATCCATCCACTTCATCTGTTTCTTTTACTGTTGTCTCCAAAGTTTCCTTTGCTGAATCAACAGTTTGCTGGAAATTTACCATCTGCTCATACAGGTACTCCATTTTCATCTTCTTCACTTCCTCAAAGTTCTCTGATTTCTCATCATATTGTGCTACCACTTTCTTAAGCATCTCTTCATTCTGCTTTTCCAATAAGTCTGCATATTTCTTACAGTTTTCCTGCAGAATAAAATGACAACATTTAATGAATACACAGAAATTCTCAATTACCCATACATGAGCCATCCACCAGACTAATTCTGGCACATTGACAATAAGACAATTTTATTTCTGCAGGCAAACTCCTCTGCGAGGAATATCTCTAGAGAAATACATTAAAAACAACAAGAGCTCTTTTTTTTTTTCTGTTGGGCTTAAAATTAAACTTTAATATTTGATCACTGAGATAGGAGGTCTTACCAAAAAAACCCAAAAATGCCTACTTACAACTGGAGTTAATACAGTTCACAAGGCTTAAGAACTTGGGCAATCAGAACTTAAGATACAGGCCAACTAATTTAAATGCTTCACATGGGATTCTACATAAAAACACAGTCTGAGCTTTTTGTAGGTATAAACAAAATTAAGGGAACTTTTTCATTCAGTGTTTGACAGTTACATATTCCACTTCGCAGTAATGTGCAAAAAAAGCAATCTTTTTCTTCCTCCAAAGTTAACACCTTCCAGTGAACTTCAGAGAAGTCAATTTGAGGACTGGAGAAGCAGCCCATATTTGTGGAAGCAATGATGCTGCACAACAAGGTAAGCATATCTTAGAAGTAATCTTGTAGAGGGAAAGGAAACTAATGTGATACAACACTGGACTTACCTCAACTGAGTTAAATCGCAATTCAATATCACTCACAAACTCTTCAATCTTCATTGACTTTTCTTCCAGTGCTGCTAGCAGTTTACTTAACTGATCCTGAAATTTAAAATGTTTCAGTAAGGCAGGTTATAAACTTGTTACACAGAATTTACTTTAGGTGAATATTTTCCTTTTGCTATGAGCCACCATTGGAACAATTCCTCAGTAAGTTCAAGTATCACCTTGGCTGCAAAGAGAAGCACAGAAATAGCAACTGGAACAGTCACAGAGCTGTTTCCAAACCAAAACAAGTGAGCTCAATTCGATAAGGTCCATACAAGCTGTTGAACACTATGAATTCCAATGCAGCTTTGCCAGAGAGTGAGGGTACTCAGAGCCTCACAAGTGTCCTTGAGAGATCACAGGAACAAGCCCATAAAAACCAAGATAACAAAGGCAGTTGTGAAGATAATGGATTATACCATGTCATGGCTTTTTAAATTAGAATTTTAGAGGTAGGTATCTGTCTCTATAGGGATCGATATATAGATAAATAGATATACCTTTATGAATGTGTATGCATATGTAATTCCTGAAAACAAGAAGTCATCGAAATCACTGGTTGAGTTATGTGGAAACAAAAGCAGTCCAAGGCACAACAGGTATCAGAGACAACTCAGAACTTTTTCTTAGTCTTGACCTTTTATGAAAATAAATTGTTAAACTGCTCCAGCAAAATTTATAATTTATAAAAGGCTTAATTTTAATTCAATGGCATAAATCTAAAGGAAAGGTTATCTTCCTTTGTAACAGCTTCTTAATATGGCAAAATTTTACAGCTAGACCTGTAGAAAAAAAGCACATGAATTTACATTAATTACAAATGTCACATTGGACAATGCAATTGTAAGCTCCCTTTAAATATATTTAGGCAAATCATCAAGATTTGGAAACAAATTTCTGTTTGTCAGGATGAACTGTAAAATCTAACAGATGCCATCCATAGCTCATTTAATTTACTGTGAATCTATCTTCTCACAGTTTTCTTGCAACAATAACACAAGAATTAAAAAATTAAAAAATCATGCAACAAGCATTTTGTTATCTTAATGTTTTCTCAGTAATTATACAGAAGTAACAAGAGACATACAAATGCAGTCTCAAAGTAATCTGAGCCCTGAGTGTTAGGAATCATGTGAAGCCAGGCCCATGTTGCAGACAAATTTAATACTGGCTTCATATCCGTGCTCCACAGCCAGGGAGTGATGTCATGGGACGTTTATTTGCAGCTTAACTTGACTTGCTGTAATGCAGGTACATTTGAGGGGTGGCTGGGATCTGTGACTTTATTGCTGACTTACTTGTGCCTTGTTATCACTGCTAAGTCAAACATGAATGGCCATATACAAAAAACAACTCTACATTCGAGCACCATGGAGACAGTTTGCAAGTGCTGATATTTTAAACTGTGATATGTCACATTGACTCCTCCTACTTTTGATTTCTCTCTTATATGTAATGAGGTAATATAAAGATAACATAAATGCCACCAATACAAGCCCTTCTGGATTTCAGTAAAATGACATGAAATCTGTATTCCTGTCAAATGAACATGTGCCAAAAAAGAGACCTCATCCTTCATTTACTGGGGTGAGAGTAAATAGCTGGTAACCAAGAAAGGAACATCTATATGATATGTTCATTTTTACATGAACAGGTCTGATATGGGAGAAGTGAGGTATCACATACATGTTTTTTCCACAAGCAGAACTGCACTTTAATGAACAGTAACTTCCACAGAAAAAGCATTTTAACAAGTATTCATAGCAATGGACTAGCTTACTGAAATGGAGGACATTTTATTTGTCTTTTAGAGGGAAACAGCTTGGATATAGTGGCAAGAAGTAGGACTTTAGAAACTCTTACCTCTGCTGATGCCACAATGCTATTGGCACGGATCACAGAATGGTTTGGGTTGGAAGGGGCCTTATAAAGGCCATTTAGTTCCTATTTCTTTGCCATGGGCAGAGACATCTTCCATTAGACCAAGTTGCTCAGAGCCACATCCAGCCTGGCCTTGAAAACTTCCAGGGGTGGGGCATCCACAACTTCTCTGGACAACCTGTTCCACTGCCACATCACCCTTACTGTGAAGAATTTTTTTCCTAATGTCTAATATAAGCCTGCCCCCTTTCAGTTTAAAGACATTGCCCTTTGTCCTGTCACTACATGCCCTTGTAAAACATCCCTCTCCAGTTTAAGGCTATTTTGCATATGAAAGTGAATGGAGCAGAAAATAGATTGGCACTTCAAAACAAAACTGTGCAGGGTAATTTATCTAACATCTCCAAGCAACCAATGCATGTAAGTGGGACAGGGAACACTTTATGATGACACCAGTCTCCACACAGGGAGGTTTCTGTACATTGTCAAGTGAAGTGAGCTGCTGTAACTGAAGTTTTATTTTCATAGAAACAACATTCTCCCCATTTCTCCCCCTACACATCAAAACCAGAACAAACTTACACAGATAAGACTGAAGATAGAAAGTCTGGTAATAACTATGTATAAACAAGGCCATTCACACTTCTGAATAAATTAAAACACCATCTTAGCAAGACTAGGACTCCAGAGAATACCTTAATAAGATAGTCTCCTTTCAAGCTCTCCAACAGGTGGGTAAGAATAGCTTTTATTTAATAGATACTGCAACTTAGCTTCTGGACTGCTCTTTGAAGCCTCTCCTCTTAACAACACAAGAGGACTGGAGAAATTAGCCTTAGGAGCTACTTTTTTTTACCCAAATTAATTCTTACCTTCATCTTGGTTGCAGCATCATCTAGTGTTGTGACTTCATGGTCTTTGTGTTCTCCAAAAAGCTTATCAATAGCAGATATTGGGCATTTGCAGTGGTAACAGTAAGTGTCTACTTGTGCTTTCTTCAGTTCTCTTTGTGGGCTCTCAATCTGAGGAATGTTTGTTGCTGATTTTTCAGGATACATCACCACAAAGCCTGAATCTTCAAGCTCGACAGGAGTTTTTTGTTCTGGCTCATTAACAAATTCATAACTATCAGCAGCATGATCAAAGGAGTCCCTGTCTTCAAATAATAGCTCCTCGTGTGTAAATTGAGATGATATTTCATCTTGCAAAAGCTCTTCTTGTGTAATCACATCATAGTCCATTGATTCAGCAAAATCTTCATAAAAATCACGGTGCTGCTCCTCTCTTTGCGAGTCTGGATGCTCTGTTTCCTGAATGGCAGGAACACAGGACAGATGTTCCTGAGTAAACTGATCATCTACACTGTCTTCAGTGGGAGCCCTGACATATGGAACGTGCTTTTCCATTTGAGGAGCTGCTGCTATATCTTGCCATTCTTCCTGCTTGGTACTAGCTTCTTGATATGCAGCTCCCTGATAATCCACTTGATGACTGTATCCTTGTTGACTTGACTGCTCTGGCAACTCTTCAGTTCTTTCTACTGGTACGTTTTCTTCTTCTCTTTGTTCAGTGATATCAGTTCCTGCACCTGAAAGAACTGATCTGCTTCCAAAAGGAATGGCATGCATTGGCTTGCAAATTGTTGCTTGAATGGTACTGTCAACCTGGAATTTGTCTCTCTCCCTAACATCTCTTTCTGACAGAACCTCAGTTTTGACATACTGAACATCACCAGATCCTTGCTTCTGCTTATTCTCCGAACTGCAAACCAAAATTCCTCTACTAAAGGACTCATCTTCTGATATCTGGTCTTTTTGAGACCCTATGGGCTTACTTGGAATTTCATCTTTAAGAATGTATTTTTCAAAATATATTCCAGTTCCATCATCTGTGTCTGAATTTCTACTAGGGAAAGAAGCATTAGAATTACCACTTTCTTCATCAGAGGGAGTCTCATCCTTTGTCCTTTCTCCTACTGCTTCCGCATAGAGGTCCTTGTATAAAAATGATAGAGCAGGTGGCTCCTCTAAAAGCTCCGGGTTAACTGCAGCAACAGTGGTAGGGAACAAGAGAGATCGTTCTAGCACTCCTTCTTCTGAATCAAAGAGTGGGGTCCCTGGTGACTTCCATTCATCTTCTACATTTGTAATACTTTTACTGCTAGAATCACTTGATTTCTGCAGTGGTAAAGGTTTTGAAGCATCAGCATAGGACTGCATTTTGCTTGCTTCTTTTATGGTACCATAAAAGACTTCATCCAGGTCCTCAAGTAAGGAAAACTCTTCCAAAGTATCTACCTCAGTACTTTCTTTAAAAGATTTGGCTTCTTCCATAGATTCATTGGGGTCTTCTGTCACAGGAGACAATGAAATTCGTCTTTCAAATTGTGGCTTAATTGGGGATTTGTCATCAATCAATGTGTATTTTTCAAAATAATCCATATCAGCAGTACCATTATTAGGATCCAACTTTGCATTACTATTGTTTTCTGGCAACAGGAGATTTTCTTGTTGAGTTTCTTCAGTTTCATCAGCATCATCCTTTTCGACCAATTCTATTAGTTCATGGCTTGCAGATCCCACTGCTGAAATTTCTGTGCTTCTTCCAGAAGTTAGGGCTTTCTGGCCATCCTCAACTAATTTTCTTCTAAATGAAGGATTTGTTTCCAAGTATTCTAATTTATCAGGCATGTGTTTACTTTCTTCTTGATCAACAGAAGAAATATGTGTAGGTGCATGAATATTGAGTATTTCATAACCTTCTGAAATTATATTAAATAGATCTTTTTGTTCAGTAGCCTCCAGAGCACCCTGACTCTCTCCTACAACACTTCCATGTTCCATTTCTTCCTCTTCTCCTCTCAGGTAATGTTCAGGTACTTCAGACATTTTGTCTGCCTCTAGATGTTGCACTGCTTCAATTTTTGTAGGGTTTAAAGTACTAGTTTCATACTCCAGAAGTTTATCTGGACCTCGATTATCTTCTATCAGAGATGGTAAATCATACTTTTGTGTTCTGGGACTGGTGTCTGAGGACTTCCTGTGAGGGGATTTATTTGACACTGATTCAGAAACTCTAAATGTATGTCCCTTAGTATTTGTAGTCCCAGGAACTGTAAATTCTGTGCATCTTCCAGCTGGGAATTGTTTTGATCCAAAATCAGAAGCTTCATTTGGAATAAGCTGAGTTCCTTGTGTGTCTACATCTGCAGCCCCTATTGGACTAATCGAGCGAGCTTTTACCTCTTCTACCAGCCAGGTAGCCAGCCCAAATGATGGAATATCTGGGTTCTGCTTTTCTTCAGAACTTGAGCTAAGGGACTTAATCTCTGCTGAAGAAAGGCTGCCCCATTCACCAGAACGATGCTGAGTTTTGTTTGTCACAGTTTCGTGAACAAGGTCTGATGAAACAACTCCCAGATGCTCCAAGGTTGCATGCTTTTGGTCTTCAAAATATTGTTGCATTTCACATCTATGCTCTCCTTCAGTATAAATGCCTGAAACTTTGTTAGATTGCTTTCCAAGCATGTCTGCTACATCAGATAAAGATGATAGAATATTTTGCTTCTCTTCATCATCAGTGAGAGTCACTGATACTGACTTTTCAAGTTCTGAACTTCCAGGTAATTTATGAAAAGGTATAAATGACTCTGATGACACTGCTTGCTGGTCTGCTACACCAGTCACCTTTGACTCTGTGGTCATTGTCTGCACATCAGGTTGCATTTTTTGCTCATACTGCTCAGTAGTGATTTTGAGGTGACTTCTTAGCTGGTCTGGAGACAAATATGTTGTCTCCAACGCACAAGATTCTGGCTTGTCTTGGTCTTGTACTCGAGACATACTCTCCAAATGCACTGTCTTTAAGCTTGCTGTTTCAAGTGAACCGAGTTTAATTTTTTGCAACTGTTTTTCATTGTGTGGTGGAATTTCATGTTCACACTCTGATTGTTTGGCCTGGGTAATAAGTGGCTGCATACTTTCATTTTCTTGTTTGGCAAGGGACCATGTGGGAACCAAGTATTCAGAGACTGGTTTTGAATAAGGTGGAACTTCTTGCTGACATGTTTCATCAGCTGAATAAAATGGAACTGAAGGTTCAGACTGCAGTTTTGAAGGTACAGTCAAGTAATCCTGACTTTCTAGAGTTTCTCTTTTATCTGTAGAATATGATAAATTTACTTGTTCAGATTCTAATTGTGTAGCTGTGTGAAAGTAATGTGGAGTCTCTTCTCTCTCAGCTTCAGGTAAAATTTCACATTCAACCTCTGACTTTGCAGCTACAGGTAAACGTAGATGTTCTGTATTCTCTGCTTCTTTTCTTGCAAAAAAGGCCCCTGGCTCAGGCAGGGCAGTTTCTGAGTGTTCTGTTTTATAGTGGGAGTAAGATGTATCTAAATGTTTGGGGGGTGAGCCTCCAGTTACAGCTGAAGACTTTGGACTTCCTTCAGAGCTTGTTTCAGAGACAATGTGTGGATCACCCAATGGTACAGATATTGTTTGTTCAGTAAGAGATGAATATGGTAGAATTTTGTGGCTGTCTGCTTCCTCAGTGGAAAAGGATAAATTTTGTTGTTCAGTTTCCAGCTGAGCACTCTGAGAGGAAGGAGCACCAGTGTCTTGCTTCTGTGAATGCCCTGCTCTCAGTGGGGCCATTTTGCTCTTTTCTGCTTTGTCACTAAGACTTAATAAATCTGATTGTTTGAAGGTTGGTTGTGCAGTTCCCTGCTCCTCGGTCCTGATAAAGGTATGTGCCACAGAAGGTGTTTCTGGCTGCTCTGTTTCAACATCAGAGGTTTGCAAACTAACACGTGGCTGTTCTGGTTGGACTCTGTCCCTCCAGTTTGTTTCACCAGTAAAATACGGTATCTCTGGATGCTCCAGCTGGGCAGTCTGCCGTTGCTCTGCCTTGCCATAGGAATATGATAAATCTAGTGGCTTTATTACACGATTCTCTGCTTTGCCAAGAGAGTATGACAAATCTGGATGTTTTGAATGTAGTTGTTCTGGTTCCAACTGCTCTGATTTTTCTGTGGAATACAAAACACCAGAAGGCGTGAACTCTGCTTGTGCAGTGTCCTGGTTTTTTGTTTTGCCAGAGGAATAGCAGTCTGGGAACTCTCCTTCCACTGGGGATGCATTTGGTTGCTCTTCCAAGCCATGAGGACTTGAAAACACTGGTTGTTCCAATTTTAATTGTACTATTTCCTCTGGGTGTAATGTATAGCTTCCCCTCTCCTGTTTTGCCCCTAGCTGTGAACTTTGCTTTTCTTCACTAACAGAAGAGGACAAATCTGTGTGCATTACTTCGTCCATGACATTTGCATGTTCAGACTCTGGTAGAGCAGCCCATGATGGCTTTGTTTTGACAAATGAATGCAACAAACTCTGTTCTTTCAGCTCTGGCTGTGTTGTTTTATGAGGTTCTGCTGTGCCAACAGAGAAAGACAAATTTGCATATTCTGATATTGCTTGGGAATTTTGCAGTCCTTCTGTTTTCTCCATAGAGCACTGCAGCTCAGGGTGTTCTGCCCGCATTCCTGCATCTTCCCACTCCTCTGCTTTGCTGAGAGATGATGAAAATTCATCTGTCTTTTCTTGCTCTGGTTGAATCTTTTCTTGCTGTACTGTGCCAGTGGAATGAAATAAATCCGGGCACTCCAAATCATCATCAGCAATTTGAGTTTGCTGTGTTTCACCAATTGAACATGATAAATCCATTATTTCTGCCTCTGGCTGTATGATTTCATGGTGTTCTAATCTGCCAGCAGATAAATCTGAATGGTATGATTTTGCATTTAAAGTTTCTTGTTCTGCCTCACTGAGAGAATGACATAATTCTAAATGTCCCAGTTCTGTTTGTGCTTTCTTGCCTTGCACCTCCTTTTTCAAAGAATGCAAGAAGCCTGGCTTCTCCTCTCCAGCAGTTTGTCCTTGCTCTGTTGTGCCAGGCCAAGATGACAGATCTGATTTTTCTAACACTGGTTGTGTGGTTCCTTGTGGCTTTGCTTTATCAATGGAATGCAGTGAATCAGGATGCTTTGGCTCTGCCTTTAACATTTCTCTTTGCTCCATTTTTCCACCCTGGGATGGTGCATCTGGAGCTCTCCATTTCTCCTCTGAAGCTTGTGGATGCTCTGTTGTGCTGACAGACTGTTCCTCTTCAGAGCATTCCACAGCTGTGTGCTCCAACCCTCGCTGCCCCACTTCCCTGGCCAGGGGTGCCACGCTTGCATGGCCTGGCTCCAGCTGTGCAGCTGGGAGTTTCTCTATTTTGTCATGACCATACAATGCATCTGGCTCTTCCAACCCCAGCTGGATTTTTTCCTGCATTTTGTTGAGGGAACGTGCTAGACCAGCGGGTTCAGGTTTCAGCTGTGATGTTTGCAGCCCTCCTACTTTGAAGACAGAGTAAGGCAAATCAGAATGTCCCTGCCCTGGTTCTGCCATTTCTGTCTTCTCTGCTGTATCCACAGAACGTGATGAATGTGAAATTTCCACTTCTGGCTGAACTATTTTTTGTTCCATTTGTCCAAAGGGGTAAGTTTGCTCTGTTTCTTGTACTCTCCATTGTACCTCTGTGCTGTCCAGAGGAGATAGCACATCAGTATGCTCTGCCTCTGGTGGTGTCATTTCATCATCTGGCCCATCAATGGAAAATGATACATTTGGCTGTTCCAAGCCCTCCTGGGCATGTTCTAAAGTGTCCCTTTTATCAGGAGAATGCATTAACTTTGCTTGCTCTAACTCCTGCTTTGTGGCTTTCTGCTGTTTATCTCTGCCAAGAGAAAGCTTTCTGTGTTTTTGATCCAATGGTGCTACTTCTTCCTGGCTTGTTTCACCAGTGGAATGTGACAAATCAGGATGCTTCATTTCCCATGGTGCAATTTCTGGATGTTTTGACTTTATTTGTACAGCTGCTGGAGAAGATCTTTTTCTAGCTACTTTAGGCAATTCTTGAAGTTTAGACTCAAATTTTTGAGTTGATTGCTTTTTGCCTTTACCAAAGGAGAATGATGAATCTGAATATTTTGAATCCAATTGTGAGCATGACTGATTTGGGTATTGAGATTCTACTTCCATTCTTTCATCTTGTGCTGTTTCACCCAAGCTTCCTTGTGAATCCAAATGTTCTGATCTTTGTTGAGTTTCTCCCATGGAGTATGAGACTTCTGAATGTCCTGACTCCTGCTCCACAATATCACCTTGTTTTGATTCACCACTGTCACATGAAATATCTGGATGTTCCACCGTTACTGGTTCAGTTTCTCGTTGCTTCAAATGGAATGGTAAGGTTGGGGTTTTCAACAATTTTTCTTGCTCATGAGAGGAATATGGCAAATCTGAATATTCTGAAGTAATTTCTATTTCCAGTGGAGCTTCTTTTTCACTGGAAGAAGGCAAAAATGTTTGCTCCAACTCTGGATGTACTATTTCTTGTTGCTGTGATTTGTGTTGTATAATTTCCTTGTCTGGTTCTGTACTTACATAAGCTGTTTTTTCTGGATATGCTGGCTCTGTTTGCATTTCTTCTTGCATTTGTTTACTGAACGAATATGGCAAAGATGGATGCACTAACCCTGGTCGAGCTATTTCTTGCTGTGCCAAATTAGTTTGGTCTGTGACCTCGTCTTTACCCAGGCTGTCTGAAATAATGGAATACTCTGTTTCCATTTGCACAGCTTCTTGGTCTGCTTCCGGCTGTTTCACCTCTCTTTGTACTGGATTTTGTTCCCTTCCACCAAAGGACCATGAAACATCTGGCTGGGGCACTTTCAGTGGTGGTGTTTCCTGTTGCTGAATACCAGCAGTGGAACAGGAAGGAAAAGACTGCTCCTGCTCCCACTCCCTTTGTGTCATTTCCCAGGGCTTTTCTCTGTCAGTCAATTCTGACCGCAAAGTTCCTGACTCCACTCCTTTTTGCATCACTTCTCCAGTGATAAATGAGGAATCCTTATTTTCTGAAACTACTTGTACATTTTTATGTTGCTCTGCTTCACTAATGAAACATAATGGCTCTGGACCTTCTAAGTTTCTCTGTACATCTTCTTGTACCATTTTCCCCTGGAAATACAGTGAATCAGTTTGTTCCAGCTTTGGTAGCAATTTTTGATGTTCTGTTTTGCCAGTGGAAGATGTTGTCTCTGGCTGTTTGGCCTTCAGATGTAAAGTTTTATGTTCCTGTTCTTTTCTGATAGAATGTGGCCAAACTGGATGCTCTGACTCCAGCTGAGTAATTTCTCCTTGCATTGCTATGGCAGAGGAATCCAGCTTACCTCCAGACTGCAAATCCTGCTGTACAGGCTGTGGCTGCTTTCCTTTGTCAGTTTCTGACAGTTCTTGCTCCTTTGTTTTATTTATGGGATATGGTAAATCTGAAAATGCTGTTTCCACGTGCCCAGTTTGTTGTATCTCAGCCCTTCCTGTGGAATCAAATATATCTGGATGTACCAGCTGGAATTCTGTAGTATTTTCTTTCTCTTCTTCCTCGTTCAAATGTGATAAATCTGAGTGTACCAGTGCAAGTTCTTCTTCTTGTTGTCGTTTTTCCTTTTCAGGGGAATAAGACTGTTCCAGTTCAAAATGCGTGAATGCTTGGTTTTCTGTTTCTTCCCTGGAAAGCAAAACCTGATGCTCCTTTTCCAGCTGTGCACTTTGCATTTCCTTGACTACTTCCTTGGTTAAAGAAGAATCTGGATGACCGATCTCCAGCTGTGCACTCTCTGGTTCCACCATTTCTTCCTTGGAATATGATAGATCTGAGTGCTCTGTCTCCATCTGTGCGCTGTCTGATTCTTCCATTTCTTCCCTGGAGAAAGAGAAGTCTGGATGCTCCATTTCCAGCTGTGCACTCTCTGGTTCTTTTGTTTCTTCCTTGGAAGAAAGTTCTGGTTGTTCTGTCCCCATTTGTGATCTCCCTGATTTTTCTGTTTCTTTTGTGGAAAAAAGCAGTTCTGGATAGTCTGTATCTGGTATTGCACTCTCTGATCCCTCTGCTTCTTCCTTGGAATACGGGAAATCTGGAAGTTCTGTCTCTAGCTGTGCACTTCCTGGTTCCTCTATTTCTTCCCTGGAGAAAGAGAAGTCTGGATGCTCCATTTCCAGCTGTGCACTCTCTGGTTCTTTTGTTTCTTCCTTGGAAGAAAATTCTGGTTGCTCCACTTGTGATCTCCCTGATTTTTCTGTTTCTTTTGTGGAAAAAAGCAGTTCTGGATAGTCTGCATCCGGTATTGCACTCTCTGATCCCTCTGCTTCTTCCTTGGAATATGAGAAATCTGGAAGTTCTGTCTCTAGCTGTGCACTTCCTGGTTCCTCTATTTCTTCCCTGGAGAAAGAGAAGTCTGGATGCTCCATTTCCAGCTGTGCACTCTCTGGTTCTTTTGTTTCTTCCTTGGAAGAAAGTTCTGGTTGTTCTGTCTCCATTTGTGATCTCTCTGATTTCTCTGTTTCTTTTGTGGAAAAAAGCAGTTCTTGATAGTCTGTATCTGGTATTGCACTCTCTGATCCCTCTGCTTCTTCCTTGGAATATGAGAAATCTGGAAGTTCTGTCTCTAGCTGTGCACTTCCTGGTTCCTCTATTTCTTCCCTGGAGAAAGAGAAGTCTGGATGCTCCATTTCCAGCTGTGCACTCTCTGGTTCTTTTGTTTCTTCCTTGGAAGAAAATTCTGGTTGTTCTGTCTCCATTTGTGATCTCTCTGTTTTCTCTGTTTCTTTTGTGGAAAAAAGCAGTTCTTGATAGTCTGTATCTGGTATTGCACTCTCTGATCCCTCTGCTTCTTCCTTGGAATATGAGAAATCTGGAAGTTCTGTCTCTAGCTGTGCACTTCCTGGTTCCTCTATTTCTTCCCTGGAGAAAGAGAAGTCTGGATGCTCCATCTCCATCTGTTCACCCTTAAATTCCTCTGTTTCTTCCTTGGGAGAAGAGAAGTCCAGATGCTCTGTCTCCATCTGTGTTTTCTCTGATTCTCCAGTTTCTTCAGAATATGAAAGATCTGGATGTTCCATCTCCATTTGTCCACCTTCTTCTTGTTTGTTTTCTTCAATGGGTAAATCAGAATGATCAAAATCTACTGCTTTATTTATAGCTGAAGTTTTCTGTGTTTCTTCTGCTTCTGTCTTAACAGGATATGAAATGCTGAAATATTTGGAATCTATATTTTCAGGAATTGGTGGCTTTAACTTAATTCCTTGCTTCTCTGTTTCCTGAAGCAAAAAGTCTTGTTCAGACTTCGTTTGGTTCTCCAAATGAACATTTTGAGTTTCTGAGGATGGGGCCTTTTGACCCTCTTCTCTTTCAGCTGAATACATTAGATCTGAAGTCACTGACTCTGACAGTGCTGCTCTGGATGATGGACACTCGGTTTCTTGCTTCTCTGTTTCATTTCCAGAATATGGTAAAAGCACATGTTCAGACTCAGACTGTGCAGCTTCTGATGACTGAGAAATAATACCTTCTTGAATTATTTCAGTTGAAGCAGAATATTTGGATTTAGCTGAGGGAACATCAGGTAAGTAAGACTTCTCTGTTTCCTTCTCAGAATGTTTTGACATAGATTCTGTAGGCAAAATATGGTGGGAACTTGGTCTATCTAATTCACTAACAAAATCTGCTGAAACAGACTGTGGTGCAGAATTGGGCTGAACTTCCTGCTTCTTAATTTCATCCAGATGATCTGATGATGTCAGCAGGGATTGGTCTGGCTTCTTATCTGCAATTTCAGCTGAGGGAAGCAGCACTTGTTTCTTGTCAGACTTGAGTGATGTGGAAGTTTTTGACTCTGTTATTGATGGTCTGGCCACGGCTGAATGACTTTGCTGCTTCCTGTCTTCTTCATTCTTCAGTGAATGTCCTGAAACCTGATTTGGAGTCTCCAAAAGAGGTTGTCTCTCTTTTCTTTTTTCACTTTCAAGAGTTGATTCTTTCATTTTATAAGGTTCAATATTTGCAGAGGAAACATCATTTTTCTTAGTAAGCTGTTTTTCAAGAGGTGGTTTTGGTGAAGAAAAGCTTTGATTTGCTTGTTCTATGAGTTGTTGTCTTTGCTTCCTTCTTCTCTCTGAAGGTGTTTCAAGAATTTTACTTCTTGCTCCCTGAAAATGCTTTGGACGTGTTGTGTCTGAAAGTGAACCGAACTTTTGCAATCTTTCTTTTACTGATGTTTCAAGGAACGTTTCAGAATCTGCTGAACTACTTCTCCGGATTCTGTTTTTCTCCGATGTTTCAGGGGCTGGCCCAGTCCCTCCAAAAATTGAGTTGAACAGCTGGATTCTAGCTTGTACCGGTCCTCCAAGAATTGGACCGACTTTTCTCAGTCTGCTCTCCCTAAATATTGATCTTATTGGAGCACGTTTTACGGGTTCTTCTGCAATATTCTCTAGATCTTCTTTGTTGTCGAGCATTTCCTCATCTGTGTCTTGTGCTTCCACCTGCTCTACATTCAACATAGAGGCTTGTACATCTCCTAGAACAGTTCTTGGTTCTTGCCTCTGCATTCCAGAAGAGTCACGTTTTTTATTGCACTGGCCCCCCTTGGGTCTTGTAGCCACTGGCGCCTTATTTGAAGATTTGCGTGTCCTTTTCCGAACGATCTTGCCTTCATCCATAATAAAGATAACTTTTCCTGGAGGAGAACCTACTGGTGAACTTTCCATACTGTAAAGATCAGAAGCTGTACTAGTTTCTGACGTCCAGGGAGTAGAACATCTGCTCGAGCTGGTTTCCCAGGTTATCCCACTGTCTTCACTTTGGCATGTTACCATAGAAAAGGAAGGGTTAGTCATGATGTACTGCAGCTTGGGTTTCACATCTTCATTTTGGATAAGATCTTTAAAACTACAAACAAAAGAAGAAATAACAAAAGAAAGCTGTAAAGACACACAACAAATTAAATTATTGCAGGAAAAAGCTGAATTTCTTCATTAAAACAAAAATGGCTTTCAAAGTTGTTGAAATGCTGCATAAGCATAAATTTTGAAGTACAAGCATAAGAAAAGTCATATTTCATCTCACAACCATATTTTAGATGAATTTGTGTAAAACTGCATGTTGCAAGGTTAGTTCAATGAAGGGGAGGTGTTTAAATGATCTTGACAATGCAGGAAGAACAGTCTTTGATCTGACCTTGTTTTGCCAGTGTGAGATTGAGCTGATTCTGGGGCTACTCTCCAGCATGTGTTTATCTCACAGTATAAATTAAACCTTTCATTAAACACTTCAAAGATGCTGTCAGTGTTTTAATAGCACCCACTCTTGCTTTGCGCAAGTGTGAATGATTATACAATGCTCAAAGCAGTAGAGAGTCTATCCACTAGTTTGTTACTGTCTTCATATATATTTTATCCTCTAAGCACTTAAATACTTAACAAATTTAGAATACATTCAACAATTAAAATATACTGACACCTCCCCAAATGAAACTGCAATGTTTCATAAAGCTAGTTTTAAACCTTATGATCTGTAATCAATACACTATCATATGCTGCAACCAAATCTCTCAGCTAAAATAGTTAAAAGGCTGGACAAAGGCTTTTCTGAGAACCTTTAGAAAATAAAACTTCAAGTTCTTCAAATCAAGAATATAAAGATTAGCAAAAGCAATTAAAAGACACAATGTGTGGAGGGTTTAGTATTTTTAGGGTCGCAGTATTTGCTAAAAAAAAAAAGAGCACAGAAAAGGTAATCAAAGCTCAACCTCAGTATTTCCTGAGTAGACAGTAGTTCATTTATAGAAATCACATTTGTAGCTGGTGGAAAGAAAGGAAAGAGAGTATCTTCTGGAGAAGATGTAGCCTTCAGTAGAGCAGAAGCAATGAAGTCTCTGTCACTCCTATGGAAGAATGCACATCTACGGCCACACAACATCCTGCTTCCACTGAACAGAGGGAAGGGTCACTTTTCCACTGATTAGGATAAAGAGCTTCAGCTAAAGTGAAGAAGCCTAGCTACTGATCAGGGATCAGAAAAGCAGAGCCCATCTGACTGACTGTCAGAGGCTGTGGCTCCACACCACACAGGTGCCAGAGATACCTGCAGGCTGCAGAGGCAGGGGATGTCCCTGAGAAGCAGGTGGCACGACACCAGACAATGCTGAGCACCAGTCAGAAGGCAGAGGTCTTTGAAGGAGAAGAAATCCTGTGGGAAGGTATACCTGCATCATTAAGCAAACTCTCTGGACTGTTTTTTGTAGAGGATGCTCAGTGAAAATGCTCAGTACCTAATGGAAACAGAAATGTAATCCTCCTACTGGCAGTGCTACCCTTGCCTTTCCATGAATTTATTTTCCAGAGCCCAGAACAAGAAGGGCTGCGCTTGGCTGGTCCATGCTCAGGTCTGTGCAGACCGAGGCACAGATCACGATATCCCAAGTGCTAACTGAAGGCTGAAGTCACCCTGTGGGACAACAGCCCGACAGCCTGTGGTGAGACAACACAGTATCAAACTCCAGTGATGAGGCTTAAACCCAGTTGTGGTGGTGGGACTGGCCTGGAGATGGTGACCGGCAGGACACCTTGAAGGCCTACAATTCAAAGCATATCTGAGAGTGCAATACTAAACAATTGCATGTTAGCCAATCCCCTCCTGGCCCCCAACAAACTCAGCCCTCAAACAGATTTAAGCCCCAGCATGTACAGCTGCCTCGGTATAGTACTCTCTAGAAAGGCTAGCTCCATAGGTGAAAACTTATATGTTGGGGAAAGAGGTACAGCAGAACATATCTACACCAATTTTTCTCTTCGTTTTCCCTTTGCCAGTTCCATGGCTTGGCATTGACATGGACATAAAATAAAATTTAAAAAAATTAAATAAAATTAAATTTTAAAAAAGAAAAATCAATAGCAATAGTACTAAGGAAGCTTTCAGTTATTTGAGTCCACAATAACAGATGAACATTTTTCTTTTCTTCTAAATCGTTCTTATATTTTTCTGCACTACTTGGTGCTATTAAATAAACCTTCATACAGAACAGAGCAGCACTCCTATTGAGCTGATATTAATGAATAAGAACGGGTTGCCCTAGCCCCACCTATGCAAAAAGCTTGAATTATATGCCATTATCTCATTTTTATGGTCACAAACTTGTCACAGTTCATATTCCTCTACAGTGTGAGGAGACAGTGCTTTATACTTTTAAGACCAGAATGAGAGACATGGAACTCAAACATTTACTTCCAATGCACTTCCAAATGCTGCCCTTTTTTGAACTGTTTACAAACTGCAAGTAGTAGCTGAAAGATCCCTCTCTAGTCAGAGGAAGTGTCTGCCACTGGAAAAAGATGTTTGCAATGTTTTGGCTCATAAATGTAGATATGAAGCCACCGACCTCCAGGGCAAAAGCCAGTGCTTTTTTCCATGTAGACATTTCACATCCATTCCTCTTGGCACTTATATTATCAGCATGTTATTTCACTAGGACATTGAATTAAACCTTTTCTTAATCTTGGAGACACTGACAATCAGTTTTGTGCCTCCTGCCATAACAGTTCAAACCCAGATTTCTTTTCCTGCCTCCTCCTGCTTCTCACAGCCCTCTGCTTCTCACTATGACTTCTGTGTCCACTAGGATTTCAGGTTTCTAGTCAAGCCTGGCAGGCTGGAGAGATGTTCCTTTATGTATCATATGAGGGAAGTGTTTTCACCTCCCCAGCTGCTGGAGTGGTTGTGTTCACACAGTGAGTGAGGTCTATCCACCTCTGCATACTACTACTATGAGAGATACAGATAGTCAGCCTATCAATTTCCCAGAATTTTCCCCAACCTCTCTTTATCGTCTTCATATCAGATCTTGCCACAGCTGGTATCATAAAAATGTGTAGCTGTTTGCTGCATAATTCGTCACAAGCTGAAAACAATACAGATAAAATGACCAAGATATTAACATATGTCTGTAGTCTGCACTGACAAGATCTCATTTTCTGAAAACTCTTACTTCAGGCACAGTGCAGGAGTGGTGGAAATTGGTATTTGCCAGCTTGTCTTACCAGTTGAAGGAAACACTTTTCTGTGCTTGTGTTTTTATTCTGTACATATCTGTATTTTCTGCCTTTACCACGGTGCCCCTTTCCCTCTACAGCAATCAGTATGCTCAGCAAAGTCTCTGCCTATTGTTCTGCATTTCCCAAAGCTACAGCTCATCCATCTTCTTCAGGCTAAGAGAATTGGGAGCTACAGAAAGACACTATTTCAAACCCAGCCTTCCACCTGATAAGATACTGTTGACTTCTTTCAGTTAACGACACCTCTTCTGGTAACAGAGTGACTTGCGCATCTGTCAAAATTCAAAGGAACTGTTATCTAAAAATACTAAGACATCTGCTTGCCCAGATAAACCCAAAGCTGAGTTTTACATTGAGTAGCTGGGAGCCAGGACCTGGGCTTGTCTCACACATTTTGTTACATCTCTTCTGAAGGGACACAACCTACAGTAGTACTACTCTGTTTTCCAGACACCAAGTCATGGCATATCCTAGTGGCATTGCAATTTACACGATCAGATGCTGCTTGAGAAACCACATCACCTCCATTCCCAGAGGTCTGCCATGCTCCTGAATTCTGGATTCTCCGCCATGTTGTAGAGGGACCACAGGTACCAAACACTTCAGTCTGGGTGGGACACTTCCTTTACACAGTTACATAATCACTCTGTTGAGAGCCAATGGGGAACTTCGTGAAGTCTGAGAGCTCTACTGCATCACAGCCAGGACTCAGTTTTACCCAAAAGGCTGAAGAGAAACAAAACATGGAGTGCCTAGCTGCAGGAGCAAGTGGGGGCTGGCTGCACCCCTCCCCTCTGCAATGCCCCCACCTCAGCATTCTGCCCCATTCAGCTGCTCTCAGGTACATTTTGCTCAAGCTTCTGCCCTGACATACTTGAAATGGCCTGCACAGTTCTGCTTCCTACCTCTCTCACCTTCCCTGCTCATGTTGCAGGTGGCAGCAAAACAGCTCTGCCAGCCTCTTCCACCCTGGCCTAAGTCAGGGACAGCATCTATTAGAGGTATCTAAAAATCACACTCACTTTCCCCAGGTCTTTCTCCGCTTGTGTAGGGTATGCTAACTTTTCAGAGGACAAATCCACAGTTCTCCCCACCCCTTCCTTCTCACTATCCATTTGCTATCATTCCAGTCTTTTGCTCTCCTAGATGCTGCAGCATCCCCTACATGGCAGGAAGATGGTTTCTCCACTGTGCTTCCCTCTATATCCATTTTCATCAATCATTATAAGAGACTTGCCTCTAAAGCTTACACCTCTGATCTTGTGGAAGGACTGCTTCATAAAACAACCAACCAAACTCGACCACTTCCAGAACTCAAGGACTTTCTCTCCATTTTTCTCCCCATCTACTATAGGCAAACACTAAATGAGCAGATAAAATGAACCCTTACCTATTCCAGCAAACAAGGTGTCTGGAAACTTAAATTGCTGCAGAGCCATTTTTATGTAAACCCTGCACACAGACACATCCAGAGCCCTTCCCATTGTAGAAGGAAATCAGCTGAGAATGGTTTGAAAGACAGAACTGTGTCAGAACAGCTCACCCATCACACATTTGTTAGAGACACAGATATTGCAGTGGGTATGTAAACCAGTTAAACAGTAAACAATTTTACTTTAGTTAGACTTAATTTTCACCATTACCTATACAAAAATTAAAACCTGTTAACTTCATATTCATGCTTGCCTTAACAAACACGGTATTCAAAATATTTTCCCTGTTTAGGTGATTAATTGGATACATGGAGTTATAGTTGGAGCTACAGATAGTAAAATGTCCAAAGGCAAGAAAATATTGTATGGATCCTATACAGATCAGCGGGATTTTTGTGCTGACAAGGTTATGAAACCGTTTTCCCACCTTTTTAATAGGTTCTGATGCTGCATGTTTGTCTCATTACTTATATAAAAGACTGCTACAAAACCAAATTATTTAAACTTTTTATTAATAAGGGTAATAAAGACATGAAACCCAGACTCTTCTGCCTTTCACATGCATGCCTTGTAATTTTGGGACAAGTCAAAATTTCTGCTGCAGCTTTTGGGATTTTATTTGTTGCAACTGCTGCACAGTGTGGAAGTGGTTTGGTCAGAGTTCAGGGGCTGGTGTCTCAGAGGACCACCAGGGCTCTTCTGCTTGTTTCAGAGGCACTTACTGACCTTGGGGCAGTCAGTCATCTTGCTGCATGACTCTCATATAAAATAGGTATGAGGCTATTTAACCTGCTTGAGAAACAGAAATAGGAGCCAATGGGGACTTTCCTGCTGACTCGCACAACCAGGTGCTGTTCAACTGCATTCAAAGGAGGAAAGCAGAAGCAACAGAGAAAACCTGGGGTTGTTAAAAATAAATTGATGGCAGCAGGGTCCAGGACAAGCTGCCTTCAGCCAAGTTTGCATATTAGTTATATCTCCTCTAAGCTATGTTTTCAGAGCAAATGCACTCAAAAAAATCTGTTCTGCAATGGGGGCTTGAAAACCTGTTTGTCAATGAATAATTAGCTCACAGCTTGAGTAAGTATGTCCCAGGGGCTCAACCTGTCTGTTCACAACTTGTCAGGAGCTCTGCCCAGGCATTGACCACATGAGGAGGCCCGAAGCTCAACAACCCTGCTGACATTTGCGACATCTAAGCAATTAAAGAGTCAGTTCTATTTAACTTTTCTAAGCTATTGCTGAGCGCTTAAGGCAGTCGCCACATTTGTGCTGAACCCAAAATTTTGCATCTCCTTTAACTTAATTAAACTAACCAATTGATTTATGCTCTGTTACCACTTAGCATAGCTGTTAAAAACCTCTCTGGTAGACTCTTGATCTGTTTATTAGTAAGACAGTTAAGGACAGAGAAAAACTCTGCTGTTTTTTATATAACTGTGAGGTAAAGGGAATGTTTGCTGTGATTTGAGTAAGTGCTGAGATGCAATGCCCAAGTTTGCATTGCAGAGGTTGCCAGCTAGCAGCAAGACCCAGCTGTCTGGAGCTGCTAACAGGCACCATGGAAAAGTCATCCTCTCAGCACAAGTAGTAAATAACTCTTAGGCTACAAAGATTTCACTCCCTTTTTAGCAATTCCTACTTGTGTTTTACAATTTCAGTTTTATTATTAGCCATTTAACTGCACAGTCTATTAAAAATTATCTATCTAAATAATGTTTTAGCTGTCTGCAGCGAGCAGCTCCACTCCATGGACTTCAGCTGGTTTTCTTGCAGGGATACATCCATGCACAGTGTTTCATTGGCATGCAATCTCTCTGCTAGTATAGGACTGAAAAGCCAACTCCTCCCTTGGGAATAAAGGAGCATTACACATCAGGGTGTCCCCCCACTGTGGAAAACCAACTCTTCATTTCCCGTGCAGGAAGGTTTTCCTACAGTTTAGGATACGTTTCTCCATTTGGTTTTTGTTCTTGCAGCACTTTGGGTGGGTTAGGCTGCAGAAAGCCCCCACTGTCATCCTTTTTCTCCAGTGACTATCAGCAATGTCAGAAAGCACTTTGAACTGTGATATACAGAGTGATGGTGAATGCAGATGGCTTCACAGCACGGAGGTATTAGGCACTGCATGACACATCTCTTAAAAGGTATATTTCTGGAAAAATCTTAAGCTAACAAAATTAACATCTTAGGTTCTTCCTACAGTATCCACTTACAACTGATAAGGTCTACTCAAGACAAGGAAGAACTCTTGACACTTGGTATGTGCTGGGGAACTCTCAGGCCTTGTGGTTTCTTTATGAAACTAACAGCACTGGCACAGCCAGAGTCTGTCTGCATGGATCAGGTTGCAGATGCCTCCACATCCTGCACAGGACCATTGGGCAGGGCACTGGGCCACAGCCTTGCTTGTTACATTCCTAATGGTAAGAGAGCAATAGCAGGATAACCAACTGTTTCTGTGGAAGGGTTATTAAGAAAAAAAATACTAAAAAAAGAGAAAAATATTAAAGATCAAAGGGATAGAGTATTTCCCATTCTACCACAAAAATCAGCCATACAAATCATGACCAGCAATAGCAGGCATGTATAACAAGTTTTTCCTTTTTAAGAAAAGAAGAAACTGAAGAGGAAGGGACAAGTGCAAAGGAATAAAGGGCCGTAAAAAGGAACCAATTTTAATGCACCATTATAATCTTTGAGCATTTTCTCCCTGACAAGCAAATCTACAGAGTATTTAAGATCCATGTGTGACAAAGAGTCAGCCAGAGAGGGAGGAGTGGAAGGAGATGCCACTTGAGCTGGCACATCAGAGGATCTTTAAATAGAAAAGCTTTCAGGGAACTCAGGGTAGGCGCTTACCACACAAAACTTAATTACAGCCATACTCATCTGAAAAAAGTATTACAGCCCTCTACTCCCCCATTTTTTTATCTGCAGCAATTGGGCAAGGGAAGGGGGAAAAGCCAGTAAACCAGCATGGGAGTCTAATCCTGGCATCTCCTGGGGAATGATGCTTTGGGACAGAGCTGCCAGTTCCCTCTGGAGCTATGAGTCCATGGGGAGACATACCTGTTAGTCAGCTCCTCTGCTTCCTCTGGGTCCACGGCCTCCTCTTCCTCTTCTTCTTCTTCCTCTTCCTCCTCCTCCTCCTCCTCCTCTTCTTCCTCTTCCTCATCCCCTATGAAGGACGAGGTCTCGGATGCCCTGTCGCACTCGGCGCCACGGGAGCCCTCCATTCCTTTCCCTGCTCAGGCCCTCGCCGGTGATGTTTACCCCCAACCCTGTCCTCCCCAGGGCTGCCTGAAGCAACTGTCATCCCCAGTAGCACTCACTTCTCCTGACTCAGGGCAGTCTTTAAATAGAAGGCAGCAAAGTTACAGCGCAGAGTCGCTGCTGTTCCTACCCTGGCTCCTAGCACCAACCCGGTGCCAGGACACGTGGCCCCGTGGCCATCTCTCCAGCTGCTCTCCCCCTTCGCCTGCCGCTGTTGCCACAGAGCCGCTTGTACAGCAGTCAGGGCAGTCAGGCAGCAGCAGGGAGGAAGGCGGCCAAGCAGACCTTCCCCCAGTCACCTCCGGCAAAGTTGAGGTGGATGGTACAGATGAAGCAGGAGACTTTATCTGTGACCCCACAAGAAAGTACATTTCACAAGTCCTGCCCCTGAGCACACTCAGAGCGCGTCAAGCTTGAGCTGGAAAGGTCAAATACAATCACTAGTGGACGAGCCTTCAACAAACACATTTCATTATTATTATCGTACTGTAAGAGGTATCAGATGCACTGTGGTATTTAACCATGCAGAAGAAATGTATTTAAACCCTCGATTTTTCAACGTGTTAAATCACAGGACCTTTAAAACCTCCTATTTGAGTGGACTTGAACCACTCAAATACCACTTTATAGCTTAAAGCAAAGACAAGCTATACTACCACGCAGAGTTTAGGTTAAGCCACATTTACCCTTTATTATTCTGCATTTTACTCAAAATGCAGTGCTTTTCACAGACAAAACAGAAATATTTCTAATCTGTACTAGTCAAAATAATGACTTCATTAAAAAAAAATTTATTAGAGGAGGAAAAGTGCTAAACCCCTGATTCTAAGTAAAGAATTTCCAAGATATCTCAAGTATAAACAACTGTATGCACAGTGTAATTCTAATGCCCCCATCTCTTTTTTTTTATTGTTCTTCAAATAAATAGCTGGTTATAAATCAATCAGCAAACTCTCACTTAAGAGTGCTGTAAGTATAGAAACACCCAGCCCTGTACTTCTGACTACAACCTACTTCTGCACGCTAAATTAAAATTCTCCTGACATTTCAAAACAGTATGTACAGGTAAAACCTTTCTGCTCTCTTGACCCGCACAGTGACATACACAATTTACAAAGTGACAATGTAATTTTTTTGAAAAGTGTATTTGAATCAGATATTAGACTAAATTAAACTCTACATTTCATCAAGAGCATAGACAGTGTACACATGTTGGGGGTTGAATTGTTCCCTTTTCTTTCTGTGGAATTTTCCCCATTGTTATGTTAAGTATTTGTGGCTACACCTTAGTAGCAATAGTTTTCTCTCGCAAGGGGGTGGGGATAGGGGGAGACCAGAAAAGGAAAGGTGGGACAGGGGCCTGGGCTCTCGCTCGCTCTCTTGCTCTCTCGCTTCGCTCATGGAGTGGAAGGAGAACAGCCCGTGCTCCGATCCGGCATCTTCCCCGCCATCCCAACACCAAGAGCCACGTTCCCTGCCACCGAACACCGCTCTGCTGCTCTCCCACTTCATCCTGCTGCCTCCGGACACTCTGCCGAGCACCACGACCGACACCGTGAGGGGGGAGTCGCTCCCCCATCCCTCTCAGCCCTGGGCGCTGCCGCCATCCCCCAGCCCCTTCAGCTGCGGGCCCTGCCCTGCCCACAGCACCGGGAACTGAGCGCAGGGAGAGAGGCCTTGGCCAAAGGGACTGGGACTGAGCTACACTGCTCTGGTTTGTTGTCAATTTTTATAGCTGTTGTTGTTTCTGCGGTTTTGCCTTGTTAGATATCAGTAAAGAACTGTTATTCCTATTCCTGAAAGCCTCTGATTTGAAACTATAATAATTAGAAGGGAAGGGGTTGCACTCTGCATCTCAGAAAAGGGGTTCTCGCCTTTCCTTAACAAAATACCTGTCTTTCAAACCGAAACAACACAGCAAAATGTAAAGAATATGAAGTACTCCTCCTTAAATTTCATGTGGAAGGCAAGAGCATTTCAAGTCTCCTAGAAATGCTTATAGATGAAACATACTCACATTGCACAAGTTTTCATTCAGTCTCCAGCACAGAAAGGCAAGTACTTTTACCCCAAACCCTTCAACTTATTTCTATCTGTACGTCTCTCAAGTGAATTTGACCAAAAGCACACATTCTTTCATGCTCTTCAGACAAGCATCATACGCAGTAAAATCAAGGAAATATTTATATCTGAATACACCAAGATTACAGAGAAAAAGGCAAAAAAAAAAAAATAAACCACAAAATACAGGACAACCCGTAGCAAGTACAGTACAGTAAATCAAGAGTGACATTCTCTGATAGATGTAAATTTAACATCACATATACTGTGAATCGAGTCCAGTAACACAAGTTCAAGTAAAGCACTAGATCCAAATAAATGTTTGGGATTCACAAATATAATATATTCACAAATGCTAACTTCAGGTTTTATACAAATCATCTTACATACTTTTCTCACCACTGGCTGTTTTTCCCAAATAACCATGTCACCCTGCAATGTGAGTCTTAAAATTGATTTATATCGATTTCTTTGTGAGGGGGTTTTTAAAAAACAACACCTTATATTGTCAACACACCTAAAGGTACTGAGAGTTCAGTTACACATTTATATTTCAGGACAAGTGAGAGCAAGAGCTAGAATAGAAACTTTAAGTTTCACAGTGTATAGCCTATACCAGTTCTGCATTACTGTCAGCAAATATGAAGTTCTTGCCAATGTTTGGTCCTACTGTGCACCTCTGAGCCTGAAGGACTAAACAGAGTTCTTAAAATCCTAGAGAAGACACCACTGGCTTCTGACACATGAGATGAGAAAAGACAAGAGAACCTAATGCCTAAAAGGGTAGTCAATAATAATAATTTTAAAAAATAAATAAATAAAAGCACTGAACTAAAGCAGTTTTGTTTCAAGGCAATAAGAAATCCCAGAGAAGACAGCATCTCACAAACACACTGAAACCTTGGTCAGTTGTGAAAAATACCAAGGAGTATTTTTACCAAAGAGCTCTCAGAAAAAACTAGTCCTGCTAGGATGTATGCCAAGGGTAAAAGCTTTTATTTTGAAGCTGAGGAAATGTGAAAACTTTACCCTAACCAGTATGAGAGTCATTGGTGAATTTTTCACTCTGGATACTTGCCCAGAGTAGATGAAAACCCAGGTCATTAAACCTCTGACAGTTTAGACTATACAGAACTGGATCCAAAGTTAAAAGTCCACCTGCTACCCACTCTCCCCAAGCCATTTATTTTGTGCTATTATATCTGAAGTTTACTGACAAAAGTTGCAGCCTGCTATTTAAGAAATATGCTATCAACGGGCTTGTTAAAAAAAAATTGGGGAAAAAACCATCTAGAATTTCTGGTTATGAACATGGCTTATGAGAAGGACATAAACTTGGGAAGAAAACACAAAAGGATTCTTTTCAAAGACACAGACCGTTGTGGTTACAGACTGTATCTTGTATTAAAAATAACACTGAATTGGTAGGACAATTTTCATAGAGTACCTCAGAGATACTACAATTTTTTAAACTAACCTTTTAAAAACAGTGACAAAGGAGTGGTTTCAAACACATTAATTTAAGCATAAGAAATGTTGACACGAGGTGATGCAATACAAACTCATGAGAAAGTTTTATGCCTTTTATAAAATTTTGTTTCTCACATTCAGCTCACTTAAATATATATTTTTACCAACTTTAAACATTTATGTCACTTCTTATTTATCCTAGGTTGAGAAAGTTTTAAATTTTCTAGACAAAGATATAGCCAACACCCCCCTTCCAGAATCAACATAGAGCTTATAGAGCATCTTTGAATCCAGTCATCATCCTGTCCTAAAATCTTGTGCTTCAATTTTACATACAGTGAATCAAAGTGAATGTTTCACTGAGACCCAAGTCTACCATCCTATAGAGAAAGGGCAGTGAGGGTGAACATATGCAAGGAGGAAGAACATTTCAGTGGACTGCTAGAGTCATATTAAAACTGAAAGACAGTTTAAATTGCAGAAGAGAAATCAATTGCAGAAAGAAGGCAAAATTCTACATAGAATAGACTGTGACAAAACGTATAGGAAGCAATCTCACATCAGACATAGTTTACAGTATTTAGAAGTTCTAAATAAACTAGAACTTAAAAGTTTGCACAAGAAGACATAATGCTTGTTATTTTACAGTTATAAGGGTTTTCACAATCTTGTTAAGAGGATGTAATAAATCAAACTTTTGCCTATTCACAGATGTACTGCAGAATAGCCATGACAGATCATGATTAATTCCAACATGGGTCTTACCTCAGGGGGCATTTCCTATTCTACTTAATCAGAGGAAATATTTTAAATATGCAGTACAAAATAACATAAATTGGAAAAATAACCCGTATCTTCCATATATAAACTTTATTTCACTGGACCCCATATAAAATATTAAACTTTAAAAAATGGAAGTACGAATTTAACATCAGTGGTAAATGCAATCTTAATAATTAATTGGTCTTCAATAACAAATATTTGAGAGAACAACTTGTGCTATAGGAGGTCTAAGGTTTGCAATTTTTTTGGAAGAGCTATAATTTTCAGTATTAATTAGATTCAATTTACAGTGGCTGAGCAATTCACAAACATTTACACAAAACCAAATGAGAAGCCCAGCTTATTTTAGCATTGATGTGAAGTGTTTTGATTTTGGTCTTTTTCTCCAAAAGAGACATCACTACTACTTCAAATATGTAAAAGGAAGCACTAAAATTTTTCCTGCCTACTCTGTGTGAATGTGAAGCATTTATGTGCATTGAATTGAGATTTTTTACTTCAACTTCTTTGTAGTACAACTGTTGCTTGAAAAGTCCAGTTTAGATTCTAACTCTTGATATTCAGAGTACTACCAATCATAATCTAGCTTCATTTTCATAAACAGTTGCTTGTTATTCCAAGTAAAAGTGAAATAAAACTGGAAAGTGCTAAGTTGAGCAGAAGTGTGCTTACTGCAATCAAGCAGGTGTAAAGCACAGACTCTCTTCATCAAGACGTTGGTAGTGCACAGCGCCTTAATGACATAGTCAGATTTGCACATGGTTTAACTTTGAGTATCTATCTTTCATGGCTAAATCTGAATTAATGGTTACACAGATCACGCTAGAAACAAGTAAGTATATCCCCATACTTTCCTTAAAATAGATGCATTCTTGTTGTTTGCTGTGAGTTTCTTCTAGAAGTCAACAATGCAAGCATTTTCAGAAAGCATATCTTTGAACGAACAGCTGTATTAACAAACACCAATAATAAAATATGCCACTTCCTTATAAACATTTCCTTAACGAAAGTTTGCAGAGAAAAACAGGTCATAAAAACCATGGGGTAAGTGCCTCCTGATTTTGACACTGTTCTTTTTTTCAGCAGGATCCATAAAAAAGGGAAAATGAAAGAAGCTAGTCATCTTTTCTGTCTGGCTGCTTTTAAAGGTAATATACAGTTCAGGTCTTTCTTGTCTTGTAATAACCGCCAGGCCTGAGGGAAAAAAACCACAAGGTTTTTAAAAAACACTATATTATTTTTGCCATTAAAACTTAAATATCATTATAAGCAATAAGCATCACACTTCCACAAAATTTTGTCCTCTTCTTGAAAAGAAAGTTTGTGGGTTGAGGTTTTTTGGTTCATTTGTTTTTGGGATTTTTTTGAGGGAAGTAAAATCCAAAAAGTACACAAAATGCAACGAACTAATGAGGAAAGTAAAGCCTTTGAAGAAGAGACTGGATTTTTGGAGACAGAGATGTTAACAATATTTAAGCATTACACTGGTACTCTAAATGCAAAATAATTGTCTCAAATGCACATATGTCAAAGTTCCTGATAAATGATACTATGCACATTTCCAGAACTTAGTTGTGTCTCTAAAATAGTTATTTCAACTTTCTTCTATGTTCTAGTGTGAGTTTCATGACATCTTTTATGCCATGAGCCTGCAAAGAACTGCAGTGACACTCCTGTGTTTATACAGAAGTTATTTACACTCCAATGTGCAATGAAAACCACAAGAAGAATAATCCTCTCAAGGACAAAACAAATTGCTGAAGCTTCTTAAAAAATAGTGCAGGATATTAAAAAGTACTTGCACTTTTAGAGCAACTGTCATTCTTACAGTATCAGGTAACAAGGACATTTTTTCAGGGCTATATCACTCTAGTATATTGCTTCCAGACAGCTAGGATCAAACATCTGCTTTTACATTTTTCAGAAAATGACAGAGGTTTGAAACAAATTTTGTTAACTGAAAACTCTGAAAAGAGAACTTCACTCTAATTTCACAGTACCACGAGAGCCCAAACCAGTTCATAAAGATGACTTTAGATTCACAAAATCAAGTATTTTATGTACGAGTATGTGAATGATTCAGTATTTTGTACACTAACATGTTTAAATAACAATGAAAAACCAATAAATAGAATTACAAAGGAAATGTTATCCTTTTCTGAGTAAAGTAGTACCATTTGCTCTATTACAAGATTCTGGAATTGCATTACTTTTTGCTGGAGAAGCCTTCAAGGTACTTAAAGACTTGAATAACTGGAGTAAACACGAAGCTCCAAGGACAGCTTAATAGGGGAGTCTTAACTAGTTGAAGCTGGAAGCTAGTTCTATGCATTAATCTCCAGTCATAACTACATAAAAAACAGAGATCTCAGAAAATTAGAATTTGAGATGCAATTCCTACACAATGGCTATGATAGGGGACAAGCATAAAAGAGTCAGTAGCAAAAATTTTCAGAAAAAGAATGTTCAACCAAGGCCTAGATATTTTTCTTGTTTCAAAGTGTCCTTTCCTCCCTTGACTGGGACGTGAAAGTTCCTGTTTGAACTACTCATGTTCTAAAACTATGAGTGTGGTCTCCCCAAAGAAAAGTACCCATCTAAATAAGTTATCAAAAATCAGAAAATCCCCATTATTTTAATGACGATATTTATTTTAAAAAGGGGTAGTAAGAAGTATAAAATATTATCTATTACCAATCAAATTCATGTAGGAATAAATAATGAATGAAAACAAAGTTGTAATTTTAAAGCTATTAATCACTGCTAGAATTTTACACACACAAAAAAATCTAAGAGAAAGGGTTTTTACTATTTTGAGTACCCACTTCAGTGTAAACCCCAAGTTAAGAGCAGACATTAATGAATACCCTTAAGAAATTATTTTTCCAGATTTTTTTTAAAACACACATTATTATTACTTATAAGACAAAGTATAAAACATCAGAAACAGGCAGGTTTAATGACTAGTATTTTTAAGATAGTATAACTATCCTGAAAAACAAAGTGACCAGAAAAATTAGATGAGATGTGATTCTTACCTGTGCAAATTCACCTTTGATCATATCAAACTTCTGCTTCTCATGTACAGCTCTAGCAGTATTTGTCCCATCAAAGGGCTCTGCAAGATTAAAAACAAACACAAAAACTGTTAAAAAAAATCTAGAGTTAGGTTGTTTCTGCTAACAAAGTAGGGTCAAGCATGTAATTACTTCCCAAAAGTGTTTTAAATAGTCAATTCCTCTTTGGTTCTCAAGCTTTCTTTCTATGTAACATTTATCAAAAAAAACCCAAACCAAAGCTAAACTAAACCAACCAATAAAACAAAACAACCCCCCAAAAGAATAAAAAGAAACAAGAGGAAACAAACAAACCAATTAAAAAAAAAAAAAAAAAAGCCCCAAGCCCTGATTTCTCTGAATGCCCTGAATGGAGAACATTGTCAGGGAGATGGCACAAAGCTGAGCAGTGCAGTTGACACCGTAGGACAGGATACCATCCAGAAGCACATAAACAAACCTGTGCGGTGGGCCCATGAGGAATTCAGGAAATTCAGTGCATGCAAGGTGCTGCACCTGGACTGGGGCAATCCCAGAAAAGAGCACAGACTGGGAGATAATCTCACTGAGAGCAGCCCTGCCCAGAAGGGCTTGGGGGTGCTGTGGCTGAGAGGCTGGACATGACCCAGCCATGGGCACTCCCAGCCCAGAGAGCCAAACGTGTGCTGGGCTGCATCCAGAGCAGTGTGGGCAGCAGGGCAGGGAGGGGATTCTGCCCCTCTGCTCTGCTGAGACCCCACCTGCAGGGCTGCATCCAGCTCTGGGCTCCCAGCACAGGAAGGACATGGACCTGCTGGAGGGAGTCCAGAGGAGACCAAGTTGATCAGAGGGATGGAGCACCTCTCCTATGAGGATAGACTGAGAGAGCTGGAATTGTTCAATCTGGAGAGAAGGCTCTGGGAGAGATCTCATAGCACCTCCCAGTAGGTAAAAGGGGCCTACAAGAGAGCTGGAGAGGGACTTTTCCTAGGAGCATGTAGTGACAGGACTAGGTGGAATGGCTTTAAACCAAAAAGAGCAAGCTTAAGACTAGATATTAGGAAGAAATCCTTTACCGTGAAGGTGGTGAGGCACTGGAAGAGGTTGCTTAGAGAAGCTGTGGATGCCCCATCCCTGGAAGTGCTCAAGGTCTCGTCAAGGTCATGGCAGGGGAGTTGGAAAGAGATGATACTTAAAGTCCCTTCCAATCGAAACCATTCTATGATTCAATGAATGCTCTAATGATGTGTAATTCATAATAAACTCAGGTTATTTCATACCTATTCTAACATTTGTTCATAAGTTAATAATTTGGGGGTTCCACTTTCTAACTGACTACAAATTTTGTTATGTTCCCCCCGCCCTTTTTTTTCCTAACTTAATTAATAGTTTGGAACTTTTTAAATGGCAAGATTAAAAAAGTACTTCTTGCTACTGATAAGGCTGCCAACATTAAAGAAATTGATACTAAAAAATTATGATGCAGGGACTATGCATTACAGTGTTCTACAAAACAGATTTTATAGTCTTTTCTTTCTTAGTAGAGAACTGCTTAAATAACATTGTATATTTCACACTGATAGAATGCATACAAATCCTCATGGAGCACAGAACCACAGAAGTATCTGTTAGATCAGGTAGATTTTTTTTTGTGTAGCTGTTTATGGATTACTTTTATTTAGATAGTGATGTATAGCAAAATAAAGCATTACACAGACACCAGAAGGGCTTGTGCCTTTATGGAGACAGGAATTTCAAATTTGGTACATGCTTCATGGCTTTAGGTTTTTATTTCTGCTTGCTATTAAAATTCACTAAGAAATGTTTTCATGCAATAAATGTTGTAATTAGCAGTTTTCTAAAAGGATTCTCTTCAAATTACCTAGTTTTCAGTGGGCACTTACAGGCAGATTTTTTTAAATTTCAGAATGCATCATACGTGTAGTTTGGAACAAAAACTGGCAACCAAATAAAACATGCACAGTCCTCTAATGTCAGTCCCATTATTTGAGAGAGTGATCCAGTATAGTTAAGAACTCCATGTCCCTTACTATGTGAACAAATACAGTATTTCATTTGTGTATCATAAATGTGATGGTAACTGCTTTTTTGATGCTAGGACCTTTACACTGAACCAAGTTATATCTATATTCTACAGTAACAAGGGCTGTACAATCTTCTGAAACCATCAGTGGAAAAAAGGCGCTCCATTCGCAAAAGCTAACTCACATCTTCCCTTTAATCTTCCTGCATATTTACTGATTGTCAAAAGACCAACTGAAGAACAGCAAGATTGCATAATATTGCAATCAGCTACTCTTTACACCACTACATTTTCTAACTATTAAGACAGTAAGAGTTTATTGTAAGCTATTTTGTTCACATAGAGAGATGAGAATATTAAAAGGAAAAAGTAACACAGCTTTAACACGGATGCTTGAGGGAAAGGCTAAAGAGAATAATTTTTTCCAAATAAAAATACAAAATACCACACAACTTAAGAATTGCTGCTGACCAAGCTCTGAGGAATTGTTTTATTAATTATTTTTAGCATGTGGATCTGAAAGACTTGAAACTACAAATACGAATCACGTACAGCTTAAATGGCTTCTGATTTGACTTCCCTAAATGATTATCAATGTAATTACCTCATAAGAAACTACCACATTTCTAGTTTTTCCTTTTTGAACAGGAGGGTATTTGATATTACTCCATACAGGCAAGATTTAAACTGAAACTGGAAGAGTTGCTAACCTTTTAGAGCTTCTGACAAGGATTGTTTAAAATATTATCTAAAAGCAGGGTTCTCTGTATCTCTCTATCGCCATCATGGTAAAAGCCATATTTTAAAGTGTCTGGAAAGAGCATCTCTACTATATTTTTTTCTCTAACAGCTGAAATGCATGCAAGAATCAGCTCTAAGTCCCATAACATTTAAAACAGAACACAGTTTTTCTTGAGCTAATCTAAGTACTGTACTACATGCAGAACTGTGGAAACTTGCAGGCACAGACTTGTGTAACCTATATATAAATATATTTCAGATATTTAAAAAATATGCAATAGTACCAAATACTGGAATTATTCTGCAAATGGGAAAATTTGACAAAGATTAGGAAAACAGAATAACAGAAATATATGCCAATGCATTTTTAGCTAACTTTTGAAATCTTCTCAAGTAGACAGAAATTTATCTACACACTTTGTTAACCTAGTCCAGCTTAACAGCTGTTATAAACATGAAGTCTACTTTGGGTAAAAGTATATTTTATTTTTCCCTCCCAAATTAGAAGTAAAAACTTGGTATGTGAGGCTAAACCCACTAAGTCTTGAACCCAGGAAGGAATCACATATGTCACCTATTGCTAATTTTGCCTTTTTTAATAGTTCAAACAATTGGAAAAGTTGTAAGTAATCAAGACCATTAAATGCAGTATCTAGAGTGACTGTTTTGTATGTTGATGTTTATTCTATTTTCCAGCCTGGCAGAAAGATAACCTAATTATTCAACCATTTGTAATGTCATAAAATACTTGAGAGCTTGAAACACACAGCTCCCTGCAATACAATGGATCAGCATCACGTGACAGCAGCAAACAGCCCAGCATTCCCACCTCTCACATTCAGAGCAGAGCCTTGGCAATGCCTCACTGCACTATCCTGAATCATTTCAGCTGTGCAGATACTCTAATTCTCACATTTCTCAACTCTAGGACTACAGAGTCCAGTGCAATCATATTTCAATGCGTTGCTCTTCTCCTATAACTTGATTTTTCCCCAAAGGGTCAAATAAAGAACACTAATCCCATCGTGTGGCTTTACACTGACATTCATATGATTATGGCCACGTTGGTGAGCTCTGGACCACAGAATAGCCATGCTCACCAGCAGGTGAAGTTGACTGAAGGTGATTCTCTGCACAGAGCATTATAAATGCAGGAAAGTGCACCTCATCAATCTTGAAGAATGTCTGTTCAGCCACAGGACTTCTGCCTTATTCTCCTCCTCCGCCAGCAAAATCTTCTCAGTGTAACAACTTCCCCCATACTGTTTGTCTCCTATTCAAATTATATTCCTATTTCATCCTGAGACTTCAACTCTTTATATCCTTATCTTAAAATAGCCTCCATTAATTTGAAACCAGGACCCAGGCCACCTCTGCCTTTGTGACAACTGTTTCCAGTTACACAGCAACTCTCAGTCCCTTCCTTACTTCTCATTCTTCTAACATCTTGATCCTTCTCCTGGTTTATTATCTTCTCTTTCCTTAGTGCAAGCTTCATCTCCTACGTATGCCTACCTGCTCATCTTCTCCATATACATTCCCCATGGTAGCTGAAAGGTGTCACAAGCACATGAATCAGATTGTCTGTATAGTGCTCCTACTCAGTTCTGCACTGAAACAGCTGAGACCTGCAACTCCAACAGGTAGCCTGGGTTTACCCTCCAGTTCTGGAAGGCATCATGTAGTCTCTGCACAAAGTCTATGCTCACTAGCCAGCCAAAAATAGCACCCACAAGGGGATCAACATACACATAACCTGGTCACTGCAATGCCAGATTAGTTCTAGAGAAAAGAATATTCTTCAAGAATAATCTGTGCCTGCTGTGTTTTTTCAGAAGTTCAAACTTGGCAAAACTGACAACTATTTTTGCGGAGCAGAAAAACACACACTACTGGCATAAAGGCCATTCTTTATCTAAGTATGAACCCTGCTCCAAAAGTAACAGGGCAATAAAATGCTCTTGAAGAAAAGGTCAGGAGTACTATTTTTAAACACTTTAGAACCTAAAGCTTCCTTCTCAAATGTTTTTGATGAGACTGTTTACAAATGATTTACATTGGTTAAACTTCTTTCTCTACATAATACACACATACAAAATATTTCTCAAAACACAACTAAGGTAAAGTCTAATTGATAGATTTATGTATTTAATGCCTTAACAGTTAAAAATTATAATGCAGCTTCACATTTTACCTTCTACACAAATAAATTTGTTTCTCCATTCAATACCATCAGGTCTTGCAATAGCCTTGGCCTCACGAACTGAAATCATCTGATGGTTCCAACTAAAAAAAAGGAAAACAATTTGCAAAAAAATTTAACTCTTTGTTCTAAATTCAAAGGATCAGTTTACATTTAAAAAATTGTCAGATTGAAATGCCATAAGCCTGGAAAACACAGTATTTTATAATAATTTACAATATATTTATAATAATGAGTAATTCAGTTTAACATCATGAGTAGGAAACAAGAAAATTTTTCTACTAACAGAAGTACAAAAAAGCACCTTCAAAACAGAGCATCCCAAGTATCCAAGAGTAGCATATATTCACAATGGAATTTTTTCAACTAAAAATGTCAAACTAAATTTGCATTGTCACCTACATTTATTTCAAAGTTCAAAATAAATTACAGAATCAAGTGTTTCAGAATTTTCTGTAGGAAGAAAAGGAATGTAAAGAATAAGTGCAGACAAGCCACATACCGCATTCCATAAATAATACTCAATAGTATAAAGACATGAAGAAATAACTTGCTCATAGGCCTTCCTTGTGCAAGGAATTTATTACTAGAAAGTTTCAACACCTTATATATGCTGAATTTTAGATCTGCAAGTACAACAACTCTCTACCACTTTTTGCTGGCAGCTTTACAACAAAACAAGGAAATTACCACATTTAAACAAGAACAGCATGCAGATTATAGGGCAGTCTTTATGATGTGCCACGATCTTTATGATGCTTGGCACAACAATATGCCAAACGTAACGAAAGCCAAAAAAAAAAACCACTTCCAGTTTTATGTTCTTATCTACCCAGCCACCATTCAGCTGCTCTTAACTAGAGAGCAGTTCATCCTCATGCCATCATATGCCACATCAAACACAGTCAGGGGACTGGGCCCAGCCAGCAGGAGTTTATGAAAGGCAGATCCTGACTGACCAGCCTGATCTCCTTCTGTGACAATGTCGATATGTGTTGTGGATGTAGTCTGCATGGACTTTAGTAAAGCCTTTGATACCACTTCCCACAGCATTATCCTGGAGAAACTGGCAACTGACAGCTTGCACTGTTCCCTGGATAAACAGTCTGGATGGCTGGGCCCAGAGAGTGGTGGTGAGTGGAGTAACATCCTGCTGGTGGCCACAGGTGCTGTTCCCCAGCAGAACAGAAATGGGCTCAGAACTGGGGCCAGTTCTGTTTGGCATCTTCACTGATGATCTCATGGAGTGCAGCCTCAGTCAGTTTGCAGGTGACACCAAGCTGGGTGGGTTATTGATCTGCTGGAGGGCAGGAAGGCTCTGCAGAGGGATCTGGGCAGGCTGGATCATGGCTGAGGCCAATGGTGTGAGGTTCAACAAGGCCAGTGCTGGGTCCTGCCCTTGGGTCACAACAACCCCAGGCAGTGCCACAGGCTGGGACAGAGTGGCTGGAAAGGACCTGGGGGTGCTGGTGACAGTGACTGACCATGAGCCAGGGTGTGCCCAGGCAGCCAAGAAGGCCAAGATGCCACGAAAGGCATCCTGACCTGTACCAGCAATAGTGTGGCCAGCAGGAGCAGAGCAGTTGATTGTCTCCCTGTATTGGGCACTGATGAGGCCATACCTTGGATCATGTGTTCAGTTCTTGGCCCGTTATTATTACAAGAAACACACTGAGGCCCTGAGGTTTGTCCAAAGAAGGCCAATGGAGCTGGGGGAGAGTATAAAAAACATGTCATATGAGGAGCAGCTCATGGAAATGGGATTTTTTATTCTTGAGAAATGGAAGCTCAAGGAGGACTTCATCCCTTTCTACAACTACCAGAAGTTTGTAGCCAGGTGGAGGATCTATCTCTTCTGCCATGTGTCAAGGAAAAGAAGAAATGGGCTTAAATTGCACTAGGAGAGGTTCAGTTTAGGTAATAGAAAATTATTTTTTACTGAAAGAGTAAACAAGCATTGGAATAAGTTGCCTAGGGAAGTGATGGAATCACCATTTCTGGAAATGTCCGAGAGATATCTGGATGTGGCACCTGGGAATATGTTGTAGGGGTGATTACACTGTTGCTGCATTGGCAGCTGCATTAGATGGCCTTAAAGGTGTCTTCTACATGATTCTGTAAACCAAGGAGCTACCACATCAGTAAAATAGCTAGATCACCAAAACATCACTGTATATCCTGACTAAATGGGTAGAAATAAGTTGGGCAATGTACTGCCAGCTGCACCAGTATTATGTACATCTGACAGAGTAGCTGGGCTGGGTACATGAACCACCTGCAGTAAATCTGCAGCTATCAACTGTAGATTTAAATACTATCTATAATTCATCAGTTAAATCTGAAAGAATTCTGTCCTTCCTAGACCAGAGATCTCCTGTCATAACTCCATTAAGTCAACGATGACAAGACAGCTAAAAATCTGTGACTGTAATTCTACAGATTATCTTGAACACAACTCATAATTAAAGCCTCCTATGGAACTCCCGTTGTTTGAGTAACTGTACTTCCACAGGACACGTACATATATAAATAGGGCATATTTTTTAAAAATGCAGGACATAGCACACAAAGAGATCTAGGATATCTCAGTGGGTATATTTATGTTTCTCTTGATATATTCTTTAGAAAATTAGTAATGATGATGATCTTTTCTAGCATTCAATGTAAACTAAAGCCTCCATTCTAACCTAATCATCTTTCCTTAATTCCCATAGTAGACTACTTTTGTGATAAACAGAGATAATAGCATCAAATACTTTCCTATCATGTGTTTTAATACTCAGCCATCGACACAGGCTTAATTCAGATGAATTGCTCAAAAAAAACCCAAACACGCACACACACACACAACACACACAAAATAGACAAGACAAAACCTCTGTGCTTAGAGCTTCAAACAAGCTTAACTGCAGCCCAAGACCACTGGTTGCAAGCAGAAGCTTACAGTTCGCTTTGTTTGAAAGCTTATTTAAAAATCAGAGATTCGGGCCAGTCAGGAGTAAAAAAAAAAGAAAGAAATTTAAAAAGTCATGCAAAGAAGTATTTGATCTGCATTTGGTTTAACCAGGCAGTACTGTTCCACTTGAAACAGTGGAACATTCTTCTCTTGATTTCTTTTTTTCCTATGCTCTACTTGATCCCTCAGCAAAAAATAAATGCATTTATAATACACTGGTTAAGCAAAAAGCAATAAAGAATTGGCATTTCTTGCTGTTTAAAAAGCCTTTTATTCAAATTTGAAACTTAAAAGGCTTTTTGAAAATAACTTCTTTATCTGACAGTCTTACAGAGCTGTCTTGATACCAAGATCATATTGAATAAGGAATTAATGATGAATAGCAAATTATTTGTATGTCAATTTTAGCCACTTTGGCTTGCATGTGATAACTACATTGTTGCCAGCATAAAGCAGATATTCTCCCTGCACACGTTTTCAATCCGTAAGTTAACAATGCCATTTAAACAACTATTTCAATTATCAGTTATTTCTGTTGTCACTGACTGCATCAGGTATGTGATCTTCATGGTAAAGGCAAGTATTTGAAAGAAGACTAGGTATTTTCAGGCGTGTGTATGACTACAGTACAAACAGAATAAAAAGCTAATCTTTTCCAGAGCATTCTTACAAATCAAAGCCACTTGTATAAACACAATAAGATAGGTACAAATTGCAAACATACTTGACCAATTCTATAGTGAAAAGAGCTGCAAGCAACTCTTGCTGAAATTTTATATTTTGCCATTAAAATGTAAGCAAGCTTTAACCATGTCCACCATATACAAATCAGTGTATGATCTTAAAACAACTGCTACTTAACCTGCAACGGTAAATTTAAGGGAAGTAATCACAAAGCAATAAATACAGGGGTCTCACTTTGTAAGGAGACAGCCAAGTGAAAACCTGCTGCCTTCACTCACAGTTGCAGAATTGTAATCAGACACCTCCTTTGGAGAGACTAGTAAACATGCTTCCAAATACTTACTTTGGAGAACATCTACAAGTTTTTCTTGATCACATTCACTACTTAATCAGTGGACAATTTTAAATATATAAAGTTAAAATGAAGTCATAACCATAGCCAGTTGTATCATAAGCATTACATCGACTTGAACTCTTATGGCAAGATAATTATACAACAAAAAGGCAAAACAAGCTTTGCTATATATGGTGTGCTATTCCAATGCATGCTGCAATTTCCAAACCACATTTCGTTGGAGACAGGGACGAAGTGGTATAAAAATTACTTCTTACTGACACACTGAAAACCCTGGAGTAGGACTGCAGAAAAGGTACTGTATAAATACATGGCAATAAAAATTTTTCTGAAACATCTTATAGTCTAAATAAACAAAAGTTTAAAATTATAAGGGAAAATAAACACAGCACAAAGACTTATGCATGACTGCACAGGATGGAAAGCTCCTATTTCTTCCTTTGCTACCCTCTTTAAGCTCATCCTGTATCAACTAAATCACATCAAGTAAAATAAATCACAGATTTTAACTGAAATACCTAATGGCCTTTGCTAGAGTGAAGAAGAAGTTCAAAACAAATATCTCCATCTTCTCTTATCTTCCTGACCATTACATGTAAAATAGATCAGTAGTTAAACATTCTAGGCAGGTGGCTTCAGTGATTTATTCTGTTCAAAATTATGATCTTCGCAATTGATCTGATCATTCTTGATTGCACGCTGTTCATTCAGCAAAATTACTTTTATGAAAATTGAAGTCACACTCTCTGTAGCAATCTTTTCATCAAACGTGACAGTCCAATAGGGAAAGTTCAGTGGCTCACTACAGATCATATAAATATAGCCTCATTCAACAGCATAGTTTCTGAAATAGAATCTCAAAATTTTGGTGCATAAATACACTAGTAAATGTTTCACAGGGAAAACAAACAGTGAAAAAACTACGTATTACAGCAAAGAAAATATTCAACACACTCTAACACTAGTTCTTCCATGAACGGCAGAACTAAGAGAGCCCTGTGTTGTGCATATTTGCAAGCTGAACGTGAGTCAGCAGTGCCCTGGCAGCCAGGAGGGTCAAGAGTGTCCTGGAGGCACCAGGCACAGCATCAGCAGCCAGGCAAGAGAGGGGACTGTCCTGCTGTGCTCTGCACTGGGGCAGCCTCACCTCCAGTGCTGAGGACAGGTTTGGGTGCTGCAGTATAAGACATAAAGCTATTGGAGAGTCCAAAGCAAGGCCACAGGGATCATGAAGGGCCTTGAGGGGAAGCTGTATGAGGAGCAGCTGAGGTCACTTAGTTTGTTCAGCCCGGAGAAAATGATACTGGGGAGACCTCACTGTGGTCTGCAACTTCCTCATGAGGGGAAGAGGGGGGCCAGACACTGATCCCTTTTCACTCTCATGACAGGACTTAAGGTAACAGCATGAAGCTGAGTCAGGGGAGGTTCAGTTTTGATATTAGAAAAATATTTTTCACGCAGAGGGTGGTTAGGCACTGGAACAGGCTCCCCAGAAAAGTGGTCACAGCACCAGCCTGACAGAGTTCAAGAAGTGTTTGGACAATGTTCTCAGGCACATGGTGTGAACCTTAGGGATGATCCCGTGCAGGGCCAGGAGCTGGATCTCAATTATCCTGATGGGTCTTTTCCAACAAAACATATTCTATGATTCTGTGATTCTATGAATTTAATTCTTACCCTCATTCTCATTTGTGCTGTTGTTTCCATCAGCAACTTCAAAGCAAAGATAACAGATCCTGTGGCTAGCATGAGACTACTTTTACTTTCACTGGCTGGCTATCACACACATAAAACCTTTTAAGTACTATGTTCATATTCCTCCCTATGGTGCACTCATTTGTCTTCTCTAGTCAATGAAACTACATGGAATTTTACAACCAATCCTATTGTTTTCAAACAGGATTTATAGTTGTCAGGGATACACAGATAAACAGTACACTTGACGAAAATTTATTTCCATAGCAGAAAGAGTTAAAAATAATACAGGCTGCTGCATTAAGTGCATCATTTCCTCAAATTACTTCTCAGCTATGCAGTAGCATTTTCAACACAGGAATTCTAATGGCCATTTTTGCTGGTATTTTTTTCCTTTTTTTAAACAGAATAAACAAGTAAAATGTTTAAATACTTAACAGGTAGTGAACACTAGAAGAACACACCAGGTATTCTTTTTATTCAGATGCTTTCTAAAATATTTTCTTCCCTTGACATTTGGTCTTGACTATGTTCACAAGCACCCAAAGTCAGAAAAGTCAAATTAGATATTCTTCCTGTAATTAGACAAGATCATCTCTGCTACTTCACACAGGCAAATCAGAAAATTCCTTAGTGGAAAAGACATTTATTTTCACATATGAAAAGATTAACAGCCTGTACAGTCAAGTAGTAATAAATCCAGGTAGTGTTCCACATAAATTAAGAACCTAAGGTTATCCTCCAGCAGTGTCTTCTCATTTGCCTCTTTAGCAAACATCACCTTGTCAGATGAAAAGACAGGTACTCAGGAGAAACATTTAAGACAAAAGACCATTCTCTTTTCTGCAGAGATCATTGAAAGAAAATCTCTTACAAGAAAATCTCTCAGTCAGGCTTAAGCATGCAAAAATGCAGCTCGTTCATGCATTACTACAGGCCATAGGGGCTTAGCTTACATATTTCAGATATGACATGCACCCCAGAGATGCTTTAATGATTTTATGGTCTCTCACTTCTTATATTAAAGTAAATGATGAACACTTCCAAAATTATGAGTATCCAATTGTATGTTTTGCTCTCCTTCCAAGAAATGGAGATGATGCACATATATAAGACAGGAATGTGCATGAAATAACTGCATCAGAAGTTATTTAGAAGATCTTTCAGCTGACTGAGATACAACCATTTGATATTTTATATGAGCAAGCATTTTTTCTACAATTGGCGAACAATTTGGCAAACCAGCTGTAACTTAAGGCCTTCTCAAATGCCTTCACAACTTTAGCTTGTCATCTTATATAAGGAAGTCCAGATGCCAAAATTAAACTCAGAGTCTAGCAAACTAATAATGGGAGTGAAACAACTGTACATGGGAGACTTCTTCACTAGGTGAGGCCTGTACAGATGTATATTCTGGTCAAAGTAAGAAGCCACGTGGCCAGTTGCCTCCATTGACTCCGTGTGACAAAAGACAAGCACAGCCCTTAAGGTCCAAATAAAATATATCACAATTGGTACCTTACATGACAGCTAAGAACAGATCTTTTTCACACATGAACAGGCAGTTATGGAATAGCATAACTGTAATTTTTAAAGGACAAAACTCTCTTACTTTTGGCAGCTATTTTTACTAACTCTCTTACTTTTAGCAGGAAAGAACACCTGAAGAAGATACCAGACAATTTACCAGCATTCCTGTTGTCATTTAGACTTTCCATTTGTTTCCTCTCTCTCAGTTACCACTCCTGTATTGCTGCTTTTCTTTCTTTCAAGGGTTATAAAGGCCATATTGAGTAGAAGGAATCAAAGTTTCACATCTTCTAAACCACTAAAATGAGCTTATTACTTACTCAAATTCTGTGGCATAATATTTGAAGAAGCCTATTAGCAGATCTCCAAGGCTCGATCCATTTTTTGAGATGTAAGGAGGAATGGTACGTGGAGCTTGATGGACAAGATGCAACTGCATAGCAGGATCAAAACATTCCTGTCAAAATAAAATCAGACTGTATATATATATATATAAAAATACACACAGAGAGCCTTAACCCAGATGCATGCGTTTTCCACAATAAGAAAGCTGCCTATCGTTTGCTTATTCTAAGTTTAAGGACAATTTACAAGCCAAAGACTACTTCTCTTCTACCCCACTGAATACTAGTTACTCCCCTTGAACAATCTTGCACAGGAGGATACGAGACCATCTCTTGACTTCTGTTTACTAAAGAATTTTAACATGGGAGAACCTTCGAACTAGACTTGTATCTAAAACCCCAAGAGCAAAAGCTAAGGCAGCCTGCACTGAGCTGACTGCAGTTCAGCTGAGAAATATGTAGGCGAAGTTAAAGCACCGATCGTCAATTTCCCACAGCTGAACTGAAGTAAAGAAATGATCCAGAAGGAAGGCCTAACATTGTTCCCAAACACAGAGTTTAAAAATGCATTTGAAACCCACTGGCTATAAAATGAATCTGCATTCACCCACAAAATAAGCATAATGACTGCAGGTATTACTTCCTCTAACCAAGAACGAAAAAAAACCAAACCAAAAAACCAACCAGCTGTGAAGTCATACAAACACCTGAATACACAGAATGCTGCACTTCAGCTGAAGTATGTTTTCTGTAGGGGAAGAGGGTTAGTATGATGGGGCAAGAAAAAGATCAAGCTTGCTATGAATAGAAGGCACTATTGCCAGGTTAAAAAGGAATATATACAAGGCTAAATACACATGGTTTTAGAATTGCCCTGCTGTTTGCATCCTTTAGGTTCTTCTGATAGACCGGGGTACATAGAAGTAAACATATGTCCTCTTACTACAGGAACAAATTTTATAACTTGCTAATACCTGGTTTTAATGCTGTTTTACAGCAATGTTGCATATTTTACTGAAGATGAGCTCAAGATGAACACAGGACCTACATTCACATAAAGAAATATAGTTATGTAAACTTAGGAATCTGTTCACTCATTACCATATCTCGTTATCCCTCCCCACCAATTAATTCTTTATTTTTAAGAGAAGTATCAGGCACGATTCAAACTTTATAGTACTAGAATAGCACTCGAAGCACTACATAGAGTAGTATTATTTCTGTGTCCACAGCTGGCACTGCTTCCTCTGAGAAAAGTACTGTTAAGTGATAAAACCGGTAGGACTGGAAAATTTGAGTCTCCCATGCTCTTCATGCCAGCTCCAGCAAAACTCCCTGGAACCTTGTACAACATCTTTTTGGGGGAAAAAAGCAATTCTACTAGAGATAAAAAATTTCAATGGTTCATCTCATATGACATAATGCTATATAAAACATATTAGTTTATTTCACAAAGCTCAGAATTTAACAGCTTATAGTTCATCAGAAGACACCAAAACAATGGAAACACAGACATAAAAAGCAGATATGCAGTGTACAAAGATCTAGAAAGAGAATAGTTGTTCCAAAACCATATAGTAAATACAGGCGTAACCCTAAAGTGAATCAGAAAGGTACTACAGTGAAAGTCACTCCTTGCCCATCCCCACAGAATGCTAAGGAAGAGTCAGAACAATACAATTTAGAATTAGCAGTATATCAACTGATGAAGAAACATATAAGGGAGGAGGGGAAAGGAAGAAGAAAATGGGCCACTGACCTACAAAAATACAAAACAGAAGTGCAATAAAATTACAACAGATGTCTACTAAGACTAATAAGTCTTTGGAGGCAGTAGAAAAGGAGAACAAGATTAATTTTTTTACACTATGAATATTTGAATGCCTGAGATCTTCTCAACTGAAAGAAAATTCTGCCATCACAGGAGGTTGATATCCTCCAACTAAAAAGCAACTAAAAAGTTGCTTTATTTTATTATTTTTCATAAAAACAAGCGCTTTTTTACTGGCAGGCAATAAGACATCAGACAAATCAAGGTTTATCTTACCCAGAAAGGCTTTTGCTTTCAAGAAAATACATGCATATTACTCTACACATGTGCTCTAGTAAAAACACAGGTTCCAGTCTATAGCAGCTAACCATTAAAACCTCCACTACCTAGTTTAAGAGACGCATGTAAGTAATTCTCATTTCCACTTGGTTTAGTGGTTATGTCACTATGAGAAGTGCACTTAAAAAGACATTTTGCATTGCAAAATAGAAGGCATAGACTGATATTACTTTTCTGCAAGAAAATAAGATTTATTAATAGTAAGGGTAACTAAGGCAATGGATTCATCACATGTTTGTGATACTGTTAGAAGATTTATTTTATAAGTACTGTCAGTTGCTGATCACCCCACAGAGAGCAAAACCTAGTGTTTCATCTTTCTCAAATATAGAGAATTTGTTATGTAAGAAGTTGCTATTACCTTATGAGAAAGTTCTACATGTAAAGCCAAATTAACTGCTACTTAAAATTGGCAAGATTTAGTGAAGACTTCTGTCAAGATGTACCAATAGTCAATAACTCAATTACCAACAATGAAATTTAAGGTCATTCCTTAACAAAGCAATTACTCAGTGTCCAGTGAACAAGAGGTCAGACCAGCTATGGGATACCCAGACACTTTTTTCTGCTTTGCCACAGACAACCCATGATAATTCCCTAGTTCCAACTCATCTCCATTCACCAAAGATTCACCAAAGATTCAAAACAAAGATAACAGTATTCTCCTTCCTGCTAGAGGGACTTAGGGAATAACTAGGCAAATGAAACAAGGTACACCTTACAGATTCTACACACAGGTGAGGTTGCTAAAAAAATGGAATTACAAAGCACCCTTCAAAGTATGTTTTCTTTTCCTAACTTGCTCTAGAAGGCAAAAGATTCAGCGTCTATTAAAACTAGTCCCTATTTTGCTTACTCTGTCTTTGCCTCAAGCTGTCTTAAGAGACAGTAATTAGATTCAGGATCTGACTGAGCAACAAATATAAATGAGCTTTCCATTATTTTAAGATATCCATCCCAGAAAAGGGACTCAAACTACTTTTCCTTTTTTTTTGCTAGATCTCTAATGTTTACCTTGATTGGGTGATTTCTCAAGAAAAACCAGTATTCAGCAACATGCTTCATCTTCAAGCTACTTAATGCTTTTAATTATGCTCATTCCACCTTCTACACTGGAAAGGAACACAAGTCTACATCAAAATAAAATTTATATTTCAGTATCTTGATGTATAGTGAGTTTGATTCTGAATGTACAAGTCTTTGCTCAAAAAAATTTAGTAGTGACATAAGCATTATGTCTTAACATTGTATATTCACACACATGAAATATCCTTTTCCCCAGTCCAGTAGATGAATATTTAACTCATATTTATATTATTTAAAAGTGAAACTCAGTTTGAAGCAGATTATGTCTTTCCAAGGGCTGACTCCCATGTTAAGGACCCTCCCACCTTCTGCCCCACCCTTTGCAAGACATGACATGAAGCTGAGGCAGCATGAACAAAGATGTGCTCATGCTAGAGTCCTTAAAGTTCACCATCCAGAGTACTCATGGAAACCCAATTTCATCTAGACTTCAGCTAAGACACCAGACTTCCTGAACAGTGGAGAGTCAGGCATAAGGTTCCTTCTGAGTGCCAGTGACAGCAATGTTCACCAGCCACACTGTTTTAAGCCACCACAGGTTCTCTAGAGCTTATTTGTGAAGTCCTGACATGGAAGCATGTACTATATAGACTTCAACACTGATGAACACACTTGGTGGGCTATTGTCATCTACCTTATCTGGCTAGGGGACAAGGGAAGACCCAGAATGCAACCTCACATTTGATGTAGTCTGATACTCCTTCTGAACAAGTGGTTGTAAAACACATCAGCTTGGTGCCAGCTGGAAACTCCCCCAATAGAATACAAAAGTGTTCAAATCTGGTAGCTTTCCTGGACTTCTCAACCCTCACATTTGCAGTAGGGATACAATGAGACACAGAATCTGTCTTTTGTTTCCTCAATGTAAGCAAGTCTCTTCTATATGATACAAACAATTTAAGACAAGCAGCTTCCCCCAGATCACAGAAGTATTTTCAGGTTGCAGATTTGATTTTGAAAAACTGTGGGAAGGTGTGCAGGATGTTTGTATAGTTTTTGTATGGAGACACAACTCTGACCAGCTACAATCACAAGAAAAAGATACGGTTCCTTTTGATACTGAAATTTGCCTGTGTTTTTTAATTATTACTGCAAGCCACAAGACCAAAATTGTTTTGCTGTATTTTTCATTCTAAATTCCTTTGAAATATCAGTTTTCAGAAATTTTAATTTTCGTAATTTTAAAATATTTTATTATATTCCTAGTGGAGATAGTAGATCAAAAACATACTTGCAATTTGGTTTTGTAGTAAGCATGTATAAAATATTCTTTTAAATTTGTTAGCAATTCTAGAATATTTTGCCCGTTCTCCAAATAAAAGGTAACAAACAAACAACAAACAGCAAAACCAAATATAATCTATATCAGAACAGGGTAAAAATGCAATTCTTACAGCAGTGCTCACCTGCATTTTACTATTTTCACACAACACAAGATAAAACTTTGCATTTAGACCCATTAGGTTTTTCAGCTTAAGGTACTGTATATATTGGCTTTAATGACTGAACGTATTAATATTTGTATGGTGTTCTGACGGCCCCTACACAGTTCAAACAGGACAAATGTGTCCGTATTATAAATACAGAAGAGTCATAAGCTGCCAGTTCTTTACACTTTTCTCTAAATAACATGCTACACAAGACTTAGAACATTACAGCACATAGGCTTTAAGGAAATGTAATTACGAAATCCAGCAATTCAAAAACCTATCAGATAAAGACAACTGGACAAGAAATGAAAGATAGTTTCAAAGGCTTTTCAGTACTCCCAATAAGGAAACTAGAAGGTATAGAGTACCATAAAAAAAGTCACAGGAAAAGATAAAGGCTATAAAAATATAGCACAGGTATCCCTAAGCAGATTTACAACACAGAAATAAAATTGCAGTGAATTATTTCTCAATTCTTTCTTCTGCATCTCAATTATCTTAATTACTCAAAATGGCTGACACCACAGTATTTTCTCCCTGATGTTCAACATCATTAAATATTTCCATTTCAGCATTATGGGAAATATGGCAAAAAACAGAATGGCTTTCTGATACTAGCTCAGCATAATTATCAACAACCAATTAAAAGCCCCCCATATGTAGACAGGGACACCAAACTACATTAACTATGAATAAAGAAAAATTTTAAGTGACACATATGAGACATGAAGGAACCAAGGAATTTTTTCAGCAATAGCACTTTTGTGCATAGACAAATATTTAGGAGGGCTGTTGTTACTTCTAGATAATTTTTCTTAGATTAAATCTCACTAATAACACTCCAAATTCTGGACAGACAAAAGCATACTGATTCATTGAGTTCTCCAGAAATGAACAGAGTATGGTCTGACTACAATAGCAAAGTTCCAAAAAAGGTGTTTTCTTGTTGGACTGAATTAAAATTTTGTGACGTTCAAGTTTCCTTAGTAAATATGTGTGATAGGTTGACTTAGGAAGAAGAAACTCAGAGAGAGATTTTCTCTAAGAGAATTTCCTCTGTGGGGGTTGGGATACCTGCAACAGCCAATTAGAGAAAGTTAGTTCACTCCGTGAACACACATTTTGAAGGTGGTAATCTGGAACTGAGTTTTTTGTCTTTCCTGCGGCTGAGCAGGTAACATCAACCCGAGCTTCCCCCTCCCCCATGCGGGGGGGCGAGGCTCAGAGGCCGCTTGGGCCCCGTTTGCTAATAAGGGGGACCCGATGGCTGGGGGGAGAAAAAAGTTGTGTGATAAGACCTTCACAGTTTTCTCCTCCACGGGCCTGCGGCTCTGGCGTGGGGGGAGGCCGACTCCTGCTGCTGCCGGCCGGGCCGGACCTGCCCGGGTGGCCATGAGCCATGCGGGGCTGCAGCCCAGCCCCAGAAAGGCTGACTGACACCTCAGCTGCCCCCCCAGCGCGGCCTGAGCCTGGCCCAACTTTTGTAGTTGTGTTAAACTTTAACTTTTTAGTGTTCAGATAAGATTTGCAAAGCCTCCAGCCTTTCCTTCGAATATGAAAGGGAATAAGAAGATTTCTGAAGTCAGTGACGTAAGAGCTAAGTTTTTAAAATGGAAGGAGAATGAGAAGATGCTGAAATGGCTGAAAAATCTTTTTGTAAAATTGTAGGGATGAACTAATGTACTGAATATTCCTATAAACCATGGAAAGAGACATGGGGGGATGGAAATGTTCCATATAATAGATAATTTGACTAAAGAGCACCTGTGTTGAGAATTTCTGCCCTGAGAAAAGAAGGGGATTTTGGTTTTCTGAAGGTGAAGCCTGAGCAGAAAGAAAGGAGACAGAATCTCTGCTGTTGAACATTTCATTCTTAAAAGTAATACCCCATGGGACAGACATGGCCCACATCTACAACTTTGGGACAGCTGTAGAGTTGGGAGGAGCGTCAAGGTTGCAGGTTCCCGGGCGGATGCAAATCGTGAAAGATAAAACCACAAGAGAACTGTCTTTTTCCTTCTTGTGGGAAAAATCCCTACAGCTTCAACAAGAAGAGGCTTCTCTCTCCAGCAGTAAACTGAGAAAGACTAAATTGGGCACGAAGTATTTATTATATGTTTGTTTTGTTGTTATGAAGATTGGGAGAAGGAGGGAAGGAGTGATCTGAAAATCTTATTCTGACTTTTTTGTTTTCTTTTCCTTTCTCTTTGTTTGTGTAGTTAATAAATTTTATTTTATACTCTCTCAAGTTTTAGGCCTGCCTTGCTCTTTTGCTCCTGGTTCTGTCTCACAACAGGAAAAATAAGTTTATTTAAATTGGCAACTCAAAACGGAGACATTAATTTGGTGCATTGGCCAGCAAATCAAAATTAAACCAAGACTACATGTATCACTCACTTTCTGCATAGGGAAACAGCAGGCAACTCAACAGCTGTGGGACAGTATAGAATTCTGAAGCACCAGAGCTGGATGAAAAAGCACTACTTAACATATTAAGAAATAGGAACCAGAAAGTTACAGCTGACACAGGGATATTTCCAGGCCAGCATGAAGAGAATTAGGACGGTGGTTTTCATTATCACTTTCTTCTAACTGTGTATCAAATCTTCCCATACAGAACAGAATTTTCATTAAAGAAATTTGTAAAAGCAGCAAATAATCTCTTCCACACTTAGGTATATTATATCAATGACCTGACCTACAGACTGTTAATTCAACTTAATCCATCAGAGATAGTTAAGAATTCATATATTTAGATAAGCAGGGTCACAAACATATATGAAGTAGTAAATCAATAAGAAACACTTACTGGGTAATTTTTTTGGAGGGATGGAAGGATGGGTTCAGGTAAGGCTATAAAAAAAAAGTTTAAAGTTGCTGTGATTCATGTAATACACAGGAAGCAATATCATAAGCACTATATCAAAGAGTTGCATTGAAATTCTATCTTAAAAACATTTATCAGAACTTTACCTTCATGCATTTCGTAAAGTAAGTTATTTGGCAAATATTTCTATTATTACATTTTATACAGTACTATATATATACAGTTAAAGGCATATATATGTTAAAGGCACTGAAAAATTCTAGCAATTGGGCACACTTTTATTTCTGAAATTCATATTAATTCATGGCTATAAGAAAATCAACTAGATTCCCTAAATGAAAAACTAGAGCTTCACTCACCTTGTTTCCTTACATCTACTACAATTCTATGAACAAGTCTACAGTTACTGCAAGAGAACACGTTTTTCCACTGCCAAGTATTACATATTGAATCTCCAAATGTAATCTATTTGAAAAACACTCAGCACAGTTAGTAGGTATTACTAGCAAAATCCCCATAAAATACATAAATACAGTCTAATAGTGTTAGCTGGTCTGCTAAATGGCAAACGTGTTATGAATATCATTTTGTCATTAACAATACTAACAAACACAAAGTTATCTAAATATTGGTCACTTTTATGAGAACCATGGATTGGGAGTGCACCTACTGAACTATATAAATCCGAGACAAAAAAAAAAATCACCCAGATTAGGTGAATAGAGATGGACCAAAATCTTGAAGTATTCACGTCCCACTCAAACAGCTATAAAACTGTCACAGCACTCCTCAAACTAAAGCTTTAGCATCATGTCTTCAGCATGGTTTAAGAAATTGGTCTACATCATTCACTAGGGAAAATAATAAATAAATTCAGTACATAAGTCTTGGACTTGGGACTTAGTTCACCCTTCAAGAAGGTCTTACAGGTGAAGAGATGTTACAGAATCCTTTTTTCGTAGGGATTAAGAATAAGAACAGCAGAATTCTCAGAACGTGCTTGGGGTATCTTCAAAAAGTAGAATATACTATCAGGACTGATAAGAAAATTATTACAGCTGCTTTAATAACACTTTTATTTTGTTTGTGGGTGTTCATGTTTCTGCAAGACCTTGGACACTTTCCAGTTGTCTACCATACTAAATTAAAAGGCAATAAAATCTGAGCAATACAAACAATCAAGGTATTGTATCTAGGTGTGTATACTTTAGTAAGAGGATGGATGGGAAGGGAAAAATTTCCACTTATCACTAGCATTTGCCCTATGAGTTTCCATTTCTCACTGTTCAAGCTACTTAGATATTTTATCTGGAAGAAAGTTCATGTGCAAGATACCGATATATCTACAAAATAAACTCAAGCTACACTAAACTTGGGTCCAAAGACATTCACATTAGTATAAAAATATGGAAATTATTTAAGCAGTATAGAAATATATTTGCTTAGTCAAGGCAGGGACAGTAGTGGAAAAGAAAGGTGTTCTTTTTTTCCCTCCACAGTATCATCAACAAAAACACTATTAGAAGTTCTAGAACACAGACTATTTTCAGGAACATCACATGAATATAGCAGGGAAAAAAACCTAAAAAATCTGCATGAATAAAATATCAGAACCTAAAAAACTGGTGCTTAGATGCATGTACAGTCTAGAGGGCCACACCTCAGGTGCTTTTTTCATGCGTTTTTCTCCCCTGCAACAGAAAAGGCAGAGGAAACACAGGTAGAAGGCTCCTCTTTGGTTTGTGGATTGCTGATCTTCCCAAAACATCTGACTGAGCACAGTTTTTCATGAAAAGGATTATTTGAATGCTTTTTTCCCCTTTCCTAGACAGCTGTGGCAGGGTGTCTACAGCTGCCAGAAATGACTACAGTAAACATCCTTATGTATTTTTGTGAACTAGTACTTGAGTTTATTTTATAGCTACGCAGTGTCCTGTAGCTACAGGTTTTTTTTCAAACCTTTTTACAGCTGGTAACTGCCTCCAAAGAACAGGTCCACTTGTTAAAGACAAATGCAACACTAAGGAAATTGAGTAAGCTTGCTTTACTTTTAAATATTTCTGCATAGAAGATGATTACTGCTTGTTTCATTTCATTAAAGAGGAAAACTACGCAAATATGAACTTAAGAGGGACAGTTTCAACATGTAAAAAATACTTACTCTGTAAATAGTGCAAAACCATCAACACAAGACTATAGCTGTTTAAAGTACCACGACTGGCATCATTTATCTCATGAAAACTTGCCCACTTCTTAACAACAAGTACTAACGGACGAACTCGATTCTCAACTGCAAGTAAAATAAACACATCTCAAAAAAGTACATTTAACTAGACAGCAATTAATCAACATTTTCTCTTACTTGATCAACACAGTAGTTTTGTATTCTAAGGTTACTTTCTGCAGGCATTTAATAGAATTTACTTAGTTTTTCTACAATTACTCTATAAAAATCAAAACAAAATATTTACATTTGAAAACAGTCTTTTGAGTAGTAAGATCCACAGACACATTACAAGAGATAAACAAGGATTTGCAAAGCATCATTTTCTACTTCTAAGGTCTCTCCAGTTCATAGCACAAATTTTCTCTAAAATAACTTGCTGCCAGGACAGACCCTACGTAATTTTTTTATTTAGGCCATACAAACTTTGAAGGCAGGGAAAACAATTCTTGTGGCTGGAAGACATAGGTGATTCTTAAGTTTACGTCAGGATACATGAGAACAGTAAACCCTGCATGCAAACATAGATTTTAAATTTGCCTTGTCCTCAATAGCTTTTTATGCAGATGATATGTTAGATACAGTATCTCTTTAAATTAATACATATGCATTTCATGAGGAAAGACATAAATACAGCCACATTCCAGGTATGGTCTTCTGAATTTCTGGTAAATATAGATAACCTTCTAATTAAGGTATCAATCTATTGTAGGCAGACATCACCCACCACAAACTCCTGGGACTGGTATGCAGAAGCAGATCATCAATTCAGTCAAGTGCCTTACAATGGCCTTAAAGGCTTAAACATTCTGGAGTATCTTTTCTAACCTGACATCATTATACAAAATTTTGTATTCAGCTTATTAGGACACAAGGACAAAAGACATCCTACAACTGCAAAGCTGGGTGCTCTCTGTTATTCTATAAAACTGTCAAGTGTGATTTTCTCACAACATATTCAGAGTTGTTCAGCATACATGCCCATCTAAGTGGTACTCTTCTCAGAATGAATGTCCTACTAGATCTGGAAGACCTTTTGGAAACAACTAAACTCCTTATCACTGATCACCTTATCACCTGACATTGTTCACCAGCGGTTGAACTGAAAAACAGAACTAAGTACACTAATTGTGAGATGTCAAAAAAGTACTGTACAGACACCACATGAAGATGTATTAACTGGAATAGAATTTTTTCGTGAGAGAAAAATGCAAATATTTCCACTTCAAGCATAGCTATTTTGTGTCACAGTAGAAAAGACCTTTTTTTTAGTTGATCTCATTTTGAGATATTAAATTCTGCCTGCTGGTCCCTTTAATTAGTATATATAACGAAGTTAGTGTGCAATATGGCCAGTAAACTTTGTCTGATACTTCGATTCAAGCTACCCCTCAAGAAAATGCTCACTAATGTTATTTGCACAAAGGTATAAAGTCCAGCTTTCACTAACTGAAAAACAGCTAGCAAAAACTGCTGATTAATCACAGACATGCTCCCTTCATCAAACTGCTGGTAACATAACAGCACAGACTTCATCTTCTAACCCTGCCTAATCTACCTACATTTATTGTGGACATTTTGTGTTACCTTGCCTCATCATCCTCGACGTTTTCTAGAGCACTCATGCACCAACACACAAGAGCGTCCACAGAGATTTTTTGAGTTTTAGCTTTTTTATCATGTTCACTAAGATAGTTAGTCCCTTGTTAGCCTGAGCATCTGATTTATTCCAATGGAAAACAGACAATACATCTTCCACATTAGAGGTAATTCAATAAATTTTTTCCCCCATGCAGGTTGAAGCCCTTCAACTACACATTTAAGTGAGCAGGAGAATACATATAAGGCTATCCATCTTTGCTCATATGACTTATAAAAGTATGGAGAGACACAGTCTGATAAAAGCTTCTATTTAGTTTTGTGTGCCTTATGTCACAAAGCAAGAGGTTTTTTTTCCAAGGAAGACAAGACAGACAAGATGTATGATACAGTTTGACTATTTAGCAAGGCCCAGAACATTGAAAAGGCAATATTATCAATCACAAGTCTCCCTTCACTACTAATTCACTCCTTGACCTCAAGGAAACATTATTTAGCCTTCACCAGGAAACTTGAAGTTAATTTTAGTGGCCTTATAAAAGTGAATGCTACAGCAGAACAGAAGAAAACATGGGACACTAGGACTGCTTCTACTGCTCTTTTCACACCTGGATTTGTCTGCCCTACAGTGATTTTTCTGAGAAGATTAAAGAATCTGTGACAGAAACTACAAATAAATGTATCAACATTAGACTTTGTGAAGTGACTGCTTATCCGCAGTCATAAGTGACATTACTGCTTCCTAATATTTTTAAACTTGCAAGTAAATTCTTTTGCAGTCATTCACCTTCCTGAATGTATGAAGAAATCACACTTAACCAACTGATCCAGGACAAGCTGTAGACTCTCCTATTAACATGAATATGGAAGACAAATTACTCTAACTGAAATATTAGTAAAAATTAACTAATGAAGGTAGCTTCTATTGGTAACAGCCTACCCTAAATAGAAAGAAATTCCTTGATGCAAAAACTGAAGGAGGTAGTAAAGAAACAAATACAAATGCCCTAGAAGAAAAAAGCTGAGGAACACTCCTTTATGTACTTATCTGCAAAAATGGCATTGCAATGCTAAGAGAGAAACTCTTAGTTTACCACTAAGAGTGCTGTTGTTATTACTTTCCTTTCACAAGGTTGTTTCACAATCTGTCCCTAGAATGCAAACTCTGAGCAGAAACAAACCTATTTTGATTTGGGATTAGTATAAATAATGAAGCAGTATGTCGGATTTTCCAAGGAAAGACTCTGCAACAGCATACAGACATAGCTGGCTATTAACCATGCATACTGTCACTGGCTGAAAGGAAATAAAAGAAGCTGGAGACTATACCATTTGATAACCATTACTAACATGATCTTATCATCTGCAGAACACTTGAAGCAGCCCTTGTAGTAGGCACATGGACCTTAATATGAAGAATCTTTGTTATCGTCCGAATAATATTCAATTAAAAATATACCCAGCTGTTTTCTCCATGTATTTAGAATGAGCAACAAGAACTTATCTTAAAGCTACTTAATGTACCTAAATAGATAATTATCTATATATAGTAATCTATTACATTTTCATAGTATATCAATACCAAAATACAAACTCTAAAAGCAAAGTTTAAAGAAATAAGAAAATTTTAAAATAAAAACTTACTGAATGCATAGGTTCTCAGAAGGAATGTATTTCTTATACCTATTACATTGTTTACATTCAAGTCGAAATCCACATTGCTATTAGGGAGGAAAAAAAAAATCAAGCATCATGGTATTAAATTTCTGAATGTTTACTACTTACTTTATGACACATATAGAGAAATTTAAGTTAAATATAAAGCCCTAGAAACTTTCTTCAGAGTTTTAAATACTGAGATTCCTATAGTTTTGTTTATAGCACCTGAGCCACTTATAGACTTAAACTCCTTTGTTATAAAACTGTTATTGTTGTTTTACATGAAGAATACATGTAGATACAAATTTAGACTTAAAGGTAACTTAAGATACCTTTAAAAATTTTTACCAAATCTTTCTCCCAACTACACTCGCACTACATGATCTACTACAGATAACTTTTGATGCCAGGAAGGATTTTCTGAGGTATTAGTTTATGAAATTATGCTAATGAACTCAGAAAGAGAACTGGAAGAGGTGAGAATGTAAGAGTCATTTTTGCAATGACAGTAAGAGAGAATCAGTACTTTGGAATAAAAACCAATTCTGAGTAAACACTGCATGTTTTGTAATAAAATAGTTTAGATACTTTTCATTCTGCTAGGATTAAATAAGGCAAACAAGCACTAACTGCTTTATTTACAACACAACCTGCCCCCAAGTTTGAATTTCCTACTGCACATAGAGCCTAATTAATCAACTCAAGAAATTATATTGCATTCATGGTCAATAAGCCATATTAACATTAACTTGCAACAAGAAGAGTCTGTTACTAGACAAAGAAATAGCTATCTGTGATACACAGCTATTGTCACTTTACATGCACAAGTTTCATTCACATAGTATTTGTTAACCAAATACTTCTTTGGATTTTCTTGACTGTATAAGGGGAACATGGACCTGAAATTCATTAAATTTGATAAAAGATAATAATTTGAGGCCTACAATAGGTGTTTTATGTATTTTGAACATTTTACATTTATTACATTTTTTATACACTTTTTACATCAAAACATTTTTTGCATCAGAACTACTGCATAATTTTAAACTTGAGCTAGTATCAAGCATATCCTTTTGTATGTTTTAAGAATACAGTACATAACAGTACAGGAAATAAACAAGCTTCATCTACCATTTCACAGTTGTAAATATAAGCATGAACTCCCATAAGAATATTAACTGCACGTGCAATTATAATAAAAAAAATCAGATTGCATGTGTAATTCCAATTAATCCAAATTGACAAGAAAACTATTTACCAGATGCTGATTGAAACAAGTTCTATTGCATGTTTACTATGCATGTTCAATAGCTGCTGCAGTGGTGGCAAGCGAAAAAGATTTTGCACTGCTTGGACTCAAGTTCTACTAAAAAGCACTAAAGGAGAGGAAAAGAGTCAACTGCACATCAACTGTAGCAGAAGTGAAAGCTTTTGTATCTAGTGTAGTATAAAGATCTTGATAATTGATGAAAATCTTGCTGGGAAGCAGAACCAGCCTTAGAATAATTTCCTGGGAAAGACTACCAAAAAAAGGATGATAAGTCTTTAAGTGCAGTGGATCTTCTCTTACTTTTACAGCACTATAAACCCCCAAGTTTAAAGGTTATAAAACAGAACAAATACAAACTGAATGCTTTTTCATTCACTGAATCAAAGTAAGGGGAAACAGCATTTTCAGTTATATATGAAATATATATTTCAGTTATTGGTAACATACTAGAAATGTGCATCTCCAGATACAGGGATAACACGCATTGAATTCAACCACCTTCTCCCAGCAGCTGGGCATCAAAAAACTAGCTTTCAGAGGAAGTTTGTAAAGGTGAGTTTCCAATTTTGGCTAAGATGGACTTAGTGCCCGGGATACAGGATATCTAATCCATTTTTCAAGACCTCTGTGAAAAAATGCATGAGTATCCATTTTTTGTACATCTGAGCCTACAAAGGATAATAATAGGCTAGTAAGAGACTGGAAAGAGACAAATGCTTAAATAAAAAGACAAAACATGGATAGAGGTGACAGGTTACCGAAGAGAACCATAACTGTAAAGACAGAAAACAAAATAAAAACAAACTATAATAAAAAAAAATCCCAACCCAAAATGATGACATTCCCTGCCACTCCTCTGTTCCACAAAAGCAATACAGAAAACCAGATGGTGAACAATACTGGATTTGACTCTGCACAAATATAATATGCTGTTTCTACTCTCAGAAGATCATACTTGGATTTACTGGAAAATAAGGAGTTCTTTAAATCCTATCTGTAAGGTATATCATTCTCATGACTTATTTTTTGAAGGTGACTGTACTATGGACTAAAAGTGCTTACAAAAAGACTTCAATCTTCTAACACAAGCATGTCCATCCAGTTCCATATTAAAGGTTTCTTTTTCAAGTTTATTTTCTCATTTTAAATTGAAAAAAAAAGTTCTTGCTTTAATCCCATAACTCATTCAATATTTGCACCAGGAATTTATCACTTCATTTATATAAGAAAAGGCGAGCATTTCTATGCATAGCTAATCCAAATAACCCAAATTTTAGCTTGACCACTACCATACTTTCAAGAAGAATGGAAGAAGTAACCTTCTGTACTATTAGAAGAGTGAAAAAATTAAAAAAATTGAAATTGAAAATCATTCAATTTTTTAAAAGGTAGGCAATTATACTCAAGTAAATATGGGATTGGGTGTAAATTAAGAAAAAAGTATACCCCAACAAATGTACAATCTCAGATGAAGCAAAATGTTAAACTGATGATATAGATTAGGTCAAATTGTAAACATGACAGATTTAGTTTTATCAGGGCAGGAACTTAACCATTATAAAGTTATATCACAATAAAAACAGGCTGTGATAAGCTTTCATACGGAGAGGCCAGAAAAGTATGCTTATTTGTTATTAAAAGACAGAGACAGGTTTGCAAAATTTTAGGACCATACAGACTGGTTAGGACAGCTACATTAAAGTTGTTCAAAATCCAATTTACAAAGAAGGATGAAACGATGTTACTATAGGAAACTGATACATATCAGTGTTACAAAACTAAACCAATGAACACAGGAAGATGTGAACATTACTCAGACTGTCAACATATTTCAGTGTTTTCATGACTTTTTCCTCTGTCAGATACTTTCATCACACATAATAAGAAATGCATCATTATCTGCCCTAGTATGTCCCTCTAAATTATTCTCATAATGAATATACAAAGAATACAACAAAATATCACCACAAACTAGTTTGTTTCAGAGTTGTTTGTACAGCTCAATAGTTGTGTCTGCACAGCAAGGAAAATTATATTTCACAACAGATTTCTTCTTACCACTGTTTTTCTGTCAAAAAACGGTGGGACTACTCCTAAGGGCAGTACACATATAGAATACTTTCCCATGCCAAAGTTTAAAAGATTAGGCTGAACAGAATACTTGCCTGACTCTATCCCTGAATTTCACTATTGGCACTTTTGCTCTTATTAGCTGAGGTCGCTCAATGTAGCTTGCTGAAAGGGAGAAAAATATGCAATTAAGTTTCATGTAAGACGCAGATCTTAATAAAAGATCATGTAATAGAATCTTATAGACTAATTGATAGTAAATTGTAGCTTATTAAAGTTAGCAGGGTTGTGCTAAACTAATTAACCTTTATCAACCACAGGAAAAAAACAACCTAGGAAAGCAGGTGAAACACTCCCCACACTAAACGTTAGAGAAGAAGTAAGTAGAACATAGAGTAGAAGACTTTTCTGAGGGAAATATATATTCCAGAAATTTGAACATAAGGAATGCAGTACTACAATGCTTTCATGGAACAGTACTTGTAATACAAATCCTGAATAGTTATAATTAAGGTACAAAAATAAAGGAGCAAGAAGATATCCCATCAGGATGGTCTAATGATAAGTTTAAAACTTGTTTTGAAAACTGTTCATCTAAATGATAAAGTACATCCCAGGAAATGCTACTGAAAACAGGACAATGTTTTCTATCAAAGATGGGATAAGCCTTATCTGCTTTTGCTTTAATAGTGATAGGACTTGCAATAAATCCACATTGATGATGATTATCAGATGATTACCTACAGAGAATAGACATACAAGCTCAATGTCAGACCATCCAAACTCACATATACGAATCTCAGCCACTCACACATAACCACCAAATGCAGTCTCCATAATCAGCTCCCCAAAACTGTTGCATATTGTTGTGATTTCCCTAGACTTCACAAAAATTCAGCCTATATTCAGTAGTTTCCCATAATCCTGAAAATCCCAATAAAGTAATGAAAAATAAAGAAAAGTAAAGCCTGTAGGATACATGATATGAATTTGGGCAAAAGGAGTGATTTTAGTAATTACTTCTGTTGCCCAATCTAGGACCACTTGAATTTCCCCATATCCAACATCATATATTTTCCCATTGTTTCTATAAATTAACCTCAGATTTGCAAAAATAAGTATGCACAGTGCAAGTAGTACAGACTAGAAATAACCTTGAATAAAATCTGATTTTTTTCTTTCCCTCCAGAAGAAGCAAGAAGGCAGTTCTATCAGCTGAATAGCTACCTTGATTAAACAGCATCATCTCCATTGCTTTTGGATGACAAATTCAGATTTAGAGGAACACTGCTGTGCAATACTCAATTAAAACAAACTTTTTTTTTTTTTTGAGACTTTCTGAAACTGTTTTGTGGATATGCATGTTCAGACAGATTTGACCTGGCAATCTTTTATCTGGATTTTAATACATTGCACAAGTCTAAGCAACACATAGACCAGCACTCAGAATAAAAGATAATCTTACTAATTCACTGATGTTAATGGGAGAATCTTAATTGAACAACTTCAATTCATGTTCACTGTCTGCTAAACCAACAAAAGCATCCGCCTTCTAGTTGCACCTTCAGACACATCTAGGTATCTCTCCTCCAGCATCCCAGAACATTTTAGAAGTGAAAGTCTAAAGCATGCAGAGCTCTCTGCCTCCTCTCCTTTCACTACCAAATTTAAGATAAAGACTCCCAATGCATAATACATGGTAGGCAGCAGTAGATGTCCATCTGTATGCCATAGCAACTCAACTTTCTTCACTATGACCCTTCCCAATGATCTTCTGAAGTTAACTAAACTCATTCATGACAATCCACTTCCAAAGACATCCTTTTGTGCAAATGCCTCTCTACACTTGATGGACACTTGTATCAAATTAGTTGGCTAAGAAAAAAAAATACAGCCCCAAACATAATCCCACTCTTGTTGACAAGGCAGTAAAAAAACAAGGAGGAAGATGGAAGAAATTAGAGGAAGTCAGAAGGCAGTAATTTCCTGCTGGTATCATCTTTCTTGGCCCAGACCAATGATGCTGTTAGCAGAATCTGTATTGTACCTTATGTATACATACAGGGGAAGAAACAGTCACAAATACAGGATGGGGAATTCTGAAATACATACAGGTTGAATAAGTGCCTTAGTAAACTGACTATATGATCATGAAAGTTATTAGTAGAGAGGCTACACCAAGATTCGTGGAAAGAAATCTACCTATACAGCTGCGCCACAGTTTTGGGCATTTCTATGAAAAAGTCATGAACATCATTTCAGCTTAGCAAAAAAGAATATAACAAGGTATTTTTCAAATGAATCCTGCACAGATGAATATGAAGTGAGGAATCACTCTGACATTTACTTTCAGTGGTTTAGATACAACCTCTTGAGTTACCACTGCAAATTAATGCTTCACGTTTCTAAAGACATTGACTTCAGCACACAGTTCTGGGAAAGTCAGCCAAATTTGTAAAAAAATACATTTCCAGGTATCTGAGCAAATAAACCAAGACATAATACGTGATCAGTTAGTCTTTGATATGGATTATATATTTGCTATCCCTACGTCTCTCTTCTCTAGGAGAAACACAATACATAACTTTAAGATTAACACATCCCACAAAAACAATGAAGAAAATATCGGAAGCTTTTTCCCACTTTTCTCTGTGATTAGACTATTCAAAGACAGAAGACATTTTCATTTCCGTTGGTATTCTGGATACAGAATGACAACACAGAAAAGCCCCTGCTATAAGACTTAGAATCTGATGGACTAAAATTCCTTGCTCACACTTGTTACCTTTTACAAACCTGCCACTGAAATAAGCTAGAGCTTATACAAATTTTGAATCCACTTCCCAAACCTCCTAATCTAATAACCACATTCAGCTCTATATGAAGGATAAAAGAGATGGCACTTAAAGTTCTGAAGACAAAACCTACTGTCAAAGGGACTGATCTAATTTGCACTTGGAATGCTTCTTCACTTATCCATCACAGAATTAAGACAAAATAAGGACAGAATCACACTCTTACTGTCTTTATACTGCAATGCACAGGAACACTGCAGAGTGCAAGAATAAAGAAGGAGATGTTGTAAGAGGCACAGATAGAACTACTACTGAGCAACAACTAAAACTTCAGGGTGTGACCAACATTATTCTCATATTAAATCCAAACCACATCAGTGTACCAGGTACTAAGTAGAAAATTAACTATCTCACCTGAAACCAGGACACGTCTTGTTCCAGAAGTACTAAATCTTGGCATAGTTGAGCTACAGCTTGTAAATTAGCTAAATCTAAGTGGAAAGAACCCACGTACCAAAGCCTTTTGGTTTTGAACATTTATTCAACCAACTTTTGTCTGTTAGTTCTATCCACAAAACATCCATACATAGACACAGGACAGATTGGTAAGTATAAGAGGTCTACATACCACAACTAAGAGCACCTGATAGGAGTGGTAATCTCAGCAGTGCTTTCTCCTGCCTTACCTTCCATAGAATATTTTGATTAAATCAAGCTGACCAAATGCACTTGCAAGGAATCAGAGAATTGAAAGCAGTAAAAATGGTTAAAGGCACAAATACCTTTGGGGAACACTTCCACATGACCATTATAACTTTCTGATACTGGTAAACAAACTTGATTGTGTCCAACACTTTGTCACAGAACAAGAGCTCTTAAAAAAGATTGCTCATTTAGAAGCTTCTTGATCCCTGGAAACACACCTATTTTATCACTGTGCTATCAGAAAGCACTGGAGAGCAGTGCCACAGACAAACCCAGATTAATTTTCAGATTTGTGCAAAGGTAAATAATCAGTAGTAATAAGCATTAAATATCAGATGCCTATTCAGCAACAGATGTACCACGTATTTCTTCCACATGAGCTATTAAAATCTGTGCATGCATGCTTGCCAATAAAGAAGTTTTGAAGTCTGCATTTAAATTTATGGTATGTTTCTTCTAGCACTGCAGGACTGTTCAGAACATCACTATAAGGAGTAGCATCAAAGAATCTATCACAAGTCTGGGAAGCAGGGTGATCATGTCATTGATATCAACAAATGTCAGGGTATTTTATAATTCAAACGATGATACAAAAGCACCTGTGAAGTAGAAGGCTTTCACATTTAAGTCAAGAACTGCCCATGTGAATTCTTAATCTGAAGTTAGTCTAAACGATAAGCTATAGAAACTATGAATTGACATGTTATATCTGTATGTGGTGATTTGTCAATGTTTATTACTTTCTTCATTAGGTACCTAAGTTAATTATATCTCAAAAGAAAAAAAATAAATTCTATACTGTCTACTGTGAGTGACATCTTATTTTACAAATTCTTAAGTGTATTCTTCCCAGAAAGACACTGCAATCTAAGATATTAACAAGAGTTCACTAATAGAAGTTTCCCAAACAGAAATCTACTCCCTTCTCATTGTGTTCCACAACTCAAAAGTCATCTGAGATAGAACTCATGACTGAAGTCCACTAGTTTCCAAAATAAACTGTTGTTTTTCTTATTACCATTTTCTAATTACGATTCATCAGCATTAGGTAACATTACTAAATATATCTTTGAAGCTTTTCTTCAAAGAGAACTGTGATTAGAATCTAGACAAGACACAATTACATACATTAGTTGCAATTGAACATCAACACTTCTTCCAGAACTGCCAATATTCTTACCACGTCACTCTAGACGGTAACTTACAAAGTTTAGTACTGAAGAGTTTTTGGACTAAGCTGAGTATACGCCTTGCTTCAGTCTTCTGATTCACCTGAAATATGGGATTAAAATTCATGAAAAAAGCTGGTATCTCTCATTTAAATGTTCAAAGTAAGCATGCTTTGCTTTTAAAATGAAATTAGTTCTCAGAATAATACATGAACATGTACACCATCATGTTCTATGGCCTATATACACGTTTATGACAGTAAATGCCAGACAGAAGAATCCATACTCAATATGCAATATTACTGGGCTCATAGTTTGTAGCTATTATGAGTGCAAAAATATGTTATTAAATCAAAGATATCTGAGCATTTGTTTAATCACTTCAGGATCCGGTATTTTAACAGCATGCACATAAAACCAGACTTGGTTTTAACTAGGTATGTTTTAAATTACTTACTGGTTCTTCTTTAACCACCAGGCACAAATCACCATCACTTGTACGAGTGCCAAATCCATTCAGTGAGGATCCAACCAAAAAAAGTCTGCTCACTGTAATAGAAGTGTAACAAAAAGTAAACATGATGTGACATACCACAGTTTGAGAGGAAGGAAGGATCGCAAACTTGAAGAACATGCAAACTGATATTAAGTAATCAAATTCAAAACATACGTGGAAAAATCAGCTGAATTTCTCTCTGGAGTTGTGCTCTGCAAAGTTCTTTTCTGTCCAAATCGGAAGCCTGTTGTCGACATGTTTGAAACAACTCCAAAACCTGTTGACTTAACTGGACACACAGATACAAAAAGTAAAGGCACAGCAAAGTGAACATTCTTTCCTGTCAGAGATACAACACGTGAAACACAGAAGGTTGAGATATTCAATGCAAAACCCCGCACCATTTCACATGACCTACTCTGGTGTCTAGAGTTTTACTGCACTTAAATTAAAATGAATAGTTCCCAAAAGAAATTTCTGTTTTTAAATTTATATTTGTTCCATTTCTTATAAAATCTCAAACCAGAGAAAATAATTTTTGCATCATCAATATATGTAGTGAATGACCAGAGACATCTTCTACTGACTTTAATGTCAACAGTTTGCCTACCAGGAATAGGGAGAAAAAAAAATTGTAAAATCTGATTTAAATTAGCTTTCTTTTCTATCCCACATAAACTACTAAAGAAGTCAGATCTTTGTTGGAAGGAAGTATTGACTGTTTTCCTTTCAAAACAGTTACATTCTTTAATCAACAGGCATATTTACACTAAAAACCCAAAACTACACTCCATTCTCTTCTATATTCCAGAACAGCTATGACAGTAACTTTTATGCTTTCTTGAAAAGAGGTAGTGAACATCTTCACAGGCCAAACACTGTTTTTATTCAGAACGGGCTTCTCTCATATTACCACAGTGGGGTTTTTTCAGTCAGGATTTTCCTCACCTCATATCATGTGAGAAATGGACTATTTCTCAAAATTTTACTTCCTAGAGCAGACATATAGGTTTCCTGATATTAGGATGTAAAACAACACAAGGAAACAATACCCTGACTTCCCCTGCCCCCACAAAAATACTTCAAACCCAAGCACAGACAAGGCGGTGATACAGAACCACAGCGGCAGCTACACTTATTGATACTCCTTCTAATGGCAGCTTACCAAGAGACATCCCATGATACTGTCAATAACCCTGGCAGAAATCTTTGTGGCCTCCCACAGCACCTCTGGAGTCTCAAAAGACAGAAGTAAAAGCACAGGCACAGAAAGCCATTACCTTGTCTTTGGCAACAGGGAGCCCGGTTTCCCTAGGGTCTGGAAACAAAGTATCTTGCCAAGGAGGGACAGATCTAATTAAGGCTGGGGAGCCATGCCCATGCAACACTGGAGACTGAACAGAAATTGATGATGGGAAGGAGCGTCTTCTCTCTTCCTGGAAAGGCACTGCTTGGTTAACTACAGCTGTGTCAGAATCCCGTGAACGAATCCGCTGCCGTTTGGCATCATCTGGAACACTCTGTTGACTTTGTCTCCTAGAAAGAGACACTGTGTAATTCCTCTAGTTCACAAGCTCCAACTGAGGATTAAAAGTAAGTTTCTACAAAGTTTAAATTCTAACATTTAACGACATAACTACTTCACTAAGCCCAAGTATGCCACAGAAACAGGCGTGCCCATCCTAGGTACTATGTAAAACAAACCTGGAATGGGAAAAGAGAACATACAATTGCAGAAATGAAGCTACCCTAGAATTGGATTGATGCAATTCTTTAAGGCAAGCGTCTGCACTTAACCAACTGAAACCCAAATGACAAGTTTGTTTAAATTGACTGCAAATCTCCCAACATAGCATAGTTTTTCATAGAACAGACTGCTCAAGAGGGAAAGATGCATGCAGCATGAAACCAGGAATCTCCTTAGTTTGTGGGATAATTACACACTCAGCTATAACTTAATAGCACATATTTGGTTGTGCTTATTTTTTCAGGCTAGATTTGGTAGAGAAATAGCATACAGGAGATAGTACTGAAGACAGACTACATAGAACCTTCTTCCCAGAGCTGATTCCCACAATTATTAGAACACGTATATCAACTAGTATATCTGAACTAATAAAGAGACCTGGGGTTTTTTTTCTAAATCATTAAAAGAAAATTAAACCCTATATCTATGCAAAATTTCCCTTTCTGTGGTAACTAAAATAACAAAGGTAGTAATGTAAATTCAAGTTAATTAAAAAAAAAACCTACAAAAACTAAGTAGTTTTTGTAAAACCATAAAATCTACCTTAAAAAAAGAACATGCTTGAATTTAAAACCTTATATTTGAAAAATAATGTATCACATAGTTAAGAAAATTAAGGAAAACACCTAATGTGTCATCAGGAAAACATGACAATTCCCATAAAACCTTGAGGGTGCACTCTTGTTTTGAACTAGACAAATTGCCAGGAAAAGAACATTCGTTTACACAAACCAGCTTAAAGTCAAGCCCACAAAGACTACAATCCACTGCAGTATTACAATAAATCACTTAAATCACTTCTGCAATTCTACAGCTGCTGGAAGAGAAAAACTAGGCACAGGAAGTCACTTCTGAGTACTGAGATTCTCAAACAGGTACAATGCTTTAAAGAGCCAATATGGCCTGTTTCCATCAAAAAGAAAAGAGTATTCAGTATTGATATGTCTAACATAACTCAAATTGCATAAGAAATTGGTATCAGATGAGCTTCTCAATGGGTTCACTACAACCAGTATTAGTCACACGCATACAAAGAACTTACTTTCTTCCTTGAAATGACATCAGGGCATCTGACGTAGACACTGGACTGACACTTCCATAAGTCGCTGGTTGCAGTGTAATTACTGGACTAACAGCTGGAGCAGCTTCAATGTTCCCATTCAAAAGAGCTCTAGAAAGACTACAATCCATACCTATTAGACTATAAGACAACCAAGATGCTTTTCATGGGTTGGTAGTTGTTAACTGAATATTAAACTCTACAAGTCCTGTCATTTTTTTTTCTTAGAAGGAGTACATCTTTCTTTTCTATTTAACATGAAGATATATTTCAGTTTACAATATGTACTTAATTAAAAATAGAAAATGCTCATTCTTGACAGCATATGTGTAAAGGGGTTAGCAAACAAATTAACTTTAGGAACTGTTAAATTCAAAAGCCTAAAGAACACTACAGTGTCTTCAAATATAAACCCAATAATCAATGTTTCTTCCCCTTCTCATCTCCTCCCTGTTTTCCCCAATAAACAAATATGATTGAAGAGCTTTAAAACTGAACAGTGGATTAACAAGTCTAATAATGCATCCCATGCATTATGCACATTGCAGGCGAGCATTAAGATTTGCAGGTCCATGAGATAATTATATAGCTCTTTTTTATATCCATGACATCTACAGGTTTTGTGAAGTTCAATGCAGTTCAATGTTAAAAACAGTGAAACCTCCTCCATGAACAGAAATATTTCTTTCAGACCCAACCTCTATTATGAAACTTTACTGCACTTACACTGCACTGCGAAAATGAAATGGAGGAACGACAATTTGCTGGTGAGAAAGAAGAGTAGGAGGTATATTTAGAGGAAGTTTAGCGAAGGAAGTACTTTGTTGTTGATATTTTGGAGGGAAGGGTGGACGACCCAAGTTGGAAGAATTTGGGAACATGCTCCTTTCTACTTGAAGTGAACATGTATCCTTTTATCTAAAAAAAAAACCAAAAACAACAACAAAAAAAAATTGAAATCAGGCAAAAAGAAATACTAGTTACTTTTTAAGCTCTTGGTTTAAAAATTCAAGTAAGCTAGAATATACTTCCAGGAATTGCTTAAGAGAATGATGATCACAGGATTTACTTTCAGTACAAGACACTAAATAAAAATACTGCATACACTGAAGTTTAATAATTACTGCTTACTTTATTTATGTTTAAAAGTGAATTTTTATATGATCCCCTCAATTTTAAGTTTAGGTTTTTTAAAAAATGACATATCAAAAAATGACATATCACAAGATACAAGTTTTCATCTCAGGCAAAAGTATCATGTAACAGTGGAATTTGTTTCATATTTAGAACATTCCACAGAGGTTCACAATATACGGAAAGAAACCCTTGAGTACATCATTAGAGCATGAAGATGCAGCCAATCATGAACTACATGTTATGTCATGACGTTAGCATTTTTTCACAACATGACATGTAAAAAAGCAGCCAAATTATAACACCAATTGCAAATAACCTAATCTACATATATAGTATTATTTTACTGAACAGACTCTGAAAAGAAAAATACAAGTTTACTAACTTTTAAACTTAAAATTGATTCTGGTACAACTAGCCAGATAGCTCTGACTGTCACTGCAGGCAGCATTAGCACAGAGCATAGGAAAATTAATAATGAGGAGTTTATGTGGTTGGGTTTGGCTTTGCTTTTAATTTCCTGTGATAACAATCCACACTAGTGAATAGTAAATGCATGGCCATGGCTGCACTACTCCATGAGGAAGCTACTACAGTTCTTCCTTCCTTTTTTTTTCTTCCCATTTGATGGGGTGGGTAAGGGGAAGCATTATTGCATTAATGGAAGTTACTATTTGGATGTTCACTTTCAATTCTGCAGAAGAAATGCTGACGTGCTGCATAACAAGTAAGTCACTTGACATTTAGTCTGAATGAGTATTTATGTGCTGTCCAAACTTTTCCATTTCTAGTAGAATAACTGTTAACATGCTTCATTCACCTCTGAGCAGACCAGACACTCTCCACAGCACACCGTGGAGCACACGTAAAGTTTATGGATACAATTAGCTACTAATAGAAGGATGAATGAGAATTTCAAGAGTTAGGTGCAAAAGAAACACACGTTCCGTTTAGCTTTTGAAACTGTTAACGCCAAGAAGACATGCAATGGAGGGGTTACCTTTCCCAACCCAAAAAAATGCAGCAACACTTCACAACAACGACCACGACCTTTACCATGACTTTCAGCACTGGTTACCTCGCCAGGAATTGCCAGGCTCTCCTAAACAAGTTTCATAACTTACAGCGCAGTTCTTACTTTGCCCCCGTGGGCACTGTTTCCAAACAAGCATGTATTTCGTAGAGACCCGCTCGAGTGAACCGTGCAGGTAAACCCGGGCGCATGGAAGCCTGCCAGCCCCCGGCCCCCGTGCCGGGAGAGGCGTCTGGGCCTGCCGCCACCCCTGGGGCCACAGCCCGGCCCCCCGGCGCCACTCCCGGCCACATCCACGCGGGACCCCCAAGGACACTCACGCAGTGCCTGAGCGGAGGCAGGCAGGACGGGCCTGCGGGTAGCACCGTGCGGGGCAGGTAGAGGAGAGCAGTTCCTGCAGCAGAGGCCCCCCCGTCCCGCAGAGCAGAGCGGTGCAGGAAGTGGCCGTGCCGCCGCAGGAAGCGCTCCCTCCGCCCGCTCCTGCGCCACTCCGCGGCCGCCTCCCCGCGCGCTCGCCCCCTAGCGGCGCGGCGGGACGCATGCGCGGGCGCTCGCGCGGCCTCCGTGAGGGACGGTGAGAGTCAGAGCGCTCCGCCAGCTCCCGCTCCTGGCGCGGGCCGAAAGAGACATGACAGTGCAGCTGGTTTGCTGTCTATAATTACTGACAGACTGTAATTGAGCTACTGTTCACGAGTGTGTCCAAGCTATTGTCCTTGGCTGCACGCTAGGATTTGGCCAGCGTGGATTATAGGCATGTTAGGATTAATCGGGGGTCACGAACATATTGAAATGCTTGCTCCTTGAAGGATGACAGAAGCAATATCGTAGAATCACAGAACCATCTCTGTTGGAAGAGACCTTTAAGATCATGCAATCCATCAACCATCCATCCACCATTACCACTGCAGCCTCTAAACTACTGAACTATCACACAGAATGAGATCCAAACACCTCAAGGACATCTCAAGGTGACTCAATGACCTCCTTAGGCAATCCATTCCAATGCCTGACCACCTTAATAATGAAGAAAAAAAATTAATATGCAATCTGAATGTCCCCTGTCTCAATTTAAGGCTATTTCATGTAATCCTGCAGGCATCATAGGCAAGGCCAGCTCCCACCTGGCACCTTCCTTTCAGGGAGCTGTAAGAGCTGTAAGGTGCCCCAGGAGCCTCCTCTTCTTGAGACTGAACAAACCCAGCTCCCTCGGCTGTCCCTCATATGACATATTTTCTGGTCCTTTCACCAGCCTTTTTGCCCATCACTTGACACACTCCAGCACCTCAATGTCCTCTTTAATGTGATTCCTTCCTGGGGAGTACACTTACCACAAGTGAGCTCCTTGGCGTGAGCAAGTACTGAAACAGTGAGTTTGTGCATACACAGACACACTATTGAAGCTCCAATGTTTGAGAGGAAAGGAGTAAGCTGAAAGCTTGCTCAGCTTCAAAATTCTTACTTGAGGGCTTGCTCAGCTGAGAGAAAGCAGGCCACAGCTGGAGTTGCTATGGTTGTCTATCTGGCTACTCACAGACAGACAACAGATAAGAAAGTGACAAAGCACAGGGGGCCTTGTGAAGTGGAAATGCAAATGGACTGGCAAGGGAAAGTTTGGGCTGTGAAAGGATTTTATTGTCCTGACTATGACATAGGATCCTCATATAAGGGTCAATTTGTAGCTATGGTTAGCATTACATTTATGAGAGACAAATCCTAGTGGCATACTTGGAATGAAGATGTAAAGCCACAAAGAAATTTCCCTTAAAAACATTTTATTCTGGTGAGGGGACTGGGGCTGCTTGGCAGACTGGGATGAGACACAGCAGACAGTGACCCAAACTGACCAAAGGGATATTCCAGACTATGTGACATCATGCCCAGTATATAAACTGGGAGGAAGAAGGAAGAAGAGGGGGTGTTTGGAATTATACTGTTTGTCTTCCTGAGTAACCGTGATTTGTGATGGAGTCCAGCTCTCCTGGGGATGGCTGAACACCTGCCTTTCCATGGGAAGCAGTGAATAAATTCCTTATTTTTTCCTGCTTGTATGTACAGCTTTTCCTTTTCCTATTAAATTGTCTATATCTCAACCTATGTTTTCTAGGTTTTACCCTTCCGATTCTGTCACAGTTTCTGCTAGTGGAATAGCGAGGAAGTGGCTGTGTGGTCCTTGATTGTGAGATGGGAATGATGACAATCTTTCTGCACTGTTTGTTTGGAATCAAGCCTTAACTTTCTATTTCCTGCTCAAGACAGAATTTTGTGTCTTAACTGTTAGAAGCCTGTGATACAACTCCTTATAGCTGCAGTTCTCCACGTTTGTTTGACTACTTTTCTTTCCATAATCTATCCATTTACCAAAACATGTCTTGCTTCTAGCTTTCTCACATTTGCTATGAGGCCTACAATAAATCTAATCTAACACAATCGATATACTTGGCAGCAGGCAGTGTTTAGAGCAGTGTATTAAAAATCAACATCTTTTTATACAGTAAAAATGAAAAAACAAAGGAAAGAAAAGGAAAAAAAATTAGGTCTGCCTTTACTGATTGAAGTAACTTGTGCTGCTATGTATTTTTCTGGTTTCCTTTCCTCTGGTCCTTGGCACAAGGCACCCTGATTTTGTGTTTGCATCAGTCTGGATATTAAATTACTTTTTTTTTTTTTTTTTTTTTTTTTTTGGCACAGACTGTTCACTCTTAAGGATTTTTTCCTCATGTCTTACCTGCATCCACTTGTCAACCTAGCTGCTCATTTCAGTGAGGCACCTGAAATAACCCGACATTTTACAAATTGCCAACAGCCTTTTGAGACAAATCTCTGTGCTTTGATGTGCTGAGGGCTGTTCTATTTTTCAATGTGTGCTGTCTTTCTTTCTGACCCTGACTGTGATCTCAGACAGTTTACAGATACTCTTCACTTAGAAAAGACATACAAAGCCTTGCTTCTACTTTTAGTCGGGAATTGGACTGCTGGTCAAGAGATACTCAACTGAACTACTATACAACAAAGAATTGGAGAACTTGCACAATCTGGATTACAACAGATTCCCCCAAACAGAATGACATTAGGACAGTCTTTGTCTCTGCCTCAAAAGATGCTTGCATTAGAATAAAAATAGTGTCTTTATTGCAAAAGAACTGTTTGTAAAATTAATTTGTTTGAACAGCCATGAAACTCAACATCAATGAAAGAAATGTTGATAAAGAGATGTCTGATGAGCCATCTGTAATCTTTCTCCTAGAATTAGACCATTATGCAACATTAAAGTCCCTATTTGGTGCTTTTTGCAATTTTCTGAAGCTTTTAGAGCTGAAGTGCTCCAGCTAGTTAGTCTCTGAAGGTAAAAAGTGATGGAACGTTTGATCAAAGCATCTCAATTGTCAGTAGTTCAAGAAGGAAAAAATGAAGAATAGAAGCCAATTCCTCTATGGAAACCTTTGTTTAAGCTTTGAAACGTCTACAGACTTTTCTTTGCCTCTTAGTACGTTAGAAGACCTGTAGGAGCTCAGACAGCGTATGGTTAGAATGCTGCATGCTTTACCACAGCAAACAGCCTTAGGGGTTAAGTTGCTTAAAGGTCATCTATATTTAAGCACCTATTAGTTGCTTAAAGAGCACCTATACTATTGCACTCGTTACAAGTGATAAAAAACATTTATTTGTATACCCTGTTCCTACTGGGAAATTATTTAACTTACTTGAAACATTTTCTTTTAGTTTCAAAACCACCTGTAATATATGATCATTTATGATGTTGTTAGTCTCCAGGACCAGATCTGAAATAATGAAACTTCTGTCAATGCAGACCTTCATTCTAAGTATCCCTTTTTCATATTTTGTACCGAGACCAAATATAGCACATATATGAAAATAAAAAAATGTAGCTAGAATGAAATGAATGATACTATAACAATGATTGATACAATTCAGGATCCACTGTGAAGATTGAAGCTTTTTCGTCAGGATACCCATATGAAATGCTTTGAATTTCATTTAGAAATCAGGATATTCTGTAACTGAAGCCAAACCAGAGACTTTGGTCTAAAGCAAGTTTTATGTGCCAGGGAAAAAGCAAGTTTCCCCAGGAAAACAAGGCAAGCTTTTAATAATAATACAAAGAATATAAATTAGATGTCCATTAGAAAACAGTATTTAAAAGGCATAAAGGAATTAAAAGCAAGATTCAAAAGTTCAGCAAGTAAATACTGAAGGAAAAATTAATAATTAATTGCACAAATGCAGTATTTTTTCCCCACTGTACCACATTGTTGTTCTGATATTCAACCTTCAGCCAGATACAGTGGTGCTCATTTATGCCCTTATATGATTTCTTCAGAGCTTTGAAAGTATTTATTACATACAGTGTGCTAATTTTATATGCATATAGATAATACATAATATGCAGAATTTATTAAATGTAAGTAATATCATAGGCACCAAATGAAAATGTGAGGTCACTCTGCAAATATATAAGTTAAGTCTGTGAATTCCAAGTTTAAATTGTAAAATCCAGATAAAATACGGATTTAATAAAATATATAATAATATAATATAATATAATATAATATAATAATGATTTATATTAAAATATGTATTTACAGATATTGCATATCAAAATATCATAGACATGATATATAAATATGTAGATATCTTTATTTGGCATGTCTACATATGAATTACCCTTGTATCTTTTTCAGATGAGTATGTTGTAGTACACTATTTAGATTATTGTTTAAAATATACTATATGCATTTGATGAGAGTTAAGGTGTTATGACACATGGTTAATGCTTTGCCCTGATTAGATTAATGAGTAATTGCTAGTAATTTTATTACTTCAGTGCTTTGTTTCTGTAAATTTTGTAATTACACTTCTTTAAATACAAGTGTTTTAAAGGAAGGTCTAAGTTTTCCTAAATTTTAATCTTTTCTTTCTTGTGTGAAGAAAGACATGTCTTAATACACAGGGCCATGAATTTTGATTGAAAGCAGTGGAAAAAGTAAATTTATTCTGCACAACTCTACAAAACTGGGGTTTTTTTTTCCAGGTTTGTACTAACCCATTTTACCCTTAGGAGGATATTCATGTTCTCCATGCCCTAAACTAGTCAGTTAAGTTTTTGAAGAACATGTCTGATATGTCAGTTTCTGAGGGTTAAGATTTTAATAGGAATTTTATTGTTTTTACAAAGGTCTAGTACATAATCCACAGTTGCCCAGTTTTTATAAGTAGTTGAGAGAAATTGATTTAAGGTTAATGGATATGGAGACAATATCCATCAACTTATCTTCACACATATAGTAACATCCCCAAACTGCCAGACAGAGACAATTGTTTTCTCTCCTGAATTAAATATTTAATAAAGTCGATATTATCTCTATTTTATATTTGATTTTTAAATTGATACATTTAAGCATGCACTTAGAATTTATGAGTTCTCAATGAGCATACTGGGACTTGAACAAATTGGGAAGGTCCTGCCGTGGATTAGTAAATAAAATAAAAGTTCCTACCTGTGTTCTGTTTTCCTAACTTCTTCTGTGTGTATTGCCAGAGGCTGAGTAGGGTAAAAGAGCTATCTGTTGTGGCCAACAAAAATTTTCCTGTATTATATTACTTTACTGTCTCTTTCCGGTTTTTATCTCTGGTTTTAGTCACTTACTTGTTTGTGGAAAATGCATCTGAATGCCCAGTTTTATTTGATTCTTGAGTTTGTTCACGTTTAAGAATTAAATTTCATCATTTGGATATAAATGATGACAGTGTTTCATGGAAAAAAGCCTCTTATATAGTGGCTTTGTTGTCAAAGATACTTACCTATCCATGAAGAAATCCCTAATTTCAATCTCACCTCCATGGAGCAGATTGTTAATGATATTAATATCCTGAGTATTAAGTGTTTACTTACTTTACACAAAAGCTATTCTAAAATTTGACAAATTTCAAATACATTTGGCAGAATCACAGAATGGGTCAGGCTGGGAGGGACCACAGTGGCTTACGTGGTCCAGCCTCCCTGCTCCAGCAGGGTTGTCCCAGAGCACATTTCACAGGATTGTATCTAGAAGGTGCTTGAGTATTTCCAGTGAGGGAGACTCCACAACCTCTCTGGGCAATCTGTTCCAGTGCATGGTCACCTCCACAGTTACAAAGTTCTTCCTCATGTCCAGGTAGAACTTCCTGGGCATCAGTGTCTGCCCATGGCCTCTTGTTCTACTGCTCACCACCACTGAGAAAAGCCTGAATCCATTGTCTTGACATCCTTTAGTCAGATACTTAAAAACATAGGTGAATGAAAACTTTGAAATAAAAATCTACTAGTGTTTAGGTGTTCTGCTCGAGAAATCAGAACATTTTCGTTAACAAGGACAAGGATTACCTTAAACTTTGCAAAATGTATATAGAAGTTCTCTTCAAAACTTTTCTATGAAGCCTTGCAATAGGAATAATTGAAGATACCGTTTTTAATAACCATTCAAGTAAAGGATCCTATAAAGAGCTGGTTCTACGTACTTCGGCTCCGAATACCAAGCACCTTTCTGTCAAGTCAATAGCATTTATGTTACTAGTAAGCCATAAAAGTTGATACATGTTAAAATGCAGGTAGCCAAGAGATGGACACATGTATATGTGCCCATCCACACTTCCTGAAACAAGTTACAGAAGTCTAAGTAAAAGTTAGAAGTTCGAAATTGGAACAATTTTAAACAATAATCCACAGTGTTGCTTATATTCACTACCACCACTACCAACTTTTCAGCTGCACTTTCTTATGTTTTTTCATGAGTTTTAATTCAAATAAAATAATTTTTCCAATTTTATATTTGCAGGCATGTTCCTTCTCATCCTCAGTTTTAATATGGTGTTTTTCAGGCCAGATAGTTCTTCAGCCAGTGTCACGGAGGCAATGAAACAGAGATCCAAAGGGAAGCTGCCAGCACCTTATCTATGAAGAGGCTACCACATATCCATAATACATTACACCAACTAAAGGCAAGTTCAGTCTTTGTTGTGCACTATGTATTAGTACAGTTTCTTTTTCTTCTGAATAATTTATAATTGTTGTTGCATAAACTGGGTTAGTATTAGGAGTCCTAGAAATGTCAAGTTGCAGAATAACCTTTCTGTTGGTGAAAGTATTCAGTGTGAAATTCTATATTAAAGGATGAGTGAAGCTGAGCTTTTGAAATCACTAAAGGCAGGAAATCCAGAGTTAAGGTTGCCATGGAAGCCTTAACTCTACACCTTTAGGTAGGTAGTATGCTGTGGTTTTAATTACTTCCCCTTTATCCAACTCTATATAGGTCTCCTTTTTCATGTGAATTCTAATTATACTGAGTGCTACTCGCAATACATATTAACGGCACTGGCTACTCAGCAAACATCTGAAATCAGATGTTAACTGTGTTTGAGTCTATCTGGCACTGTTATATTAAAGTGACTGTATGATAGCTAGAAAATAACATTATGGGTAACTCTTGGCCAAGGAATTAAAACACACGGGTTCTGAGTTAGAACTGCAGAGTATGGCCATTACATTTCGAAGTATCATCAAATGAAGAGCAAAATCTTAGAAAACACAAGTAATCTACAAGAGATAAACTGAAAAGAGTAACTTCAGTATACTTCAATTTTCCCAGTACAATGGCACACTTTTTCAACAAGGTGTGAAAATAAACCAAAAATGTTCGTGATTTGCAAATGTGTCTTCTTCCCTCCAGCAGTTCACATTCTTCATGGGACATAGCTCTTGCTCCTTCTCCTCCAGTTTCCTTCCTGACAATTTGGTGAGCAGTATCAAGCATCTGCAAAGCTTGCATTAGGCTACAAGCCTGAATATTCTCTTGCCCAACTCAGAATTCCTGCATCTGCCAGATAAAGGAGCAGGTTTATGTAAGGCTGTGTCTTCTTTTAATTGGCTGTTCTCAAATGATATGCAAGGAATGGACAGATGTTGAACATTAGGAACCTCGAGACTTAAAAATGCTTTCCCCTCACTTCTCCCTCCTCATACATACTCTGTCATACTCACATGTAAAAACCACAGTGATCATTTTCCAGTATCTTTATAATCTTCATCTGAAATCGCAAAAACAAAATGGAGTGATGTCTCTTGGTGTAATAAGACAAGTTGACCTAATCAGTCTAGTGGCATAAAGAGTGCTTTCTGTGTGGTCATAAAAAGCACTGGAGGAAATAACAGCCACTGATAAACCTAAGTAAGAAATAAAAGCATTAGTCAGGGATCAGTATCTTTTAAAAATTCCAGTAGGGGTGTGCTGCCACAGAGCTGTGTAGGAGATGTGCAATACATTTCTGGTGGCAAGACAATGAAATGTTGGAAGTGGGTGCTGGAAAATTAGCATTCACTGGCAACAGCATAGAGTTAGAAATATTGGACCATAAGGCATCTCAGGGAATTATGTCATACAGTTGCTTTCAAAACCAAATCTAGTCTTAGTTTGAGAGTACCACATTTACTAGTATATCAGGCAACACTTAGACTTCTTCATCTATTCCAGGAGAAAAAACAATGGTTATAAAACTGGTCCAGAATCCCTCCAGGCCCACCTGATATAACAGTGAAGTTTATTCTAGACTGAAGAAAATTTAGACAAAAACCTTGGGTTAGGGGAAGAGGATGACATTTACTCTCCTCCCCTCTTTTCTCCACTTTTCTGTTAAATGCAGATCCTGCAAGGGAAAATGATGGAGAAGTGATCCCACTCACTGAAAGAATCATGTGTGTGGGGAGGGAAATTTGTGATTAGACAGGAGAAAAGAGGGCAATAAGAAGATATAAAGAAGTATAAGAAGGAAGGAGACACTGAATAGCAGCAATGGATGAGAAGTGAAGCAAATGTGAGGTGCTGGCTCCCCCTCCTTCAACAGGAATAAACATCCTTGGTTTCCTTAGAGATTGTAGAATTTAAACTCACCTGGTATTGAACATACAGTACAAACAATCAGAACAAAATAGCTGATGTAAGGGAGGAGCAGTAGTGTCCCAGCCCAGAGCCGTGGAGGAAGTGAGCTCCTGCAGCATCTGCAGGCTGTGAGCTGCTGTAGCAAAGATGTCTATGTCCTTAGTTACCTCTACCTACTACCAGATGGAGTCAGAGATGGCTGCCATCTGTGATTACTTTTCAGTCATTGCTTCTTTTGCACCCAGTCCTTGTTTAGGAAGGCCGCTCCTGAAGGTATGAATTTCTTGAAGGGCAACAACCTTTGGAGTACCAGACAAAAAACATTTATAGATAATTTACACTTGTTAATTCTTTTGCTGTTTAATAGCTCTTTTTGCTCCCTTGCTTGTATTAACCTCACCCAAAATATTTGGACAGCACAATAATATGTCATATTGGATCTTACTTTCATAAACTAAACAAGCCAATTTTTAGTTTTCTATTCTCACATAATTGCTCTGAGGTTCCCTAAACAACCCTTTAACAGTTTCTTTCTGGTTTTGCTGCAGCTAGAATTGCTTTGTTTTAAGTGTGTCAAGTAGACCTGAACAAACAATTGCAGTTCACTGCTTAATGTAGTTTAATGGGAACCCCCTGTCTTTTCCATGGGAATTGTAGTTCCAATGTAGCCAGTATGCAATCAAGTGGTTTTGCATGAAGGAAAAACTGGTACCATGCGAAGTTAGGCAAAACACAGCCCTTTGTAGTGCTTCTTGATATTGCAGCTCTGTACTTCTGCTCTTCCAGGACTTTGAGCAGGACAGTGGCCATGTTGATACACAGCAGGCTTGAGATTCAGACAGCACAGCCATCTGGGTTTTTTTTCCATCTACAGGTATCCTGCTGAGAGACTCAAAGTAGCATTCCTTGCAGAGATACCAGTAACTACTGCCAAGTTTGCAGGTGTTGCCCCAGCTGGTTGGCCTTCCTGGGCAAGGGTGTCAGAACATGGTTTGACAGCTCAATAGCTGGCTATGAATATACACGCCAGGAATATGCTACTTCAACTCTGCAAAATAACACTCTTTCTCCTGCACCACTCTGTGTTTTGCCTTGCCTGAAGCCATCCATCTCTTATTTGATTGTGGCATTACTTGGTATTTTTGTGAAGGAACATGCACTGAGCTGCTGATGGTTTCCAGGCATGCTCAAGACTGCCTCCATCAAAATGCTCTAGACAAAGAAGTGTTCTAAAATAGCAGGGAAAAAACCCCAAAGGAACAAACTTGGAACTGAAAGTCTTATCATCATTGCTAAAATTCTCCATGTTTTATCACTTCAGTCTTCAAGATGAGGTGATTGTGTATTTCTCCTGTTAATATCTATGATTAATCACCTGGCTTGCTTAGTTTGTATGTACAGTTCTGCTTAGCTGACATAGACCACCATGTGTCTGTATCATATATTAATCTGGGGAATGGCAAGACAGAAAAGGGATTTCAGTGAGCTTGGCAAGTATAAACAGAGGCTTTTTTAATGAGACAAATAATGCTAACTCGACAAAATCAACCTGGAAATTAATCCAGATTGTAAAAGAATGTAATTGAGACAAAGCTTAATCCTTAGAGAAACCTGTCAGAACTGGAGGCAATGTAACAATAAATACAGAAGATAAGTAATCAATTAAGTGGACTTTCTGCACTTAAATGTAATAATAAATAAAAAAACTGTTCAAGAACTAAGAATGAAAAAAAATAATAGGTTTGCTTGAAGTGAAGCTTTCTTTGACCCTACAGTTCTGTTTCCCTACCCAAGATCTTATCTGTCTCAGTACTCATATTTTATTATTATAGAAGTACATGAAATATACAGCTCATTTATTTCACAAGTCAATAAATACATTCTTGATATTCCACATGTTTCTTTGTCCATGATTCTGTTCACATCTCTGATTCTCAAGTGAACATACTATTCTTTACCCCAGGGTTCAGTGTGTATTTGTCTTCTTTTATATTTTTTCTCTTTTATCTTCATTTTTGGGCGTTTCTGGGTTTGTACCCATGCTGTAGAAATGCAAGACAAATATGTGAACAAGTTGAAAGGCAGAGACAGATGGAATCATCTCTGTGATATCTAAACAAAATACTGTGAACATAATGAAACACTAAAGCATTTGCATCAGTGTGTGAGCTTGAGCTGTAAGAACAAAACTGATGCAACAGTTACTCATATATGAAATTAAAGCCTTAGATTCCTAGCTGTTGACCTGCCATTGCTGCATGCAGAGTATAGTTTCAGACTTTTAGAAGCTAATGAATATAGACTCTTAGCTACTTGACATTGGTGAATACATATGTATGTATAAACTACTTGTTGTTTATGCTTGCCTAGTCAGCACTAATTCTGATATTTTTCACTCTAATTATATAGAAGAAGGAATAGTTGTGGATCTCCATCTTCCCCACAATCCCAGCACTAGAGAGTACCTCCTTTTTACGAATGAAGTCTGCACATATAATTTGATTTCTAGTGGAAAATACATAGAACTTCATGTTTCAGAGCTAGCAGGTGAAGCCCGATCACAGCAATTGCAGTCCAGCGAAGCAATGCAGAGTCATCATAACTATGCAGGTTCTGAGCATTGCATACAACAAATGTTAGTCTGTTGTCACTCCGATTAAAGTTTTTTTTTAGTTCAGTGCCTTTACTTTAGCTTATGAAGTGGTGTGTGGGAAATGAGAAATGGGCAACTGAGGAAGCTGTTCTTTTCTGCCTTGTGAGGCAGTATGCCTTGCTGCTACTCCCATAGTAATGAGTCATGCTGGGTTTCCTATGATTGTTTGTGATTGGATGAGGTTTGCCTTGATATTTATCATCCTTACTTTCCCCATAGCTGATTACTTTTAGAGGTCAAAATGTTGAAACAAGAGTCTGTAAAACATGCATCTGTAAATTAAAATAAGTTTTGGAAATGTGCATCCTGACTGTGGAAGATCAGATTGTTAGCTGAATGCTTTAGCTGTCTTTTATTCCAGCCTCTTCCTGGGATACACTTGATCCCCAGTACTAGAGGTTCTATGAGAGGATAAACAACCCTTTGTTAAAGCAACAGCTTTAACATGGTAAGTTTTATCCTGCTTTACAATTCTGTAACACACATTGGTAATATTCTGGGCTTCTTCAATTTTTGTGTGGAGATTGGCAACTAATATAACATCAGTATCTTCCACTTAAGCTCATTGTAGTTTAATATGCTTGTGGTAGCTACAACCTCACTTAAGCAGAAAATACCATGAACATACTGAAAGATGGCCTAGCAAGGAGCACGTTCCACCTGGGGCAGCCCAATGCCACTGGCAGTGTAATGCAGTAGTTAAAGCTAATGCTTACAAATTAAGGGAATCTCAGGAACTTAATGAACGTATTTGCATTACTTAAGATGAGGTATATCCCTCCAAGATAGTATATGGTGCTAGAGCTTGAGCAATTCTGATGGATTATAAGTACACTGTTTGCATGGCACAACTGGAGAACTCAGCCAAATATTGTAGGTACTATACAGCTTACAGTGCTGGCTCTTTCTTTTCAATAGTACTAGCGTGGATATGCTGGAATCTACATTTTTGGGGGTTTAATTTTAGAATGGCTGCCGTACTTCTTCCCCGTTTTTCCAGTAACGCTGTCCACAGACAGCGTTAAGTGTCTGCAGAGTGTCTGCAGAGCAGCGGGACGCGGGCCCGTGTTTTGGCAAGGCGGAGGCCTGGGAAGTTGCAGCAGCCACGTTCCGGAGGGGCTCCGCTCCGCCTTCGCCCGTGACTCCGTGACACCGGCTCTCCCCGCCGAGCCGCCGGGCGCGGCGTTGCCGTGGAGACGGCGCCGCAGGGGCCGGGGGCGGGAGGAGGCGGCCCGGGCGCCGCCAGCACTCCGAACCCTCCCCGCTCCGCTCTCCCCCCGCCGCCGTTCCCTATTATAGAAGAGCTTCCGGCGGCGTGGACCACTCTGACATCATCCTCCGCACCCCGGTGACGTCAGCGCCGGGAGCGGGGCGTGACGTCGGTGCGTAGGGGAGCGCGGTGACGTGTTCTATTTAAAGCTCCCCAGGCGGAGGATGGAGGCAGAGCGAGCAGGTGCCGCCGCGGGCAGGACCGCACCGGCCGCGTGCGGCGCAGGGCTGTAGGGCAGGGCGCGGCTCCACTCCGCTCCGCTCTTCTCGCCTCTTTCCTTCCCTCCTCTTCCCGTTCCCCGGGAAGGAGGAGCGGGACGAAGGAGCGGGCTCCGCGCGGCGGCTGCGCCTGCCCGCCGCGAGGGGACGAGCGGGCGGTGGCGGAGGTGTGAGGAGGAGGCGGGGGATGCGTGCGGGCACAGGCAGCGGCTCGGTGGCGCCGGAGCAGCCGGGCACCGCCTGAGGCGGCCATCGCTCCCTCCCTTCGTCCCACCGGCGGGGCTGAGCCCGCAGCCCCGCTGCAGAACAGCGCGGGCTCGGCGGCGGCAGCCCCTCCCGCCGCCCACTGTCAGTGACCGATCCGCCGCGCCCCAGGACGATGCCCGCCCGCTCGCTGCAGAAGAAGGCGTGACGGCGAGGAGCGGCCCGCCGCCGCGGGAAGGAGGAGCGGTGCCCCGCATCTCCGCAGCCGGGGGTGGGCGGGCAGGAGGATCAGGGGAGCGCGGCGCCCCGGTGCCCGCGGGCGGCGCGCGGCCGCAGCTCGTCGGTAGCGGCCTCTCGCCGGGAGTCCGATGCCAGCGCCGGTGCCACGGCTCGCTCTGCCTTCTCGGGAAAATGCATCCATGCCCGCCACGCGTCTGGCGGCGGTGCTAGGGGGAGCGGCGTCGTGGAGCTCTGTGCGCACCGCCTGCCCCATCCCGCTCCGCCTCTGAGGCACAGGGAGCCCTCCGCGGCCGCGCACGTCCCGGCCAGAAGCGCCGCAGCCGCCGCCAGTCCCTCGCGGAGAAGGCGAGCGCTTCCCCGTTCGCCTGCAGGAGGGGACCCGTCCGCCCCCGAAGCCACCGCTGCCGCCCGCCCGGGGGCCGGAGCCGCTGCCTGCGGGCGACCGGCGGGGCCGGTGGCCATGGGAGCCTGGCCCGCGGGGGGCGCTCCCTAGAGCGCGGGCGGCCCCACTCGGCCCCCGACACCTGCGGCGAGCCCAGAGCAGCGGCCCCGCCGCCACGGGGCTGCGGAGCTGCCGGAGCGGCGAGGAGCGCCCCGGGGACGCGGCACCACCGGTGCCAGGCGCTGCCGGCCGCCATGGGGTAAGGATGTCGCGGGGGCCGCCGGGCTGGTACTGGGGCTGGGGGTGGGAGCGGCCGCCCTCGGAGCTGTGGCCGCTGCTGGATGCGCACGGAGTCCAGGGGTCTCACTGGCAGGGTGCGCCAGCAGCAGGAATCCTGCTGCAGTCGGTGCCGTGCATCAGCCCGGTGAGGGGAAGAGCAGTGCGATCCGTGAGGGGCGCACCGCGATCTGCAGCGGTTTGTCTCCCACATCGGAATTCTGGAAGAGCCGTCTCGGCTCCCAGTTGCCCACCGTGAGGACCTTTCCCGGGTTGTTAGGCGATGTTCAGTCCTGAAAACGAGTGCTTTAAACTCAGTGCGCTAGGGTGAAATTCCAGAACAGCGAAGGCTCTCTTTCACTCTTCTGGTGTCGTCAGAGAATAGAGAACAACATGGGAATTTCTCAATAAATTGAAGGCTCTAAGGAAATCGTCTTCACAGCAGGTTCTCTAGTAAACTGGGGAATCCACTTGAGAGCTTAAGGAAATGAGAAGGAAGGAAATCTATAAGATTAATCAGATCTCATATAAATTGGTAGATAAAAATGTGACATAGATACCTATGAAAACTTTCCACAGTAGTATCCTTAGGAATTTGTGATTTGAAAAAATAATCCATGCTACTGGGCTTGTCTGATAGTGGAATGGAAACTCATCTGTGTTCCAAAGCAACAGAAAACTGGTATAATCTGGCAAACTGCAAGGTGGAGTCAGATTTTCTAGGTCTACAAAAGTTATAAATCCTGTCCTTTGCATTTTAGTAATTTAGGAATTTGAATGTGAAATTGGCATATTACTATGGGAGTTACAAATGTCTCCTCAAGCTGTTTAGGACATTTGAATTCTTCAAGTTATTAACTTCCTTGCATGTGTGGTGATAACAGCTGCATCCTTGTCTGTGTCCTGTCACTGGGGGTCACAGGTCAAGATGTAGGAAGGAATGACTCCTCGCTCCTTAGGCTAGTTTTTATTTTTCTGTTGTCTTCCCTGCCATTAAAAAAAAATCAAACAGAGTAAACCCAAACTTGCAGCTGTCTACATATTCAAGAAAGTGATTTCTCTGCCAAAAGTCTAAATAATATTATAATTTTTTGGGATATATGCTTAAAATTGCTAGTCAGACACGGGATTATGTAAAATTAAAACAATGGAAACCTTCTTACTGATTTAAAATCAGTACTGTGTTTGTAGATATTTGAGTTAAGCATATCACATTACATCCACTGAACTGTTGAAAAGAAGCAAACATTTGTCTCCAGAACTCCAGTTCTGGTGTTTTAGTGTCATAGCTTCTAAATAAACAGTACAAATCCCTATCTGTAGAGAGCTGAAATAATCTTTAAAAACATAGTTGTTGGTGTGATGACTTGAGTAGTATCTTGGCACATGGAGGTCAAGAAGACTAAACTTGCTAGCAAATACCTTAAAGACACTTCAGACAGTATGTTTTGGGGTACTGCAGTATAGAATTCCTTTGCAGACCATCTTCTGGTCTTCAAGGAGGACAAACCCTGAAATGTAGGAATATGTTACTGATAACCCCACATCTCTCTAAATCTGAGTAAGCACACCCAAGCCAGGGCCAACGCCTACTTAGTGGGTCTATGGTTGAGTATCAGACATTTAGTTCTGTTCAGAGGACAGGTCTTGATTTGGTAGCTGTTTTGTATTAATTCCTAAATGCAAATGCCCATGGATTTCAGAGTATTTCTACACCAAGGTGCACTGGACTTTTAATTCAGACTTTTAATTCAGCAGTTGATACTCTATACTCTACTAAGGTCTAAAAATTAAGGGTTCTAGATGAAAGTTGCAAAATCATTGGTAATTCAACGTACCTGGGTCCCATGATTTATGTGTATTATATTCAGTATTTAATGGGTACTGCTATGCTGTATAAGCCTGTTGACTTATCTTGTAGTACCTGGCTGGTGGAGAGCTCACCTATTTCAATGGTTAAAACACAGAAAACTTGGGGGAGGGAAGTTGACTTGCCAAACCAGCAGGGGCTTTCTTGGTCTCCTTTCATATAATAAAGAATACACTGTTCTGCTGGTGTAGTTCAGACTGTGCGGCGTGTGCAATACCATTAGGCAAGCCATGTAATTATGCACTGGATGTGTGGTAGAAACCAACTGGTGAGTAACTGGGCTTTGGGCCAGTGCTGCTATTAAACATTTTTTTGGGAAACTTGAAACTAGAAAAATGTAGAGTAGTTCAGGGCGCTTAGTGCTGTATCCTTTATATCTGTGGGTGTCTCTCACCTCAAGTGTATCAAGCCCTGTGGATTACATAGGCCAGACACACAGGATGTCCAGTCTTTTTTCTCTATCTGCCAGTCTGTCTCACTTCTCCCAGTTCCTCATTCCTGTTGCATAAAGGCAAGTTCTTGTCAATAATTACTGTTGAGTGATACAGTGCGTTATGGACAACCTTTTGTTGGGTTGGCCACATATGATATAGCATTCTTTAACAGGAAAATGTGGATTTTGTGTAAAACCTCTGTTCTGTCCTAGTTGATAACATGTATTCATGTGTTCGTTGTCAGTATGGCACGATCAGTTTTCTTTGAGCAGAAGTCTGATGGTATTAAAAATCCTTAAGTAACAGCTCTAAAGCATACTCAGGATATATATTGGCAGTTTAGGCTGTTGTATGCATTGACTAGGTAAGTACTGTGTTACAAGCTGGAACCATTGCTGTATTTTTGTTGTCGTTGGTACTGCTTGTATTTCAGTCTGTGAGCAGGGGAAATAGAGACAATAATGCAGTTGTTGGTTTGGCTAGAATAAATACACTTCTTTTCAGACACAATGGGGAAGCTGCAGGGCAGTGAATTATGGTAGAGATGCAGAAATTGATATCCTATTAAACATAATATCTAGTATTAATTCCTGATTTATTGATGGGTAATCTCTCTATAACTACTTCCCATGATGACCTTTACATGATGGCTATACACAAATACCTAAATTTGCTATTTGCATTGCCCATCATTCATGCTGAGTTAAAAGGAATTACAAGGTAAAAGCTTCTGGAAGATGTGCTTGTCTCTGTCATGTTGTGTTAATCAAGATGTCTTTATAAAGGCTTCATCTTCAGTTTTGTTGAACTATATTTAGTATGTTATCTTAGTAAAGGTGGTTATGATACATGTCAGTTTGAGATGGCAGAATTAGAATACTAGGAGGATATCGAGAAAGATATGTATTTTAGGGTAGCACTTGTTAGTGCTGCACTTGCCTAAAAATAAGTATTTTAATTTTTGGTAGTCTGCAACTGGTTGATCCACTCCTAGGCCTTACACTATTTGAAGTATGTGCAGTTAAAGACATCTCTTTAAATAGGACAAACTATAGTCTTGTCCTGAAATGTTTCAGTTTGCTTTCTGTATCTGGGTAACAAGACATGAACACTGTAAAGCTGTTGAGAGACAGAAGTATTATTGCCCATTGAATTTGTCCAGACTCAAGTTCTTTGACCTATTTTCCTCCCACAAGGTTTAATGGTAGCTTTCCCCAAACTTTGTTTTAGCAACACGTCCATCAGCTGTGCTCCACAGAAATACTGCTGATAGTAGAGTGGAAGGTGTAGCTTCTTGGCAGTAGCTCAGTGTTACTGCAATTCCTGGCTCTCGGGGTAAAATGACATGCTTATTGTCTGAAAGCAATGGTAGCAAAGTAGTATATGTTATCTTCTGTGGCAAAATAGAGAGTCTAACAAGTTCTACAGATAAAACTAACAAAACTTGATTATCTGTGAAGAATAGTAATGTATAAATACCAATACAGACTGCATGTAAGTCAGTCTAAAATGGTTAATAAACTACTTTTCAGAGAACATTATGTGTAGACCTCTACCATGCTTAAATTATATTCTGTCACAGTCACTTTATGACTTCAAAACAAGCATGAGAAATCTGAACTGGATTTTCTGGCCTGGCAAAACATAAATGAGTGTCCTGAGCCTCATGAGGCTATGATTGCTGATCTAATGAAAATACTTGTAATGAATTAGAGTTGTAATGGATCTTTTTAGATACTTCCATGCATTATTAAAATTTTATAGGCCAATCCTTTAGGAAAAATCCTACTTCTTAGAAATATACATTTAAGTCCTTCCAATTCATTATGTTGAGATTATTTTTATTCTCAGTGTCTCAAGGCAAACATCAGATGTGTGTGTGTTCTTTGTGTGTGTGTTCTTGTGATTTCTTTTCCAAAACAGTGCTTGCTCTACCACAGTTACTATTATCTTTGCAGGACTCAACTAGATGTTGAGCCAGTATCTAAGGAAATACAGAGTCTTGGAGCCAGAGATTGCAATGGCTTGTAATTCTGGAACAGGTCAGCGCTTCTAATTAGGGAAGACCATGACACTTAACTGCAGCTGAGCAGAGTAGTTCTTCCTGCTAGATAGTGAAAGTTTAAAGTTGAATTTAGATATCACTTTTATGAGATTTTTTTGTTGCAAAACACTTATTCTTTATGATTGTCTCATAAAACTGTAGTTTGATTTAAAGCTTTTAGCTAATCACTCTTTAAATCATTGCCTTTCAAATCTGTGTCTATGCACTTCAAAGAAGAGCATTATCTATGCTGTAGAACTAATTTGCTGGTAGTTTCTCATTAGTATAGGTGTCTTGGACATTATTTCAGTTGAGGCTATGGTTTTCCAGGGTATTCCAGACCATATAAATAATGCAGATACTTCAACCAGACTAGAACTTAGTTTTTCTTCTCCTTTAGATGTCTGTAATTTGGAAGCTGTTGAGACTAAAGTAATTACCAAGGACCAAGGTCTCTGCTAATCCAGAAGCTAAAAGTTAAGAGGTGCTTAGCAAGGAAACCAGTGCAGTGTGATCATACTCATCCAGGGTACAACTAGGTCTGAAACAGACCTTGCATGGGTACAGGTGCCTGTGCTTTGCCAATGTGTTCTTTGCATCTGAGACAGTTTTGACACTGGAGAAGACTCTCAGGCTTCCCCATGTGTGTGGTTATAGTGTTAGTAACAGTTAGCTGTGACAGTGAACAAAAAACCAAAAGTATTATTTAAAGTGGAAAAAACCCCAGATTCCACCTTTTCTTTTTTAAAGATACCATGAAATACATATTTAAATGCTCTATTTAAAAGCCCTACTTAGGTGAAAGCTTTCTGAAAAGAAAATTTTGAAGACCATCCTGGTTTCCAGTTCAGGATTTTGTGCTGTTCTCCCTGCAAGGCTTTTTCAGATATATTCAGTCTTAAAGGTAGGTGTAATGGGTGTGAAAGAATTATGAAAAATCTGCTTTTATGTCCGGTTTTGGTAGTAGACTTCTTTTCATCATTCTGTTTCAAGCTTTGTCTATTTGTCAAGGCTCAGCCATGTGAGATCCACCAAAATTAGTATTGTGTCCAGGACAGAAATATTAGAGGGGAGAAGAGGCTAGAGGGAGCTGTAGGTTTATTCTGCCTGGCCCTTGCACTATGCAGTGTTGAGCTCTGTCTTATCCATGCAGAGTCCTAGTAGTGGCATTACTCCATTTGGTGAAGTAATGGAACTGTGTTTCAATACTACATTGATTTTGTGGAACTGCATTACAATCATGCTTCTGGCAACAGACTGCACTCTGATACGCTTCTTTGGTGGCAAGTAGTGATGAATGCTGATCATCGTTAAAAAATTAGTCTAGGAAGGTAGTGCTTAAAAATGTAATAGATGACGTTGGCTTGCCAGATACAAGCATATATTGACATTTTCAGCAACTAGTCATGATTTTAGTTTTGTTTTTTTTAGTTACAGTTGCCAAGTTAGCTAACTTAAGCACACTGCATCACTTATTTTCTGTAATGGGAGGGGAGAACTTGAAATGCATAGCTCCTCTCAGGTTTTTCTTCTTCCTTCACATACATGCAGATGATTCACAGGCACAATTTTGTTGATGTTTGTGGCTGTGCTCTTTGCCACCATCCCGATCATTAAATTTTCACAGATCTTGCCACCAAATGGTGGGAACCACAGAAGGCAAGCACTGCTTCTTCCACCTGCTACAGCAACAATGTTTGTGCTATGTCAGTGAGCTATGCCAGTACTGTAACCTAGCTGACTGCAAATACAGGGATGTGCACAAGGGAAAGGCCACTACAGGAGGGATAGACCTATCTTTTACTATAGCAGTGTCTGTTTATCCTGGTGGGAAATGTTTGAAAAGGTCTGAACTCAGACTCCCGTTGAACTTTGCTCCTCAATTTTGAAGTTCAGGTCTGGAAAGTTTTTTTTGTGACTGTCCACTAGGTTGAATCTCAACTTACTGAGAAATTGTATTTTTTCCCCCACTGAATAGAGTATTTTGTAGTAAAACAAAACAGTACCACAGCCAAACCGAAACAAGCAAATTTACTAAGCCCAAACCATAATAGGTTGTATTGCTGGGTATAGAATTTGGGTTTTTAAAGTGCTTTTGAATTACTTATTGTGTAAATAGCATGCTGTAGTCTAGGATCCACACTTAATCTTGAAGCTATTCTTGTAATAAGACATATGATGAGATCTTCCCTGACTTTTGAAAGCAGAAGAACAAGGTTTAAATGGTCAACACTTTACAGTGAAGTGTTGGTAAAATCTTTGACATGTATTCTCACAATTCTTAGGCCTACTCTTAGGCCTGTTCATTTCCAACAGACTGCTATCCCTGGCTTGTCTATACAAAATTCTGAAAGAATGTACTAGGTGATATTGGAGAAAACACTGTTTTCTCCACTATGACTTGCTGTGGAGTACGCAGCCATGGCAGGTACCTTAGCATACTTTTCATGCTAACAAAAAACAAGCATATGCAATAATATATGCTGTGTATCTCTTGTCAAATGATTGTATACAGTAAACTGGGGTCCTGAGGAGATATTTGGATGATTGGCTTTAATCTGTGCTTTTGCACTACTTAGGTTTTTCGCTGACCGTATGTGACTAAAAGAGCTAACTTGCAATTAGACAGGAACATTTCTGTTGGATTAACTTACTTTTAGCTTCTGGATACTGATTTTCAAATGTGTTTTCAATGTCCAAATGTAAGCCCCTTTTCTACATCTAGACATATGGAGGAACTGATTTTTACCAGGAAAAAATTAGCCGTGCTTGGGAATAGATGGTGTCTTGCTGATTTGAGTCCTGGGTACTCACGGTTCTCAGAAGTACTGCACAGCTCAGACAGTATGTCTGGCTATGCATGATAGTAGAACTCAAAGGATCTTTGAGAAGTTTTCATTAAAAAGACACAGGTGCTAAAGTATATGATTAAATAATGGTCTATTTTGGCTGAATCTTGTGAAGTGAACACTGAATACTAGATTCCCTAAGATAACCTCATATCTGAATGTAAATTTTGCCCCCATCTCTTACAATGGATCTTAATGGGCCACTCGAGATCTGAAGTAGTTTTTACTGAGAATTATGTATTTGGTGAGCTTAAATGTGACATAGAAATTAAAAAAAAAAACAACAAAACTTCCACTTTTGTCCACATTAATTATAGCTTTTAAAATCAGACTGCAACAAAAACTAGAACAGTTATATTACTGGGATGGAATGATGAAGAGTATTATAGGGTCCTTGTCAATATGCCACTTTTATTGTTTGCGAACTGGAGAATTAATATTATTCCGGGGTGAAATTTTAGACAAAGAAAGACAATCTGCTTCTTCCCTAATTGTTCTTACAAAGAACAATTTTACTTAGCATTAAAATATATTTAAAGAGTCCTTCTCCTCTTTAGTAACAACAGCAAATCCAACATTTAAAGAATATTGCTGGTCTTGAGTGCTCAGAGATAGACATGGTACTCCTCAAGTCACCTGTACTAAGTCAGCCTTTACAGGTAGAATCCACATCTAGATATTGTAAAGGTTACCTTCTGCTCCACCATCATGTTTATCTTCTTGTCTTGGTACTTTTGCCGCTGGCTGATGTTTTTGTAAAACCCAAGACTTTGCTTATCCAGGGAACTCCAGATAATTTTTTCTTATATCTATGCTGTTTGTCTTCCTGAAGAACTCTTACTCTTCATTTGCTTGTAACACTGGAAAAAAATTTCAATTAACTATGGTATGAGTATTTCCTGCTTGTGGCATTCTATTTACTGTATTAACCAGTCTGTTTGGAAACACAAAACATCTTAGTGAGTGGGAAATGGCACTTTCTGCTGCATGGACTAGTATTTGATGCTTCAGTTAAGCCTCTTTTGGACATAACCATAGGAGCACGTAGGTGCTCCAGTTTAGGAAGACTAGACCATATTTAACATACATCTATAAAATGTTTTAAAATGCAGCTTTCTTTAAAACTGACTTTGCAATACAAGCATTCTCTAAGTAGCTAGTGAACCTGCTTGGTTTTGGCCACTGTTTATTTCATGGATATAGAAACACTGGGCTTTGGTTTCTTACATTTAATATCTGTTCTGATATTTATGCACAGGTGGGGGTGAGGGAGGCTTTTCTAGTTCTTGTTTCACACATAGGTTTTGAAGGCATGGAACCCTACCAGTTCGTTCAGGTACCATGTGAAGAAAATTGTTCATAAAAAAAAGGTCACACTGAAATAACTAGCTCTTAACAAACACTGGTTCTTGCTCTTTGATTAGATGCTTCTTAACTGTAGTAGCATGCATTTATTGCTGAATATTTTTATTGAGGTGGTAATATAGGCCTCTAAAGTAGGCAATTTGAGCAAGAACTTCTGTCTCAACTATATGGTATCCACTTTTTTTTTTTTTTTTTGCTCAGTTTGTCAAAATGCTAAGCAGTGTTCTGAGACCTGAATTTTAAAAAATTGTTTTCATCTGAGTTAAGCCCTGACACCCACCTGCTGTCTTGGGGTTAGAACTAAGGTCATAGTAAGTGCCTTTCAGAAGTATAAGCTAAATTTTGAAGTGTTGTTTGCAACGTGATTGCTAATCTAGTTCCAGTACAGCATATAATACTTTGTCTTTACCAGCCTCCATCAGCACAATCTGAATGCGTGAACTGTCAGTGAGGAAATGTTTCTTCACATTATTTCAACAGGACTACCTGAGGGTAGTACTCAGTTTTGTGTTTCCAGAACTGTCCTCTTCACAGAATCACAGAATGTGTAAAATAGGAAGGGACCACAGTGGGTCACATTGTCCAACTTCTCTGTTCAAGCAGTGTCATCCTACAGCACATTTCATGGGATTGTGTCCAGACAGTTTTTGAATATTTCCAGTGAGGGAGACTGCACAACCTCTCTGGCAATCTGTTCCAGTGTATGGTCACCTGCATAGTAAATAAGTTCTTCCTTATGTTCAAGTGGAATTTCCTGTGCATCAGTGTCCGCCCATGGCCTCTTGTTCCATTGCTCAGCACCACTGAGAAGAGCCTGGTCCACCACTGGTCCATCGCCTTGACACTCTTCCTTCCAATGCTTATATACATTGATGAGTTCCTCCCTCAGTTGTTTCTTCTTGATGTTGAACAGACTCAGCTCCCTCAGCCCTCCCTCATAAGAGAGATGCTCCAGACCCCTCTGTAGCCTCTGTTGAACCCACCCCAGGAGCTCCATGTCTTTTGTCCTGAGGAGCCCAGAACTGGACACAGCACTCCAGGTGAGGCCTCACCACAGCTGAGTACAGGGGAGGGATCACCTCCCTTCACCTGCTGGCAATGCTCCTCCTAATGCCCTCCAGGATCCCATTGGATTTCTTGGCCACCAGGACACGCTGCTGGCTCATGGACAGCTTGTTGTCCACCAGGACCCCCAGGTCCTTCTCTGCAGAGCTGCTCCCCAGCAGGTCAGCCCCAGGCTGTGCTGGTGCCTGGGCTTGTTCCTCCCCAGGCTCTTGCCTTTGCTGAATTTCAGATGGTTCTTCTCTGCTCATCTTTCAGTCCTGTTGAGGGCCTTTTGAGGGGTTGCAAAGCACTCTGAGGTGTCAGTCACTACTCCCAGCATAGTATCATAACTGAATTTGCTGAGGAGAAATCTGCACCTTTTTACAGGTCAAGGATGAACAAGTTAAACAGTTCAGGATCCAGTATTGTACCTTGGGGGACACCACTAGGCACAGGCTCCAACTTTGCCACTGATTTTAACCCTCTGGGATCTGCATTCAGCCAGTTCTCAGTCAAGCTCACTGTCCACTCATTCAGTCCACATCCCTGAGTTTTTGTATGGGGATGTTGTGAGTGATGGTGTGAAAAGCCTTGCTGAAGTCAAGTAGACAATATTGACTGCGTTCCCCTCTTGAGCTGATTATTCAGTGGAATGAAAAGCCTAGGGCAGGTGTGGCTGTCCTTCTCTGCCTGTTGGGGTTTATCCCACAACAAGTGTCACAGCACTTGGCACAATTCCTTGACTGATGCTTACTGTGCAGACTTATCTAACTTTTCCCTTGTCAGCTGCTGTAGTGGGCTGTGCAGAGCACTCTGCTCCATGCACAATGCGTGATCCTACTAGTATGTACAAGTATAAAAATGGATTGTGCCCTTTATCATCGTTTTGCACCTCACTACAGTGGGAGATTGCCTGACAGTGTGAGGTATGTTATGGGAGAGACAGGATTTGGAGCCATCTTAGGAATCTCTTCAGTGATCCAATGAGCAAACTGTATTACCTGTCAGGATACCTATTTGGGTGTTTGGCGAATGTTTGGTGTAAGTGTGCTGTGAACAATAAGGGGAACAGACGTGGGACTCCCAGTTGCAGGTCAATATAAGTTCAATCACTGCATCCAAAATTCAATAGTGTTTACTCGGCTGTGAGTTATCAGAAGGGAGAAACTTGCTGGCATGGTAATAGTATGCTCAAAGTGAATTAAAGTCTTTATAGTTCCTGCAGTGCTCAATGGGTGATTCAAATTGATTTGTTATTTATGAATATAAAATTAATTTGTTTACCTTTCTAGGAGTGTAATTCAGTTCCTTTCTACAAATAAAATGATCCAATTCTCATCTTTTGACGTGGACCAGTGTTGTTTTTTTTTTTTCCTTTGGAACTTAGCATGCAACTGCAGCACTCTGGTTGGGATTGCAAGTTGTTTGAAGATCAGGTGCTGGTGATGAAATGTGTAGCTCTGCAGCCCCTCCTTATGTAAGTTCTGATACTTCCACTGGTGCTGATGGAAGCGTGAGTTTAGCTTTGAGGTGTCTGCAGTCAACATGTGGTTGTGCTAGTGGTTTATATCAGGATGTTTATTTTTGAGGGTTAAATGCAAAAGTTCTTTAAACTGACTGTTAATTGACAAATTCTTAATGTCAAATACGTTATTTATGGGTTTTAAGCTGGAAATGAAAGGCATGACAAGTGCCAGGTCCACTAAAAGAAAAAGCTTTTTTACATGGAGAAGGCATGTCAAAATTAATAACCTGGAGATGTGGAAAAAGATGGAGTGGATGTGGTTGATTAGGTGAGAAGTAGTAAGGAGGTGTGACTGTTTCTGTATGAAGTTCCACAAGGAAGCAAAATAGAAGTTTAGAACCAATACCTTATTAGTTCTAAACTTCTGATTGGATGGATTAAAGCTATTAAGAAGCAAAGAGAAGTTGCTAAAGACTATGGTGACAAATGAGGAAACCTCATTTTGGTACAGACATATCTTTGAGACAAATTCCAAATGTGAGTTATAAACAAGGAAGATATATATTCCTTGGTTTTTCTTCTGCTAACAAATTGCCAAGACATCTAGTCTTAATAATAACAAAATTATGACTAGTACTCTTTTAGTGTTGTCTCTCAAAGTCAAAGATGATTGGAAAAACAGCAGTTAGACTAATTTTTAAATAGTATCACTGTTTACCATATAATTGCTGTTTATCTCAATGGAAATACATGATGACTTGATTCTATGACTTTGTATTTCTTCTATTATTTTCTAGGTTCCAGAATTCTAATCAGTCTATTGTCAAAAGCTCCAGCTTTGCGACTTTGCTCCATAGCTGTGAAATACAGCCATCAGAACAGAAATTCTTGTCGTAGGCAATGATGAGACTTGATGGAGCATGCAAAATCACACTGAATGTCAAATCAGAAAATGCCATGTTTACATTGTTTTTTGAACTCTGCTGAATTTTATGGAATCTAAGATGATGTGGGATTGCCACTCTTATTATTTCAGTGATCTACATAGCTTCATGTTCTATGGCTTCATGCCATTCCTCTCTTCTCACTTCTGTCATACTGCACTACCTGTGCATGGTGACCCTTGTCAGTGCTGCTGAAGGATTTTATTACAGCCACTAAATTGATCTAACCAAGCTTCAGAATAGATGGTGTTGATTTACAGTCTTATGCTTTCATATCAGGAAAAAGCAAGGAGTTTGTCTGCCAGTTTTCTGAATCTGCTGTTATGGGCGGCACTTCTACCACTGTTGTCTTATTACCCTTAAATTCCACCAACCACTATGACTAACATCAAAGACCTTGCAAGGTGCTGTTTCTGCTTATCTGTGCCTCAGCAAGAGCACCTAACTGGCCCCTTGCGATTTGGCTTGATTCTCACCTTGTTTAGTCAACATCAATTGGTCTAATTAGTTATTTGTGAGTGGAATAAAACTGAAAATTGTTTTGCAAAGGAAACTACTGAACTTTAGATCTTAAAGAATTCATAAATTATTTGAGGGTGTTTGTGAAATGCCAAAAGGAAAACATGCAGGTCATGAATAGGCTTGCATTCTGGACATGGCAGAGGTTGAAAATTGTGTCCCATCTGGAGCCTTCCTCCTCATTTTCCTCATCTTTCTCTATGCACCTGGAAATTAGAGAGCTGCTGGGCCTGCTTGTAAAGCAGTATATGAACTCCTGCCTCACTAGCAGTATCTCTGGATCCCAAAGCAACTTCCTGCTCTGGCTCTCTCTGCTTCTGTTGTTTGGAAAGCTGTGCTTGTGCTGCTGATGTAAGGGGTTTCCTTATTTTTTTTTCTTCTGTTTTTTTTACCCCCCCTTAAAATTGTAGCTCTTGTAATGGTTCTGAAGGATATAGTTATTGTTCCTGAGGACCACATAGAAAATATCTATTCATTTAACCTCAAGAGGTGGTGCAGGAAGACAGGAAACTATACCTTAATAGTCACATGACTTTGTATTAAAGCACGGTGTGAACTAACAGTAGAAATTCAAGCTGAGCAGTTAAACTACTTAATATTCTCCCTTAAAATATTTGCATGAGTTCTGTAAGAGTAGTCTGACTGTCAGAACTTCATTGCAGAAACATTTTAGATAAAGATTGCAAAGGAAAAATTGTCTCTATACAGAAAGTATCAAGGACCTAGGGGAACTAACAAGAAGGCCTGGTTGTGGATTGCTTTTGGTCCTTTATAAACTTATTTTACTAACAAGCATGAATAGTGATCTTTCTTCCTTTCTGCTTTCTTCTCTTTTCTGCTTATATTGCAAGTGTGCCTAAGTTGGATTTCCTTGCTGTAGAATGGAGAGAAACTAATATTTTTAGATGATTCATTGCCTGCTTATTTCTAATTCCAGATGCAGCATAGCTTAGCTTACTGCATGTAAGGGCTGTTGCAGGAATGTTAATATCTAGGCTTCTTGCAGAAATGTCTCATTACACGGTTGTTTCAGGATTCTTTTTTCATAGACTAGAACCTGACATTAAGTTGGGGTTTTTTTGTTTACATCTGATAAATACTTTCAGTGACTAGGTGTGGAAAATAGCTGTATATCTTAAAATTAATTGTCTAGTTCTAAAGATAGAAGAACTCCTATCCTGACTTCCTGACAAGAATTTTCAAACAGAGCAAAATTCAAGAAAAAAAATGCAATATTTTACTATTGTGATTTCTTAGTATTTTCACTATAGATAAGTATCTATTCTAGAATTCAATCTAACTTAACTTAGTTGCTCTTAAGTCATTAAAAGCTGATGGTTAGTTCTATCCAATTTTGTAATTAAAACAAATTTAAGGTAAACATTTATTTAGAGATACCTTTGTCCACTTACACAATTTAGAGGAATAATCGCTTAGGTACCTAGAAAAATTCTGAAGATACCTATATCCCTGGAATAAGTTACTAAAGTGAAGCGAGAGCTTTGTAAAAATAAAGCTGAGTTCCTGATAATGCACTTTTTGTTACTTCATTTGTTTCCCAGAACTTTCGCTTGATTCCTGCTAGGAAAATTTGCTTTTCAGGTTGTGCGGAAGGACAAAAAAGGAAAATCTTAGAGACGTGCACCATCACTCAGCTATGGGAGTAACTTTTGCAGGCAGTGATAAATTATTGCTGTTAATGTTTCCTGCAACACTTCAGCTGGTTGCCTACCTGCTGAACTTGAGCAGCACGTGATAAGAGCATATGAGGGCATCGGAGAACAGACATTGAAAATTAACCCAGAGAATTGCAGAAGTGAAAGAAAATCCAGTGTTTATTTTTCTTCTTAAAAAAACCCCCAATTTCAGACCACACTATACATAACATACAGGTAGCTTTATTAATCTTTAGTATAAATATCTCCATAGTCACTGCCATTACACCAAAAATTTAAAGAGTTTTGTGGGGATTTTTCTTTGCTCTACTATATAAGCCTTAATTTTAAGTACTGGGCACTGATTTGTCCTCAGCTTTGTGATTGCCACCTTCCATGCTGTTGATGTACTAAATTTGTGAGACTGTAATGCCTGTGCTGTCCTACAGCTGAATGTATGTCAGTGCTGTGGAAAAAGTTCTTTACTCTTTTAAAGTTTACTTAGATCCTTCATGAGTCCCTTACGAATGGGGAGCTTAGATGGAAGAGGAATGAGGTTAGGTAAACTTTCTAATTTGTCTTCATGTGTGTTCAATTTCAAGAGCTTTATTTCCCAAAGTATGATAATTCTAACTCTTGGGGTTTCTTGTGATGGCAATACATTTTAAGTGTATTTTAAGTGCCTGTTTGTATGAAACTCCCCTATGTCTTTTCTTCCTTCTCTGAAAGGTACCATGTATGGGCTTCCTGATCATTTGGTTGAGATTGGCATATGTAGAATCATCCATTTGTTCCCCAAACAGACTGTTTTATAGGATTGCATTCCTGTGAATCATATAATTATTAAGGTTGGAAAAGACATGTAAGATCACCAAGTCCAACAAGCAGCCTAGAACCAGCACCATGGTCACATGTCCTCAAGTGCCATATCCAAATATTTTTTGAACACTTCCAGGAATGATGACTCTACCACTTTCCTGGGCACCCTGCTTGATAACCCTTACCATAAATAATTTTTCTTTAATACACACTCTAAACCTCCCCTGGTGCAATTGAGGCCATTTCCTCTCATCTTATCACTTTTTACCTGGGACAAGAGAATGATCCCCCCCCCAAGCTACAGTCTCCTTTGAGACAGTGGCAGGCAGAGATAAGGTCTCCCCTCACCCTCTTTTTTTCTTCAGGCTGCATTCCTCCAGCTTTCTCAGCTACTTCTCATATGACTTGTGCTCCAGGCCCTTCACCGTGGTTCTGTTACTCTTCTGAAGGTGCCATCTACCTTAGTGAGTGTGCCAAAATATTTCCAAAAGGAATTTATTTCAGAAATATTTGAAGTTATGTGCTTTCCTGACTTATCTGCTATGTAATCTAAAACTTCTATTAATTGATGCAATAATCACAATGAACATTTTTTTCTGCTAATGAAAATCCATAATTGCTGACCTAAGTAGACTTCTGTCTGCTCATAGACATAAAATTTAACTTGGTTTGTATAAAATGATATTCTTTGCATCTAGCTGTTTACATACATGTTTTGTATATAATTTTTAGCTCACAGTAAAATGTTGCAAGGTTTTTGTTTGGGTTTTTATTAGGTGTATTTTTTCTTTTCAAAAATGTGGGGTGTTAAAGCATGCAGATAGAGTGCAACTTTCCCTCTGTTGTCCAAATAGCTCACAGATTTTCACTAGTCTTTATAGAGACGCTAACATTTCAAAGATAATAAATTTCTGATAATCACTATATTATTTTCTATTGACTTCCTGTACTTTATGTCTCTTTAAGTACTGTGCAATATCCTACTTCAAGCTGTAGCAAATTGGTTAAAACTTCAGGCCCTTGAAAATGCTATGGACAGTATATAACTATGTTTCTGGCTATGGTAAATGTATTTTTACTTGACCTAACAGGTTTAGTAGAAGTCTTTAGATCATTTTTCAGGACTGGGGGGGAGAAAAAATTGAAGGTATTACTTGAGATGTCTTGCTAATTCCTAAGTGCTTAAAAATCTAATACTAAAACCTGATTCTGAAATGGAAACAAAGCAACTTTGTTCAAAGCTTGAAGGCACTGCATGTGCAATGTTACATAGCTAAAGAGCACAGTCTGAAAGCTTATATTTTGAACTTTATAGGTAAATAGGCAGACATATGTATTAACTGATAACTGTATACAGAAAACAAGCTTTTTTGTAGCTACTTTCTAAACATTTTCTGACTTAAATAAACCTGATTCAAACCCAAAACGTAATGGTGAAAACAGATCTAAGAATGTAAGTGTAGAACTAGATAAACCACTAGTGGTATGGGAGAGATTTTGATTTGGTTACTTGATTGCAACTTCCTCTTTTTTGCTGTCTCAAAGCTTGTTTTGAGATATGAAAGTTGTTATTGTATATGGATATTGTACATTAAAGTTGTGTGTAAGAAAAAATGCAAAATCTGAAGTCACAGGCATTAGACAAGTCCACTGACTGTGTTTCTTCAACTTTATATATAATTTTAACTTCAAGATGGTATTGTCAGTTACTTCCTGTCCAGAAAAAAGATTACATTTCAGAACAGTTTCCATACAATGGAAGCCAGTGTTATGCAATACTTTCTCCCAAATGCATACAATTTTTATCAGACCTCAGAGCATTTTTATGAACATGGAAAATCCTGTGGTTTCCTGCTGCTTTGAACTGTTTGCAGAGCTTGTTGACTCAGACTCCTTAAACAGCACTGACTGTGCTTGGATGCTGTAGTTTATAAATTAGTTTTGACTAGAGCTGCACTTTTAATCACTCTCCTAATTTCTTTTCAGGAGCCTCTTCTCAAGCTGCCCAGAGTAACAAAAGCTTGCTACAGCTTCAGAAACAAGCTAGGGGAGAATATTTTTAAGACTAGCAGGACACAGGGAAAAAACTGTGGGATTAGTATGCTGACATTGGTAAAAGTAGAAAGGTCCTATCCTAAATCTGAGGATAATCAGCAAATGCCTGAAATACCACGTGCAGTGTTCATGTTATCTGACCTGGGGAGAAATTTCCTTGGATGACAGCTGTTGTAGAGGCTCAGAATTCAATGTATGCAAAATGACCACCTGCAAAACATGTGTTGTGCCTACTGTGGGGCTTTGCAGTCCTCAGGACAGTCAGAGATTGTGTGCTGAGCATGCCATCTGTCATGTGGCAGGGTCTGTTGTAATGGCATGAGTACAGTACACTTTTTGTCCCGTCTCCACCACTCCAACCAGCTCGGAGTGTGGTTGCACTCCCTTTTTGAGCACAGGGATATTGTCCTGTTTTTATCTGCACGTGGCATCATTGCATCGTCTTCCTTTGAAACTCTTTGCATGAAACCTGATGGATAAAATCTTGCTCTGTTTGCAACAAGGAGAAAAATCTCCAAAGCACATTTGTTGGACTTGTTTTGAAAGCAGTCTTGTATGTGGACTCCATGTGCATCAAAGCCAGGAAGTCTGGATAATGCACTGAAGCTTGTAAGATCCATTTTGGAGAAATAGGCATTGACATGGATCTCATGGAATTTTCATTATCAAAACTGAGCTGAGTAAGAACACCCCATCATACATGCTTATTCATTCCCTTTTCATCTTACTGATTGGGGAAAATACCTCTGCTGAGAAATTTAGAAATCCCAGGTGGCAGGCAGTGCCTGTGGTGGTTCCTTTCTTTTTTTAAAAAACTCAGTTCTTCCATGGGCCACAGTCACACAGTGTTAGCCTGTTTCTGTGTCTGCTGTCTGTTTCTGCTCAGGCAGCTCTTTTGCTCCAGTTCTTGCTTAAGAGTCATTGTCCATGTCTCTTTTGTCTTCATCGGCAATCCTGGCCTGGTCTTGTGTCCATATAGGGAAGTTCATTACCTCATCCTACATAGTGCAGCAACTTCTCTGCCAAAACACTGTCAATTTAGCCAGTATGGAGGAGGAAGGGAGTGTTGTATCTAATTTTTAATGTTTTTTAGCATCATTAACACTCCATAAGGGGAGGCAAGTAAGACATCAAGTAATGTTGTAGAGGTTCATACTTCTTTTCAGTGGCCTTATTGTTTTCAGAGTAAGTAAGACAATGGAATCCCAGCCTTGAGAAATTGCAGGTATGATGGCATTCAAGATAATTTTGGAGTCATGGTAAACAATAGTATGAGGGAAGAAATAAGCAAAAGGAGGTCTTCACCACTAGTGCTGTAGAAATACCAGACGTTAAAGAATAGATACTTAGAAAAAAAAAGAAACATATATTAATTATGGATTAGCAAGGAAGGTACTTTTTAACCTGCTATACTAACTTAAGCTTCTTTCATGTAATATTTGATTAGCGTAATGTGTTTCCTATATTGAGCAGTCTGCATTTTTTTTTTGTAAGGGCTGTGTTGAGATGTCAAAATGGAAGGAGTGTTGCAAACTATTCATTCAACTGTTAGTAAACAAGTTTATCTCCTAAGCTTAGCTTAGGACTGATTATGTGTCAATGAATTAATTTCTATATTGGTTATGGAAAAACCTGTTATGACTCTGCCTGTTAAAGTGATCTTCTTATGCTTCTTTACTCATCACATTGCTTATTGGGTCCAGGGGGACTTGGCACTTGCATCTTGTTAGTCTTTGTTTGACCACTGTAATGTTGCAGCCTAAGGCAATTAAGAACATCAGGATATGAGCCTTAATGTTTTTGCCTTGCCTGAGCAGACATTTCTAATAGTCAAACTGTGTTACTATGGCATTCTTGTTAGTTTGTTTTCTTTTTGTTCAGCATGACTATATTTCTGGAAAAATTAATTACTTTGCTTTGTAATTAGTGAGGAGTTCTTGTCTTAGTTCCTACTAATGTCTTTAATGAGTACTGAATACCTTCTGATAATGAAAGAATAAGAAGAGAAAGCTGAAAGGGGAAGAGAAGAGAGGGAAGAGTAAGAAACTGGTAGGGTGGTTTTGGTTTTTTACAGTATTGATTTTTCTTTTTTAAAGCTGTTCTTCCTTTCTCGACTCCTTATGGACAAAAATAAGGGGATGGTGCTATGTAGGGCTAACAGCTGGACTCAATGATCCTTGAAGATCCCTTCCAACTCAGCTTATTCTGTGATCCTATGAAAAATGGGGACTTTTTATTTGTATATAGAAATATATATTATAATTTTTAAAAAATATATTAATTTTTTGACCACCTAGGAAGGCAAAGAGGAAGCTATCTTCCTATTTAATTAATATTTCTATAACTAATATAATTTCAGCTGGATTGATTGAAACTTCAGACTGGAGGGCATCGTGTTCTTATGTGGATAATGGAAGAGCAAAACATTTATATAAAATGTATTGGCTGAAGTTACAAATATTTTTATATGTTTTATATATCACGTATTGCTTGTTCACAGATGTTTTAGGAAATCTAAAATTTAAGCTCTATATAGTATGTTACTACAAAAAAGTACAGATGATGTAATTGTACAGCAGCTTTGAAGGACTTCAGTGGTGCATACTGGTTCTACATTTAATCCTGTAGATATATAGCGCATAACTTCCATTAGCTTGCAGAAATAATCTTTATAAGTGTTCATTGTCAAGTGTCAAAACAGTGGTCTAATTCTAGAGTCATCTGAAGTTTAGTGTCTTTGTCAGAAAAAAATCCTAATTACCCCAGTAATCTGGCAAAAATCATGATTTATCCAACTCGTTTAACAAAGGGAGCTATGGTTTTTCCACAGAGTGAAGACAGCTTGTCATTCAATAAAGCTGTACTTAAAACATGGAAAGGAGACTGTAACTCTAGTTTTATCAGAAGTGATTAAAGAAGTGTTGATAACCTTCATTTATACTGTTCCATACCTGACTGCTGTCTATACCAGACCCACACTCTGCCCTGCAAAATGCTCTGGTTTGTCTTGAGCAGGCCATACAGTCAAACAAATTGAGGATATTTAGGTGGGGCTGTGGAAGATTTTTGTCATGACAGTGCTGGAGAGCAGCATCTTAGGGCTGAACAGTTGACTTTCACTGACACTCACTTTAGCCATATGGTACTCACCTACCTTTTACATATTAAAATCCTAACCTGTATTGTGTTGAAAGTCCCAGTTATGTGATATACTGTGCTACTAGTGAACTGAGCATCAGCGCTCGTCAAATTCATTAAACACGCAGCTACATCTTGGATTCAGTTCTTCTTTGGTCTTTCATTAACATGGTCAGAGCCTTCATAGTTTCCTTTAAATGTCAGTATTCATCAAAACAATTGTCAAGCTTCCAAGATTGTTTCCATATTTTTTGAAGGACTCTTTAATTTTCCAGGGTTAATGAGCTGGTGCATTATGTTAATGCACATCCCTTTGATATTGACATATGCTTAACTTGGAGGTAAATTATGAAATAGATACAATATTGAAGACAACTAAAGTTTAAGTATGATTGAAGAAGTAATTGTAGATAATCAAAAGACCAAAAATAATTAGTTTGTTTTGTTAAACAAAAGGCCTATAAAAGCTAGTCACCTTTGCATACCATTTATGTGCAAGGGATTTGGAGCAGGAAAACGTTTATGCAATCTCCTATAGCTTGGTGATTTACAAGGAAAAGATGAATTGGTGTTGAGGGTGCATTTCTGTGGAGAACTAGCATGTGCATTGATCCCCTTCGCCTCCCTTGCCTTCCCTCCCTAAAGAATTATCTTTCACTGAAATTCTGTTTTGCTGTTTCCGATCTGTTCTCCATACTTCTGTCATTTCATCCAACACCCAACATAGGAGAACACCATATCTGTCAGCCAGTGAACTTCAAGGAATCTTGACTCCCAGCTGAGGAATACAATTCTACTACTGAAAGCTGCTCTTCCTGCCAAGCAATAGAGATATTTCAGAGAGTTCACATGTGTACCTCTTTGTAGTGAGGCCAAAGTAAACCCCTTTGACTACAAGTACCCAAAATTCTGTGGGTTATTTCACACTTTGTTTTACTTTGGGAAAAAAAAAAGTATTAAAAACATATCTCTGAAAAGAAAATGAGGGCAGGTCAAAGGATGTGTTTTTTCACACCTTGAAAATGAGAGTCAAAATATTAAAAAGTTAAATTCAAACTAAAGTCCTGGTACTTCATATCTTTGTAATTTGATGGCAGCATTCCTTAAAGAATACAGCAATCAATATGTCATTAAAATGTAGCTAAATTTAAACTGACAGCTACAGTATCATAGAATAGTTTGAACTGGAAGGGACATTAAAGATAATCTGATTCCAACCTGACTACATGGGCAGGGACACCTTCCACTAGACCAGGTTTCTCAATGCCTGGTCCAGCCTGGCCCTGAATGTTTCCAGGGGTGGAACAGCCACATCTTCTCTGTGCAACCTCTTCCATCCTCATGGTGAGGAGTATCCTCCTAATGTCTTATCTAAACCTGCCCTCTTTCAGTCTTAAGCTATCACCCCTTGTCCTATCACTGCATGCCCTGGTAAAAAATTCTCTCTACCACTTCTCTTGTAGCCCCTTGTTACATGCTGAGAGGCTGCTATAAGGTCTCCCCGGAGCCTTCTCTTTTCCAGGCTGAACAGCCCCAGCTTTCTCAGCCTTTCCTGATAGGAGAGGTGCTCCATCTCTCTGATCATCTTGGTCTCCTCTGGACTCCCTCCAGCAGGTCCATGTCCTTCCTGTGCTGGGAGCCCAGAGCTGGATGCAGCCCTGCAGGTGGGGTCTCAGCAGAGCAGAGGGGCAGAATCCCCTCCCTGCCCTGCTGCCCACACTGCTCTGGATGCAGCCCAGCACGCGTTTGGCTCTCTGGGCTGGGAGTGCCCATGGCTGGGTCATGTCCAGCCTCTCAGCCACAGCACCCCCAAGTCCTTCTGGGCAGGGCTGCTCTGATCTGTCCATCCCCATCCTGTGCTGGTACCAGGGTTGCTCTGACCCAGGTGCAGCACCTTGCACTTGGCCTTATTAAACCACATGAGATTCACATGGGCCTTGTCCTAAAGCTTGTACATGTCTCTCTGGATATCATGCCATCCTTCAGCTCAGATTGAGTGTCAAGTGCAAACTTGCTGAGGGTGCAGTTGGTCCCATTCTCTATGTCATTGGTGAACATACCATAACTGGTGTCCGTTGGGACTCTGAGCCATTAATCACTGCCTTCTAGATATGACAGTGCAACTAGTTTCTTATCCACTAAACTGTCCATTCCTTGAATCTGTCTCTTGCAATCTAAAGACAAGTATGTTTTAGGGGTCTGTATAAAGGGCTTTACAGAAGTGCAGGTAACTGACATCCACAGATCTCCCCTTGTCCTGTGATACAGTCACTCTATCGTAGAAGGCTATCATATCACCATCTTAGTGATATTAAAATGTTTTTAGATTTCTGTATGTCCTGGTAGTGGTCATGGGGAAAAAAATTGTAAATTCTAAATTTTAATTAGGGTTTTTTTTTGCCTTGTATAATTTTATTTGCTAAACAATTTACAATTAAAAATGTATTTTATACATTATTTATTGTTAGTATAAATACCTTCAGATGTAAAGCTCCAAAGTATGAGGGATTCACAACACATGTTCCTGGCCTTAATTAATATTAGTTTTAGAGTAATAGCATTCAATCAGCCAGTTCCATTCCAGATTGTGGCATAAAAATTGATGTGAATAATCAGAGTATTAGAAGATTTTGGAGAAGTGGACTTGAAGTTATGTATATTCTGTAGTGTGCAATGTAGTGAGAGAAGTTACACAATGCATTCATACCATTTAGTTTAAAGGGATAGATGGGCAGTGAAAGGCTGGGGAGATGATGGGATAGTGCTAAATCTATATTAGAGGTATCTTTGTTTATCTGACTCCACAACTGGCTCCTGATTTTTGCCTTAGAAGACTTGCATTTTGCTTGTATATATGTATTAACAAACTTACCTGCTCTATGCAGCAACTCATACAGAAATCATGAGGCAAGGTTTATCACGCAGAGTAACTTGTGTACATCCAAATGGGCTCAACTGCCAGATAGCTTGTGTGCAATGGTAGTATGTATAAACTAGACACGACTTCTTCTCTGTCCTTCAGGGAACAACCCATCTTCAGCACCCGAGCTCACGTCTTCCAGATTGACCCAAACACTAAGAAGAACTGGGTTCCCACCAGCAAGCATGCTGTTACTGTGTCCTACTTTTATGACAGCACAAGAAATGTCTACAGGATAATCAGTTTGGATGGCTCAAAGGTAAATTTTATTTCAGAAAACCTAGATGTCTGCAACATTTTTGTTACTATTTTCCAGTTTGATGTTCTTCATGTTTCTTCCCAGATGTTTGTATCATTATCTGACCAACTGATTACTTACGTTTTAAAATGGTAACATTGCCTCAATATATGTTTTATGTGTTTATTCGTAAATTCGGTTTTCTGTGTGGTTATATTGACTTCAGTAACTATTGCTGGATTGAAGTGATGACCTGTTCCTTGGTTAATGCAATGAGAAGGCTAAAAAGACAGAAAATTGTACATAAAGTACAAATAGGGTTACAGCAACTTGTTTTCGTTTCTGTACTCGGACATTTATCAATATAATTAACTTCAGCATTATGAAGGACATCTGTTCAGTGGCCATAATCACTTAGTAAATCCTTTGTTATGTAATCTTCCAATTTTTGCTGTAGAGAATACGAGGATTGCCTCCTAATAAAGCCTGCCTAATAAATGGTAAGCTTTTATCTAGACTCGGTTTGGTTTTAACGTGATTTTTTTGTGATTTTTTTGTTTGGTTGGTTTGGTTTGTTTTTTTTCTGTTTTAACTAGAAAAGATATTGTGCTCAGCTGCTGCTGTTGTAAAACATGTTGCCTAAGAAATTAATTGGATGTGCAGAAAATCCTTGTCTGTCTCTACTCACATAGCTATAATAACAGTACCTTTACAAACAGTAGCAGAAAACTCTACACTAAGGGCATTAAAGATATACAGACTATAATCAAAAGTTGTGATCCTTTCCAGGGACTTTCATTTGAAGCTTTTGGAAATCCATCCATTCACAATGATTGGAAATGAAGTACTCTGTTAAAAGCATGGTGCTATTCACAGGGATTTTATGACTACTTATTGAAAACTGAAAATTGTTACCCTGCATTTTTTAAATACCCAAAATATTGCTATTTTAAATGTTAAAGGAGATTTTCTATCACAAAGAAGTATATAGAAATTGATGCCATAGTCAAAAATCTCTACTTCATGTGGCTGAGACTGGTATCAAAGCCTAACAGACTTTTTCCAGCTTTAAGTCTTACTTTGTTTTTTTCTTTCTCAGCCTTTCTTCAAATGATCTAATTAGTTCTGTCAAATAATTAAAATAAATTTTGAGTCAGTATTTATGAATAAAGACACTGGGATTGGAACTAGATGATGTATGAAATCAAGACTACCAACTATAAAATGTAGTGCTTTAACTGATCTGGAGAATATACAAAATCCTTATTCTGACATCCACTGAGGTTCCTCTGCCTTCATCCTGGTGCTGCAACGCCTGCTGAATTAAATTGTCAAATAGTTGTTCACCTATTTAGTTCTTCTTTTGTCTACCACAGCATTCCCTTTATATCCAGTACTAATAGCAAGATATATTGATAAGGCAGTTAATCACTTTTATTTACTCTGTGAGTGCTGCCATCCTAATAATGTTTTCATCCAAGTCTTACATGAAGATCTAGAATTCTAGTCATTGGTTAAGAGAATCCAGTTTTTTCAGGCGTTCACAGCACTGCTCTGAAACATATGCGGGTGAATAGCAGAGGGACACATGGAAGAATTTCAAGTAGGTTTCCATCATAATTCCCAGACAGTTCTTTTTTTTTACCTAAAACCCCATCTTTCTTTTTTTTTTTTTTTTTTTTTTAGCATGTCTGTTTATATACAATATTTTATGTGCAAACAGTTAAATGTAAATACAAAGTATTTTTGCATGCGCCCAGAGAGAGTCTTTGATGTATGGCATACAGCTGCATGTCAGTAACGCTGCTGACAATACACATGTTGCCAAAACCACTTGTCAAACCCTACTGGTTTTGAAACTGTCATGCCCCTCCCTCCTGGGAATAAATCCAGCCAGGTTTTATTGTATACATGGGGGCTCGTGGGGTTTACAGCCTTGTTGGGGTTTGTATAGTGGAGAGACTGATGTGCTCAGTTCTCAGATGCTGAGCAGTAAGCCAGTAAGTAAAGGCAGCTCACATGCATATTCACCTAGACTGCAGTAAGGAATGTTGAAGAGAGTTATACTTCAGATTTGAGTGGTAATCCTATTTTCTGTCCCACACCCTTCCCTCTTTTAGGTTGGTGCATTTCAGAAGCATTCCTCGATAAAATTTAACTTCTATACTGATTATCTGAGAGTCATTGAATATTTCTTTTTGGAAACAAAAGGACATTTAAAGACATGATCTTCACTCCCCTATTGTGTGTTACAGTTTCCAACCTGAATTTGCTTATGTTGCCTTTGTTAATTTTGAAAGAGAGGGTTTTTTTCCTTATTTTAGTTCGATTTAGTCAAGACAGGTCCTACAGACGCAACTTCTGCTGCTTTTAATGCATTTTGGTTAATGTTTTCTAAAGCTACAGTCTCCTCTTGAAATATCCTGCAGCAGATATGAGGCGTGTCCCTCTAACTTTGACTACAAAAAATGGTCTAGGACTATTAGTTGTTCAGTGTACAGACTATGTATTTTATTGTCATGCACAATATTTGGAGCCCTGTTGCCCATGGCAGAGAAATCTTGATGCAAGTAATCTGATAGAACTTGAATCTGGTTTCTCTGACCTCTTGAGTAAATATCTTTTATGTGACCTTTTTCTCCTATCAGTCCCAGAATCAAGACAAAGCTTGAAAAATTAGATTTCTTATGAAGTATGGCATGACAACGTTGAGCAGTTGTTGCTAAGGCTTTCATTTCTCGTTAATTATATACCCATTTCAGAGTTCCTTGGAAAAATGTATTTTAGTACTTCTTTCTCCTGGGTGATGGAACAAAGCTTCCATTATTTCTCCAATAACAGTACAGGCAGACATTAGGATTATTCCGAGTCCCACTGTCTTTTCCATTTTGTCTCTCGCCATCTCTGAGAAAAGGAAGGAGATCAAGAATAATGTGGTTCTTACTATACTAGTTAATTCTCTGATATTTTTTTCACAGATACAAGGTAGGAAAACAAACTTAAAATTTTATAGTCATCCAGAATGAGAGAGGGCTCTGGAAAAGAGTGGTTTCCCAGTGTGCAGGTTCCATGGACTTTGCTTATATTATTGCTCAGTCAAGTCTCCCATCAGTGTTACTGCAGATGATCTTGTTATCTTAATTACTGTCTCACTTTAAAGTGACAATCCTTTAAATGCTCAATAAATGTTTTAAGTAAGACCTGTACCCACAAGTGTTCTGTGATTTTCCTTTGAAAAAGTTAGAAAGTTCTGCGTCTTATATTATTATTACCATTAGTTTTAGCACAAGATAAAATCGTATTTGACCACTACTATATATCTTGCAGCTGTTGGGTTTGCAGTCTGTAAAATGAACAGCTCAGATACATGCCCTATTTTCTCATCGCTAAAGTAATATGAAAGGGAAACATGAAAGCTATTTTATAATTCCAAAAAAGCCTGAAGATATATAAATCAGTTTTCTGCAAAAGCTAAATGTCTTCCTGTCAGATATACTCTGTTCTGTTTTTAAGATCTTCTTGCTCATTTATGGAAACAACATTCTTAAAAGTTGCTTAAATATTTGACACTTGTTATACTGATAGCTCTGGAGTGAAATCTGGATTAGAGGAGAGCAGTTAAAGAAGCACCCATTTGAATGGACAAGACAGGCTTAATTATAAATTTTGATTAAAAAAATGAATGTATTTTTTAAGCTAAATATACCAAGGTTTGCTATCTAGTTCTTTCCAGAGGTAGCTGACACTGGACTGTGTTTGTAGGATGATCTAGCATTACACTTTTAAATCATAGTTTTGCATGTGAGAGACCTAGCATACCAAGACTTTTAATTTAGAGAAGATAGAAAAATGATTTCCTTGTACAGTTGAAGCCTCTTTGTTTTTCTCTCTTGGAAAATAAAGGGAAGAATCACAGCCAACTCTCTCTCAACACAATTATTTTCAAAAAGTTTTCTTCCTACCTTTCTGTCTTGCAAGAAAGCAATTTGATAGTCAACGTAACCCAAACTAAATGCAGATGGCTGTCAAAAAGCTATCCCATTCTGGACCGGGCACTCAGTTCAGGTTCTCCATGCTGTAGCTTGTCATGTGGTCAGCAGAAGCATTTCTCCCAGGTTTTTGACTGGGTTAAGCTGCAACCAGCTAAGTTGCTGTCACTGCAGGAAATGGCAGCTGTGAAGGCTTTAAACCTATGTTTTACTTGGAGGTCTTAGCTCTGGAGTCTTAGCATTGGAGTCTTCTGAATTGAGGAAGTTATGTCTGTGACATAATACTCAAGCTCCCTAATATGTGATGCAAGTTTCAATTAATCAAGCAATGGATGAGCCTGGGTTTAAGCAGACTAGAAAACATAGCTAGACCTCGAGCTGGGAGGAAGAATTTGTTATACATAGTCCCCAGGATAGTTAATTTCAAGCATATTACTGTTGACCACTTCCACAGGAAGTGAGATTATCCATTAAATGAGTTTGCACAACTCTGTTCTGGGTTTCCACCTGGTTATTTCAAAAGTGAGCTTCCAACCACTAACAGTGCAAAAGAAGACAAGAAGCATACAAGTAAAAAAGGGTTCCAGAGCACATCTTTTCAGAGAAGTCCTGTCTCACATTCTCTCTATTGTCCTGTGTGCTATAGACGGCTGTTTTCGAGGTAGTCAGTTGGAGGTGAGTGTGCAAGAAGTCTGATGGCTTTATTTGAGCTCCAAACTTTATACCTAAACAAAGGAGAATAATGTTTCACGTACCAGTGATTTCAATGAGCAGCTTCTATATGAAAATCTGAGGGATGTCTTTCAGATAATGCTGGAGAAGGTTCTCCGTTTTCTGGCCACACAGCAAATTCTCTTTGATGTGATGAGGCTTCTTGGCTCAAATGTAAGCTTACAGGCATTCCAGAATTTTCAAGGGGTTGTTCCCAGTGGTAGGCAGAATTTGTATTTGGATGCAAAGATTATCAGAAAGAATTGGCTATGTTCAGATTTGCTCATCTTCATTAGTGTGAGTATAGTGAGGCTGCCAAAGTCACCAAGAAAGAGTTTTATTTAATTTATTTAATTATCTGTGCTGCAGTATCTTTGCTAGTCTTTCTACATGTTGCATTACAATGTATTCTTTTGCACTTTCTTGCAATAGTCCTCTTTTCCACTTCATCTGAGAATCGTGTATGCTGGGTGCTGTTTGAGAGCTTGGCTAGGCCCTCAGCTTTAATTTTTTCAGGCTTGTCCTGTAGAATTCACAGAGAATTTTAATCTGATGGTTGCTGTGCTCCAGGCGTACCCAAATCTCTCAGCAAAAGCAAAGGATGCAAAGTAAACGCCTTTTAAAAACTACTTATTTCAATATCTATCCAGAAATCCATAACATTCAAGTAGTATAGACTGATTTTGACTTCTAGAGGATCTTGGTCCTAGGAGAGCAGTACTTGGTCTCTGTGATGTTGAAGTTTCTCAGTCACCATCCTGAGAAAATCGTGTGACATTCTTCACATTTGTACAGTTTGTGCTTTACCTATGTACTCTTTAATGTTACGGAAATGCTGTTGAAATCCACAGTGAAACTTCCATTGCTTTTAGCAGAACCAGCATATCACCTAGAAATTGCATTTTGTGTTTGTATTATCAGAAGTTACATGCTGGAGGATGATATTCTTGCATCCTATAGATGTAAGAACAAGAACCAGAGAAGAAAAATTATTCTGTAGTTGGTGTATGACCCTGCCATTATTAACCTTGCTTGTATGTGTGTAGAGGAAACAGACTCTTGTAGAACAGAAATTTAAAAAGAAAATGTGCTCTTTTGTTTTATTGAGTGTTTTTCAGTGAGAATCTCATAATCAACAGGGTTGGGGGAGAGCAACAGGCAACTTGAGAGGCACTGCCATAGGGGACAAAGAAATACAAGTGTGAGACAAAAAAGACTTTGATAGTCTTTCTGTGTAGAACCTTTAATGGTCTGCTTGCAATTGCAAATTGATGCCTACTCTTCTCCCCAGCTTTTCCTTCTTTTACACAATGTATGCAAAAGTATGCCTTTGCAATTTTAGCTATGTTTGAATTAGAAAACTGTTTCCTAGTTCCCAGTGTGTGTCTCATTCAGTGCATTAAGTTAACTGCCCACAATATTGGCATTTTCAATTGTGAGTTGTCTTTAAAATAAATAAAAACCATGAAGTCCATTTTTAACAATTATTACCTTTTTCAGGCAATAATAAACAGCACCATCACCCCAAACATGACATTTACTAAAACATCCCAGAAGTTTGGCCAGTGGGCAGACAGCAGGGCGAATACAGTCTATGGCTTGGGATTTTCGTCTGAACATCACCTTTCGAAAGTAAGTACGACCAGTGGTGACTCTTCAGCTAGTGAAGCTACTTAAATGTATTTTATTTCTACTCACTATATTTTGACTCAGTACTCACTACTGTTGTGATTTTAAAAATAATTTACAAAAAAAGTTTTGTATCAATCCGTAAAATGTAAAAGCACAAGCATAATATGATATCTTCAAATTTTCTTTTAACTGATGAAGAAAAGGAGGGAGATTAAAGCCTATTACGCTTTGTGTTGTTAATGTTTTCTGATTACTGATTTGTTAAGTTTTGCTTTTTAAAGAACTGTTCTTCTGCTACAGTTTTTCAAAATAGAATTTTAAAAGTAAACAATTTAGTGTTTCTTGTGTATTTAGATCTCCTAGAAAAATCTGCTGGTAGTCTTCAGACGTATTTTTGTCTTTTAGGCTACATTCACTTTCACTTTTCTACTATGTAGTACATCAAATGACTGTTATTTCAAAGTTTGCCACCTTAAAATAAAGCTAGTGGGAAATATATTCAGTGTAAAAGAAAAATGCATTTTCTACTAGAATGCAAAAGTTGAAATATTTGCTAAAGCTGTATGTGCCGTGCATGAATTTCTTTTCTAGTCTACTTCAGTGGGAAGGAAATAGACCTCATTCCAAGGAAAGCAGTAATCCCTGTTTCTCAAACGGATGGCGTAGATCCTCTCAGCATCCTTTCTACGTTACTTGTTGGTTTTGCTACTGCCCTGGTAGATGAGTCCAGGAACCTGTTCAAGTATGATTTTTCTTCAGATGAGGAATTTCAGTTCAGCTTAAGAATTTGTGTATATATTAAGCAGAAAATCTTCATATTTGAAATAAAGAAAAGATTTGGACACCCAAGTGCAATACGAGAAATACATATTTCAGGAAGAGATAATGGTGGCTAGCTGTTTGAAGGAAGAGTAGTTATAGCAGCTCTTTTGAGAAATACTTGCCACTATCCATGGATAAGCACGGCCTGCCAGAAAACCATTAAAATGAGACCCAGTGCAGCTACTTTGTTTGGGCAAGCATCAAACTTGTGAGATTTCTTCCTTTCATAATCACTTGATTTTCCTTTCCACAAAGCAACACAAACACAGGACATTTTGAGTGATTCTGGTATTGCATGTGCATTTGCACACCTATTGCTTCAGTGAACTTGGAAACCTCGTCAGTTAATTTGGTGTGTATGTCCTAGAAGCACTTGCTTACCAACATGGTAATAAGCTTTCTTACGTTTCAATGACTTTAGCACAAATGCTGATCTAGTTTACTGCTCTCATAGACTAGCTTGTTTTCTTATTCACAGATGATGAAGGCAAAGCATCCTGCACACTGTTTGCCTGACTTCAAGCTCTACGTTATCCTTCCCAGTGAAAATACACTAGGGTTTTTTTTATCTGCTTTGTCCTCACCTCTTCTCTTGCCCTCCCTCTGTTGCCTTCTTAATTACAGTTCTTTCAATCCCATTCTTTTCACTGCCCTCAAGCAGATGTCTAGGACTTTTAAATATTCCTTTGACATAAAGGTCTATATTGCTGTTGAAAAATTAATCTGAAAAGCTACAGTAGACATTTTTTCTTAATTTATTTCTTTGTTAAGCGGTTACTCAGATTGCTGTTTTGTGGAGAACAAGCAAATTTATTAAGAAAATTACAATCACAGACCTTTTCTGAAGATTATGGTGAATCTCTGGGCCCTTTTCAGCATACCGTTCCTGTTTTATTATATCTTAATTATTAAACTGATGTTCATATGAGTTGCAATTGACAATTGTTGCTACTAAAATTCCTAAAGATTAAACTTTTTGTGTTATTTAAGAAATGATAAACATACTGATGTGGGAAGAAAACTTTTCTTTAGATTAGAAGCTGTTAAACCACTGGAGCTGGTAGGTATGTTTGGTTGGGAATCAGAAGAGCTGATTTACATCTGCCCTGTAACTTTAGAGAAATCATGTCTATATTCTCTTTCTTGTTTAGTCTCTCCCTCAGATTACTTACTCTCACTTCTATGCATCATAGCCAGCTTTACCATAGCACTCTGATACAGCTAGCATTTTAGGATTGTGGTTTAAGTTCCAGGGAGCAAAAAGCAGCCTGCAACCAAAAAAAAGTTGGTCTAGTCTGTGACCAATTTCCACAGTTTAATAATATAAATAATCACAGCAGATAAAGGAAACTGTTTATTCTCACAATATTGTCTGCATATCTTCTAGTATGTGTGACTTTTGTACTGTTTGTTTTTTGTTCACGTGCCCCTGTCCTTCTGAACTAATTGCTTGAGTAGAGTGCAACAATGGCAACCTCTTTTCTGTACAATTATTGTGAACAGGAATTAGTGGAGTGAAACTATCTGATGGAAAAGTAATGGCGCTCTAATCAAGTTCACATACAAACAGTATAGAGGAAAATCAATTAAACATTTATTTCTGTTCACTAGGCCTTTTCTCCATGTTAGACCACAAATTCATCTCAAGACTGCTCCATCAGATGTTGGTGATACTTGAAATACACCTGTGTTGGAGAATATTCACAGGACCATGATTTGTTAGCAGAGTCCCACTTGCTGCTGCAGTAGGAGAAACAGAATGTCCTTTCACTTTCAGGAAAAATTAAGATTACTTTCTCATTCGTAATATGTCTATGCTTTTGATAGTATCCTGATGTATGAGAAGAAATGCTCCTTTTAGGGTTTGCAGTCTTATCCTCTTGAGTTAGCTGACCTGATTTATTCCATAAAACTTAAAGAGCATGCTAAATGTAAAGTGCCACCATGGACACTGGCAGCAGCCTTACGTAGTCTCCATGCACAATTTTTCATCTTTTCCTTAAAAATGTGATCTTCCAGAAAACTTCTTACATACCATGGACCTCATCTTTGTTATTCAGGAATTTTATCAAGAGATAGCCATTTTCCATCACCCGGCTGTCTCAAAGAATTCTAGAAATTTTGTGAAAATCTCAACCAAATTGGGCTTTTATGGCTCTTACTTAGAGTTGATCTATGATATTATATATTTTTTTAAACTTTTCTGTGACTGTCATATTTACTGCCTTTGTCTTCAGCCATTTACTCTAAACCTCAGCATCATATTTGCCATTTAATAATTCTGTGGTCTTAAGGCTGATTTAAATAATAAGTTACCCATGAGATTTTGAGGTTTAGGCACAAGTCTTAAAAACGTATTATCTGGTTCTGGTGATCTGTTGCCAATTTCATCATCTCTTCTGAGACTTTTTTTGATGCAGGATTAAACTTTTAGGAAAAATAAGCTTTAAAATAATGTAACAAATGAAATACAGGATACAAGTGGAGAGAAATTGCATTTCTTCAGATATTAGTAGCCCACCAGAAAAAGGTTTAAAGACAGTAAGGTTTTTTAGGTCTTGTGTAGTAAGTGAAGTTCTGATTGAAATAATTGGTGAAGTTGTGCCACACAAAAGGTAGCCTTTGTACCTGGTATATACATTGAGTGCAAAACAATTTCTTCATATGCTGCTGCCAAAGAGATTTAGAAGTTGCTGGAAAAGCTTCTGATATTTTTGAAAAATCGTTTTGCTCATAAGCTGATCATGTTTAGATAATGTCCTGTATAAAAGCAGTAGGACGCAAAAACAAATATGTGGCTACTCTAACAATTAGTTTAGTGGAAGGATGAGAACTGTGAAGCAAATTTTTTTTCTAGCCAGAGAAACCAGGCCCTATTCTTACTAATTGATTTAACCTTTTGAATTTAAGGGGGCATATCTTTCTAAATTGCTGCTTTAGCTATTTTCTGGAAGAGGTACATGTAGCATAGAAATAAAGCCTACTATGGAAATTCCATGTGCAATTTCGTTATTTAGTGCTCAGTATAGGCAGTTCTAGTTCAATTAATTTGTTCTTTAACTTGATTGATGTCAATGAACGTTCTAGAGATGAACACAGTATTTCCACTGTTGCTTTTCTAATTAGCTATTGAAATTATAAATGCAGGTAAAATTTAGAAAGACATCAGTATTGTTTCTGTCATGAAAGAACAAAATACACTGAAAGTTTTCCAGGCTCATGGTGACCACATTAGGCTTCAGAAGCAGATTATTTCTTGTTTGAGAAGGGTAAAGCCTGAATCTGAAAGCAGCTATGCAAGGCAGTTTGTCCCTATTATTAGCTATCTCTGAGGTGAGTTTCTTAAAACTATCAGCAACAGATCATGCTTCATTGCATTGTCATTTTCCTGACATGTAAAGATTGTGCATTATGCCTGAAAGATATGTCACTGTGTAACTCATTTAAATGAGTATCTAATAAGAAGAAAATTTTTTTAAATTACTGACAGAATTTGACTTTGTGAAATGCAAAGTACAGTATTCTATTCTGCATGTAATGTATTATTTCACGCCTACTCTTTCTCTCTTTTCTTTTTTTTTGTTCTTTAAACATATGTACCTCAGTTTGCTGAAAAATTTCAGGAGTTCAAAGAAGCTGCGCGAATAGCAAAGGAAAAATCCCATGAAAAGATGGAGCTAACAAGTACACCTTCTCAAGTGAGTTTTATTGCCTGATTCAAGCATCATACTTCTTGTCTGTGCTACTTACTCTATTGTTCCTTACATACATATGTATTAAAAATTAAGAGGCAAATTCTCAGCTACTGCGAATCCTCTCATCAGTCAACAAGAGTATCAAGAGGTCTTAAAAATACATTTAACACATACTGCAAACAAGACAAAGGGACTTGCTTTAAAATAACATTGGGTGCTTTCTTTATTCCTTTTCCTTTATTTCAGCTTTCGCAAGAAAATGAGTAAACATGGTTATGTAAATGAACTATACTAAACACTTTTTGTACTATTTCCTATTGTTTCTGGTGGTGCACTGTAAATAACTTTTATACAATGATCATTGCACCAGAAATAAAGGCAGAAACAGCAAACTATTTTTACTTATTTTCTACTGTGTAGTTTTCTCTTGTGAGATGTGATGAAGGAGACAATAGATTCACAGGCTGGTTCTGGAGTTTTATTACAGTTAGCCATGATGTACAGAAAGAGTTTATAGAAGGTATCTCAAAACATGAACTGAGTTAATTGAGGCATAATGGGAGAGCCAGTTACTATAGTCACAATTACATTAGTTATGGCTAAATTTATTACAAATACTTTGAGTTTGCTTTGAAAAAATAAATTCCTTGAGGTTTTTATTCCCCATCTCTCCTGTATTCCCCCTGCCCAAAATTTTTGACTCAGCTGTTTGGTTTTTTTTTAAGCCGTAGTGAAGACAAAGGCAATACCTTCTCTTGGAGAATGCAACAGCTTTAAAACTACATCAGGGATTCCTGAGTTGATTAGACTGAACCTTTTTTTCTGGGGAGTCTTTTTTTCATTGAATCAGTGTATCTTCAGTGCTTTTTACTGTAGTAGGCTCCTTCTCTTTGATGGAGTAAGGATGGCAGGCAGTTTGTAGCATGCTGCACAAATAGTTTTATTGCTACCAGAAATCTACATCTGGTGTCCTACCAAGAGAAGTCAGTGGAAATCAGATGAACACAATGAACAAGCCTCGTGTTGTTTCCCCAGTAGGCATTTTGCCCAAAGACTGGGCTGGCTCTTGCTGTTAATGGGAAACTGCTTGCTCCACTGAAATAGAAAAAAAATAAGGCAGGGAGTTTTATGAATTTACTTTATTGTCTCTAAATTTCTGATAAATTCCACAGAGACAATGGGAATTATGTATTTCAATATTATACACTTGTCAATAATATACACTTGATTTTAGAAACAGTGAAGTGCTTCACCCAGGCCTCTAGTTTCTTGATGTTATAGGCAAAAAAATATTATGCTTCTCTTTTGACACATTGATTAATATTTTGGACTCAGAAGTTAAGTCTGACACTGTCACATGGAGTGACTTATTATGTGGTTTGGACATAAATTTGAGCTATTCACTCAGAGACAAGATGTTTTTTTCTTGCAGCTCATCAGGGTTTAAGCTTTCCCTTACACTGTGTGAGCTATTAATGTTGTTCATTTTCCTGCACAGAGTTCTTTTTACATTTGAAACCTAACATTTTATACTGTAGGCAGTTACAGAAATGTTACTCTGAGTGATTCTACAATGCCTGTTCAGGGCTGTAATTTCATTATAGCATACTTAAGAATAATTTCCTCTTCAGGCCTTACATTTCTTCTCTTGGCTTTTCACTGTGTTGATAAGGTCATGTATTATTCTGAGTAATACAGTTAGTCCAAGTGCTGACACATAAGCATCATGAGCATAGTAGTCTTCACATACTAGTTCCCTAGAGAGAAGGGAATCAAATCAAGAACTTCAGAGTTTAGAAAAGGTAAGAAGCAATGGCATCATGGCAAACTCCAGCACTTTCGTAGTACTGGGCTCATTCAGTCGGATTTACTTGGTACTAGGGAGGGAGGTGGGACTGTAGAGACATATGAGACATCACCTGCTCTCATTTTCATCAACTGCTAAAAGGCGGCTGCAAGGCAAACAATTCAATTGTTGTCTTTCTGAATAATTTTATAGCTCTTCTTTCCCTTTTGCATAGTGATGCATTGCAAAGGGGGAGAGTGAAAGAGGAAGGAGATATTTTTAGTGGTCAGTAAACACTTTGCAGGAACCTGGCTTTTTTAATGGAGCTTTGACAGCATTGACAGGAAAGACATTGGGAGGTATATGAAGGGTAACTACATATACCCTCTCTAAGGGTAATTCAGTTATCTAAAGGGATCAGTCCCTCTGCAGCCTTGGATATGCAGATATCTTTCTGTGTTAAATTAATAATAAGTAAGAAAGTACTGCATATCAAAACTGGAAAATATGCACATCAAACTTAAAACTTCACTAGGATGTTTTATTTCTCTTGATAGAGCTTTAAAAAATGTCCTCTTTATTTACCAGTTAATTCAAGTGTTGGATATGGTACATTTCCCACCCTCTCTACTACAGAAGTCTAAAAGAGTAAAAGTGCACTTTTCTGCCTCAGTATGCCCTTACAGATTGAATATTTATGAAATATCTCTACAACTAATGTAACAAAACACTACACAAGACGTTTGCTGTTCACTATTGTTTGATGCAAGCCTGAAAGTACCTTTGCTACATGTGAGTTTCAGTTCTGAATGCCATGCAAAAACTTGGGAACTACAGAGAAATAGAAACTAAGAGATAACAGCAAGAATATCTCAGAAACTGGGTATGTATTTGTAGTTCAAATACGTAGCAGACTCTAGCCATGCTAAAACTTCAGAGCAATTTTGCCTAAAGTCCACAGAAGATGATGAAAATTAGGTTGATTCTGTCAGGTGTTATGTGCTTTAGCAAAGTCTTGCTCCTATAAAGTGCCTCAATGACCAGGAAGTAGAAGTTCTGCGGGGTTTTTTTATACTTCATTTCATTTGATGGATTATGTTCTTCTGCATTTTTTTTTTTTAGTATGTGTTAAACACATGGTAGAAATAAAACCATACATAGCCTAATTTGCAGTTACTTAATAGCAGGAGTTCCTTTTCCCCTAAGCAATGCTGCTGCTAATTTTAAACTCTTCATTCTGCTTGTTCTCTTCCTGTCTACCAGCAAGCTTTACTTTAATTTTCCAGAATATCAGATAATAGATAAAATCACCATCTACCTTAACTATAAAGGGAATTTGTTCAGAGAAAGATAGTGGCCTGGACCACGAAATTAGAAGAGAGATGCTGCTTTGTACATTAAGTCCCATTGAGTGCACTGGGCTTCCTCAAGATGAAGAGAAACACATTGTTTCTATCAGAGAACCTGTACTTTAAAGCCATCTGTATGAAGACAGATTCATATAATAGTACAGAATTTTTCTATATCTGGTATGTCTGGAGGCTTTTGTCTAGAAAGAAGTTGTCTATTTTGGGACTTCTAAGGCCACCTATGCACATAGCCATACCATCTGGTGTCCATTTAACTGAGCCTTAGGTAATAAAAACTTGCAGTCCTCTTAGCATGTTTATATAAAACTGAAATACTGGCTCCCCTGCTCTGCCACTTCCTAATTCCCAGATTCATCTTGTAATATGGGGAATCATTTTGCTCTTGCCATCAACTCATGAATCTTGCAGTGGCAAACCACCCATGGTCCATTCTCAGTTAAAAACTTCTCCATGCACGTACACCTAGATCTGGAGTTCAGTGAACTGCATTAAACAATAGCCTGACAATTGTGTCCACCTACCCTCACTCCTTTTTTAAATTAAAAGTAACCTTAATTAGGTTTGAGTACAGAACCAAATAGAGCAGTTTGTACAGTGTGTAGTTGTACACCATCAGTCTTGAAAGGTTTCACCCCAGCCAGTTGGCATCTGAACCTCAGTTCTTTTCTTCTAAGGATGACTGTCCTCTGATAGTTTTTTTTTTTACCCTGGTCATTTCAGATTAAGAACTTTTTTGGTTTCTGAAATTGTGTGTGTGGGGGGGTACTTTAGTCAGAATAGTTTTTTCTGTGATTCTGAGCCCCTCCTATGCAAATTATTAGGAATAATTACTGCGTGAAAAGTTTTACAATCACATAATTATTAGTGCACAAAGTAGTTGATTTTGGCAAAATGATCCTGGTTTATAATGTTTTTCTTTTTCTCTGCAGAAGTACAAAATTTACTTGTGAGCTTGTGACATAGGTTACGTTCTGGGATGTTACATGAATTTCTACAACAAATATTGAAGCAAATGTTTCATACATGTTAGGGTGGCAGTAGCCAGCAGACTCATGTCATTGCCAGCCAGTGCAGAGAAGCACTATGAAAAATAGCTATGCCAGGGAAGTGTATGGAATCCTTACTGAGATGACAGTATTCTACAACGCTAAACATGCTGGACCTGTTTGTTCATGATTTTAGAGCCACTGACCTCTCCTTTTTTTCCTGTTCCTTATTGTTATTACTAAAAGCTGATTTGATCTGTAAGGTAATGTCTACTTGTTTTACTTTAAGGACTCTTCTTTTGCTCTAAGGACTCTTCTAAGTGCATGTGGGGTTTATTTTAAGATAATGAACTTCAAGATGTTTTTTGATGAATACCCCACAATTATGTTTAGTTTAAATACAAAAGAGCACAATGTCATTTCCAATTTTGTAAAATCTGGAGTGGTTATGTGAAGTTATAATGGTATGCAATAAAAACTTAATTACAGATGCACATCTCACAAAATGTTTCTAAAATATTTTTAACTCTTCTAATTAATATAAAATGGGCACATATTATTTGTAAACATTTGTGAAAAATCTTTTCCGTGTAAGTGGCTTATTCTATTATATTTGATGCTTTGTTCAAAGTCAACTCCATTAGACTTGTCTGCAAATAAATTACTTATCAGGCAGAGGTAGTTGTGAATGTGTGAAAGCACCCATTAACATGTACTTTTTGTGGAAGAGAAACGCACTAGAAACTGATGTTTCTTTTGTTCATGAATTTCCAGACCATGATCCTTTAGCTATTACATAGACTGGGATGTTTTTCTGCCTTAACTTATGTTACTTGAATTTCATTCATATTAGAATTCTATGGAAGTACTTCACTGAAAAATAAGCCTAGATGTAACTTGTACTTTTTTTTCCCTTCTATTGAAATAATTTTTGTGCACATTTAAAACACTTTAATAAGTAGATTCTGATTTTATGTATCTAGTAGTAGTGTTGCAGGAATTTTATCTTAAAGATACAAGCTATCCAGATTTTTTTAGACTATAGTATGTAATTTTTTAGAATACATAATGTAGTTTGACAAGAAGAAAAAAGAGAAGAAAACCGTTTAGATCCAGAAAGCCTTTCATTTATTGTCTATCCTATTGGATGATGATAATAATAAAAATAATAACAGTAGTAGAAGAAAAACCATGCCATTTGTATAGAATAATTTATTTGCCTCTTTATATTGTCAACTCTGTTCTTTTTCATACTTAAATGTACACTCAAATATACATGCTGGTGTGATGAAGGGTAATGAAAACCACAGCAGTGCATTCTGCTGGGAGGCAACCATTAAGTTCTTCAGGTGTCCAATTGCATAGCCATAGCTATGTGTACACCTGGGTGTAGCTGGTGTATTCTCCTTCCCAGATTATTCCATGACCAGCAAGAGCTAGGCCAGGCTAGCATGCCTATGAATGCCTATACTTTGCTGTACAAGTGTTCTTTACAGGTGGGTCATAGGTGAAACTGGGAACCATAACTGGTCCTCTCACTGTTCACTTTGGTTAATAAACAGAACAAAAGCTAGATTTTGAAACAAATATCAGAATTATTTGTTTCAATTCATTAGAATGTAAAGTATGAGACAAGATTTCCGAGTGTCAAGAGTCACCCACCACGTATTAGAATGAGGGTGGAATGTAATTCCATGTGAGAGAGGTCTGTAATAAGTGGAAGGTTGGATCTTACAAAGAATTCATAGACCACTTGTGTTTTGTACAAGACAATGTGAATCTTTTGGTAATATGCTTCTATATTAAATACACATGGTGAAATGTGACCATGAGGGATGCTGGAAATCCGAACATTATAATAATATTAGCTGAAATTTGTGTGTTGTTTAAGAATGGATGTTAGTGCCTTTATGTACATAACCTTTCTGGGCAGGTCAGTTTATAATTTTAATGTGTTGTTTGTTCACTTAAGGAATCAGCTGGAGGGGATATTCAGTCTCCTTTAACTCCGGAAAGCATTAATGGGACAGATGACGAGCGAGCGATGCCAGAAGTGACGCAGAACTCAGAACCAAGGGCTGAACCAACACAGAACGCATTGCCATTTACCCATAGGTACAGATTCCATTCCCACATCCTGATTAAGTGATGCATATCTCCTTCCTTGTTAAAGGGACCTTCTCCCATGTTGTTTGGGGAAACAAAGCAAACCCACCTCTCGCTCCAAAAATGGACTCACTTTTGGATTTGTAATTTCTTTTTCTAATTAAAAAAAAAAAAAAAAAAAAAAGAGAGAGAGAAAATCTCTTGGAATAAGATTTGGGGGAACATTATTGTTAAATCAACCCTTGAAGACTGGTTAGTGTAGGTGTCCCTTTAACAGGAATCAATATTTCAGTGTCTGAGCTCTTAGTAAAATATCCTGCTTCATAGAATATTCCAATTAAATGATTTTTATACACATTCTTTAAATGGCTGGTGGGACTGGATGTCAACCTTACATTGACAAGTTCTTGGAAGAAAAGGGACTCTTACAGCATTTTTGGATTATGAAGTTTAAAGCAGATTTTAATTGAACAGTTCTCTGACAATTGTAAGATTTGTCAACTTTTTTCAAAATACAAGAGAAGTGCAGCTCTGCTTCAAACTGAATTCTAGTTTTTTGCACTAGGAATGCTGTGCTCTTTGAGAAAGGTAGGACTTTTTATTTAATTATACAAGTGATGAGTTACAATGGATATATCTTGCCTATTAGAAGTAATTGTAAAGGAGTTGATCTCAATAAAACACATAATTTATTGGGACAATGAAGAATAAGTGAAACATTTAATAAAGTTAGAACATAGCTAGAAATACGAGGTATATTTTTAAGCATTGTGTAATTCAGCCTAAGTAGAGTTTAAGAGCTCTTGCTCAAAGTTTGGGCAATAGTAACACTTTAGATATGTAATGCAATTCAAAATGTGCACAAGTGAAATCAAAATTGTGCAGAACATCTCCATTTTTGTAAGAGAAAATACTGTTAAGCATCTGGAAAAAATAATATGCGTTTTTGAAACTAGACAAACACTCTAACGCTATTTTTTTTAACAGAATGATTCTGTTTATTTTTATACTGTCACTAGTGCATGTATTATATGTTTCAGAAGAAATGGTGCATTGTGAGAATGCTATGTGCATGGTGAAGGAGTACTACAAATGTTGCAGATCTATCCGTGTTCTGTAACAAGTTTGTTTAAACTGACTATTGAAACTTTCTATAAATATTTTTGTGAAAAGGAGTTGTGATGAAGGCCACACATGATTAGTATGGTTTGTTCTTTAAAAAAAATTACAGTTTGAAGATGTCCCCTCTGGTTCTGCACATGTAAATGTTTTCTGGTATGCCAGTGTAGTAACTAAGTTAGCCCTCCATTGAGCATATACTGAAGACACTTTTGAAACCCTGTTATCATTTTTAATTATGTAGAATAGAGTTTACAAAACTTTTACATGCATTTCATTTTTCCATCTACTTAATGTATGCAGTGTGAGTGCCTAGTTTTAGGTTTTTGCCCTGTTAGATATCAGTAGCTAGAATTAATCTTCCAACAATAACTCTGCACTTTGAGGTTTACTTCTTGTTCATTCTCAAAACACCTGTATTTTGTCTTGCTAATGATAGCTTCGAGTTTGTTAGTGAACTATTACTGAAGAAAACCCAAGTTTATAAACCTCTTTGAAATAAAGTAAATTTTGGAATAGGTAAGGATTTTATTATAAATAAATAAGCATTATTTATTTATTATAAAAAAATAAAGATGCATGAAACACATGCACAAAGAACATGGAAAGTGAAGCCTCCAGGACTGTGTTAATCCTGGTTAAATGGGCATGTTTTTGTAGAAGGTTTTCATAATAATAAATTGGCAACTAGGTAGACACACCTAACTTCTTGTCCTGTCTAAAAGCGTGCTCTCTGTAGGCAGTCTGTTTGCCCTGACATACAAGGCAAAAAAAAATTAAAACTTTATGTCCCAGCTATTGGAGATTCCCTGTACTTCTCCTGTGTCAGGAGTACAGAAAAGAGCCGTGCTTCCCCTTATTCCTTGCCTTTCTGATGATGTGGTGTGTATGTGGCACTCCACGTATGATGGAGAAGAGTTGTTTAACTAAGCCCTTTCCTTGTGCACCGTGGTAACTTCTGCTGATCCTGAGCCTTTCCCTTCTGCATCCTACGTTTCAGCAAAGGTAAAGTTTAGTCAGCACTTCTGGGTGAGGAGGGTAATGCTGCAAGGGCATTTGAGTGTTCTCTTGCTTATGGCATTTCTTTTCACTTATTTGCCTTTGGTCCGGAAACTGCTGATCAATCTCTAGGTGCCTTTCAGAAGAAAAGGCACTGTGGATTTCCCTGCAATGGGTTTGGCTGTAGGGCCCATGAGAGTCACCCAGGCTGGTTTACATTGCACTGAAATAACACTGCCATAGCAAATTATTTTATTCAATAAATGCGAAAGCTCCATTCTGCTCTGGCCTTAACACTAGATACTTACTGTGTGAAGAACGAAAAGGTGTGGTCCTCAGTGTGTATTGGAGCACATGGAAGCAGGTGTGGGGCGGCACAGAAGGAGCCCATGCAGTCATGGGGCAAGTGTTGTGGCTTCATGTGTAGGATGAAGTGAGCAGCTCTGTGTGGCAGCAGTGGCTGGCCAGGTGAGAGCTGTGGCAGAGAAGAGGGAGAACTAAAGGTTTGAAGGGGGCTACTGAAAACAGTGATTCAAGTAAGGGATTTCATGTCTTTGTATGAACTGGAAGTCTGGCAGGAGTGGAAAAAGACAGAAATTACAGGTGTGAAGGTTGAACTTTAGTTTATATCCTACTGTTTGTCATTTTTAATCTGCACACCTGAAAAATGTTCAGTTGGATTTTGTTATAATACGTCTTTGCAGCCTATATATGTTTTCTTCTGCCCTTTAGGTCTTAGTATAAGTAGCTGAGGTCTTTTATTTCAGCAGCCTAAGTGTAGACTACTTTTGTATTTATAGTTATTTTCTAACTGCAAAAATCAGCATTACTCGAGTTACTTGAGTTTTACAAGAACTCAAATGTCTTATTATTTCAGTAAGAAGTTGTGAGAATTGAAATTAACATTCTCCAGAATATGTCTAAAATTCCATTAATATCCCTTGAACATTGCAGTGCTGAACTCTAGCTGCTTCAATTTAATTTTCATCTCAAAAGTCCTAATACTCTTCCAAGCAGTGTAATTTAGATCAGCTGCTTGAGAAATAAGTGTACTAAACAGTTACAAGTCTTGCACCAAAGATAAACTCTTGTAATGGAATATCTTTCCTTTTTTAAACTATGTATGTTGGTTAAGGTTGAACAATGAAGTAATATTACTGTGAAATCCCACATCCTGGAATATAATATACACTGAGCACTGCTATCATGGGTAAATGTTGCCAGAACAAATGAAGTAAAATGTAGCCTGAGGAATGGCATTAGAATTTTTAAAAGTCTTGCCTGTGACACTGATCAGTCCTTTCCTGAACAATATCTAGTCCAAGAAGACCTTTTTTCTAGCAGGATGTAGGTAATCAAATCTAACATTTAAATTAAGACTAAAAAATATACATATTTTTGTTCTATGTACATATTTCTGTTTTTAAGTAAAATTTAGTTTCCTCAGATATATTTCTTGTTTAAAAATATTTTCTACGTTCTTCAGTTTGTAATTTTTTGTCTTTTTCTCCAACTGAAAATTGTTGATTATAAAGTGGGGTTAGGAGAGAAAAAGTTGCTAAAAATTTTTGACTACTACAGATGTGATTGACTTGAAATTTTCACATGACCAGGAATTGTCTACTATGTACCATGAGAATTAAATCTTTTATTAAACTATTCAGTTTTAATACTTGAATTATATTCTAAGGCTGAATAGTGTATCTGGTGAACTTTGCAAGTGCTGCTTTTTGATAACTGTCAAACTTGCTCTTTCACTCTTGAAGAAAATACATTTGCTTATAACAAGCTTTATTCCATTTTTGACACCTTATGAAGCTGATAAAACACATTTTCAGAAAGAAAATATAAGAGAATTCTTCTGGACAAACTTTGAAAGTCTTCAATTTCCTGTCAACCCTGACCTGTACCTGTTACCTCATTTTATTTTGTAATACCTAAACTTGGAATTTCTATTGAATAATGTTTTGATCAGACAATATATAAAGTGTGTGTTTGTTTCTTGTTAGTTAAAACTCCTGGTTTTGTATTCAAATCTTTAATAGGGAATTTTGACTCATTGCCTTAGTGAAAATGGAATTAATTAGAATGATGCCTATATCTTAGATTTGTTATTGTCTAGATAGATAATAATTTAATAATGCTGCATGTAAATCCAATGCTGTACAACAAAGTTAAACCAAAAAGTCTTTCTGCTAGGTCATATTCTTTCTCTGAGTTTTCATTAAAAGTTGTATATAGAAATCTCTTCACTAGATTTTTTCACTGTGTTTATTAAAACTACTCACTTCTACAAGCTTAAATATTGCTGTTGTGTTACAGTACAGGTACTTTGTGAATCAGGCAGAACTGTTTACTTGGCTTTAAGGAAAATCTTTGAGTTGAAAATTATTGGGATGTTTTGTAATTTGAATTTAAACTGAAATCCTAGTATTTGGATGTTTATATAGAGTTATGCTTCCTTACTAGGTAGTCCTGGGGTGCACATTGCTTTATAAAAAATTATTGGGTTTGAATGTTATTTAACCTGATCAGAGGATAATTTATTGTTCTGAGGAAGCTCACATGCTCTCTAATCAAAGCTCCTGCTCAAAGAACAGCTATGAGATGATATCAAGCTGCTGTAAACTTTATCTGCTTGGGTTTTGAAAGCTCTCTGGAATGAAAAGGGGTAAAAATCAGGCATTTTTTGAAAGGTTTCTGTATAACATAAAAGGCAGCAACTTCTTCACATTGCACAGTATTATAGTGAGCTGTGACATTTTAGGGCACACTAGAGGAATTCTGCAAAATTCAATTGCTCTGTTGAACAAGATTATTATTTCTTGTGTCACATTCAGAGAAGAAACTCAGAGATTATATGTTTCAGCTGTCAGTATAAACAAAGAACTGGTTAATACAGAAACTTAGACCTAGATCTGCTTGCCCTCAGCCAACATATTTTGACGTTGTGAAGGCCAGCTGTACTGCTCTTCTGGCCTCTTGTGCTCCAGTGGCATGAGCCCGGTGCTCTTCCCTCCTTCCTTGACCCAATTCCTGCTGCTTCCCAGACTCCTGCACTTTTGCCTAAGCTGCTGGAATCTAGCTCAAGTCTGGTCTCCTTAAAAATAAAAGTTTCTGCTAGGAAACTAGTAATTTGAAAGGAAGGTCTCACATTGTGTTTGTGCAATTATTCTTTTTATGTCTTACTTCCCTCATTTTGGCAATTTCTGATGGTTAAGATATCTTTGAAATACATACTAAACCATTTTTATAAGGTATCTCTAGTAATGGAAGGAGAGGTAGAAAGGAAGAATTTCCATGTGTTGCTTAAATTAAAAATTAAGAAACACTGGAACTAATAGAGCTAATTTTAATAGCTGGGGAAATGGGTGAAAGCAAGAAGCTAAAAATAATCCAACGCTTAAGAGAGTAATTTCACCATCTCCCTTGTGCACCTATGCATGTTCTTATTTAGGGTATGTGAATGGCTTACTTCCTGAGGTTTATTTAGTGAGAACTCCGAGAGAGTTGTAAATTATATTAGCTGGGTGTCTGAAATTAGATGATATAAATACCATCCTCAGGGACAAGAAAGCATTCTTGAAACATTCCTGTCAAGTACATTCTTAGAGGAGGCATGTAATGCTTATGCAATTTATATTTTAAAGAAACCAAAGCAACAAAACAAGCCAAAACCATACTACTTTTACTATGTGGTTTTCCCCTTTTAATCACATACATGAGAGAAAAAAACCCCAAACGGTTAAAACCAAAAGAAAATTATCTTGCTTAAGGAATGAAATTTGTTTTTGAAGTATACCCATTGGGTCCAACCTATTCAAAGTGTGGATGACATTAAAGATTGTTGGTACTTCAGCAACTCTAAACATTGGCTTTATGAACGGGATATGTGGTACTTAACACTAAATCAAATTCATTAGGGTGAGTGGCTCGGGTTGAATTTTTTTGTTGCACCCATTATATAAAAATCATTATTTTTGTTAATGTTCTCAAGAATACAGTTTTTCAACTGCATTAATTCATTTTAGGAGCCTACTCTTAAGCATGAAGTCGCCTGGTTTTGTAAATTTAGGTAGTAGTGGAGGAGCTACTTGCTGTAGTCTAGATTTTCCAAGTAATTTACTTGAGTAACAAGCTTTTTCTATTGTGCATTTTGATACCAGAGTGCATACTTGTTTGAATTTGTGAGCAGTGTCTGTGGGGTTTGTACATGGTATGACTTGTACGTATATTATTTAAAATTGGATGGATTTTGAATTGTAAATTTAAGCATGCCATCATCTTTTCAAAAAGCATCATTAAAACTGTAGTTTTAGAAGATCTAATGTAGACAGTTGATACCTCATGTCTTCTTTACTCCTGCTGCCATCACTGGTTTTGATATTGTTTAGTGTCATTGTAGGAAGCCTGTCAACCAGTAAGAAGGGATTAGGTATAATGATTAGGATTAAGGGCACTGGAGCACCTTCTCTGTGAAGACAGACTGAGAAAGTTATGGCTGTTGAACCTGGAGAAGAGAAGGTTGTGTAGGGATAACAACCTTCCAGTATATGAAGGAGCCTGTAGGGAAGTCAGAGAGGGAGTTTTCATCAGGAACTGTAGTGCTGGGACAAGGAGTAATCAGTGCAAATTGAACGACATTAAATTAGGTTAGATTTTAGGGAAAAATGTATTTTCTTTGAGTCTGGTGAGGTACTGGAGCTCAGGTTGCCCAGGGAGGTTGATATGTCAACCCTGGCTGTGTTCAAACCTAGTTGGACATGGCCTTAAGCAGCCTGGTCTAATGGGAGGTATCCCTGTCCATGGCATGGGGGATTGGGACTAGATGATCTTTAAGGTTTCCTCCAACTCTTAGCATTCTGTGATTTTATGATTCTATCAATATCAATATCTATGCAAACTGAATTTTCCTGAAGCACCATGAAGTAGACCAAAGTCCTGTCCGTAATATAGTAGAGATTTCTTTGGGGTGTCTTTTGAATTTTTTTTTCCAAGACTGAAAATTTTTGTTAATATCAAAGAGAACAAATACACAAAGAAATGCTGCAGGTATGAACACACTATTCTCCAAGAAAACTAACAAACAAAAAAACTCTGAGAGGAAATAGACACTGTGTAGAACTGCTTTTCCTTTTAAACTCATCTGTGGAAAGATATAGCCCTTTGAAAGTACAAATGCCATGCTTTCTTCACATTGGAAACTTCACCATTTTTCAGCCTCCCATTACACAAAACCAGAAAGCCAATAATACCTGAAGTTGCCAGGGAAGAAAACGCTAAAACGACCACACAGCTAATGATCTCCTGAGTCTCAATGGGTTTTCCAGAAGTCTTGACCTGGAGGAGAGAAGCCTTTTTAAAAAAGAAAGACAGAGGGGATTTTTGCAGGACAGACACATTTTTCATGAAGTCTAATCACTCAAACATCACAGTCTCCTCCTCATTGGCTAGGAAACGAGATACATGAAATATTTCAAGACCAACATAACTTGAACCACCCATGCCTGTAAATTCAGCCTAAGATTAATTCTTGATAAGAAAGCTGGGGGTTTTCTTTAGAACCTGAAATTTGGACTATTTGTAATGAGACTTTATTATGGCAGTCTGTTCTGCAGGTAAGAGTATCACGCAGTTTATACCTTTCTGCACGAGCACATCCTTTGCCTCACCAAAGAGACCTCTTCAGTGCCCCGTCTTATGCCTCAGCAGCCACTCAGAACTGTATGTTAGAAAATAAAGACATCTAGTAGCTGTTGTGTAGATGCTTCGTTTCAAGTGCAAGACAGTCCCCTTACCTTTGCCAACACAAAATACAACCCTTATGCAACCATCTATATGGATAGGCAAATGCTAAAGAAACATTTCCAGACCTGTTAATTTACTGTTTTCTGTCTCTAAATTGATTCTGTCATTATGATGTGTTACTGTGAAATGCAAGAATAATCTGGTCTTGGGTTTCAGGGTACATATTCCCATCCAAGAATTTATTTAAAAGATTATACAGTTTTAGAGAAAAAAAATTGAAGAGAATTGAAGATTTGTGCAGGACAATCTCCATCACTATCATATTTCAATTCTTGTGTGTTTTACTAGTCTCAGTGTTCACTTCATGTTAATTTTGTTTCATTTAATAAAATCAGATACACAACTTACAGTCAGTTGTCATGGAAGAATGCTTCTGTCATTTGCCTTAGTGAAAGAAATTCAACTGTTGCTAAAGAGTTCAAAGTCCACAAGCTCAAAACATCTTTAAGAAAACCAGCAAGAGAAAACTTGGCTTTTTGTCAGTTTTTTTATATTAAAATATGTTCCAAGTCATAGCAGCAATGTAGCTTCAAAATACAGCTTTAAAGCTTACTCCTTTAAAGTCCACATAAACCTGGCTACCCAAGCCATACTTTCTTGAACATTTATGTTTTTATGTTTGAATATGTTATGTTTTTAATGAGGAAACCTCTCCAGCTGTTCAGTTGATCGAGTACTTCACCCAGATGTTTTAAAATGAGGGTGGTGAGGCACTGGAACAGGCTGCCTGGAGAAGTCATGGATGCCTCACCTCTGAAACTGTTCAAGTCAGGTTGGATGGGGCTCTGAGCAACCTGGTCTAGTGGAAGATGACTCTGCCTATGGCAGGCAGGTTGGAGCTAGGTTATCATTAAGGTCTTTTCCAACCCAAACCGTTCTGTGATTCTATGATGAAGAAATAAAACAAGCCTGAATCTTTCAGTTAGAGGCTCTTTTCAACTGTAGGGTCTTTATATTCCCAAGTGCCTTGGCCCATCTGCCCTGCACCAGATGTTGTGTCTGTTTTGCTGGCTCCCATGTTCTTCTGAAACTTCCCTGGGTTGCTGCTCCTTATCTGTCTGATTTATTCTAAGAGAAAGGATGTATGCTACACTTTTTAGGCAGTGGGACCAAACCCAGTAGAATATTAGAAGAAAGTATTTTTTAAAAGAGGGAGGGGATAAGAAAAAAGCCTGTAGCAAAGTACACTTTTTAGCAAAAGTGAAGCTCCATTGGATGTATCAGTTTAGATTTTTTACTGATACCAACAACTTATTGTGCCTCCTGTGTTATTTGAGATGTGGTGGATTGTGAGATATGTGCACATCTTGTATGAGAAGCTGCACATATAGGTAGATATCTGCTTCTGAAGTTTTATGCACACTGTATGAATATGATTTCATTGCTATCCGGTTGGCCTGATGATAAAAAAACAACTATAATGACAATGTCAAAGAAAGATAATGAATTCCTATTCTTAAACCAGTGTAGAACTTATTTTTCTCAAACTTCCAAGAAGACAATAAAGAAATGGAACTTCATCCTTTAACATCTCATGTTAAAGATGAAGTGACCAATTTAGTCTATGAATTTTTATATTCCTTTTAGAATTTGCTGTATTACTCCCTTCCTATTTGCCCTCTCTTCTTGGACATGAGATTCATTCTGAGAACAGAAAGGGGATGTCTAGCACCATCTTCTGCAAGTACTTAAGCTTAAGAGCCAGTCTTTCATTTTATTTGTGATGTCATTTATGAGAAAAGTATTAGATATATGATAGGGCAATTTACATTACATCTGACCAGAGTTGCAAGATGCCAAGCATTTTCGATCATGAAACATTTCTACTTTGAGTCTTGGTAAAATGTTAACTGTGGATTCCCCTGAAACACACAGCATGGATTCTTTCATCCATGGGCTTTGCCATTTGTAAAGTGCCTAGATGGTGTTAATTAAGTCCATATGGACTTCAAATGAGCTAATTTTGGTCAATACTGGAGGATTAGAAGGAAGTTCAAAAGCAATGAAAGCTGGCAAGAGTTGCTTAAGTTATGGATTTATTCTTGTGGGAGATATGAGGTAGAAGTGCTGCTATACCAAATCCTGCTTGCTCCTCCAGCGATTACACATAGTGGTGAGGATGGGGTAAAGTTTCAAGAGCACTTCTGTCCCTGGAATATTTTTCATTCACAGGCACATGTGTCTCAGGAGCTAACTTTGTTGTACCTTTTGACTTCACCAATTCAGAGCCAACATACAGTTTTCTGTGTGGCACAAAGAGATCATGTTTGTGAAACCACTTGATGGTTTTAGATATTTATTGATAGGATTCAGTCAAATGGATTACCTCTGCCCACTTCTTGAAAGAATGCACATATAGAAGCTAAAGTTCAACAAAGAAGAGAAAAGCAGTTTAGAAAACTCTCTATATTAAAAGAGTACTAATATAGTCTATTTTTAAAAAGGAATATTTCATATTTAAATGGATCACTTATACAAAAATAGCTTGCATCTAAGTTTTTTTTCTAGAATTCATCTGGAATGCATAAAATCTTTATGTGTGTGTGTATGTGTGTGTATGTATATATGTATGTATATATGATTTATATATTCTTTGAGGGATCATTTTACATCTCTGCAAGACGGATGGACCAAGGACGAGAAGCTCTTAATTTTTACATGAAGTTAATGGCTTAGTTTCAAGTCCAAGGCAAAAGATCCGTGCTATTTTACTTCTATGATACTTTATAAGTGTCTTGGTTTTGTCAAATGAATTAAGATTGCTAAAGATTTTTCCCTTCTTTGGTGATAGGTTAAGGTAGTAATTCCCTTGGAGGATGCTGTGGCCTGGGTTCTCTGGTGGAGAACCAGCAAATTCAGCCACATCCATGTGATGATGAGGTCAAAAAAAATAACCTGAGGGGCTTCTGTGCTGCCTGATGCCTTTCCTCCTAGACAGGCACCTAGGACGGGGTGGATGAAGTCCAATATTGGGATACTTAACCTCTCTTAGCTTTTAAATATCTAAAACTGCTGAAGATAGATCTCATCCCTAAATCCTCTTTCCCAGATACAGCCTTTATTTTTACCTCCTGGCAGCATTTTTGCTACAGTTTTGCTTTCTGTTTTCTATGGAGGCCACACAGCATGATGCTCCCTCGGATTGTGGTCACCTTGCCATGGCTCCCTGATGGACTGTTTCAATTACTCTTTCTTCTCTCCAAGTCAAGGTTCCTGTCCAGATAGTGTAAGCCCCAAGAAGAATAGAGTAAAAGCTCATTGATCAAGTAAACAGCCAAAGCTGCTTTCCTCTAAGCCATTTCAGGATGTGTCTAAATGTGCAAACAGCATTCAGTCTGCACCTGAACAAGTCATTTGATTAAACCTAATTGTGTCATGTTGATTTTCTGTCACATTGTAGTAGGCAGACCCCTTGAAGTGGGACATCAATAGTGTCAACCTTGTTCTGGCAGACATGTGTAGAGATTAAGGGCAGGCACACATAAACACAACTAATTTGTCTGTCAAAAATATGTACTTAATGTATCATCTTTTTGAGGTTAAGAGTATTTCACTGTAACACCACACAGCCATCAAGTTTTGTCTGTAATGAATTGAGTTCATTACAGCAATGATACTAGAATATAAGCAATGAAACTAGAATATAAGCAATGAACTAGAATATAAGAGAGTTTTTTAATCAACTCTTAAGCCATTTGGCAGATGAAGCTAGATCCGTGTGAGCGTGCTGAAATAAAATGTCTGGAATGTCCAGAACCCTCGTTTCTCAAGTACACGATAATAAAGCATTATGAGTGGTCCACATCTTATGATCAGCTTTGAGTATACAGTTGTTATCTTTGCAGATTTTACTCCATGGCACTGTGATGTAGTGATGTCCCGCCTTTCTGACATGAAATGCAGAGGGTTTAGTTTCTAAATTAAAGCTAGAGTAGTGGAAACCATTCTTCTGAGAGACTGCAATCCCATAGGTAATTAAGAAGTAATTTTCTTCAAATAACATGGTTCAGACAAAAAAGCCCAACCCAAACCAAAACCCTGAAACTGTATTGACTGAATTCTACTAAGTTATTCAGCTCTAGTAGTTTGCTAAAGGAAGAAAAATAGAAAGGTTTTTCCCTTCACTATAATGCAAATAGATAGAAAAATACAGTTTTGTTGTCTGAAGTGAAATGCATGTAGGCAATACATTCAGATTAATTTGGCCTGATTTTAAGAAAACAGCCAAAATAATTTCCTATGTGGGTGAAGTGTATTCTAACTGATATCTGTGTATGACTGTTAGCTATTCACTTTATTTAGGAGATGCTTTGAAATGTAAAACTGATGTAATTACATGACAACACCAATCATGTAGTACCTTTCTTTTATATTCTCCAGAGTTTTTAGTATTCTGGTTTAATTATTCTTTGGCACTTTAGGAATCATTTGTGCTGGGCTTATGATCAGCATAGTGGGAGGCTGAAGAAAGCTGGCTTTTAAAAATCTTCACATCATTGTGTTTGCCCTACCTTTTCCCTTGTCTAGAGGCCTTATGAGGGACAGTGAAATGGAGCTTGTAATACTAGAAAACAAACGTGCTGAAATGTGGCACATAGGCACAGCCTCATGAAAGGCTGAAAGTTCAGTCTCTGCTCTGCTGTCTGTGAACTCACAACTCACAAAACTCATGTACAACTTTATTCTTTCCCTGTTGGGTTGGGCTAAGTTAAGTGAGAATAAGTAAGATGGGGCGAGGAATAAGTAAGGAGGGGAGCCAAGCATATTCTTCTTTACATCAATTAAGTGTTGAATTGGAAAGAATGGATCTATAAATTATTATATTTTACCTTCCAGCTGAATTATTGAACGTAATCCTTTGCATTATTCCAAAAAGAAGATGAAGGGAATCTAAAATCACATAGTCTAGACTGAATAAATAAGAACTATTAACTACCAGTTGGTTAAGACAGGTGCCATGTTAGTTTTTTTCTTTTAAAATGCAATTTTTTGCAATTAGGGAGAGAAACTTACATAGGGACTGCTTCCTCTGAGTGTTAACCTGTAGTTAATGGGAAAAGTATCAGTATAAGAGACTTCCCATGTATTAAATTGAATCTTTTGATTCATCAGTTTCTTAGGTTTTAGTGAATTTGGCTTTAGAGTCAACCTAGTGCAAGTGAGATGGTCTTTTCTTGGATTCACATTTGCTTTAAACAAAGGAAATGTAATACTTCCATTCTCTTAAAGAACTGGAATGGAAAAAATATGACTTGCAGTATCCGCATGTGTTGCAACTCACTTGTGATGTGTTTTGTTCAACCATATACAGTCAATAAATATTTTACTATGATCATATCATGCGACTTACTGCTTGTTCTTCAAAGTACTTCTGAGAGCTCCATAGATGGTTTTGTTTGGACTTTATATATAGGCTATTGACTCTTAAGTAATTGCATGCTACCACAGGAGATAAATGAACCTTAATTAAATTTTCAATGCTTCCATGTAGCTTCAGTTCCCTTAATGGAATAAGCTTATTTTGTTATCAGCATGTGACTGTCCATTTCTAGTACTACCTGTGTAATTAATGCATGTCCTTGTATTTACTAGGATAAGCAAACTGGCAATTGTAAAGCAAATATGAATTGCACGAGTAGCTACTATTTGATATCTTAAGATAACCTAATATACTATCTGGGAGAGGCCCAGTAGTCATAAACCTGAATTTCTATGCAAATGACATAGAACTATTTCTGTAGGTCATTCTATTAAAATGCCTTTCTATTGTGGTAGTGGAGTTGTGAAAGCCCTGCAGCTGTATATAGTCTTCTGCTGAGGTCAATGTTTGGTATGATAGTAAAATGGGAACCAGAATTAAGGGGTCTTACAGGCTTAGTTTTCCTGTTGTATCAATAACAGGAGGCTCAGCTAAGAACTAAAAGAGGCATTGTAAGTCTTTCACATTGAACTACTTGTAACAGCCACTCCAGCTTCAGCAGAGGCACAACACACTCCAGTTACAGCTATGACAGCACCTATAAATGGAGGCAGGGGCTTGTGCTGAGGATCTCCACTGCTTGTCTGTGGTTTATGTCAGGCTTACAGGGTTGGGAGAAGTCTTTTTATCCAGCTCACTGCTCTGCATTTGGCTGGTAGCTGCCCATAGAGTAGGTCTGACTGTTTTCACTCTGTTATTACAGAGATGAAAATCCGTGCTGAGTCCTGTAGAATCAACCTTCAGCTTTCGAAGTCCTCTGAGCCACATCTAGACTGCTAAATAAAATGTGCCTTGGCACTGTGGTCTGTGGGCTGAATAGTTTCCTCATGTTTTCTCTTCCGTCCCCATGCAGTCCTTGTGGCTGTAGAACACAGTAACTCTGTTTTGTATGGCATTTTTTTCCAGTCCAGCATACCTGCAATGATCAGAGGGCTTCATTGTCTCCCACTTGCATGGTAGTCTCCTTGCACAAAAACACAGCTAAACACTGCATGCCCAGGAGTGTTTCAGATGGGAATGGAAGGGTTACAGATCCCACAAGGCCTCAGAAGACTGTAGAGATGGAAGGGTGCTAAACCCGACTATGGGAAAACTGTATTTAGAATCTCCTTGACCAGGTGTCCCTAAGCAGGGCAGTTTGCAGAAAGTGCAAACTCCGCAGTCCATACACCTGTGGAAGCTCAGAGCTTTTGGCCCTATTTTACTAAGTGGAGGAGTTAATGACTGTGAAAGAAGTTGTTCCTTCTTCTTACTACCACAGCATATTTGTTGCAAAGCTAGGGAAGTTTTTCAAACTCACTGAGGTGTAATTGAGAGCACAGTTCAGTGAAACTGTTAAAATCTGAATAGCACGCAATAAAAGACAACGCAAGTAAGAGGTGTGTAGGGAAGTCAAATACTCTATTCTGTTTCATTGATGATAGGGTGCAAATTGATTCAGTGCACATCCAAATTATTGTTATTAGTAGGATTTTTGAAAGAAACTTGGGATTTTGCCTAGCCATTGGCCTAGCAGAATTAATCCATTCTAATTCAGAGTGTGAGTTTGCAGTTAAACTGCTTTAAATTCTTGTATGTACAGATGAGTTCTACAATGAAGGTGTCCATAATTCATATCATTTTAGTGTCAGGGTTACCGTGTCCTAGTATCTGACTTGCTGATAGCCACATCATCTAATTGATTTCTAAAAGTGATTAAGTGCCATAAATGCCAGAGTCAATTTTACTTTCTCTGCAGTCAAATACCTAGTCATTTCAGAAAATAGAATGTACATTCCTAAATAACTTTAGTTGATTTTAAAAATGTATTTTGATGGAATATTTGAAGTATTCAGCACCATAGCAACAGCAAGGAATTATGCCTAATTTTCAGTGCACTGAATATCTTACTGTGTATCGGTTATATGTACAGATCTGAGAGTAAAGTACTTCCAACGACACCAATATGCTATTTCAATAAGGGAACAAGGACAATTTCTTCTTTTACTTTTTCAGAGTCTGTGATAATTTTTATGTCAATAAGGGTTTAGTGATTACTGCAAAAAATCTAGAAATTAATTAGCCATGCTTGTGCTTTCAAAGGGCTTAAAGTTTTAAGAAAGAGTTACTGTTCTTTGTTTATGCTCTGTGGCTTTCACGAAGAGATAAAATTCTGTTTACTTTAAAAAATTTAGTGACTAAGATAAAAATTAGGCCTTTTTAAAAGCATAACATTAGAAGTTGAGCTTCTTCAGAGAGATCAGGGACTTTGCTCAGGTTAAATACAGGGTTTTCAATTTGTGAACAAAATCATGCTTAAAACTGCCTAATAGCATAATTTAAATAAGAAACAGAGTTTAAATGGTACATGTGTAAACACATCCAGAGTGCATTAACATGCAGTACAGGAAACTAAGTAATGTCATTGTTTTGTCTTTGCTTTGTTCCTCCCTTTAACTTGAGTCAGGACTGGGACCTAAGTCCCATACATCTAGAGATCATCGCTGAAGCATTAATTTTTTGTTAGTATCCAATCTTCTGCATCCCATGAAGTGTCTTTCAACAGTTCCTCTCTTCTGTTAACTCTTAGTGTTTCCATAAGCAGTGAACACATACTTAGCCATTTTTAACTCTGGCTTTTTTGCCTTTTGCAGGCATATATTGCTGGGTTACTGGATGTAGTACTAATGTGAAAATTCCCATTCTTAAAAAGAGTGTAATATCCAGTCTATTCCTCAAAGATAAATCCCAAAATGAAAGCAGTCTGTGGCTTCTATAGCCCTGTGATGAATGAAGGCTGTATTACAACATACAGAGCATGACTTTAAGTGGTGGATCTAAATACGGTATAGCCACCCTCTGCTCTATAGTGGAAAGAGTCCGTATAATTACTCAACTTCTTATGTCATTTTCATCCATTAAGTGCACAAAGATTGATCCTTCCCCAGTGACCTAATAAGGCACAGTATAAGACCTGCCCAAGTGCAGTACTGCCTGTAACAGAACTGGAAAGGCAAGTCTTCTCCTGTTCATGGGCTGCATGGGTACTCTGGGTGGTTGAGAATCCAGTCAAGAAGCTGGCCAAGATGATAGGCTAAATGAAAGTGAAAGCTCATATGTGAAACATCTTGAGGGAGAAATCTGTTCTATCTCCATATATTGTAGCTGCCCAAATTTGCAGAAAGAAGCTGCAGCATTTGCCTTCTACATTGACATAGAAATTGGGAGTTCAAGCATATTATAGGTCCAAGTTGAACAAAGGTGTGTGCTAAACAAAGGAACACATCCTGAAGTGGGAAGAACCTTTTATATTTGTACAGACCAATAGACTGCTAGACACATAATTCTCTCACCTGCTGATTGCTCATTTCATCCATTCAGCTGCCTTTCTTGCTTTCCAGCAGGGTGGCTTTGATACTAGGCACCTCACTTAAAGTACAATGTGCTTCAAGGGCCTCCTTCATCTCTTTTGCTATGAGCTGATTCACAACCACATTTCTCTGGTTTTGTGCTGATGTAACTCCATTGAGATCATGTAGATATTCCTTATCCCAAAGGGAAGAACAGATCTTTCATGCTATGTTAATGTTCCTCCTTCTCTCCCTAGGGGATCCTATCCTCCTTTGCTAAAAATTCTTTTGAATACTCTAATTAAGGATAAGGATCTCTTTGAATATTAATTAGTTTTTCATTGGCAGAACTCAAAATATTTAACTCAAAGTGATTTCCTGGTAATTATCTCTGGATTATAATTTTGAGAAGATTTACTTTTTAAAAAATAAATTCTATTTTATCAAGTAAGACTTCCTTGTGTATGTGCACAGTTAATCACAACTACATGTAAGACAGCGAGCAGTGGCTGTGAAGAGGCAATTGTTTTGTGTCTCAAGTTTTCTTCCTACAAAATCTGTTGTTCTTACTGTAGCTTTCCCTCGTTTGCTGTTCTTTAATTATTTAACTAGGCGACTCTGTCCCACATGTACACAAATTCAGAGTTAGGCTCCTACAAGCAGACAGCTCAGTGGGAAGACAGAAATGGCAGACCAAGTCACACCCCTTCTTTCTTGCCTCTTCCTGGAGTAGTGACATAGAATCTGGTCCACTCCATGGCTCTTCCCTCAACTTCTGGCTCATTATAGGACTTCTCCTCATTCATAAAGTATTGGAAGACAAAACTCCTTTCTGTTCCCTATTGCTTTGAATATTCAAGAGAGAGGGAGACATTTCCACATTATTACTGAGGGTTTATGGTGTTTTGGACTAGCAAGAGCACAAATTCCTAAAACCCATCAGGTTTAAATCCTTTCCATTGCAAAGTTGTTTTAGACATTTAATAGATGGCTACAGAAGATGCTTTTTGAAATCTCCAAAAAGGGGTGCAATTCCCAAATTGCTTGTTAAAAAATTCTTCTACATAAGGACGTAAGCTAAGGAGCTTGTGTCTCATTTTCAGCACGACTGAGAGGAGGTTTATAGCGAGCTTTTCAGAATTCCTTGAGAGATGCTGCAATCCCTTGCTGTACCAGCAGAGTCAACATCTCCATCAAATCAAGCAGTCACCTCATTTCAATGTAGGCAATAGCAAGCCTATTCTGTTGCAGAGATCTTGCCCTTCCAACCTTCAGCATTAACTGAAGCTTATTTGGTATGGGAGATTTCATAAGGACTTTTTGCAGGATTCCTTTCCAAATGCACCAGGGAATTTTACATAAACCCAAACACTTGCCTTACCCTTCCAAGGAGAAGAAGCAATGCTTTTTGTTTGCTGGATCTCTCGGAAGCTACTGCAACAGAACTAAATGGTTCACAATGCCCCTGTGCTTTGTAGAGCATAAAGCTGTACAGAGCTCTGAAAGGCTTACCAGCCCAGCTGTCAGAAGGGGTCACTTCTTGCTGCCAGCACAGCTCATGTATTGTTACCAGCTGGTAGACATACCACTCCCTCTGCTTGATAATGCTCACTCCTTGGGCTGCGTCCAACACATGCCACTATTTATGATCTGGGCAGCTGCTACCAGGACTCTGCTCAGTTCATATTTGTCAAGTCTTATGGATTTAGTTATTACACCAGAATCCACATTTTATGTTGAATATGCTCCATTCTTACTTGGCTAAATTCCTCTTCACATTTGCTGTCCCAAAATAAGATTGCTCACCACATACCTTCAGAGCAGATCACAGTGACATGTGAAGAAAATCATTTACCTGCTCTTGAATAACAGTAGTTTCTTCAAACCATGACTATGTTATAGAAGAAATTTTGAACTAATTCATTTTATGCAATGAATGTAATATTAAGCCCCCTAAATATTAATAAAGTGGAATTCTTTGCACCTTTTATTGCTATAAATCTGAAATAAAGCTTAAACCATGTTTCACAGTGTTGGTACTGCATTCAAGTGAACAGTGAGTGAGCAATAATGATTTAAAAAGCAGAAACATAATTTGTAGTCCTTTTGTTTCTTTGTTTCATGAAAGCATTTCTCAAAATAACTTCATTCTGAATGGAACTCATCAATGTGTGATTATCCCCCCTCCCTTTGCAAGCCTTCTGCAACTGGCTAAATGTGGTGACTGGAGCTTTTTGGATTAATTTTCCTTAAGTGACCTACTTTGCAGAGAAAGATAATCATGCATTTATAGCCTCTGGCTCACTATTCAGGTCACAGATGGACAGATACCAAAGCTATTCCTCAGTGACTTACTGGGCTTGTAACTAATCCCCAGTGAGAAAGGAGATTGGTCTGATGTTAATTGGCCAGAATGCTTAAATGTATGGAAGGAAGATCATTGACTCCTACTTTAATTTTCAGAGGGTATCACAGTTAGACTGAGTGATACCAGCCAGCAGTTTTTTTAGAAGTGTTTTGTGAAAGTGATTGAATTACTGGATATCACAGATTTCAAATATCAGATTTTGAATCCTTAGCCTTGACAGTGGGGTGCCATGTGGTGTTCTAACTTGTGGGCATGTCTGATGTTACACACATACCAGATACTGCGGCCTAAACCAAGGACTAGAGATTCAGAAGAATTTTGACCTTTTGCACACTAAAGGGCACTTGAAATCCCACAACGAGTTGTCATTGTCAGACCCAACCCTCTGATATGAAAGCTTTTTTATTTCCGCTTTTTCTTTCCTTGTTTTTTTTTGTTGTTTTTTTTTTTTAATGTAGTAGCATGGTAGTTAACCAAATAAAACTCAGAATTTGCTATTATTCTTTAGAGGAGCCTTTTCTCTTGTATTTGGCACCAATGGGATATATGCAAAACAGCTTGTCCTGGTGTTTTCAGATGTTCTGAAGTTTCACAAGGGAAATGACTAAGCTTTATTCTCTATTAGGGTATTTTTAAAACTTTTGTGTAGCTTTTCATGCTGAAAAACAGGCAACAAGCCAGAGTGTTAAGAATGTTTCTTTTTTGAAGGACCATCTTGAAACTTTGAGATTTCAGTCAGTCAGCGATGTTAATTCTGACAGGTTGCAAGAAATAACTGTTAAAATTGTGACACTGCCTGCAAAGAGATGGATGATTTTAAGAAGAAGACGAAACATGTATACAGGTTGAATTATTGCACCACTGTACTGCAAGTGTATATAACTGTGCCCTTTAGTGTCTATAAACAGCTTTCCACCACAGTGCAGAGCTGGAAAATGCTCTGATAGAAATTACTGTTTGGATCAGTGTGATCGCTGAGTAAGTGTGCATATTTTAAGTGCTTTATCAAGTACATGGTCTCAGAACACATGAGGGATGATTCAGATTAGGTTTAGATATTTACAACTCCTAAGACAACCTTGTCAGGGTTGTGTATGTATTTTCCATGACAGAATCTAATGCAGTGAAGGCAAAATCAACTCCTTTTAGCACCAAGCCTTTCAGATAGGAACGTAGTAAAAGGTTTTAGAGAGAAAGAGTATGTGCAACTCCCTGTACCTGTCCCAAGGGACTGTAGTCCACCTGTTCCACCATCAAAATTCCAGCTATGTGCTTGAGCAGTTTCTGGGACCCCTTTGGACTTTCCATATGTCCATCATCTTCTTGATCTCTGTGTTCCCTTTCACAGGAGTTAGCCTCAGCATCTCCTCCTCCAAGGGACAATTTCATTGTCTGATTTATACGATTCCCAGTGTTTGGTCGGGAAGTGTTGGTAAATTTGAACCAATGTAGCTCTACAGATACAGGCTTCAATGCAAATACTCTCAGTCTAACATAGGAAGAGCCTGCCATGTGTTTTTATCTAATCTAAATCCAGTTTTAACCAAACTAATCCACAGAATATAATTTCATTACATTACTTATTGGTTTTATTTTCCTTTTTTTTTTTTTTAATCTCAAGAAAGTATTTGAGAAAAGAAAGTCAGAATAGCTGGGAGTGGTTATGGGCTATCTTAATCAAATTATGATTTTATGAAGCAAACAAATCCATACCTTTGGGACTGTGTTTCCCAGTTTGATATCCATTAAGAAGAAATAGGGTAAGTCTAAAGGCTTAGGAAGCCTTTGTATATTATCAAGTGCAAAACTAGACTAATTTAAGTAATATGCTTCTGTTTGATGGCACTGTAGTAGAATCTGTAGAAGATACAGTAACAATTATTCGTAGAAAAAACTCAGTTTATGCTACAAACAAGTCACACCTGTATTACAACGGAAACATTCCTGCCCAATATGCAGATCTCCTAGGGAAAAAGAGTGCAGTTGAGAAATAGTACTGATGCATTCCTATTGAGAATAACCAATTGAAAAATAATCAGATCAAAGAAACTTTACAGCTTTTGAACTACAGTAACCATAGCAGAAATAGAAAATACATACTTCATATTTCATACTGACATTTCATTATACAAGGAATAACTTAAAAGCTCCTGGCTATTTTCTTGGGAGGCACTGTAGTAGGGGCACCAAGCAAAGGTGAAAGTGATATACACCACAAATCACCCTCACATTATTGCTCATCACTGCCTGAGAGTCCAACTTCTAGGTTCTTAATGGATTAGAAGGATATCATAGTAAGTATACGCATTATTAGATTACAAAAATCCTTTCACTTCTTTAGGATAAGGAATGATCAAACAGTTCTCAGTCTTTGCCTCAGATACAGCTGTGTTAAATCAGTTTGTGTGCACATATCTTCTGAGGGCAAAGATGAGTAGTAAGGCACATTTTGTAAGAGAGTATCGGTGTCACATAAACAATTTGCTAGTAGCTAGTAGTTGCCAATAGTCCTGCAGGACTGCTCAATGGAACTCACATGGAACTACTGGATTGGATATTTGTCGGATCAGAAGAACATCAAGAAGGAAGTATGAATATACTCATGAAGTAGATATTTTGAGCATTCTCTTAATACAATTTGTTGATATTCTGGGCTACTGTAAGAGAAACTTAAATCTGATTAGAGGACATGGTTACAGAAATTCATGCTTATCTTCTTGAATATGTGAGTCTCTGTTCCCTGAGGAAGTAGGATCATTACTATTTTAGTTTAGTCTTTTAAGATGTAAAATTTCCAGTGGTGAACTTGTAATTAGTTGTATCATTAAATGCAAGAGAGTATTCCTTTTCTGGAGGAACTTGTATTCCTGTTCAAGGAGACAAAGTACTATTTGGAAGGAAATGCAGGACCATGGAAGAATCAGATATAATGTTTTAGTGAAACAGTACGCATGGTACAACAAGTAATGAATGTTCCCCAGTTTTTGGTTAATTTTGCATGCCTAAGGAGCATTTATAGGAGTCATAATGTTTTTGAAATATATTTTGATGGGATGGACTTTGCATATGAGAAAGTGGAAGAAGGAAACTTAGTGGACAAAATTATGGCAGAATATTTCATTATACATGTGTGCAAAGTTCAAATAAATCTATAAACTTACATTCAAAATAGTAATTATAATTAATTTAATAATATTAACAGTTATATTTAAATAAATTAATTGTATTATAATAATTCTTAATACAATATTATTTTGGTCAGAGTTACAGATTTGTGGTTTTCATTGATGCCTTTAATAGTGAGCTAATTAAACAAAAATTATTCTTTTCTGTATGTGCTGTCCATGGAGGTGTGCACCTCACATGCTGTTAGCATTATACAAGTGCACATCAATGAGCTATTTGCAAATAATGCATATAATGTATTCACCTGATGTGTCTGAGATACTTTTCCTTTGCATACTGAGTGTAAAGATACGGTCTGCAGGTGATGGCAAACTACCTGTGAAAATTAAAGCCCTGTGTTTGCTAGGAGAACAACTAAATTGTAAGCAGGAATTTCCCTCTATTCAGTAGAGGCTACTTCAGTAAACCTCAACATCAGCTTCCACTTCGAAGTAAAGCAGTAGTATATCCATCCTACTTGATGTCTACTCTCTTTGCTGATATTAGTGAGGAAAAGCATTTTAACAGTATTATGAAATTCAAGGTCTTTGAATTTGCAAAAACAAATTAAATATGGTATTTAATAAAGAAAGTATATTTCAGGAATGGAAGACTTACATTAAGACAACAAAGCTGCACTTCCAAAGCACACAATTAGCTGTCTTTAATCAAGTCAATGACAAATATTTTCCTACAACACATTTAATAAAGTAGTGGATTTAAAAAGCATTTCCATTAAATGTGCATATATTAAAAGAGGGACTAATCATATACATATTCTTGAATTGCATGCTGTTGCTTTTGGGAAGCTGATGTGGATTTCATGATCTTTAGCATTTTATTTTTGTAAGTATACCATGTTGAACTGGGAAGGTAGATATTGTTCTCCAATAATGGTATTACCTGTATTTTCTTAATTTATAGTTTTGATGATTTGAGCATTTGGATTCTCATTTAGTTATCCTATTTGGTATATTAATTACATACGAAACAGATATCATATTTGGTTAGTTTTTTAACTTTTTGTGTAATTCTCTTTTTGCTAGATATTTTTTGAAAAAATCTAACACATTTAAAAAGCATAGAGGAAGAGATCTGAGAGTTCTGACCATTCTCATTCTGTCTGTGCAGTTCGACAATCAGCAAGCATTGGGAGGCAGAACTGGCCACGCTCAAGGGTAATAACGCTAAGCTCACAGCAGCCCTGCTGGAGTCCACTGCCAATGTGAAACAATGGAAACAGCAACTTGCCGCATATCAGGAGGAAGCAGAACGTCTTCATAAGAGAGTAAGTCAAGGCAAATGGCCAGAATCCTTGGGGTGGAAGTACTAGTGTACTAGTATTCACTCACTCATTTTCAAGTAAAACAAGTTTACTGTTGCAGCTTCAGGGTAATCTTTGAGATAGAATTTAATGATTTCCTTAAAAGCATTTCCTCCAGCTGGAAACTATTTGCTTTGTAGGACTTCTTTTTCTGGTTATTGTCACAAGAAGTTATCAAACTTTATGTCATGTTTGTCAGCTTTAACTTTATTTGATGCCATCACATGTGTTTCATTACATTCTCCATAGTGCTGAAGTCCAGTCCCTTCTGCATTTAAGCACTCAGAAATTTGGCATCAAATCTGTAAGTTCAAGAAACCTTATTGTAATGCTCTCCTATAAAAAAGATGGACATCCTTGTGCATGAAGGACTCTAAAGAGCACAAACACAACTGAAAACCAAGGTCACTATATGCAAGTAGATATTTGCACCTATTTTCATACAGAAGGAACTGGGTCCTGTTGCCTTCATGGCAAGTTTTACAGAGGTCATTCAGCAAACCAGAAGCTCATAATGGGGGAAGGAAGGACAATGTCTGAGGAAGGAATGTAACATGCAAGGTTGAGGTCTAAGTTATGAAAACAAGTATTCAACATCTAATTTTGCCTCTTCTTTCACATGTAACTCTCTATATTGTATAGTCTATCAATCTTTATATGAATTCGTCATAGCTTAGGGCACATTTATCTGCAAAGTGAAGGCACGACTAACATGTGTGAAGGAAAGATGTATTTGATGAAGCTTTATCACTTGTGTTTATAAAGGTTAGCTTAGAAAAAATCAAGGAGGTGTACATAGCACTGGAGTGATAGTATTTACAGGGGCATGTAATGATAGGACAAGGGGGAATGGCTTCAAACTGAAAGGTGGTAGATTTAGATTAGACATTAGGAAGAAATTCTTTACTGTGATGGTGGTGAGGCACAGGAACAGACTGCTGTGAGGAGTTGTGGCTGCCCCATCCCTGGAAGCGTCTAAGGCCAGGTTGGATGGGGCTTTGAACAACCTGGTCTAGTGGAAGATGTCCCTGCCCATGGCAGAGGAGGTTGGAATGAGATAATCTTTCAAGTTCATTCCAACTCAGGCCACTCTATGATTCTGTGATATTTAAGAAAAAGTGCAAAAACCGCAAACTAAACCATTGCAATTTTATGCATGAAAACAGGTTTCATGAATATGTTGAAAAAGAAGGGCGAATATTGAAGGCCTCTCAATTTGGTTTTCTGTGCTGTACTCACCTATAGGAAATAAGATATGATAATTACAGTGAACCAAATCTTACAAAATCCATCTTTCAGTCCTATGCTGGACTTGTCTAACTGGAGGCTGTTTAGGTAGTCTGAGAATAATCCTGTATTCATCTGAGGTATGAGAAATCCAGTGGGCTACCACTAACCTGTGTGAAAGAGAAACAAGAGTACCCTGCAGTTTAAGAAACCTAGGAAAATGGCAAATTATTGAGGATGTCCTACACCTAGACTGACTTGCAGACAACACTCCTGAAGTCCCAGGCAAAGGATTTGATAGGGAAAAACAACAACTTCCAACAGACTGTAACTGTGTGTGCCATAGCTGACTGGACAAAGCACATGAAATGTAATTAAGACTGGTGCTTTTTGCAAAGTGCTTTTTCTTTCAGTTCAAGATATTGGCAGTTGCTGACAAAATTTTGCTTCAGAAATGTTCCAGTCAAGCAGAAGCTTGTCATGTGTATTTGTACAGAGGGAGACTGCCACTTTGTCTGTCATCTCATTTAAGCTTCTCATTTGGAAAAATGGGAGTTGTAGCCTGTGCTCAAGGTTTGTGAATAGATGATAACAGCCACTGTAGATAAAATTATTTAAATTACAGCCTTGTATTAAAGTTACTACAATGTGAATGTTCAGGTGAATTTGAATACTAGATAGGCTTTACAGTGAAGAACTCATTGCTAAAATGTGGACATAATAGGTAGCATTCTTCCTAAAAAAATGTGCAGCTTATGTTGCAAAGCTGAGACAATAAAATCCTTATCTAAGAAAGAAAAGTAATGCACAACAACAGCAACTCTCTTTGCCTTGGGAGGCTCAAGCAGACAAGACAGGCAAAGATCCCCCTTTTTTTTGGTGTTATTCCCACTCTTGGTCAAATCTTATTTAAAGTTGGAAAATAAAATTAATGAATATAGGAGTTTTTAGCATTTCATTTTACTTTTATATGATACTACATTTAACAGTAGTAGTTGAGTCTTTCAGGCTACATTCATTAATAGCTGATGATTTTTCATAACTTTTTCTCAACAAATTTCCTGCACTTATTCGTATTTCTGAGGACACACAAAATTCATAACAGGGTATTATTTTATCATTGTTTACATGCCTTTATAAGATGGTTCTGTAACCTGTGACATCAAGACTTGTTGGTATCTCACAAAGAATGTAGGAGCACTGTATCTAACTCTCACTAGGAATGCCAGTAAATTACAATAGGGTAGTTCATTGGGAGTACTGCCCTCTGTTGGATTTTCTCTTAGAAAAATGTAGACTTGGCTAACCTAATGAGTTGAATTCTGTAGGCAAAAAAATGCATATAATGTTAAAAAAAAATCGATCTCAATCTGTTACAATACAGTGCAGTGCAATACAAAAACGCTTCTAAACTGCATGCTGGAGACTGATCTTTCAAGATTAATTAGTACCTCACTTCAAAAAAGAAACTGCAAGTCAGATGCTTCTTTCTTACACAGATCAAAAATGTGCTGTTTAAATGGCAGATCTAGAGACTGTTGGTTAGAGCACATGTGGCAGCAAGCAGTGTTTAGTTCCTGTCTTATGCTATCTTTCTGCGCAGTTTAGCTCTTCAATATAATCATGTAGCTGCAGTTGATCCAAAAAATGTTCCCCAAACTGGAATTAATCTCACCTGAGATTAATGAAGTCTATATTACATCCTGCCCTAGAAGGCAAGGGTAACCCATGTTCTTGTTAATAATTCCCTTGGGGCAGATTAGAGCGAAACCACACTGAATGGTCAGTGTCTGTAGACAAATGTGTATATATATATATATATATACAGACATATGTAACTATATGTATATATATATATACACACATATATAACTACATATATACACAGTTTATTTTAGAAAAATTTTAGAACCATTTTTTTGGAAAGAAAGACAGGTATGTAGCCATTTTAATCATCATTATCTGCAGTAATATAGCAATATAAAAGTATAAAAATAGCACTTGAAATGTCTAAGGAAAAGAAAGATGTAAAAAGGGCAAACACAGAAAGATTTATAGTCAATTCCCCTTGTTGGATCCAGAAATGAGACTTGGTACAACTTTGATGTCTGCTGCTTGAAGATGTTGGTCCATCGGGGGTGGGGAAAGTCCACAAAACTCAAAAGATTTCATGAATTTTAAGAGTTCAGGTTCACTGTGACTTGGGGGATACTTCAGGGGTCTTTGATGGTCTAAGTGTTGCAGCTTATGGTACAGTCGTTGCCTGTTATGGCAGTGCAGTTTAGTCCAATATGGCCCATTAAGGTCATCAGCAGAGATGAGCCCCTTCAGGCACATGTAGCCCTCTGCACCTGGGTGGGTTCTTTGCACATCAGCAGGTTGGCCCCTGAATGTTTGAAACTTTAGTATTCCAGTCTCTCTTCTAGTACTGCTTGTGGATACATTTTTCTCCCCAGGCCTGGGTTGATTGGACAATAGCACCTCCTTTATCTTATCTCAAGTTCCAGTCACAATCCAAATTAAGGTTAGTAGGTGTATTATATTGGGGAGGGATGGGCTTTGGTGGTCATAGATGAACAGCTGCTTCTTTGCAGTTTGCTCTGGTGGGCGAAAGTCCTCCAATGATTTTAGCAATGTTTACTCATGGACAATTTCAGTCTCTCACAGTCTAAGATAGGTCATCTTTTTTTTCTAGCAGGTCTTGTAGAGACAAAATCATGAAGAGTAAATGTCCCACTCTTAAGGAAACTAAGGTTGCTTCTCTTTCTTTGATTTTGATTGCATTTTAAAAATAATTTCACTTAATTTTTTGCCATCTCAGAGTAAGTATAACAGTTAATCATTATCAGTTCCAGTTTTTAAAATGTGTTAAACTACATTTGTTTGCTTTCTCTTAGGCCTTTATCTTCCTTCTTCCATGTGTGCCCTTAATAATGCCTAGAGCTGAGATAAAACAGAATACAGATTCTGTTTTATCAGAGTGAAAACATTCACAGTAAAGTAAAGTTTTGTGCTTTCTCCTGACACATTGTAAGCTTAATTCAGAAACACAGTATTTTGCTATTTTGTCCGTTTATTTTTCAAAAAATGGGTGTATGGATTTTTCCCACCCAGTCAGAAGCATAACTTGAAGCTCTCAGCCTTCTCTAATCTGCTCAGAAACGACAAAAAATTTCCCTTAAATGGGACTGGTGAGCACTCCTACACATCTTGCATAGCTTTTTGACATCAAAAGGGATTCATGAGTTTAGAATAGCTCAGTAAACAGAAAGAGAAACATTGAAGTAAGCTACTTCAGATGAATAGAATAGCATGGGCCCTAACATTAATCCTGATACCACAAAGAGAAAAGGATTGAATGATGATATAAATTGTGGAAAGTAACCCAAAGTTCTGTCTTTGCCACGTTAAAAATGAAAATGATGAATTTTTTCATGCATGCTATCTGCTGAAGTAAATTATACTATGACACTGGGCAATAGCACAAAGTAATAACACCAGTGCATAATAATAACAGCTGCAGTCCTTGAAGATCATTCATCTTCAGGAAAAGAAGCCTAAGATAAAAAGAGATGAAGGAAAGGGTTCAAGTTCCTGAGTGTTCATGAGAGAACAGAGAGGTAAACTCTTGAATTCTAGCTTGTTATTTTACAAGAATTTCCCAGAAAATAAGATAAAATTAGGCTATTGTATTCTGTTTCTTTCATTCAATGAATGAAAAAAGTGTGAGATATCTTATGTAGTTATAAAACCACCTGGCAAATAATGGACCACGATTCTCCTACTGTTGAAAGAAATTTTAAAATGCATATTAAAAAATTGCATAAACATACCAAAATAAAACCATGGTCATTTTATTGGACAGCTTCTCTGTCATTTAAAGAAAACAACAGTCTGTAAAAGGAGTTGTGAAAGTTCACAAGAAGTGTGGAGTGCTGTATAAACCATCTGTTCGGATTCTCTATAAAAAATCTTTGCAGACGCTTTAGAAGTCACCTCCAAATTTCCATCAGCTGCATTAATATTTGAATAGCCAAAACTAACTTTTGAACATGCAAATGTGATGTGATGAAGTTGTCTTCTGAATTGAAGCTCATACCTTGTACTTCATATCTGCTGAGAAGTCTTGTTGTAGAAGCAGTTCTGTTGTTACTGTAGAGAACTGTTTGGCGTTATATGCCCAAGGAAAAACATTCTCTAAGAATGGAAATATGAAGGAAGGTGACAGAAACCATGCTAACAACAAATTCATGAATGGAGTTATGATCAAAAAAATTATTGGTAATTCACCTTTTTTATGTGATGCCTATCTCTTATTCTCCCTTCAAGACTGTGTCCCTCCTACTGAACAATTCAAATTTAGCTTTGAATAAATTTTGAATAAATTTGGTTTGATTGATTGAAGGAAAAAAGTTAACTAAGTGTAATCTTCTCCTTAAGATACTGTAATTAACGTGTGGTTAGATAGCAGCTTTGTACTTCTAGCTTCCAATGAAAATAGATGACCACTTTTTTGCATGGCATTAGCGGATATCAAAGGAAACAAATACAAGCATTTTATTTCAGACAATATGTTGGAGATTTTTTCTCAGATGTACATTTTTGTCCCTAGAATATCCATTTCAGATACCATAAGTGCTATTTTATTTTTGAAATGGCATGTGTTGTCAGCCTTTGTTAGAGCATTACTTAGGAGAAGAATTCTGAAACCCAGCAGTTATTTTAATCTCCCTTTGTGTCTATGATTCGTAATACAGATGATCCACCTAGCATTTACAAAGGTTCAACCCTTGGTTGATAATTGCACTTTACTAAAAAGGTATTCTCTTTTCAGACAGAGCAGCTGTATCAGGTTATGTTCCTCGAATCAAAATGTGAATTTTCCTTTTTTTAAAATTTTATGGTGGATGGAAGTCTTTTTGGTCTTCTTCAGTTTGCCTTAATTTGTTCTTAGAGAAGACTTGCATTTAGGGCCCAAGACTGTTTTGTTAGGATTCTTTTTTTTTTCCTTGGGAGTTCACTTTCATTGAGTGTGTCATACATAAGATAATCATTTGGAAAAAAAAATCCCAATAAACCACCAACTAAGCTACTCTTACTCTGGCTAATAAAATAATTTTTCACAGAAGTGCTCTATCATTCCCACCTTCTTATTTCTAGAAAATCCTAAGAAAAGTGTTAAGATACATTTATCTCCAAGTTATAAAATACATGCTTTGTGGAGGCATGTGACAGGATGTTTACATAGTTAAATCTTGCCGAATTAAATACATCCAATAATTCCAAAACTCTGAAGGAGAATAAGAAAAGGACTGGATTTAGATCCTCAGGACTGAAGTATGATGTCTGTACAGTGTTTGTCATTGCATGTGTTTCATGAACTGTCCAGGCTACTGGAAAATGTATTTGCTAATTAGATTGTAGAGAAAGGAATGTGCTTCAAATTTAGTATACCTTATCAATTGTGAATAATTATGCATGGCTGAAAGTCAAATCATCAATTTTGGTAAACTTATTATATTTTCAAAGATTCCTACTATGGTTTCACTGCTTTCTTCACAAAAAAGATGATAGGTCATTCCTATTTCATCTGTACAGAAATGAGTAACTGTGGAAAACATTTCAGTATTTCCATGGCTTAAGGCATCATTGCCCACAGATAGAAATGTGTCTTTTTCAGCAAAATCTTCAAAGTGTTTTCTCTGTTAAAAAATGTAATAAATTGCTGGTAGTGCACAACATTCTCCCCCAGGTTATTAATTTATCTATGGGTAAATCTTGGAAAGCTACAATAATTAATTTCCTGTCAGAAGTGATTTATATGAATAATACCATTGTGTGTTTTATGTTCCTTCAGAATCCACCTTGAAAAGCAATTTTCTTTGTTTTCTGCATTTCACATTTCTTAACACCAAAAATCTTTCCAGAATTTTTTATTCTTGAAAACTACACTGGAATAATTTTTATGATTAGATTGTTGCATGCTGTTGTGCTTCTTACTACTGTCTACTATTAAGAAGTGAGAAGTTTTCTCCATATAAATTATGTGAAACTTTATGCAGTTTTCCACAGTTTTGCTGACCCATGAAATAGTGTTTCTGTCTTCATGGAAAGCAAAGGGCTCTTTTTTCTTTGTGGGAAGTTCGTCCTCAATTATTGATGCAACTATACTGTCACAGTCATAGTTATGATCCTTTTAGGGATGTAACTTAATCAGTTAAAAATACATAATTAATACCTAAATTCAGTATTGCATGTGAGCTCTCTGTGTGTTCTGCACTGTAGCTTGGGCTAGTATATCTTGGATATTCCATCTACTATTTACATCCAGTAAATAAAAGGGAGAAAAAGACATTGTAGAAACAAGTCAGCAGTGTCAGGTACAAAAAATAGGCTACAGCCACAGTGAATATATGTTGCTAATATGGGTAAAAAACTGTCTGGATGGCTGGGCCCAGAGAGTGGTGGTGAGTGGAGTAGCATCCTGCTGGTGGCCACAGGTGCTGTTCCCCAGCAGAACAGAAATGGGCTCTGAACTGGCGCCAGTTCTGTTTGGCATCTTCACTGATGATCTCATGGAGTGCAGCCTCAGTCAGTTTGCAGGTGACACCAAGCTGGGTGGGTTATTGATCTGCTGGAGGGCAGGAAGGCTCTGCAGAGGGATCTGGGCAGGCTGGATCATGGCTGAGGCCAATGGTGTGAGGTTCAACAAGGCCAGTGCTGGGTCCTGCCCTTGGGTCACAACAACCCCAGGCAGTGCCACAGGCTGGGACAGAGTGGCTGGAAAGGACCTGGGGGTGCTGGTGACAGTGACTGAACATGAGCCAGGGTGTGCCCAGGTGGCCAAGAAGGCCAATGGCATCCTGGGCTGGATCAGCAATGGTGTGTCCAGCAGGCGAAGGGCAGGGGTGGTCCCCCTGTCCTGGGCACTGCTGAGGCCACACCTCAATTCCTTTGCCCAGTTTTGGGCCCCTGCATTCAGGAAGCTCATTCTGGTGCTGGAATGAGTCCAGAGAAGGGCAAAGGAGCTGGGGAAGCATCTGGAGTACAAGTCCTGTGAGGAGCAACTGAGAGAGCTGGGGGTGTTTAGCTTGGAGAAGGGGAGACTCCGAGACTTTATCATTCTCTACAACTGCCTGAAAGGAGACTGTAGGTGGGGGTTGGTCTCTTCACCCAAATAACAATCAAGAAGACCAGAGGAAATGGTCTTAAGTTGCACCAGTTTTAGTTTAGTTAGTAGAAAAAATTCTTCACAGAGAGGGTTGTCAAGCACTGGAACACTCTGCCCAGGAAGTGGTGTAGTCACTATCCTTAGGGGTATTTGAGAGACGTGTTGATGTGGTTCTTGGAGATCTGGCTTAGTGGTGGAGTTGGCAGTGCTGGGTTAACTGTTGAACTCAATGATCTTAACAGTCTTCTCCAAGCTGAATTATTCTACAGTTGTGTGACGGATTCTGTGTTCTAGATGGATTCTGTATTATAATTTGTCTTGCTTTGCCTCTCTGTAGAAGTTGGAATAATTTCTGTATGTAGTTAAAAAGGAATTTAATTATCTGTTGGTACTGAATTGTACAATTTGTCAAGAAGGTGGTTTGAAAAAATTAATCCAGCTCAAGCAAACACAGCACAGAATGACTCAGTCAATTATTGCTTGGAGCAGGTCACCACTCAAAATATTTGTGTCATTCCACTTCTTTGCTTCTGTCTGCCTGAAGTCTCCACTTGCAGAGTAATTTTCTGTGGTCAGGATTTTCTTGAGAGTCTTTTCAGTTTTCTGGAGCTTTGGGCAGTCACTGTCTTAAGCTCACACCAAGGCTGTTACTTCTTGTTGTGTTATATGGCCTGAAGACTCACTCCTCCAGTCTTCCCAGCAGCCCAGTGTGCTAGCTCCCTGCTGCAGTGAAGACATCTTCTTGGAATCCTGCTGCATTTATAGGTTCTTGGATCTAGACTAAAATTTCCATAAAATTCTCTAGAATGACCTCTGCTATGAGGGTCCAGGCTCTACCAGAAGTTGCCTTGCTGTCCTACTTCAGCTGATGTATTTCACACTGAAGGAGGCAGTTAAGTATAATGCTATCCACATGCTAGAAGACTTTGCACAGTGAATAGTCACTAAAAAGTCTTTTCAGAATATTTTCCTTACATACAATCCTTACCTGAATGATAAATTAAAAATAACGAAACAGAGGCTAAGAACAGTACCTTTTTTCTTTTGCAGTCTCAAATACGAAGCCTGAGTTATCAACATTTTCTGATATGCAAGTCAGTGCAGTCTTATAGTAGCACAATAGCAGGACTTTATTCAGTCAGTTACTGTTCAAAGACTGTTCTTTCAGTCTGAATTCTGTATTCAAAATGAGCTGTAATCACAGGTACATTGCTCGATATTGCTGTGCAAGGGTTTGAAGGATTGATTGAGCCTTGCTTTTAGACCTGAAACATTGAATGAGGAGGTGTCCCTGATAATAGCCTTTGGGAGGGTCAGACTAAAGCACTTTAACTTCTTTCTATGCCCCCTTCTGTGCATAATGCATAAACAGTTACTTGTAATGATTTTTGGACCACTTGTCATGAGAAATTTAAATGCAATTTGAAACGAGAAACAGAACAGGTAAATGCTATCCAGATTTTTTTTGCCTAGAGCTTTATCTTTTGTTTCTTCTGTTTTCAATTGCATATTCTTTATATCACGTAATTTTTCAGCCCATCTTACTCTGCAGATCTTTTTGAAAGGGTCATAATATGTTTTTCTTCTTTATAGGTACTTCAAGAAGATAAAAACATGAAGATATTTGACATCTTTTCAGATCTCTGTAGGAATGGGCATTGAAATAAAACTGATTAAAGTAACCCAGTTTTTTAATTGAGTTTGTTCTTTTTCTTCCCAACTTACTGAGTTTTCAATCAACAGTAAACAAAACAGTTGAACATTATTTTCTTGCATAATCAGTAAGGGATGGATGTTTGCCCAGAGAAAAGCTGGACTGGAGTAAGACATCACAGCCCTTTTAGTGCTGGTAATTAATCGTCTTTCTGAGAGCAGTTGCCTCTGTTGGCAAGAAGGTTTGTCGGAGCACTGCCTGTTCTGCTTAAGAATAATCATCTATGTTTTCTTAAGCAATTTGTGTGTTGAGTTAGTGTGGACCAGAGTGTACTTGGAAGTATCCACGTGAGCTGTGCACCTGGCAGGGGTGCTGCAGGAGGTGTTTTTGACCAGCAATAATAGAGGCAACCTAGAATAGTAACATTTCATCCAACAGTGCAATTCATCAGCCCCTTGGATTCCAAGCTTGCACCAATACATACACCCTCTCTATATGTACCAGCCAAGAGGAAACCATATGGAGAACAGTGGGAGTCCAAGTGCTTCCATAGTCACAAGATGAGAGACCTTTGCAGGCTTGCTTCAAGGCACGAGGTTTAAGGACAGAGGTAGTTTGGGGACTGGGCTTACTTTTGTCTCTCCAGCTGAGGTTTTGTGTAAGTGAACATTCTGCGCTAGCAGCCACTGGGTCTTGCTGAGTGCAACCGCTTTAAAAGAGGGATTGTCTTCATGGAAGTTACTATTCAACATCTCAGCAGGAAAGCTTGGAAATTTTTGAGAAGTTGAACATCAGAAGGGCTGAAGGTGAATGGCGTGAATAAGTTTTACAGTTCTAGAAAAACTTAGGAGGGAGCTAGAGCTCTTCGTAAACCCACAATGTCAGAACTGTCTGTTTCATAGTGAAGGATTCTTGAAGACCCTGAGCAAGCAAATGTGACCTTAAAATTGGCCCTGTTTTGAGCAGGAGGCTCTGTTTAGAGAAGGAGGCCTTGACCAGATGACCATCATTCCCTTTCCAGCCTAAATTGCTCTGTGCCTTCTGATTCTTGCTCTCTTTAGATGCTAGGTCAGACATTGTGCAGACATAGGTTCATCCTCATCGATGTGTTCTAATTCTTGTTTGTGTAATTGCAGTGGTGAACACTGTAACAGTATTATAAAAATCTAAATACAGATGTATATGTGTAATTGGGAAAATCATCTAAGACTTCAGTTGTAATTCTCAATGACATATAAAACTAAGCAAATTACTATTCCTTTTTGTCATGAGTACTGGTATTCCTTTTGAGACAATACCAGCAAATAAGAAAGTTCTTTGGGGTGGACAGGGCATGTTGCATTACCAAGTTATATCAGTCCCTTTACCCCTGCCAAGAATTTGTTCTAGTCTCAGTTCTCTCCAGTATAAACCTTATGCAAAAAGGTCTAACCAATAGCTTTCCAGCAGAAGAACCTAGATTCATCATGGTTATTGCAGATGAGAGGTTTGTGGCCTGTGATTCAGAAAGGAAAAGTTGTTTTAATGTCCTTGTATTTCATCTTGACTTCCCTTGGACTAGATTCAGTAATCTACCTTTTGAGCCTACAAATAGTTCAGAGTCTGAAATTACTGGTATCACGGTATTATTAGCTGGGGGACATGGGTGCTGGAGAGCAGCAACCTTGATTCCCTGAGATATTATTTTACCTAAGAAATAAAATTGTCTTGGAAAATGTCTGCCCTCTGACTACGTCTCCAAGAATGTTAAATTCAGTGTTAAACGTTTTTGTTGCAGAATTAATTTGCACTTTGTTCAAAGGAGTTTCTGGGCTAGATTTGTAGGTATGTGGTGCAGCTCTGATGAAAATTATATATTAGGATTGGCAGGCTCATAACTTCTGGAGAAAAATCTGTGACTAGGTTTTAGTTACTAAACAGAAATGCTTTAGTGCACACTTCCAGGCAGACATGGGGTGTGAGAGCTTCTAGTATTCTCACCTGTAATGTGAGACGTACATGAACAGAGACTTTTCTGCAAAGACTCTAGCTGCATGGATTTTGTTTCTTTCATGCAGAACATGTGTTTTGAAACTGTTTATCTATGAGTGGGAGAATATTAGCATCCTTTTAATTATAAGATAAAACAAAAATGCATACCACTGCCAGGTATCTAAGGGCATATGGACCATGGTTGCTGCCTGCTAATGAAAGGGGAACTGAGCAAATCCAGATTGTGGTATTAACTGTTGCCTTTGTGACTGAGAGATTAGCTCCATTACTAGGGAAAGTTAGAAGCTGGCAATTGTGCTTCGGTGGCTGAGTGTCTGCTATTACTCTGTTGATGCGGAGTCAGAAAATGATGCTGTGAAATGTTAATTGGCTTTCTAGGAAGTGTGTGAACATTGTGGCTTAGTAAGGTGGTAGAACATTAAAAACGTGTCAGATGGGGAGGTTAGTTGGACAGACAGATCTATGTTTAGTCATCAAGCCATTACTGTGTTTGAAGTGGTAATTCAGAACTTTCTTAAAACTTACAATAATTAGTATAAGTTTTAATTAGTGTTATTTTCAGCCTATAGCAAATGATTTTTTTTGTTTCCAGGAATTCATAGCAACCACTTACATAACAATATATTATGGAATATTTGTAGGAACACTTTCACCATTTTAATCAACAGAAGTCATCCAGAAGTTAGGGTGTATTTCAAAGGCAGCTATTGATGCAAAGAAGTAATAGTACCTTGAATATGTTAAAATTAATTCTGTGTGTGTTTCTTCTACTTATTTCCACAGGTGACTGAGCTAGAGTGTGTGAGCAGTCAAGCCAATGCAGTCCACACACATAAAACAGAACTAAACCAGACAATACAGGAACTAGAGTCTACACTGAAGAAAAAAGAAGAGGTACCTGCTAACATTTATTTTTAGCTTTTCTATTGCATAATTTCTAAAACCTTTCAATATTAAGCTTATGATGGCTGCTACATACTGAATTATTTTCTATAAATGTTGCAAAGTAAATTCTTCCTCAGCTTCTTTGAAATTGTTAGTATTTTTCATTTATATAATTACCTCCGTCCAATATATTCCTGGCTATCTGCATAGAAACAAAAAAGTATCATGTTTTCCTGTTTGCTTTTACCAAACATTTCTGTTTGCAAAATTAAGTAATAAGTGGTTTCTGCATGACAATCACCACTTCGATGCAGTCCAGATTCCCTAAGAAAGGAGACTGTTGTTGGCATTCAGTCTTTTTTTCTTGAGAATAGGGTTTGAAACAAGTAATAGATCAATGCCTTTGTCCAGCCAGTCTATTTTTCAGGCTCTGTTAATAGAGCTGACCTTTATGGTCCCTAAGATCAGCAATTTCCTTAAACACATGCCAAGCCCCAGCCTGAAACTTGGTATTTATTGTGCCTTGTGCCTTGGCCTGGATCAGCAGCAAGTAAATAAATTGCAGTAACACCTGCATTGGCATGGGTCCGAGAGGAAGGCATATCTGTGCCACAGAAGGATCAAGGATCACCCCTTTATGCATGGAAAAAGGCGATGGAAGGAGCTGCATAGGAAAAATTATTTTCCCTGTGTAAGAAACTGTGGGCATTGGCATGTGTGCTTGGAGGGGCAGTGTGTCTAGCCAAGCTTCCCTCAGTGCTGTGAGGTGTTTCCAAGGAGGAAGCAGGAGAGGCACAGTCGTTACAGAATATCCTCTCAAAATGGAACAAAGCCTTTTCCAAACTCCCTCTTACTTAATAGATTAGGCTCAGCTTGGTAATGTTTCCCATTTTGTTGCCCATTCACTTTTGAATTATGCTGAGCTATTGACTCAAAAAAAATCTTGCTAAAAGGAGTTCTAGGAGGTGAGTATGCCCATCTGGACAAGAGTCCTTAATAGTTTTAAGTTTGATACCTTTTAGTTTTGTTAACAGTTTCTATTCTTGTCTCCTGAAAGCAAGCTAAGAATAAGTTTCTCTTCTGTTCATTATTTCATATATATTTCTTACTTTTATACCTTATTATTTTCTAATTGCTAAATTAAAGATGCCATTTCTTTTAGATTCTCTTTTTACAGAAATCAATCAAAACAGGCAGATTTTTTTTGATGTTCAGCCTTGCTACTGGTGACATAATAAGCAGTTTACATTTGTAAATTGGATTTTTTCTTGAAAAAATGGAGAAGGGTAGATTCTAATAGAATTTAAAGTTTGGTGGGTTTTTTTTATTACAAGGGACCTTAATTTTTTGGGCAAGAATTATTTCATGTCTCTTTGGGGGGCAAAGAAAACTTGTGCTTTTACAAAAGAAAATGTTTATATCTATTATTCATTCACAATGGAGTGGCTGTTTTGGGACTGTGATTCAGAAACATTGGGAGCAGGGCTTGCAGTTCATGTTCTCTGATGGACGGTAGCCCACTGCCAGTTTTGGTATTGTTGCAATGACTTTCTCAGAAGAGGAAGCAGCAGCCAGATTACCAGCACTGAGGCCCAGCCAGGTAACACATTGCTAGCAAGGTTGTTTCTTCTCCCTTAGGAAATAGAAGGATTGAAACAAGAAATTGAAAATGCCAGAGAGCTCCAGGCACAGAGAGATTCTCTGACCCAGAAGTTACAGGTAAGCTATAGTGCATCATCTTTATTTAGAGAAAAGGGAAAAATTATTGGCAAGTGAGTAGTTCACATGTGCAACTTGTGCTATATTCACTGAATGTGCCAGATGAATGTGTAAGTTAGACTGCCCTGAAAGTGCTGGGTTGGGATGACCCTTAGGAATTTGTATCAAAATTTCTACCTGCTGTAGATTGCTATTTTTATCTGAGGAAACAGATCCACATTGCTTTTACGAGTCCACAAAGTACTCTCAGGTTAGCAAACATCCTTCATTGATACATATCCTGGACAGTTCTGGTCTCATTTTCACAGCAATGTCTTCCCATAGTTTTTGCATGCCACTGAAACTATCTGTCTGTGTATCATCAGCCTGGAATGAGCTTGTGTTCAGCTTTTAAACATGCCCTGAGAAAGTAAGGGTTGAAGTGCTCTTGTGTAGTACAGGTTTGAAAAACACTCTTTCTACATTTTCTTGGAATTATTTGGAAACGTGCTCTTTTGGTTTTTAGCTGTTGTTTCTTCATGTGTGTAATGCCAGATACCTGAGGCTGCTGGAACTGATGTTCTCTCATTATATCCTCTCTTGCTCCATCTGACCTCTTGCCTGTATGTCTCTGTGCTGACCAGCCAGCACATTCCTTGTCACACTTGCCTCTGGAATGACCAAAAGTTAAGGTGGATTACACTCTCGGTTCAACCTTCAGAGTTTTGAAAGAACTGGAAACTCAGGCATTAAATAGCTCCAACCCTAAGGTGCTGAAAGGGGACCCTCTCTGTTCTGTGGCTTAGCATGCTGAAAGCAAGCCCCAATCGATCACAGCCACAACTTAAAAATCACTAGGCAGGTATTCTTTGAAACGCATGATATAAATTGGAAGCTCTATGAATCAAATTTTAGCCTACAGAATAAACCACTAAAGATCAAAATGAGTTTATTCATTTTTCCCCATTCTTATGTCAACTTGTTTGTACAAAGTATGTTATTACTTTGAACAGTGTTTGAAGAGTGTTTTGAGTACACCTGACCTTGCCTGTACCAAAAATTGTTGCTGGCTTTAGGCTAAAAATACAAGTTTTCATCTGAAAGGCATTTATACTAAAATGAGACACTATAATGAGAGTTGGAAATTGTTCTAGCAGTATAAAATGCAGTAATTTCATTGTAAGATCATATGAAAAGTAACAGTGAGCCAGGAATTAGCTATCCTTAGCAAGCAGAATAATGAGACTAGTAAGAGATGAAAGATTAGAAAATATACATTTTTATTAAAATTTTATCTTATAAAGTCAGTAGTTCCATTTTGGTATATTTATGTATAAGTGACTAAGAGCAGCCCTGCAGAGAAGGACTTTGGGGTGATGGTAGAAGGAAAATTCAACACTAACCAGCAGTGTGTGCTCACAGCCCAGAGAGCCAAACGTGTGCTGGGCTGCATCCAGAGCAGTGTGGGCAGCAGGGCAGGGAGGGGATTCTGCCCCTCTGCTCTGCTGAGACCCCACCTGCAGGGCTGCATCCAGCTCTGGGCTCCCAGCACAGGAAGGACATGGACCTGCTGGAGGGAGTCCAGAGGAGGCCATGAAGCTGATAAGAGGATTGGAGCACCTCCTTTATGAAGACAGGCTGAAAAAGTTGGGGCTGTTCAGCCTGGAGAAGAGAAGGTGAGACCTCATGGAGACCTCATAACAGCCTTACAGTATCTGGAAGTGGCCTACAGGGGAGCCAGAGAGGGAATCTTCATCAAGAACTGCAGTGATAGGACAAGGAGTAATATCTTCAAACTGAAAGAATGTAGGTTCAGATTAGATACTAGGATGAAATTCTATATGGTGACAGTGATGAGGCACTACTCCAAGTAACCCAAAATAAAAGTTATGGGTGCCCCATCCCTGGAAATGTCCAAGGCTAGGCTGGATGGTGCTTTGAGCAACCTTTTCTAGTGGAGAGAGTTCCTGCCCACGACAAAGAGTTAAAATCCTTTTTTGGGTTGTTTTAAGGTCCCTTCTAACCTAATCCATTTTATGATTCTGTGATTCTTTAATCACCAAATGGATATATTTTGTATATATGTCCATATGTCACATTTGAAGTGATCTGTTTCTGGAAATGGTTCTGTTTGCTTCTATTCAAGTAAACTTAAAGGATCACTTAGGATCTGAGTTAAAAGCTGCCTTTATTAAGCATAAACTTAATTACTGCCCTGATCCTGGTGCCCAGGAAAAAGATCTTGGGTGTGTGCTTTGCTGTAATTGTCCTGCTTTGATTGTACTGGTGTTCTCTGAGCCACTTCACCCTACATCTGTCACATCGTCTGCTATAGCTTCACACTGTCTCATATATGTTTACTTACCTGACTCATTCTTTATGTTCAGAGTGATTCTCTCCAGGGCTTATATCTGTTTCTCTCACTCTTTGTTCTTGTGCTTTGTTTTTCCCTCTTGTACTTTGCAAGTGGATTATGTAACTTTGAAATATTTTGCTCAAAACCCTATGAAAAATACTATACAAAGAAATTAATATTTCAAGGTGTATTGCATTTCTGATACACGTGTATCAGGAGTTAATTAGATATCAATCATTGGGAAACTCTAGTGAAGAACAATATGTTATCACTGTGAAGGTTAAATATTGGGGTCTTTTTTATTAATTCCATTAGTAATGTAGAGAAGTCATATCAGTGAGTCATGATCAGTGTGACTCTCACAGTAGGTCAGAATATCTTCATTAATATGGTTGATTCCTAAATATAGCTGTTGTGTGTGGCTTGAATATTTTATTCCAATTCTTGCACTGAATTCTGTGAGATACTGTTATAGTGCAAACAACAAACATAATTAGTAATGATTTATTTAGTCTCTAAGAGAAAACAATACGAGAAATTATTATATCTGATGAAAGAAGAGCTTGAAAAAAATCAAAGGTGAAAAAAACAAAGGTAAAAAACCAAAGTGCAAAATACATTCTGCAAAGCATCTGAATGTATCAAAGAGTCAATTTATTGTTGGATGAGATCAGCTGCCAGTAAAGGAAAATGGTATGGCTAGGAGAATAGATTACATTACATGTAATCCACCTCTTCCAATCAAGAAGCACGTTTTGAGGCTGACTGATTTGAAATAGGAAATTGCACATGAGCTAGACATGAACTTACAATGCAACAACATTGCAGAAAGCATTAATACTAATTTAGGGTAAATATGCTTAAGGGTCAAATGTAAATTTAAGAAGCAGCATTTTCCAGAAATTAGAAGCAACAGCTTCTGGCATATTTCATTCAAAGTGTCTGAGAAGGGCCTGAAAGGTGTTCTTCAGTGCTAGATAAAGGCCAACAGAATTCTCTATTCAGGGCCAGATATCACAATGTAAAACCATGTAAGTATCTATAGATTTGTCCCAAAATCATCAGTGGCTTGCCTGCTTACAGGAATTAATTATCTCTGATGTAAGAGCAGTGGCAAGGAGACTTCCTAGAGCACACAAGACTAGAAGAGAAGTAATGACAGGATGGGCAAATGCTGAAAAACAGCAGAGAGGACCTTGAATGTCACTTTTATGTCCTGTACTGTAATCACTTGGCCCTTAGAGGGTCTTGAACCTGTGCAGTCACTATACCAGGTAGTACTTTTAAGTACTTGACTTGGAAGGAAGGACTAGACCCAATGAAGGAAAACCTTTGCATGGTATGACTGAGTTATAACCATTTGTCTTCTTCATTTGTAGCAGGAGTGGGGTAGCTATTCACTACTACTACTACTATAAGCATGTATGCATTTTATTTATATGATTTCTACAAGTGCTCTATCCAGTTAGCTTCTTTTAGTGCTTTGACAACTAAATTATTCAGTGCTAAACAGATTAATTATTCTCTTGATTCTACCAATAAGGAGCTCTCCTTCTCTCAATTCCTGCTCTCAGATGTGTTGGCTGTTCAAGCCTGGTGCCCGAAACGAGAGTTTTTTCTTGTCCATTTGCAAACAAGAAGTAAGGGAGAGCTTCAGTTTGGCTGGGAGGTAACCCTTGGCTTCACAAGCAGCCACAGCTATGAGACAGTGAAGGTCCTGATGTTCTGTCTTCTCCCCCTGCACCACTGTTGGGGTGCCCAGAACTCCCCCCTGCTGCAGAGGTGGGGAGCTGAAACAGCACTGGCCATGTCACCCCATCCCTCCTCTGGCCAGGGATACAGCACCCAATCGATGCTGCCATCAGACCCCTCACAAGTGGATACCTTTCTCAGGTCATGGACTTTGACACGGGGCTGCCATTACATACCTGTAACTCTTGAATGACCCAGTATATTTTCTGTATAGGTCAGGTTGTTTTCTGTAGTTAGCTGAGATCTCTGCAATGTAAACATTAATATATTTCTTAGCCTTGACGGAGACAGAAGAATCACACCAAAACCAGTGAGAGAGTTGGAGGGCTGAAAGAGGAGTTGCTCATGTTGCGATCATTGGCTGCTGCCAAATATCCCTTCCTATTTGTAAGACTAGTTGTAGTGAAATCTCAGAGCAGGCCTGTTAAAGCTGTGTGACACAAAGCCACTCTAAAGGGAGGAGGTGTTGAAAAACATGTTACCATACATAAATATGAACTCACTGTGCACTTTTCCAGGGATGGCTGTACAGGGTGCATGGTGTACTAAACACACTGTCTCTGTGCTGCCTTTGAAAGTGGTTTTTGAAATCACAAAATTTGGCATGAATTTATGAGATGTGCAATGAATGGAACAAAGAACAATATGCTATTCCAGACCCAGGTGACTGTTTCATTTGGGATTTTATTGAAGAGAGGGTACCTGGCCTGCACAGGGCAGAGGAGTTGGCACCGTCCCCCATCAGGTGCAAGCTGGAGCTATGAGGAGTCCCAGGTGCTGATGCCAAGGGCTTCTCCTAGTAAGTGAGAGCTGAGCTTGCTCAGGGTCAGACCCCCTGGGCTGTGTCCAACACACCACCACTTCATCTTTCCCCAGAGCATGGGAAGGGCGTGTCCATACAGCAGTGGTGGCTCTCCCGTTGTCCCTGCCCTACAGGTGGTGCTGTGCAGCGAGGCACCATGTGCAGCTTGCACCTCCTGCTTTACATCTGTTACAGTCACCTTGACATCTGCTTGGGCAGTTATGTTCCTATCTTAATTTTCAGAGTGCAAAGCCCGTAATGTGGGATGGGAATAAGGTGGTGATTCTCTGTCTCTAAAGCAGCATTCTGGATGGGTTTTTGCATGAGAACTCCTGATGGAGAGCCATGCCCTTGAGCAATTCATGTAGTTTAAATCAGGGCATACTTGAACATAACTCTGAGATGTTTTCATTAGGCAGTACATTTCTGAATGATAGAAGTGATAACATACATGAATAAGTGTATCTTTTGTTCACTGACTAAAATTTGTCCCTCTCCAAAAGTTTCCGTCCTTCAGATAATTATGGAAAAATGGAGGATGTGGCAGTACATATGCAATCATAGTAATGATTCAGGTTCTGGTTTTGACTTGGTGAACTATAAAGGGTTACAAATTATTTTAAAAAGCACTTGATAAAAATAGCACATGAGTACCAACAGGAACGTTAGACTGCTTTCTGTTTGCAGACAATACAATAACATGTTATGTATTTTCTCTGAAGGAAGTAGAAATTCGAAACAAAGACCTGGAAGGACAGCTGTCTGATCTAGAGCAACGTCTGGAGAAAAGTCAGAATGAGCAAGAAGCTTTTCGCAATAACTTGAAGACACTTTTAGAAATCCTTGATGGAAAAATATTTGAACTAACAGAATTACGAGATAACTTGGCCAAGCTAATAGAATGCAGTTAAAGAAATGGGATTTCAGTGCCAATCAGCTTAAAGATGCAGCACTGTCTCTCTTCATAGGACTGTGTTGGGCTCTGCATCAAAGTTGCACAAAATCAGAAAATACTCCTCTGAGAGGGATTGTTTTAAATTTGACTTGTAATTCAATGTAAAATTTAGAACTCAGCTTGTAGCCAGTTGAAGAAAAACAAACAAACAAAAAAAACTTGAATTACAAATTACCTCCTTTTACATTATTGGCCACAGATAACTTGAAAGATAATTTCAATAATTGAATGCAATCCTTTTCTAATTATCAATGATGGAAGAATTAGCAGTGTCCCAGGATACACCCCATTTTGTGACAGATACAATATAGGTTATTGGCTGTTTTATTTAAGATATTTAAATGCTATGTTTTGTGCAAGAACTTACTGATGACAGCCCTGTATTTTGTTGTTCTTAATAATTTCTCAGGATAAGTCGCACTGTGGAGAATCAGTGCCCGGACAAATTTATTCTTGCCAGGAATGAGAGAGAGTTGCATCTTTAATTGAAACAAATCTATAACTGCTTGTATAAACTTCGTCCTTTTTGTTTTTTGGGGTTGGTTGGCTGGTTGGTTTTTTGATTTTTTAAATAGGTATACATATATACTGGAAGATACCATATTTCTTTATGGAGCTTACTTTGGTGTTCTACAATATTGTCCAATATAAGGTTTAGTTTTTAATATTAATTCCATGCAATTGCAGTGAGATAGTATCTTCCACTTAACTAAGTTTTGAAGCCAACCAATGATAGAAGGTGAGTTCCACTGGGAAAAAAAAAAAGCCCAACCCCCCTCCCCTCCCCCAAGAATTTTAAATGTAAATTTAAAATTTTAGATTTGACCTTCACAGATAACAATGAATGGCCAGTTGTTTGTTTTCTGGCCTTGATACTTATATTGAATGTTCAATTTGCTGTTAACCTGTTCTGCAGGAGACTTTTTCAGAATGTGACATGAAATAGAGATTCTGTGAATAATGGCTTATGGTAAGCATTGTTCTGTTACAGATTCATTAAGGGCACAGAGGTACCACAAGACACTGCTTGTGGCACTGAGCGTGTCTAGCCAAAAAGGCTGTTTCTTGAAGTTTTGTTGTCATAGCAAATTGAACTGAAGACATGTTTACTCTTTTATGGGTCTTCATATCACATCTTTATCAAAACTACACCAGGCAATATTCTGAACTGTTAACTAAGTATTTAAAAACAGGACATTGAATTGAATTATTCTCAGTGAGCAGGTTTTAAAGTTGTTTTGATGTAATTTTAACAGACTTTTAGCAAACACACATTTCTTTATATAATAGATTTATTTTAAAAAACCCAACTCTTTGAAAGGTAAGCCAATTGTAATGTGTCTTGCATCACAGTGCATTCTTGCCATAAATTGCTTGTAATGCTGAAGAGGGCTTTTTTAAAATGTATGAATGAGTGTCAGACCTCAGAGTTGAAAGATGCACGAACCTTTGTTTGCTCCCCAAATTAATTTGAATGTTAAACATGAAATCTAGCTGCTTATTAAATTTGTAGAACACAGTTTTCTTCACTTAGAGACTGATATTCAAAACTAGAAAAGATAAGTTCGTTTTCATGTATGTACTGTGTGTATATACCATATAATACACACGGGTTGTTATTTATATTGGAAAGACATGCTTTATTTCTAAAATACCTTTTTCCTTCTCCCTTAACTGGTGATTCATCAGGTCTCCCCTGACTAGTCAGGGAAGTGGCTTAGGTTAAATGCTAAAACTGTCATGTATTATATGGTATGTAATATACACAATGTTTACGCTTTCTCCATATTTTTTAGGGTATTTTCTCACATTTATTAAAGGGGTGGGGGGAGCTTGTTTCATTGTGCTACTGGTTGAAAAATTTGTGGTGAGCTACATGTTAATCATTCAGGGGATTTTAGACAGTGATGTGTATATCTTCATCAGGTCCATATGAGCAGATACAGCCAGTTTTTAATTTTCCTGGGGATATTTGGGCCTGATTCTCCTGTCACTTGTGCTGCTGTAAACCAGATGTGTCCTTGATGTGATGTCACCAACATTCCGTTGGCCTAACATCCGTGGAAGTGCAAGGAGAATTTGGCCTGTTAATGCTCAGTGGACATAATAAGGATGAAGAAAGAATAAAAAAAACTTAATGATGGAATAAATGTAATATTATTTTTAATGATATTATTATTGACATTTTTAAAGATATGATGTCATATGTGTGGGGAAAATAGTGGACAGAAATATTTCCACTTAAATTTTGTGAATATGTGTGGTACATGAGCATTTCTATGTATAAGTACACACACATATGTATATACAGAACATGGAAAAATTTAGATGTGCACATTTTTAATATTTTCCTATTGAAATTAAATTTAAAATTGGAAATTGATATTTGAGAATTTCTTTTTCTCATAGAACAGATAAGCTTCATTTCTTTTTTTTTAAATAATACAATTACTGAGGGCTGCACCTTTGAATTCCCAAATAGTTGCCAAACATAAATATGGGATGAGGTGGACATACGTGCACATATAAATAAAATCCTATGTCTAAGATTATTTTTAATGCTTATGTACAGTAGGCAAGTGTTTAGAAATTGTGATCTAAAGTTCATACTTAGGTGGCTATACCTACGGTAGCCTCTTCACTTCTGTTTTAAAGTAAAGGTTTTCCCATTTGAAATGTTACTGTCCCAGAGACAAGTACTGTACATTGTATCTATCTTTAATGAAACTATGGGAATATGCAGTATAAGTGTTCAGTACAATAGCCTGAAAACATGACCGTGAACTTGCACTGGAGGGGAGAGCAGTCACTTTGTGTATAATTTGTTACATGGCAACTACAGTCTTGGAAAAAAAAAGGAAAAAAAAAAATAAGCCAAGAAAAGAATTACCATAAACCTCACAGAAATACAGAAAAAAAAAAAAAAAGATAGAAAAAAAAGGAGAGAAAAAATAAATCAAACCCACAGTTTTTAAATTTTGAAATACACTTGCTATTCTCTGGAGAATGTATTACTCTTTTTTTTTCCCCTTAAATCTTTTTCAAGTATGTGCAAGTGATAGCAGCAGCTACCTTAATCTTTCAGGTGCTACTGGATTTTGCATTAATGTGTTATGTTGTGAAATCCTGACTTTGACATAAAAGATTTTTGTAAGTATATCCCCGTCTAGATAGCTAGTTTTTGGAGTGTGTTGTTAATAATCCGTATGCCTCAATGATCCAGAAATTGCATTTTTCGATGTAGACAAAGTAAAACATGTGAATTAAACTGTCCATTATAGACTGGAAATTCCTTTTCCTGGCCAATATATCCAGGAAAGAGGAGAACAAAATGAACTGATAATGCATAAATGTGGTTATAAGATCTCTAAGAAAATAATTTTCAGGTAAAAAATAAATAAAGAAATAAATAAAGGGCTAAACCAGTTGTTACACAAATAAGTATCATTTAATGCTATCGGCGGCATTCCCAGGATAATTGCTTCAAAGAAAAACTTAGAATTAACAGTGCATCAATTAAAGATTAGTACTTTGCGATATGTCTTTTTAGTTGTCAGTTGTGAAAGGGTTCTGATTTCTGCTCATTTTTCTACCAGTTGGGGATTAACTTCAGGTTTGCCTTCAATAAGAGGCTAAATTTCATTTCATTCTATCATTTTATATATTCTGTACTGAAGTGGCTGCTGAACAGCACTCTGTGAACACTGCATTCAAAAGTCAAAATCAAAGCCATTTTTTGGAATACTGCATGGAGAGAGGAATGGAAAACTGTTGCAGACCTTAATTCTCTGCAGAGCTGCAGATATCGGTAAAAGCACTTAACTTGGTTAATTGCAAAAATTTTAAGGCCAAAGATGGATCTAATTAGAGATTAGATCTGGATGTCAGAACACAATTTAAAAACACCATCAAGAAACTTCATCCCAATGTGCATAGTTCAGTCTCGGTAACTGAGCACGCCAGTTTAAGTGCACACCTATACATTGGGGTTTCTTTTTCAGAAAATGGACCTGACTCTGCTAAGCAATGTTCAAATTGTCTTGTTTACATTTTCTTAGTAATGCTGCATTTGTGCACTACCTCTGAACAGTGCTAAGCAGAGACCATATCACAGAATAACACATATTATTTGAAATCTCTGGTTTTGCTTAGCAGCCTTAGTTCCTCATTTTACTCCACTTACTTCAGACAAGATGGATGAATTTTCCCAGTTTTGTTAAACATTTTGGAACAATGAGCGGAGTTTTGTGTTAGATCCCAGAGTCAGTTCAGCTCATGTCCACTCTTCTGGCCATGCCTAGCCAGAAAGCAGGTGTGAGTCTAAATGTCATAGTACCTGTAGACGCTATAGACAAAAGTGGGTTTTCACACCATAAGGGGTCTCGTAGCTTACCTGCTACAACCTCTCAGGGACCTGTAGTGGCCAGTTCTGCTTCTGCACTGCTGGCAGCTCATCATAGGACCAAAGAAACACAATATACCTACTTTCCCCCTCATTGCTGGGTCTTGCATAAGCAGAGCTTAGATGCAACAATATATCTGGCAATTCTTAGTATTTTCAGATAAAGGCATTGGAAGGAAAGTAATTATCAAAGGTGTTTTAAATTCGGGGTGGGTGGGGGAAACACAGATTTCAAAAAGATTCCCTAGTGTGGAACCCTTGTGTAGCTATAAAATAGGCGAGAATGATTTGCATAGGGAATGACAAACCACCTGAAAGGATCTCACTTTCCTTAGGTGCTCACATCATTCTGACATTGAGCATACCTGGCTTGCCCCAAAACTCCACTCTTGATTGCTAGAGGCTTCCCAAGGTCAGCACTTGTGTTTCATGAGCACCGCTGAAGTCCTGAGAGTCTGCAAAGCCCATGTCCTTTCCAGTCTTTTACCTTCACAACTCTAGAGGTTTAATACCAGTATTAGCCATCCATGCTCTGTTTTCTGCTGCCATCAATTGCTATCACCTGTGATGTTTGCGTAATAGAATTCTGAGCTGGGTTTGGGGTTTTTTCTTTCTTTTAACTTGGAAGTATTTTCCAACTTTTGGAATCCCTGCTTTGAGGATTCTCATCTGCTCTCATTCAAGCCTAATCTCACTGCATGGATCCAGCAGTGTGTCTGCTGCTTTTGCTACCATTAGATTGAGAATAGCAACATAGACATTTTCTTGGAAGAGAACTTGCATTTCTGTGACTGTGGTAATTCTTGAAGAAGGAGGATTTTTTTTCCCAGTAGATCAAGAAGGAGGGCAGAACTAAGGACCTTCACAAACAATACCATGCACCCAGGTGCTAAGGGAGAGGAAGAGCTACACTGAAAAGGTATGTGTAAATATGATCTGTGTGTATGGATTTCCTCCTGTTGAATTAAATATGGTCATGCAGAGGGAACAAGACCTTTGAAATTCTCTGAGTCCAGCTTTTATTTTGTTAAATGATCAGTGGAATTGTCTCTAAACAAAACAAAAGAAATGTGAAGCAAAGTGACCTTGTACTTGCCTTCAGGAGAAAGATCATAGCCCTTACATATGGATGGAAATTTAAACATTAAATCTACTTTCTCCACATCTGAATACATGGCTATTTTTATAATTCCAACTTTTTTGCTTCTCAGGAATCTACAGCAATGGGAACGAGAAATCTTATCAGTGTAAGGTACAGCTCTCTAAGACTTCCACTTAGTGAGAGGAGCCAGGGTAGAAGTATGTAGCTGAGTGTCTCAAGTAATATTTTATGTGAGCATCCTGCATCTAGTCCCTGCTGCACAGCCTCACTGCTATACCCCACTAGTTGCACTTGCTGTCTGTCCCAGAAGCAACCCAGGAGGGCTTGCTCTCCTTTGTTCAGAAGCTGCTGCTTCAAAACTGTAGCTCTGTCATTACCAGTCTGGAGCCTTTTGCTCCAGATCATTTTGCACATTCAGAGTTTTGCTTGCAGGGGGAGAAAAGGGGAAATTTCATTCTGTGTATCCTAAAGAAGCAGAGTAATGTGTTGACTTGATAAAAGCTGCTTTTCCCCACCTCTCTGAAAAGAAGTTATGAAAGCTTTATTTGAGGTGGTTATTGTTACCATTTGAACTTACCAGTCAAAACTTTCATTATCCTCTATTTCTCGCATTTTTCCTTTTGTTCTATCTGTGTTCTTTTCTCTTGCATAACATGGAACAACCAGACATGTTTACAGTCAATATGAGTCCTAAACTGCGTATGGAATGAGAAATATAAATATTCAGTGTCAAGCTCACCCGTCAGGAACATCCATAACCCAAAAAAACCTCAAAACTCACCCATACAAAAGATACCTGTGGGTATAAGGTGCTGACTGTTGTGCATGAACACCTCAGCCTCAGTGAGGAAGCATCGGGGATCTTCTAAACAAGCATTACTGAGACATGCTACTATGAAGTACCTTGAATCAGAGCTGTCTAAAAGAAAGTAATGCAATTATTTTCAGAAGACATGAGTTTTCATGCTCTTCACCAATGATGATGACTGTATTGCACATACAGGAAATACCTATAAGGCACATATAACTCCTCAAGTCGAAATGCAAAAATGTGTTAGGATTGGCAGCAAAAGTTCCCATCAAGCTAGAGGATTTCTGTCATCAGCTAGGATAGGCGACAGGTCTTCTGCAAATAAATTGTAGCTACCGCCATGAGAGAACAAGTACAAAGACGAGAGCAGTTCTCTGTACCTGAGTCAGGCTGGGAAATCCAGCTATGGGAATTAGTCTGGGCTAGCAGGTTGGACAGGTGGCAAACAGTGCTGTCATTTCAGAGGGGTTTAAAGCAATTGTGACACTTGGGCCAAATTGCAGTGTTGAAGCTGTGACAAGGACATAGGTATCTAAAATCCAGAAGGGAATAAGGCCTCACAGAGCACTCCATTGGTTAGCTCTGTGACTGAGCAAGCAACTGCACTGGAGCTGCTGATTTGTCCTAACACAGAATCACCTCTCTAAACCTGGCAGTGAGGGTGGTTCACTTATGGGATAAAAACAGGCTCACCAGCCTCTGAGGCTGGTTTTACAGCTCAGCAATATGGAATTGCTGCTAGGTGGAATTTGCCATAATATTTCAAATCTTTCTTTTGAGGGGCTGCACCAGAAGAGGGGGCCTCTACTAGAGGCAGTTGTAAGCTGACCCCACAAGCACAGTGCTGGGTCTTACATGGCATAAATGCTGGATTACTTGGAAAACAGTTAGCTGGTGACAGTGGCATGTCAAGGGATCAGGCCTTCATCAGCAGGAAGGTCTTGACAGATTTAAGTAAAGAAATTCTAATTTACGTATTTCAGGGTAAGTTTTGTTTTTTTATTTTACTGAAACTTCACAGCTTGGTATTGCAATGACATGTTGATCAGTTAACAGAAGACACTGTAGTATCCTTGGGATACTTGGGGAACACCTAGGCTCCTTCCACTGGGAGAGAGCAGAAGCTAAAGTTTGCATTCAATCACTTAGCCAAGCTGGTACTACTGACAGTACCAAGCGCTTCCTCATTCAGAAGCATCCCTGCGACCTTGAGCATCCACCAAGAACTGCAGCAAATTCATTCATCTGGGCCTCAAAAGGCAGAGATTCTGTAGTTATCTCAGGCAGCTAATGGCTGGGAGCAGAACGTAGGTTTGCTGGCAGTGCAGTCTCAGCAAATGCTGTCGTGGGACACAAAGTTTCTGTTCAAAGTTTCTTACTGCAAATAGAGATTAAAACTGAATACTTGAAGGGTTGGGTTTTCTGCAAAACGGGACATAGTACTAACTTGGAAATGTAACAAACTGTTTTTGAGTATTTAAATATAATATGTGTTACTTTGTACACAAATTGAGCAAAGCATGCCCTGGTAGGCAATGTGTGGCTCATGTTTTCCCTGAATACATAGCCCAAGTAGATACTTCTTTGTTTTCATTTTTAAAGAGTGACAAACCCTATCTCCTGAAGAGAGATTTGCTTTAACTAATGCAGCCTTTGACTGAGGACAATTTTCTGCACTCCTCTGATCTTTTCCCAGAATGTCTTAAGGAGAGTAGGTACCCTCTAAGAGTAGGCACCCTCCACTTGGGTTTTTTGACTCTGTATGCTGGCCACAAGCACTGATGGAATGATGCAAGAACGGCCAGACCTCACAAAAGCAAGCAGCCTGACTCACTGACCACAGTTTGACATACAGCCGAGTGACAGAACAAGGTATGGGTGTGTCAGGGGACACATAAAACACTGTTGCAAAGTGGGGGAAATAAATATGCTCCTACAGTGGTGGTAGGCAGGAGGAGAAGTAAAAACCTTACGTTTCAACTTACTTTGTTATTAAGAGAAGCCTTTTCAGCAGCAGAAATCTTTAGGAAACCATTCTAGGAATGACAGAACTATATGTATGCCATCAACAAAAGTATAGGATATGTTTTTTTTTCTTTTTTGATACTATAAATATTACTTTATAATACCAATTAAAGACTTTTTGTTGCTTTTTTGGTATTTTTGGTTTTTTAACATGTCATTAGAAACTAAGAGCAATGTGCAGTGGTTTCTCTGTCAGATTGTTTTCATAGGACTTTATCCACTTCAGCATTCATTTTACTCACAGCAAATGCATGTGCAGAGGAAAATGGCCATCCTTTTGTGGTGCTTCAAAAGAAGTTGATTCATAAATGTCTGTTACAGTGTTTAAATTGTGCTTTTAACATGCATGGCAGTTTGAGCATGCACTGATGATTTTGTATGCTAAGAACTCAGTTACACTCTTACTGAAATTGAATGGGATTATAATAAAGTACTGAGGAAGAAAAAGTATAGTTAATATAAGTGCTTTGTATGAATTGCGTGATTCTTCAGTCTTCCTTATTCCCGTGACTTTTAAACAGTAATGCACAGAGGGAATGTGATGCTAACTAGAAAAGTTGTTAAGATCAAAGAACAAAGTAAACAGTGACTCTGTCTGAAAGACTGTGAATGTGCTTAGTCTTATGTAAGCAATGCGGGGTGTAGTGAAACATTTCAGAGAAGTCAAGAAGTCTGCTGCATTCCATGGTGAGGAAAGAGTGACAAGAATGCAATACAGATGATTTGCCTGTGGCACAAGAATCTCCAACAAACATCCCACAGATAGCACAAAACTATAGTAGGAATAAAGGGATAAGACAGCAGATATATTGTGAATGTGAATATAACTTTTGTTTTAGTTTAGGTTTTTTCCCAGAATTTTGGTTGATTAATGATGGGGGAACCCCAGCAACAATACAGGCAGCAGTTTTAACAGCACAGAGAGTAATCTGTGCCCGTTTTTATCCACCAGCCCTTCCTGTGGAGGCAACAGTTCAAGGGAGATGTGCTGTCTTTGAGCTGATGAAAATCTGAACAGTGAGCATGACTGCGCTGAAGATTTGCATAAAGTTTAGAAAAAGTAATAGAGACTGAGAATCTTAGTGCAAAGGGGGAAAGGCAGAAAGGCTTCTCCGTGGGATCAGTTCTGCAGGATGGAGAGCTGGACAGAGACTTGGCAGCACTTCTATGAGCAAGGTAGGTTACATGGTGATGATGCTGTAACTCCCTGGCAACACCTCTGGGATGGTTTTCTGCTGAAGGGCAGTTTGTGTAAGCAAAGTGATGCCTGTAACAGTTAAATGGCTGACATGGTACATCTAAGGTTTAAGACACCATTTTATCCATTTTTATGGGCATTATAACCTTCCTTTACAAACGGTAAAAGCACAGTGGCACAACTCTGAAACAGTAGATTTAGACAGTGATCTGTGATGTGAGCATAAAGCTCCGGCTGTGGTGGTGGCAGTGACATGCTGATGGCTTGCTGATCCCAAGATTCAGAGATACTCTGGCAGTCCAGGATTCCTCTAAGTTCCCTCTTATGGCAGGAAAAATAAAGCCTATAAAATGGGCTTCTCCCTATGATGGGAAGCAGCAGTAAGAACTGCTGAAAAAAGTAACAGGTCATAGGTTTTGGAATACAACATCTGCCAAAACAACCTTCCATTTTTACTTCTTACCCTTGTATCTACTGCCTCTGTTGAGCAGTAATGCTGAGCATTAAGTCGTGGAACAGAGACAAACCCTGCATGTATCAGTAGTTCCCCTATTTCAGAAACACTGTGGCCCACTGAGTATTTATTTACAATGTTCCTTTGATTTACATCTGACATAACAAACAGGAAAAGAAAAAGTTCTACATCTCTCCTCTTCTGTTGTACAAACAAGACGCCTTATTCTGCATGGCATACCACTGCCTTTCAAGTCTGCCTGCAGATATATTCACCCATCTGCAAGCCTGATGCATACACTAAATTCATTTCCAACCTGTAGGGATACTGTAGAGATACCTATGGAAGCCAATGCCAAGCAGAACCAGTTGATGGAGCACTAGTTTGTCCTGCAGAGCAAAACCTGTGCAGGCACCCACGTCAAGGTCACACACTGCCAGAGCTTTAGGAACAGACCTCAGACCTCTCTGAAGCTGGCAATGATCAAAGATCTGATTATTTCAAAACACATTTCCTTCTTGTTGTACATGTTCTGCCATAACCCAGAATTAAGAGTCATTATTACCTGGCATGAAAAACAACACTAGGAAACCAAAGCCAGATAGGCCTTGAATTTTGTGTAAGACGTGTTGCAATGTAGATTTGCACTGCAAATACAAAGTTGGTTTCATGTTGCTCTTAGAAATGTCCTTTTTCTTGTTTTCTCAGGATTGTAATGCCACTAGAAAGTTCTTGTTCCAGAAATACACTGGTTTTTTGTTTCCTCATGTTAAGGAACCAGCTAGAAATAGAACCTACCTGCACTGCACCAAAACCACAGAAACAACAGGGAAGAGAGATACAATATAAAGATACCTCTTTTGCAAGATTTATGTCTACATAAATAATAAGACAAAATGGCTAGAGGACTAAAATGAAGAACTTACCCACAGACAACTAGGAACCCTAATTAGGGACATGGTAAGTGAAATAAGGGTGCTACGCTCTTAACAATTCTATATTTAAACTTTTACCCTTTTACATAGGAAGTTTCTGGCTTTTGATCAAGAGATGGAAAGTGGGTGTGATTTGCAATTATGCACAACTAACCTGCATCATTTAGGAGCAAGGTTCTTCTATAAGACCTAAATTTTTCATGTGGCTTCATTTACAAAGATATTACCTAAAAACAAATATTCCATGCTGCAAAATAGCTTAGACTTACCAAGAAACCATGACAGGGAATGTGAGGAGCTGTAAGAATAGCAATGGGAACTGAAATTAGTTAGATCTGAAACTGTTTTTCGTGGGAACCAACTGTACAAAAATATTTTTTCAATGCTAGTACATAACCAAAGTTAAAACCAAGACAGTGATCAAATAAATATCCTTTAATAAAGAAAGAGGAATAATTTTAAAGCACCAAAACTGTATGATGTTACATCGCATGTACAATAAGGTGAATGCAGTACTTTGCGTACAGGTTTAAATTTATGAATGATAATAAAACCCCATGAAATACACAGCAATAAACTTGCATTGCAGAAAAGCTGCACTAAAGAAAAAAGACCAAGAAGCAGACAATTAAATTTTTTTTAGTTTCTAGGTATTGCTAGAAATGTTTGTTTAGTTCTTAAACTTTTTTTTTAAAACATACTTGTGCTTAATACTTAATAACTTTGAGCATTTTCAGGCATAGTAAATTTGCAGAGTTGTTTACAATAAAATATGTATTTAATATGTCCTTTTGAATATAATGGAATTAAAGAATTTTCTTAAAGCCAAGCACAATGTGCTAGTAGTGTCTAATGATAATATTGCACAAAGCTAGTGAATGGAAAATTTGTTTTCATTATTTCTTATTTATTTAACAGGCTTAACAAAGAAGTTAGTTTCACTGACTTCATTCATGTAAGACAACTTGCAGCCATCTCTATTTCTTTAGCTTTCCTTTTATAATGACGCATTTGTATACACTTAAAATGAAGTTCAAAACATACAGAAACAGCAACAACACACTGGAAGATGTTAAGTGAATATCCCCAATGCCCAACACCTATTTACCAATTCAGAAGTCAAAACTATGTTTATACTCATTAGGTGACAGTCTCTGGAATAAAGTCTCTGCAGAGTTTGGACTATATGCACCGAAACGGTCTTCATCCTTTCTACTTGTTTCCAATGCACAAACTACTGGTTAACTAGCTTTAGATAATGCTTTATACATTAATATTAAAAACTTATCAGAATAAAATCCATTGCTTGGTCATTTTCCCTATTAGAGGTACAAAGCATTCACATTTGAGAATGGAAAGATGACCTTTTCTGTCAAATTCTGAAGCTCTAAGCCACAGAATATAGAAGACCTGAATCACAATAAAAATACATAAATGTCAGGTTGCAGATTCACCACAGCCAGAGCTGTGAGTTTTGGATTAACAGTCAAACTGAACTGGAAATACAAAGACCCATATATGCAACAGCCCCTCCCACAAATACACTGGCATGCCTGCCCTCCCTCCCTTGACCCTCCCAAAAATTCTAAGTATTTATGTATTAGGCAGCAATTAAATATAAATTCACTTTGTAGGAAAACTTAAATTACAGTATATTTATAGGTTAAAAATAGCCATTGTGTTGATAGCATTGATAGCAGTATGTTGATGTGCTTACTACATCACAGAGCAATTTGCAGTCAAGTTTAGGATGACCTACTGTCTGTCAGCTCCAAGTGGACTGAAATCATGCAACATGCTCTCTCAGTAAGGTGCTTCTGTTACTCCTCTTCTTTGCAAGAAGCTTTGCTTGTTCTTAACATTAATTCTGTAGCGTGAAACATCAACAACATATTGTCCATGCTTATGAAATCATTACCAGAAATACATCCAGGTAATTTAATTACATAAGCATTACAATGAAAATAAAATCTGATTACAAGCATGAGCAAACTTGATTTACAAATTACACTCCTGAAATTCAGTGCAACAAATGGAATAAGGGTAACATTAACCAATAAAGTTTCTGCCTCCTCTTCTCAATAAGTTGCATCTTCAATAATGCATCTATCATTACTTTATTATTAAACAGTACAGAATATAGTGCTTATACTCAAAATGATTTTTTTTACAAATAATGTAGTGAAGTATGTTGAGTTCTATCCCCAATTCAGTCACAAAAGAACACAATATATAATCATACTAATTTATTTTACAAGTGTCTGGTGTAGAATGCAGACTGTCAGATTAAAAAAAAAAAAACAACCAAACAAACAAAAAACAGGCAAAACTTAAAAAGTGATGTTTGAGAAAAATAAAAAAGCCTTCATCTACCCTAGACAGATAACTAACATGAAAATACAGTAAAGTGAGTAAGACTATTGGTCATTTGTAAAGGATCTGGAACCTCCATGAATGAGAACATGAAATTCTTGTTGATACAAATTCAATTTCTGAACAAGGCTATTGCTGTTTACCTTATATTTTGGTTATTTTAGTAGAAACTGAACATTTAGTTTCTTGTTCCCACTCATAGAAGATTTTTTCAGTCCTTACATAAGCATTTGTACAATAAACATTATGCATTCCAAATCTTTACTTCACTCGATCAGTTACACCATAGTAAAACTTCTAATTTGAAAAAAGAAAGAATTTTCTAAAAATGGAAAAAGCCAAAAGCTGATGAACTACTTAAGATAAATAACTAGCAACAGAACAATGCAGCCACAACAATAAAATGAAAAATATCAATAGGCAGGTCTTTTTATGGAGGCTGTTTTTCCTTGCGCATGTTTACGTGTTTTTCCTTAGTGATGCTTGCCATGATTTCTCACGGACCAACACAACTATTGCAGCTTTTCTCAGCTGTGGAGGAACTGACCTCAACGCAGGACTGTCATAACTTCCTTAAGTTTCTTGTGAATATACTCAACTTTCCTCATCTTCTGTGGTAGCCATCCCACTGGAAAATTTTACATGGCACAGGATGGTACCTTTTATGCATTAGCCTGTGTACAGTACATATGCACAATTTTTCTATCCAAGTGAAAATTACGTGAAATTGTGACATCTAGTGACTCATGAAGATTTAAATTCAGGATTGGTTTGGGTTTTTTTTTGAGCAGGATGTGGAAAAAATCCCCATTCATTTTCCACACAGAAGATGGCAGTTTTTAACTGATACCTACTGCTATGCTCAGCGTAACAACTACTTTTTGTGTGCCCATAAAATACATGCTCATATGAGAATTCCATTTCTATTGAGACTAAGTTACCACAGAAATCTAAGATTTCAGCTAAATATGAAACAGATTAAGAAGAATAATTTTCATCAATCATGCACACATTTTTCAAGGCAAAGATGACAGATCACATGGCAAACATATCTGAAAACCGTAGTACAGTACAGCATGGAGCTATTTAGGTAACAACACAGTGGTAAACTGCAGACAAACGTGTTGTGCAAGAGAAGCACTGCACAAATACTTTAGAATTACACTATTTTTCCTCGGATTGAAATTTTGCTAGTGTTCTGTATGCATACTCCAAGGAATGAAACTGCAGGCTGGAAAATAGGAAAAAATGAACATAAAAGTTGCTTGTTCACCACTGTTAATTTAGCACAAAGTTTCAGATGAAATGTGCAATGTGAGTTACTATTCTACATCATAGTTCTGTTCTGTGCTACAGCCAAAAGTTTATTTGATTACCTTGGTTTTAATGTGTGGTGTGACTGAAACTACAAACAAATGTAGAACAAAACAGCTGATGGTATAGGTAGTGTCGAATTATTTTGATGAATCTTGAAACTGCTGCCACTGCTGCATAGACACAGCATCAGACAGTTTGCAACCATACCATGTAACACAGAATTCAGAAAATAAGAAAAAAGCATCATGTAGTTTTAGGCCTGTGAAAAGCCAGTATCAGTTGTTTCACACAGCTGAAAAATAGAGACCTGGCAACTAACACAGCGAAATCGATACAGTTCTACAGTAACACTGCTTGCAGGTGCTTTGAAAAATCAATGTTCACTAACTTTAATAAGTAAGGCAACATGGTTAAGAAAATCCTCTCAAGATGTTTGACAGTGCTTTAATTTTTGGACAGCCACAGCAAAACATCTTCAATAGACTGAAGGGTCCCAGAGCTGAGGTTCCTTTAGACTACACAGCCTATTGCTAAGGTAAGGTCTCCTGCTCCTCTCTCTGTAAGTAAACGGCAAGACGTGAAATCCCCTGTTATAAATGTTAACACAGTACGTGTTCCATTACACGACAGCAGCAATGAGTAACTCCACTTAAAAGAACCCAGATCCCCATATAGTAGTTTATCTGTCAAAAGAGGAACAGTGAATGGACCACACAACACAAAGGACAGGGACTGTGTATTTCTCAAACACAGAGTACGTTATGCTAGTAAAAAAAAAATGCTAGTGAAAATTCAGCTTTCCTAGAAGTCTAATGGGCTGATTTTTAATACCACATGAGGTTTTTAGGTGGTACAAGGCTACTTGTATCTCTGTATTGACATACCTCTTGGTATTGTGGTATTGTAAGAGTAGCTGCCTGCAGCCATTAGTCATGAGGTTTAGGACTACTCCTAAGTATTCACTGCAGAGGAAGTTGTAACTTTCCTTTAAAAATAAAACAGAATCAAAAGAAACTTTTTTCAGCCAGTAGGCTTTTGGGTATGAAATACAAACATTTCTGCAGCCATTAAAGGGAATAATGAAAACCAGCAAGAATAGCATGATTTTCACAACTCAATTACCAGTATGCTTAAGTGCTTTGATCTTTTTTAAAGAAGGCTGCTTAGACTAATCAAAAGCCATTTTAAACCAAAAGAGAAAAATATTTTTAAGTATGAAATTACAAAATATTGCTTCTTATAACAAATGATAAAAGTATAACTAACTTGGTTCAGCATACCTAAATATTATTTTAAAAAAGCATGAAAATGTCTACTTTAAAAAGATGTCAGACTAAACATGACCTTCTAAAAAGGTGCTGCAGTATGTCTTGCTAAATGTATCATGATGGAAACAAAACATTCTTGAATATGTACTGAATTCAACTCTTAATTCTCATTGTGCTGTGGTCACTTGTTGCTTTTCATAGTGACACATGCTTCTTCAAGCTAAGAAGAAAAAAAGTCTTAGTTGCATGTTACTGAATTTCAGCTACTGTAGTGCAACTATGAATTCTCTTTCTGGAATATCAGACTGCTACACAGCAAGCTTCTCTGCAGGGAGCCATTTAGTTGAATTTTCAAGCACATGAGATATTCAGTGCAGTGAAGGGGCCATTTTATAGCTGGTTTGGAACCCCAAAGTTACTCTAACAGCAAGTAGTCTCCCAGCTCAAAATGGCCCCCTCACTTAACTGGCCACACATTACTAACGCAAATATAAAAAGTGCTTAAGAATTGGGCATTCTTGATAGTATAAAATGCACGTCTAAACAACTTAGCTTTCTGCCCAAATCAAAATTTGTTTGAACAAATAAAGAAAAAAGTGACCTGAAATTAACATTTCAGGCCATTTTTTCCCACGCACTGAGTTATTTGCCAAAGAAAGACTATTTCTTTGCCAAAGAAAGCCTCCTGTGGAATTGATGGTCATAACTGCTGGCTCTGAATTCTCAGAAATGCAGAAGAAAAGTAATCTTCAACTAGGGTTTCTTTTCCCACGTTGGTGTCTGTCAAGCACCTGTTAGGGAAGAAAGAAAAAGGAACATCTGAAAAGCTAAACGGCTGTACAAATATTCTCTGATCAACATATTAGGCAACTCTAACATGCAATAAACTGAGCAAAGTCTACTGGGCAAAGATTCTCTTTGCTCTCAGGGTAATGACACAGTGACTCTGGAGCCAGAACACACATATGACCAGGTCTATTTTTTTTTGCCTTCTGGTATTACTGTCAGTTAACACAGGTTACAGTTTGAAGAGGCCCAAAATACTGGATTAAGAGACTATGGAGAACAAAAGCTCCCTTATTTGTTACTTTGTCCACCACTGACAGGAACTCAGGTTCTGCATTCCTTGTAGTACTCTTAGTGTACTATGGTGATTTATGTACACTATTATGTGCTCACAAACAGATATTCTCAGGACACTTTTGATAACCAGTAATCTCTTCAATTTTTCATACAAAAGCTACTACATATATATACACTACTTGCTCAGCTACTTCAATATATAGAATGCCTCAGTATCTTTTTACACGTTTCAGTCTGTCTGGAAAGAACTGCTCTCTTAAAAAGTTAAGTCATAACTTTATGCAGAAGTTAACTCACAGACCAGGCAATACAAGAGATTATTAGATCTCCTGCAAGAATTAGCTACTTTTAGTTTTGTTTTCAATAATTAATTAAACCACTTCACTGAGCACTGCTAATACTCCCTTCACATATATCAAGGAACTTTCTGGCACTTAATTTACCTCACTATAACAGATTTAGCCTTCATAATAAGTTCATAATGACTGCATTACATTTAGCCCATACAGATGTACATATAATTATGCATAATTCATATAAAATGTGTGTCAACACACTTTCATAAACATGCTTCCAACCTAAAATCTTTATGCTACTGTTTTTGGCATGTATAGAGCTTAAAAGTTAAAAACCAGTAGGTCAATCTTAAAGCGTAATACTTAGTGGATAACCTTAAAGTAAAAAATACTAGCCTGCTACAGCAGATTTTCATTATTTTATATGATGAATGCTAGTAAACCAGTGTGTATCTTCAAGCAAGTATGCTTGTCTATTTATTCAGTTGAGTTTTTCAAGTTGAGTTTTTCAGTTGAGTTCATCACAATCTTTGTTCTCCCAAATTATTTCATGTGCTTGGTTAGCAATAGTCTTGCTTGTTTTTTCTGAGCTGTTAGCACAGCTATTTCAGAGCTATTTTCTGAGCTATTTTGTACAACCATTTTTCAATCTAAACTATTATCTGTTACACAGTTGTTGTCATAATAAAATAAGACACCGATAAGAGAAAGGAGGTCTCAGATATGTGAAGAACAAGGAGCACATACTCCTGGCACTGAACCGATATTGAATCCTGCTTTTAGGTCCAAGTGATTTCACAGGACTTCAGCAGGATGTAGACTGGTAAAAAGGAGACAACAACCACGGACTGTGTGGCAGTGATTTTCAGCCTGCATTCTGAACTCCTTTTATGGGGCTGCAAATAGCAGAGGAAAACATATATTTATATTGTGTAGCAATGACCATGGAGGATTTCCAAGATGCACTTCCAATGGCCTTAGGAAGCCAACCAATTTGATTTTAAAAACAATTAAGTGAGTCTCGGAAATTCCTTTGTATCTTGCCAATAAACGGCAAACAAAACCCTAAACAGTCAAACAGATTTACTAAAATCACAGTCAAATCACGGAGTTCAAATTTGATCTGTTATCTAGAAATTAGAATAATTGCACTAAGAAAGCCAAGTTAGTTAGCTCCAAGACATATCTTTTCTTATATCTGTCATTTGATTTCTGAAGAGCTGTGGTAGTGGGAGTTTTCAGTATGCAAGGATAGAAAGAAGCTACATGAAAGCAAGATTATTTTCACTTGGAGTTTCAGCAAGAGTTAAGTACACCTCCAGTCCTGGAGTTTCAATTCCAGAATTAGCAGTACATTTGGTAGGGAATAGAAGGAGCAAGCCATAATTAAACTGTATGAAATCATTAAGGTGGCCAGTGGTTAGCTCATGAAGAACTGAAGGCAGCATTTATTTTCCTTTTCAAAAATTTAAAATATAATTTGAAAATACCATACCAATGAAACAGATTGAGACAGTATTTCATAATCACCAGAACATTCAGCAGATGATGTGCTAAGTCAGAATCAGTTTTTAAACAGCTGTAGCACTTTACCAACAGTCACTCTCCAGCTATGGTAACAACTAACCAGGGTAGAAATGCTGGATTGTGAACATTCACAATGTTATCTTCTTTCTACTGCTGATTATGTTGCAAGGATTACAAATATTTGTCTTCCATTCTGTTTAAACAACCTTTCTAAACAGATTTTTAAATTCTTTACAGATTGTCATACCTCTGGTTTCTCAAAATTTAGGTTTAGTGGAAACCTTCAGTAATAATCAAGTTCATTCACATATCAGTAACAGAAGAGAACCCCCACAGAGAAGTGTTCTATGCTGCTTCTGCAGTCACAAATCTCTTCGTGCTACTGATGCAGAAGTTATTTTGAAAACTGATTTCTTGCCAATTTTTGGTTTGTTCTGAAATTATTAATTCCATCTGCTGAAGTCTGGTATCTGTACTTTCAGGCACTGTAGCTTAGTATTAATGCAAGTTCACATATGGCTAGCAGAAGTATAAATTGACTATTTATAGCCTGGAAATTCATTTAAGTCAGATATTTTAGAGACTGGAAACCAAGCCATCAAGAAGTCAGACAGTCAGAGTAACCCATGAGATTTCAATGTCTTCACCATTCAAACCTAACTGTCCTTCACTTATAAGTTACCAAGCCTGAAATGATAAGACATGCCCAATTTTTACAAGGCTAGAAATAATCAGAAAGTAAGTATAAGGTGCATCCAAGAGTGATTGTGCTACTTTTAAAACTTTTTTGGTAACCTGGGAACTGTCCCTTCAAATTTACTAAATAAAATAGAGCTTTTTTTCAGAAGTCCAGTCAATATTCAATAGAAGTACTGGAACAGTAAAAGGCAAACATACTGTCTAAAAAAAATTTTCCTTATTATGAACCTTAAATTCTTCGTAAAGTCAGTGATATTCAATTCATATGTGCATGTTTTACCACACTGGATGTCAAGACAGTTTGGTCACATTCCTATTAAGTCTCCTAGAATGCACAACCTGAGGCTTAGCTGCTACTATTATTGAAAAACCTTTGCAGAAATATTTTCTTTAAATGTAGCTTAATTACAGGTTAGTTTTCCCAGTCTGTGCAAGGCAAACTCTCCTCTTCATCCTCTGACTCAGGCGATGCTTCCTTAATCCTTCGCAACGCTTCGTGGATGCTCCTTGTCAGAGGGTCAGTATCAGGCAGAATTGTAAAGGATTCTCTCAAAACATCTTTCTGTACTTTCTTCAGTTTCACCCCTTTCCTGATCTGTGCCAAGATGTTATTGCTATCATCTTCATCAGGAAAAGGAGGGAGACTTCTCTGCTCAACTTTTCTTAAGTGAAAGCTGCCACGTTTCAAGGAAGCCAGCACTTCATCCATTGGGGAACTCACTGCAGCAAATCAAAAGACCTTCAGTTTATTTTCACTAATTTTATCAATCTTAACTTTTATTCCTACAGACCAAAAAGTACCTGCATACTACTAATGTGATAGTTCCATACTATAAGTATAATGGTAGCTCCAATACTGTTTTAGCCTCTAAATAATCTTCCTTATTACCAGGTCAAAACTGGTTTATACAGATAATTTTATTTTTTGTAACCACTTCACTTCTTATAAGAAAGTAAAACTTTCTGAACAATGTAGCTTTTCTGTTTGCAGTCAGGAAAATCAAATAAACGGCAAGGAATTCAACATAATGAAAGCATTTACTGCATCATCTTTTTTTACTTTAGAACTCAGGTAATGCATACATATCATAGGTACTGGACTGTGCAATCCATTCTTACCACTTGCATTTTTAGGCTAATTTTACCCACTATTTTTACAAGCCAGCAAGGGACTCAGCAAGACTGTGCATCTTCCTGCTTCTCTGGGTTCACGTATTTGTTAGCATCTAGTCCCAGTACAGTTATTAAAATTGTCTTCCTTTATAATGTATGAAAACAAAACCGTCAGAGATAGTTTTTTATGAAAAATCCTTCCTTTATAACTGATTTTGAAACTAGTTTTCGGCAAAAATAAAAATCCAGTTTTGGGTTTTGGGGTCTTTGAAGGGCCATGAGTGGGCAGGATCTTCATCCCAGAGAATGCATTATAATAAAGTATAATAAAGTTTAAACACCTCGCATACAATAGCACATAATTTGTGCAGTACTTCTCAATCAATATATATCCATCTCCAATTCTTTTTTGTACATTGTACAATATGCTTTTTAAAACCTGTTTTTAATTTAGGAATAGGCTTTGTCCATCCCACTGAAGTCTCAGACAGAAAAGACTCAATGAAAAGAGAGATATAAACGAATACAGGATGGCACTTTTGAAGGAGGAAGGAAGGAAGGACTGTAAAGCCCCTGTCATACAGACGAATTTCTGAAGTCACGTAGAAACTTGGAACATCTCAGGGGATATGAAGCAGGAGGTAGAGCGCTGATGCAGACATTAACAATATTCTTAAGAGGGATGATTGATTTAAATTTGTATTTATCATATTATGATGTATATAAAACTGCACACACAATAGGTGCTTTATAAAAAACTGCAAGATAAAATGTGAGTCAGTAAAATAAACAATAGGACTACATAAACATTATTGTTATTCTGCTATTAAATAGAACACTACATCCTCAGGTGAAACATAGAATATTTGCAGGGCTGGCAGTAAGTAGATACATAAATATTCTTTTCACCAGCACTCAGGTCCATTTTCTATCTAGTCAAACATGGTACAGTGTAGATTCAATTTCACAAACGTTTTCCCAATGAACAAGTATGCCACACTGTCAAAAAAGCTGTAGATGCTACTGATGTTGCCAGCATCTCTCAGCTAAAAAGGATTTAACAACTTTCCCATTGATTTAAAATTAATAACAGCATACACTTTCCTACAGAGCAACTCAAAACATGAACTGATGTGCATTACAATTTTTAAATTAGCAACAATAAATTTTAAACTAAATATGCAGAAATTAAGGCATTACCTCTCCTCCTCTGTAAACCCTCTAGATCACCGGTCTTCTTAAGCTTTTTCTTGGCACTGACTAGCTGACTGCTATCGAACAGATGTGCTGGTGGGACACCAGAAGAATGCTGGACACCCTTCTCCACACTCTGACGTTTAACAAAGCTGTCACTTTTCTCTAAGGATTTGGAGGCATCTTCCTTGGAGGGCAAAGGTGGAGGTGGAGGCGGAGGTGGTGGGGGCAAAGGGGGTGGAAGCTGTGCTCCAGTAGCAGTCTCTGGTTGAAGCTCGTCACTGGTGAGTGGAGAAGTGCTAACATGGGGCAGTTCAGAGGTAAGACCATTAGGAGGCAAAGAGACATCTTGAAGTTGTTTTAGGCTTGTGGATTCCTGCACTTGCAAAGGCTGAACTGCTTTTTCCAATTCCACCTCCTCACTCTTCTCTTGAATTGGTATGGCTGCTGGCAAAGACTGAGGCTGCTCGACACAGGGCACTGAGCTGGCTGCACATTTTCTTCTTGCATGAGCCAGCCGTAATCTGGTTGATTTAAGTATTACTTGCCCAGGGTACCGCTAAAGTGAATAAGGTATTGACAATTACATAAGCACATGCAATGGACTATTTTAGATTTTACATACCTGTCATTTCTGACAAACAATTTTAATTTCGCTCCGTATGTAAAACCAAAGCAAATATACCCCCTGCTTTATGCAAAAAACTATTCATATTCTTAGTTTTTATTCTTATTTAAGCCACAATTTACATATGATTTGTCTAGTCAGGGAAATACATGGGTTAGAATTAGGACTTCAATAAGAATCAGATTGCACATTCAAAACTCTTTTTTGCTAGAAACTAAAATTCAAAATTCCCTTTTGCTTTTAAAAGGGTCAATGGCTCCCTCTGCAAGTGCAGACCAGTCTGACTTAATACACTGGCTTTGTATGTGAATCATACTGTTTTAAAAGGTGTATCTTGAGAACATCAAAGATTTTCAGACATTTACTTTTAAATTTGCTGCCTCATTTTCAGTCTTTTCATATTAGTTTAATGCATAGCTTTTTTAAAGCAAAAAATTAAGCTGCTTCTGAAAGACAGGCTTAATACCTTTTGCACAATTGTGGTAGGCCTAAAGCAATAACATGTAACAATATTAGTATGTTCATAGAAAAAGTCAGCTCATGAACAGTTGCTGGTTAAAATAAATAAATTTGCTTCAATTTACAGAAGTGACAGAATTCAAGAGAAACAATAAGGAAATGAAGAGTATACTGCTAAGAAGACAACTTTTCAGCATAGAAACTTCTCATACTTTTTTTTTTTAATGTATTCAACAAAAAGTCTTCACCAATTAATACAGTCCCTGTTTTCTTTCACTTTCAGTCCTTTCCTTATCATTTCCCCTTCATTCCACCTTCCATGTGTTTTCTGATGCTTCCATTGTAATAGGAAGGGGCAGGTCTTCTAACAATCAGCAGTAGGGGGCATGTCAGATGATAGGGCTCTTTGTGGGAACTGTTTAAATTATACTCCTCAGGAACATTTGCCAAGTGTCTTGTCACAAGGTGTAGGTGTAAGAGTGAATAGAAACTTATTATGGCACTGGGAATGCAACAGCTAGAGGAATCTGCTACCACCAATGCCATATTTTGTTGTGAATGTTCCAAACACCAGTTAGTGATACAACGAAAGAAAATCACTAATAGCACAGTGAATGCTATTACTGGAATGAATGAGAATTTCTTTGGGAAAGGAAAAGAAAAGAACTACTGTTCGTCTGCTACCTGCTTAAATGTACGGAGTCTGTCCAGAGTTTTCTGTCGTTCCTGACTAACCCAGGAGCTTTTTCTTTCCTCTTCATCTTGCAGCTGATCTCTTTTCTGGGAAAATATATGAAAAAAACATGTAAATATTACATCCAGTGCTCTATTTGGCTTCACTAGAAAAAACTCTTCTCCTAAATGTGAAGAGTTACTTAAAAAGGTACTTCTCAAATAAATGTAACTTCAAAACTTGGCCTTTGGTTTCCCTTAAAAAATAGTATATATTTCCCAGTTTGTTTTCTCAAAGAAATGCAAAACTCAGAAAAAAAATTTTCAATCTTGAATAGGAGCACTTGGAAGACTTGTTACTTCAAGAGATGAGTAATAAGTGACAGAATGCTAGACTTAGAGAAGCCCCCTTGAATTAAAATTGCATAAATTAGCCAGAGAGAAAAGCAGTATCCATTTCTCCCTCATTCCAAGAACAGCGACAGTCCAAACTGCAAGGCTTTTAAACAAGTCTATTAGTGTTTTCAAAGTACAAGAATTCACAGAACTCAGTATCATGAAGTTTATAACCCAATAGCGATCAAATTAAGTAAATGTTTTCAAACTTATATTTACAACAGTGAATATAAGTTTGTATTTACTCCAGCTTTTGTTATTTAATCCAGCTTGATTTTATGTAACTTAGGTAAAAGTCTGAAGCTCTTCCTAACACCTAGGACAATTGCGTTTCTTCTTGTACAGTGATTTTAGCTTATGGAAAACACACCATCGGATACATCTCCTTTAACTAATCATTCTTTCTTACAGAATTTCAGCAGAGTTACTGCATCTTTGAAACAAACATTAACTCCTTATCAAATTTACTGGAAATGGGAAGCTAATTACCAGAAGGTGAAATTCACTGCATGCAAGTTCAGGAGCTATCAGGAAAAGTGATGTAACAGCTGATCACAAAGCAAAAACCCTGAGCAGAAACAGCTTTAATTCTTAAGATGACTCACAGCATTTAATATTACTTTTGAAAGCGTATCTTCACAATCAAAAATTCTGATCACTTTTCTGAACCTTTTACTCTCATTCAGTCACCACAAAAGCAATGTCTGCCTGCCATTTTCATAAATCAGCTAGTGGCCTGGTGTCCTTCATAAAAAGCCAACTCCTGTGATTTGGAAGGAAGGAAGTATAGATGCGTTAGGGAAAGAAAGATGAGAAAATGTCTGAAAAATAGTAAAAACAGAAAACAGAAAAAGGTGAAGAGGAGGAGAAGCATGTGGAAAAAGAAAGTAAGAACAATGGAGAAAGAAGTTAGAATAGAAGCATAAAAGAAGGAAAAAAAAGTAGTTTTATCACTATACCTGAATATTACATATGCATTCAGATCAAACTTTTCCTGAAGCAGTGTTAAATTCAAAGTTTTTTGTTTGTTTGTTTTGGGTGACTTGCTTATTTGATTTTGTTTCACTTTTATGTAAAATAGTAAAATTAAAATTCTTATTTGGTTTCAAATTTGGACTCTCCTTTTTGAAAGTTTTCTAAGAGTTATCTTTTCAAAATTCTTAATAAAAACCAGTAATTTAAAACCTATTTTACCATAATGCTAGAACTTTTCAGTCACATTTTTACCAAAAAACCCCACTAAAAAAATTTAGCATAAGGTTCTTTGTATTATTCAAGTGGGCAACTCCATAATATAAAGTTCTGTAGTACTTGAGAGACAGAGAAGTCCTTTGGCTTTGTCAAGTCTTATTAGTAAGACTGAAAAACAGTCTACAGTCCACAAAATAACTTCATCTGCCTTATTTTAAGAACTGATAAAAGAAGTAATTTTTTTTTAAATTCCTGAAAGACTATTCCAATACATACTGCCTTTGACAAGTAGCCCTTCTATAAAATAAATTATGCAGCTGACTTCCTGGACAAATATATCAATGTTAAAAATGTATAAGGATGAAATAGAATCACTTTCACCAATCTAACTAAAGCCTGAATTAAAGTGACTTGTATTTCAATGCATCTTTGTCAGTGATCTTTATCAAATATTGATACTATTTCAGCTCCCAAGACCTAGTCCAAAATTTGAATATTCTTAATGATAAGTCTATTAGGTACAGCATAAGAGACCAGCTGCTCTTATTCTCTGCAACAAGACCATGAAAAAAATAGTGGAGCATCCACCTGGAACTACAAGTTTATACAACGTAATTTTAATTACTTTAGTAGAAAGAAGTAGCAACCAAGCTTATTAAGATTCAAGAACAAATATGTGTGATTTCCTCACTCCTATCAGCCAGTTGGGCGTGGTCCTCAGAGATGTTCAGAATCATCTACGTGCACGTGATGATAAACATAACAAATCACTGAGACTGTCAACCTAGCATAAAGAACCATTCTACTTGCTTGGCTCCCACGTCCTCCTAACCCAACTATATACTCCCCCTTACCAGCATAACATGACACAGAAATCCATGGTGCAAAGGTCAGGGATACACACTATCTTTTTAAAGAGCTATCACTCTGAATGCAACCCTAATTAATGTATAATGAGGAATGCAAGCTATTAATTACAGGCTAAGCTCAACAGCAGAAAACTCGAACTTACCAGCTGAACAGTATGGTGCATTTTGTACTCCTCCTCACTCTGGTGGTGCTGCTGGATCTTTTCATTATGCTTTGCAATACAGATCTCCTGCAGGGACATAAAATATAACCTATAAAGTATGTAATTTAAATACAGATTTACATAATGTCATATTTAGCAAACGGCATCTAGAAAAATACAAATTGCAGAGCCTATATCAGACAAGCTCATTTAACTTAAAATGAACTGTAACTGAAAAAAAACGAAACCAGACAACCCCAAATCTATCACTTTTAACCATCAAAAGAATAGATCCACGTGACAACTGCTTGGTAAGTCTGTTCTCCAGCACGAGAACAAGAGTGGCAAAAAACACCAATCTGTCAACATTTCATAAAGCCCTTGTTTAACCCTATGTATTTGCACACATGGAAAAGAACTAATTCTTGAATGTACCACATATTTCTGTTTATGCAAATAGACAGCTTCCCATTTACAGGTGTCAGTTCATCTTTCCCATGTACTACATGCAAGCACAGACAGGAATAAAGTTGTTACAATTCATCATGTTCATTTATTACACTGAGTTCACATCTCTAACATCTGGTTTAAAACAATAATTTGTTACATTGTCTGCAAATAAGAATAGTTTAAAAACAAACAAAAAACTAGGCCATGTTACAACAGCTGACAAAGAGGATGATAGTCAAACTTCAAGAAGACAGACAACTGTACTGGATGATACTGAAGGTCAGGAAATTGAACAGTATAAGCAATGGAATTAGACCTGGTATAAGCACCACACAGAACAAAAGCAAAGTCAGATGTACAGTCATGAACAAATCTCACAGCTGTGAGAGAAGGTGCAATGTTAGCAGTTTTGGAGTGTGACTTCAGATACAGCATGGAGCTGATGGCGTTCCCAAGTACCATTCAGTATGACTTTGTGGCCAGACCCGGAAAAAGGAGCTTTGCCATTGAAAGCACTGTTTGAAGGAGCTGATGAAGTAACGCACAAACATAAGGAGGGAAGCAATGTCAGAAACCTCACTATTTTGGATGCTTAAAAACGCAGAAAAAGCTGTTCTTCTGCAAGTTTTCTATGGACATGCTTTGATCACATAAAAAAATAACCAGTGTTCTTGCACAGGACAGTAAAATCACCAATGTTACTGCTGTATACAGGTAACTGACAAAATCAAAGATTTCTGTGCAAATACTGTCCCACCTTCACCAGAGGTATAAAACAGAATGTCTTAAGTCAGAAGAGATCTTAAAGCTCATCTAGTGCCAACCTCCCTGCCACAGATAGGGAATCTTCCACGAGACCAGGTTGCTCAGGGCCCCATCCAACCTGGCCTTGAACATTTCCAGGGATGGGGCATCCACAACTTTTCTGGGCAACCTGTGTCAGCAGCTCACCACCCCCAGAATAAAGAAATTACTTTCAAACAGCTACTCATATCTCCCCTGGTTTAAAACTGTTCCCCTTTGTCCATATAAAATATCTGTCCATGTCAAAAGGCACTCTCTCCCTTTTCTTTTCTAAGCTGCCGTTACATTCTGAAAGGCTGTACTGAAGCCTCCCCAGAGCCTTCTCCAGGCTGAACAATCCCAGCCTGTCACCACAGGAGAGGTGTTCCAACCCTCCGATCATCTTCGCAGACCTACTGTGGACTTGCTCTAACAGGTCCACACATATATAGTCAAACACGGTCGGGCTTTGCATGTCTTTCTGGAGGCTTTTTTCCCTTGGTGAAAAGAATTAATCCTGGAACAGTCAATCAATTTAATTTGCAGCTGCAAAAGAACAAAATGCTTCATCTCTGTCTTTCAAAGACACAGCAAGCTACATAATACTAACAGAGAATCTGAACAACTCCTGTAATGCTCCTATAATACTTTCTGTAATATTCCTAACTAGTTTATAGTTTATTCTCTATTTAGCTTTTAAATATTACAAAATAATGAGAAAATGTAAGTTGATCATGGTTTGAGTTTTTGACAGGGGCCAGAGTTTTATGTCATGTTTTCAATTTAGCATCAGTATTTAAACCCTTCTGATTAAATGCAATAATGAAAGATGTTTTAAGTATGTGAAGAGGACAAACCTAACCAAAATGTATTTGCCACTGACTTTGTAATCATAAACAATCTACTTCAATGTAATTAGATCTCTTAGACATGAAATTACAAAAACTACTAGGAGGGGCTGAAAACATGTTGCTGGACAGGATTAGAAATCTGAATCATCTTAACTAATTACAGAAATGGTCTAAGAAAAAGGGAAAGGTTGCAATTTCAGAGAGACAAATGCAGGGTTCTGCTTGTAGACAAGATTAAGTGTACTTGTAGACAAGATTAAGTGACTTCAAACAAAGAAAGAAATAGAGAGCACCCAGATGGCAGCATTAAGAAAATGAACTGGATGGTTATGGCAGATGACAAGTTCAATATATACCAATGAACTCTGGCAAAAAAACCCAAAACAACAAAACCATAATAATTGGGTGTATGAGCAGGAATACACAGCCAATTGCACATGCAAGGTAGTCCTTACTTATGAGCACTGGGAAGCAGGCACATTATCATTGAAACATCAAGTTTGGAAGAGACCTTTAAGATCATCCCATCCAACTGTCCACCCAGGACTGCCACTGCAACCACCAAACCATCACCCAGCACCAGATCCAGACACCTCTCAAACACCTTCAGGGATGATTTTATCACCTCCCTGTGAAACTGTCCAGTGAGAGCCACACCACAAGAAATATGTTGATCAACTGTGTGAAACTGGGAAAGCAACAAGAAGTAATGCTCATTCTTCCTTTAATCAACTGATTTCACAGTATCAGATTATACCTCTATTAGACACTAAAATGGAAAGCTGAGGAACCATTTCAACTTTTGTCACAGGATAAAACTAGTTTAAGACTAGTAACTAGACATGTTTAAGACTAGCAATATATGTAAAAAAAAATCTGTATTAGTATTATATCTAACTAGTTCCAGTGAGTCTTGCCTTCAGCTTAAAAAACATTCCAATGAAAATGTTAGCTTTCCATGTGCAGGAACCATATTTTACTATAAGCAGTCAGTGTAGTTATGTTCTTTTGCTGCTGTTGTTGCAATAGTAATAGAATACCAATAACCCTATGCTAGCTGTTACTGCATCTATGTAACACCTATTTTGGCATAGGCTGTGCTTTAAAATGTCAGCCTGCAAAATTCTAAAGGTGTCCTATTCAATGAACAGAGAAGCATGTGAAGAAGTTTCCTATATGAAAGCACACATTATGAACACACCCCAATCACCTTCACCAAGCAGTTGCATCTTCCAGTCTGCCTGTGACAAGGAATACTCTTCCCAAGTGCAAAATAATTTAATTTCATCACAACTGTTTTTATAAAGATATTTTTTGACACACCTTCTATGCCATTTTTTTAACCTTGACTCTTTGCTATAAATCTAGCTTCCTAATAAGTCAGGTGCTTGTTCCATATGATAATCTAATTAATACTGATATGTAGCCAGCAGGGGGTAGACTGGCATAACAATAACAATTTCCTGCATGAAAAATCTATAGCTAGCTCTCTAGAAGTAAGAAAAAAAAGTGAAACTGCTATTAGATTTTTTTTTAATAACTCAATGCCACCAACATAAAGGAACATCAGGAAATGGTTGTTTAACAAATGCAAACAGATTTGTATTAAAAAAAAAAAAAGAGAATAAAGAGTTTATACTCATGGTAGCACAGTGAAAAAATATCAAACTCTGTAAAACCACGGATTTTTAAAATGCCAGTTCAGTTATTCTAGAGTCATGACTGAATTATGTTTCTAACACATCTTAATGAAAGTTTTTAAATAAAAGCTTGGTACAATTATTTGATGACATCACTGAAAAACTGATGCATCATCTGCAAAATTAGGGAAGGAATTTCTGAAAAACAAAATAGAGACTATAGTTACTGAAGTTTGTATTTAAATTACAAATTGTCTTACTCAATAAAGAGTAATTTATTTCCCTTCACTGTGTTATCTCCTCAATAGAAAAGATTCTCAAATACCCGGATGATGAAATTACCTTCTTCCAAAATATAAAACTGATGATAGAGCAAAATTTCCTATTGTTTCCTTAATCCTGATATCTGCTGCTAGAAAGGAGATGTTCTCCTAAGGGCATCTTCAGTTGCCATTTCTCATTATCTTGATAATGAGAAAGAACTGTTATTTCTAAACATACCGTAAGACTGTCCTATACACCACTTAATGCATAGCTTGCTTTTTGTTTTCAGCTACAGAACTGACAAGCTTATAAAAAAAACACAACAAAAAAGAAAAAGCCCACCAATTCACCACCAAAATCTCACCAACCCAATCCAAAACAGAGCACCTATATAAGAGTCTGTTTTCAACACACTTTGCTGAAATACGCAGTCAGGAACACAATCTGAAAAGTATTAAGTACACTCTCGTATCAGTTCAACAATAAACGCTTCTTAATTGAGACAGACACATATTTGCCACACAGTATGTACTTTCCATATTCCCCCTCAGAAAGTCACTTTTCTACACATAGCATTCAGTCACCACTGCCCTCATTCTCACCATCTACAGTCTGCTTTTGTATCCCATCTGCATCTTAGTTCTGCATACTTGACTTAACCTGCAAACACTTCAGAGCAAGAATCCCTTTTTTCTCACACAAATACAGGTACTCACACCAGGCACATTAACTAGTGTTCATTAACAATGTTTTACAATATCACTAGAAAGGTCATTGAAAAAAGCTTGCTTAAAAAAATGGGACAAATCTGTAAGTTTTGATTTTCAAGTAATTGCCAGAAAACTCAGAAGGACTCTGCGTTATCCAGCAGTAAGAAGAGAAGCTAAAAAATGGCCTTGCTCTTTTCTGCCCAACAAATGCCGCACAATGGCACACAACAGATTACACCCTTTCTTTTTGTTCAAAGATAATTTATTCTCTCCTCTAAGTTTAAACACCCATTGTTCTGTGCTGTTATTTCTAGAAGCTGAAAGTTTAGTATCTCCCTCAGCACTCAACTGCAGAGAATGCTATGCTGGGCAACGACATTAGTAAGTTCCTCACGGAGACATTACCTCTGGTCCTGAAAGCAGTATGGCCACATCTATCCCAGCACAATGTTGAGAAGATGCAACTGTACCACTACTGCATGCAAATGCAGACAAGCAACCATACCCAGGTCTGCACAACCAGTCACGCTGCTACTCCTGCTACAGACAAAACCAACTCCTTCAGCTTAAACCAAGTATTCTATCATAGCATAACCTTAAAACAAATGAGCCACTGAAGGTGACTAGCTCATTATACAGACTGTGGGCATGCTAAGAAATCTCTACTCCTGCTTCAGGGTTTCTTCTTAATCTGTGAACTCCAGTAAGTTAAGCAAAGAACAGCAAACAGGCTGTCACTTTTAAACAGGTTTGCCTATTTTGTAAGGTGCCAGCAGTTTCTTTTCGTATCTAGGAGAAAATATCACGTTATACTGTAGCCTGTGTAAATTAGTGTAACAAGACAGATGAGTTCTCTTACTTAAAATACTAACAAGATTCCTGATACTTTTTCGCTTTACAAACTCATGTAAAACAAACACAATGACAAAGCAAGCTACTTCACATAATTGGCTAACAGGAGACCTTTCTTCTAATACTTCATTTGCAGTCTTCTCCATATTGGATTAACTAGAAACCAGGCAGTGGCTGACAAAATACAAAAAATCCAATACAGAAAATGTATCAACTTTTAATTTGCTCTGTTACGCTTCGGATTCAGGTACAGAAATAGATACATTAATTATGAAGTGGAGGCAGGACCTGAAGGGTTTACCATCAATCTGCTAGAATTCTTTGTATGAATTCACGCAAAGGGACATGACTGGGAACACAGAACCAAACCGACCACTCATCCTAATCCAGAATGAGGCCTCAACTGACATTTCTGCATAGTTTTATAGTATATAGTATGGGGTGGAACCTGTTTTCTAAGAAGTGTTACAATGGTCTCTCAGAACTTTGACCTAAATAGCACACCTAGAATACAAATTAAGAATGTAGACCAGATTTCATATAGATCTGCTAAATACAGTGTATCAACAACACAGGACGTAAGTTTAAAAGGATGGGGTATGAGAATGAAAAGAGAGCTCACTAGTGAGAAACACATTTGAAAATTCTCTTCTGCAAACATATACAAAACTACTCTCTGTAAAAGCACTTATTCTAGCATGTACTTCCCACATGAAAGTATTCTGATTAGTTAATAGAAATAAGTTTATGTGTTGACTTCAAAGTAATTGAAGGCTCCTTCAAAGCTAGAAGGAAGGTAAACAATCTGAAATGTATCAATTTAATAATACATGCTATTTTATTTAGTATTCTGCAAAATAACTGCTAGCAAACAATGAATCCACAAAAATTCTGGGAAACTTGTATCTGAAAGAAAACCTTTTGAAGTTTTATTAAATTTGCTAATTATGTCCAAAAAAAGGCAATTAAACAGTACCTTCTTATTTCTGAGGTAGGCTTTCTTGGCTGAAATACGTCCACGCCTTGCTTCCAGCTGGCGGATTTTTTGTTGCAACTTTTGCAGCTCCTCTTTTTGCAAGTGTACAGATGTTGCCAAATCCTCTTTTTCAAGCATGGCTTCCATACTTTCGTAAGTGTCATAATATACCACTTCATCTCTCTTTTCTGTTTTAAAGATGCCAGCGATAAGAAAATCAAATCAATTGTTCGTAATTGATAAACATTTTGTTTTCCTCAACAACAATCCTCCCACTGAATTACAAGATTTGATGCAGAAGAATGCCACAGCCCTTTCAGAGGTCTACTAACAAAAATCAATCGGCCAAAGGAAAATCATTAAACAGAAAGGCACTGTATGGCTTTAAGGAGGAACAGAAATCAATACCAATGAAGCTCAGCCTGCTATTTAGGCAGGCTCAGAGTTTAAAACACAAATGCAATTCTAAATGTATAGCTATTATAAGTAGCCTAATTTGAACACAATGCCCATGCATGTCTTTGGGTCTCACAAGGGGACCCATGGTGTGTAACAATTTTCTCTGGTCTTTACCATGAAGTTCAGGACAGACAAGAATATCTGAATTCTTCGGCATGAGATTCTTCTGTTACAACCAACTAGTAATTTCATTTAAGGGGACTCAGACAACAGGACACCAAAAATCCTCTCAAAGGTTTTTGATGTCCCAGTCACTGCTCCTGGGAGGGAGGGAGGGAGGGCAACTTCAAGGCAATCCTTCAAAGCATTACAGGCCTGAAAAGGAGGTTATTACTAATAGTTTTATCAACACTCATGATTTTTAGCTTCCTGAGTGAAGCATTTGGAATAACACTGAGCTCATCTTTAAATGCTGCCTTCTCATCCCTTGCCAAGCAGGAAAGAGTGGTGATTATAAATTCTTGAAGAATGTTGGGATGAAGAAGCAGCAAAGACCTCTTGTGTTTTATTCCACTGGCATACAAAGTAGGATATATTTATAATACACCAATAAGGAAATGCATTACTGCTGTCTGAAACAGGCAGATGCAGCTGGCATGTCTGTCAAGTGTCTATTCCACAGCAACACCGAACTTTCTTATTTCAAATTTATCAACGATTTTCAGAAAGACTGTAATTTCTCCTACTTCAGCTACTTGATTATTTGGGGACATTAACTGTTCTATCCACCTTAGCAAAGTCTAAGAAGGTAATTTCATGCATTGAACAATTTCCATACATTTAAGAACTATACTTTTCATTTTCGGTCCTATGGGATAGTTTTGGACTTTTTATTAAAAAATATCTTACAAATTTGAAATAGCAAAGAAAGCTAGAACAATGAATTGTTTTGTTGCCATGAGGGAAGGAACAGGGAGATGTTTAGCTGACTGAGGGCTTTATTTTGGATTAGGTTGTGAGTTGAGGGCTTTTTTGAGATTTCTGGAGAAAATATTAATGACAAATTGTATTGCCCTGTGACATGTTTACAGCTTAGTCTCTGACAGCCCAGAGGTTTTACTAGCACTACACCAAAGACAAAGGATTCTGATACACATTTCTGTCTCCCATTCAGGGGATTTCTTTCAGTTCATAAATAAGCAGACACTACCATGTCTTCAGGACCAAAACTACCTGTCTGATTTCCCGGCCCAAAATCTATCTACTTCAAAACCACTAATTAATTCTCCACAGAAGCACTCAGTCAAAGCTGCCACATTTCTGTAAATCATTTACAAAGTTTCCAATCCTTATGTTCCAAACATATAGCTATAGTAGTTTCCATCACCAGCCATAAAAATGGAGATTTATGTTACAGAGTGACAAATCTGTGACACCTATGTTTTCTCCTTTTCCAGAGGCAACTCACAATACAATCTAGCTTCAAATCTCTCCTAGGAGAATTTTCTATCCATAGCAAATTTTTTTATGCAAGCCCTACACTCTAAAAATAGTAAAACAAAGCTTGCTTAGATACAAATATTAAAGATAGAAAGGACTAAAGGATAGAACTGGATTGAAAAATGTTGTATGACTTACAGGTACTGTTTCCACAGTTTGTAAGTACATGAGGTGTAGTAGGATAGTCTGGAAGTGTAAGGTTTGCATTGCTGCTCTAAATCTGAGATAATAGTATGAGCTTCAAGTGCAGCAAATGGAATCCAATTTGCAGATACAGCTTTTGAAAACCAATCACTTTCAAGAAGCAAGTAATATCAAAGCATGCTGTGTATTTTTAGCTAGCCAAGTCCAATAATTAAGACATTTCCTCCTCCCTGATCTTAGTTTTTCAAAACTTACATAGTTGAGCATATCTCATATGCAAACTTCCAAATACAGACATTGAGAACCATACCAAAACTTCTGTATGTATATACCTTAGAAAGACGTGTAAATTTTAATGTAACTGTACGTTCGCAGCTCATGGCAAAGAATCATTTCATTCCCACAGGCTTCCCTGGACTATTAGGAAGAAAATTATCTTTCACAGATTATGTATTAATTGAAATAAATAAAGCACCTGACATCAATCTTCTGATGCTTTCAAGCTGTGCTGTCAGGAGCAGCTCTTCACATTTCAAGATCTCGAACTGCACTTCATATAACTGAAGCTGTAGATCATAGTAATCAGCTTCTAAGTGGTCCAAATGGGCTAAGGCTTCTGTACCACCTTTCAGGCTCTGCATCTAAATAAAGAGAGAAAACAACAAACAAACAAACACCATACAACTCCAAAATAATGATGAGAACAAAACCACAGATTTTATGACTAAAGCTAGACACTGTCGGCACAATAAATCTAACATGTTAAAATTGAACACATCAAGTCCCTAAGATACATTCTCATCAGACACACACTTTAAGATGCCTTTAATATCTGACATTTTTTCTACACTTTCTCCATTTCTACATTTTCTACCACTTGATTCTCTGAAGGTACATAATTAAATCAGAATTCTCCTATCTTCAATACCTAAAGTCCAAAAGTAGGCATCTAGAAAGCTAGTGAAAACTTCTAAAAGCAGAACTGAGGAAAAAATGTGAAAGGATGCGGAAACAGGGATAAATACATTTATCACTGATCATCTTGTAATAACAATTTAGTTGTTACATCCTTTACAGGAAAATAAATATATGGATTAAAATACTTATATATTTCAATATATATTATATATATATATACTCATTTGTATCATATGTTTGAATAGAAAAGTAACCCACAACCAAAGTGAACTGCAACTATTCTCTTTCATTCAAACAAGATTTATCTCGTCAACACAGTCAGCAATTCAGATCGTATTTAAGAAATACCTGCATGTAAGGGAATCTTATGCACTGAGTTTGGAGAGAATTCATGCACCTCTACAACTTGCATGCAGAAGAGTTAGGGCACATCTAAATTCTTTATGGCTCAAAATATGTGTATCTGATAGTTTCTCTCAGCTACTGGATGAAAGTAACAAATCTCTGTTAAAACTTACCTTTATCTGTCTACCTTATTCCTCAGAAGAAATGTCTAGTTTCATGTAATAGACAGAAATTCATTAAAAAGGGATGTCTACCAAGCAAAAATACAGGACCTATTTAGCTATGCATTTAAAAAATATTTGCCAGAATGTTCTCTACATTAGGATTTAATCTTCAAATCATAAAATTGAATCTGTAATGAACAGCCACAAACTCAAGGGTTCCTTGACTTTTATTTATCATATGTATTTAAATATGACTACTAAACTAGAAAGGTATCTGTACTGAATTAAACCAATGATACATTTTACTCAATATCCTGTTTTGGGAAAATGTTAACTACAAAAGTTCAGGAAAACGCAACATAACAGGCAGGGCAGTGATACCTTCCCAAAATGATTCACTAGCCTCTAGCACAGCCTGTAGCACAACTTAAACCACACTACTGCTTCTTATACAAAACAGACGTACTGGACTTAATTCATAAATTTGTCCTATCCGTTTTCTTCTTTTTTTTTCATAAACATGAATGCTTTTAGCACCTGCATCATTATCTACTGACAGGAATTTCACAGCTCAATTAAACACAAATAGTTCCATGTACTATATTTATTTCCATATAAGACTGCTAGACAGAAGATCTGTGAATCAATTCTCCTAACTTCTTATTTTAGGTTTCCTCTGCTGTATTTTGTAGCTCTGTATGCATCTTTTGTATATCAACTATTAATCTGAAAACTCAAGTAAGTCCTTAAGTGAACGTTAGAAACCTTATAATCATTAATGTATCATGTATATGCTAGAGTCCAGTGCTACACAAAAGCGGCTTATGTCATTTTATTACTTTGCATCCATATTAAGTTACTAATTTGACTAGAACAGTAAATGACATAATGATCACATAATTGGAGTGAACTACAGGCTATTCTTCAAGACAAAACAACTGATTCTCTTAACTATTCAATTTTTCAATAGAAGAGGGATAATGTTTATTGTTCAGGCAGGATATTAGAATTTTTCAAGGGATTTGGCATTTTTCAAGGATTTCTTCACTGTAAAAATATTGCAAAATTTGGTGGGTTTGGGGGTGAGGGAAATGTTTGTCTGCTTTTTAAATTAAGGTAGTGTAAAACATGACCACACCTAAGAACTTCCCTTTTCTCGTGAACTGTGAAATTGACTCAAACCTTCAGCTTTTTTCTTAAAAATCAGATGTTCCCAAATTTAAACCCACAGTCTATATAAAAACTGAATAAAAACATGAAGACACACACAAACCATCTTCAAAAGTATCAGTTCACAAAGTTATAGCAGCTGAGTACTTCATTCAGTTACACTGGTACCTGCCTGATAAAGGATCTGACAACAGTACCTTAGCCCTACAAAGAACATACACTACAGATGCTGTAGTTACCTGTCCTGTTTTAGGTGTACACCACCACTCTACTCAGCTTTCAGATGCAAAAGAAATGGGAAATTTGTACTGCTGTATGGTTCATTGGCTAGCTACAGAATAGCTCCCCATGAAAAAGTAAAATGAAGACCTTGAATTTCAACAATATATGTTAAAACTTCATGTAAGATACTAATAATGTGTCGTAATTCAAAACGGTATCATCATTCAAAACAGTATCATCACTTTGGGGCATATTTCAGTATATTCTGCTAAAAAATTATCTTCGTAATTGAGAGCAATTCTTATGAATTTTTACCTAATCTGTACCACTAATTTGCTGTATCTTTGGTAGCTCTCAGTCTGATCAACACAATGAAAGAAACACAAAGAAATTTGACATAAGAACAGTATAGGAAACAGTCTGCAATTGTGCTGATTTTGGCTGGACTAGAGCTAATTTTCTTCACGGTGCCTGGTATGGGGCTGTGTTTTGGATTTGTGCTGAACTCAGGGTTGATAATACAGAGATGTTTTTGTTATTGCTGAACAGGGCTTGCACAGATCCAAAGCCTTTTCTGCTTTTTGTACAGCCACTCTAGCAGTGAAGACGAAAGTGCATGGGAGGCTGGGAAGAAACACAACCAGGACACGTGACCCCAACTGACCAAAGGGATATTCCAGACCATGTGACATCGTGCCCTGTATATTACATGGGGAAAGAGGAAGGGAGTGACGTTTGGAGTAGTCGAGTTTTGTTCTTTTCAAATCACAGTTACTTGTGATGGGGTCCTGAACTCCAGGAGATGGCTGAACACCTGTCTGCCCTTGGGAAGCCATGAGTCAATTCCTTGTTTTGCTTTGCTCATGTCTGCAGCCCTTGCTTTCCTTATTAAACTGCCTTTACCTCAACTCATAAGTTTTCTAGCTTCAACCCCTCTGATCCCACTTGTGACGGAGCCAGTGAGCAGCCACATGGGTCTGGGTTGCTGGCTGGGATTAAAACACCACTGCAACAAAATCTTAAACTGGGGAGATCCAAGTTCAAGTTCCTGAAATGCCACAACTTTCTGCTTTAATGAAAGCAAATAATTTAATCTCTACAGTCTTTGTTGTTGCATTCATACCAACCAGAGTGGTTGCATTCACCAAATCACAGAGTGGTTTGTGTTGGAAGGGACTTGAAATCTCACCAAGTTCCAAGTCCCCCACCACGCACTGGGACACCTTTCATTAGACCAGGTTGGTCTGAGCTCCATCCAACTTGGTCTTGAACACTCAGGATGTTGATCCACAACTTCTCCGGGCAATCTGTTCCAGTGTAATGACTTTCTGTTCCAAAAGTAATGACTTTCTTCCTAGTAGGTAATTTAAACCCACCCACTTTCAGTTTAAAGCCATTTCCCTTCTCCTACCACAATATGCCCTAGCAAAAAATTTATTTTCCAAGACTAAATGTTCAAAAATCCATAGACAACCTGTTGAACACCAACACTGTCTTCAAAAATAGAAATATGTGTTTGTTCTGAATTGGTTTTTTTTCTCAGCTAAAATCCAGATATAATTTCTTGAGCATTTTAGTCTCTTCAAACATATATCTTGTTTCTATCTTCTAGAATATAGTGGCTAAATTGTTTGCCAGGAGGTACTTCAGTTCTAGAAACATTTTCTTTATAAGACTGCACTGTCCTTCGCCAAGATGGGCTTCTCAGTCATATTTCTCACATTCAACTCTGTATACTTAAGCCTTTTACATTCTCAGAACACACGATGTGTATTGCAGTAGAAACTGGCTGGTGCTCATATCTCCCTATCACTGCATTCAGACCCAGAGTTCTCTATACCTCGCAATATACCATCCCAAAGCATCGTGCCCATTAGATGTCCCTTATTTCTCTGTTCCCAAAAACTCCAAACTTACAGCTCAGCACTTTCATCCCAATGTATACTATAATGAATCTTTCCTTTTCCTGTGCAGCCCCTAATACTTTAGGATATCAGACCAAACACTTACTCATGTACCAGACTAAAATGTCATTCAACAAAAATTTACAGGTCTCCACAGGGAGAAAAATAAGATGTGCCATGAAAAGAAGATGTGTAGTTATTCTAAGTGAAAATATTCAATATATTTGCAATTAGGACTGCTGGATTGTCTCATCAACTCTTGGCTAAGGATGACAACAGCTTAAACTCAGGTTTTCAGACAACTCTTGGATTTCCAAATCTAAAGAGCACTAAAATGCAGTAAACCTATTTTTGAGCTCTGGGTCTTGCATGTACTCTCTCTTCCCTGCAGATCAAGCTGTCTTCTACAGAGGCTCCTAAAATAGATGCATAGTCTATCAGCCTTACAAACCTACCAGCCTTTGAAGTGCTGAAGTTGTAAGCTCTCTGGGTAACCTTTTCATAACAGCACCATCAGTTTAGTCAAATTTTGCTGAAACATTTGAAAAGCTCTCTTAAAACAATCATCTAATTGCTATTATCTAATATCACTGCAATCATCTAATCGTACACACATTAACATTAGCATGTGCACATCAAACATCCATATGATAGCAAAGTTTAGAAGTAGCATTGTTACTTTTGAGGAGATGTCATAAAACCCAATAAATGTGGATTTCTTCCTGCTAAAGCATTTAAGAACAGTTTCATGCATGAACTCTTTCCTCGGGAAAACTGTTGCTAGGACAGCCCCCTCTGGAAGACTGCCTTAGTAATTAAGGTAAGCAGAGAAAGACTGAGTGCAACACAACTGACCAGCTACACATGCATTTACTAATGGTCACACACCTTCCATCTGGAATGTCAAAGCTATTCTGAAAAGGTGGTCATGCGTCTGAGACCCACACTGCACAGATTACATAGCAGCCAGTTTCTGTCCTATCCTTTCTCTTAATTTTAATCATCCCAGTGGACAGTTGTAAACATTAACAGCAAAAACTGTCTTTCTGGTTGACTAACCAGGAATAGGCGAACAGAAAACACACGTAAGTGGCACAAAACTCACCACACCTACATTGCAACATCATTTGTCTAACATTGCTTCTGTTTGTATGCTTTAATTTTCTACTTACTGGCATGAAAACTTACCTCCTCTTTCAGCGCATGTTTCTTCTGCTCCAAACAGATTTCTTTAGCACGCATCAACTGCAAAGTCTCCTTAGAAACCGAATACTGAAGCTTTTCCATACGCTCCACTGCTGCTGCCCATGCTGCCTTACCAAATTTCTTCTGGTCTGCTCGCATTCGATCATACACAGCTACACAAAGGAAAAAAAAGGAAGGTATCTTACTACCCTACTCTTCAGACCACCACTGATTCTGCTGCAAAGAAAATGCACACATTTGTACTTAATAAAAATCTCATTAATACAACCATTTGGTCTTGAACTGCATCCCAAATTTTCCCTCTGTAAATCTCAATTATCAGCTACTAAAGTCTCCAGCTTTCTTTAAAAACATTTATAGTGTGACTTAAATAAATCTGAAGAGTGAAAAAAATTACTATTTAAAACAAAGATTTCAGCCTAACTTCAAGTGCAATTCTGTAAGAACACTGCATGAAATTTAAAAAACCTCAAAATGCAGGAGTCCCTTGCCTGATTCAGATTTACAATTCTTTGGCTCCAGATAACATCTAGGTGGACATATACAAGATTTTCACTACTGTTAATATACAGATCATGTGATAATATACTTAGCTTTGCAAACCAAAAGCCACAAAAGAAACGGAATCAGAGGAGTAGCATTCAGACACCACATGCTCTTGCATGCTGTTCTTAGGTAATAAGAAACACCTTTATGTTCTCACGTGTTTCTTTCTCCACCATCTGTTAATATCAGGGTATGTAAGACTACCCTGCTATCAGCAGAAGGCCAAGAAAAACCCCAAACACAAAACCCAGGTAAATAACCTGTATATTAAAGCTCTGTGGCTGTAATCAGCCTTCAGGCCTGTCACTTTCCACTGGTTTTTCCCCAAATCCTGACTGCTGTACATAAAAAAATCACATGAACAAAAGCAACAAGTAAATAGCCACATATACAGGTTATCAACTAGTAGTGTATCTCACTGGCCATCTTTGTCATACTTGAAAGGAGAGAAGCTGATTAGTATATTTAGAATTTGCTCTAACTAAATTTATTCCAACATGCTTTAACCTATTAAGTCATTAAGTCATCCAGTCAGAATAAGGTGAAATTTCACATCATCTTTAACCTGGGTTGTCACTGAACAGAGTAAATTTGCAGTGCCTGCATCTCTTGAGTCAGATGTGGTGGTCAAGTACAGAGACGACAAGAAACCTACCAGTCAAAAAAGGATTTCTCCTGTATCCTGTATGCACAATCACTATTACCAAGGCAAAGAAAGAAACAGGGACCTGCAGTCAGGCAGGGAAGGACACCAGGACAAACCTTGTCAGTGAACTAGAAAAAGGTCTGTTTGCTCCATTAAACTGTTTTTTTAAGTTAAAATGGTATAAGGATGAGAGCACATGGCGTACATTTGACCTCGCTTTACTGCACCACTTTTTACTAAAACCAACACATTCTTCAAACACAGAAAAGCCAAGGTTTTATCTACGAAGGCTTCTGAACAACAGAGCAGCTTTCGCTGAGTAGTTAAACTGAGCTGTTGCCTAATGTTTAGAGCTATGTAAAAAATTACTGAAAGGCAAGGAAGACTAGAAAAGGTAATTAACTGAAAGATAATTAACACTTACTATGGGGGTCTGCCATATCCAGTACAGAAAACAGAATCTACCAGCGACCCTATGCTTCCTAAATCTTTTGCAAATACAGAGTACTGCTAATACAATTACATTGAGAAAATGGCTGTAAAACTTCTACCTAAAATTTCTATTCTGCTCACCTTTGATGATGTTCTCAAAAGGTTTACAGGTGAAAGATTCAAAGAGACACAGAAGAAAAAAATAAATAGGAATGACAACTGCATTTTCCTCATGGAAGATTAATGAAAAAAATAACTCACAGTAAAATGCAGAATATGGTAAATATTACATAATTTAATTTTTTATGCGATGAATAGGATGACAGAAAACAACTACCTTTTTGTGTTTTAGCTGTTATTTCAAAATATTTAACTGTAAGATCCTGAATAGAAAGCACAGCCATGTGGGCTTTTTTCTGCCAATCAGCATCTTCTTTTTGCAGACTCTCAATTCTTCTGGGGCCTAGGTAGTCATTCTCTATTGAGATCTGAAAATAAAGCAGCCCATAATTAAAAACAATTAATTGCAGCTATTCTGCCAACAGCAAACAGTTTCAGGGCTAAAAAGGAAAATAAAACAAAAAAGGAGATAAAATTACCACCACCATTTCTATTCAGCAGTGAAAAGCTCTTTGGAAGCTCTCCTCCTGAAAAAGTACATCCACCTTTCCTAATTATTGTTCTTACTGGACACATAAAACCCACATGTGTAAGTTTGATTTATCAGCATCTTTTTATTACGTATCTTACTACCTGCAGATTACATGCATGCTTCATGCTTCATCCAGGCCTTCTTCCAGCCTGGACTATTTAATTCTCAAGTAAATAAAAGCTCTTCAATCAGAATGAAGCTGGCAACCAGAGCTGTGTTGGGTAGCAGCAAGTGATCATCAACATTTTAGAAGTTCTTCTCTGTTACAGATGACTTAAGAAAGTATATTTTCGTAGTGCCTGGGATCTCAAGCATCCTTGCATTGCCAAGATCAAGGCAATTCTATTCTGAGGTCACAGCTGTCTGAAGCCAGTAAAAGACTAAGAGTTTGTTTCACAATTAATAAAAAGCATGGCTTTCTCTCCCAAACCTGGGAATTTTCACACACCTGTCACACTACAACAAACTATGTATCTTATATCTTAATAAAAAATTTAAGCATGCTCATGCAATACCAAAGTATTAATTATTAATATTTTTTACATTTATCAGTCAAGAAGACATGTTACTGGTATAGGCAAAACTGAATGAAACCAAAAGTGCACATAACCTTGTATGTCCCTGAATATTTCAACCTGAAATTCTAATGCCTCAAGTATTAATCTTGATTTCACAAAGCTACAATTTGGTCTAGGAGAGCCATTTCACTCTACAGTTCAATTGCAAATGAAAGGTTTTTAAGTGACTGTTCCGGACCTACTTCTGCATATCCACTTGTACCGCGTCCTAGATGGATGACTCTCACAAACCAAATTGTTCATTTCTTGAAAAACACTTAGAGGACATTAATAAGGTACTTGAATCTACTTCTTTTAAATTTCCAAAACCCTTAGAAAGGCAACAGATGAACTATAATCTGGGCAAGTGGCAGGTGAATAACATTTTTATGAGATATATTGTAGTATGTCATTACATGGAGCATGTATGTACCATGTTATCCACAGGCAATCCTTGTGAGTGGACAGACAGGTTTCCAAATAAATACTGAACTGCAGACATATATATACACACTGAATTACACACTGGTGAAATTAATGCTTTTCATTTACACAGAACTCAGAAACAGCAAATTCATTTGTGAAGCTGGATAAAAACCAATACAGTTGAAAGTCTTCCTTTTCTACTTCTTGGTAGAGATGAGGTAACTTGACACTGAATTGACACAGGATCACTGAATAATGTGAGTAACATTCTTATTAGGCACGAGTTCTAGGAGAGTAAGCCTCAAAGTAACATTTTTTTATAGTTTTGCTAGATTATTCACACATGGTGCAAGCTAAAGAGTTTTATAATTGCATAATATAATTCTAGTTTTGTTCCCTAGGGCACATATTTACAAGAAAGGGAAGCATTTTTTCATTATCCACAATCCCAAGTATTCGTACTAAAGGTACTCATATACCAACACAGAGAAAACCCAAGAACCCTTGGCTTTAGCAACTGCATGAACAAGAATAGATCAACAACTTGCCTTAACGCTGCAGGAAACAGTGGCACGCTTAACTGAAGTGTGAAAGGAGCCCCAGAAAGATAAAAAGGATAGAAACATTTCCTGAATACCGCTTGACCTGCCTTCATGCCTGCCCACACCTACACCTTTAGCCAGATAGTCAAACTCTTGGAACATGCTTCTTAAACTGTCTTGCAGTACAATCAAAAAATCAAAGGTACAGCTAATACTCATATTTGGACTTTGCATTCTGCAGCTTGGATAAGGGACACAAACACATACAATGTTAACTTTCTGGTTCTGAAGACACAAAATAATGGAGGATAGATGTGCTGGTTTGGGCTGGATTAATATACTTCGTATTAGCTGATATGGGCTCTGTTTTGGAATTGTGCTGCAAACAGTCTTAGTAATACAGGGATAGTTTAGCTAAGCAGTGCTGACACAGTCAAGGCCTTTTCTGCTTCTCATCTCAGAGAGTCTGGGGGTTCACAAGAAGTTAAAAAGGGACACAGCTCTTTCCCACCACACCATTGAGTTAAATTAAGCAAGCAGCCATGTGGGGGGGCTTAGTTGATTGTCACAGCTGAACTATGACAAAGAATGAGGCTCTCATTGTTATAAAGGCAGGATTCAACCTAAAGATGAAGACTCTAGGTGACAGAATCTAGTGGGAAACTGTCTTTGACAGGTGAAATACCCCACATGCTTTCTTAATAAAGTTGAATAGCTAGAAGCTACAGATGAACCTTAAACTGAAAAGCTTGTTCCCTTCACTTCTGAAGCTGTTGGACCAGATTACCACAGCCACAACCTATCCACAGCTATGCTAGCCTGAGAGAACTGAGGTTCAAGGTGACAAATTCCAAATGACAAAGTTCAAGAACAAGCTTCCAGGCTTGAGTAACAATCCTCAGTCACAGAGGCCTTTGTTACTCTTTGGATACCTGAAAGACAGGATCATTTTGGGAAAAGCAGACTTGTCAGGAGGAGACTCCAGAATGGTATTCAATGAATAGAGTCTGCATCGTCTCCTTGAAGACAGCTCCCACCTGTGTTTTGATTAGGTCAATGACTTTCTGAGTGGCAGCAAACTTTAGGAGTCCCTTTTGTGCCTCAGATCTAGCTGGCTGCTGCTCCCTGTTTCTCACTTTCAGGCTTGTGATGTTCCTGCCCAAGCTTGCTGGATTTGCCTGACATACATGCCCTGTGGCCTCTGAGAGCCACTCCACTGGCCTGAAGGAGCTACAGTGCTCCCTATGGGAAAAACAATCCCTTCCCATCCAGCCACTTCATTCCATCTGATTCAATTTCTTCATCAAAAGAGGAAAAAAGGAAAACAGTTATTAAAAAGAAACAATCAAAAAATCACAGTATAAAAAAATATTGATTGCAACCTTTCCAAAGGTAATTACAGTCATTCTTTATAATTAAAACCAAATAACTATGACAAACTAGAAGATAGAGGGCATACCTGAAGCCACTTTTGGCCATGGACCTGGCACACTTTGGGGAAACACATTAAAAAGAGACAGCCATATTATGAGTACAAATACTAACAGCACCAACAATTTAGAAGAATTACCAGTTCTCAAGTGCAACCTTGGGAGAATTATTATAATCTACTAGTCATTAATTAAATTTATGCTTGTCATCCTTTCAGGGCAGGACAGACAATCTCCAGAGAAAAACAGAGATGAACAGCTGAGACAAAGGGTGAAATATATATGGTCCCCCTTGCCAAATGGCTATCTGAGCATTTGATCTCAGTCTAACAATGTGCCACTAGAGTAAATCTATACAAATATATATTAAATCATAATATTCTATTTAAATAATATAATTGTGGTACATTTATATACAAGATAGAAGTTATTGATAGCATATGTTATCACACGAAATAGAAAGCAAGCCCTTGGGGGAAAATAGTTCAAATGAAGACCACAGCTGTAATAGCAGTAAAAGTTGGTGAGTACAGGTAAGTAATGAACCTCTGGAGCTTGCAGCTTATGAAAAGGCAGGTTTCCTCCCCAGCTGCAAACACCTCCATGACAGAAGCAACCACTCCCTCATTTTGTCCCACCTAAGAATTTAAAGAGGAAATAGCCATGGACCATTAAATATCAACATGAACAGACTTGTGTGTTTTGAAGACTGTTTTCTGTATTCCCTTCAATAATGAATCACCTTGGTGTAAGACAACAACTCTCATTATGGAATTAAAGGAAGCTCTTACGTGCTTCTGCATCCCATTATCATTTGCAATATATTCATAACCTGTTTATCCTTTATTTTGCTCACCTTTATGATGCAAGCATCTTCAGTTTTTACAGCTCATAAAAGAGCAGATGTCATTTTAGAGACTACACAAATAATTTTTAAATTACTATTGTCCATGCTAAATATGACTAAAAGAAGGCAAAGAATAACTAAAAAATGCTGTCATCTAATGACATTTATTGTAAACTTGTGTATCTACTTCTGATTTAATAATATTTTTAGTTAAAAATTAAGAAGTTCTAATATAGTTGAAGTTTCTTTCTAACCTAAAAGGCTTTCCAGTTACCCAACGTTTCTATAAAGTGGGCTTTTGGCCTGGAATTGCTCATTTGGACTCAAAAGTTTTGGAGAAAGCCTGGTCTAACAGAAAAGCCTCTCATCTCACAACTAGATCAGAAGCCAAATCTACAGTTTATTTTCTACTCATCACTTTCTCAATAAAACATTCTAGCTATTCTTCCTTTAAAAATCCTATATTCTCTTCGAGAGGAATCCAAGCTTCAAGGTAAAATTTGCTATGACTTTTTTCCCCCTGATGATGAAACTTGCTTTTGTAGACTTTCATGTTTTACAAGTTTTACTTCAAATAATGCTTTGAAGCTAAGAAAATTATGACAGCTTTCACGAAAGTAGTTGTCACAGAACACAGAAGAAGGGATAGAAATAGCAGAAGCCATTAACTTCAACACATCACACAAACACCTATTTTCATCAGCAATTGCTTCAGACTAATGGAACATAAAAACGTATTTCAACACTGTATTGCTATGTTTCTGAAGGAGAACAAATGAATTCTTCAGAGAAACAAACTCAAAGGAGGTTCCTAAACTAGCCCATAAGCAAATGAGAATGGATCAACAGAGGCAAGGCTGTACTGGAAACATCCTTCTCTGAAACAGTTTGCAAATTATGGTTAAGTTCTGAAGAGACTAAAATAAGCTTATTGAGAGAAAACATGAGCAACAGGCCTGAAACGATGATATACACATATATTATAAGTCTACTAAGTGAAGGTCTTGAATACTTTCCATGTTTTTTTCTGGAGAATGGACAAGACTGACAGAAATAAGACTTGGTATAGGCCATGTAACAACTTAGGCAGGGATGCATCAAATCTCTCTAGCTCCCTTTGTTGTCCTTCTCCTGGATGGACTTATAATAGGTAGAAAAGGAGAAAAAAGTGAGACATAACGGCAAGTCAGTTAATTATAAGAACAAAAAAAAGTAAGCTGAGCAAATAGTGCGAACGACAGTGGCAAAACACAAAATGGAAATGGCTTTATACATAAAAGCACTATTCAGATCAAAAGCTCAGCTATCTGCCTTCTCCAAGAGGTCAAACAAGCAATTCCAACCACAGCCTGCCAGACATAGCAGCCAGAAAATATGTATTTCAGCTTCACCTAGTCAGAGACTTCTCAAAGTTAGTCTAACTTCTTAGTTGTTGTTGTTAGCTTAACTGTGCTCCCAGCTGTTAACACAAACCCAGCACTATTTCCCCAAATATGTTATAATTCTGTACATATACCCCTAAGAGTATCTTAAAACATAGGAGAGTTGAGTATCTTAAAACATAGGAGAAACAACATACACAACTCAGTCAAGACTGTAAAGGAAGCAACAAATGGAAAGGTAACAAGATGTTAGGACATACAGAAAGAAGACTGAATAATGTCATTGTACTGTGAACTGCAGTGGTGAGTGTTTTTTCCAGAGGCATGTAGAAAGAATACTGAAAAACTAAGTAGTCAGAAGAGAAAAATACAGAAGATATAGGTTAGGGCAGAAGAAAGAGGTTAGGGCAAGTGTAAGAGGAAAGACTGGGTTTATTTAATTGTTTTTTTTTTCGCAGACATACCAGGATTTATGTGAAGAGTGTTAAAAACACTAAATTACAGTATTTTATACTGGCAATTAACAGAATTAAAGCTGAATAGTGTACTCTGCATTATTCCTTCCTTATTTATTCATCTCTATAGCATAAAATCTTTCTATACATTTCAGCTTCACTCACTGAGACCTAGACTAAAAGAGTTCACCTTCAAAAAGAAAGTACTTATTTAAAAAAATATCTTTTTAAAGGAAACATACTCTACTAGTTATTTGAAAATGTTGTTTAAGCCAAGTTAACTCAAAAGCAAGTGGGCTTGAGTGTTTCCAGACATTATAGATTCTGTTTGTGCAGGAAAATGACTGGATGGATTTTTAAATCTTCAGTTAAAAAAACTTAATATATACAATAGACAAAATGTTACGTATATATATCAAGAGTATGGTTGACAATTTTTATATACAGATATATACGGAAAAAAGAGAAATAGTGACACAACTATTAGCCAGAAGAAATCAGATGAAAGACATACAAATAGCCATGAACATGGATACTGCAAATAACTGTAACAACTAGAAATAAAGCCCAGTAAGTTTCAGTATGAAGTTAGCAAATATGACAAAAGCTTACAAAAAGGGGCTTTTTTTAGAGCACAATTGAAAAAAATACACTAAAAAGTACAAGATATCAAACTATTTAGATATTTAGGTATTGATATTTAGGTAAAAAATCCCTTTGCAAAACTTAGACTCTCCGCAAATTTTTTAAACTCTGAAGGCCTTCAGTCCCTCTCCTTGACCTCCACAGTCTGAATAACACTGCATCAAAGTCTCCTCCTTTTTTCTCTTTCCGTATCTCCAATACTGGAAAGGGAAAAAATCCCCATACATTTCTAGGTTTCACCCTCCTTGACTCTAATCCTCAGGGACACATAATTTAGGATTTTCTGAACATGTACCAGCCTCTCAAAGTTTGATCAAGATGCCTTTCTGATGGACACACTGATTCTGCCTATTTCTGCACTATTTCCTCCATTACTAGCACTTGAGGGGGAAAAAAAATGAAGACAATACACTGGTAACTCCCAAATTCTGTTACAGGGCTCCTAAGCTGCTGGTTAATCCAAATCATTAATAGCCACTGATGACTCTCTTTCTGAACACATATATATTTGGCATCCACAGTTCAACTGGAAATTATTGTCATAGAACATGTAAGACGTACTAAGAGTTTAACTTTATTTGCAGTTTGTTTTAAAGCATCACAGGTTCATTGAGGTACCCCTATTTTTTATACTTTCTACCCCTCAACATTCATGATTTATAGATCTTTCGTATCTTTGATGAACCACATGCTTTCCACCCTAAGGCAGTCCAATTCTTTTACTCTGGTCTAGCACTGAGGATCCTTAATAGGGAAACACTCCTATGCTCCATACTGTCACTACTCTGATATTGTAGTACATTTTCAAGAAGAAGAAATTAAAACTGACGCTCAAGATCTATGTATACCATGGAAGTATACCAAAGTGTGATGTTTTATATTTGGTGCTTGGTTTTTTTATCTCTCTAATATTTCAAAACCTTCTTTGCTCTTTCAAAATTCTGAATAGCAAGCTATTTTCAGCAAACTCAAGATAACTCTTATATGTTTTTCCTCAAAAGTAGTAGATAGTTAATTAGGTGCATATAAATATGGATGTATGTTTTTGGAGGTTGTCACCAACCTTCTGCATATGTATGAGGAGTTTTAGTTATTGAAATTTCACCTACCATTTTATTATCCAGCCTAGCTTTTTGTAAGGCAACCTTTTAAAAAACTAAACAATAAACCTTTCAGCATTCAAACATAATCAATTTTTTCTACAAGTCTTATTAATCACTTTTATAGCTGAACACCTAGAGCAGTCTTTATTCATTTTGCATTAACCAATCAGATACACACCACGGTTTTGTAGTCAGCTACCTCTGACCAGGAACTAAGTTTCAATAAACGATTTAGGATACCAGCCTGCTTTCTGTCAGATCGTCTCTTTGGAACATTAAATTTTTTTTTTTTTTTTTGAGAAAGTCCATAAAGTCCTGACTTTAAGTCATCAAAATGTTCTGTTCTGACTTCATGTAATAGTCTAGAAGATTTATAGTTCAGATTGTAAACAGAAACTGACATACAACCCCTGCGAATCAAACCATGAAGACAATCAGCATAATTCACTATATTGCATCACATTCTCAAACAAGCAATATTTTCACAAAGTTTCTGAATATTTTGCATAAACTTAGAATTCTTTTCCAGTCTACAGGTTTTTCAAAAGCTACATATAAGTATTATTCCTGAAAATGTCAGGACACAGCTTCAGCTACAAACAGATTTTTAAAAAGTTCAAAGTCCTTTGAACTTTTACAATTTCTACAAAATAACTTTATGTGATTGGAGACTTTTAAGAAGACATATTCTTAAAGTACTTTTTAAAGTAATTCTCTCAGTTTTGCCGCTGTTCTCATAGCTAAATTTCTTCTCCCCTGAACTTGTTCCATACTTCATGAAACTATTTTTAACCAAAATTTTACATGTTTAATCAATGTAATTTATGTCTAAGTATTTAATTTTGCAGAAATCAAAGTTAAATAAGTTATGAAGTTCACTACTGCAATTTACCACCATATATCAAGCAAACAAATCCACACAGAATTGAGCCAGAATTGTATTTTTAATATACCAGAATCTGTGTGAGCATGAGACAGACAGACAAATAAAAAATATCAGAAATTTTAAAAGCAGAATGTTATGAATTATCAACTTATATACTGCTCTAATCTCTAGCTTATAGTGTTAGACCTCAATATTAATATATCTGAAGTCCTTAAAATCTCCTCATATTCTCATGAACTAACATGTAAGTAAAAATAATTAACACCTAAGCAATGAAGCTATGAGTGTGTTTAACATATTTTAACATATGGTAAGTTTCCAGTGTTCTCATTTCCCAGAGATGCGCTGCAATGTAATGGTGGCTCTAGGCTTTCACCCGTAATGAGATGGTATCAGTTTACAGTTAAGCAAAACCAGTTCAACTCAGACCTTCAAGAATGCATGTTTTGAAGTTTTGCCGGCATCTACACGTAGGTTTCAAAGCAATTTGTTACATTTTATCTTTAATCCAATATCAAGGACGTCCAAAAAACCTTCAAGCATGAAAAGAGAAAGCCTCCCACTGATTCCACTTGGCGTTTCATCAAACCCCAGCGCCTATCCATCATAACTGTGAAGTACTGTCCACAACTACAAGGCCATAAAAATTCTAAGCAGCAAGGTAGTTTCTTTGTATGAAGACTGGTGAACACAGATGTACAGACAAAAAAGGCTTCAGGGTTTTGCCCATGAAGTCTTTTTTTTTAAATACTTTTTTTTTCTTTTCTTAATAACCAGATTTGGTATCCTGCATCAAAGAAACCTTCATGTCTAAATCTTAAAGGACTTAAAGCTTGATCACAGTTACCTGGCCAGTAGTTCTACAGCCAAGTATCAGTGACTAACTAGTCATTCCCTCACGTACTTTCTGAAGAACCCAGCACTATGTATGGAGGATCTCACGAAGTTTAGATTTAGCTTTCTGAAATCGAAGGCACTAGAACACAGGTATCTACTCTGATTTTTCCAAGTTTCAGATATACTTAGCCTTTTTATTTCCAGCTATTGATGCCTACTACCTCCCACATCTCTGCCATGGCAATCTACGTTCTGCACACAGAAAAAAGATGCAAAATTTTCATAGGGAAATTATTTCTTTTGATTAAGGAAAATTTTGTGGCCATAAATGTGAAACATTTTTAGAAACAAACACCTTTTCTTAGTCCCCAATAGTCTGATTCTTAGCAAAAAGAGTAACTTAAATTCCATTTTAAATTCAACATTAATGCTAGATAAAATAATCTATGAACATTGTTTGTCCCATGGTTTTATGTTCACAGTTGTCTTCCCAGTTCTTGGAAGAATATAATACAGACAACCCAAAACACGTAACACAGCATTTGAATATCAAGCCTCACTTACCTGATGCCTACGAGTCTGAAATCAGAAGAAAAGGCCCAGTAACTCATACAGTGAAATTAACATGCTAAAACTCACTGCTTCAATGTCTTTACATATTATTACAACAAAACCAGCAACAGTCCACAATTAAATCAGAAAATGCTGACACAAATTCAGCCCAGCTTTCATGTATATATAAAATATAATACTGTTTTCAATTCCTTTATTATGCCTTCTCCAGCATTCAGTGAACGTATGGACTGTTTGGCTGGCTTATCAATACAACTTCTCACATTTACCTTACAAAATGCAGTCATACTAAACACACAGAGTACGTCTACTAAGTGTATCTCATATTTTAATCTTGAAATGAGTATAGACTTGCTCCTTTGATGGACATTTCTCAGTTTGGTAATACCACGCATTACAAGCTGGCTTTTATTTCTGTGTCCCTCATAAAGGCCTTGGGGCGAGCAGGGTTGTTCCCGCATCATACACAGAGAGATTTATGTCCAAAACACAGCTGTGCTTGCAGTGCTCAGCTCTTTCAAGAATGCCTGGTATCTGGTAAGCATCTTGACATGCTTGGAGGGAAGTCCCCACGGATTTGAGGAGCACTCACATATAAAGAGCATTTATATAAACAAAACCAGGTTCCTGATGCTGGAAGCCCAAAAAAAGAGAAGCATATCTCTTACTGAACACATTGTTTTCAGGTCAGATGACTAGCTCATAATTAAGCAGAAATGTCATTAGAGGTTACTTTTCCACAGTGACATTTCATTTCATAATGACCCACCCTCTTTTCCTTTCATGATCTTATAACTTTTTCATTCTGTTTTTCAAATCTAGAAATAAATTTAAGTACTTCACAAACAGCTCTGACGCCTCACACACCTAAATGTTCCATCCTTTATACTAAACAAAGCAAAATACAGCTGAAAGATTAGCATACAATCAAAATATAAAATGAAACAAGATTCTATCAAGTCTGTAATGGGCAACAGTAACATTTCCAAGCTTTCACACGATTTTTAACTTTGTTATGAACTTTCATTCTGGGTTGTTTCGTTTGTGGTTTGTTGTTTGGTGGATTTTCTTTCAAAGCAGGAATCTAGATACAACACAGATGTCCCTGTGTAAAAAGCCTCCACTGATCAGACAGAACTTAAGTTTTTGTTTCTCCCCTGCCTCCTATAGGTTTGTCTCCTCCTTAAAATTTCACAGGAACAGCAGAAATTTAACACCAGATGACATACATTCCAATTTCTATGTCCTGCTCCAAAAGCAGAACACACTCTTCCTAAAGATTACAAGTGATGTAATTAACTTCCTTCAAAACTCACTGTGAAAACGGACAAAATTAAGCTGATTAAAATACTTTAAATCTCCCAAATTCTTAAAAAAAACACAGAGCCCCCAAACCAAACAAAAACAACTTCCCCACAAATCAGAAACATATACCTAATACAGAAAAGGTCTAAAACATTAAAGCCTGCCAGAAAAACATATGCAGCAAGTTAATACGAACCATTTCATGCACAAGTTCTATTTATAAAACATTTCTTCAACCCTAGCTACCCAGTATAATACATGTTTTGTCATCATAGATACAAGTACTGCTTTCTTTCAAACGATGAAAGAAAAACAAGAGATGGCATCTTTCTCTACTGCATTACACAGATGCTGAAGTTTTTTAACTCAAAAATTGCCAAGTTAGGAAGAGAACATAATGTACGTTAGAAGAAATTATGAACGACTCAAATAATCAACCACAGAACACATCTCTGAAATTCATCAACGTTAATCTTTTGGAAGAAAATCAAATTATGCATTTTAAAACTGGAGTTCAAGATATTACTGAAGTTTTAAAAAAACCAAAACAAAGCAGAAAAAACACAACTCTTAATATGTATTTCTTCTCATTGTAATATTTACTTGTCATATTTGACAAAAGAACAAACAAATCGTCTTTTTCTCTACTACAAATTTAAATAAAATGGGAATTATTTCACCATGCTTTGAAGTAAGTTTTTTAATAAATGAAGTGTTTATGGGCTTCAACTGTATAATACGTCTGAAAAAATATTCATGCCAATTCTCTGTGCAGCAGCATTTATTATTCACAAGAAGAAAAAGCACTTTTAGTTAAAACATCATCACATTAAAAAACTGAGTTCATTTAAGATTGCTGATTTTTCTGAAAAATTACTTTAGGCACACAGCAATATGTCAAAATAAAACTAGTACATCATAAACCCTTTTGCCTCCCTCATTCTTTCTAAAAACCAGAGAAGAACACTATTTTTAAATTGAAAACAGTGGAAAAATTGTTGGCTAATTGAACAAGGTGTCAAGGTGAGATAAAACGACATTTACAATACAGATTAAATAACAAAATTTTAGCTTAGAATCAGAAGGCTGCAGTCTTAATAATCTGCACCGGAACTAATAATTTTATCAAAAGTACTTCCAAGATGCAATAAAGATAACATCTGTTAGTTCCAGCTAAGCATTCAAGATTAGAACTACTTTCAAATATAACAAATACACACATTCTGGAACAATTTTACCAAAGTGCGGTATTCTTCAGACAGCTTTTTTAGCTCTTAGGAAAATATACTGCCCAAGTGTTACAACAAATTATGTATTTTAATATGGTTCCATGTGTTTAACTCCTTTGTAACATCAGATAAAAAGCTACTGACTTTCCACAGTTCACCAGATTATCTCAGGAAACTAAAATGAAAAGTAACTTTCTAGTTAATTCTAGAGAATTAACAATAGCATAAACAGGAACCACAAAATTTTAAGTTTGACCTATTCAATTCAGCCACGTTTTTGAAGGGTAGGACAGTAAGATAAAAAGGTGGTGTTTAACTACATATGTTAGACGTTCTTACTCTTCAAAAACACTCATCTGAGTGAAGAGTCCAGAAAAATAGGGTCAGCATCTAGTGGAAAAATACCATTTCATAATATACCGCATAACAGAACTAGTTAATAGCAACTGAAAAGCAGAACTTCGTAATTAATAAGAATCTCAGTCGCCTTTACCCTACCTTAATCTGCTGTCTTCTAAGCATTGCAAGTTCCCTCATATCTCGGAATGGTTGCAGCAAATACTGGTAGAGCTCTGTGGTTGCTTCTGCAAGATTACTGTAGGCTTCATCTTCCATTTGGTACAGTTCAAGGAGCTCTACCATACTTTCCGTATTCTTATGTTTTTCCAGAAGCTGCAGAAAAAATAAGCGTTTTAATGAAAATATTGGAACATTCCCGTTGAAATCGAAAGTAATTTTAAAAACATTTTTAGCCTATCCTCTTGTATCATTTTCCCCTTACCACAAAACCACCAGACAAATTAAACAAAACAAAACAATCATAGTCCTCAAAACACATCTTCAATTCAGCCAGTAAAAGTATGAGCACATTTCTGATAACCATAATTGATCAGCACTCAGATTGATTTTTTTAATTTCCAGAAATTTCTGGAAGGTAATGAATATGAGCACAAAGGCAGGAGAAAAAGCAACTTAGCACAACAATTTATAATATAGTGCTCAGGTAAGCTACTTCAGACACTTACCGTTTTTGGATATCAGAGCAGGGGGAAAAGGAGTGATAGACAAGGAGACAAAAAGAGAATTGCACTTTAAACTTTATATATTTTTGAGAATTTTTGATGCTTGGGTTTTAATAGTATTTTGTCAGTCTGTGCTTTAGATTTACACAGCCCCCACTACATCAGTGTGGCCTCAGACAGAGAGTAACCTATATGAAACAAAACTTAGAAAGTTAAATCACAAAACTTCAGATGTATGAACTTTTCATTCATTTTATTTTTACAATGGGAATTACCTAAGCATTATAATCTTTTAAAAATACTTAGATGTTAGTATAAAACCACTTTAATTCATATAAGAAAATACAACATCAAAGTCTCTCTGTTTTTTTAGTTCTTATGAAGCAAAAATTCACTTGTTTGTACTAAGTAGCTAGTTTGTATGTACGATTTTTTAAAACTGTATCTGCTCATTTTTGCATCTATTTTGGGCATTTGCCTGAGCAGACTTCACATGGTGCTGGAAACCTTTCACCATTTCTAATAAAAAATATTTAGTTTTTTAGTAAAAACTAATCTCATACACACATGTGGAGTACTTATGTATTTACAAAGACAAGACTATCTGAAATTAATTCCTCTCTTATATAATTTTGTAAGTCAAAATCCCTTGTCCTTTATACTATCATCTCAAAAAGCACATATTAACAGTCCAAGTTCATTTAAATTTAACAAATTTGAGGAACACTGCGGAATAAACACATCCTATCTTCTATCTGTTAATTCAAGTTGGATGCTAAGCCATCCATGTAATACTCTCTGTATAGTGAAATATGTTTCAGTTACCAGAATGGGTATGAAAAATGCCTTTCTTCATAACAGAAAGATTATTTTAGAACATCTCTGTAACTCCACATTTGAAGCACTAAAGGTTAGAGAGAGGATGCAGAGCAGAATGCAGACATGCTTATAGTAGCTTTATTTATACATTCAGCATTAAAGAGCTTCCACTTATTAAGGTTTAGCAGAGAAGAAAGGTCTGTGAGAGAGGATGTAAAACACATGTGAAACTCCTCACAAGGAGGAAACTCCAGCACAAGGTGAACAACTTTGTTACCTAAAAAATTTCACACAGAGGATTGCTCCTATCACAAAGTCATTGCCTAAGGTTTTCCACTCTTCCAGTAGCACACACTATTTCGTAGCATTTCAGTTCTCATTGACAACACAACCATTGGGCTTGCAGTCTTTAAGGCTTGCACTTCATTAAAGTCTTAAGACACACATAACATAACCTGAAACTGCAGAGACTCGGATACTCTTGGATTTGTGCCTTAAGCCCTTAATGGTTCTCACATATTATTCCAACTCATTATTTGTTTTAACTGTCTAGTCTAAGAATGGACCATCTTCCTCAGCTCCACTTCCATGTAACTAGGGCCCAAAAGCAGAGTTGCCAGGTACCAGCTTTCTCCCATTTTCACCAGGCACAATCAGAAATCCCTCTGCAGTCTCAAAGCTGTAATTATCCTTACATCAAGTTACTAAATCATTCTTCTCAAGCCATCCATTGCAAGAAGGAGCAATTCTACCAGTATGTGACAATTTCCTTTTAGTTGCTTAGGCTATTAGTATCTTACTATTAAATAAATTTACACCGCTGTTTCATCATGAAACACTACTACTCTACTAGGATACAAATTCTAGAGGGCAACAAAAAATGGCAATTCAAGAAAATACAATCATTTAAATATCATTTAAAGGGAAATCTTAGGTACATTCGTTCCAAGGACAGAACAATGCAGGGGCTTTTTTTCTTTTTATTTACAGACTGTTCTTAAGGCCTATTTAGTAGTTCTGATATTGGTAGCTGAGCACAACTCTGCACAAGCTGGAGTGGAAGTGCCAAGAAATGATGGACCAATTCAATTTTATGACTATCAGAATAGTAAAGACATCTTAAGGACATGGAAAATTCTTATCTACATATAATTAGTTGGCTGTTCAGAAAAAAATCATGTCCATCACTGAAAACAGTAGGCATAAAATAATGAATTATCAATACATTCCCATACAAACAAAAGGTAAGTAAATGGGTATAACTTCATGGTCTTGTCTGTGTTAGTCTGCTACTGGAGTTACTCAAAACCTAAACTAAATCCTAATTCTGAACTTCTTAAAAAATACCAAACCTTCAATTTAAAAAAAACAAATACAGAAGTGAGGGCAGGTTATTCATAACCAATTAGTATCGAATTTTTTATATATTTGCTCTTTAACTATTAACACAAGGCAAGCTTCCATTCTTCACCCCTAAGGCAATGATGCAAGCAGGATCAATTCTGTGTTACTAATGAGGACTTTCTGAATGAAAATGGTGACAAATTTCATTTAATCTGCAGTTCCAGAAAAAGACATAACAAAACATGAAAAATTACTTAGAAACCAAAGAGTATCATCTTATTTGGTTTAATGCAAAGTCAAGCTATTCACTCGGGGTATTCATCAAAACAGACAGGAAAGTAACCAGTGTGAGAGTACTTGTTACATATAGCCTCACTACACCCATCCATCTAAAAACACTAACCTTGGACATAAAGCTTGAATACTGTGTTCAGCTTTGGACTCGCATTACAAGAAAGGCACGAAACTGGGGTGCTGGTTTTGCATTAATAGGCATTTAGAAAAACAGCAGCCACTGAAGTTTTCTCCTTGAGAACTTCCTCTGTGAGTTGATCGGACCAACTGGAGGTTAGGTTGGTTGTTGACAGCCTGAGAAACCAATTAGAGAATTTGGTCCGCCTCCGTGAAGTCCCATTTTAAAGCAATCAAACCTCAGGAAGGCCCTTTTCTCTTCTGACAGCAACGCAGGTAACAGGGCCCGCCTGGCTCCACTGAGGGCTGTGGGCCTGGCACAGGGCAGGGCCGGGCCCCCTGTCCCGGGAGCTGGCATGGCCCGGCAGAGAGAGGGGTGGCCATGGGCAGTGGGTGCTGCAGCTGAGCCCAGGGAGTCCCCTAGCTGTCCCCCCCAACCCTTTCCAGAGCAGCCGCTGCTGTTTTCTGGCTTGGGCTAGGCCCTCCTAGCATGGCCTGAGTATCCCGAGATCCTGGCACAGCTGCATGGGCTGGCTGCAGCCTGTGCATCATCCATAGATTTTAACCTTTCCAACTCAGATACAACTTGCAGACCTTCAATCCTCCCTTGAGTGAAAGGAAAAAAGAACAGAGAGGATACACCAAACTCAGTGAAGCAGGAGCCAAGATCCAGATGGGAAGAGAACGAGGAGACGCCGTGAATTTAGGCTGAAAATCCCTTTGTAAGCTATGGGGATGGACTGTACTACACTAAAGATGCCTATAAACCATGGAGAAAGACATGGAGGGTTGGAGTGTTCAATTTGATAGATCATTGAGCAAAAGCATCTGTGTTGAGAATCCTTTGCCCCGAGGGAAAAAGAGGATCTCTGTTCCTGGGGATGAAGCATGAACAGAGAGAGAGATGAAGAACTTACACTTTTTGAACAGCTAATTCTTAAATGCAAATACCTCATGAGTTTAACATGGCCCATAAGCTATAGCTTTGGGAAAGCTGTGAAGATGGGAGGAGTTTGTGGAAAGTGAAGCCACGTGAGAATTGGTGGTTTTTTTTTCTTGTGGAAAAAAATCCTTATGGCCGGACAAGGGGAGACTCCTCTCCCTAGAGTAAACTGAAAAAGATTATTTAAGCTGGTAACTGACTGAAGTGTTTCTATATTTTATTGCTAAAAAGGAGAAGAAAGTGTGGGAGAGGAGGGGAGGGGTGGTCTGCAGGTTTTATTCTGAATTTATTATTTCTTTATGTTGTTAATAACGTTTTTCTTTACATCCTTTAAGTTTTAGGCTGGCCTTGCTTTTGCTCCTAATCTATCTTACAGCAGAAAATGAGTATATTGAAACTGGCAAATCTAAACTTTTACACTAATTGGTGTTTCTGCCCAGTTTCAAACTGAAACCAAGACAGAACTGGTGAATTGTCTAGAGAGTAAGTTTTATAAGAGTAACCTAAATAAATCAAAATATCTAACTCCTTCTGGTTAAAAATTGCAGCTCACCCTGACAGCTACTAGGGAAGCAGAAAAACTAGTGTTCCATTGCAATGTGTCTTTCCTGAAAAAGAAAGATGGAGGTAAAACCGATAAAAAACTAAATGGGATTTCCAGATACAGAACTTCTCAAAATGGTACAACAGCTTACTTAAAACACACTTGAAAATATTTAAGCAAATATCCAATCTTTCCAGGATGAACAGATCAGCTTCTAGGGAAGGTCACCTGAACGAAATAAACTAACTGGGAAAATCAACTCTTAATTTTATTGAACAAAGGGAAATAAGACAGTATAGCTAATACAGCACTTGGAAATACCACTGCCAACCCTCTTTCCTAATCTTGCCTAATGCGGGCTGAAGGTTGCTCCTTCACTAAATGTATAATTTGTCTTATTGGTGACTGTTTTTCTAAATGAAGCTCGTAGCTCTGTGGGGACTGGCCTCTTCTCCCAAGCAACTAGTGACAGGACAAGAGGAAATAACCTCATATTGTGCCAGATTTACACTGGATAGTAAAAGAATTTCTTCAAAGAAAGAACTGTCAAGCACTGAAAACAGGCCGCACAGTGAAGTGGCTCAGTCATCAGCCCTGGGCATATTAAAAAGATGTGCAGATCTAGCTCTTAGAAGCATGGTTTAGTGGTGGGCTTGGCACTGCTACATTAATGGTTAGACTTGGTGATCTTAAAGGTCTTCTCTGACCTAAATGATTCTATATAAATGGTTTAAAGGAATACAGAACTATTCTGTCTCACATTTTGGAGCTGGAGGGCATACCAATCACCAAGGCTTCAACAATGGAGTGTGATATGAGCAGAAAACCAACAGCTTTGATTCTACTTCTAGATGAATGCATGACAAAGAGTACAGGTGCTTTATTGCCACCAATCTGGAAAGGGCACTGACATGGGAAACAGATGGTGCAAAACTGGCTGCACAGAGCACCTCCCATTATAACACAGTCTGATGGAGCTTTCCCGTTCCAGATTGAAGTTAGCTGAAGCATTTTTTAAGCTGGCTCCCATCCAGATAGTATTCAGACTACTAGATACCTGGGATGCTGGGATTAGCACAGAATTAACGCCATAATGGAAACCACACCCTCCAAAGACTCACAGGTAGTTTGATTCTGTATGCCCCCATTTTCACACAGGCAGTACATAAATGAGTACACAGCCAAGTTTCTAGACCAACTGAGAACATTAAACCAGGCAGCGTTCAAGGTGTAAGCATAAGATACACTAAAAATTTTTTGTGGCATGTTTTATGCCCCAGTGAAGACTAGTTCTCAGCACAGACATTCAGTGTTACCGCTCATTTACTTCAACAGTTTCAGTAAGAATTTTTTACTTTCACAATTTTTAAATTACATTATTTAAAGAAGTAGGTGGAGGAGAGTAGAGTAGCATCCTGTACAGGCCTGACTAGCTCTAACTGAACGCTGCATTTATTTTAAGAATCGTGCTTCATAGATATTATATTGTTCACAACTAAATGAATCCATATATTTTAGGCAACTATTATGCAGATACACTCCAACCAGCAGGAAGCACTTGTTTAAAAAGAATTTAACAGGACACATATTTGAACTCTATAGCAAAGATTATTTCTGTCTTCTGTATTTTTTTTTATTTTGTTCAAAAAGCTTTAAAAGCATTACAGCAGACAGTGTAATTATGTGCAGGTTGACCTCAGCTGGGCGCATAATCCAAAGCTTGATTTAATCACAGAAGAGCCAAGTCTTGCATTTCCTTTGCTAATACTACTGAAACTTTCCTTTTTGTGTGTGTGTGTATTTTATAAAAACATTGGTATATGACACAACCATTTTTAAGATCATCAGCCATAAAGATACTTTTTCAGTATCTTCTTAAGCTCCTTCATACTTCTGACATAACTACAGAACACCCTATTTTCCTACTAATTTCAACTTCAATTCAGAAGCCTGACAGTATTATCTGCCATTTCCAAGAAGAGTTCTTAAGATTTAAACTGAAGCATATTCAGTTATTGAAGCATGTTCAGTTTCACAGGTAAAACTATGGATAGCTGTTGTCAGACAGACGTACAGTAGTGCAGACAGAGTAGCTTTAGATACTCCATCCTTTGTCCTGAGAACAGCAGTCCTAAGAGTAAAATTCTCAACCCTCCTGATGATCTACTGGCAGTAGTCTGCAATAAGCTTCAGACAGTGAGTTTCAAAGAAATAAAGCTAGAGAGCACATAAAATCTGCATGCAAAATTTTAGGAACTGAACTTAGAAGGCAACTTGTTTTGCATCAGAACATGCTTAGAACTGTTTCTCTTTAAACAAACAAAAGAAATAATTGTTTAAAGCAAATGCAGTCCCACATGTCCTGACAATAAGCAGAAGTCTCAATTATATGAAATCTTCACTACAGGCAAACTGCTTTTCTCACTCTTACGAACATGTGGTCCTGTATTTAAATGTCACCCATTATAGTTAAGGGATTAAGACTTGCCAGGATATCCAGCTGTTCACATGATTGCATTGCCATCAATAATCTTTACCTTTGTAGTAAAAAAAAAGATCAGTTGTATTACTGTAGCAGTAATAAAGCCTGACTCTCCCACACACATCTAAAGTACATTTTATGCTAGGGCAGGAATCATCTAAGAAAACACAAAATCTAGATAGAGAGGGAGGATGTCATAAATAAATTAGATAATACTGACTAGCATGGGAAGTGCTGGATCCAGCACTACATCTATCTAATCTCTTAAGATTTAAAAAAGATAAGAACAAGTGAATTCCATACTAACTTATTTGGAAACAACACAGCAACTGACCACCTACCGAGTGCACAATAAGTGTCCAGCTTTTTCAAAGAGGCTTCTGCAGACAGGGAATTAAAGTGTAGGCTGATGCACTGCCAGGGATATAGTTTTTAAAATGGCTGTTTAAAGAAGAGCTGAGCTAATTCGACTAATTAAACCAAAAAGCACAGATGAAACATACATAACAAACAAGTTCAAAGTTCACATGTATTCAAAAAAAACAAACAGCAAACAGAAAACCTAACAAAGATACTGGAAAGAAAAACACAGGGTGTTTAAAACAAAGTAAAAACACTTCTGTAAAATGTGTCATCTAGGCCTCTGAAGAGTTGCTAATACAAAATGAACCAAATTATTCCCCTTTAAACACTACTTAGAACAGTCCTTTACCTGCACACAGTGAGCCTGGAACCCCAGTACATGTGTGCAGAGATGTTCCAGGTGGATGGAACGGCTTTTGTACCAAGGGACTACAGAAGTGGCATCTGTGAAATAATGTCAGAAGCATCCCCCACGTCCAACACAGCTAAAGCCAGTGAGCTGCAAGACAGAACTAGGATTTGGCCAAGGCCAAATCCACCAGTAACCACAATAGCACCTCTGAGATAACGCACTTAAGATGGGGAAAGAGTGCTGGCACAACAAGTGCAGCCCAAGAAGGGAGCAAGAACAGGTGAGAGGAACAACTCTGCGCACACCAAGGTCAGTGAAGAAGCTGGGGGAGGTTCTCCAAACACCAGTGTAGAGATACCCTTGCAGTCTGTGGAAGACCCCACACTGGAGCAGATGGGCCCCGAAGTAAAATGCCATTTCATAGAGAATTAATGCTGGAGCAGGCTCCTGGCAACCTATGGCCCCATGGACAAGGGAGCCCACACTGGAGAAGTTTTCTGACAGGACCTATGATCTCATGGAAGACAGACACTGGAGCACTGTTTCCCAAGGACTCTCCCCAATGGGATGGGCTTACACTGCCAGAAGTCCATGGAGGTCTGTTTCCTGTGGGTGGGTCCCCATGTTAACACAGGGAAAAAACATGGAGAGGAAGGAGTGGTAAAGAAAACACATGATGAACTGACCACAGTCCCCCTTCCCTGTCCTCCTATGCCATCCAGGGAGAGGAGGTAGAGAAATCACTAGGAATGCTGAGCCCAAGATGAAGGGAGGGATGGTATGAAGGTGTTTTTCTGTCCATATCTCGACCTATGGTCCCCACCATTTTCTCGCCCTATCCAGCCGAGGCAAGTCATAGAGCAGCTCTGGTGGGCACCAGGTGTACAACATCTACCCACTGCAAGAGCACACTCCAGGAGTGTATGACCAGCACAGATTGCTTGGCCTCTTCTCACTTCTATCACTGATCCTCACTTATACTCAGGTTAACAGCTCCTGGACAGTAACAATGACCTTTGTCTAGCTCTTTTACACTGCCTACCAAAATACACCTCATTTCAACATACTACCTGTAATACAACTTCACAGAAAAAGAAAAGAACTGACCTGAGTAAGAAAAATTCAAGTACTATTTTAATGTAGCCAAGTGAGCCAAAACATTACTTCCATGTATGCATCATTACTGAACAATGCAACTTCTCTCCTCCCACACAAAATTCTAAATAGAAATCTCAGCAGAACTGTATGTACACATATAACTTGTTGGAAAATCACAAGGCTCAGGCATAAAGCTGTCAGCTCTGATAACAATGTATGGCGCACTAGATCTCTTTTGAAAGCTCAAGAAGGAGATGTCAACAACTACAAACTATGCATCTCCTTGCCTGCAAACAAGACAAACATGTAACACCATGTTAAGTGGTGGGTTTAAGTGGGTACCTGTCTGGTCACCTTACCTTACTGTGTGATGTGGCTATGCCACTCCTTAGCCAGACTGTCATGTCAAATGAGTGTCTATAAATACCAGGTATTAGCCTGAATTTAGTGTATTACTTCGAGTAGGATAGCCACAGATGAGCTACAGAAATCATGGCAAACAACGGCTAACTGCATGGGAGCACTCATAGTACAAGAGGGCTAGCTTTTCCTTTTCCTGTTAGTGACACAGAAATAGGTATTTATATTGTAACGTAATTGCATGAATGAAATAGGTCTGTTTAGATCTGTGTTCCAGAGTTATTATGGCATTTTGGGACTCCTTTCCCTTGGAAAGGGGCAAAATAATTAAAAGATAAAGTGACTAATGAATCACTGGTTGGTTGGAACATGATACTCTGAACAAAAAGACCTCTAGGCAACACCTCACCCTGAAGGCTTGGCAAATAATTTACTTTACATGTATCCTAATGGGTTCCAAGTAATTTTTTTTTTTTTTTCTGGAAGTCAGAAGACTGAGAACATACATTACAGTTCAGACTGTACCATAAAATAATTTAACTTTTGGTCCACAGATTGTTTTCTTCTATCTTTCTGAACTATGTTGGTAGTCAGGAACATATACTCAAGAGCATCAAAACTGTCAGCTATCTAAACAAATAAATATTTGCATAAAACAAATACATTTAGTTAGTAGGTATTATAGTGCTAGTCTTAAAATCTTTCACGTAAGATTTGTCATGTCAGGACACAGGCCTAGCCAAATGCCACCTCCTGTAAAGAGCAAATGTTCTTTTATGAAAACAAAGAAGAACACTTGATGGAAATAAAAAAATTGAAGTGGTACAATCAATTTCACTATGAAGTCAGCTCATGGGAATTAGATCAGCAGCACTGAATTAGTACTCTTAGCAGTTTTACAGTGCATGTGGCATGGTAGCAAATAATTCTCAGATGTCTGATAAGTCTACTGTTAGACTTTTAAAAATCTAATTCAAAGCAAGTAAAGCATTATGACAATATTCTGTGGGTGAATTTACTTTTTAAAGCTGACCCAATAGCTTTCTCCTATTGAAAGAACATTCCACTTCCTGTCCCCTCTTTCCTCTCTTCTTCCCAGTTTACTCCAGTTTCATGTTCCTTCTGCTCTCAGGTGCTCTCTTCTCCACTTCACTGGATTTCGTATTTCTCAGAATCTTCAACAAACTAACACAGCGTCTGGCAAAAAACTACTTTGTGGTCTCTCTTGGAGTAATTTACTGAGGTTTATTGCATTGAATCAGCATACTGCAAGGACAGAGAAGCAGAACAGGAAGGAACACAAAGCTGACAGGGAGAGGACAGAAAGTGATAGTATCCCTGCCTGTCAACACTAGTAAGCTGATGATCCAGTTCTTCAGCTCCCTTCAACAACACAGCTGATGAACCACCTTTAAGCCCAGGTGATAGATGAGAGGTAACTCAAATGCCCTGTGTATTCTTTCAATGCTGGCAGAGTTTAGCTTCTACAGCACCTTATACAATGGTGCAATCAGGGAAAGGCAGGCCTAAGGAAAAAGCATTTTGCATCCCTAAGTGCAATTTTTAAAATTTCCAAGCCCAAATAATGGAGATTTTATTTAAAAGTTGAATATGTCCACTATTTACAGTCCACTATTAAGAACTAAAGGCTAAATAAGAAACCAAGAAAAATCTTAGATACCGTATCATGCACTTTTTTCCTCCTACCTTAACAGCAAATACAGTAAATCACCAGCTATTAAATCACTTTCATAACAGGACAGTACTTCAGGCAAAAGTAATTTATATTAGCACCAGGGAGCAGAGAGTTGTATTCAGTGGTGCTAATTGTTTGAATTGGTTTTATTCCTGTTCTTTATCCCTGTTCAGGGAGAAATGAAGGGGAAAGGATACTCAGTTTAAATGTTAAAGGGAAATAAAATCCATGTGTGATAAAGCAGCATGATAAAACACATTTTCAATTATACACATCATTTACCTATTCATTCAACTCCTCCAGAACACCTCCAATATTTCAAGTAGTCAAGTAGTTTGGGATTTTTTCACCTCCTCCCATATGATTTTTTTTTCTGAATTATATTATTCTGAAGTGACAAAATTATACAATTTAAAATTTGGACACCTGATGACCATGAACAAGCAACACATTACTGAAGGCTAAAGAATTTGGGCTCTAGCCACAGGGTAATTTTTCTTACACTGTAGAAAAATTACAAACTTAGAAACTTCTAGAACTAATCCATAGGTTTTCCCCCTCAAAAGTTTCACAACTGATTAATACATTAATATCTTTTTAATTTCTTCTTTTTCTTCTTAATTTTTAAAATTTCCTTTCAACAGATATAAAAGAGTGTTTTTTTAAAGTTCAGGTTTCCTTAAAAAAAGAAAGCCCTAATCAAAACTTGTTCTTTTTTAAGCATGGGGTTCAACTAGGAAATGCAGTAAGGTTCCAGCTAACATAATATATGATTCGAAGTTATTGAAAATCTTTTACAACACTCTTTCCCTAGAGCAGCTCAAACAAGTCCTGATGCAATACTGTCATGTGAAAAGTTATGCTACTATTAATTTCAGATGACCCACATAAATTGTCTGCAATTCATCACAAACAAATTCTGATTGATTATTTAAATAACATTTTTTAGAGAAAAAAAACCCCAAACGTACCCAGTTCCCTCACACTAGTATGACAGCAGTTTTCCAAAAGGTCAGAACCACTTGCCTACAAATACATTTTGGAAAGTATTTTAACAGCAGATAATGAAAAATTTGGGTTGTTTATGCATTTAAGAAATCTGAAGTACTCAAGTTCCTTTAAAACAAAATTTAAAAGTTTGCTGAATGACTGGAAGTGTTTTGTAACACCTTTCCAAGAGCAAATCCTTAACAAATAAAGTCCACCAAGCATTCAGATTAGTCTGAATGGGTAATGTTTATCATTAGTCATCCAAAAAACTCACAGGCATATATTTGATATTCCTACAAAAATACCACAGAAAAGAATAGAAAGGAAACCCAGAGGTAGTGTCTTACCACTGAAAGGTTTTGAACTGAAAGCTGTAATTGCCAAAACTTTTGTAACTGGTGAGTGGAGTCATGCTGATATATCAGCCGTGTTCCATTTACATCTACAGCCAGCGGCTCCAGATGATCATGTCCAAGGCTGGCTTGCCAGGGAAGCTGTCTTCTCATCAAAACAGACACACATACATATTGACTAACTCACTGATGCCCCGTAGCCTTAGAGTAACTTTTTACCTCTCCTCCTGTCCTATCTTCCTTCTCTCTCTACCATATTTCTGATGACTAGGTTTTCATTTCTTGCAAAAATAAAGTTCAGCAGATATATCTGCAGCTGGACTGAGCCCTTCTCTCCAGTAACAGCAATATCCTGCTGCATTGCAATGCTGTGTTTCTAATAATATTAAAAAAAATGTTAAAAGCACATCCTCAAAAACAAAAAATGTAGTCATTTCCAAAAATTTCTACTTCTCAAGGTCTTCTTCAGCTTTGTGGCAGCAATATGTACATATGTAAAACACACAATCCTCCCTGACTATTAGTAAACAGTGTCTTCGTGTTACAGAAATGTAAAAAGATTAAACTATCAGAGTGAATCTGCTTTCAAATTCAACACCTGCCTGGGTAATAATACTATGTCAGCCAGAAAAGGAGAGGAAAAAAATGTTACTGGCTTAAGAAAGCAGTTTTAAACAACATTTACTTGAAGGGAGGACATCGAATTAGAAAGAAAGAAAGTAACAATGGAAAAAAAGAGAAAAAATACACAAGACAAAGGTAAGCACAAAGAAAGTACAACCCAGTATCATCTCTAAAAGCTGAAAAATTAAGGAAGCTGTGAATCATGACTAGCACAATGGATTGTAGAACATGTATTAATTACACAGGTTGTTCACACCTCTTCAAAATATTCTGTCATACGAAAATGCTGCAAAGAGGTGCCAATAATTTTAAACAAGAAACAAAGGAAAATTTATCTCTGCATCTATGGAAACAAGGGGAATATCAAATGAAATTATCCCAGTATCAGTATATTACCGCAAGTAACAGACATAAATGGTTCCCCAATCCCACTTTAGGCATTATTTCTTCATTTTTCTTTTTTTTACTCTTCCAGGTGTTTGGATAAGGAAATTAATTATGAGACTTACAAGCTGCTGCCTTCAGCTTCTAGAAAGTCTAGAAAGTCCAGGCTTACTAACTAACACTGCTATATTCTACAGAATGTACTTTTTATTTAAGATTTCAATTCTGTCAAGAAAGATCTAATTTTTCAAGTCAATGCCCTTTTCTTTGTGTACATATAAATTGTTCATGTTTTGAAGAAATGTACATTGTTTTCAGCACTCAGCTGCAGTACTCACTGTCAACTTGCTCTAGCAGTAGCTCAATACTAGCCAGGGTATTAATATGATGTAGGTGTCTCCAAAGAGCTTGGAGGCTACCTGCCTGCTCTACAGAGCATACCCTACAGCTGCTGACATACTTTATTTTGGTCAGTACTAACTTACAGTACTAGTTCAGCACTTAAACAGCTTATTTACAAATTATTTATAATACAAACAGTATTACTGGAAACAAGCATTTACTCTACAAATAATAAGTATTCCAACAAAAGTAGCTTGGACTTCCCAAATGCTCAGCATTAGTCTTAACTCTGCTCTCCGGGGGTCAATAGGAAAAAAAAATCCACAGTATCTTATTTTAATCTTCTGCGCTCCCCACATTAAATCCCAACCAGTGTTCTGTTCCCTCCTGATACACCTTACATATCTTCTAAACAGAACTATTGCAGTTCATTCAGTTATTCTTTCTTCTTGTCTAGAAAGATGTTACATTGGTTTTGATGGAAACACTACTGCTGCTAACATTTTTTCCATGTTACTGAACAATGAATACTTATTTGTGATGTTTTATATTTACTTTTCCATTATTTTTGAGTCTGATGTAGAAACTGTCTTTAAATCTTATTGTGCCTAGATGCAGATCACTAAACAGCAACCAGTCACCTCACTTTTGGAAAACTTCCACTTTTGTTACAGGGCCCCACTACCTACCATATAAACATTTATTTTAGAACTGAATGCATATGGCCAAAAACAATTAAATAAAATTCTTCTAGTTACTGAGACAATCCTGATTATTATTTATTACTAAAATATTAGAACTGCTTTGACAAAACAAAACATTATTGAATATTATTTAGCTTTTTTTATATAAACAGAAATGAGTGACAATATTGAAGAAATATATGCTGGAAAGTAAGAAATGTGAAATTCCATTACATATAACTGAACCAGTCCCTTGCAATTTCCTCTAATTTGACAGGCATCTTTCATTCATTCATTTAAAAAAACAAACTTTCCTACTAAACATGCAAAAGTAATTTAGAAAATAAAAAATCGGATTATGAAGGAAATAAAGTATAGCTTTCCATCAAAAAAATGCTACATTTTCTTCTAATACAGATTGTTACTGTAACAAAATAGATTTTTTTTTCCTTAGCCTTTCTAGTTCTTTGACTCAAAAGAAAATTAAGCCAAGAATGACTATTCTCATGCTTAGCAAATACATCATTATACAGGAGATGGAGAGTAAAAATAGCAGTAGGTCCTCACTTTCAAGGCAGTCTAAAGTCAGCCACTGAAGATAAGATGCTTCCAGAATTACTTCAGAATTTAATCAGGTACTTAAAAGTGTTTGAACTTTCACATTAAAAAAAATTAAAGAAGACACACAGAGCAGGAATACAAAATGGTCTCTGTCAGCCTGCAAACACTGGAATTCATAGATTTTATAAAGCAAAAAGAAAACCAAAGAAAGCTTTTGACTAGTTTCATAGCTGGCACTCAAAATCCTATAGACTATTGTCCACGAGATTTCAGTCTATCAGGGCTGTAGACCAAATTTCAGTCTACTAAGAGCTGTATGGAACAGAAGCATTCCCAGGAGCTGATAATTCAAAGATGCTCAAGCAGACATGTAACAATACAGATAGGCTTCTCAAACTCCCAACTGGTTATGCAAGAGCACACAATGAAATGTGTCTGGGGCATGACTATGCCACCCATCCCTTTTGATCGCAGTTTGCACTAACACCATTTTTTATTCAGGAAAACGTGACTACCTTCAGCCTTTTGAAAACAGAATGGACAAGGAGATACAGCACCATTACTGATATTACTACACAGAAATTTACAAACATCTATACTTAGCCTAGAAAAACTCATCTGCATGTAAGAAGAACATAAACAGGAAACTGGCAGGACCAAGAGTACAGGGGCACACACTTTCTTGACACAAAGTTCAGTATTTTGGAAATACTGTCCAGGAAGCTGGGATCCCAAATAAGGATTCAATGCTATACTCTCTGTTGAAAAAACATCTTTTTATCTTTTAACTGAGTACCACAATATATTTTTTAACAGGTATAAACTTAATGAACAAGTTTTTACTTTACATAAATTCTTCAATTATTTCAAAATTAATAGTTCTATTTGGAAAAAAAAAAGTGTTGTTTCAAAACTGCAAATCAAGCAGAAGAAACGTCACACAGTTTCTCTACTACTCATCTTGAATCTGTTTCTACTTGCAACATTCTTATCTTTATTAAAGGCCTAAAATTTGGACTGAGATAAAAATTATTATTACGAAGAGCAACAATTACTATCTGTCATGAAAATAAACTGGGTTGTGTGTAATTTATGGAAAGCAAGGAATATCCAAGAAGAGGATGCTAAAACAATAAACACGAGGCTTGGTTGCTCACTTTGCTTCTCCACCCCAAAGAATACAAATCAAGAGAAAGTGCAAGCATTTCACAAGTAACAGTCTAACTGCACAGAGGAATTTGTCCTAGGAAATAGAAGAGATACATTAAATAACTGTAAACCACAGAGGCACATTTTAAGATGCTAAGTCAAGATCTTCAGAGTTGCACAATTTTACATTAATGAAGACCCTTGACATTTCCTCCTAGACACCATTCTGGTTCTCAATGAGTGATTGAGAATGCTTCTCAATCACTTCCTCTTTTCCCAAAAAATTATTATAAGAGACAAAATGTTTTAAAATAGCTTGGATGCAACATTCCTGCTATCAGCCGACAGAATTCCAGCACAGATGGAAAAGTTGTGAGATAAAACACGGATTCAGTAGGTTTTCTTTAAAGTACAAAAACCTTTACTTCAGAAATACCAAGCAGTGCCCATCATCCACTGCTTCATTTGCTTAGAATTGCAATGACAAAGAGTATCAGTATTTGCTTAAAGAAAAGACATTTCCTGTAGACCAAGTAAATCCCTCACAGGTAAGGAAAACAGAAACTTGAGCGCCAAGAGGGAAAGAGCAGGTCATTCCATTGGTTTCTTTTCTTAAACATGAATTACCCTTAATTAAAGGAGGATCAACTTACACAACTGACAGAAGTACAGCTGTATAGACTTCAGGTACACTACTAGAATGGTTATCATGGGAAAGCAGGTTGTGCAGTAGTCAAACACAGACACAGGCTCTGCCATTTTGTCTGCACCAAGCTCGGAACATTGACACAGAATAAAATTATGTGGCTTAGAGAACCAATTTATTTTTGCCAGTAGTACTGGTAATAAAACCGAAATTGAGATTCTCCAAGAAACAAATAATTCTTGCTCAGTAATTCTTAACTTAGTATTTCCTCAAAACATCACATCCCTCGAGAAAGTATGCAGGTCCCAAATTCCATGTTTAACAGCACCTTCTCTAATCCTGCACAGTTTATTTTAAAAACTGCTGAACTGAAGGCTAAATCTAATTTTAGCATACACTCCCAAGCATTCATGCAGTCAAAAAAAAAAAAAAAAAAAACAGTGAAAGACGATGTTTTCATATTCTGTGGACTAAAACCACTGCTGAATCTTATCAGACTAATTACCAATTGTTTACCAAATAACAAGATTTAATCCAGTCCTTTAAATAGACATGGGGAAAAAAAGAAAAATCAAAATTATATACCCTAACACAACAGTTTGGAAATAAACTTTACAATGCTATACTTGGATGTTCTTACCGTGATTCTATCACTGATACTACAATTTTCTCATACTCTGTAACTCCAGTCACCAAGGAAAAGCTTGGCATGAATTCTACAGACTCAAAATTATTCCATCAAAGAGCAAGAAGATATGCTCACGCTCCATCAAGGAAGAAACAATCACTACCACACATTTTTTAAAAGAATGTTGGCAGGACATACGTGGGTAGCTGAAGCTGCCAAACTTGACCTATATCCACAACAAAATTAAGACGATGTTTGCAAAAATAAAGAACAGTGTAACCTGACTCATAGTCACACCTTGATAGATCCGGGTGCATTCTGGACCAAGGCCACTGAACCACAAAAACAAGTGCCAAATTCTCATTTTTTACCAGAGAAATCTGGGTCCTCATACAGCTCAGTGCATGAAGACAGAGAAAGTGTAAAAATTCTCATACACTGATGCTACAAGCCATTTAGAGCACCATTCTCAACTACCCTGTCTAGAACAGTATATGGTGTAATAGAAACATGAAGGGTCCTGAAACATCCAAGTCTTGACAAATAATACCTACTGCAACACAGCAAATACTCACTAGGACCAGAGAGCTTGCTCTTCTTGTTAATTCCAACTCTAGGAACTTCTCAGCTGAACAGAAGTTGTGTTCACTCCAACTCCACTGGAAAACATAACCTCGCCATATAAATACCAGATTCAGCACCCAGAGCCTGTGTGAACCTGGAATTTTTTGGTCTCAAACGCTTGAACTGTAGTATCAAAATAAACACATGTTGCTGCTCTAATTTAACAGAAAAAAAATTAGACCCAAACACATCCTGGTGCAAGGCAATGCAAGAACAAAAAATATGGGGGCAAGACCTTGCCTAATCCATCGGATATTTATTCACAAATACCTACATTTCATTGCACAGAAAAAAAGTACTGAGCCACACTCAGATGAGTAAGGAAATCTGCGCCTCCTTAAATCCTGGCCCTAGAGACCTCGGAAAGGTTAAGCTTCATTTTTCTCACTAAGGAACAAGAAAGCGAGAACAAGAACGACTAAAAAAAGCGTCGGCATCTGGACCACGCAGCAGCCTCACCTCTTGAATGCGCCTGCGGGCCCTCTGGAGCACCTCCTCGTACCCCTTTTGTCGCAGCTCACTCAGGCTCTCGTAATACTCTTCGGGGTCGTCGGTCTCGGTGAAGAGCACCTGCGAAAGGATCTTCCAGCCACAGGTATCCAAGCTGTGAACCAAATAAACTTGCAGCTTGTAGCAGAGAGCGTCCATCTCCTGCTCGGATAGTTCTGGCGCTCCAAAGAGCACCGTCCACATGCCCGAGGGCTCCTCGGGGAAGGCAGGCAGGTAGGGCTCCAGCTCCGAGTTCACCGAGCACAGCTGCTGGTGCACGGCCCGCAAGTCTTGGAACGAGAAGAGGCCGGCCCAGCTGCACTCCTCCCCCGCCGGCTCCGCGTCGGGAGCGCCCAACTCGCTCGCCCGCGGTGGCGAGGGCGGCAGCGACAGCGCGGCGGCCACGTCCTCCTTCCCCAGCTCCAGCACTTCGATCTCCTCGGCGGCACCTGCCGCCTCCGGGCCGCGCTGCGGCCTCCGGGCCGGGCTGCCCTTGGCACGCAGCGGGCTCTTAGGCAGAGCCTCGGCCCGGGGATGGGCGCAGCCCCGGGGCGGCCCCTGGTCCTTGCGCACCGCGGGGCCGCCAGCCTTAGGGACGGCTCCGACCTCGGGGCCGCCGCGGCGCAGCTCACGGGAGCCGCTGCGCTGGCGTTGTGCCGTGCGGTTGTGGCAGGTGATGGCGAACTTGCCCTCGATCTCGTTCCAGGCCACGATGAAGGCGAACTTGTGCTTCTCCCGCTCCTGGAAGGCGTGCGGCCTGACGGCCACCCAGTCGGCCTCCAGCGTCTCCTCCAGGGCGAAGGCGGACATGGCGCTGCGCGACTCCGCACACGGGCACACGCCGCCCGCCCTCCGCGCTCCCGTCCCGTCAGCTGCTCCGCAGCCCCGCACCGCCTTACCGCCCACCACCAGCCATCTTAGCGGCCGGGGTACGAGGGGGAGGGTGCGCTGCTTCCCCACCGGAGCGATGAGGGAGGAAGGGCGGACGGGAATCGCCTCCTCCCGCTCCCCGCGCGGCTCCCGCCGGTCACCAACGCGGACAATGCGCGGCGCCCCCGCACAACCACCGCGCGCGCGTCACGTGGGGCGGGATCTGTTTACAAGCGGCGGCGCTGCGGCAACTCCGGGCCGGCCCCGCCCCCCGCGCTGTTTGCGGCAGCCCCGCCCCCCGCGGCGCGCTTCCCCATTGGCGGAGGGAGGTGGGCGGAGCCTCGCACCCCGGCCGCGCCGCGGAGCCGCCACGCTCGCTCTCCCTTGGTGGGCGTGGCACGGCGGCGCCCCGCCCCTCCCTCGGAACCCCTACGCGGCCGTGCGGGCGCCCCCGCGCTGCGCCGTGCGGAGAGGCCGCTAGGGGGCGGCGAGAGGGAGGTGGCGCGGGGCGGGAGGGGTTCCGTGGCTGTTGTGTGTGTTAGTTCTGACTGGAGACTGAAGAAAAATACTTTAAAGATTAGTTGTCAGGAGCGCCTGGCGGCACGCTGTGCAGCAGAAATCTGCACTCCTGGTTAGTCTGCAACCGAGTGCAGCTTCTGTGATGAGTCCTGGCGACAAGGGCATGTTCCGAGATAGCTGTGTTGAGGCAGCTGCGTGCTTTGTAACTAAAGGAAACTGCACTGAACTTGTCCAGTTGTGCTCACATTGGCCAGTCCTTGGGAATTTTCACTGTCTGCAGTGCTTCCCCAGGTTGCCAATTTTATTGCAAAACACGTGGGTTTCAGTGAGGTTAGACAGACAGCTCTCACAAGCTTGTGACGGGAAAGATCAATCCACTGTGATGCTGAGCTCAAGGGAAGCTCTTTCCTGATGCCCTTTGGGATATCCCATTTCTCTTCATGTACAAATGAACAAAAATACTTCTTACTAAAACAAACCCAAAATATTTGCATCAAAAAGATGGACAATATGAATTTGCCCATGTAGTGGGTTGACCTTGGCCGGATGCCCCTTTATCATTCCCCGTTTTCAGCTTTTCTCTCCCCTGAAAAAAGGAGAAAAAGTAAAATCAACCAGTAGGTTGAGATGAGGTAGTTTACTGAAGCAAAAGCGGAAGGCTGTATGCAAGCTAAGGAAAAAGACAGATTTTATTTTCTACTTACCAGCAGGAACTGATGGCCGGCCATTTCCTGGGAAGCAGGGCTTCAGCACAAGTAGCCATTGCTCTATAAGGCAAACATAAATAACAGATGCCGCCTCCCTCTTCCTCCTTGTGCTAGCTTTCACATCTTTTATGTTTTATGATATTAATATATCAAATGGTGTTAAATACCTCTTTGGTCTGTTTGGGTCAGCTGGTTGATTTGTGTCCCTTTCTAAGATCTTCTCACCCCCAGCCTATTGATGGGGGGGCAGAATGTTGGGAAGACAGTGCTGGTGCTGTGCCAGTGCTGCACAGCAGAAGCCAAACACTGGTGTGTTATCAACACCTCTGTAGCTGCCAGTGCAAAGCTCAGCACTGTGAGGGCTGCTGTAAGGAAAATTAACTTTGTCTCAGCTGGACCAAATACAGCCCATCAGTGATATTGCTGTCCTGCTCCAAATTAGAGGAAGCATCAAGGAAATAAAAAATTTCATTAGAATATGCCAGGAAAGTCAGAGTGAGTCACAACCTTTTTCTAAAGTTACTGTATTGACTAGCATCCTGTCCTTGGAGGCTGAAGCATTTGAGGAGGGCCTCTGGCAGTCCAAACATTCTCTGGACATTAACCAAGCAACCTCGTGTGTGCAGAATGGAGGTTATGTCTGAAAGTCCTAGCTGTTAGAAAAAAGGAGGGAATTATGGCTCAGCATCCCAAAGATGTACCATATCTCTGTTCTTAAGGTTAAGGGTGACATATTCAGTACATCTTGGATTGCAATATTCTTTCCTATTACTGTAAATGTAGGCATCAGATGAAAGCACCTGTGAAATGATGTGGAAAAGATTTGATTATACGCCACCCAGAAGTGGCCAAACAAGCTAGCAAAGAATACATTGGTGGAGAAAATACAGTATCTTTCTGTTAAGTATTCAGGGTGGTGGTGGAATCTCCCACTGTGGAGACATTTGAAATTCACCTGGATGTGTTGCTTGTCACCTGCTCCAAGTGACCCTGCCTTGGCAGCGGGGTTAGCCTAGATGATCTCCAGAAATCCCTTCCAACCCTGACTATTCTGTGGTTTTGTTATTCTGTTAAATAAAATTTTTGGAGAGGAATGTAATCCCCAGGCCAGTTTTGTCTTTTTAATGTGTGAAAGAAAAACCAGTGTAGATGCAGCAATGTATATCTCCCTATATCTCCAGGCTTAAGAAAATTTAACACAGATTGAGTATTTTTCTTCAGACAAAGGACGAGAGTCCTTGGTATTTCAAGTACACTAGTGTAGAGGCTGAGGTCTTCTGGCTGTTCTCAGACTGCAGAGGGGCAAACTGGTATGATTAAAGCAAGAACTAGGTAAATGTGACATTTAGGAGCTGGCTGAAAACTAGTCTGAAATCACTTGGCAACAATCAAGTTTCTGACAGGCCTCTTTTCAGGCACAGAAAAGCCATACTATCAGCTCTCAATAGCTGTCATACTTTGCTAAAATTGTACCCCTACAGAAAGAGATTTGCAAGGACGTAACAATTTTTTAATAACTGTTAAACAACTTTTTACAATAAGCATCGAGTAGCCTTTGTAGTAGTTTCTGTATTGGAGGACATCCATAACTCTTAATTCATAAAAATACAGACTAGTCTTTTCAGATGTTAGGTAATTGTTTAAAATTGGTTAAAGGAAGTACATCACTGATTTTTCCTGACTAAACTAGCAAAAAATTAAAATCACATTTTAAAAGACCTAGATTGCCTGCTGTTTGCAGTGGGGTGTACTGGACTGTTCATCACTAAAAATAAGTGGGTTAAGTAGCACCCAATCCACCTGAGCTGTTGATTCACATTCCTTAAAAAAAAATGACAAGTTTGCAGCAACTGAAAGAACTACTGGAAAGTGCCTTTGAAAAAAACCCAAAGCTTTCTGGAGAGAAGGGAGCTGCTGCCATGCTGCTGCTGAGGCCATGACACTTCAGCACATGGGAATCCTGACACTATCATGGAAACTGCATGCCTGAGAGGCCTGGGTACCTTACCAAGAGGGCTGTTGGAAATAGCCACAATCTGACTTTTTATGTTTATAGAGCCAAAGCCTTTTGAGGGTGTGTTGGTTTTGCACAGCTTGGTTTTTTTGTAGTAGGGGGGCCACAGAAGTGGCTTCTGTGAGAAGATGCTGGAGGCTTCCACCATGTGGCATTGCCAATCCCTGATGGCTCTGAGGATGGACATGCTGCTGGCCAAGCCTGGGCCAATTACAGATGTTGGTAATGTCTCCGTGATAGCATATTTAGGAAGAAAATGACAACAAAGTAAGCACAGTTTTTCCCAGTCAGAGAAGAGGAGGAGGTGAGAATGTGTGAGGGAAACACCATGGAGACACCAAGGTCAGTGCAGGAGGGGAGGAGCTGCTCCAGGCACTGGAGCTGAGATTGTCTGCAGGCCGTGGTGAGACCATGGTGAAGCAGCTGTGCCCTGCTGCCCATGGGGATCCACGGGGGATACAGAGATCCACCCACAGCCCGTGGGGATCCACGGGGGATGCAGAGATCCACCCACAGACCGTGTGGGAGGTGCCCATGCCAGAGCAGGTGGATGATACCTGCAGGAGGCTGTGATCCTGTGGGAGACCCAGGAGAGAGAGGGGGCCCTGCTTCCAGGCCGGAGCAGCCTGTCCTTGGAGGACTGCACCCTGTGGAAGAGTGACCCACGCCACAGCAGTTTTGGGAGGAGTGCTGCTCATGAGATTGGAACCATGCTGGGAAGTTCATGGAGATCTGTGTCTTGTGGTCCGAGGTCTTACAGGGGAGGACTCCTCTCCTTGAGCAGCAGAAGAAAACCACGGGCAAGGAACTGACCAAAATCCCCACACCCTGTCTCCCTGTGCTGTTGGTGGGAAGGAGGGAGGGCTTGGGGGGAAAAGGTGTTCTTGATTTTTTTAAGAAAAAAAATATCTTCTTCAGAAAAGGTGTTCTTATTTTACTTCTCGTTATTCTTCTCTGATTTTGTTAGCAATAAATTCACTTTGTACCTCTAAGCTGAGCCTGTTTTGTCCTTGGAGTGATTTCTCCTGGCCCTTATCTCAACTCCTGAACCTTCATTAAATTTTCCTCTGCCCACCTGTGGCAAGGGAGGGTGAGCAACCAGCTCTCGTGGGTGCCTGGCCAGTGTCAAACCATGACAGAAGGGCCACAAGAGTCCTGTCGCTAGTGAGCTGAAATACAAGGTTAGGAATTCAATTGATGTCCTATTTCTTTGTGAGAAGTGGGTCAAGTGCCAGAACTTTTAAGGCAGGGAGTACTTTGAGTCATTGCTGTCCCTGGGTGTTCTCCATGCAGTGATAGTTAATAAAATCTTGAACTAGTAATCCAGCAAGGAGTAGGTTTGCAAATTTCCAGGAGTTTTCTGCTTTTTCTGCCCAGCAGTATCATTTCCCTGAGCCCCTATATTGTTCTATCAGAGTGGTCTCAATTCAGGTTGGTGTTGAGAGAACAGGGAAACTGTAGAATCCAAATCTGGCAGAAAAGGTGACCTGCCTAGGCTGGTCCTTATATAGTAAGTGCAGAACTGAGCTGGCAATGGGGTAAAATCCTGTGGAACTGCATATATACATTTACTGGTACGTGTGTGAGGTAGATTAATAATTACTGGGTGTAAAAGGTTTGAATAACCTGAACCCTTGCAAAGTGATCTCACCTGATGCTGCCTAAATTGTCTTTTGCATGCTGATGTTATGAACAGGAATATAAATATTCCTGTAAGTGTACAAACATTCCAGCACCTAGTCTCTGACTCCTGCAGCATGCTGCAGGCTGAGCTGAAATTATACCAATCTGGATTTGAATCCTTGAACTCCTCAGATAAAATAGCTTTAGTATAAAATGTTCGTGAGAAGCCAAGCTTCATCTGGGAAGCCTGGTTTAAGGTTTAATCAATTCCAAACACCTGCTGTGGAAAAGTGATTTCTGTCTGAATACAAGGCTATAGAGTCTCAGTTAACCAGTTAACTCAGTTAATGTAATTTCTTTTGGCAATTGAGGTGAAAGGGGGAGGTAATTCAGTAGTGTGCTTCAAAGAACGGTAGCATCAGAACTATGTTTAGGTGTCCTGAAATTAGTATTAATTATTATATTTAACATAGCTATGCTGGACAAGCATTTTTAGTAGTTTTCTGTTAATAATATCATTCAAATTTTAGTGTTGGCAAGCCAAATAGCAACATCTATTTGTTGTTGGTTGGAGTCCTTATTTCATTCTGGCAAAAGTTTTAATAGTGTTTCTGTGATTCTGTTTGTGTGAAGTAAGACAAGAAACTGGTTGCATACAAGCACTGTTGGCTTTGTGATGTCTTAGTAGCAATGAAACGCCCACCCAAAAGCATATTTTGTAGTAATAGTTGTATCTGCACTTGAGATTCTGGAAGCGCCTATCCCTTACAGCTTTGACAGAAAACATTTCAGGTAGTTTCCAAGGACAGGGAATTGCATTGTACAGCAGAACCCGTATAGCTACAGTGTGTGCTAGAGCCCATCCATTTTATGGACGACAACTATGTACTTTGGGTATTTATGTTGGCTCTAAACTGAAGGATTTTCTGTAGCCAAGTATTATTGCAATTGTGGAATACGTGAAATTATTACTGTATGGTAAGCTTCACAACTGTGTGATGAAATGGACTTGTAATGTAATCTCTTGCTTACTGCTGAGAGGGGACAGTAGCCTAAGTAGAAATCAATTCCTTTTTTTTTAAAAGAATGGTTCATAAAAGTCTCTTCTACTCAAATAAATACACTGACAAGGTCAGATTTTCTGTTCAAATAAAAGGCAGAATTAATATAATGTTGATAATACTCAAGAATCCCTCTTTGTAAGATCACATGATGTAAAACTCAAAGTTACCAACTTAAACCTGCCATTTAACTAGTTTTTACTCTAAGTAATAAGAATTTTACTAAATTGCATTAAAGATATCGGTAGTCTTTGTGGTAGATAGAAAACATTTTTCAGCAAGAGAGAAAATTGAAACACTCCTTTCGTGGAAGCTGAATGATTTTGGAGTGGTAGTTCTTGCAGCTCTTTTAGTGGTTTACAAAGCAATTTGTCAACTTGTTTGTGTAATAGAAACATTATTCTTACATGGTCTATGCAAATACATGGACATAGAAAATTATCCTGATGACAGAAAGAGCAATTTGGAACTTTGATAAATACAAAATTTTCTTAGAAAGATTTTCTTTTGTCTTAGGTGTAAAAATGCAAGAAATATTTCTGGCATTAAAAAAATATTTTTTGTCATGTTTAATATCTCATTATTAAAAATATATAATTTTATAAAAACATTTTCCAAAATCTCTTTTTCTTTGAGCACAGGAGTGAAAAACTGCAGTCATAAGTAATTCCCGAGGAATCTCAAAATATTTCTCTACAAAGAAGATGCCTGCTTGGCTCTGAATACAGTGCATTGGTCTCTGCAGCAATATCAAGACCATAGTGGAGTGTTGAAAGAGATTACTCAAGGAAAGAGGAAGCAATATATTTAGCCACATCTGCAATTCAACTCAATCAAGAACATTTGGAACTAGGAAGGGTAGCCACAAGCCACAGAACAACCATCAGGTTGCAACAGATAAAATGCCTACACAAATCTTGAAAATGAAAATTATACCTCCTATGGCAGTAAATACAGTCTGCCTTCTGGTTAATGAATGGAACGTATGACAGGAGAACAGTTCAGATATTTTGAAGGTGTCATCTCTATCCCTGATGCACTGATAGATCAATCTCTCTGCCTGCACGATCATACCAGGCCTGTGCTAAAGTGATTTTAATGTATGGGGAAAGATTTATCTGAAAAATTCTGCATTGTTTTTTGGATTAAAAGAGTTCATTCAAGACCACTTAGCTTTTGGCCTCTGTAAGTGAGTTTATATGGGGTTTGGTAGTGGGAGCGCTGCAGGGGTTGGCCTCAGTGAGATGCTTCCCCTGTGTCTGATGGAGCAAGTGCCAGGTGGCTCTGAGATAGACTTGGGGCAAGGCTAAGCCCGTCAGACACAGTGGCAGTACCTCTGGGATAATGTATTCAAAAAAGGAGGTAAAACTAAGCAATAGCAACAGCAGCCCAAGAGAGAAGAGAGAAAAAACTCTGCAGATACCTAGGCCAGTGAAGAAGAAGGGGCAGGAGGTCCTCCAGGCATTGGAGATTTCCCTGCAACTTGTGGTGAAGACCATGGTGAGACAGATGTGACCCTGTATCCCATGAAGATCCGTTGTGGATCAGACAGACATTCACCTGCCTCCTGTGGAGGATCCCACACTGGAGCATATGGATGCCCCAAAGGGGCTGTAACCCCCATGGGAAGCCCACAATGGAGCAGGCTCTGGCTGAACCTATGGACCCACGGACAGAGGAGTCTAGGTTGGCTGGCAGGACTTGTGTCCCCATGGAGAGCCCAGTGATTCCTGAAGTACTGCACCCAGTGGGAGGGAATTGCTCTAGGGCAGTTCAAGACCTGCAGCCTGTGGGAATGATTAATGTTAGAGAAGTTAATGAAGGACTGTCTCCCATGGGAGGGACCCCCACAATGGAGTAGGAGAAGAGTGTGAGGAGGAGAAGTGGCAAAACAATGTGTGTTGAACTGACTGCAAACCCATTCCCTGTCCTCTGTACTGCTGAAGAGAAAGAAGTAGAAAAAAATCAGAGTGAAGTTGAGCCAAATAATTACAGAGAGGTGAGGGGAAGGTGTCTTTAGTTTGTTCTTATTTCTTATTTTCTGCTATGATCTGATCAGGAATAAATTAAATTAATCTCCCCAAGCTGAGTCTGTTTATCTGTGATGGTAATGGGTGGGTGATCTTTCCCGGCCTATACCTTGATCCACAAGTCTTTCATCCTATTTTCTTCCCCTCCATCAAGGTGAGGAAGGGCAGCGAAGGGCAGATGTGGTGGCCACCTGGCAGCTAAGATCAACTGACTGCAACCTCTTATCTTTCTCATGTGTAAAACATGGTATATCCCATCAATATTTGAGCTGTTTTATCTTTGATGTGAGGGAGGAATATTGAGCACTGATGAGTCACTTGTATCTCCAGTACATTTCCAGGCATTCTGACCTATGAAAGATTCTGCAGGGTTTATGTCATTGCATGTATGTTGGCCTAACAGACTGCTATAAGCACAGCCAATTCTGTCCTTGGGTCACTGTTTGGGTTGTAAACTTTCTAAAAACTTTTTTTGAAAAGGCCAAGAGTATATTGAGTAATGGACCTAAATGACTCAATTACATGATTATGAGGTAACTGTGACATTTCTAGCCAATACTCAAGAGGTTTTAGCTCAAACCTGGTAAATTAAAATTTAAAACTTAAAATTTATTAGCACGAAAAAATCTACACTGATCCAAGAAAGCATCAGGTTTTGTTTGCAGTGCTTGTGTTGTCTTACCAGACAAGGAATTTTATGTCAATCAAGGCTATACCTTCAGGAAATTACAGGGAATCTGTCTTTTCCAGTTCCAATAATCTTTATTGCTTGATTTATTTTTATTTACAATTCTAGGAAGTTTCAATTGTAAACTGTGATTTATATTTATAAGAACACTGTGATTTTTTTCCCTCAAGATATTATGATATGTATCATTCTGCCCAGCTTTCATACAGGTCAGGGAGGACCATGAATAATTAGTGATATTTATTATTTGTATACCCTCTCAGGGTTGTCCAGTGCCTTTTAAGTCACTTGCTAGCCTCAACAGAGAAACTAGAGTATCTCCAGCCTGTACGTAATGTCCCTCCTATTTAAGCTTTGCTCTTCTAAATATCCCACCTGCTTCTGTTAAAACTGCCTTGTATAAGTCTGTGCAGGGATCAGTCACAGCTCTGACTGCAGTATAGACATACTTAAAGCCTTTGAGGAGCAACATCTTAGAAAATTTCGGTTTGGTTGCCACAAGAGCAATAGAGTATACTAAAACAGCAGCAGAGTTGGGACGGGAGGCAAAACAGAAGTAAACACCAGTATTGACAGACTTTAGAATACTAGACTTCTATGATACTTACTAAACACAGCTATTTTTCTAGGCATTTGGAAATTCTGTTGTCTTGTAAAACACATGCCAGCAGGTTAAAGTTTAAACCTTACCAGCTTTTCAGCAGAAATAGCTACTGGTAGCAGTAATAGTTTGGCAGATACGTGTTCCAGCATTTTGGGATCCAATGAGATTAGAGACAATTCAAGACACAGGACAGCCTGCTGGGCAAAGAAATACACGAGTGAGAAACTCTTGCAACAAAATTCTCCAGATTACTGTGGGAACACACTCCATACAGAGGTAAAACTCATGTTATGGAGGGAAAGGTCACAATAATGCTGTTATGTTGCAGTCAAGACTTCCTCCCGAGAGTTCATATCAAAGCATGTCAAGATGAGACACCTACATCTAGGAGATCTAAGGTGTTCTCTCTGAAGCAGTAGAAGGCCTGACATTTAACTTGACTTACCAAAGAATTCTCATCCTGATTAAATTTTTCTGAAGAAGTATTGGATAGCATCAGCTGCTGTCTATAGAGATAGCTACACCCACAGCTGCTACATACTTGAGTCTGATCCAGTTACACAGTACAGAAGAAACAGATGGTATCTTCATCTGGCTCCATCTTCAGATAAATTGCCATGTGATCCCACTGCCTGCACTGAGGAAAGCAGAGCGGTCCTGCTAAAAACAAGTACAGATCTTCTGCTGAGGAGCCTCCATTCTTCCCAGCAGATGGATAACATCCCTCCTCAAATTCAGATCAGATTTTGAAGAGTAATAAAGTCTGAGAGAGATCATACAGAGCTATAATTTGTGATTTAAATGCAAGTGGTGAAGGAGGAAGAGGAGTCTTGATCAGAAATTTGAATAATGTTCAGCATTTGTAGAGGGTGGTTGTTTCTTTGAGTATTACTTTCATGTAACTGCTGCTGAATACATGATCAGAAAGAAAAACAACTTTGCAAATAATAAGAAGATTTCGTTTTTAGAAATAAATATTTTTCCCCTCAAGCAGTGTCTCAAACTCTGCATAAAAATTCACCTTCTGATTGTGGGCCCTTCAAAATAGAAGCAATGTCAGTGTCATAACTTTATAAAATAAATGAAATATGACCTTTTAAACTGAAATTAGAAGGTTACCTGTATCAGATGTTATGCTACTGTTTTGTAGCCATTTAATAGGTCTTACTATTTTCAATTCTTACATTTTTGCCTCAGGCAAACAATTAAGTTCTATGAGCAATAGAATGTTCAGAGCTCTTGTCTTACAGATTTATGTTCTGTATCCTCAATTCAATGCTCTAACTCACCCAGCCCTCCCCAGGGTGCCATCCCATTTGGGTAAGCATAGGTATGTGCTGTGACTCACCTAGAGCTATGTTAATACAGGTACATGTGTCTTAGTTGGTCAGTCAGCTGATAGAATGCATAAGCTCTGCTTATGCTGAAGTATGTTCGTGGCATTTTTTTAAACTTAAGAAAAATGCATTTACCCATTGACACTTCATCAGTGGAACCAGATGACCTCTTGAGGTCTAATCCAATCCAAATAATTTTGTGACTCAAATTGTTAAAATTAATTTACCTTTGGATTCTTCAGCACTTAGACTCATCCAATATGAATTATTTTGCAATTCGAGTGAAAGAATTGGCCAGCCCATTCAAGTATTATTAGAGTGGAGTGGCAGGAGCACAGAGTAATGGCTGGTGATTGTGTAAGCCTTGTTTTCTCAGACACCCAGCAGTGCGGTGCAAGACTCTCATTTCAGGCTCTGCATCTCGTATTACCAAGGCTTACTTTCAGCATCTGTTTAGTAAATTTGCTCCATACCTGACATTACTTAAATGAAACCTAGTAACTCTATAAGTTATTACACATTCTAGAAGTCACAGTTTCCTTTAAACATAATATAGCATACGTATTTTAACATGATATAGCATACATAAAAGAATTACATAAAAAAACAATTTTGTTATGGTCTTGTATATTTGCTTTATGACTGTGATCTTGTTTCCTTTTGCATGGAAACTGGTCATCCATAGGAATAGTTTTTATTAAAGATTTGTCATGTGCTTGTCATTAATTACCAGCTGACACTTTTTCCAGCCCGTCTTTATTCCTAGAATTACATCATATGACAAACATATCTCAACATCCTTTGCTGTTGATGCAAGATCTAAAGAATTCAGAGTTGTTATTAAAGTTCCTGTTGGTAATTTCTTGTCATCATACCATGGCAAGTCATTTATGTTTAATTGTATCAAAGCTGTATTCTGTATGTTTATTCCCTTTGGAGATATTCAGACTGTTATTACCATGGCTATAAAGAATGAGACTAACTATGGTTAAAAATGAGTGAGATATGCCTTTTAGTAGACAAATATAGTTGAAGAAAAATGTGTTTCTTAAAAATATTGTTGATTGATATTATCAGTCGCTGTTAAATTCTATTACTTTCCCTTTATACTGTCTACAGGAGTAGTACAGACTTTGATTTTTTCTGATTATGTAATTTTCTATTTGTTGAATACTGAAAGATGGCCCTGTTTTTTTGCTTGGTAATTCCTTGTTTGTTTACCAACACAGAAAACTCATTTATGCATTGCATTAATCACTGTTTCTGCTTATTTAAAATATCACTGGTTCCTCTGTCATTAACAACTGCATTTTTCGTAGTGACTTCCTGTTTTCTATAAGACTTGATGGACTTTAACCTGTTCTGTACTTTGATAGTTTTCAAAGTTTTGAATCCACCTGCTGGCAGAAATGGACCAACTGAGGAACTTCATGAGTTACAACGAATTCAAGTCATCTGCATTGCATTCTTCTTTTATTGGATATGTCAGGGGAGTTTAAACATCTTGAATCAAGAATTTCTATCACCTCATCTTTTGTTGACCTTTGTTCCAGTGAGATACTGATAATTTCTTTTTGTTTCCCTGGTGATCTCATCAGTAAGAGGAGACTCCCCATTTGGTGCTCCTGTTTAGAACCCTTCCTTTTATTTTCACAAATTGCATTTGGAATTCACCTGAGTAATCTGGATGCTAGAAATTTATTTTACATGGCAATGAGAATAACTTTTTACTGAAGGACATTATTTTTAAATTGTGCAACTTCAGAATCTTCAATGCCCTTTCCCTCATTGAAACTTTACCTTCAATGTGGTTGATTTGTAATTCCTTATTACATCTATTTAAATGCGAGTCTCCACAACCCCTCATCCATCATCCTCCATCTAATATTTTACAGAAATTATGTGCTTACCTTCACTACTCTGAATTGCCTCACTAACTTGAAAGGAGTATCATCCATTCCAAGTGGTATGGCAAATATTCCTGTTATTTGTCCTGTCATGTTTGCAGACATACTGAAGAGCACAGAAAAGCAGGGGAAGGGATCTGGGAAAAGGCTAGTGTTGAAAAGGCAACCTGCAACTGGGCCATAGGTGGTGGCAACATACTTCTTTTGTTAAACATCTACCAAGCTCTCAGCTCTAGTGCAGTTTGACCACAGCTTTTAAGTGGCTGCTTGAACACAGATTCTGATACTTCTATTGCAAGGTAGGAAACTACGTCTGGAAGGGTCTTGACATATCAGGTAGAACATCTGTTCTCCCAGAACGTAATCCACTGCAGATAACTTGCTCCTCACCAGATAACTGGCCAGAAGCCCCTGCCCTCTCTTTCTTGATGTGTCCAACAACAGAGATTTCTCAGTCTTGTTAGGTAAATTATTATACCACTTTTACACCAGTTTTCTTTGTGACGGGAAGATGTTTCATTGTGTGTGACCTATTTACTTTCTGCTGTTTCAATACTGGGTGAAATGTTCTGGCTCTATATTTGGCTGCAATTAGTTTAGGGAATAGTAAATTGAGACAATGGATGCCTAGGAGCCCATCATGTATAGAGAGTCTTTCCAAGTCAAGCGTCTATGTAAAAGACAACCTAGAGGGGTGCTGTGAAAGGGATTGGAGATGCTGCAGTGGTTGCTGAGGCCAACAGGGAGGGGTAGAGCTGCAGTGCAACAATTATTCCTTAGCTGTAAACCAGAATGTTGAAGGCAAAAAATGTGAACAACCTAAGCTATAAGATGCCCTCAGGCCTCATTTTGCGCTGTCTCGGGTTTATATAATAAAAAGTGAAGACTGAGTTTTAGCATAAAAGACTGCCTTTCACTTCAGTAACGAATATCAGGATTGGAGCTTCTTGCCTAGGGAGAGCAGACATGGTTGAGGCTCCTAAGCTAGTAAGAAGAGGGGGGGTAAGCCAGAGATTGGCAGCTAAGTTGTGAGAGGAAGAGCGCTAGGATGAAGGAAATAACGCAGAAACAATGGCACAGTATTTATAGAGTCCTCTCTGAGGGATGGATAGTGGCATCCTGTATTAATTACAAACTTTAAGCCTGTTTTACTGGAACAAATGAGTCAGGAGGGTCAAAGGTATTTATTTATATGACCCACTGCACATACTAAGTAATTAAAGTCTGGTCATTCAGAGACACTCAAACATCTGTCAACAAGCACCCACAAGTGAAAAAAAACACGAAGAAAAACAACAACACAAAAAACCAGTGAAACCCCAGTGGTTTGAATGTTTATTAGCTCAAAGAAAACAGAAAAAGCCAGGAAAGAACTTGAGGGAGATTTTAACCACATTTCTAACTTCCCATCTCAATAGCTGCAGTAGTGGCTGTTAATTTTGTTTTTTATTTTATCATAATCATAAACTGTTGTGTTTGGCAGTCTTTTAGGTGGTGTTAAAGATGGTAGTAACCTTTTGGATGAAGAAGTAGCTGGAGTTGATGTTATTGCTTTTGTGATAAAAGCCTGAATCTGCCTACTCAATGATGAATTAGGAGATGGACACACAAAGAGGAAAAGGGAGGAAAAAAGCCAAGCTAGAAAATATATCTTCTGTTTCTGCTTTGACTTTCATCTACGGCATTGTTGTTAGAGCAGACACGGTGACTTCAAGATTTGGCTTTTACAAGCATTGAGCTGTTCAAAAGCATTGTTTTACTCTGCCTGTTTTAGACTTGCATCAGTACTGCCAAAAAGATCTAGCCAACTAAGACAGAAGCTGAAGGCATAGCAAGAAGACCAGAATGAAGAAAATGTTGGGGAATAAAAGAGGCACTGGTAAAAAGATGTGATGGCAGGAATGCAATATGTCTTCCAGCAGCTGCATTTGCTGAAGCTGAAGGAAGAGTCAGTATCATGCACACATCAGCCACTGCTCTAGTCAGGGTGTTTCTCAGGACTGAGTTAAGAAGACCAAGAGAGGTCACAGTGGATGTACTCGTTTGCCACAAAGTCTTTTCATGGTGCTTGGACAGGTACCTGGAGACTTTCTAGCTTTAGTCTTCTCTGACTTGTGTAGATAACACTGTTTGACAGTTGGCTGAACACTGATGTTTCCTTACTATTATTTCCCTATCTGAGCTTCTCTAAGAGCAAATGCCTTTGGACATCAGATAATCAGATAATCTGAGCTGCTATTCCTATTACAGTTTGAGAGCCACTCATAATTATTTGAATACCATGAATTGCCATTCTGCTGACTGTTTTTCTTTAAAGAACTGTTGCACTTCTATTTGAGCTGGAATGGGTACAGGGTAAACATCCACTGGCCTTTATTGACCATTGTCTTCCATACCTTGGGAGGAAACGTTAATTTGATAACACAACTGTAGAATGGTTTGAGTTGGAAAGGACCTTCAAGACCATCCAGTTCAAACCTCCCCCTGCTATGGACACAGACACCTTCCCCTAGACTAGGTTGCTTGAAGTTTTTTTCAGCCTTGGCTTAAATATTTAAAGGTTTGGGAAATCTACAACTTCTCTGGGAAACCTGTTCCAGTGCCTCACTACTCTGGCTGTAAAAAAAAAAACAACAACTCAAAACCAAGAAAAAACAGACCAGAAACCCCCCACCATGAAAGTTCATTTCGTTTTCCTTTGATTCATCTCTTTTAGGACCAAATGATGTCTCTACCTTCTTATTTTTCCCTGGTGTTCAAAACAGTTGCTCTGGCTGGACTTCCACAAAGGATGCCAGTCCCTGTGTTTCTCTTTAGCTAGTAGCACATGTGCTCTTCACTTACATTTAATATATTTAATTTCCCGTCCTGCAGTCTACTAAGCGGTTCCCATCAGATTGATTGCACATCTTCACCATACCAACTGCTCTGGATTTTTGTACTTTGAACAACTTGAGACATATTTCAGATCCTCAGGCCAGGGCCTTGGTTAGAGGCCCACCCTCTTCACTCTGTTGCGTTTGTACGAAAAGTCAGAGGATTTTATATAGAAATATTTTAAAGAAAATGCCAAAGACTTTTTTCAATTTCGATAATTTTTTTGTCTTTCAGCTGGAAATGGAAGATATTTCAGTGACATTACATAGAAATGCAATGAAAATATGTTTTGTGCTTTTTGCTTCTTTTCTTTCTCAGAGGTCAGAGGAAAATATTTTTATTACATTTTGCAAATGAAAGCTTTTGACTCTTTTAAATAATATAAACATTTTTTTTATGAAATACTGAGCAGTTTCAGACTTATTTTGCTGGGATACTATGATTTGTAAAGTGCAAAGAAGCAGTGGGAGTTCTTATGCCTTCAATGTAGAAGACAAAGTGTTTTTGAGGCCCAAGAGGAATTAATTGGTACCTAACTATGGGCTAAAGTCTGTTTTGTAATTAGGTTTTCTACTGCCATGAAAGAAGCAGTTTCTCCAATTTAGACACCTGAACACTTTTTTACCACTTATGAACACTGTCCACAGGAGCAGCTGCAGCCTGGAGGGAAATGGAAGGTGAAGTGTGAGGAGCAGGAGACTGCTGGGTGGGAGGCTGTGCTGATGATGGGTTTGTTGAAGACAGATTGGTGGCTCAGAAAAGCACTCTAAGTAATTTTAGCAGACTGTACTCAATGATGGAGGTGTGAAGCAAGTTAAGAAAAGTGAAGGTAGAGAAACGGATACTCCGTGATGCAAATGTGTTTTCATGATCTCTACAGTTGTGAAACACAGAGATCCCTGGGGAGATCACAGTAAGTGTGAAAGAGATGTAGAACATAAAAGCTTTCCGGGGCTGCAGCAAGAGGTAAGTAGTTTGTTTCTCTCCTTTCTTCTGTTCTACTTTCCCTGCTTTTCTTCTCTTCCTAATTTAGTTACTATTTTCCTCTTTGCTGACTATCTCCGTCATTTGTCACCTGGCCTCCTTTGAATGCCCCAGTTGAAATCTAACTACACTTTTGGATTGGAAAAAAAAAATTCCTATTATATTTTCCTTAGACAGTGCAATTTGGCTTAAAGTGTTTTTGGTGTAGTGTTTTGGTGAATTGAAATGTTGACCCTATGTATTAATAGTTCTAAGTTGTCTTCTCACCGAATTCTGAGTATATACATCATAGAGGTCTTTTATTTTCTCATCTTCTTCCTTCAAAAATTACTAACATTTAAATCAAAGCAATCATTTCTGTGCCTTCATCTTTGATCAGCTCGTTTCTGCATGCTTTTTAGTTCCATTTTCTTCCATTTTCCAACTGGCACTTCTCATGACAGGGCTGTTTTTGATTTCTAGTTCTAATTCTCAGTTCCCATGAGACATTTTTATTCTAATATGGAGTCATTTTTGTGAAAGGAGCATCATTTAAACCTTCTTTAAGCTCTTGCAATTACAACAGGGAGGAAAGTAATATTTTGAGTATATTCCAGTATTCAGCACATACATAGCTTTGGGCTTCCATCAAAGTGGTGTAGCGTGGATACTCTGAAATATAGTGTAATACATCTCTTAAATCACTTCTTTCTTCTTTCTAACTTTTGGTTGGTTTGGTTGGTTTGTTTGTTTGCTTTTAAAGGAAATCAAGAAAATTCTGCAATTCATTTGTGGTATATATGTGGTATAGCTTCTTTTCCAGTATAGTAATTTCAGTCAGTAACAGCTTCTGCTGTTCTCATTAACACTGTCAGGATGGCATTTGGTTTGCTTTCTAGTAGGAAAGGTGAGGGAGGAGCAGGCAAGACTAAAACGTCATGCTGGAGGTAGTACTTTGGCTACTACAGAAGGAAACAAGATCTGTTTAAATCAAAACTGAATTACAACCTAGTTTTTATTCAATGGTTTTGTATAAACATAAAGTACAGACATAGTATTGTGTAACTTACATAAATCAAGTTATTGAAAGCATTCCTTCTTTCAATTTCAAAAACATACACCCAAACCCTAGAAATTATACTAGTTTCAGATATATTCCAGATAATCTTCTGATTTTAGTTCCACTTCCCGTTCAGCTTCTCAAATTTTCTGCCGAAATATTGTTTCACCATTTTGGCATTAATATGTCATCAGTTTGGAAAGTATTTCTGAGTATTTCTACTAAAAGAATAAAATTGAGACGCAGCAAGGTATTTTATGATGCAGTTCAGGAATTTTAGAGAGGTTGAATGTATTTCTCTGTTTGAATTCAAGTAACAAAAACAAGTTTCTCTTTTCTCAGTTCCAAGCCTTTTTCAGCAAAGACAGCCCAAAAGCTGCTTTGATTTTGTTCATGGTCCTATTCCTGCCACTCTTTTGCTGGCTGTATCTTGCTTTTTTTGCTGACTTGTTTGTCTGCATCTGCAGAGATTCCCTTCACTGCTACTTTTGTTAAAAACACATGTTCCCTTGTGTGTGAATGCCTTCACACACTCATATACATTGTTCTGCATTCAAATCAATCCCATACATCTGAGTCATTTCCCACATTTGGGAGATCTCATGGGACCCTACAGTTCAGCAGTTGCCCCACCCTCAGTGGCTTAGTCCTTGTGTAACAGATTTGCTGCTATTTTAGCCATTGCTGAATAACAGGGTCTCTCCAAATTGTTTCCTGAAATAGGCTGGGTGGAAGATAATTGTTCTTCCAGCAACTTCATCAAAGCAATTGCCCACAGATCAAATCCTGATTCACTGGGAACTTAGCTGATGGAGAACTACAGAATAATCTTTATGGCAGAATACAGAATATTTCCTATGCTACTCAGTCAAGTAAAACATGGCTTTAGCTCTACTACTAAGTTTGCTCTTCAGTGAGCACTGGATTATCTAAGTAAATGCCACATATTTGAATGACATCTTACAGTAAAAATTTCAAGTCAGCTTTTCTGATTTTTCCATTAGGGGTCTAGTGCATTTGATAATTGTTTTCACTATTAAATTCTGAAGTTTTACTGAACTACAGGCAGATAATGCTTAAGGGTAGACTTTGGACCCGGGCTGCTGGTGTGCTGCCGGTTTGCAGAGATATATAGATGGTCACAGTGTGTTGAGACAAAGTGCAGCATTACCTTAAAGTTTGCTGCAGGTAGTTCTGCTTTGGTAGACTCTCCCCATGGTTTAAGGTTTCGAGAGTCAAAATCTACTCTACTAGTTTTTCAATTTTGTTTTCTGCTGGAACTTGGGAAAGACTGTTTTTTAGGTTCTTCTCTTTTGGAATAATTCTTTTCTGCCAGCCTTTATTTATGACATACATTTGAATTGTGTATAGGGAAGTTTCCTTCCTTAGCACAGAACACTCCTTATGGCTGGGTGTTTGTTTTCCTCTGGCTCTCAAATGAAGAAGTATTTTTGTCACTGTATGTTATAAGATAGCTTGAAACTGCTTAGACAAGCAGTTTTTAACTATGTTATTTCCAGAGATTTAGCAGTAAATATAAAATGTATACTAATCGTTGGAACTCGTCTTATTTTTGATCATGACCTCTATTTATACCAGTAAAATAATCTGTTCTCTTTTATGTTACTTACCATGGAAAAGGCAAAGTTATATTTTCCATGTAATGATATTATATAATATTATATATTAATAATAATGATATTATATAATATATATATATATTAATAATGATATTATCTATCATGGCTAGGGATCTTGCATTTTATGTATTTATTCACTTTTTTTTAGAATTTACATTTTAGCTTTCTGCAAGGTAATGAGTGGGCAGTTTTTAAACTTTAGGTCAGATATGCCTAGATAATATATATTCTTTTATCTTGCTTCTTTCCAAGTTCTGTCTTTGAGTGACACTAAAAATGCATTTCAGAGCTTTGCTTACTTTTATCAAAGCCAGAAACCTCTGAGGCAATGAAGGATTTATTTTATGCCCTCTGTCACAATGTTGTGTTGTCACTGTTGATATGACAACATGATGATATGAAGCTTAGATGGATATTGAGAAGAAGTTTCTTCATTGACAGGCTGTCAAGTGATGGAACAGCCCAGGCTGCCCAGGGAGGAGGCTGAGTCACCATCCCTCAAGGTCTTTGAAAGACGTGTAGATGTTATACTTAGGGACAAGGTTTAATGGCAGGCTTGGCAGTGCTAGGTTAACAGTTGGACTCAATCATCTTAAGGGTCTTTTCCAGCCTAAATGATTCCATTATCTCCAGGCTCTGCTTATGTGGATTGTTATTTAGGACAAGACTAGTCTGACCTATTCATGTGTGCAGGAAGTAGGAAAGAGTTTTGGATTGCCTTTGTTGCCCCCACTTGTTACTACCAGTAGAGTGAGTAGAGTATGAAGTGTGAGCAAATGAAAGTAAAGCAGTGGAGGGGGCAAAGCTACTAGTATAATGTACTGCAGACCTCCTGTAGAATCACTACTTTCTATTGCAACCTGCTGCTCTGACAGAGGTGGTGGTCAAGCATTAGCTCTAGCCTGGTGAGGTGCCATGTTATGTCACAGTAAAATAGCATACTTGTAAGAATACTTTTCTTTCTCAGAGTAGAGTAAGAAAGTGGAGGAGAAAAATCAGAGTCTGATGTGATTCTTTTGGTGGAAATATTAGCTACATACAGCCTAATGTGTAATTGCGTCAGGATCAAAAGTGTCCTTTGCCTGTTGGGAAAGAACCCCTCAGAAACTGAGATGGAAAGAGATTTTTCTTCTAGCAGTAAGAGAAATTTTCCAATGGTGGCATCTGATTCATGCTTTCCTAGCAAAGTAAACTGTGCTATGCACAAATCTTGGTTATGTTGATCTAAGGCCTCCAGGGTTTTGACCTGTCCCCAGCAGAGAAGAGTGGCATTTATATGAAGCATTCCAGATACCTCTGTCCTTTGGTCTGTTCCACTTCTCACTATGGCATAGCCATCACGTCTCTTCTGTCCTTTCAGTAGGAATAATGATGATGATGGGATGAGTGGACTGGTCACTACAGGAGCCCTTTACTGACTACAAATTTCTATACAGGGACAATTTTTCTGTAAAAATGATTCTTCCTAAAACCATACAAACTCAGATGTTGCAATGGCAAAGAAACATATGCTAGTGAGGAATGAGACAACACTGTGGATTATCATCATTTGTTTTCCACTAATGCTCTCAAAAAGGAAGATTAAATGCTGATATACATGAGTCAACTCAATGGAGAATTAGGATATTGTTGGCATTGGCTCTGTAGTCATTATACTGTGGAACAGAAGGGTACAGAGATGAGAGGACAAATGACTAAGGAACAAAATTTCCTAGCTGAATTATAGTACTTCCTTGTAGGGAGTATTGTCTGGTTCTCCCACCAAACTTGGGGGATCCAAAATTGTTTCCATCATGCCAACCAGAATGATTATTTTATTGTGGAAGAGTCTTAAAATGGACAATCCTGACAGAATGCTTCAGCTGACAAAGGTGGCTTAGAACATACTCAGTTTACTAAAGTAAAATCTGAACCATCTCACTTTGATTGGAAAGTTTGAATACATCTTAAGACATACAATATAAAAAAGAATACCCTAGGTACTTACTTTCAACTTTTTTTTCACTGTTTTAAAATATATTTGCTACTTTTCTGAAGATTTTTAAGTCTTCAGTCAAGATCAGCAACAGGCACTGCTGCGAAAGAGAGCAAAACAGCCCTGCATTCACTTACTGAACTCCCAGTGCTTCAAGGCTGTTTGTACAGGCAGATATTTGTGCCAGCAGTAAGATTCTTGCAGGATTGTGTCCTCAGACAAGAAGTAATATACCAAACAGAATAAAAAGAACCTGTGAAACATAAATGATTTTGCCATACATTTGTTTCTATTGTTAATATAGATGAGGATGTTCATAGCATCTAAAAGACTACATTTTTGGCTTCAGCACAGCAAGCTGGTTTATGTATGAGCTGTATGTAATTATATTGGAAACAAACTTTGCTTCAAGAGCACTTTTGGCTCCACTGTGCAATAATACAAAGGGCCTTTGTTATGCTCTCATCAGTGTTATTTATGGATTGCAAAGGACTTATTAAAGGACAGTTTCATCTGATGGTATTCATCCACTGACCCAAATTTAAATGTAGTGACTTATATTCATATTAATCATCATTACTAATATGATCAACCAGACAAAGATTTCTGAAACTAGAAAGGGGGTTGCTCTATATATTGAGACCTGGAACAGACATACAGAGTGGTGTTTCAGATCCAAGTCTTTGAATGTGCCAGAATGGAAAATGTAACGAATGGCTTTGCATAATTCACATCAATTATAATCATCTTCACTTGAATTGAAAACGAAGCTCTTGGTGTCTCAAATAGGGAAAAGGAAAAAAAAAAAAAAGAGGAAAAAAATAAAGTCACGGAGAGGGAGCTAAGTGGATCTTGGGAAAAAGGAATCCCAGAGCAAAGTGGATATGTGAATATCTGCCAGAAGCTCCTTTAGAACATTATGAAGCTAGGTAAAGGCACTGTGCTTTCCTCTGACTTGCTTAAAGAGCCTTTATATTAAAGGATTACCTTCAGAAATCCTACTTTGCCCAGATTTTTCCTGCCTGACCTGCAGGACTTGGGAAGCATCCAATGACAACTTTCTGTTCTGCTTCAAACTCAGCATGACGATGGACAAACCCTTTAGGGCCCTAGTCAGACCTCTTACTGTCAGTATAAACCTTTGGTTTTACAACTGCCATGGCATCTACCTATGAGAGTGTACCACTCAGCAATTCAGAGCACTATTTATACAAGACTGTAAGATCCAGCTTCCAGAGGCACTAGTGGACCAAGTATTTATGATAGTGAAGTAAACTGAATGCTGCCCCTGCTCGTTCCTTTGCTTTGGTCTCCCAGATGTAAAATAGATGGTCAGTATTTTCTTACCTCACTGGTTCCTGTGAAATTAAAGACTTTAAAAGAGTATTAATCATTGAGATACTGCAATAAGGGAGGTTATATAAATGTAATCTAATTATATAAGCTTCTTCAGATGAATTACACTTTCATTACCACAGCCTTCTGCTATGTCCTTGTTTATTCATACTATTAGTGGTTGTAGAGACTAGATGTTATTTCAGATGATGAATCCCAGTCTTATTTTCTTTGCTTAATGAACAATTTTTTTGAGTCATGCAAACTGCTTGGTCACATTGATTTAATCCATAGTTGCAAACACTGGGTGCTTCTAAAATTCAGGCCTGGTTCTCTGAAATGCAAAATTTCTCTATTATAGCATCTTTCCTCTTGAAGTTTCCGAGACTTACTGTGACCTTTAGCTTACATTTAATTCAAAGTTTGTTGTCACTCTACAGGAATTGCAACAGACATTGTTTGGATGGAAGGAGGTACTTGTAAGCTCAGGAAATAAGTAGAACAAATTGGCATTATCATCAAGACACTGTTTACAAACTATTCATTGGCAACAGACTGTTCTTTAGTATTGATCAAATAGTAAGCTGTAATAATTAAATGTTAATTTATTCTTAACTAACAGGAGCAGATTCTAAGCAGGTTCTCCTTGTTCTGCATGGTCAGTGATGTTGTTCTGTTGTTTACTTTAGAAACCGCTGAGGGGCAGCAGGATTTCACATGGAAATGGGCTTTCATGTGTAAGGAAATGTGGAACTGTGAGTATTATACATTTGATTATTTTAATGAATTCCATGCATCAGATCAATGAAGGTTATAACAAAAGTTTAACTGTTTGCTCCTGTAAATTATTATTTTTGTTTGTTTGCTTATGGAATCTTGATGTATTTTTTCTCCATGAGTAGAAAAAACCTGAAGAATGTCCTAAGTGTCTGCAAAGCCCCATTTATGGTGGTAGGGTGCCTGTAAAATTGAATTAATGGGTAAGTCTGTCACATGCATAGCACATATTTTGGCACTACTTTTAGAAAGGAGGCCAGGATATTAGGACAAAAGAATGAGAAGAGCTCTGATTCATTAGTTAGAATTATTACAAATAACAAGCTGACTAACAGAATAGGCTATATTACTCAAAAATCTCTGTATGGTTCAGATACATAAACAACTAGACATCCTAATAAAACAGATCCTATTCTACTCAGACTATTAAGCTTGTGCCATGAACAGTAAAGACATACTCAGTAGTGAATGCAGTGCATTCTTACTTGTAGTACCTCTGCTTTAGTTTGTTGCCTTATGTGATTGTCTGTTGACCTTGATGCTGGCTACCCAGATGTGTGACAGGGACTCACACCAGCCCACAGGGCTGGAGTGAAGCACTTTGGTCTGTCAGCATTGGATGCTCACCTGTGTGATCTGCCCAATTGTAAATAACCCTAGGGAATAGTGATTTAGATCCATTATTTTTTTCCACATAAAATAGTGAGAACTGAATAGCTAATCAAGTTTGAAGAGGACTTCTGCATAAATTATATATGAAGATTTGAACCAAGGGTCAAATCTTTTTCCAGCCAAATAATTTCCTGCATGCCCTTTGAAAAATGCTAGCAATTGCTATTTGGATATACTCTTATGTCCTTTTGGTCCTTAGCGGAGGACAACTTTCAGACACAACTTCTCTGTAATATCTCAGGGCACTCTGAGCTAAATATTCTGGTAAAAATTGCAAGTAAAAATCAAAAGTCTGATTTGCTACACTGTTACACTTTGGGCAGTTTATAACAATTCTTTCAAGCATTAAAGTAAAGCATGAATAGATTCTTTAATTTAATTCTTTACTTTCATACTCCTATGCAGCTGTTCTCCTCCAAGCTAACATGACAAAACTGATAAGCCATTTTATTTTTCTAGACAAAGATAACTGGAGTATGAGCTGTCCTGGCCACGTTCTCACACCTTTGCAATGTTTTATATTCCCACATATGGGAAGAAGATGATGGGTAAGGGTCAGGTGTATTATTAAGCTACACAAGGATTGCTTCATTTCTAGGCTAAACAGTCACCCTGTTTGTGCACTTTTGTACCTCAGTATCACTGTGAACTGAATGGAGAATGTACAGCTTCAGGTCTGAAAAAAAACACCCCCAGCAAATTGTCTTTCAGGTCAATGGTGCAAATACTAATTATCTTTAAGAGTCCTGTCTGCCTAGAAGAACCAGCAGAACCAGTCACATTAAACATAGGTGTAGCAGTATCAAAGTAGAGCGGAGTAACAATGATTCGTCTGAGACAAGAATTCCCATATGAATAGAAGCATTAGGAAAAGCAGTAGAAGATTTAAAGAATGTAACGTCAATTTGCTGTTCAGTTATGGGGCAGTCTTGCCAACAAAACAGAGAGAAACCTTTCAAGGTCTACCCTTGCAGAAAGCAGCAGCTGTAGAGGACATGGCTCTTCACGCCTATCACATCTAAATTCTGCCTGGTTGTGTGGTAGATGCAGTGCTGTAAATAATTTAATATTCACAGAGTGCCTCTTTGCCTCTGTCTTGTCCCTGTTCCAACCTTTCTGTCCTTTGTCCCATTCTCTATAATTTAAAATGCTTGTCTACGCTGTATGCCGTTTGATTTTTTTTGAAGATGAGAGCAGACCTGGCCATTTTCAAGGAGAAACTTTAGTCCAGTCAGTCCTTTTATTGAGGAAGTAAAATAAGACTAAAATGTTGCACAATTGGAAACTTAATTAGCTTTTACAGTTCTCGTAAAGAAGACACTTCCTTGCTAAGTAGCAAATGCAGGTGGTAGTTAAGCCTGTTCTGAAGTTACATGGGAATTAGCAGCTCCTCTGTTTCCTGTGCAGCTCGAGAAGCCAATAGAGGGCCCCCCTTGCCGAGCGCTGCAGCCGTGCGCAGGAGACACCTGGAGGCACTGCTCGCACAGGTTGCTTCAGGCCTGTGCTTGTAAAGCACAATTTCCTGAGATTTCATCATACAGAAAAAATCTGAGAAAAATATTATGTACTGGGAAGCCTGATTTTTTTAAAAAAGCCTTTGTCTTCATAGGGTACACCTTTGATTTTTCCACGGATCTGTAACACTGTGATACTTTTGTGAAGTGCTTTTTTACAAAAAGCTTTGTAGGAAGAGCCAGCAGGATATTCCAGCATACCAGCTGACATAATTGAAAAGAACATGCAAAACTTCCCGCACGGGGCAGAAAAACACTGCCGCTTGTCCTCAAGTATGGTGGAGTCTTTATTCTTGCTTTTTCCCTTGGGTAGAACTGACCTATTTTTTGTTTATTTGATTGATTGATTGATTGATTGATTGTAAATAAAAATGGATCATGGAACTTCCTGCCTGTGTTACAGTTGCCACCTGATGTCTTTCTTCAATTGCACAGAAACAACAAGGTGCAAATGTTTGCACATGACTGCTACAAAACACTCTTGAACCACCCAGCGACAACTGGTAAAGCTTAATTTGACTGACGCATGTTTGCTGTTGCTTTGTTAATTGCGAGATAAGTCATACTTCTCCCCCTTCCAAACATGCATTTCGCAATCTGCTTTGAAATTCATACTCTCCACTCTGATTGCATCAAATCCTATTACCCAAATTTGTTTTTCTTTCAGATACACAACTTTACTAGACACAGAAGCTCTGAGGTGTAGTTGACCAAAGTACATGGAAAGTCCATCTTCAAATTCCTAATGTCGGGATGTAATTGATCGCTGTCTGTCTCAGGAGCTGTACACGAAGAAGTACACACAACTGACAAAATTCAGTATCATGATTTCATAAAATTTATGTCAAATACCATCTATCTGAATAAAGTGGAACATAAGAAAAAAATAATAAAGAACTTTGTAAGAATAAAGCAAGCTGTTGAAATAATGTATTTTACCATAATATTCTGCATGTCCTATTTCACTGGTGTCTATACTTAATTAAATATAGCATTAAAGTAGATTAGTTTATGTTCAATATTTTATTATGTTAATGGAGCAAAACAAGACAGATGCATGAATCCATTTCTTTCCACGTTTAGATTTAAAAAATGTCACTGACCCTGCCATTGCATTTGTGAATAGAGTTGATAACATGGAGCCATAAACTGCTTTAGGAAGAAATTTGTTGTACCTGAAGATATCAGATTTAGTAGGATTCTTAGAAAACTTTCTCAAAAGAACAAGGGGAAAAAAAGCTGTGTCTTCTGCAAAAAACTGTGGGTTTTACTACTAATTACCAACTTTCCTTCTTTACAACACCCTCCTTGCATTTCTGTGGTTTACAGATAAATCAGACCAACCCCTGACCATTAACAAAACCAGCAGGTTTTTAGGCCTTTTTTTGTATTAACTTCTTGGAAACTTCGGAGCTGACTAAATATGTAGCCATTTCCTCCTGTGTAGTGCATCTGCTAGTACTTTCTGAAGTTTATGGTGTCATGAGTAAGATTTATTCTTTATATTTTAGGAAAGTAAAATACTTTATATTTTCTCTTCTGGATCTGAACTTATGAGGTTCAGATTACTTCATTTCTGCTCACAGGGAAAAACACATAAGAGATAGGAAACTCTGGATAGAGATCTAATGGAAGTGATTTCTGGGTATATGATGAATCACAGACTCAGAGGGAAGAATGAATGAATGGGGTCTGTTTGATTGAAAGAGAAACAAGGAATGTATGTAAATCTTCAAGTGTATAAGCAACTTTAGCAAATGAAGAAATTCTTCATGTCTTCATGTCTCTAATGAGCTGTAAAGAAATAATGGAGAAAACCAATGAAAAATTATAAAGAAAGAATAAATTCCATCAAGGAATATTCAAACTAAGAAAATTTTAAGAGTGAAGTAACCAGGCATGATCCTTGTGGATCCCTTCCAAATATTTTGTGTTTCTGTAATTGTAGACCTTGAACTAACCTGGCATTGTCATGGAAGCTATGTCATTAGATTTATTTCCAAACAGGTTAAGCAAGCACCTTGTCCTACAAATAAATGGTCCTTAGGGTACCAAATACAGGAGCTAGCCTAATAAAGCACCTTTCACTTCCTATTTAAGTTTTCAGACAGGCTTTCCAGGGAAACAAATTTCGTAGTACTGTGCCTTAGGTGTGTCTTATTTCCTTAACAAGCCATGTAATTAACCATTAGAAACATACGGAAATCTAACAAGTTTCCTTCTGCCTAAGATGTTACAGAGAAAGAGATAGGAGAGAAAGCTTTGTAGCTTGGTTGACTTTGCAGGTTGGTGTTTTTGGAGGGTTTGGGGTTTTTTTGAGGCAGGGGCTGCTGGATATTTTTTGGTGGAGGTTGGGGTTTTTTGATAGGTTGATGGTTTTTAGTGATCAATAAAGTACCCTGAAGTTGTTTCCATTCCACTGGAAATTCCTTTATAAGCCCAGTCTGTGATATGAATAAAACAGGGAAGGTTTGTTTCACCCCACTCTTGGGCCAGCTCTCATTTTCCATGTCTTCAAATGGCCTTTAAGTATTTGTCATCATAATGTGTTAAAATTCATCCTTTTCAAACTGGGTATCAAATATGCAAAATCACATCTTCATAAATACCAGGTCCTTTAGTATTCTGTGTTGTGAAGTCATTCATTTCAATACAAATTTTTGCACATAATGACAGTTTCCAAAAAATCGGCCCAGCTACATATATAGTTGGTGTATGCTGATCAAGCAGCAATCTATGCCACAAGAAGTCCCTAAAGAGGTAATGATTGTTCAGAACACTTCTGTAGTGGTTGTAGCCTTTGTTTTAAGCCATCTAATCATGCATATGTCCTTAACGCTACATGCATTTTGGTGATGATTGAAGATGTGGCATTCCTGTTTTACAGATTTTGCAATATTCCACTCTCTGCAGAGGTAACGTTGAGAAGCATTTAGGAAGGAAAGGAGTTTATAAAGTGTATAAAGTATATACACTTGCATGGACACTTTGAAAATAGTCTGCTTTTGAAAATATCTAATTTTAAAATATTTAATATTTCTTGATTTGTCTGCTTTTGGCTTTCAGGCAAAATTTCTATCTAGTAAGTGTTTTGATATGTTTTAAGCCTGGGGAAGGGAGGCTTAAATCTGTCTGCCAATAACAGTCTCAAAAGGATACCTGAAGTTTCTCATTGAAGTGTTGCATATGTATTTCCTGAATTGTAGAATACCAGCATGGATAGAAATAAGAAAATAAGCGTACACATAAAAAGTAGTCTAACTAAATTTTTCAACACTAACTGTGAGAATGAGATTTTCATGAAGGTAGTGGCCTCAATGTAGGACAGGTGGAAATTAATTCTAGACAGAAATTGGAGTTGTATGGTACTTCACAAAACTAAATGATGGAAATGTGTCCTCTACAAGATCTAAATATAGTGGTACCCTTCCTATGAAAACCTCAACAAATCAGTGAATCAGTGTACAAATTCCATGGGTTTTCTTAACTTAAATGGATTGATCTGTTTCCTAACAAGAGTTTTTCATTTGTTAAAATTAAGACGGTACAATGAATCAATCAGCCAAAATAAAAAGCATGTTGTACTACTCTTTTAAAGGAGTTGTATCTTAGAAACCTGTAGGGATTTTACTGTTTTAAGATAACCAAGTAATTAAAGTGAGATTTCCAGAAACCAGCTGCATCATTTAAAAATGAGTTTTTTACTGGAGATACAATATTCTTGTTGAGGTCCAACAATTTAAAGTGTGAAGATAACACAATATTATTTCATTATATTATGTTTAATTTATTTGACCTTTTTTAAGATTGCAGAGTAATTTCTTAAGCCTTTTAATCCCCAGAAGACTAAATCTTGTGTGCATGGTAATTTAAGACACAAACTGAGTTACCTACTTGCCCTTTTTCTCTTCTGAAAGCTCTCTGCATATAAGAACTTCCAGCAAGATCTTGTTTTCCTTAGGTTTTGATTACAATTATAAAATACAGTTTTCAGTTTACTTTTATTCTCTTGACCAGGAAAGTGACCACAAATAATTGGCAGTTTGTGTGTTCCTGCACTCGTTCTCAATAAATCTCAAGATCTGAGGAAGCTCCTGTGATACCAAACTGAAAAGAGACTTGAGAGTTGAAGTCCATTGCCACTGTATTTATAGTTGGTTTATTCTTTTTTCACAGGTGAGTGGAGCCAATTATTATTTTCCAGGTATTTCTGTGTCTACCCAATTAATGGCACCCCGCTAACAGAAGCTCAGTTATCATGAGAATCCAAAATTAATTTTGACTATGTATTCTCTAAACTATTCGTCCAGAGAAGGATTTTATTATCAAAGTTAGACATATTTACTATGTAATCACATTCTTTCTGCATTTTGTCTCTTTCATTACATTTTAACTGATAAATCAACACAGTACTCATCTTCACAGATTTTCTTCTGAAGCATGAGATGGTCTGTAGATAAATCATTTTAGCATTTACACAACTGCCGTGGATTAGAACTTCTTTTTCCGGAAGAGCTCCTTCAGCTGTTCTTCAGTTGTTGCTTCTTTCTGTTGCATCAGCTCCTTGGCACCTTTGGTCACTCCCCAGCCATCTGGCTTTGACATGCAAGGACAATATGGCCTGCCTGAAGCAGGCTTCAGATTCTCCCAGTATTCTTTTCTTGCCCTAAATTAAGAAAAAGAAATTCAGGTGTTTTTTCCCAGCATCTCATGATATCGAAGGAAATGTAGCCAAAATGACAATTGCAAAGGGTCATCTAACTTGTAAAGATTGACATTATATTTAGATATAGAAGTATGAATGAAAATACGCAATTAAATGCTATATGCTTTAAAAGTATCTTTCCATCTTTGAAAGGAATACTGTAAGCAAGCCACCATTAGGAGCCGATTTGCAATACTCTGTAAATTTTTCCTTTTCATTGTCATGAATTACATTGACAGGAGCTCCTCTACTTCTCCTTCACCCCTGTCCCTGCTTCTAGGTCAGCTTTAATTCTTTGAAATTATCAGACATAAAATATATAATTTTAAACATAGAAGTTTACAGTGATATTTAGATGCTCATATCATCTAAGCCTGCATTCTCTGTGGAGCAATGTAAGCCTTTGCAGAAGGTGTGATGGTTTACAGGTCAGATATACATACCTTGCTCTGACCCAGGGTTTGGTATGCATGCTCAGGTTATCACCCCAGCTACCATGTTTCTCAGAAGCTTCTGGCAAAAATCCTCTTTCAGGAGCCAACTCCTCAGCTATTGCTCGGATATGATAGGGCTCAAATCCACAGCAGCCTCCAATGAAACGAATTCCCAAGTCATAGGCTTTTCTTGCATATTTTTGAATGTCCCATCTGGTGGCAATTCTTGGCTCCAGACCTGTGAAGACATTAGTATCTTAAGTTGCCACCATTCAATTTTTATCCATTTTTTTAATGAGACATTTTTTTATTGAAACACTAGCATGCTGTTTGCAAGAGTGGCTATACATGTACGTTTTTGAACTGTCTGACTAGAATCACTGATTGAAACTTTCAGAAGGCTAGCTTTCAGACTCTGCAGTGCTCTGCTGATCTGTGCTTGTAACATTTTTGGCATTGCAAAACGGAACCTAGTACCTTCTGAGGCTGATCATGTTTCCCATTCTGCAGAGTTCTTAGCAGAAGAATTAGAATACTTTCAGTGTTATGGCTATATTTCCTAATAAGTAATCAATACCTGGGAAAATTATTACTACACACTAATCTGTGAAAGGAGCAGGTATCAGCCTACTGGCATAGGAATAATCCTACTCATTGTTCCTCAGAAATGCCTATTATACTTTTTTCAGATACTGGCAGCCAGTTGTTTCAGCTGGGATCTGTAGCTATTTCTTAGCCCACCCCTTAGTTACAATCCCAGTCATGACCAGCTTGCTGCCTTATTCCTTGTGGGAGGTTCTGTACGTTAGAATGCCGTCTTTATTTTGAACCCTTCACTCTGTCACAAGTTGTGTTGAGCATTGTGATGGAATAACAAGAGCCAGGAGAGTAGACTTGTGAAAACAAAGGAGTAAAAAGTAAAAAGAGCAAGGAAAAGCATGCCTCAAGGAGCTACAGGCAGAAGAGTGGCATAATTGTAAAGAAAAGAATGGGGACTGAAGAAGAAATTCTTAAGAAATACAGAAATAAAAGAATAAAAATTCTCCCATTTCTTAATGCACATGCACATCTGCAGGACATGAACTGTCATGTTTATCAGGCAAGTGCAGCATCATGTCTGTGCACTGAACAGTGCTGGGCAAAGAAGCTGTGGTTGAGGTAATGAGGCTCCAGCAACACAAAAGAGAAATAGGACTGAAGAACATTCCTACGCCCTGTCCCTAAAAAAGTTAACATGCCAGAAGTTGATACAAAGCAGATACACTCTAAGTCCATTGTGTAGTTAAGAATCAGGTTCACAAATTGAAAAGCAGAAGGAAGACAATTAAATATTCTTACACAAAAAATTATTGGTCTCAGAAGGAAAGATGAGATAAAGGAAAAGTAGGTGGACTAATATTGCATGGAAAGCTTAGATTAAGCATTTTAGAAAGCTGTTCTAATAAAAACAAGCTTTTTACAGTGCTGCAGATATGACAGAAAGCATCAGAACCACCAATGCATTATTTCCTTTTCTTTCACATATCATTTAAAAGCTAATGCAAAATTTATACAAATGATCAACAGTAAGAATGCATCATTGTGCACTCAACTTACACCTGTATAAGCAACTAAACTTCAGGGGAATAGTATAGGTTGTTTCCCCTGTCTTCTTCATCACCCTGTCACAATCCATGTGACCTGATGAGATGAATTCATCTGATTGCAGCTGAAGTGGCTAAGCCACTGTCCATCGTATTTGAAAACTTGTGACATTCCAGTGAAGTTTATAGTGACTGGAGAAGGGGAAACATAACCCACACTTTTAAAAAGGCAAAAAAGGAAAAGCCAGAGAAATGCAGACTAATCAGTCTTACAATGCCCAGAAAAATCTTGGCTCAAATCCCCTGGAAGCTGTATTAAGGCACATGGAAAATAAGGATGTGATTAGCGGCAGCCAACATGGCTTTACTGAGGGCAAATCGTGCCTACAAATTTGGTGGCCTCCTATGATGGGGTTACAGCATTGGTGGAGAAGGGAAAAGTGACGAATGTCACCTTCCAGGACATCCACAAAGCATTTGATAATGTCCCACACAGCATCCCTGTCTCTAAAGTGGAGAGACTCCTTCCCAAAATCGACTAACATTTTATTTTTCCATGTCTGCCAATGCAATACTTCTCTTGGCTTTATTCAGAATTAAATATCTCTAACTTAACAGTTTCTGAGAAAAACTGTAACGTGCTCCTAGATCTGTCCCCTCGATAATAATTGGGAGATAATTGGGTATGCTTTCAATGAGAAGGTAATTTCTTTCTAAAACATTATTTTTATTTAACTGGTGACATCTCAGAGAAATTGCAGTAACACAGTAAGAGAAAACATTAAAAAATAGAGAAAGTCCTACAGAAAAATAAATACTTCTGGCATCTAATTGCTGGAGTTTGTCATATAACATACCTAATGCTTTCCTAGAAACTTGGATCTTGTTGCACTGTACAGAGTTTAGGTACTCTTTAGATATAGAAATATCTCTCTGTTATTGTCTTCATGAATACCAGGTAATTTGGTCAGTTTAACTGTGATTTACCAAACAGATTATCTGCTGTCAAGCAATCAATTGCTACTTCTGGGTTTTGAAAACATTCACAGAGCCAGTCTTCACCAATTAATTATTCATGGAAGTTCCAAATCCTGAGATGTCATACAGACTGCTTATAGCACACAAGCCAAGAACTATAACAAACCAGAGTGAATCCTTCCATTCACTTGATTGCTTACTGAATCTATTTGATTTTTTTTTCTACTTGCAATCAGAGGAACTATATGAAGGAAAGAATAGGATAAATGAGTTCCTAACACTTTCAAATATCTTAGATATTTTCAGGATTCAGACGTGTCATTATCATTTAATGAATGCCTCAGGCTTACGCTTTATTCTCTTTCCTTCATTTATGTAAAGAGAGGAATTTAAAGGAAAACAACTAGCTTCCTGAAAATCACATCTACTTCTCTTTTTTTTTTGCTGCAAATTCAAATTGTGAATGTTTTAATATCATTTATTCTGATCTTGAAAGGACGGGTGTATGGTATCTGAAAATGAAATAATTTTCTAATCAGCCTTTAAGTGTTTGAGCTGATTTTGCCCTTATGTTAAAGGGCTCCTTTACTCACATGAAAATAAGCCCTAAATACACAAGCCTTATATAAATATTAAATGGCTGAATCTTCCAGTTTTTGTAGTGTCTCCTGAGCATACATGTTATAGACTTCTCCAAACTGCTAATTTGTTAGCAATAATAAAGTCCTCTTTCTGGTGTCTCTCTAATGTTACACTTATGAGTTCAGTAATAATGCTCCTATATCTGTTGTACTGCATTGTACATTAAATCCTTACACAGGTAAACATAGCCCTTGTGGGACAGATGTCACAACCCAGAAAAATGGGGGTTTTTTAGTACATTTGCTACTGCTCTTTGGTCTGTTTACAGCTGTTCTGAATAGGATTCTATAGCATGAGGAAGAATATTTCTAAAATTAATTTAGGTTGTGACATTTTAACTATTTTCATCATAATTACACATTGAGTCACATGCTGTGACACCACTGAAGTATTCTCACTATGTGGATGATCTTTACTCCAATATTACATTTTGACCTGTCTGGAAAATGCCAGACAGGATAATTAGGACTCATTGTATTGAATAAAAGGACGCCTTGCAGCTTCAGCTGTACTAAAAGCTGGGAGGAAAAAAAAGGCCAGGAACAACCCATTAAGCAAAACCAACCAAATACCACCAACAAAAAAGACACCCTTATCTTACCAAAGGGAAATTCTGGAAGATCAATAAACCCTTGCTTTCCACAATCAGGTGTATGGAAAGCAAGTGGCTGGCACATCAGGTGGGCTTTAAGCTTAGCAGCTGCCAAGCCCTCTTTCATCAGCCTCACAGTTTCGATGGAAGTTTCTGGATCAAAATGGCAGTTGACTCCAACTATAGAAGCACCTAGGAGGAAGAAAATAACTTCAAGTCACAACTCTGCAGGAAGTGGGAGATGAAAGTTCCACAGCATTCCAGAAGCAGTGCTGTTCATCTTTACATCAGCGTTATGAAAACAAGTCAGCTGTGCAAGAGCCAGCCACAACTCTTGTGAGCTTGATCATGCCATTTACATCTCAGCTGCTCTCCTCTTCACCTTTCTAATGATGAATCACATCTTCTGCCCTCCTATAGATGTTTGTTCTTACAGGGCTTAATCAGTGAAGTCTGTTTATATAAAGCCACACATGCAAACAGGGAGCAGGTTCCTAACACAAGTTCTACCTTTGGATTTCAGCTGTAACTTGAAAGGAAAAGAGCAGTTCGGAATAGATATGTAAACCTGTGTATCTTCACTCTGATACACTCTAATTCCCCTGTTTAATTTCTTCTCCCCTTCCCTTTGTCCTGTAGAAAATAGCTTTTGATAGCCAAAATTACTACTTTTTTCATCCTCTTAATTCTCTCATCTTGAGCTTGAACTGCGTGCAAAAACAAGAACAGAGAATCAAAGGTGGTTTTGTGCTTGTGATTCTAGAATTTGGGGATGAGTCTGTAATAAAATTTGAATAGGCTTAAGATTTTGCTGTATTCAGTATCAGTTATCTATGGCTATTGTTCTCACTCATGTCATACTGATTATCAAGTATTTCATAGCTGTATTTCCACATGTTTTTACAAGATTGTTTCAGCAAAGTACATATAAAAACTTTTCTACAGAGTCAAAACTCTTATCAGATATAACTGGGAAGCTACCTACTTGAGATACACATCTGTTTATTTCAATAATTAGGGACTTTACTTTGTTCCATACTTTTAAAGAGTGCATTAAAACAGATTCTTACCAGCCTTTACTAGCTGAACAGCACATTGTCCAGGGGGCACTCCATGCATGTCTCCTTCTGGACCAATGCACATTGTAGCTGCAACTGGCTTTCCAGATTCCTTTAGAACTTCAACTGCCCAGACAGCCTCTTCAACATGTTCAAAATACTGAAAGAAATTAAAACTAAGCTGTTTTGTTTCTCAGCAGTGAAATATAAAAATATTAATCCAGACCCCAAATTCACCATCAATACAATGATTTGATTTATAATAACATAATTCAATTGAGTGTACTGGCCATACAGTAAAAAAAGGATTTTTAAAAGTGAGTAAAAATAAATTGAAAACAATGCTTTTGTTTCAGAATAAGAATGCCCATATGGGAAGTTAATCAAGGATTAACCCAAGAACTATTGTCACCTAGAAAAGTCATCTTAGGTTGCTTTCCATGTACTGGAAGAAATAGGGAATAGTCAAGAACCCATCAACATTTTCTCTTTGTACCAGTACAGAATTTTACTTGACTGAGGTAGAAATTGAGGTTTCAAGGCCCTATTCTAGAACACTTGCAGATGCTGGTGAGCATTTAGAAAAATATCTTATACTACTGGGATAAAAGCACAGCAGAAAATTTTGAAGGAGGTAGCAACATGTAGTGGTGGTCCCTAAAGTAGACTAGACATCCTATAAGTTAACTATGTGCTAGTTGAAGGCATGTACATTTTTTACAGATTTACCTCTGCAATTAGGAAGTCCACATTCTTCTTCATAAAGACTTCCAGTTGCTTTTGAAAGGCTGCTTTAACCTCTGTTTTATCCTTGCAGCTTAAGTAAGATGGCGTTTGACTGACTCCTCCAGCCACTAAAGCATCACCTTCATTGGCCACTTCTCTTGCAATGTCACAAGCAGCTTCATTTACTTTGTGGCACTGTGTGAATACAGATTATGTTAGCTTTATCTTACTAGAGGTATGCATGTAATTTTAGAACCCTAGAAGGACAAAAATAGTCAAGAGTCATAATGGCCTTTTCATATATTTTAAAAATTTAAACTAAATGTAATTAAAATCAAATGGATTTTTAAGTAATATTGAATAGGAAGATAAGATTCAAACAGTAATAAACATTAGGAAACTAATTTCTTGTGTCCTCTAAGTTATCATATTATCAAATACTACAAAATAAATTACACTTAATAGATCTTTCACAGATAGCCTATAAAAAGCAAGTATTTGGCATGAAGTGGAATTTTCTTTGCATCTTAGAAAATGAGTTAGTTACATCTAAGTAAATGTATTCATTCTGAAATTTATGGATGGAAAACAAAATATATGGGAATTTCAACTTATTTTTTTAAAATGTATTTTAGTGTTCTTATAATTAACACTCCCCCCTGCCCCCAGTATAATATTCATACAGGGTTATTCAAGACATTTAAAAAAACATATCATTAATTCTGTGATGCTTAAGTTGCCAACTTAAATAAAGGGGAAAATATTGTTAATTAAGCACCTAGACTGAAAGTCATATTCCTTCTATATCTAAATTAGGATGACCAGAACAGCTTTTCAAAAGACATTAAACTGAGGAAAAAAAATATCTGGGAAAAAGAATCATTAGTTGTGGTATTTAACAAGTACTGATTATAGCAGGTTTCTCTGCAGTCATAGACTGTTTGGAATCTCCACAGTCTTCTCTCAGCTGAAGTTTTACATACCTGCCTCAAAAAACCCAGCTGATTTTTAAGGCTGTTGCTGACAGATTGTCTTCCATTTGCATTTGTGCATGGGTACATGTTTGGGGACTCTCAGAGGTGGAACCATAAATTAGTTAAATCCTGGAGGAACCTGATTCTAGAACTGGCAGGAAATAAATTTTGAGAGGCTTGATGTAATCAATCCCAATACCAGGTGCTCTCCAGGCTTTATAATTTTGCATGTCAGCAAGAATTGAAGCATGGCTTGTTCCAAAGGTACTCTGTTTCTGGGACTACTTCAGACACTTCAGTGTTGCATCTATTGATGTAAAAGGTACAGCATTTCAGATAAATTTGGTCATATGACATTTTGGTATGACCTCAATTAAGCCTCAAGTATTTCCCTAGTGTCCAGATTATTCTGACTGAGGGTACCTTCACAGATACAGATATTCCTTCCTCCTTGAGCTCTGGAGAATTTTCTAATTTTCAGAAGATAAAATATACAGTAGGACCAAAGGAACAGGATCAGAGAAACCACTCAATGCCAAACCCTCTAGTCTTAAAGGAACTATATAGAAATGTTTGGCCAGGAATTCCACTGGACCTTGTGCCTATGTCTAGTAAACACACCCAGCACTCTACAGCTCCTCTGTGGAGGGGCTAAGAAAACACTGTCATGGTACTTCTGCTGATGTAACAAATTACCTTCACACAACAGAAGGGGAATATTGACTACAGTGTATAGCTTGGATTATTTTAGTTGCTACTTAATGAAGATGTGGTTCTAAAAACATTTTGTTCTCATTAGGTATTCACTTCCACCATTTTTACAGTTCAGTCATTTATCTGGATGTTAAAACAGTTCTGTTTTTTCACTAGTTTTACTCTCTGTGCATTTAGTACTCCCTATAATCTTTGTATCAAAACTCCAGTAAACCCATCTCCTCAGATAAAAATACAGAAAAAATACAATGTGGGCATTTTCTTTCCTCTCTTCACCCTTACCCCATTTTGCGTTTGATTTTGGATTTGGTTTAGGGTTTTTTGTCAATTCAACTTGCCTTCTTTGCTTTTTCAAACTCTGAAATTCCATCACCTCATTCTCTGGTCCTCAAATATAGCCAAAACAGTCATGAAAAACGTAATAATATCTCTGCTACACCTTTTGAAATTGATTGACTTATTTCCTATCTCCAACAGAACTCTTTTACTCACACTTATTTTCTCAGCTACATAATTGCCCCTGTTCTCTAGTTTGTCCTCACTGGCATAAAAGGTGAAGGTCTGGAGAACATTGGATCCAGCTCTGAGGAATTCTCGGTGAAGCTGACGAACTGCAAATTAAGAGACAAAGTTATTACCACGTTATCCCCAAATCTAGTGTTTATTGATGTAATGTTACTGTAAAATAAGTTACATTGTGTTTACTAGAAGGCCCATTATGAGAAATTAGAAGCAGTGCCCAAGCCTGCATAGAATTTCTTCTCAGCATCAAAACATTAGGTAGAAAATTTTCTTCTTAGTTCTTCTCTGCTAAGAATGACTGAAGATTTCTATATAATTTAGCTGCAGATTCAGTTTTGCCTGTCACCTTGCCTAACCTCTATTTTCTCCAGTCCCTCACATCTCCCAGATATAGAGCTTTTTTATAGTGATTTAGGAAGGGATAACAGATGCCTGACAAAAGAACATGAAAGCATAACAAGGAAAACCAGACAAAAGGTTCTTCAATGAATAAGCTGTCTTCTCTTAGCTTCTATACCAAGAAGAAGAAAACAGAAGAAAGTATCGTAGCAACATATTAAGGGACAAGATGATAATTATAGGGAAGAATACAGTGTTTCATTGCCTCCTCTATTTTGCATTTTTTACTTTTCTCCCCCAAAAAAGCTTTAAAAGAGCCTAGTTAGCCAAAACCAAAGCTCTATTTTGCTAAATACATCCTTACTTGAAAGAAGTTTTGTTGCTCCATAAAAGTGACTCACAGAAGAGAGTCTTCCCATATGTCTCCACAAGATGATTTTACTAGATAGACAACACTCATTTTGAATGACGGGTTACCATTACTTATAATATACAAATTTCCTACATTAGGACTTTGGGAAAAGACTGTAATAGTAGTTGCGCCTTTCTGGCTGTAAGCAGTACACTGAAATTGCCACAGTGGGAGCAGTACAGGAACTCTCAATTGATTTTATATATCTATCCAGAGAATAATAATTATAATAATTACTAGAATGCTACCGATCATGTAAAACAGCATTAAATGCTCAAGAGCTTATAGCAAATACAGGAATGCCAGGAATACAAGATATTACCCACACACACAAGAACACTAATTTCTGTGGCAGACGTTTAAAAAAGTTTTCCTGAAGTCCTAGTTTATCTCACTCAACTAATTGTCTACTAACACAGTTTGTGTCACTAAGAAAATATGCAATTTTGTCATGAGAATAAAATTACTCCAGTATGCTGCAACAAACACAGCTTTCTACACCAGAGAAGCTCAAACAGCATTTTGTGTTGCTAGAATCAACCTGCAAGCATGCAAGCATGTCATCTTTCAGTGAAGGACTGGTGTAGTGTCCTTTTCTTTTCTCTGTTAAGTACCACATTTTATTACCCACCTTGAGTAACTACAAAGTGCTTCTTTTCCTACTATATAGGCGATTTAACACAGTGCTTCTTTGCCCAACAGTCACAAAAATCTTTCCAGGAACATAGGTTATAGCAGAGCTACTGTTCAAAAAGTTCTTGGAATCTGACTGAATGCCTGGGATCAAATTTCATTTTTACATCTTTATGAAAAGACGAAAATTTGTGGCGCTGGGAGTATTCTTTTTCCTACATCATAACAATAGCCCACTGATCCCAAATAAAAGGGCTGTCTCTGTATGTTTCTATTGGGGTTTTTTTTATGCTGCTGAATGAGGAAGCATTGATGAAAACTGGTCAGGAAATAAGAAAAGGAAGAAAAACCATACAAACAAGTGATTTATAACATTTTGATAGCAGACCATTCCTAGAAGAATACCTGGGATTTGTGTGAATATGGATAGTGACATAAGTAGGAAAATGAAATAATATCTATCACATATGATTAAGGTAAACTTCATACCCCAAAATACCAGGTATGTGAATAGGAGACATGGGATACACTTTGAATGAAACAGTAGTGCTATAAGCATCAGCCCGAATCTTATTCAACCTCAGGCAAATAGGCTTTACCAGTAGAATACACTGTTGTTTTTATCAAACCCACAGCACTATGCAATATCAAAAACCCAAACCACTCTGTAGTTTACTTGTATGACTTCCAGCATGCTTCCTCCAGCATTTGAGAAATGGGAATAGCAGTCCATATGAGGCTAAACCATTATTAATAATTTGATGCATTTTAGGTGTCAGATATATAACACCCATTTTTCATTTAAATCCCTCCTGAGTTGGACATTTCATAAAAGACACAGAAATAAGCTGTGAGGAGGTAGGGGTAATAAGCACCCCTGCATACTGCTCACTACAGAGAAATACCTGATCTGTCTCAGAAAAAAAATCTAGATCTCCTAATTTCTACAGTTATCAGTCTGGTAGATCTCCTCTCTTGTAATACAGTTAATGGCCTTGAACTCTTTTTTTTTCCTTATTTCTTGCCGCCTTCTCAGAACTTCCTTCCTTTTCCTTTCCTTATAAAGACAAGAAGCTCTGGTAGCTGTATGGGTTTGACACCCACTGGCTCTGCCAATTGCTCCTTGTGTTGTATTATATCTCCTTTCAAAGTAACATGATCCTTGAGTGAGCAGGAGCAAAAAGCAGTAATGGAGGGAAAGCAGCCCCACTGCACAAAAAGACATGAATGCATTTGCCCTGAAGGGTGGATTTATAAATATCCTGTAAGAGACATGCGCAAAGCAGCGAGGGCTTTTGAGGTGCAAAAATAACAAGCAAAGGGGAAATAAAGAGCATGGGACAAGTGCTATGAGTTGTAATATGGAACATGCAGGGGCAGATAGATGTAGACTTGGAGAGAAATAGAGAGATGATGGAATGTCTCTTTGGGAGATGAGTCTGCAAGTTAGGTCATCAATCCTTAAACTTTTCCTGGAGCTCTGCATTATCTAAAGCTGCCCTAAATTAGGGATGCTAAATGACACATAAGTGACATTTGAAGGCTGAGAAGGATTAGGCTGAATAAATAAGTGAAATGTACAAAGTGATGTAAAAGAGAGAATTAAGATATTTCTCCTTCTACTCCTCTTCCTTCTTCTCTTGTATAACAGAAAAAGACTAATTCAGAATGGAAAACACTTAGAACAAAGGAATTTTTTCCCCTGGGATATTCTGAATTGACTTGTGGGATTAATTGCACATCATATTACTAGGGCAAATGCTTTCTTGTAATGAAACATGCATAAATAGATAATACCATCTGCTTTCACACTATTTATGCTAACACTACATTCTTTTAACTGGAAGGCATAGAATTGTTGGTCATTTTTTCTCTGACCACTTTAAGAGAGTTACGCCGTTAAATGTTTATTGCAATTCTTATTACTAATTCTTGTTACTATTGGGTTTATCATTTGCCATTTTACAGTAGAGCCAAAAACATTAAATACTCCCATTATGATGTTCATTTAAAACTGCTCTTCCTGAAAGAATTAATAAAAAAACTATTTTAGTTTATAAATATAAATTAATGACTATAACAAAACAAAACAGATAGTTAATACCTTTTCATGAGATATTTTAAATTACAAGCTTTAAATGATCAGCACAAGGACAGCCTGGACAAATCCCTGAGAGAGAAGCCACTGAATGTTATTAAACACAAATATAACCACATCTGTATCAAAAGGTCTCTGGGATGCAAGTTACTGAAAACTGGGAAACCATTCTGAAGAGGTATCAGTAGATGTTTGCACTACTCATATTCTTACCCAGCCAACTTCTTTTCGCCAGTGTTGGAGCAAGAAAAACAGGTCAGGTGAGCAGTTTTTAGGCTGTTCATAATGTAATTTTACAGTTGTCAAGGGACACTTTAGAAACCTACTATGAGCTCCTATATATGTATTATTTAGCCAACCATTACATTGTTTACATTCACTATAGGAATATAATTTCTTAGTAAAACTGACCTGCTTCTGGGTGTTCTACAGTTGCTTCAGGAGTCCAAGGCCCAGCTTTTACGTATCCTCTCTTCTCAAGAGCAAAGACAAATCCTCCATCTCCAATCACAATTTCTCCAGCATCCAAGCGCTCTAGAATACCCTGGAGAAAGCACAAGGACAGGTTAACAATTACAGCTCTTCAATTTGATGGCTATTTTCTGTATTTGCAATGCAGACATAAATATCTGTGAGCTAGCAGAAATATTTTAGACACAATTAGAAAAAGTAATAAATTTCCTTCCTGAAATTCTAATTAAAGAATGGTAGATGTGCTCTTATGCAGCATAAGGCTTAATAAGCACAAGTATATTATGTGTAAGACTCCTCATTAGTCAGTTATGTTGTATTCCAGAGATATTGCTCCCAGGACTGTAAGCCAGTGATCCAATTCTGTTCCTATGAAAGTAATATGCCATCTCAAGTTCTCCTGTAAAATACACGAGAAACTTCTTAAAATAAAACACTAGTACCACTGGTATCTTTATTAGGTCGTCTGCTCTCTAGCTTCCAGTGCCACCTTGACAGTCTTACCACAAGTAACTTGTGACACTAGATGGCACAACAGGCATCACAGAAAATAATCATGCAACAGTTTCCTACCAAACAAGATGCATCTCAGAAAGCTGATTTGCAGCTTCTGACAGTCTTTTCATAGGCCTGGGTTTGCTTAAGCAGATTTACAAAATGGAAGAAAATCCTGTTTGTTTTTCACAGCCGTGAAATGTTTTAGAGTGCCAAATTAGAAACCTTACAGACCCCTACTGAAGATTAACCTTGCTTCTCCATTGAACTCCACGCTAATGCAAGGAAAGTGGCAATTATATTTTTTGCAAAACTGAAAAACATGAGAACAAAGATTGGTTTCTCCTAAAATACACCACATTTTTATTCTTTTCATTACTTCATTGACTTGTTCAAAATTTCTAAAAAGTAGAATTAGAGTGCTATTAGAGTAGGACTGATTTCTACTATTGGATGGCAACCGTAATTCTATCTATGTTAAAAAATAGCTGAATGAAGACTACCTGTATGAGGGTAGTGGGTACAGGATAACAATCAATCAAAGGTAAGACTGAAATTTCCATCCATGATTTTCTTGATGGCACTGGCATTTCAACAGAAGATGTTTAAGGGAGTAGGAAAAAGAAAAGCCTTATGGACGTAGAACTGAGTGTGATTTTCATTGAGAGTGGATGGTTTTTTTACCAATTACCTTTCAAACTTCAGCAATCATCTTTCTTGATAATTTCCTTTTCATTAATGCAATTATCTCACACCGTATAGCCAGCAAAGACAAACACTTATGACGTCTCAGCACTGCCATTTTGGCAGAACAAGAGTATGCCTTTCCAACAGTAAGGAGCACTGTGCCAGCTTCAGCACCAAGCACAGCAGTGTAAAGCTCTTTAGAGGCTAAAAAGCCTGGCTGAGAGGGTCACCTACTTTGGCTGAGGCACTGGCATTGCAGCAAAATGGCAGGACTGGTCTGCACAATGCTGCTGTGCAAAGCTTTGCCAAGTGTTGGCCTGCAAATCTCCAAATCTGCAAATCAGGTCCCATTGCATATTATAGACTTGCCAAAGTATTGACCCGATTAACTTTAAAACTTTAACAAAATGTGCAAGTTTTTAAATCTTTGTTTCCACAGAACCAGGGAGAAACAATCTTGATGTAAATGCCAGGAGGTTTTGTAAAGATTATGCCTACAGTAAACAAACTTTCATTTGTAATAGAATGCCTCAAATGGAGCCAGCAAAAGCTCACTGCTTGAGTCTGTGCTTCCTCTGTCTGCCAAAGAATCTTTTGTACATGAAGCCTGCTCCAGAAATTTAATATGCAGACAGCAGGCGTGCAGAGGAAAAAAAAATCTTTAACATGAAGGCAGCCTCAGCTGTTGCTTCTTAACTGAATGTTAAGTAATAGACACGAAATTGTATCATATATAGGTATTATATTTATTATTATATATGTATTTAAATGTACTACAGCAGAACTTTATTTTAGCAAGTCACTTCCAGTACTTAATAGCAGCTTTTCTTCACAGTTCTGTTTCCTTTTGAAGTGTAAATCTTCACTTTTATCACACAGAAACAACATAAGCCATGTTTGAACAGACCATGGCACCTTAACTTACTGTGACATATTAAGTCTATCACCAGGGTATCTAATGGCAGGAGAGATAAATACAAAGCATAAAATACTTAATAAAAATTTAATTTGTCAGTTCATGCTGGATTCAAATGGAAATAGCCTTTTTGCAAACTATTATAGAGCTAATATCTTCTATTCATGTCATATTTATTTTATACACTGTACAAAATATCACCTTTTTAATCACCATATAGCTAACCAAAGTTCAGCATCAATATTGTTTTGTTCAGAGACCTACAGCTGTGCACTCATGTCTCATCCTGATCAAAATTGTATTGCCAGGTGATCTGGTAGGTGACAATCTTGTTAAATTACAAAAAACAGTATGTGTAAAAAGCTATGCAAGGTTTTTTTGAGCCATGTTTTGCTGCTTTACTTTTGCTACTATGAATGAAGTTGCACCTCATAGTCCACACACCTATACATGGAAAGTATGAGTGCAAACGCCTCTATGAAGATATTCCTACTACCACCTTTAGGCGTGTAACTGTACTAAGTGAAAACCTGCTTGGTCAACCTATAAACCACCTTTTCAGCAGTTGAGAGAAAATAAATCTTGAAACAACTATTCACATCTTGAGCCCTAAAGAGAAGTCCACTGCTTGTAGGGGGAATTTAGGACAGCTTTCTTCCACTAGGTGTTGAAATTAGGCGGTATAGGCCAAAATATAAAAAGCAGAACAAATAGCCTTGTTTTATAACCAATCTACCTGTAGGACCTAGAGCTCACAGACTTCTTCCCGTATCTTTCTGCTCTTTTGCTCTACTCATAAAAACGATTAAAACCCATCCTGAGAAAGATGTGCCCTATTAATGGCAATAGAGCCCTTTAAACAAAGGACAGAATCCGTGATTCTGCTGACCTTCTCAAGCAGCAGTGCAAGATTCTAGTTCTGATGTATGTCAGAGAGTTTGACTTAGATACTACTCGTAGCTTTGCCTTAATGGCTGTGCCTGGATAACTTTTTATACTGGCTTATTTCTTTAGCTAAATGGGGGAGCAGTGGGCATGCATATATAGGAATCAGAGTTGATATTATAAACACCAGCCATACCCAGTCATATTAATCAAGGGGTGAGCAGTCTGGACCTTCTAAATAGAGCAGTCAGGATGCTGGAGACAGAAATCTCATCCAATGACAGTTTATCCTTAAAATATTGGCTTTTTAAATTTGCGGTGTGCTGCAAGTCCTGCTTAATTTGCGTATCAAATAATATTACGCTAAATGGTTTTGTACTCTGGTGGCTCCACTCTATATGTTCAGAGAAACGAAGACTATGTGGGCTGTGACTGCACTAAGATCAATCTAATTTATCTATCTCATAACGGTGTCCAAGTATCTTTAACGTCTCGATGCTGAATAGGTACAATTACTATGGCTTTATTTTAGGTTTTCACAAGATCGCCTTACCTGCAGAGATACCGAGTACCTTAGTGGGAGGCTAAAGGGCGCGGGTCTCGGGTCGTGCCAGCCAAGAAGCAGCTCCGCTGGCGAGCCCGCGGACCCGGCCCCGCGGAGGCGGCAGGGGCGGCCGGCAGCTCTGCCCCGTGCCCGGCCCCCGCCGCGGGGCCGCACCCCGCACCGCCCTGTCCCGCCGAGGGCACCGAGCCGGGGGCACGGCTCCCGGGCCCGCGGGGAGCACCGGCCGGGTCTGCGCCAGGGAGGGAGACGAGAGATTTACCCTTTTCCCCTGCTTCGCGGTCTTCCTGATCGGCAGCATCTTCCTCGCCCAGGGACGCTGGCTATGAGGATATGCCCCGACGGCTCGGCACGAACCACAGCTCAGCGCGCTCTGCGGCCGCGCGTTTATAGCCCGAGGAGGAGGCGGGACGCTGTGGGCAGCACCGCGGGCGGTATCCCCGCCCGGCCTGGCCCCTGACCCCGAGGGGCGTCCTGGTTCGGCCGGGGCTGCCCCGCCGCCTGCCCCGCCCGGCCCGAGGTCACGGCTGCCTCCCCGGCTGCCCCCTGCGCCAAGGGGCGGTCCGGCGCCCTCCTTCGGGAGGGCCAGGCTCGACGGGGCAGGGACGGGACGGGACGGGACGGGACGCGGCGGAGAGCGGAGCGGAGCCAGCGCTCTCCATCCCTCTCCATCCCTCTCCATCCCTGCTGCGTGTGCGGGATGAGCGCGGTGCTGCGGGGAGCCCTGCGGCGGCTGCGGCCCCCGCGCCGGCCCGGGCCCCTCGGCCCCCAGGGGCGGTGAGTGCGGGCCGGGCCGGGCCAGGCCGGGCGGGGGACGCGGGCAGAGGGGCGGTCGGGGCCGTGGCCGTCCGAAGGCGCGGCCCCCCTGCTGCTGCTGTGGGGATACGCAGAGAAGGCGCTGGTGACGGGAGGCAGCTCCGGCTGTCGGGCTGCGGCGCTCCGTGGCCAGCCGGGGCACCTGTGGCAGGAGGTGCCTCTGCGCCTCGCGTTGCTGCGCCAAAGCCGAAACTAGCCCAGGGTGCGCTGCTGACCTGGTTGTCTTCTGGGCCATACCGATAAGCAAATAATGGCCGGCTTTAACTGGCACGATCAAACATCTGGGTGAACTGTGTAGTTCTCTGGGAAGGTGAACCACGGATTCTTGCCAGGCTCCTGGGCAAAGGTTTGAAAAAAGCTGAAACGCACTTGAGGAGATGTCAAATCTACAGCATAAAAGAACCATGAGAAAAGTCTTTATGCTTGACCTCGATTACCACCTGGCTCAAAATTCAGTAGTGGAGCTGGTGTAAGTGTCGCACATCTGGCTGTTAAACAGCTTACTGTTAACTTGCAAAAATTAATGTGTAATCAGAAAAAAGAACCCGTGCATGTGTGTGGTGCGCCAAATACAGAGCACCTGTGGTACCCTGTGCTCCCACTTATTTTACTTTTCATTTGCCACCATCTGTTGTATAAGCAGGGTGCATATTCCTCCTACAGTTGCATTTAAAATGTTACAAGATTGCCATTCATAAGACACAAAGCTAGTAGCCTTTATTTCTGAGTGGAAGTCGTAGAAGACTAGTTATACATTAGAAAGTCTGTTCCCAGGGAAGTCGAAAGTATACGAGGAGAGGAGAGATAAAACTGAGTATAGATTAACTGTCCTGAAGAGAAGGATGCTGTGGTTTCATGGTAGTCTGTACTGCTACTGTCATTATATGTCCTACCTTGTGTCACATCCAAAAACATTACTTCTTAAAAATTTGTGATAAATTTCCACGTGTGGCTTGCTGCTGGGCTGCCTGTCGATGAGGTAGTAGAGAGGAGGAACAGCTGACTTGCAGAAGAATAGGGCTGCCTACAGCAGCAGTTCTGGTTTATGCTGGACTCAGTTATGAAAGTACAGTGTGGAGTAGCAGGTGTGTGCCATTGACAAAAACCTGTTTCTATAATGTTTTGTCTTAAGCAAAATGGGACATGCCAACCCTAGGAATGGCTCAGTTATTTAGAGCATGGTGTAAATAGCATTAGGGCTGTGAATTCAATCTCTGCATGGGCCATTCACTTAGAAATTGGACTTGATCGTTGTGGTACCTTCCAGCTCAGAATATTCTGATAATCTGTGAACACCTCAAAATAGACAGAACATGAAAGTAAGTACAAAGCTTTATTCTTCATGAACATGTACACTGATGTAGCCTACTGAAACTGGTTTTAGAAATTTATTAAGGGGCCTTCCTGAGTAAATATTTTTAAAGCATTTTTGTTGCACATACTACAGCACTTTGGAAGAGTCAGGTTTTGACGTTGTCGTGTTAGACATCATCTTGTTTTTGAGAAATAGGATCTACATATAAGGGTACGTTGGATAAATAATGTTTAAAGGTGCAAGTGGAAGCAAACTTGTTTTATTGTTTTTATTTTCTTTTCTTTTTATTGTTACTGTTTTCCTTTATGACCCTCAAAGAGCATTTACTCTGAAAATGGATATGAGTAAAGAAGGTTAGGTTTTAAGCACTCCCAAGCAGAAACCCACGTGTATTATGGTTGAAGCCATAAACAAAAGAGATGGGGAAAAGTGCAATTGCCTTTTTCTAACTGTCTGTAATTTTTTTTTTTTTTTTTTTTTTAGTAAAGAAGCCTCGTCTTCTTCCTTAGGGAAAGACAGAGCAGACACAGTGATCATAGGCGGTGGTTGTGTTGGTGTGAGTCTAGCCTATCACTTGGCTAAAGCTGGCTTGAAGGATGTTGTTCTGCTTGAAAAATCTGAGCTCACTGCAGGATCTACCTGGCATGCAGTAAGAAATGTTTTGTTTATCTCTCAAATTAACAGTAATTTGTATATATAATGGTGGTGGAAGTTTCATTACCTTTTTATTCCCCCACTTTCTTTCCTGCCATTGCTGACATTATGTAAAATCTTGAAGAAGCAAAGTTAACAAATGCATGCTGTGATTTTTTTAAGCCTGCATATTTGTCTGCATTCTAAAGAAAAGAGCTAAAAAGACACACATGTAATAATGTCATGGTAGAAAGATCTCCTTTAGTAATGTTAATCGCATGGTCATACTGGTTCACAATGTGCATTTATGTAATTACATATTTTCTCAATCTATATCTGCAGTAGATAATGTAACAAAATTAAATAAAGCTTGCCACAATAATATAGTAATAGATTATTTCCCAATTAATTTCCAACTATTCTTAACTGAAATTGGGAGATTGTTATCTCTGTGTGGAACAACACAAAGTAACAGAAACCCAAATGTTTTAATCTACCCTGTTAATACAATAGAGCATTTATGCAATTATTTACTTTTCAGGGACAAATTAAGGAGGACAAATTAAGACTCAGGTGTATTATCTTTTATTTGTATTCTCATACTTCTCCCAGAGGAGGAAATCTGAAGTCTGATATGCTTCGTCTTTGTGCAGATGTTTTGCGGTTTTGGGGTTTTTTGAGACAACAGTAGTAAAAAATGAAATTTAAAAGAAATCATTGCATGTAGTGAATAAGTAGTATACTTATTTTTACTTGCTTTTCAATAAACAAAATACTCTGTATGTAGTAAGAAGAAACAATATTCCAGAATTTTATGTCTTTGAGGCAGTTATACAACAGTTTGGCAAACATGATGTGAAGTATCAGGTATCTTGTGTATTGAATCATAACTACAAAATACTCAAAGAATACTTTGTCTTAAGTACAGGAGTGAACCACAGAATGAATTCTATTTGCCCAATGCATATGCAAAACAATATGTGTGTAAAAAACAATAAAAATCCCCTAGTTCAATAAGGAATCAGTATCATGAATGGTGTTGTTACTGAATATTTCCTTTGTTCTTGTTGTTACACTCGCTCACCCCAATTTACTGCTCATAACAGTGTTAAAGCAACCCTTCCTCCAATACTTTCCCACCTTCTTAGTGAGTGCAGCATTGGAGCCCTGAGTGGGGGTCAGTTTCAAAGGTAAGGAGGGACCTGGAGCTCAGCAGAGAAAATGCCTGCACTACCACAATTGAGAGAGCTGCCTCATGACACCTGCTAGAAGGAATTTGATGCGATTAACACAGCAAGATGCCTAGTTATGGGCCATGTTAAAATGGATAACTATGTGGTATCTTTTCACTACATGGCATCTTCATTGTCTCTTTTCATTGAGCTCAGTATTAGAGGACTTTGTCTGAAATGACAAAGTCGGCGATGTCTGTTTCAGATCAGTAGAAAGATCAAAACTGTGAGTTCCTTGTTAAAACCAGATACTGTGTATTTATCAATGTTTTCCTTACGTGATACAGTTCTGAATACAGATGACGATTACACATACTGTTAAGAGGTGAAATGGCAGGTAGCACATTAGCTGCAGTCACGAGTGTTGAAAGTCTGGTTCCGATGTTGCTGCACTAGATCACATTTTACCTTTTTCACCATCCAGTAAGTCCTGCCAGAGCTCAGGATCATGTTTAAGATAGCTCATATTCCTGCCAGTGTTGCTCCCAAAACTTTCTTTCACTTCTCAGGTCTGCGATAACTTTGGCTGACTTTCATGTATGCTGATAAAACAGCACAACAAATACGGATATTTTTATATTACCAAATATAAAAAAGTGTAACAGAGTAAGTTATTATATGTTATATTATACTTTTTCTTGCAGCATGCCATTGATTTTGCTGCTGACAGTGAAGCACAGCACAAGTCAAATAATAGCTTACTACAGTTTGGTCACACTTGCAATAAGAGAGAATTTAGTATATAACAGTGTTAATAACATTTTCCTCCATAAAGCTAATTTAAAATGGCTTTAGAGTAAAATCTGAAACTGGTTGAAATAGAGCAAAACTGATACTTGAACATTTCAATATTTAAAAATTTCAGCTATAAAAGTGCTTTAAAATATTTGTGTCAATTCTTATAGCAAAGTGGTCATTCTTTAAATTATTTTCCCACATCAAGCTTATGTAAAATAACAAAATCTCTTAGAAAAATGGAGTAAAGCCTGGAGAACATCTCCTTCAACTACCAGAATGGTTCACTCTGAATTTCAGGAAAGCATGTAGACATGTTGGGAAGCCAGCTGGGCCAGAGCAAATTCACGACTGAGTTCCAGAAAAAATGCAATATACTAGTGATAGAGCAAGAAAAAAGCTGCAAATCAGGCAATTTAGAAGAGTTACTTGGGCATGTGAAGGGGATGTTAGGAAAGCCAAACCCCAACTATATTTAAGATTTGTAAAGAAAACGAAAGGCAGCAAAAACTGCTTCTACTGTGGCATTAATAGTAAGAGGCTGAAAAATGAAAATAAGTAACTGAGTAACTGTTGCTGAATGACGTGAGTTATTCAGTCACAGTGTAAACGAGTAAGGTCTCAGTGCCTTCTTGCCTCAGTTTTCTCTGACAGGATTTCTCAGGCCTCTGCATTAAAGGAGAAGAGTTACTACTGGCAGTGTATGAGGACCAAACCAGGGATTACTGGAGTAATCTGGCGCATGCTCGTGTGTTGGAGCAGACAGGCTGCATCCAATAATGCTGCTGATTTATCACAACGCTGCACATGTATCACATTTGAAAGACTTGAAATTGCTAGAGGTGCCAGAGATTTGGCAAAGGGCATATGTATGACTTTTTCTAAAAAGCCAAAGGGCTGAGCAGAGCAGCTAAAGGTCAGCTAGCCTTGGTTCGGTTCTTCAGAAAATCATCAAATGAGTCCCAGGTCCATAAAGGAGAAAAAATTGTGATTTGGAACAGTCAAGATAAATTTGCCAAGAATAAATCATGTCAGATCAAACCTGATTGCTGTCTATTATGAAATTATTAGACAAGGGGAGATCAGTGTAAGTCAATTGCCTAGATTTTAGCAAGACTTTAGACACTCTCCTCACACTACCAATGCACTCAACTGAAGATGTTACAGTCTGTATGGCTGGACAACTAGAGAGTTAAAAGACTCTGGATGGCTTGGCTTAGAGGGTGCTGGTGAATGGGTCATACTCTACCCAAACACTGGAAATAATGGAGTGTCACAGGAATCTGTCCTGGGACCCATCCTGTTTAATATCTTTATTAGTAATTTGGAGTAGGTGATGAAGTACATGCTCATCTAATTTTGAAGTTTATACCAAACTGGGAGAAGTAGTCTATGCAGGGCAGTCTTGCTGAGGGACCTAGGCAGGCTGCAAGGATGAAAGAACAGTCTTATGGAATTTTACAAGGCAGAATGCAAAGTTCCCTATGTAGCTAGGAAAGTAGAGCAACCTCTGTCTTTGAGGATTCTCAAAGGCCAGGGTGGAAAAAATCTGGAGAAATGTGGTCTGATCTTGTAGCTCACCCTGCTTTGAATATGAAATTTAAGAGAAATCTCCTGAGGACCCATTCGATCTTTTTGCTTCATTATTATTATTTTATGATTTTATTAACTTAATTTTTATATCATGAAATCAGGTTATAGTTGTTGACCAGTTGCACTCTTGAAATCAGAAATGTTTATTACCTCAACCCAAAAGGCATCAAGTGCATTTAAACTTCTTTTCTTCACTTGAAAGTGTAAGAGATTGAAGTATTTATTTAATTCCTGCAGTTAAATGCTCTTGAATATATATGGGTTTGCAGCTAACTTGCAAATGATTTGTGACTCATTTAGTTCAAAATGACTACGCTAATTGTGACCACTAAAATGGAATTTCCTTACACCTGGAAGATGTATTACTACATTTGGAAGAATAACAGAAGGCCAGAAAATGTTTACATAAATAAAAGAATACAGTAAAAACAAAATGAGACAACCAAGTTTGCAGGTAGAAGTAAATAAATTGCTCTTAGGCATTGTACATGGCTAAAGAAATTTAAATATTTCAATGCCTAATTTATTTCTTCATTGTGTACACACTGAAAAAAGGCCCTTAGAATATACTTCTTGAGAAACAAACAAATTTTAGCTAAAAACTACGGTGAAACAGCCCTGCAGTTTAGTCTAAGGTAATTAAAATAAATGTGTTCACAAGGTGAACGCACATGTGTCAAATGAGATAAAAATCACATTTAGTCAAATATCTAGTCTTCAGCTGTGTCCTGTGTGATGCTAATAGTTCAGTATGATAATAAAAAATGAACAAGGAATATTTTTTCCAGACTATTAATTTTGCTCAGGGACTTCCTGAAACCAATACGACTGCTTTGTGCTTGTTGGGGCCCTAACTAGATGAAGCTCCCTCCTACAGGTTTGTGTGACAACTTCTTAAAATCAGATTGTTGAGGTAATGGACATTGCCAGACATACTTAGAGTCAAATTTATGAATAGAATATAGATACAACCGAAAATATGATACTGACAAATGATTAATTTTACACTCTCTTCCGTTGGAGTATCTGGGCATTTCAGTAATCTGGTGCACTATGATATTGTATATAAATTGAGATATCAGATAGGAGAGAACAACTGCAACAGTATCATGGGTTGGCAGATTAGGTGAGAAAAGACAGGTGGCAAAACACCTGTGGCAGAAAACAGAAATGGCATAAGTAGAGAAAGGACTTCATTTTTATTTTTGTAGCAGTTAGCTCTATGCATGTGTTGTTTTTCTTTACAGTATCTTGGCAGTTCCTTTTTAAATGACAGTTGGAATGAAGGAAAGAACACTGCATTTCTAATCTGTGTTCTTCCTATTTCTTATTTGAGGCTGGTTTAACTACTTATTTTCATCCTGGAATAAACCTGAAGAAAATCCATGCTTACAGCATCAAACTCTATGAGAAGTTGGAAGAAGAGACTGGACAGGTAATTCCCTTAATTTTTGAAGTGTTAATTCAGAGCAATACCAATTGTAGCAATAGTCTTACAAAAAGGTGTAGTTGATAACAGTGTGAAGTAGGAGTATACACCTTTTTATTGAAATACATTATTTTTCATGCCTAGTCGCTACATGTTGTAGGTGGTTTCCCAGATCCCTCTACAGTTTAGGAAAATAGTGCTCATAAAACATCTCAAGACGCAGCAGAGAGTCTGCAGTTTTAACCTGATAAAGCTAAAATAGTATCAGGAATCTGGAATGAACAGATTGATTATGATACATTCCTGTCTTAAATATATCCACTTAAAAATTCATATGATATGATGCTGTCTATACTTGAGAAGATTGCTGTAATTTTTCCCATCCCTTTCAGAGATGTGTTTTTATTTAGTGACTTAAGGAATGCATATGTGGAGAAACACAGGAGTCATCTTTTTCATTTGGCATCCCTCAGCCTTATAGATTTCATTTACTAAACTTGTGCTTGGTTTGGATGGCAGCAGAAATTGAATGAACCTCACTGTACTAGTCTACAAATTTTATGGTTTTTTAATATTTGTCATATATATATATGACAGATATTTTTAAATATTTGTCATAAAATGCTTTTTCCTTCTGCTACTCAACTAGATAAGCTGCCACATCAGATTATCATTGTGAGTTCCAGTAAAAGACTTATTCAGCCTTATCATTGTCCTGTGAGATAACATAGAAAAGGTGAAGAAAAGTGAGCATTCGGTGTCCAGTTCTGTAAGGATGTTTAATTTGTTCAAAAGACAAAACTGGCAAGTGTTTTTTATTGTGTTTATAAAAGTGCTTAGTTAAATACATTCAGTAGGAAATCGTGCAGATGATAGATTTGAAAATAAAGTGTACATACTTATTTTTGAGACCTATTTGATTCTATTTTTGAAAGTGTGTGAGTGCTTATATCAAATATTAATTAGTTGTTAGTAAAAATGAATGTGTCATGGCATTCAATGAACTCTTCTTTCAACTGTTTTGAAACTAGTATGCATTAACTTAGAAAGTTAATTTGTTAACTTTTGAAAAATTATTTTCTCTAGGAGTCTATATCTAAGGCCTATTCCTTCAAGGGCCTATAGCTTACTTACATTTTTCTTAGTGATGTTAGTGGAAAAATTTCTGTATACTTCGCTTAGCACAGGAAAATACATGTATGGCAATCAGTAAAGGATCTTTCAGTAATTTGCTGTTTCTCTTTGATTTAGCCTGTGGGGTTTCATCAGCCTGGCAGTATCAGAATTGCTTCGACCCCTACTAGGGTGGATGAATTCAAATACCAAATGACTCGTGCTGGTTGGCACCCAACAGAGCAGTATTTAATTACGCCTGAGAAAGTACAAGAGCTATTTCCCTTATTGAACATGGATAAGGTAAAGAATCCAGTTTTATGAAATACAATTTCCATTGCAATTAAATATTGGTCTATCAGAAATGTACTCGTATATACCTTGTACAAATTGTACAGCAGATTCTTGTTTTTCAATAAAAAAACTGTATCATAGCCTAAAATCAGAATTTGTGAATTTTAGTGCATACTGTATGTTAGAGTACATACTATTAATTAATGTGTCTATAATATTATCAAATTAAAGCATTGCAACCTTTGATTGCATGGGAGATCTGAGCAATTTTACTCTCATAGGCCATTATTAAGTTGGGTAAAGGCTGATATTATTATATATTTTGAAAACTTGTCTTTACTTCTTAAAGTTTACTATATTCAAGAAAGAAAGTGTTGGCTTTTTTAAACTATCAATTTTGATAAACTTTATTTTCTTTCTTTTTGGGGATTTTACCTCCATTTAGGTTTTAGCTGGACTGTATAACCCTGGAGATGGTCATATTGACCCCTATTCTCTAACTATGGCCTTGGCTGCAGGAGCCAGAAAATATGGTGCTCAGTTAAATTATCCTGTGCAAGTGACTAATCTGAACTCCCGATCAGATGGGACATGGGAAGTTGAAACTCCACTTGGAATAATTCAAGCAAAGAGAATTGTGAATACAGCAGGTAGGATTTAATATAAGCATTTGAGTGCTTTTCAGATATACATACTAGCTGACAAAAAGCACCAGCACTGAACTGTATGGGTTACATGTATAAGGAATACACATGTTTTCGAACATTTACTTAGTTTGTGGTTTGCACATATTTCTTCACAGTGTGATAAAAATTTAGCTCTTATATTAATTGCCCTTGAGTAAGCATTAAAAATATTTACACTAATTTGTCTCCAGCAGTTAGTAATCAGGCTGCCTTGTTAGATTTTAGTGGCAAAAGAGACCTTTACTTGTCTACAATAAGTTGTGTAGGATAGAGTCCATGTCTAGAGTCACAGAATCATAGAATATCCTGAGCTGGAAGAGACCCAAAAAGATCATGGAGTCTGGCTCCTGGCCCTGCACAGCAGCATCCCTAAGAGTCACACCGTGTTCCTGAGAGCATTGTTCAAACCCCCCTTGAACTCTGCTGGGCTCATGCTGTGACCTGGGGAGCCTGTTCCAGTGCCCAGTAGGTGAACTGTCCATGCGGTCTTCTAAAAGTTAATGAAACATACCTAGGAAGGGAGATGGAATGTACATATAAAATAGAAATATCTTCACTGTTTCTTAGAGAAAGAGACTGAGGATTTGACCTTTCCTATTTCACTATCATCTGTCTCTCAGGTTGAACTCAATCCCCATATCTTTGGAATGGAAGATTTTTTGTTTGAGTCATATTTTAAACATGTGCTTGGCTTAACAGGGCATTTTTTGTATGTCATAAAAATTGCCTAACCCAGAGAAGCTTGTATTTACATCTGCAAATGTTATTCTTCATTGTGTTAAAGAAGCTGAACTGATGTTTCTACTTCAAAAAACTTTGGGGCATGTGCCCTTTGGATTTGTATTTATTTTCCTGAGCAACTTAGTAAGTCTAAAAACCTGTATTCAATCTAAACTTACTCACTTATTATTATTCTCCTTTATACAAGTGTAAAAAAATGTATTATTTGGTTGGCAGGTCTTATATGAAGCATACTTTCTGCTTCCTAGTAGATTTTCTGTTTTCAGTTGTTTAAAAATGTGTTGAATATTTACCGTATAGATTAAAGTTTTGCTGACTCTGCCCCAAACTGGATCGTATCTGCATTTTTAGGGCATTAGTACTGCATACCTCCCATCACAGTGAATAATCAGGCTTCAGTCAGAGGCTGTGATATCTCAAGTTGACATTCTTACTCAGATGGGAGAAGTGAACCCAGAGCAAGAATATGTCTTTATAATGCCTTTCTGTATATTTGCAGCAGAACAGAAAAAAATAAAAGCACCTATTTCTAGTGTAAGGCACTAGAAAATTAAGAAGTTAAGTGAGACAGGACTCTTTGTGTTGGTGGGTAGAATACCACAGGTGACAGTTTAAATTATGAAGGAATTTGACTCGAAAGGGAATAGGTTGGGAGAGCAAAATGCCTTGAAAATGTTTAGGAGCACTAGCAACAAGTGGAAGAATTACATTATACAAGACTTGCTGAATAAGGAAGCTCAAACCAGGAGGGGATGGCAGCAGTGGGGATGACACGAGAGAGACAGTGGGAAGGTATCTGATACGTTTCATTAAGGAAACTGAAGCTAGGAGCTTTTCAGACAAAATGATTAGTAAAGATACTCAAGGAATGGTTGTATGTGAAACTGAGTGGAAAACTGAGCTGTTTAAGCATGAAAGACTGGTGTAATATGTAATAGAAAGGAAAGGTTAGATGGGAGTGATTTGGAAGGAAGAGAAGGCTGCTGGGACAGAACTTGATAAACAAAGGAGACTGACTAGCACATGGTGACAAAATAGCTGAAGAAGGATGTAAGCTCTGGAGTAAGAGTATAGTTTGAGACAGCAGAAAAGAAAAACAAATGAGAGAAAATTAGAGAGGAAAAACTTGGAGAGAGTGTGATCAAACAGCTGGACTCTTAGGGGATATGCTTTACAGGTCTTTCTTTCAGAGTCTGGGATATAGGCAGTCCTGTCTGTGTTAAATCAGACTTCAAGCTCTTAAATCCAGGCTTTTGGTCAAGACCTACTGGAAAACCCATTGAAAAGTGCACTTTCTTCTATATGCCTTCCATACCTGCTATTGCTATATGCCTTGCTGAAATAACAAGGCTCTGAGGCTCTAAGCTTGCTCATGAGTGCCACATAATGAATTTTGGTGAGAAAGAGGACTAGAGGAGTTTAGAATGCTTTTTAGAAGGCGATCGACCACACAAACAGGGAAACTAAATTTGAAGAATTTTATATAGATCACAAAGTCAAGCACTTGGAAAATGAGAGGTGTCAATATTTGATTGCCTTTGGACTGACAGTTCGTATCTTTCAGGCATGAACTATGGAACAGGTTTAGTTGCAAAATCACAAGCTCTCTTACAAATAGGATCCTTTTACCATTTGTTACAACGTGTGGATATATTGGTCTGGAAGAGATATAAGATTGTGAAAGGGAAAGGCAGCTTTCTTGGCACAAACTTCTTAGGCCACAAACTTCTAGACATTCGTTATTCCTACCTATTAGCACTGCATTGTATGGATGAAGTATCACAGACGTAGTAATTTTCTTGTATTTTTGTAGTGTAGTTATCTTTCTTTGGCTAATATATCAAGTTGATATTAGGCAGGGTTTTCTGGTAAATGCTTTTCAGAGCTTATTTGGAAATATTAGAATGCACCCTTCTGAGCTTTTCATAAGTCTTTTTTATTATTTAATAAGTTATTAAGTGAACAATATATTTACTTAATTCTCCTGTGTAGTTAACTGTTCAGCCAAAATGAATACTTCAAGCACATATTGCTTAACATTCTGGCTGATGATGTAAAATCAATACTGTATAACACATATCTCATATAAATGTTTTCTCAGAAAAAATTCATTCTTTTTCTCAGCCTTTCCTCATTCCACTGCCAATCATGACTTGCATAATTTTAGGCTCATGTTGCGGAGAAAAATACATCAGAAGTCTCTTTACATTCCTTCTTCCCCTCCCCGCCTCACCCCACAACTGACATCTGCTGTAGAACTGGAGCAAACTAGTTCCAACCAATCTTTATCTGTTCCTTATGTGAGATTTCCATTTTAGGGGAAAGCAGAGGCCTAGTAAATAATCTCTGGCATGAAGTAACTATACTGAGCCTGCTGAAGTTATTTGCAGCCTGTTTATAATGGAATGTTTGATTAAAGTCTCCAAAAATAGTGAATTTTGGTTTTGTATACAGGGTGGGTGTGTGTATATAAGCATGTGTTTTCAGACATGTACGTACTTATATACAACCATTTATATATAGTGGTATATTATTGTCTTTTTCAAAACCAAGAAATAGTCAGATTACATAGTTTAGCAGATATGCTAGGTAATACTACCACTAAATATTTCAGCATCAGATGTTTGCAGTGTCTACAATTCAATCTTCACAAATGTCCCAGAGATATAATGTATGCCTTTATTTATCTCTACTATGTGTGATAGGACTTGACATCCACTTCCAATTAGAATTTTGTTTTAGAGAATATATTCTTCTTTTTGCCATTTTTGTTTTTGTTCAAAAACCTTAAATAAAGAAACTAATATTTTTATTTTTGTAAATGTCACCTTTTGTTATTTTAAACGATTAAAAAAGCACTTATCATAAGTGTGACTTTTTTAGAAGTACAGTACTATAAATTTTATTTTAAAGTGACCTAAACTATTTGTCTCTTACTTAAAAACATTTTAAAATTAGCTGTGTTTGTAGTGTTATTCTGACAATCTAATTGCTAAGAAATTTCTTCTTATTAAGAAAGAAACAAAGCTGTTTCAAAGACCTAACTTCCTGCTGCTTTCACTTTTTTTGTTCACTGTAGATCATTAGCTGACCTTACCTTAAAATAGTTTTATTTGTAGGTGGCATGGAAATGCCCAAATTAAAATAAGTTCCCTAAAGATTGTTAGCTGCCCCGTAAATCCACATTTGCATGTGCCACGTCTAATAATTGCAACCCTTGCATATGTGCTAGAAATGCAGATTCATTCATTTTTTTCATTGTCTTCTGTATAGGAGAACATAAGTCCTGTTTCATTAGCCTTAAAGGATGTTTTGGCACTCTATATGATTATGGCATGATCATCCCTCGACCAATTTAAGTGACTTAACAAGTGTCTGGCAGGGAGCCTCCTCCAAATGGTGAGGAGCTATTTAGAAGCAAAAGCTTTACATATGTTAACTGCAACAGGTGCTGCTTTCTGGCTTTGACTGGGCAGGGGCTTTCAGCTGAACAGATCTCTTGAAGATGATGATGGATTTCCTCTGCTGCTTTGCCTTAGCTGGCCATCAGTGACCATTAAGTGAATCACCACAGAAAACGTTTTCCTTGGAAATGTCACATTTTTTTAAAACAGTGGGTGTTGGACCCTGAGGTCAGTTTGTAACATTAAATAAGAGATGAACTGCCATCCTGGCGTGGGGGAATGGCGCAAGGCCAGCACGACCCAATTCAACTTTCCTAATTGCCCTGGCTTTAAGCCATGCCGGAGGTGAGAGGATGTATTCCCAGCTCATGTCAGCAAGCGGCGTGAGCCGGCGGCTCCCCGCAGGACAGGGAGCCAAGCAGGGTAACAATCCTGGCCGGGCCAGCAGGGCTCTGTCCGGCAGGGCGCAGGGAAGGCCCAGGACCTGCAGCTGGGGTCAGCCTGTGTCCAGGGCTCCAGATGGACTTGCAAAGATGAGGCACAGTCAGATCCATAGTGATGAAGCCAAGCTGAGGCCCAGCCAGGAATGTGACTACAGGTCAGGAACAGGCCTGGTGACGGTAATCGAGGTCAAATGGTGCCCACTAATCAATAAGCAGGACTGTAGAGTTGAGACTGAGCTGAGGTCAAGCTGAGAAGTAGTCCACGGATCAGGGTCTGGATCAATGCGTTCCATGGCCAGGCGCAGGTATGGTTGTGACAGAGCTGTAAACAGGCACAAAATCAAACCAGCTCAGACAGGTTCTAACAGACCTGAGCTGACCTGAACTGGACTCCTGTGCCCATGGGTATGGATGGAAATCCCAGGTGAAGCTCATTTATGCCTTTTGGTGTCCCTGGGGCACTGAGAAATTTTGACAAGGTCTTGGAGAGTACAGAATTAAAGAGAGAGGTAGGAGAATTTTGTTAAGACAAGTTAATAGCAAAAAGAAAGAAAAGTTGCACATCAAGCTCGGCACCATGAAGTGTATGTCCCAGGGGAAGGGACAGCTGTGTTAGGTAGAAAGTCTTGTTGGAGATATTTTGTCTTAAGCAGTTTGGAGTCAGCTGGTTACACAGGAACCAGGCTGACTTGCCTTCTTTTAGTCAGTGCCATGTGGCACATACCTTTTATTAGGAAGGCCCTGCTACATCTTCTTCATCTTTCATTTTGTCTTCCTCCAGCCATCACTCTCAGACTCCCCTGAAACTCTTATTTCATTGGATTTTCGCCTTCCATTCCCACTCTTGAGACCTCTTCTCCTTGATATAAAATTCAGGAGAGTGGGACTGAGGGGTATTCAAAGCACCTTAAAGCAACTGCCACTCGTGTTTGCAGTAGCACCGATCTGATTCCCAAGTCTGTTATGTTCTAGCCTCACAGCAGATTTAAGCCATGATGCAGAGCCCAAACTAGTGTCTGGAAGTTAAGTGGCTTCCACTCCTTCATTCTGACACAGTGAATTCACTAAGTGAATGTGCTTTACCAACTTAACACAAGAGAATTAGGTCTTCTCTAACTTCTATCTGGCTGTATAAAGGATCTTGAGCCAACTTCAGAGGCAGGGAAATAGTTGCCTGCATTTTTTGGTCAGAGTCTGTATCAGAACTTCTAATTTGACAACTGTGGGAGAGCACGCTTGACTATTCACCAATACAAGCATCATTATGAATTGATTGCTTGTGTGAGAGACATAATTAATGTGAGTCACATGATGCACGTGAAAGAGGAGAGAAATTCCAATTTCTGAGGTCAGTTACCTGAAAAGTACTGCCTTAGTATGTTGGGATGTTACGACTTGACTACTGTCTTGGGAAAGCATACTAGCTCATTTGCTTGATAGGAAGACGCTTGGTTGACACAATGTGAGCTAATTTATTCTGGTTTTTAAGTGTCTCTGACTTTGCTAGGAGTACATTGCAGACCTATTTTACTGAAATAAGCCATGGGGTTTCTGGAACTGGTAACTAAATTATCTTCTGAACTTTTAGAAATCTAATCTATAATTTACTAATTACATTTTTAGTATGTGCCTGCTATAATAATATATAGCAGTATAATTAGGAAAAAAGGACTTGGAATTATGGAGGGAAAAATATGCTAGATAGTCCAAAAAATAAAGTGAAAGTTAGAAGTATAGGGAAAAAAATCTGTCACACATAAAACCACAGCGTTTGCTGCAAATATTTTACTGTTGTTTTCCATTCACTGTAATTAATGCTTGAAAATTTCTGTTTTGATTCTTTTTTTTTTCCTCTAGGCTTCTGGGCCCGTGAGGTAGGCAAGATGATTGGCCTGCAGCACCCTCTCATACCTGTTCATCATCAATATGTTGTAACATCAACTATCCCTGAAGTGAAAGCCTTAAAAACAGAATTGCCTGTGATTCGTGACTTAGAAGGGTCATATTATCTAAGGCAAGAAAGGGATGGCCTTTTATTTGGTCCATACGAAAGTGAGGAGAAAATGAAGTTGCAGGAGTCTTGGGTAACAAATGGAGTCCCACCAGGTGATTAAGAACATTAAATCTTTAAACATAATAAGCACTAGCAGACATTTTAATGTGCAGAAATCCCAGGCTGTCATGTTGCCTTATGTGATGGAAAATGCAAAATATTTGCAATGCATTATTATAATGCAAAAACTCTTTTCCAAGAATAGTTCTAATTCTAACAATAAAGGGTAACAGAAATACAAATGTAATGTAAGTAAAGCCTACTACAATGTAGAAGGCCTTCCTGAAGAGGTGATTCACATGTTATGATTAGACGCAGTCACCAGATCTGCAATATATAGCTTTTTTGCCTGAATAGAAATTTTTCAAAGAAACAGTTCTCTTCAGCATGCTGACGGGGGCTCTGGATATTTATTGATACCCCTGAGATAATGTGATTGTCAAATAGGAGCAGCAAAGGAATGTCTTGGACAAAATGCTGTGCTTGGGTAAAAGTGCAAGAGAGGTGTAGATATGTATAGAATACAAATACGTTCTATGTTGTACAGCTGCTTACTAAAAAATAACTGTTGTGTTATATCTAGGCTCCAGCTTTCCATTCACTTCCAGACAGAAAGTTTCACGAAGTTATTATTCTTGCTGTTTAAAAATACTCAGCATTTCCTAGGGAATGACAGTTAACATGTTTCAGTTTTGGATAGCCCTGTCATGGCTTCCTGAACTTAGAGTCTCCAGGAGCATCAAGTGCCTTTGTTCAGCCATGCTTAGGGTCCAGACTGAGGGGTGAAATATACCCAGAAATTCATATGATTTCATGCAAATCATAAGCAGACACAGAAAGTATCTTATTTCTCCTCCTCAAATATTGGCGTATTGAAAAAAATAAGTGGGTCCTATTAATGTAGAAGAGTTTCCCCGTGTCTTCACTGCCTTTCTACTTCATTGTTGAATTTGCATGACCTTAGGGTTAAACAAATATGTATAAAGGATAGTATAATTGCAGTGACAAATAAAGTTAGTCCCACAGATAAGTAAATTTTTATGCATGCCATTTTTCCTATGTAGGATGGCAAAGGCTTGAACACATGCACTGATTTTTCCCATAAAACTTTTGTATGTAGATAGATAGCTGTATTGATATAGATAGCTCTATTGTACAGATTGCTATATTTATATATAGATACCATAGCTGTATTGAAAATGTGTATGTTCTCTGTGTAAATAAGTATATATAATAAGAGTCAATTATTTGTGCAGGTTTTGGAAAAGAACTTTTTGAGTCTGATTTAGACAGAATAATGGAGCATATTGAGGCTGCCATGGAAATGGTCCCCGTTTTGAGAAAAGCAGACATCGTAAACACAATTGCAGGTCCTATCACCTATTCTCCAGACATTCTTCCTATGGTGGGACCACATCAGGGTGTCAGAAATTACTGGGTAGCTATTGGTTTTGGGTAAGTTCTTTGTGACAGTTTTGTCTGTCATATTGTTAAAATGGTAGCTAGCTCGAGCTTTGTGCATTTTTATGGACTTGGGAATTGTTTTGCACATATTTTGTGTTAAATGTAATTGGAAATAATCTAATAACCACAACCTGTATAATATAAGATGATCCTTCTCTCTTATTTCATTACTCTCAGTAATTTTCTGTTTCCTCCTTTTAATCTGGAGGCCAATACCTATGATACTTTATGAAGCAACAAGAAATGGTAGTACTTTGCACTGTCTGTGCAGCAGCTAGTCACAGAAGTACTAGGTTTGAAAGTATATTTTTCAGTTTATTTTATTTCTTGTTTTGAATTACACTGTATTTTACAGTCGTTTGTTGTATGTAAACTTTGTTTCACTGAAGTTGGACAAAAATCAATGTGTACTATACAGTTTTGTGTGAAGAACTGGAGCTGTTAAACAGAAGACATTCCAGTATAGCGTGTGACTGACTGCTCTAAGGATACAAATCCAGTATTTCTGACTGTTGAAAGAGAAGCTGAAAAATTACACTGCTGGGTATTGGAGGAAATCAAATAAAGAGGGCAGTGCAACAGTAGAAATAAGTGGTTTACTGGTGTCATTCTCCCATTTGTTATGGTGTTTTTCTTGAACGTGATTTACATCTTATTTATTATGGCTGCACTGGTGTCAGTGTTAAAACACCTACGTCTCTTTAATTGTCTTTGTTTGACCATTGATTCAAGATGGATAGAATGAACTAAATACAATTTCAAGCAGATGTTATTGAACACATTCTGTTTACATAGTTTTTCCAATTGCCTAATTTGCTGTTTAAAATCCAGCTCAGCTTTTTCCAGTTTTCTTTCATTCCAAACCAAACAAACCCACAGATCATAAGATAAGGCAGTATCACTAACGTGCTTTCTGAGGCCCTCAAAATAAAAGAGCTTGGTAATTTTGCAATGATTCATTGTGAAAGGTATTCACCTTTGCTGCTTGGATTTAAAAAAAAATAATGTTATCTTTCAGTAACATTTGCAGAACTTATAGTTACAAAAGCAGTTTGCCTAGACCTTGTTCACCAAAAAGACTGTCTAAGTTCATTACTCTGTGGCCAGACTTTGGAGCATGTTTTTCTTTGTTGGTGTCAATGGGAGGAGAATCAAATTCCGTATGTAAAAAATTGAAGACTAGTGTTACATGTGTCATTTTCTTTAAACAACTTATTTCAGGAGTTTGATTAATATCAAAATGTTTGGACACAGGTTGCAATTATGTGGCTGTCATTGGATTACATCGTCTGCTTTTCAGGGACTTTTGACTCTGTTCTATGCTTCTGAGTAACTGCAGTGTTTCTACTAGTGTTGTAATATTTTGTGTGCATTAGCAAATCCTTATCTTGCAGTCAACTAGCAGGGACATTGTGACAGAGGACTTAGTGCTTTTAGATTAGAGGATTTTTATTATCTAAAATTAGCAGCTTGCTAGGCATTTTAACATGGAAAGAGGTAAGTATAGTTAGCAGAGCTTGTAGCACTATTTATTATTAAGGTTGCTCAATGCTTCCCGTTTTTAGTTACTTAAGACTTTGAAAATATTAACAAGAGTAGTTTAGGATTTTATTCAGAAAAGTTTAATTCAAAGCAGTGAAACCACTCCATAACCTGGGACAAAGACACTGGAAAAGGTACCACAGTGTGCAGAGACTCAGACTTCCTAGGAATAGGAATGGAATGACTTGAAAGTGGGTGAGTCCCAACAACTCATAAGTAAGGCATAAGAATATGACAGGCACAATGTGGAATTAATCTGTCGGGGATTGGAAGGAGAGAAAAAAAACCGGAAAAAGCAGTTCACTAAGGAAGTTTTGTCTACGTCGTAAGAAAGCTGAGATTCCTGTAGCTATGAAGACTGTATCAGTCTTCATAGCTACTTGTAATATCCTATCCCTGAAATACATATTTCATTCTTGTGCAGCAGAATTACAGTGGTTGAATTTACACAATCAGCTCCCTCTTTTCTGAGATAAAGAGGGGTATGGACACCCTGGGTAATGTAAAATCTCTGATAATGTAGGCCCAGCTTAGAGCACCAAAATCAATGGGTTGCACAGTCACTGCAGACATCTCAGTCCAGTTGCAGGGCTGTACCTGTAGTAGCAGGGCAGCCTCCCCTTCACTGTCTTGCTCCTGGGGTTACCCTGCCATCAGCTCAGCAGTCTTCATCTGAAGCTAAAAGTCTTCATCGTGTTTGGTCTGTCGCCACTCAATCTCTTTGCTGTTCTCCTTTGCTTTTGGCCGCAGTGAATGACACAGACCATTCTTAAACTGACCAAAATTTCATCAGGAGCTGCACTTGAAGGCATCATAAGCTTTCATGGTACCAAAGCTTATACCCATAAATAACTAAGAGTTGATTAATTGAATTAGCACCAGCAACAGCTAACTGTAGTGGCAGTTTACAAGCACTCATCCTTCCTGCATCCACTGCAGTAATAGAAGTTTGTGCTGAGTCTGAAGATTCATGCTGAACTTCACTGTACTGACTGTAGTTGGCAGAATTATTTAATGTACTCAATTTTTTGATGTTTCTATTTTACTTAGATAAATAAGTAAATAATGGATAAGATACTATATCATTCATATCATTGCTAGTATGGATTCATTCTTCTTATGCATATGCATTAGAATTAAATGACTACTTCTTATTCTTTTCTTGGTGAGGTCCTTGCCTATTTTAACTGAAGACATAGAGTTCAGATTGCAAAGCTGATGACCAGCAACTTAAGCTGGTTTTGGGTTCATTATTCTGCATGAGTGTCTATAGCTTAACTGCTGCATGTTAATCTAAACTTGATTTGGGACAGACTAACTGTTTATTCAAAGATTTTTATGTTGTGCTCATGCGAGCATTTCACAAACAACAAAGAATTAATTTTCACATCTTCTAGCTGGAAAGATTTTTTGACAATTTTTGAAGACATGATGATATAATAGAGGTATAAAAAGTTTTAAATCATTTGGTGTTAATGATTATTTGTCATTAAAGTGCAACTGCTGTACATTACCAGTGACATTCTGCTGCTGACAGTGGAGCTGCAGAAATGTCCATTAATACAGAATTTAATCTTTGAAAATAAGTCAAAACAGAACAATTTTTTTGAAAAAAGGGAAAAAATGTAAAATACCTTGAGATTTCTTTTAGTAGTATATGTTAGTTCTGATTTTTAAAGCAAAATATAAAAGACTTGGTGCTGTATGACCCTTTCCTCTTTTTAAGTTATGGCATTATACATGCTGGTGGCATGGGAAAGTACCTCAGTGACTGGATCCTTGAGGGGGAACCTCCATTTGACCTGATAGAAGTAGATCCAAACCGCTATGGAAAGTGGACCACTACAGAATACACAGCAGCCAAAGCAAGAGAGTCTTATGGCTTTAATAACATTGGTAAGTAGATATATTAAAAATACCTTCATGTCCTGAAGATGGATTCCAGCAAAGCCTGTATTTAGATTTCTGTGTTTATAGATATGTTTTGTATCTTGGATTATGGTCTTAGCATGCCATAGCATTTGGTGATTTTTGGTTTGTTGTTTGTTTTCTTTTTTCCCCTCCCTCTAGTTGGTTACCCTAAAGAAGAAAGATTTGCTGGGAGACCAACTCAGAGAACCAGTGGGCTGTACGATTTGCTAAAGTCAAAATGTTCAATGGGATTCCATGCAGGATGGGAGCAACCCCATTGGTTCTACAAACCTGGAGATGAGACTGGATACAAGTAAATGAAATATTTATTATTTTCCTCCCCTGAAAAATTGTCATGATAGCATTTAAATTTAATGAGAAGCATGCATTTATCATTCATTTCAGCAGCAGGTATCTATTAGATGGATCTTCCATTCTTACTTTTTTCATCTTTTAGAATATATTTTATTCTGATGATGCAGACTTTTCAAAACACACATCAAGATATCTTGTATCTGTTCTAGGTTTGAGATACCAAGAAATAACCTAGCTCAAGGAAGAGCTTCGAAAACAATTTTTTCATTGTAAATATGTGTTTTCTCCATTTCTTATTATTTGATCAGAAGCACAGTATAAGGTTTTAATGAAAAATCTCATTCCTCTCTGTTTAAGTGTCTAGAGAAGAGAAGCCAAATCTTCTTTGCTTTTTTTTCCCCCTTCTCTATTCCTGCCCACCTAGTTATCTGCCTGCATCAGGGAGTTTCCAGCAAATAAATATTTTCTGTGGGGATACTGGAGTCTAATCTAAATGAGGCTCATAAAGGAATAAAGAGACACACTTTGCTGTTCAGAAATAAATCCTTCGTCACCTTAAACTTAAATAAATGATTCATCAACAAAGTATGCTGTAAATTTACTCATGATAGACCACTACTTATTCTAACATTTGAACACAGTTTATTTTACAAAGAGGTTGATATAATATCATCCCATATCTTTCTGTGTTGTTAAAGAATTTTAATTATTAAGCTGTGTTAGACTAAGGAAAATATTGGGTAAGGTACCTACAATTAGGAAAGTCTCTTTCTTTTGGATGATTATTAAACCGAAAAAACTGAAAACTACATTTTACTGCAAAGAGCACAAAATTTCTAAATTATGTTTTATGTGTCTAAATTCTCTGTTTCAGACCCAGTTTTCGGCGCACAAATTGGTTTGACCCTGTGGGTCGCGAGTACAAGCAGGTTATGGAAAAAGTTGGTGTGATTGACCTGTCACCATTTGGCAAATTTAAAGTAAAAGGCACAGATTCTGTTAAGCTGCTTGATCATCTGTTTGCAAATGTTGTTCCAAAGGTAAATGGGACAGTGGTAACTGTTGTAATGTAGAACTTAGACAAGCTCTGTTTCAGATATGGAAAATTAACCATAATACTATTCCCATATTTCTTCAATACCAAATACACAGATCCTTTAGAGAAGTTTCTTTGTCTGATTTATTGCACTCAAAAGCACACAAGTGGAGTTTATACTAGACTAGCCCCACACAGAAATTCCTTTTGGCAGAGATCATTGAATCAGAATGGATGGGGTTGGAAGGGCCATCTGGATATCACCTTGTCCAACCCGCTGTTGGACAAGTGTCACCTGGACCTCATTGCCTAGGAATATGTTCAGATAGCTTTTGGTTAACTGGGCAACTGTTTCCTATGCTTAGCACTTTATAGTAAAAAAATGTTTCCTTATGTTCAGACAGTCTCCTGTGTTTCAAATGTTTTTCTAAAAAATGCAAGCAAATCCTAGGTGGAATTTTTTTACAGTAGAATAGCTTGGCAGCTGCATGCCTAAAATTGCGCTTTACAGTAGCAGCTAGAGCAGCAGAGCAGAAGAGTGGAGGGGGCTCTTGCCTGACCATAGATGAATGAACTCCCAAGGGAGCAGCTTTGGCTTTTTTTTTCAAATGCAACCCATTGTTTTACTTTACTCATACTGACTCTGTTTCACACCTGTCTGCCTCGTGCAGACAGGGTTGCAAATACACAGGAGATTCCACTTTTACCTCACATACATTGTTTTTTTCAAGTGTGGCATTCATAGATCCTCAGAGTATGATCTTGTGCTAAAAAATGCTGTACTGTGACAAACTACCCCAGATTTCTTATTCTTGATCTTCACGTTTTGGTCCCAAGTCCTTTTTATTTCCTAGTCTGTCAAACACTCTCATACAGTGTCTTTAACTTTAGAGATACACCTCCAGTAAGAATATTGTTCCTTTCTGAAGTGACTGGCAGTTGCAGAATGATTTGGGCTGGTCATTTCAGCACAGAATTTCATTAAGTATTTGCAGTAGGTAGCAGTTTTCATTGCTTCAGACACCAAAGGGAGAAAACATAGGGAAATAGCAAGTGTGCTGAGACTATATTTTTGAAGGTAGACAATCACTTCTGAAAGGTTCAAGTGAACTCATTGGGAAGGCAAAAGATCGATATCCTAGGAGAAAAAAAGAACTTGAATTGCCATGTAGTCATATTTTTTCCGTATTACCTTTGTGATAGTAATTTGAATTGAAAGTTTGTCTTCAGTCTAGTTTGGGGTAGAGGCAGGGTAACTGAGTCATTACTGGGCATGGATAATACTTGCTGAATAGATTTATGTAGTACAGGGAAATCAAGATTAAACAGGAAATTATGAGAACAAGTTCTTTCTATGGAGTTTAATCAGCAACGCTGAGGGAAAGTTAGGTGGCAAAGCAGAAGGTACAGTTTAAGGGTCCACTTAAAAATATAGCGTTCATAGCTGTTATTATTTAAGCTGCCTGATATTTAATACCATTCACACTTATCTCCATCATAAAATAATCCAGTAGAGTTACCAGAGATACACTTGTATTGCAGTTGGGTTGAGAGTGACCATCATCAGGTCCTGAAAATTCAGCTGTATGCCTGTAATATGCCAGTAACTGTGGCATAATTAATTCATGTAATAAGACTTGCCAAATAATCTTAGTATCTGAAATATTTTTCCTTTCTCGGTTCATTGTATGGAATCTGTCTGCTGACTGGCTTATTGACAGGATTTGATGAAAGCAGAATGATTAAAGCAGAGAGATTAAATTCTGCCTCTGGAACCAGGCCAGCACAACAGCTATGGAACATTCATATTTCTGTTTCTATAGATGATATATGTATGAACATGTATGTGTTTTATGGTCACTGCTAAGTAACTGTTACTTGAAATTCTGTCTCTAGGGATTGAGTTTCAATACAGAATCTGATTCAAATGTGCAGAGAGATAGATTCATAGCTCAGCAACTACAAAAATAGAAAAGAATTCATAAATCAGGGCCACAAAAGCATAAGCCAGCTCAGTATTTCACTCTATAGTAAGGGGAAAAGCATATGTTATTCTCTTGGGACCTAAAACCTTATTCACAGGATTGAAAAAGAATATTCGTGTCAATTACATGGAGAATTTTTTATTTAGATGAAAACAAATGTAGCTTAAGAATGCCTTGTGTAATGCATAATTAGGAAATATTTATAAAGGTCTTGATTTATCTTATTTTTTTTAATTTCCATTTTTTCTATAAAGGAAAAAGTGATGTTTCTACTTTGAAGTTCGAGATTGGCCAGTTGTGTATCTCTCTACTATTATTATCGCATAGCAGAGCAAACATAAAAAGATTTTTTTTCAAATGAAGACAAATAGTCATATATTTAATGTTGTTTTAGAATTCAAGGGTTTTATTTTGCATTCTTAATAATCACAAATTTTACTCTGTAGGTTGGTTCCACAAATATAAGCCATATGTTAACACCAAGAGGAAAAGTTTATGCTGAGCTAACTGTCTCTCAGCTGTATCCTGGAGAATTCATGCTTATAACTGGGTCAGGGTCAGAACTCCATGATCTGAGGTTAGTGTATTTTTTAATGCAGTAAGTACATAATTCTATATAGTCACATTAGTACAGAAGCATTTTTACAAAATTCCAAATTCTCAATTATTACTCAACAAATTTTTTACAAAGTTCACTAGAATTCTACTTACTTACTGATTTTAGTTTCTTAGAAATTTGGTTGAGTTAAATTCTGAAGTATAAGCAGTTGGATATTGAATTATTGCTGATGTAAAAAGATGGAGAACTTGCTAGAAGTTATGTAATATACTTTATTGGAGGTAGTTCGTGTTTTGTTGTTGGACCTATTTGTCTTTGGCATTGCATGATGTAATACAGCATAGCCGTTCCTTTCTAGTGTGTTCTCTTACGCAAAAAAGAAAATTGGCTCTTAACAGGGATGACCCCAGAGGCACTGACCTGGCCCAGACAGATAGGCAGTGCATTCTTCTTGATGCTGTGGTAATGCCTTCTGCTTTGGGATCTGAGGTCACAAAGTGAAAAGAAAAAAAGAAAGAAGGCAAGGAGGAGAGGAGAGGAGAGGAGAGGAGAGGAGAGGAGAGGAGAGGAGAGGAGAGGAGAGGAGAGGAGAGGAGAGGAGAGGAGAGGAGAGGAGAGGAGAGGAGAGGAGAGGAGAGGAGAGGAGAGGAGAGGAGAGGAGAGGAGAGGAGAGGAGAGGAGAGGAGAGGAGAGGAGAGGAGAGGAGAGGGAAAGAAAAAGAAAGAAAGAAAGAAAGAAAGAAAGAAAGAAAGAAAGAAAGAAAGAAAGAAAGAAAGAAAGAAAGAAAGAAAGAAAGAAAGAAAGAAAGAAAGAAAGAAAGAAAGAAAGAAAGAAAGAAAGAAAGAAAGAAAGAAAGAAAGAGAAAGAAAGAAAGAAAAAGACAGAAAGAAAGAAAGAGAAAGAAAGAAAGAAAAGAGAAAAGAAAAGAAAAGAAAAGAAAAGAAAAGAAAAGAAAAGAAAAGAAAAGAAAAGAAAAGAAAAGAAAAGAAAAGAAAAGAAAAGAAAAGAGAAAAGAAAAGAAAAAAAGAAAAGAAAAGAAAAGAAAAAGAGCAGTTTCATGATGGCTTCAATAAATTACTTCTCATAGATGACAATTGGAATTGGCATTTCTAGTGCTCTTCTTATCGGATGTTGCTGGCAAGTCAGTTAATCAAAATGAATCAACACATTAAAGACTGAAATTCACTACTCTAACAGGCAAAGAGTAATGTAGTGTTTCATAACAGCCCCACAGGAATCTGCAGGAGCGTTGGCACATTCAGAAACCAAATGGCAGAGCCAGATCTAATGTATTTAATCCTACAGATTTTCTGCAGTCCTATTTGATACTTGCCTAGGCCTGAGATCTTACAATACTGCTTAACAATGTAGTATTCTATAAGATTTTTAAATATACTCTTTTTTTTTTACATTTTCTGAGCTTCCTGAAAGATAATTTGCAGTTGTTTTTGATTAAATTCTAACTGAATTTCCTGCCAATACTTTGAATGCTGTATTCAGGAAGCAACAAACCTGCTTGTACATTTCTGTTGCCACAGAAATTTATTTAGAGATTTCTTATGTTCGAAGTGTTTATTCCTTACTCTTCTTGTATGTTGACATTTTATTACCGTATTCTGGATCCAAACCCAAATCTGTTGTCATTGTAGGAGATCACTTCTTTCTCTTACCTTAAAAATACTGTTCCACCCATTTAAATGCTGTTATGTCCTGGGCTGTATCTCAGATGCCTGTGTTCCTGTATCAGTATCTCACTAGAAAACTCTGTTTAACATTAACGATAAATTCGTCTATCTAATGTAGCACATGGTTTTGTTGGTTTTGAGAGTATGAGACTGGGAGCTGCTGGGGAAATGAACACTAACAAAAGAGGACTCCTAGAAAAATCTTATGAAATTCTTTCTTTTTCTTTTTCATAAGAAGTGTAACATTGGTGTTATGTTTTATGTGCAGATGGATAGAAGAGAAAATAACAAGAGGTGGATACAAAGTTGAAATAGAAAACATGACAGATGAGATGGGAGTACTTAGTGTAGCAGGTCCATATGCACGACAGGTCCTCCAGAAATTGACAAATGAAGACCTAAGTGATGCTTCATTTAAGTTTCTCCAGTGTAGACATCTGAAACTTTCCAACATCGATGTTACTGCCATTAGGATATCTTACACAGGTAAGCATTAGAAAAAAACATACACTTAAGGAAAGAGAAAATTAATAAAATAATAAATGTCGTTAAAATTATGTTGAAAACTAAGTGTCATCATGTATTCATAAGATGTATGTTTGCTACATCTTATATGTGAGTGTGGAAGGCATCGCGGTACATTGATTTTCAAATGTAATATGGTCAGGGTCTGTGCTGAGTTTTTCCAAGACCTTTTTCTCTAGAAATACCCTATAGTGTAAATATTTATTTTGCAGAACAAAAGGCCAGTTCTGATAACCTCTTTGGTATTTGCTGCAAAACGAACGTCAAGAATTGTTTTTGGATTACCTTATATTAGTGTTGGTAATGTGCCTTGAAAATGTAATGCAGTAGTGCTTACTATTTGGCTTTCCCAGTTAATTTTTATTTTTATTTCCTTTTGCATCTATTTTGAGTGTAATAGACTGATTTGAGAGCATTCTGAAGCAGCTGAAGTCCTTGCAATTCCTATTCTCTTTCTGTTGTGTTAAATATGTTAAATACACTTATTTTTATTTACTCTCAGTTACATTTGCTGATCACTTGTCAAGTCATCATCTGTTTATAATGTCCTTAATTTTTCCTTTTGACTTGGTTACATGACCTTTTCTTATCGGTTGTTTTGATAGATTTTTACCCACAGTTTTCAGTCAATGGTTTAAATTTGAATAATAGTACCACTTAAGATGTAGGGCACAAATCCTCTGGTAGTTCTTGCTGGAAATTAGACTTGCTGTATGATAGAATTGACCCTAGAGTGTGAATTAACACTTACTGCATTGATCCTCACTTTTGACCAAGGACAGGAGTATATTTATTAGGATCATTTAACTGAGCTGATTAAAATACTAATCTTTTTTGTGTAACAGGTGAATTGGGCTGGGAGCTCTACCACAGAAAAGAAAATTCTGTAGCTCTTTACAATGCAATCATGGAAGCTGGCCAAAAAGAGGGAATTGATGACTTTGGAACATATGCTCTAAATACTTTGAGGCTAGAAAAGGGTTTCCGAGCCTGGGGAGCAGAGGTCAGGAAATACAACTTCTTTATTATTCTTTCTGGAGGTTTGGGGCTTTTTTTTTTTTTTTTTTTTTTTTTGTGGAGCACGGGGTGTTTTGTTGGTGGGTTTTTTAATTTTATTTTTTTATTTTGTTATGACTATGCAGCTTTTAGTTACAGTTAGCACAGTTGTTATTGTTATTTGTACCGTTTTCTCAGTTTAGCATGAAAAGAAAATTTTCCTCAAGCAGGAAAAGCTGCTATAATTCTTACTGGTGATTTTCTAAATAAAAACAACTGGTATATTACATTGCACTGCTGGCAAAGAAACACTTATTTTGATTCACAGATGGTTTTCCTCTTGCATATAACAAAATCATGAGGGTTTTGCTGAGCTCTAGTGTTTTAAAATGAAACGTTTGACTAACAGGTTCTCAAAATGTTTTATTTCTCTAATAACTGTGTCATGAGAGGAAAATTATTTTTGCTTCATAATGTCTTTGGAACTTTTTCATTTCCCTTTACCTGGTTCCTGCAGAATTTTCTCATTCATAATAAAGAACTACTTGGAGGGCCTAGAGAATTTGGGGGAAATCAGTATAATTTCATTTTACCATAAATTTTTCCTTTGGAAATGAAAGAACTCAAGAGGTTGAAATGGTGGGAATTTAAGGGTCCTTTTGGTTTGCCCTGTTATTTTGCTAGTTATTTTCATTCTTTCTTCACATGCTGCCTAAGAAATTATTCCCCCTACAGCTAATGGGAAGGTGATGAATGAAATTGGCTTTGTGTTTTATTTCCCTCTCCAGCTAAGCCACTTCGCTGTGTTGCAAATGGTGTGCACACCTCAGTTACTCAATCTTCTGAGGCTCCATTCTGCTCTGATGAAAAATCTTATTTCTTACTGGAAAGTGTTTACTTTGCATATAGAAACTTAGATGACTGGTTTACATATCTGTATATTACGTATCTGTCATAATAGGCGTGTTACTTGATAAATTTTCTGAATCCCATGTAGGAAGCTTGCAGTGTATTCAGACTGCATGCACAGTGTGGAAGACATGACACAGGAGTAAATAGAAGGATGTATAGAATGAATAAATAAACACACACCCCCCCCCCGCAATCTAAAAGCTATGATGGTCCATCATGTATGGATGGTGAATTTATATCTTTTAACAGATGAACTGTGACACTAATCCCCTGGAAGCTGGACTGGAGTATTTTGTAAAGCTAAACAAGGTATGTATTACTATTTTCGAAATGTTGTGTTATGTCCAAGATTATTCCTTAAGTGTTTGAACATGGAAAATGCCATTAGCTAGAAAATAAAATAGGTTTAGTAAATGAAAGACACAACTATAATTATAATTATAATTATAATTATATTTTATAATTATAGTTATAATTACTTTACAAGTAGCGACTTGTTGAAAAAAATCTTCCCCAAGTTCCTTGCTATCAAAATTATACATTAGATCAAGAAGTTGAAAATGCTTAATGTTATCTATATGAAAAATAACTTTGTGATTTATTTTCAGAGAGAAATTTCATTCATGTACTTTTGTAACCATATCGTATATGTATACACATGTATGTACACACATATCTATATATACACATACGCACAAGCTGAACAAACCTGTTTATACTGTGTTAGTATTCTACCTGTTCATTCTTGTTAAAGCTGATATCTCTAGAATTTTTTCCCTGGCTACCACTCTGGTACAACAATTACTGAAGAAAAGTATATTTTTTAGAACTGCTAGGGACAACTTACAAAAATAAGTTAAATATAAGTTAAATTAGTGTATTGGTTAAAAGAATAATTAGTTTTTAATGGAATTTCTGAAGAGGTCCTCTGCTCATAACTTGTTGTCACCTGATTTAAAGGTTAAAGAATGGAGCTAGTTGAATTCAACTGTGCAGTAAAAAAGAAAAGATGTTGTTTGATCTCCTTTAATTAGCATTTTACATTTTCAAATTAATATTTTAGAAATTCAAATTCTGTTTTAGTCTAAGAGATACAAAAAATTGCTTGTCATTCTCTTTCCTGGTCTAAATGAATCACAAACTGTATGTCTAAACTCTGTCAAATAGAGGACCTTACCATGAAATCTGGTGAAATCTATGCAGATCTAAAACCATCTGCTGTTTTCAGTTACTCCATCAACTCAAACAGTAGTTGCCTGCACAATGGATCTGAAATTTCTAATGTGAAAAATCTGGTCATAGAGATTGCAAGTGAGGTTCCTAAATGACTGCCTATTTCTGCCTTGATCTTTTGCTTCAATTATGAATTTGTAAATTAAAGTATGTAAAGGAGATCAAGAAGAAAAGTGTTTTCAAAACATTTAGTCTTGACAATGATGCAGTGTGGTATAGCAAAAAACTGTTATTATTTATGCTCCATTTGTACCTGAAATGGTAATAAATCAGGTAATAAATGGTCCTTAATATATTTGCCCTGTTACATGGAGGCACAGTAGAACTGACCAGAAGAATCGCAAACTTTAAGTTACAGCTCTAAATAAAAAGCAAATCTTAAACTTTGCACAGGAAAGATTTACACAAGCATGTTAAACGTAAAAGGATGCTTTTATATTTATGGGACAATTCCACTGACCATAACAGAACAAGCTCAGGAGAGTGTTTTTCCTCTTGCTGTTGAACCTGTCTATAGAAGGTAAAGTTCTTCAACCTATAGAGGGTTGAGGCAGGGTGTTCCCAAGGATATCAATGGGAGTTTCTGCATGTAGTGGAGTTACAGGTCTCTCCATTGGGTGGTATAATTTTCCCTTAATCCATGGAAGTGACACATGCAAAGGAAATACAAAATTTAATAGATTAGAATTAGATTGCATTTACAAATCAAAGCCTTTCCATCTTGAGGAGAGATAAGCAGAATTGCAGGAAAGGCAATAAAAATATTTTACTATTCCTTGTTTTTCTTTTCACTTCCTTTTGATACATGTTTGTTTTCTGAGGGTTTTTTGTTGTTTTTTTGGGGGGGGAGGGGTTGGTGTTTTTTTTCCTTTTCTTTAGTGTAAGTAGGAAAGCAGCCATAAGCAGGGAAAGCTGTTGCTTGCCAAGGTAGCCGTGTGGATCATAGGAAGGCATTAGTGTGCAAGAAGCACTTGATTCTTTAGTTGCTCTGCACACTCTCTGCATGGTTGAAATGCAGGGGTTGGAGCAGTTCTCCAGAGCAGGTACTCACATTGTAGACAAATGGGCATGAATGAATGTCCCACAGAAATGCAGTGTGTCAGCCTGAAACATTTGCCAGTTTTGCTGAACTAATGTGAAAAAGGAAATAATCAATGTTTTTTTATTGACTTAAATGAGGGCAGTTGTGACTGTATGTTGACACTTCAGAGGTACCTGAGCTAATTCAGCTATTGGAAGCACTCTAAACACTGTAGCATGAAATGCAATGTGAGATTATTTGCTCTGATTCTTGGCAGTTTGAGTCCCAGTCCCATGCCTCTGGTTTTGTTGCACATTTGGCATTGCACAGACCTCACCATTTTTTAAAGGCTGCCATGACTGAAGAAAAGCAGAACACTCTTTTGTTACCTGTTTCTATTGTTATGCAAACTTTCCCCTTAAAAAAGGGTAAAAGACATAAAAATTACAAGTAACAGATATTTAAATACTCTTTTTGACATTTTGGTCTGTTCAGCTCCCCACAAGGATTATTTCTTTAAGCATGCGCCCTCAGCTGGGGAAAGTGATGATTTCTGTGTAAATTAAAACCAAAAGGCGCTGTTCAGTTAATTACTGTAGTTCTTCTTACTGTGCAATAAGCAGCTGAAATAGCTCACAAAACCGTTGTGTAAAGACTTCAGCACAAGCGAATCTTAAATGGTATGTCATGGAAAATGAAAACAGTTTCTAAATAGATGAAAATGAATGAAGAGCCAGATGCCAGTGAAGGTAAATATGATCAAAAAGAATTTTAATTTCTATAAAAGGACATTCAAATATCTGGAGAATATATACAAAGAGATGTAAAGTCTCCATAAAGTCCTGATGGTCTCTTTGTTTAGAAAGTTTAGTGTACGTATCATCTTTATGTACAGACCGACTAGTAAATTTTTTGTGATGAATAATACGAAAACCTCTTCAAAGCTGAAGCTTCTTTTTCCTCACAGGGTATTAAATTATAGCATGGCAATAAGTAAACCCATTTCCACAGGGTTTCTGTGTCAACTTCCATTTTGTCAGTAACTCTGAGGCTTGTTCTAGGTAGTTTCCTCTAGAGGCTGTTTGATAATCCCTGTTTCGCTAATGTTATAGTTGCTTCCTTGCACACATGAGCACGATGGGCTGCAATTTGACAAAAGTGGAGGGACACTAACAGGATTAATTTATAATTTAGAGTATAAAATGCTTTCACAACTTTGCAACAAAATTCTGTCCCGTTTAGAGATTTTTTTTTTTTTAAATACCTGCTGTCTTTCTTTTGGCTGTTCAATTACATTTAGTAAGTTAGTTGGATAGTTGTTAGATAGCCTCATCTCATTAATAAGCACTCTGCTACTAAATATTCAGTAGAGTCCTAATGTTAGTCACTGTGCCCGGAAATACACAGACTATCTTTAAGGAAGAAAATGTGCAATGCTTTTTGGTCCACATCCAAGAATACTGTTCTGTACATTTGCACTTGCTCAGGTTTTTGAGTGCTCAAAGATACAGTATATCACTTCTGGATGTTTAAAATAATCTTATTTTTCATTTTACTCTAATGGAACAGAAATCCCCATGAAACTTGATGCTAGAGTGAAAAACCTTCATACCAGCCCACGGAAATTAATTCTTTCAGAAGGATTTTTCTGAGCTCAAAGCCCGCAGTTGGCTGTTGATGAGTTTGTGCTTGTGTTGCTGTATCCAAGACTGCCATCTCCTGGTCCCTGCAGAAACAGTGACTTGGGAACAACAACGCGGCTTGGGAAGGGAGTGCAGTAGATGAAAGAAACCCTTTGGAACTCTGCTGTAGTGTGCTCTTATAGGTCAGGATCCGAATGCTTGACTCATATTTCGTCTGTTTCCACTAGGAGAAACTGCCTGTTTTTGGACGCCGTTTCTTTGCCTTAGCCCTCTTTATTTAGTGGAGCGGATATTTTGTTCTCAATTCCAAACTTCTTTCCAGATTTTTCTACATACAGAATCTCTTATTTTTTCCTTAGGTCTATTCTAGCAGCTTCCCCTCCTCCTCCCCGCCCCCCCCTTTTTTTTTTCCCTTGTCTGCTTATCACTAATTACATTTCATCTACTCCACCCCTGCTCAGTGACTGCCTGAATGTCCTTGTCAAAGCACATCTCTCAGACTACAAGTGCTACCTCTTCTTCTTACTTTGACATTTGGTGGTTTTTTACTGTTACACCTTTTAGACACATGAATATTTAATTGCTTTGGTATGCATTATGAATTGAAGTCTTGTCACACCCATCAGCTTCATAATTAGGCAAGTGAATGAAAAGATCTAGTCCTTGAGTATTGACCTAACCTGCAACATAACAATAGGTAAGATGCTATCTCTCGGGAAAACAGGATGAGCAGTTCTAAGGATCTAGTAATTTGTTTCCGTCCTGGCCGCTTGCCAAAACCGTCCCTCATTTCACTCCAACTCACGTTCCCATGGTCTTGGTGTGGAACAGCCTGAGTTTTAAGAATTCCCGCATCTCCCCCTGGCTGCCATTGTCTGCCCTTGCTTCACTTCTCCAGCTTGCATCCCTTTTGTTCTGAGAGGAATGACTACAATAGGGGTCACTGACCCCACTCCATAACCTGGAATAAGACTGTGTTCCATGCCACCTTTACTCCACACAAGGAAAGGAAAGAGGAGGAAGAAGCAAGAGCAGAGGCTTTACTGCCTGGGCTAAGAAGGGCTAAGGAGCCTGGGGACAGGAAAAAGGATGGAGCGATTGATAGGAAATTTGAGATGAAGCATGGTGCTTCTTCCCCCTTCCCCCTCTTCTAGTCCCCATTTCCTATGGTTATAACATACTGAGCATACTTTTCCACTTAAGTCCTGTCCCCATTCAAATTTAATTTCAAGAGTGAGTGGAACTGTTTTCTATCATGACTTCATTTGATGTCCAGAGGACTTATTCAGAAAAACAGAGGACTTAATCCATAAATCTATACAGGCTAGGAAACATACTAGAAAGGATCTGCAAAGATTTTGTTACCTGTATATAATGTACATCTGGGTGTGTGCTTGTTTGGCCATCTAAAGGAATAAGCACCCAATGAGGGATTTTGAGCCAAAATAACTCAGTAATTCATTGGTTGCATCTATCATATCAATTTCCTACAGCTGACTGCATACAAGAAGGGCTTAGGTGGATTGAATGAAAGATGCATTGGTGCAGGTGCCATACATACAGACTCGACCTCCCACCTCCCTTACAAATTTTGTGTGGTGTAAGTTGTAGCTTTGATTTGTTACAGAGAAAGAAACTTGTCAAATATTTGCTCTCTGAGAAGAAAAATTGTCTTCATTTATCAGGCTGGTGAGGGAGATATCATTTGAAGTGTTACCCTGAGATAACGAAAGAGCATCTAGCTACAAAAAATTTCAAAATACTGTATAGAAGCTTCCTCCAGAGTGTTGTAACATTATGGTTATGGTAGCTGACAGCAGCTGTTGGTGCTGCTTTACTCAGTGGGGTGACTTTGTGTCCATGAATTGGCTCTGTGCCCACAATTCTGAATGGTATACTGAATAAACTACATCAGTTCCTTTTTGAGAGAGTTGTGTATCTTTGCTGCAAGTAACTGTTGAACAGATATAGTATATTTCTTTTTAGGCACTTTGACTTTATTCTGATAAACTGCACGGTGTGAGAAACAAAAAAAGAGTTTTTGAAAGTCTTATAGATAGTTTCTATTCCTTTGCTTCCCTTAAACTAGAAGAGGTTTTTACAGAGGATTAGAATTAGATTGGGGTGCCATTGAAAGCCAGTTACATTTGAAACACAGTAAGTTAAACTCTTCAAGTTATCTTGCTGTGCATAAAAAAATCACATTGGTTATTGTCTCATAAACTCTTTTTTAAAACTGAGTTTATCTTGTGGTATCAAACACATGGCAACTAACACAAAGTAAAAGCCTGATAAGAAGGATAAGGCAAACACATATATAGTGTATGTTAATAGATTAACTAATCAGTGGTATGCCTTTAACTATGTGCTATTTTAAAAATTTGGCTGATTTGTCTTTGTGAAATGATTTCTCATTTCAGATGTATCTAAACTTAACACACACGTAAAAAGGAACAGCCCATCTTTTTATCTGGTGAATTTCAATCAAATAAAATGAAGCTAAGCAGTAGATACTGTCTTTGTCTTTATCTAACACTTTGTCTAAGAAGTGTTTTTATTTTATGTGAAAACCATTACATCTGCCAAAGCTTAATGCTTTGGAAATTCGTGCCAAAGTAATGGAAAGTCTTCTGTATTTTAAGATTAGCTTTTTAGGACTGTCTTTACTTCAACTAGTATAAACATTTTACATTGTTCCTACACATAAAGTACGTTTTTTTTTAAACTCAGAGAGTGAAGAGCAGCTTTAAATTTTATATTTGTTAAAGGCTGAAATTATTTAGTGTTTTTATTTGTTTCTGTTCTTTTTCTTCTGTTGTGTTGGTTTTGGGTTTTCTTTATATTCATTATTGGATTATACTGGTTTAAATAGGATGGTTTTTGAATCATATTTTGTATGACAAGATAAAGCAAATAGAAGCAGTATGCAAACTGATTATTTTTCTCCTAGAAAGAGGAAGCATCCAAAAATAGCCAGACTGAGGTTGAATGAATCAGCTCCCAAATTCTGTTTTGATTGGAATGAACAATCAGATGGACATACTCATAAAAAGCAAAAATGAATAATGGTGGGAACACATTGGAGTGAAATCGACATGGGTACCCTAGAACTGTAAAAAAAGTAAACTGAACTAGTTGAATTCCTATAGTTGGATTTTAAGAAGGTGCTTTAAATATTTAAAAGTAAATATAGACTTTTGTAGTTGTGCATTAGATATATACATGTATTTTCATACATACATTTTTATTCATGTTCATATAGTGTTCAAGTATGTATGCATCCATTTATGTATCTATACATAAATAGATACACACATTTTTGCAGTGTGTGTATATATATATATATATATATATATATATATATATAATGTAGATGCACACATTTTTGCAGTGTGTGTATATATATGAGAGGTGTGTATTTTGTAGAGTTTGAATTCTAGATTATGTCCTGGATATTTTTCCAAGCCATCATTCTAAAAAGACTGGAGTATTCTTAACCTTCAATAATCAGAAAAATGCAAAGAACAAGCTCTTTACACAAAATCTTCCATATGCATCTTCAGTTAGCATAATAGCTATGTGGTGGTTTATTCCAGGTGGCCAAAAGTTTGGCCCAGTTAAAATTAATTGGGAAAGGATTTAATTTTGTATCTGCAAGCAACAGGCAGAAAATGATCCACACTTTAGGTAGATTCTAAAGCCTGCTAGCTGCTTGCTCTAGTGGTTCCCATACCTAGGGCATATAACATTGTATTTGAATACTTGTGTTTAGTTCCACAGTTACATTCCATGTGACTAAATACCTGACACTACATTAGCATGAATAGGAAGGAATTGATTCAGTGCTCAGTATCCCTGTAGAATGTTTACTTCTTGGTATTTCTCTTTGTTATGCAAAGCATTTTAGTCTGTGAGTCATGCTATGGTATACAGTCTTACTTGCATTTGTAGTTGTAGGTTTTTCCTACAGTTGCACGTACCATGAAACAGAAAAGTAGCTGATTATTTTCTGGTGTGAGATCTTTGCTTTACATTTTGCAGCAGCATCTTGACATTATGTTCTAAAATGAGTCTTCACAGTCTTTTTTCTGATCTGAGCTGTACTTCATGCTTTTTTCCCCACAAAGGGTGCCAGCTCTGATCTTTATGTGCAGTATCTGCTTTATCCCCAGTTGAACCACCTTGATTTTCAGACTAACTGCTCCTTAACTGGTTCATAAGCTGTTTTTCACAAGTGCTTACAGAGCCTAGCCTTTCACAGTGCAAAAACTCTTCATCACTTAAATAATTTCTTCTGAGCCTACATATGGGCTTGCGTGGACCTCAAGAAATGTAAGAACACCTGAACTAACTATATAATATCTATTCCACGTATGTGTTGCTTGTAATTCTGACAGTACAATAAGTCTCTACTGAAATTAAAGAGCATTACCAGAAAAAGTATTTTTGAAGACTTCAACAATATTTCATTTATTTTCCCTTAAGCACTCATCAAATTAACATAATTCCTGCTTCAGACCCAAGATCAACTTAAAATGACTTTCACTGCTGGTGAAGCAAAGGCTAGAAGGCTAGAGGACTTTGTAACTGCTATTATATTTCTGCCCATGGGGCAGGCTTGTGTGTATTTAGCAGTTTAGTTTGAATACAATTCTTTTGTTCTGTCTGATCTATGCCATAGGAGAAAAAAATGGACATAATGAAGAATTTCTTCCTGGAAAGGGTTGTTAAGCATCAGAAAGGACTGTCCAGAGAGGTGGTGGTGTCACCATTCATGGAGATGTTCAAGAAACAACTGGACACGACGTTTTGTGCTATGCTGTAGTTGATAAGGCAGTGGTTGGTGAAAGATTGCACTCGATGAGCTTAGAGGCCCCTTCCTACCCAAATGATTCTGTGATAGAATCTGGCTAGTTGAATCAGCTCAGTGTGATCAGATACTGTAAATACTGTCCTATATACCCTCGAGGATTCTGAGACTTGCCAATGACTACCTCCATACTTGTCACACATTTGTGCAGTCTTCTTCTGGAATTATGAGAATCTGCTTGTACCTTTCTAAGCAGGCTGAAAAAGAAAATTCCAGACAATAGCAGCATTCTTTACAAAACATGCTGCATTATCCCATAAAATGGCAGATATGGGAAAAAATGTACCTACCTTAAAACAAGAATGTGGAGTAAACTGCGAGTTGTGCAGCCTGGCAGAGACATCAAAGTGGAATACTGACTGACATGTCACTGTCACAAATTGGTGATGGCTTCAAAAGGAAGCATGTTGACAGAACAAGGCCCAGACTTCAGGATCTGGGTGTTGGAATTCACTTCTTGTCATAAGCACTGAAATGATTGTCTTGGTTTGAAAGACAGGCATGGTTTAAGGAAAGGCAAGAGCCCCTTTTCTGCAATGCAGAGTGCACCCCCCCCTCCCTTTTAATTATTTTAGGTCCAAATCAGACGCTTTCAGGCAGGAGATATGGGGATGTGAATAACAGTTCTTTACTGGTATTTAACAAGGCAGAAAACAACAACAGCTATAAGAAAATTGGCAACAGAACAGAACAGTCTAGCTCCGCTCCAGTCCCCTTTGGCCTCAGGCCGTCTCCCTGTGCTCAGTTACCGGTGCTGTGGGGGCAGGGCGGGTCCCGCGCAGTTGCAGAGGGGCTGGAGTGATGGCGGCGGAGGCCCAGGGGTGAGCGGGGATGGGAAGGTGACTCCCCCTCACGGTGTCGGTCGTGGTGCTCCGCAGAGTGTCCGGAGATAGTAGGTGAGATGGGAGAGCGGCAGAGCGATGTCCCAGGCAGGGAGCGTGGGTCTCAGCACTGAGATGTCAGGGGAGATGCCAGAGCGAAGCACGGGGTGTCCTCTCCGTCCACGAGCCCAGCGAGAGAGAGTCCCCTCCCCAGCCCCCTCTCCCACCTTTCCTTTTCCGGTTCCCCCCCCCACCCTCCCCCTCCACCCACCCCCCTACGAGAGAACATTATCTATGTTTTAAGGTGTAGCCACAACTATTTACCATAATAATGGGAGGAATTCACAGAAAGAAAAAGGGGAACAATCCAACCCCTAACAATGATGTATAGTCTTCTGGCTTGCAGCCTTAACTGGGCAGGTAATCTTATAACATGGCTCACTATGTTGGAATTTTGGATATCAAAGGCTGAGATCTAGGAAAACTAATAAAGAGAATAAAGTTACCAAAAAGGTATAATATACCAGTATCAAAATACCAAGATACAAGATACACTATCTGTCAAAGTTATGATTTCATCTATATTTCATACTAAATACTTATTTGACAGGCAAACACGCTAATATACATTTAAATGTTTATATCTCAACATATTGGAGAACCCAAATAAACATATATAATCATTATCTTGTAATTTTTCAGGCAGCAGAATTTACAGGAAAACAAGCACTGAAGCAGATTAAAGAAAAGGGGCTCAAACGACGACTGGTATATCTCACCCTGGAAACAGATAATGTTGATCCAGAGGGAAATGAAAGTGTGTGGCACAATGGCAAGGCAAGGATTATAGCTCGTGTTGCAAAAAATCAATCTTAATTCTCCATTAACAGAATCTTTGTGTTTCAAGTGTGAATGCATTATTTCTATTTTACTGGCACAGAACAATTTGAAGCTATGATAAGCACTCTCATCTTCAAGCAAGAAGTAAAGACTAGCTAGATACCTACAAAGAAGATGTAAAATGCTGTCAAGTCATTGAAATGAGTTGGAACAGACTAAAGTATTGTCATCCATTCTCTTCTTCTGCAAGTTCACTGCAGTCCTAAGAAAACACTTGCTGTTCAAAAGAAATGAAACAGCAGCAAAGTTTTGGGGCTCCACACTTCAGCACAGATTATGTGTTGAAATACTCACGGGCAGTTAAATTATTATAGATAATAAACATATGCATGTGTATCATATGTATTGCATGTTCCAGTGAAAACTTAATTGAACATAATAAGAACAGGGTGTTTTTTCAAAAAGCAAAAACTTCCCAGTTTCAGGTGGTGTTACTCTCTGTTGAGAATATTATGAGCTGCATGACACACTTGAAATTTGCATGATGTCTGAAGTGTATAAATCAAAATGTGACATGTCTAGTTGTTTGGGTTGTTGGCTGTGGGTTTTTTTCAGAAAATCTCACTGCATCTTGAAAATGAATAAATTGTTTTTGGTTTTTTTCAGGTTATTGGCAATACCACATCTGGATGTTTCAGTTATGGAGCTCAGCAGAGTCTAGCTTTTGCATATGTTCCCATGGAACTCAGCAAAGTTGGACAGAAATTGGAAGTTGAACTTTTAGGTAAAAATTATCCAGCAACCATTATACAGGAGCCATTGATGCTGACTGAACCAACAAGAATGCGCCTTCAGAGAAAGGGTGAAAGTCCCAAAATATAAACACAGATGAGGATACAGCAAATTGTGCAGTAGGAAATAGTGCCATTAATATGCATAAAATTAAGATAATTAAGCTACTCAGATTTTCTAATTACTAAACACAAGATCTTCATTGCAATACATGAGTGAGAAATTCAATGGCATTACTTCCTACTTCCCTGTGTGCGCTGTTCACATTAGAGAGCTGAGCAGGGTTGATGAGCCGCTGTGTGTTTTGCTTCCCAGAAGCACTTGTGAGCAGAAAGTGGCAGGGAATGAGTACATTATTGATCCAGCTTGCTCCCACATTGGTTGGCAGATCTGCATTAATCCATAGGAGAAATGTGTGCTTGACTCTGTCCAATAGCAAATTCCTCCCCCTCCCTCACACTCACAGTTCCTCCTTTGCCTGCCCTTGAGGTAAAGTAGCTTATCCTGCCTTCTTTACACCTGAATAACAAGTTTACCATAAAATCATGCCACTGGTTTTACACAGAATGCTTCATAAGGAATGGAAAGACATCCCATTAACCAATTAAATAATAAAGGCAATATTAAAGGTAAACTGGAATCTTGACTTTTTTTCTCTGCATGTCAGCCTGGTCTGGCAGAAATTCTCATAGAAAAGCAAAATCTAGTTCTTCTCAATGAAATTATTATAGGAAGCCAATTCTTTGCTATTTTATATAAATTGTCTCGCATATTATATGTAATATTCTACAGCAAACAGTATGTTATTATTCAATTTCTGAACAAAGCTTAAATTATAGATTTACTGTATTAAATCTGAACCACTAGACTGGCACCAAAGATGGTCAGTTTTTTCTTACTGCTAATTATAGATTGAAGCAACAGTAAGAGCCATATATTATTACACAGAAATATTAGCAATGAAAAAAATATAATTAAATTCACAGCAAAGGAGTTTTATTAAGTGTTAAGTATTCAATAACCCAAGTAAACAGCATTAGGATAGCGTGTATGATGGGAATATATTAAATTGATAAAAAACTCATCTGGAATTCAATAATGTTCTCAACAATTCTTTTGAAAAATAATGTTAAAATTTCCAACTTAGAAATGCTGTCCTTTAGGCTACAGATAAATGTTTTCAAAGTATGTATGAATCATGTCCAAAATGCACTTTCTTCAAGGGAGTTGGTGCCTCTAAATCTTCAGCAAAGAAGCAAATGTATAAATACTGTATACCAGGAGAAACAAAATTTGAATAATGAACATTCACTCTTGATAAAGTAAGCTGACATTACACTGTCCTGTTTTGAATATCTTTTGCAAAGCAAGTGAAAATTTAATATATGAGCTCTGCCAAGTTTGCATGCAGTACTATCTTGAGTGAAAAATCTATTCAGAAATTATTCTCTGCTATACTTTTATAAGTGATTCAGTTCTATTTTGCTGAACCATCAAAATGTTACTTTTTATAAAGATAACATTATCTGTAATGAGGCACTTAACCACTGTGACTCTGTGAGCATTTAAGAAATCTGAAGTAGAACATGATGCTATATGGTTTTATTTAGACTATGGAAGAAAAGAGCAATGCTTAGGAGCATACATTTTAGTATTTCCCAAGATTATGCAAATTTACTTGACACCACATCCCGGAATGTAGTGTAACAGCTACTCAGACAGATTCACCTATACTTTCCTAATCAGCTTTTCTATGCCAAAAATGTTCCAACAATGCCTCCATATCCCAGTCTGACAGTTAAAATCAGGTTTGCAACTCCTTTTCTGACTCAGAAGAAAGCTGATATGTCAGCTGGATCAATCTGGCTGCAGAAGGACAGGCTTTCTGCAGCCTGAGCAAAGAGTAATGAATAGCAGATAAAATTCCTGCAGTCAAGTGAACTCAAGAGTCTGAGTAGGCATACCCTCCGGCAGCTTGTACTGCATTTCCAGCTGTAACCTCCCAACCCCTAATTTCTCTGTGAAGCTGATGCAGACTTCTCTCATTTTACAGTGTAGTATTACATACAAGCCCAGACACTGATTTCTTTGGGGGTTACTCACTGACAGCTCTTGTCACCCACGTCTCACCAAGATCAAAGCTTGGCCAATTAGTGAAAGCTAGTGTATGAGGAGTGGCTGAGGTCACAACTTCCTTAGGGACAGACACTGATCTCTTCTCTGTGGTGGCCAGTGATGGAACCTGAGGGAATGGACTGAAGCCTAGCCAGGGAAGGTTCAGTTTGGACGTTATGAAAATGTCCTTCACCCACAGGGCTTTTAGGCACAGGAGCAGGTTCTTCAAGTAAATGGTCATGGCACCAAATTTGTCAGAGTTTAAGGAGTGTTTGGACAATGCTTTCAGGCACACAGTGTAATTCTTGGGGTTGTCCTGTGCAAGGCCAGGAGCTGGACTCGATGAGCCTTCGGGATCCTTTTCAATTCAGCATATTCCACGGTTCTAAGTTTCATTTAACTTCAAGATTTCGATAAGGTAACAATGTGTCATTGTTTCTGGGTCAAGGCAATACAGTTTCTTTCTTGCAGCCAATTTACAAGACTAAAACAACTTCCGGTTCATCACTGACCACGTGTAAGGCAAATGGAGTATCTCTCTGTTACTTCTTAAGGATGTCTGTGCTTTCTCTTTAACAATGAATTCAGGAGCAGAGACATCAGAAGTAGTTTTAAGCGAGGATGGCTGAGAATTAGAAGTGCTGTAGCTGTGATAGCAATGTTTGAAAGTGCCTTCTAGTTGACCTGGCTTCTTTTTACTGCTCTGATACCCAAGTCAGCTTGCTGAATATTCATCAGAACAGCTCAACATTGCATTCTGCACAGCATGGATAAATGAAACTATCAAGACAAAGCTTTACAAATCATGCCCTCATACAGGTTCACATTTGTAAGTCAATCCTTTAAAAGCATTAAAAAGAAAAAGTACATAAACCTGAAGAAATTAGGTGGGGGAAGTGTTCAGCAGCTATTGTAGTTTCCTGTCACTTCTTCTCATTACAGATTGAGATATGGTGTTGCCTAAACTTGTGCCAAGACACAGCAAGAGGAAGTGAATAAGAGCAAAAATGTTTAAGTATTGAGCTTTAAGAGGGCTTCTAACCAATCGAACAAATACCACTGTAGAAAGACTGATAGGGACTTCTTTAGAGTCTTTCTTAACCTCATCAGCTAACAGAGGAGACACATAGCAATGAGGTGAAAAAATGACAGTTCTACGAAATTTCTTGAAATACTCAGATCAGGAGACGTAAAAAGCAGTTTTCTCAGACATTTTTGTTTGCCATTTTCCTATATTTTTCCACCTCCAGAGCTTTTGCACACCAGAGCAGATGTTACTATTACTATTTGAATTTTTGTTCCAAGTTTCCATGCGCTATGGCAAAAAGTGTCCAGTTCATGCTTTGTAGGGCATGATAAATCCACATTGATACTGTAACCTTGTGTGTCACTGTCATGACCTCTTTAATCACTGATTCCAAAACAGCATCCAAATTATTCAACCCCAAATTCGGAAAAGATAAACTGAAACATAAGAGACTGAACATTGACTATTTCCTGGATTTATTCTTTTGATTCAAGAGAAAACTGTCTGAGAAAAATAGTTTTTTCTGATTGGGATTCCAATTCCCTCAACTAGTAATAAAATAAATAAAAAACCAAAAATACTAGAAAATATGTCAGGCAGCAACATCCAGACTGTGACTGTGCAGTATCTGCAGTGTATATTTAAGACAGTTCAATATAATGTTTTAACTATGGTCAGGCAACAAGGTTATCTAGTTCTAGTGGGGTAGGATAACCAGTACACAACTCTTGACACTTCTCTACAAGGAAATATGAATATAGCTACATTTGAACACCATTATAACTTTGGAAATACGAAATGTGAATAGAAATTATAATTTTGTTTCAAAATTTCTAGTTTCACCAGCACTGTACGGACTTTCAAAGCACTTATTTTGAGAGAACAGAAAGGGTTTCTGTGGGAAAGTGCTAAGATTTGAATGAAATTTAACCTGTAATAAGGAAGAAGTTAGAAAAATAAACAGTTCAATGAGACGTTTGACACTGGTCCTGAGATCTGAACAAGAAACAAGGGAAATCAGAACTTTGCAGCTTTTGAACAGTATGAATCACATTTCAAAAAAGAAACTACTACTCAGAGTCACCATTTTGTCAGTGATCCTGGAATTAATACTTCAGAGAAAACTAATTTTAGGACAGTACCATTGCTTCTTGTTCCAGTACTGACTGTAGATTGTAGTGCATTCTCATTGTAGAAAAAAACCGGCATTACTCATCATAGCTGTTGTTTTCAAACCAGCAGGGAAACCTGTGGGATTTTAAAAAACCCAAGCTGGACTGTTCTTTTGCCTGCTACCAAAAGGCGATATAAACTTGGGAATATACATATTTACCATTCCAGCTAAATGGGAAATATATGGTTATTTGATCTTCCACTAGACACTGAAATTTATGTGTATTCCATGGATGAACAAAATTGACCAGAGTTGACAGCTATTTCCGTCCTTTCACTCTCTTGGATTTTACATCAAGCTTATAACTAAGGTAGCGGTTGTTTGCAATATTGCTTTAGACGATTACATGGTTTGAAGAAACAGCCCCGTGAACATTGCTATTTCTGCTCCCGTGTTGCTTCACTTCCTACACTGTAACAGTTACAAGCACCATCTTACAGCCAGATCTCGATCTAGGCTTCTCATCGCAGTGGACAAAATGGAGAGAAGAAAGCACTGGGCTGCTTGTGATTTTGCAGAGGATCGGGGGTTGAAGGGGGAGAGAAAGCACAGGGATCTCTCTCTCGTGTGTGTGGGGGGGATTGTGTGTGTGTACGCTAGCAGCTGATGCTGACAGGAGATTCTCCAGCAGGAAAAATCGCCTCCTTGCTCAGCTCAGCTACATCTTCAGTGATGGCTGCAACTTGTTTTTCCCAGGCTGTCCTGCACATTGTCCAGCAGCAAGGCCATGTGTATGCTGCAGCTGCCTCACTGTGTTTACACACAGAATAAGCTCTGTAGGCAGTATCAAAGATTGAGCTGCTGTGAAGGCAGAAGTAACAGTCCAAATAATTTTACGAGAATGCGCTTTGTCCTATCCTCATAATGTTGTCCTGACTTCCTTAAACCCACAGATGACCTGAGACACAAGCTTGCACATAGTTCCCTGGCTCCCTTGGGAAAGGCTCCGAGGTTTGAACCGGGTGTTCAACGTAGGAGTTGAAGCAAGACAAAATTAGAAGGGACCGCCAGCATCAGCGGGTTGCATACCTTGCCAACAGCGGCAACACCTTCACAATTTCGTTTTTAAGCTGACACCAAAGCCCAGCGGCACAGACCCGCAGCACGGCAGGGCCGTGCCCGCTGCGGTGCCGCGGGGCTGGCGGGGCCCGGCCCCCCGCGCTGCCGGCCCGCCCCGCTCGCTCTGCGGGCGGAGCCCGGCTCGGGGCGGGCCCGCGGCCCAGTTCCTGGTGCCGGGGATGGCGCGGCGGGCGGGCGAGCGGTGCCGCTGCTTCAGCCGGCTGCTATGCCTGTACCTGGCCCTGTGCCTGGCCCTGTGCCTGCCGCGCCCGGCGGCGGCGCGCCCGCCCGCCCCGCACCTCGTGCTGGTGCTGGCCGACGACCTGGGCTGGGGCGACGTGGGCTGGCACGGCTCTGCCATCCGCACGCCGCGGCTGGACGCGCTGGGGGCGGGCGGCGTGCGGCTGGAGCGCTACTACACCCAGCCGCTGTGCACGCCGTCCCGCAGCCAGCTGCTCTCGGGCCGCTACCAGGTAGGGCGGGCGCTCGCAGCCGTGCCCGGGGGATGCTGCGGGGGCTCCCTGCTTGCTGCCGGCTGCCCCCGAGCTGGCTGGGTCTCTGTGCCGCTGCGCTGCGGAAACCTGCTGCTCTGAAACGCTAACCTCCCTTTGCCTTGCGACTCGGGAGGAAAGTGGATATGGAATCAGAGCAAATTGTTCTGTTCCAGAGAAGCCGAGGTGCCTTTATGCTTCGGTTGGATTAACAGGCGCGGCAGCCTGTCGTGGATGATATCCTTGCCCTAGTTGTCTGACTCTTGGATATTTTTCCACGGGACGGGCACACACGTGGTCGAGACGCAGACAGAAGCAGATCAGCACCACTTGTTCAGTTTTTGCAACATGTTTTCCAGTGCAGCGCCCCAAAGCCTCGCAAAGCGGTACATTCACCTCCACCTGGTACAGGAGCTGTAGATGTCCTGCGCTCCTTGATGGAGTGCACACAGAGTGGTCATTATTCTGGGTGTCCAAATAGTCGTAGTCGTTATCGCCATTTTTGTAATTTTTTTTTTTTCCCCCCCAGCTGTACGAGTGTAAGACTTGGGCTTTATAATACTGGTATTATTCTACCCTTTCCCATCCTTTTTGCAATTTTGGCAAAAATATGAGGAGTAGGGGAGAAAAAAGTATGGACGCACATCATGGACAGAAGGAAGAAACTCACGAAGGGTTAAGTTTCCGAAAAGAAACTTCCCCTCTGTCTCAAGAAGTCCTGCACATCCATGTTAACCATAGTGATTGCCAAATAAACTGCCGGGAATGAAAGAAAATAAAAATCATCCTGTATTAGTGGATGCTATCTCTTGTTGCAGGAATGTTGTTCGAGGTATCACTCTTTCCAAGCAACATTTGTCCTGTTCCTGGAAACTCCAAAAATTAATAATGATGAATAGGAAAAAGCAATTTACATTATCTTTACCAACTCCTTAAGTTGTTTTAAATGAAATAGCCTAAAATATTTTTTCATAATGACTACTTTTAAAATAGAGTTGTCTGAATGTGCTTTCCAAGAAAGGGGCAACTGCTTCATCACATTTTAAAAGTGGACATTGAAAATACTTATAGTTTGGTCTGGATTGAAATGAATCCCATACATCTGACTTGATAATTTAATAATCTTTGTGTTGACCTTGTTGCAATTAAGTAAAATAATATTAGAAAATGGAAGTAATTTTTTTAATAGAGGCGACATTCTGTGCAGCAGTAATTATGCAACAAATAATTATATTATGAAGCAAATATGTGTAATCTTTTAAAAAATTGTTTTACCCATGGATATGATTAACAGTTGCTTAGAAGCTTGAGAAAGTAACCTAAATCTGGTCCTGTTTGGAGCTTGAGAAAGTAACCTAAATCTGGTCCTGTCTGGAGCTGAAATTTTGGTAGTCACCTTGCAATCCATATGAAAGAAAAGGAGTATTATAGATTTTTTTTTTAATATTGCCTCCTTCTCTTTTTCATCATTTTCCAGATACAGTGCAAGAAATTACAATGCTTTGCTAGTTTGTGTCATTCTGTATATTAATTTTTTTCTGTGATACAGCATTTTAAAGTATTTTAAATGTTTTTTATATATAATATAAAATTTATACTATAATTTAATTTTTGAAACCTCCTTGTTCAAAGTAAATGAGGAAGTAGTAGGCCCTTTAGAAAAGGGCTTTACTCACTTGCCTAAGATCAGGGCTTATTTGTTTTAGAAGTCAGTTCAGAGAGTTCCTAAATTTCAAAGCAATGCTTTCAAAGTTGAACGTGCAGCTTGCTACACTGGTGTGCTTAGTGGAGTCATAAAATCTGGTGTCGTCTGCTCGAGGGGATCTTGGAGGCTTTGTGTTTTGACGGACAAAGATTGCTAGAAATATTTAATACTTAAACAAGATACATTTATACTTGCATACATATGTTTGCAGGCTGTGGTTTAGGGTAGTGCCTTTTGGATTGTGTAGAAGACAGGAGAGTTGACAAAAGTCAGCTAATAGTATCAGTAACTAAGGAGGTTCCTTATATCAAGTGTGATATACTACTCAAAGCATTTTCAGTGATGGTTTTGTAAAGAAATACAAAATTCACCACTTACTAAGACTGGAAACTTCAGTAGAACTATTAAATATCGGATCTAGTCAGTGTAAAGCTTGTGTCATCCCCATATCCAAATGATTTATACAGTAATTGTACTCATTTAAAGCATGCAAATTAATATACAGGTGTGTATATATAATGTCCATTTAAAAGAGCAATAGTGAAATAGTTTTGTTGACCTTTCCTCCAGTGACTGTTCTCTGATATAGGCAAAACCTTGATGGCTTCACTTTCCATGTGCATTTTTGCCTGTTTCAATTCCATTTAAAATCTCTCACTCCATCTTGAGATGCACCTAGCCTTCAAATAGACCATAATGGTAATTCTTACCTGTTAGATTTCTAGCTAAAAGCATAAAAGGCTTTGTGTTTGTTTGTTTTAGGTTTTTTAATTGTGCTTGATTTATGCCCGGAAGATGTTAACTCTTGCAGTGATATGTTCTTGTTTTCCTCCATTCCACCCCTGCCCTCCACCTGCAGCCTCCTCATCATCTTCAGTGCTACACTGGTAAAATGAAGAGGCCCAGAATTAATGCTGATCTTTAATGCAGCTGTGCTTCTTTTTGGCTCTCCTTATTAAATTAAATTAACATGTGGGCTGCGTGGTTAGTGATTTCTCACACTTCTTTTCTCTGCTAGATCCACACAGGTTTACAACACCAGATAATTTGGCCGTGCCAGCCCAGCTGTCTGCCACTGGATGAGAAACTCCTCCCAGAGCTACTTCAAGAGGCGGGATATGTTACTCACATGGTGGGGAAGTGGCACTTGGGGATGTACAGAAAAGAATGCCTTCCAACCCGCAGAGGATTTGACACTTACTTTGGTAATGGTTTGGTTTAACATGGGCAATAAATGCTGTGTTAAAAAGGATGAGAAGCTGCCCCATTCTTGTAACAACAGCAGATTTACTGTTGATTTATAAGTAAAGCCGTACCTGGGTATGCATGTTTCTGAAGTATCACTGCTTAACTTACCCATTATTTCTCCCAAAAACATAGTAGACGTTTATGTTGTATTTAAGATAATTTCCTTTTTTCTGTACATTTGTTTTTGCAGAAATTACTAGCTGCAACTGTGGGGAAAAAAAGGTTCAAGTGAATTTCTTGTGTCTTGGATTTTTGTCCCAAGTTCTTTTTTTTCCAAAACATAAGACTGTAATTTTTTTAGATTCATCCATTTTGTTAGGATATTGGGGGAGAAATCCAAAATCTATCTTCAGTTGTAATTTTTGAGATTCAAGTGATTTTGAAAAGTTTTATATTTGGCTGCTAAAACACAAGAGCTCTCCATGCCTAACAGGCTAACCCTACGTAGGAGCAAATCTGTATATGTAGAATTTTTTTCTTAATTTCTTTTGGATATCTCTAAATGATAGTGTCTTTTCTTCACCAGCTGGTGTCAGTAGTGGATCAGAAATTACATTACAGTGGACATAAAAGATGATTCATACTTGGGTGTTTTTTAATAAATTAATTTTAAAATTCCAAACTTTCCAATAGAGGTGGAAGCCTTACAGCAAAATACAAACATAGAAAATCATACCACCAAAAATCAGACTAGTTCATCGCTAGATCACTGCTTTGGCTCTCAGTGCTTTAGTTTAATGCTCATGGACATCAAAGTATAAATAAGAAGTCATTGAACAGCTTTCAAAATGTTTCATTTCTTTTGAAACTACAACTTGCATTAGCAATGAGAAGCCTGTGTGGTATTAAATGTGGAGCTACTTAGATGTGTCAGGAGTGTCACAGTAGGTGGTCCAGGGTTGAATTAGTGTTTTGGCTCAAAACCACTAGTGTTTTGACATTGACTTTTTTTCTCTTCCTGACGTGTGTGTTTATGTGACACCATGTTGGCCTGCTCATTTGACATCTTTTCCTGTTCTAGGCTATCTCCTGGGCAGTGAGGATTATTATACTCATGACCGCTGTGTCCTCATCAAAGCAAAGAATGTGACCCGCTGTGCTCTGGACTTTCGAGATGGAGAAGAAGTTGCAACTGGATTTAAAAATGTGTACTCCACAAATTTATTCACAGAAAGAGCTATAGATCTTATAGCCAATCACAAAACTGAGAAGGTACAGGCAACAGCTGCTGCTCTGATAACTTAAGCATTAAAGAATGTTTTTTAAAAAGTTAGTGAAATATTTATAGAGGGAGCTGTGTTTGGGCTGTAATTGAGGGCTATTCAGTAGGTACATAGAGCTGAATGTGAGAAGTAGCACTGGTAAAACTCATCTGCTGCTGACAAAACCAGCTTTGTCTGCATGGTCCTGGCCTGCTACCCTTCTCCATTTCTTTTATTATAATACAATTAATAATTTTTTAGAAATGGTTTAGCAAGTAGTTTGCACTTCTAAAAAGAGAAGTTTAGGGCCAGAAGTTTAATAGAAAGAAACTGCTGACAATCGTGTTACGAAGGAAAGATACACCTGATGTTTTTCCACAGCTTTTCAAAAGTAATTTTTCAAAGCTTTCTTAGTTTATGTGCAGGGATTAGAAGATGTGGAAATTGTAGAAATCAAAGCACACTTCTGGCATTGTTGATAAATCAGATCTGCTTTTGCTACAGTAACTTTTGCACTTAGTACTTTATGTTTAACTAATTTCTATTCTCTCCCTTCCACTCCAGCCCCTCTTCCTCTATCTCGCCTTTCAGTCTGTGCACGAACCTCTCGAGGTCCCTGAAGAGTACATGAAACCATATTCTTCCATAAAAGATGTAAAGAGGCGCCATTATGCAGGAATGGTGACTCTTATGGATGAAGCAATAGGAAATCTTACTGATGCTCTGAAAGCATATGGTCTTTGGGACAACACAGTTTTTGTTTTCTCTACCGGTAAGTTCCTTCGAGTATTCTTTCAGTAATAGCTTTGCTACAGTGTCTAACAAGCTGATTACAGAGACATCTGGCCCCTCTGTTTTTCCTCTGGATATTTTCTAACAGCAGAAGAGTGATGAAAGTTGAGCAAGACTTCAAGTAAAACAATGGTTTCTTTCCCTGCTCTTAGAGCTTTCTCAAGCTTGACAAAAACAACCCTGAGGGAGTGTCTGTGCAAATGGGGGATGCTCCTGATGGTGTACAAATACCTTTGTAAAATCTGGGGAGTGCAGTGGAGTTAGAAACATCCTACTTGATGCTGCAGTTACTGAGGATCTGTCAGAATTGAATCCTGACTAAGAGCTGTCTACATTTTATTTCTTCTGAAGCAGTCTGTCCTGTCTGTGAATTGCCATATGTTGCATGAAGCACAAACAGCCAGACAGCAAGCAGTTTGAAGCCAAAACTGTTTCTTTCCCTCACTCCAAGGTGACGTGTAGTTTTTATCATTCTGGAAGTGTTTCACTGGCATCTTACTCCCATGAAACAAAGATCTGTAATTAACAGCTGAAAATATGATGAGCAGTCTAGTCAGCCAAATTACAGTCTAAATTTTTGTACGTACAGGCACATGATCCAGTTTTTAGATTATTAGAGTAATGCAAATAATGCATTCCAAAGCAGTCTCCTTTGTTTCCAAATTAAGCATGAAACAGAACCTTTTTGAAATACAGCTACTTGGCTGGGTTTCAGGAACATATTTGCTCTTGTTTGATTGGAAGAGGAAAGTAGCCTTTCAATGCATACAGTTGTTCTTTTGCCCACACTTTACATATTAGGGCTGTCAAAATGGCAAATTAATTTTCTATAAACACTTGAAATACAACAAAAACAACTAAAAAAACAGACAAGCAAAACAAAAAAAACCAAGAACCAACTAAAGTTTGATGAAAATGCACTGATGTGTTTTGAGTTTAGCAGCTGCTTCGTATAGCACTCAGAATCTTGGAATCTCATTTTGAGTCCAAACCTGTTTGCTTTATGATGTTACATTTGTATCCAGGTTTTGGCTCTAGCAGGATTTGATAACTCTTCTATGCCTGTTTCTCTTTGCAATGTTTTTATATTTAGAACTGAACGTAAGCAAAGACATATGGAAAATGACACCAGTATTTATTCCATATGGAAAAAATCCAGTCTTTGCTGATGAGGCTTGGTAGAGTTATTTAAGTAATGCTTTTTCAGTACATTGTGGAATAAAACTAAATATAACTGAGCTAGAATTACAAGGTATGAGGGAATTAAAAAGAAAAATTTGCTTTTTCATTTATGAGGCAGTGATTTTTCTGAATGATGATAGTCTACCCTGTTTTTTAACAGTGATTATTTTGCAATCAGTTGCAGGTATTTTTCAGCAACAGTCAAACAATCAGGAGAATCAAGTGTCTGCTCTATCTAATGGGACTTATTTTGAGTTAATTGACAGTTTAAACTTCTAGGAGGTAAATTTAGTATGATTAAAATACATGGAAATGGGACTTAAATCAGGCAGGACAGGGGCCAGTGATTGGTTTTTTTTAGTGTTCTCTCTTCATGCAGTTATTCTTTACAGGCATAAAACATTGCATGCAGTAAGGACCCAGTTCCAAAAACCAAGTGCTATAACCATAAAACATTTTAAAAATACCAAAAAAGGGGGGGAAAAGTGTCAAATTATTAATTTTTTCTATATGTTGTTTAGTACTTTTGCAGGTGTTGTTTCAGAACGGACATTAGAACATAGTTGAAAAGAAACACGAGAGGGTCTGCAGTTGAGCACCTCATGCAGAGAGCTGTGCTGTGTCAGATCTCCCTGCATGGCTTCCAGGTCCTTTGCAACTGGGAGTCCTGCTCTGCACTGCTATGGCTATAATATGAGCATACAATTATAGTATGATTTACCTTTAGCTCTTGAGGATATGTCTATTTGAAGAAGTGCCTCTCCCTGCCCCAAGTGCTCTTCTATCACTGAGGGGGAGATGCTCTTTTTGCTTGGTGGGACGCAGCAGGGGACACACACTTTATGATCAAGAGCTCTCTCCGAGAAAATTCTTCCCATTTTGTGGGATTAAGAATCAATTTAAGGATTTCTATAAGACTGCAAGGGACAATCTAGGGAATAATAAAATTTATCAGTAAGTTTAATGAGCAGTGTTAAAGACATAAAATCATCATACTTGCACAGAAGGACTTGGGGGTGCTGTGGCTGAGAGGCTGGACATGACCCAGCCATGGGCACTCCCAGCCCAGAGAGCCAAACGTGTGCTGGGCTGCATCCAGAGCAGTGTGGGCAGCAGGGCAGGGAGGGGATTCTGCCCCTCTGCTCTGCTGAGACCCCACCTGCAGGGCTGCATCCAGCTCTGGGCTCCCAGCACAGGAAGGACATGGACCTGCTGGAGGGAGTCCAGGGCAGGGCCACAAAAATTATCAGAGAACTGGAGCACTTTCAGTGTTAGGACAGAGAGTTGGCGTTGTTCATGCAGGAGAAGAGAAGGCTCTGAAGACATCTTACTGCAGCCTTTCAGTACTTAAAGTAGGCTTATAAAAAATACGAGGACAGAGTTTTTGACCCGACCTGTTGCAATAGGACAAGGGATGATGGTTTTAAACTGAAGTAGAACAGATTCAGGCTAGATATTAGGAAGATATTTTTCATGAAGTTGGTGAAACACTGGAGCAGGTTGCACAGAGAGGTGGTGGATATCCCATCCCCAGAAACATTCAAGGTCAGGTTGGATGGGGCACTAAAACTGATCTAGTCAAAGAAGTCTGCTCATTGTAGGGGGGTTGGGCTAGATGAATTTTAGAGGTCTTTTCAAACCCAAACCATTCTATGAGAAAAGCACTCTCTGTTTTGTTATCTATGTGGTTTGAAAAGGTATTGTTGAAAGCCTGTAGAGGAAAAAGAAGGCCCTAATTTTATGGTACATTTTACTAGATTCATTACTATTTCCTTTTTCGTTGAAGCCAAAATTCACACTTCCATGTTTGTACTCTCCATCTTTTAAAATTCCTGCCCAAAGACAGGTGGTCACTTCTTATTTTGTACAATAGCAAGTAGCACTGCAACAAGCATAGTCGTCTGACTACTTCCCTGTGAAGTGTTGACCTCAAACTGTAGATCTCTTTTTTAGTGGGTACATATTTGAAAACCATATAATATGATGTAACCTAAGATCTTGTGATAAGTTTTTTTTTATCATACTCTTTCATGTTTCTTCCTATTTGATATATACTCTTTCATGTTTCTTCCTATTTGATATAGCTAATGAAAACATGCCAGTTGACAAATGGAAATACTGCACATTTTGAAAGTCTTGTGAAATGTGTAGAACTTCAGTTCCTCTTTAAAGTGGCTTGATGGAGATACCAGGATAAAAATGTAACTTCATTATGATTAGTCATTAGCAAAATCTGACTCCATCAGTATGTCCTGTAAATCAACCCTCTGGTGTATTTTTTTAACAGTTAGACAGGCTATTTCTACAAGTAAATAAGAAAAAGGTGAGCAAGTTCAATGGTATGTGATGTTATATTTGTGTATGAAGTAGTAGCTTGAAAAGTCTCAGCTGGTTTGATATGAAGTAGAATTTGCTTTTATGGAGCATTTTTTACAACACAGATACAAGTAAGTCTGTGCTAATGAGATAATTGATGAAAATTAAATCATTGCTTATTTAAGCAAAACGGATGAAAATGAATGCAGCAGTGGTGGGTACTCATGGCCTTTTGTCCACTTGAAATCAAAGAGAATGAGAGGTAGAGCATACTTTTCCTTTTAGCAATCATAGGAGACTAACTACCAATGTCCCTAAAGAGGGCCTCAATTTAAAATAAATGTCATAAAAAGCATTAAAATAGTACCAATTTGCCTCAGAACTATTAACATGGACTTAGACTCCAAATTTTGCTTCGGATATACGGAACTATGATTTGAAGTAAGAAGTGAGGATTTGCTGTGAAGATGATGTGATTATAGTTTTGCATGGCATTACAAGAAATTTTGGTGTAAACTTGCCAACATGAAAGCAAAGGAATATGACCCCTAATTTCAGAACTGTATTAAAGCTACTGTCCTTTGCTTTGTTTAACTTTCAGCGTTTTGTTATAGTAAAACACCGTGGAGCAACACTCTTTTCTTCTAAGTATTTCTTGCCATTTTTAAGTGTGGATTAGCACTGTAATGCCCGGTAGTTGCCATCAGAGGGCTTCGAAAAGCAAAACACTTTTCAAGTGGAACTTTTCCAGCCTTATTTTACATTGCTAAGAGGAAACCACATAAATCCTTTCCATAATGGAGCATGTGACAGTGATGACTGTTTTCACTCCAAAAGACGGTCTTTTTGTCATTTTAGAATTATGATTAATAGGAACACAGATTGTTTTGGACGTACTGATGTTGATACAGTCTCTATCATACCCCTAGGGTTTTTTCCCCAAAAATTTCAAACTATCCTTTTTTTCCCTTTTTTTTTTCTTTATTTTCTTTCATTCCAGCCAGCATGTTGTGGCTTTTGGCTAATGAAATACTGGAATTTTCGTTTTCATATTTCCAGTGCCTACTTTGAGACTATGAATGTGACTTTCACTGATTCCTTAAGGGCATTTTTTTTAATCTTCTTGATGTCTTTGTTCAAAAATGAACTCCTGCTCCTTCACTTTTGGTTATAAGGGATCTCAGAGAACCTTCTAATTGCAGATTGGCCAAGCCAACTGACTAGAGCAGTTATTCTCTGTCTGTGGTGTCTGAAGGTTGTACTCCCAGCTGTTTTTATTGCAGACCTGAAGACTTTCAGAGGTTTCTGAGAGGTTTGTGTGCTGCCAGTGAGGAAGATTCCTGGGCATCTGTTGCCTGAGCATCTGCTGCTTCCTAAGTGGAAATAAGCACAGGTGCCTTAGCTGCAAGCACCTTCAATCATGCTAATTATTTGAGTTCATCTATTCCCAAATATTATTTTCATGTTTCTTGTTTATTTAATATTTTTTTATACAGGCAAAGGTTCTGACAGATCACTGTGCTTGCATTGGTTAGAATTGTTACCTGTCAGTGGCAGTGAAAGGTGCATGTGGCTTTGTGTGTTTTGTACTCCAGTGCTGGCTTCTATTTTTGTTTTCAGGCTTTTTCCGTATTAATGTATGAGTGATAATTTAGAAATTAAAAAGTATATTCTCTGTCATATGGTGCAGATAATAAAAATGAGACTACATTTTAAAGAATATGTTACCAAAGGTGGAAATGTTGTGGTGGGAATGGATTTAAAATCTATACTGAAAGGTGTTGATAGACCATATAATGACTCTCTCCTCCCTTTTTAAAATCCTATGAAAACCCAGAATGTTTTATAGGAAATATTCGTTTATCATCTGTTCCATCTAGCATTAATCCCTCCCCACCCATCCAGCTTTTTCCATGCAAAACACTCCAAAGCCAAGTTCCTAAAGAGGGAGTAAGCTCGAGCTAGAGATGTTAGCTTCTTTTTTGTCTTCATGGTTAAACATTCCATCATAAGTTGAATCTTGAATTTTTCTTCCTGTTTTTAGTGAGTGACAATGCTTGAAGTTTATTTGCAAGTGAAACTTGGAAGTGAATTTTGCCCAGAATTTTGCAAATGGGACAGTTTTGCATAAAGCTGAGCATGTTAATAGCTATTCCAGTAATTTTTTTCTCAGAACAAGATGAATGCTGAAAACAGCTTATTTTGCGTATTAACAATAGTGTTTAATAATTTCCCACAGCTCCCTAAAAGTTGTCTTAAACTATGATTACTATTAAATTATACTAGTTTTGATGTCCAAAATAGTGTTTGAGAAGACTTCATTCTTTGTGTCAGACACTGCTACACCTAAAAAGTGATCAAGTTCACTTCTTCTGTCAGTGGGACAAATCACAGTTTTCTTGACAGTGTCTTGTCTAACTTGCTCACTGCAGACATATGAACAGTTTGTTAGATTATTCCTGTTAATTTTGGGTTAAAATTTCCTTCTGTTTCTGTCGTGTCTAATGATGATGCATGCTGGTGTAGACCTTGACACAGCTGGGTCTGTAACTACTGAGACCTGTTTAATTACTGACACTGCTCACAATGAAAGCACTCGACTGAAACGGTCTGTGCTACAATTGCTGCTATCATGAAAGCTGTACTAAGAAGCAAAAAAAGAAAATATTCCAATGGGATGGAAAAGGGCATTGTTCTTGCAGCTTTTGTAGGGTTATGTCTGTAACTAGTGGCAGGTTGTGTACCTCAGTTTCTTTTCCCGTGAGACCAATTTCTTTTCCCCAGTTTTGGAAAAGACAGAACAATAAAGAGACAGTTTTGGTGAGCTGCAAAAAAACTATAGAGGTTGATTTATATGAGCATAGCTCGATAAAACTTACTCTCTAAATGCTCTGTAAAATTGTTCAGCAAATGATGCTCTGATGCAGGAAAGGTATTATATTCCCTTGATGGAAAATAAAACCCCTATGGCTGTATTTAAAGCACTACAAGAATTACATTAGCAGAATTTTATATTAGAAGGTGTAGTTTTCTATTTTCCCTCTAATTGAAAGGCTTTCAGTAGTGCTTCCATCACACATACACAAATAAATATGTATCAAGCACTGGAAATACAGTAATGTGTCAGCACTCTGAAGATAAAGTGGCATTTGTGCCACTGAACATTGAACTTTCAAGGTTATTCTTCCCACTGTGAGTGAACAACGTCAGCCTGAAGTATACAACAGCTGTCAGATGTTTTTTCATTAGCTGGTCTTAGGGAATGATTGTGGTTCATTTTGTTGGAAATTCGTGTTTTTTATGAGTCATCAGAGGGAGTGTGATAGCTCTTCTGTCATACTTGCAGCACGAATGAAAAAGACAGCTACACATGGATCGTTCAGATGCAATGTGGGAAGCAGGGAAGAACATTAGTTCAAATTAAGGGCAGTTCTTCTCCAGTTCATGCTGTGAATCTCCTATCAACAGTGTAGGTTTCTGTTATGTATTCTGAACCTTTTTTTTATTTTTAGTGAAACCTCAATGGGAGTTCTACACTTGGAACATCTACAGAGTAAGCATTATTTATGCTGTGAAGATCAGAGGGGAGAAATTTTCCCCAAATGCGATCCTTTACCAGTGTAATTGACAGTGCTCTCTGTTTAACTGTGACTCACAACCATGAGCTTAAATCACACAGACAAAGGGCTCTGAAGTCCTGTTCTGTGACCTAGACTTTCAGCAAGAATGTTGGAGGTCAAAAATGAGATGCATATACAGAGCTGTGCATTGATGCTGTCTAATACTTGCTTATATTGTGTCTGGCACTAGTAAATTTAATTCCCTTTCATGTATGCAAAATTCACACAAAAAGATTTTTAAAAGCCTAACCAAACCAAGTACTAGCTGCCTGCTTGTTTTGTTGATGTTGGCAACTGATTGTAGTTTTCATTCAAAATTTTGTACAACTATTAGGCATGACCTATTAGTAGACAAGTTGTCCTGTCTCTTGCTTATATACGTCACTTCATTTTTAAATAACATAATACACATTATTGTGGTGGTATCATATCTGCTAAATACATCTGTGGGTTTTAAATTGTTGAATTGCTCTTGCTTGTAGTTCCCATTCTTTGCTCTTTACTGATGTGAACTATTTGCTGCCTCTGTAATTTCAATAGTGTTTAAAACAAAATTGCACGAAGTTCAGATTTGCATCATGGAGTGGAGATGTCAACACTAAATTGAAATGAAACTGTGGGAGTTTGGCTCTTCTGTGTTTCCCCATCAGAAATAAGAAACAAGAGGAAAGGCATAGAAATAGGGGTTTTGTCCTACTTTCTGTCTTTTTCATTTGTGTGAGGTTGTTTGCATGTTACACCTTTTGTTTATTTTTAGTTGCAAACTTCAGAAATCTGATTTGTAGAAATATTGAAGGTAGCATGAGTAATTTCATTGATATGCTCTGTTTTCAACAATATCAAGGCACTAACATTGTTAAAATGGCTTTTTAGACTCCGTGAGTTACATATGAAATAATTTCACAGTTAACTTTAAATATACTTTCCAGTTCTGCTTCAGTTGGATGGACCCACACACTGACCTCCATGTGGTTCTGATTAAGTTTAAGAACTTGATTGCTCCTAAAGCCCCAGCCCTTCAAAGGAGCATAAGATACATAACATGTAGGAAATGTTTACAGAACTAAACTGTGGACAAATTGTGTATGCCAACTTATTTCTGCCCTCCTTTTCTATATTTGTTACACTCATTGCTTAGTTGCTAATTAAGGGAACCTACATGATTGCTGGTATTCAAGGCTGAGTTGAATTTGATTTTTAAAGTGCAGTATTACAATATGAGAGAGAAAAATTAAAATCTCAGTATTGGAAAACAAAGCCAGAATTACATGGAGGAGAGGAAGAAGCAACCTCTTCTGTTGTCCAGTTTAGTGGCTCATAGGTTTTTTGGAACAGTGAGACAAAGATGTTTGAAAAACCTGTCCTACATCCATCACCCATTGTAATTCATCCTCTGTTAAGAGAATTTTGCTGCCTGGCCGACAGTGGAACAAAGATAGGATTGCTTTAGATGCTGTAGGATTGAGGATTAGAAGCGTGTTTTTGTTGTTGCTGTTTACAAATTGTAAAATCTCTTCATGCTTTAGCACAACAAGAAAGGGGGGGAAAAGTCCCGAACTCGTGAGAGTTTGAGTTTTTTCTTGAATCTGATCATTCTGAGCTCACATGTTGCACAGTGGAAATGTATCAGAAGTGTGAGGAGAGGAAAAGAGGTAATTAGTTTTTTGGAATTAAAGAATTTGATCTTGCTTATTTTACTGGGATGTAGAGTTTCTGTTCATTTCCCCGATTGACCATCTTAGGTATCCAAATCATGAAATGTCTTTCGCTTCCTGTGGGGGAAAAAAGAGACCATCTTCTAATCAGACTTTAGGAATGTGCCCCTGCAGGGAGCAGAGGCATCTTCAACTAGATCAAGTCACTCAGAACCTCACCTCCAGTCTAGTCTTGAATGTTTCCACAGATGGGATATCCAGCACCTCTCTGGGCAATCTGTCCCAGTGTTTCACCAGCCTCATAATAAAAAATGTCTTCCTTATATCCAGTCTAAATCTACCCTCTTTTAGTTTTAAGATCATCACCCCTAGCCCTGTCACAGCATCAGCTAAATGTCTGTCCCCATCTTTCTTTAAAACCTCCATAAAGTACTGGAAGGTGCTATAAGGTCTCCATGGAGTCTTCTCCAGGGTGAACAATCCCAACTCCTTAGGTCTGTCCTCATAGGAGAGGTGCTCCATCCCTCTGATCATCTTGGCCTCCTCTGGACTCCCTCCAGCAGCTCCATGTCCTTCCTGTGCTGGGAGCCCAGAGCTGGATGCAGCCCTGCAGGTGGGGTCTCAGCAGAGCAGAGGGGCAGAATCCCCTCCCTGCCCTGCTGCCCACACTGCTCTGGATGCAGCCCAGCACACGTTTGGCTCTCTGGGCTGGGAGTTCCCATGGCTGGGTCATGTCCAGCCTCTCAGCCACAGCACCCCCAAGCCCTTCTGGGCAGGGCTGCTCTGATCTGTCCATCCCCATCCTGTGCTGGTACCAGGCTTGCTCTGACCCAGGTGCAGCATCTTGCACTTGGTCTTGTTAAACCTCGTGAGATTCACATGCGCCCTCTCCTAGAGCTTGTCCTGGTCCCTCTGGAAGAGATCCTGTCTCTCAGGCATGTCAGCTGCACCACTTGTCAGCTGGGTATTGCCTGCAAGTTTGCCAAGAGTGCGCTTGATACCACTGTCTGTGTAATTGGTGAAGATATTAATTAGTACTGGTCCACATACAGACCCCAAGGGCCACTACTCATCACTGATCTACATCCAGACGTTGAGAGATTGACTGGTTCTCTGAATGTGACTGTCCAGCCAATTCATTGTGCTGTGACCCATCAAATCCATCCCTCCAGTTTGGAGAAGGATGTTTTGGGTGACTGGGTCAAAAGCTTTACAGAAGTGCAGATAAAGAACATCTGTAACTCTTCCCTTGTCCACTGATGTAGTCACTTTGTTTTAGAAGGCCATTGGACTGATTAGACAGGACCTGCCCTTGCTGCAGCCATGCTGGCTGTCCCAAATCACCTGCCTGTCCTTCATATGCCTTAGCACAGCCTCTAGGAGGGTCTGTTCCATCACCTTCCCAGGCACAGAGTAAGGCTGATAGGTCAGTAGTTCCCAGGGTCCTCCTTTCTACCTTCCTTAAAGATGGATATCATGTTTCCCTTTTCCAGTGATCTGTGACTTGCCCTGACTGCCATGACTTTTTAAATATCATGGAGAGAGGATTGGCAGTATTATCAGTTTCAGGACTCTGGTATGCATTTTGTCATGTCCTGTAGATTTATGTAAATTCCTCAGGTGGTCATGAACCTGATCTTCTTTTACAGTTTCTCCCTTTCTTGTGGTCCATCCACTCAAGAGATGTGAGAAGAGACTGTCAGTGAAGATTGAGGCAAAAAAGTTGTTGAATACATCATCCTTCTCATTCTTTCTGTCAGTTGTCTCTGTTGTGGGGGTATACTTCCCCTAGCTTTCCTGTCCTATCCCTTGTTAATCTTTGCATCCCTTATGAAGGGGTGCGCAGCTCCAGCCATACCTTGATACATGCTTTGGACTGCATCCTTATACTCTTCCCAGAACACCTATTCATACTTCCACAGTGTGCTATGCACTACCTGTGGATTTTCTTCTTGCACCTCAGTTTTACCAGTAGGTTGACTCTGCCATTGCCTTCCTCTCCTGATTTCTTATGCCTGGGGCTCAGGAGTTTTTGCCCTCAATGTTCTTAAAGATTTGGCATCTCTGTTCTGCTTCCTTGTCCTCAAGGGCACTTTCTCAAGGTGTTCTATTGACTAGCTTCTTGAAGAGCTGGAAGTTTGCTCCCCTAAAATTCAGGATCCTGTCTTCACTCTTTGCCTGGCCCATATTTCTCAGGACTGAGAATTCTACCGGTACATTATATTATAGAAGGCCATTTGAAATTATCAGAATGCAATTTCTTAGCTTTTTACAATTTTTTGTTTCAGCATTTTTTTCAAAAATTGCTTAATAGAACTAAAGCAAAGTTTGATATTTTATATACGTACATTTTTAGGTTTCCTTTGTAACTGATAAATATTGTTTGAAACAACCCAGAACTGTCTGACACAAAGCTTTAGTATTTATTTAGAAATATTGCTTCTCCAAGGGACTTACTTTGTCAATCAGTGACAGCCCTATAGAAACACAGAGAAAATCAATCATTGATTCACTTGGGAAAGAAACATGCAATGTTGTCTGGTCTGGGTTAAGAATTTGGAAGAAGTTGCAGGTGTTGTAAGATGGCCTTAGTCAAATGAGTAGTATCTGAAAAAAGGTTGTTTGAATCCCTGCTGAGATGTTCTGGATCTGTTTTTCTTCCCTGTTTTTTCTTTTTTTTTCATGTATGTCCATATAAACTATGGGTTGGTTAGTACATCTGTTTCATATATTTATGAATATTCCAGAACTAAGGTATGCTGTTAGGCTGAGCTCTACAGAAGAATCTAAGAACTTCCAAATAAAAGCTCTGCACAACTGTTATTTCTTTCACTTTTTATTATTTAATGTTATTCTTATACATAGAATATAATGGATTAACATTTGTGGGCAACATCACTTTAGTGTGCATTAAAAGAGTAAGATTTTCCCTCTCTGCCTTAATTAATGGGAGAGTAAAACCAGCAGAATTTACTTAGATGATCAGAGTATAGATGTGCTGAATGCAAAGGAAGCCATACATTTTATAGATTTTTGAGATAAAAATGCCAGAAGAAACACTGAAATCCGTGAGCATGTTAGTTATTAGGCAGTGGATGCTAGGATTTGGCCAGTTTTACACAGTAAAGTGTATCAGATCATGTAATATGCGATGTGAATATGGCTTGGAGAGCTCTTACTGCTGTGTGTGCTGCAGTTTTTTTCCTCTCTTCTTCCTAACACTGAAACTAATAAGCTAATTTCCCGTCCTTTTGGAAGGTTCCTTGTTTGTTTTTTTCAGTTCCTTACAGCTTGGTCTTAATAATTCCTTGGCTTTCTCTATACCTCCATGCCCTTTTGAAATCTCAGTGTTTCTAGACACCTTCACACACCTCCAATGGCTGGAGTATCTGCCTCTTACAATACAGCATCTGTCTTTACATTTCTCTTTAAGCAGGAAGAAACACCCCCACTTTTATCTGAACTTTGAGCACTGGTGCCGTGTGGAATGCTGCCTGTGCTTGCTCTTACATTTGACCTCCAATTGTGTTTTTTCAAGTTAAAATACAGCCAGAGCTTTGTGTACATTCGAGTGAGCTGACCCTGAATTCTGTGTTAAGATTCCAGTGTAGCTTGAAGTGCTGGGGAAGAATCAGAAGTCTGCAGCAGTAATTTCACTTATATTTTAGAGTAAATGGCTTTAACCTACAACACAAATAATGCAGAAATATAGTGCAGATTTTTCATTACTGACTTCTTGTAGACGATCTCCATGTTTAGGCTATGCAAAAGATTGTTACTGATCACCGCAGAGAACTGGATGTATTGAAGTATTGTACTGCTTCTGATAACTTGCAACAGTATGCTTTATCAAATCAACAGTGAAATAGCATATGCTGACATCTGGTATGCAGAACTTAATGGGAGTTTTAATAGCTGTATCTCTTTAAGTGTGCTTTAAGTCTATTTTCTATTTGCACTGAAGCATTGTAACACATTTTACAATCAAATAAGTGGATATAAAGAAAGACATCCTCTGCATGTTTTTTTTGTTTTGTTTAAGTCCAGATCTTTTCAACACTATTCTTTACTCATGGGGGATAAAAAACGAAAGGTTCATTCCATTACTTTTCACTCTAATGTTGTACATAATTGCAGCTCTGACTGCAGTGGATATAAATTGATATCTGCCTACTCCAATGTATCACACATTGTGCTGCCATCAAGCTGTGTTCCAGTGATTTCAGAGGATTGAAAAAGCAAAGACGTTGTTTAAAACAATTTAATAGTTAGATTTCACTGGCCACAAATGGTTTGCATTGACTAGGAGAGAGAAACTGTTGCTGACTATCCATTACAGTTCATTAGAAAGTCAAAGGTACCAGAAAGAATACAGTGACAAAAAACCCCACAACAACAAAAACTAAAAGGAAAAATGCATGCCTCAGGTGGAAGAATAGCTGTGTAGACAGTGATGCTGATGTGTGGGGCTAAGGTTAGGGGCCTTTTCTGCCCAGGTGCCTCCTTTCACAGACGATTGCCCCTCAGGTCTCTCAGCTGCTCAGGGCCTGCATGTGGCTTCCTGTAATTCTCTCCAAGTGACCTTGGGTAGTTTGAACATTTTAAATAGCTACAGTGGTTTTGATTTATTAATCTAGATAATTTTGACAAAACTGTGTGAAGAGTAAGCATACTTACCGTCATACCAGCTTTTTTAGAGATTGTTGACCTCTCGTGTGATCTGAGAGGTTTTAATTACCTCTATTCTTTAAATTAGTTCAGTCAGAGCCTTTCTGCAGCCAAAGGTAAATGAGGAGATAGGCTTTGGGAAAACATGGACCTGAAGACCTTGCCTAATTTAATGGGTCACTTATTCCATAATCCCAAGAGAAATCTGAAGCAGGATTTAGTAAAACTGCCCTGTTAAAAGTGGGAGTAGAGGGAAAATGTGACTTCTGAACTCACTAGTTCAGGTGGTGGTTGCTCATGAGGGCAGAAGTCCTTTGTGAGGAAGATAAAACTGCAGCTGTAAATGTGGAGATTAAGGGAGCTCACCACTTGAGATACCACCATCACCTGAGTCACCCTTTGCTTGCAATGACCTACCCTATGATTTAATACTTCTTAATTCAGGGTTGGACTAAGCAGGCTGAGGAAGGTGGTTTGGTCAATGATACAAATGAGATGATAAATTCTGACTGCTGGGGGATATGCAATTTGACTATTCCTAAATTCTGACATCATTGATGTCGAGCAATAGTGGAAAAATGAATTTGGCAAGCATAGGTGAATGAAAAATAAGATGTGCTTTTTGGCTTTAATATCACTGCATTAGATAAGAAATTTGCAGAGAAAAGAGGGCAAGATACCTTCTGAAAATGGTAGGATTGGCCTATCTCTGAAGTATAGCTGTAGTGTGAGTCATTTGACCATCCAGGGCTAGGGCTCTGTTCATAATGAAGAGCTGTCTTTGAGCAGAGGAATCTGTTAGTGCATTTTGGATTTTTCTGCTTCTTTCCCACTTTCAGGAATTAAAAAGGAAAAAAAATACCTTGTAAAGGATAGAGTTTCCAGGGTAAATGTTCTAGGAAATGGTCATTAGGCACAAACCCATGAAAACTATAATGCCTGCAAAGAGCAAAATATGCAATTTGACTATTCCTTTGAAGTCTACAGTTGTTTCTGTTGTGCATATGAACAACTTCCCTTAAAAATCTCTGGGAGTTATAGTGTATATTTGAGGACTGAATGTGGTCTGTACAGCTAGATGTTGCCTAGAGGAGAGATTTCACAACTTCAGTATTCAGGAAATATGATCAAAAGTGGCAGAAAGTTCAAGGATGATGATATTGGAGAAAGGTTGGATCTTGCCAAGAGGAAATTGCTGGTGACCTTACTGAACTAGCATGGTGCAGGCAGATTGCAGAGATTCAAACATGGGAGTAATTAAAGAGGGCATATTTTGGCATGTAGCTGGGGGAAAAAATAATGAAGTTGGAATAAAATAATCATTAATAAGTTAAAACTTCTGAATTTAAGTGTTGCTTCTTGTCATTGTCTTGAAAATAGCATTGAATGTGACAAAATGGAGGAGAGTATTAGGCAGAAATGTAAGCTAGTTTTTTTCTGGTTTTTGGAGAACATGGGTTCATTTTTGTCTAGCTTAACATCCTTTCTTTTAGATTCAGCAGTATATTATTCAGCCATTGCTACTTGTAACCAAGCAAAGATATTAAAGAAAGGAATAAGCAAAATGCATTCTGAAACACTCATTCAGCAAATAGGTTGCCTGCCATTTCCCTGCTGAAGAATAGATTTATAAAAACTGGTTAAAAAAACTACTTAGATCATTAGAGGGAGCAGATATTATTTATGTAAACTTCCATTACTCTCCATTACTTGTGTTTCTCTATCACCATATTAACTTATAATTACCCCTTTCTTCCCCTGCATTCTTGGTTGCATTTAGCAAAAGCTGAGGTGGCAATTGGGAGAGCCTTAGACAATGCTGGATGCTGCATTTCCACCTTGTTCAATTAACTTACCTGTTTCTTTTCATCATAATCTCTCAGAGAATGATACAGCCTACAGCTAGCAAAACAGGTACAACTGATCACATTAGCCTTTTTCATACCCTCTGTAGGACCAGTGTTATAAATAATGTTATTTTCTTCACTCTTTGGAGAAAAGAGTTTCAGTTTTTGTGGTTTATGTGCTTGGTGTGAGAATTAGCTTATGGACACATGCGTCTTCCTAAGGTGCATGCTGCACTTTTTTAAAATGTCCCCTGTGGTAAGTAATAACTGAAGACTTTTGTTTCATTTTTATATTTTTCTGCCAGCAGGTATGTGTTTCTTTCTGGTAATGAACTCAGTCAATATATTCTGGGTATGGCTAGGGCCCCTAGAGATTAAGAACTCAAACAAAAGTGATGTATAAAACAGATGTAAACCTGTCCAATGGCCGGAATCAAGTCATCATTTGCACAGTGTAAAACCAATGCATGTGTCTAAACTTAAGAAGAAAAAAAGACATCTGGCTTATAGAGGGTGAAATGTAAAAGTGGTGGACTCACAGGAGGGGTTGGGTTACTACTGGATGACCAAGGATCAGCTGTAATACTCCCTACATGAAGCAGTGGCCCTACCACTCCTGCTTTTAGGAATGTACTTCTAAGTTCCTTGCACTGAGGTTTCTGCTGTTCCTGGGCTGATTGGAGAGTTTCACCATGGGGCAGTTTTCCCTGTCTGCAGGCAGTGGTGTTGGAAGGTGCCCATCTGCACCAACCTTCCTGTGTACAGACTGGGTTGGACTGTAAGCAGCCCTGTTCTTCCTCTCCAGCCTTTCTCCCAAAACCTTTCCCAGCTGTATCCTGATGTGCTAAACTGCTTAAATTAACTCCAGATTGCTCTGTTTATTATGTGCCAGAGGAGTGACAGAAGGCAATCAGAGCAGCTTCCTCTCAAACAAACTCCAAGAAAAAGGGGGTACAGGATATTAGGATGGAAAATATGGGTTCTGGGAAGAGCCCTGAGGCTTTAATGCCTGTGTATTAGATTAGGTCTCTGCTGTTTGCATTTTAATTCTAAGTTTTGGCAGCTTCGTATGCCTGGAAGTGGGATTTTGGGTTGTTTTTCTTTTTTCCTTTTCTTTTTTCTTTTAAAAAGAAAACAAGAAGGTTGCTTGGTCAAAGCAGTAATTTCCTCTCCCCCCCCGCCCCAAATGACACTGGAGGAAAGTGAAATAATGCTCCCCTAAGGTTATCAGCCTCCTTATTGGCCATGTGAACCTCAATGCCTCTGCTTCATTGGAAGTCGGTGACTTCTTTTCTTGTATATGGCTCCGATCAGCTGTAAATGTAAAACTAGCTTTCCACCAGCTCCTGTCTTCACAGTTGGGATAGCATCCTCTTTTCTGACCTTACAACTTGTAGCCTAAAATACAAATGTAGCAGGTCTGAGGTCAGATCTTTCCATACATCTGGAGGTGTGGTTTTGGCTTGTCACTGCTTATGAAGAATATCTGTAAGCACAGTAACAGCAGCCCTACTTCATGTTTTTTTTCTTCCAAAAGCTGCTATAAATATGCCTCCTAATTAGATCCATAATATTATTTTGATAATAGCACTAGGCTTCTCAGAGAGACACACTACTTCTAGAAGCAGAGGAAGAAACACAAATGTATTCAAAATAAACTTTTGAATGCTTCTACTGAATAAAAACACCTAAGTGCTGCCAGTTATTGGACAGTATCCGCACTTAGAAAATTTAATGTGTAAAATTCAGTGCTTCCCAGCATACTTTTAGTCATATGTCAGCCCTATCCTGTCCTCCTTTTATTATTGTCTGTCTACCATACGGACATATCTTTTCTGTTTGGTAGGGAGAGATGGGGGATGCACTTGGAAATGAAACATCCTTATGAGTTACAACAGTTATTTGTTTTAAATGCAATGAGGGAGCATATAAGAGGGATTCTGTTCCATTTAGCAAAGAGAAACCACCTTAGTTTCACTCTTATAGTCATGAAGCCATTTATGTATTAATCAGAAGCAAAAAACTGGAATGGAAGTTATTACTGAGCACATTTCCCCTTCAAACTTTTTATGCATGTATTTCATGCTAGGTGACATAGAGTTGATGGCTCTAGGATGTTAGCAGCCTTTAGCTTCAGGAGTAGCAGAAGTTTAAAAAGGTTTTTTCTCCTTATTTTGAAGATGCTTTAATTTGATAACATATTGAAATATCCTGCATTATAAAATAAATTGAAGCTGTTTTTTTCTTTTGGTCTGTACTCACTTTAAAAATATTGTGTAGCTTTAGACAAGGCTTTCAAACAGAGCTTGGCATGGTTTACACATCAAACAGATGTGTGCTAGATCAGCTTACTGCAGGGGCCCTTGAGGAGAAATCAAAGAGCATGGGAGTTTTCTATTGCAGCTTCAGAGAAATTCATCAATTCAAAAGAAACTAGGAGCCAAAGTACAGGTGGAAAACAGAAAAAAGAGCTGCGGCATGCCAGGGTTGGATTTGAAAGGTACTGTAGGCACATAAGGACTACTTGGCAAGTGTTTTTTAACTGTTTTCAGGAAAAAGGAGACCTGGGTGTTGGGAGTCAGAAATATTATACTAGATCTTTAAAGACTCTAATGGTTGGTCAAAGTTATCATGAGTACATGATAAACAAATTCTGAATTGATTCATGATATCTAATTGTATTTATGTAATCCTAGTTAATGGCAGTTGATTTCTCTCCCTTTTTTTTTTTTTATGTATATGAGTTATATACATACAGATGTATTAAATTTTGGATAGCTATTTATCAAACAAATAGAGGTATCCAAGAAGTATTTACATTTGTAAACCTCATTAACATAAAACATTTAGCATGTTTGATTTTGTGTGTGATATCAAGCACTTTTGGTCTTCTGTAACTTACTGCTAAGATTTATTTATTCAGAATTTGTTGTGCTCTGAGGTATACAGAGAAAAACAGTTCAGAAATACTTACCCTATTGGACTGCTGTGCTGAAAGAGAACTCTTTTTCTTTAAGATTGTATTTGTCTTATAGAATTTAATTAATTACTATTGTATTTTCTACAGTTATTGTCGTGAAGATTTTTCCATATCATTCATTGTTCTACAAATGCCAAAACCCATTGTTAAGCTTACCTTGAGAATTAAGATTATTAGGATATATACTTTAAATTACAGTTCTGATACTATAATCAAGGTTGTATAATATGTATCACAAACGTAAACATACTTATATCATCTCAGCAGAATGGAAAGTGTAGAATAAATAGAAGTTAAAGACAGTTTATGTAAATGATTAGTGTGTTTGTGAAGTACTGGCTAACTCAAGTAGTCAGCAAGAGTGATTTTTTTTTTCCCTTGTAAGGAGACTTATAGGTAGCTCTTTATTACTTGAACTAAGAAAATGCAAACTAAAGAGAAATGCTGGAGGGAAAATTGCTTAATAACAGCACCAAATACAGTCCTGGATGAGTCTTTGGAGAAATTCCAGGAAGCCCTCTTGGAAGAGCTTGTCTAGAACAATTTGCCAGGCATGTCAACGGGACTGTGGGGTGTAGCTCAGTTGTGGTTGAAAGAAGAATGCAGCAACCTGAGTGGTCACAAGGGAGATAAAAAAGGAAGAAAAATAAAATTCACTTTTCTGTAGTGTAATTGAAACAAGGCCTGGTCTGTTTGAACAAAATAGGTAGCTGTACAAGAAGACGCATTGTTTCTTCTGGGGAAAAAAAAAAGCAAAAAGTTTTAATGTACTATTTACCATTTTTAATCAACACATGTAAGCCCTATCTAAGACGACAAAAAGAACCAGCAAGGAATATCTTTAAATGAAGACTAATTTCTGGCCTATTTGCAGAGAAAAGAGTACCTCTATTCCAAACCATTAATGTGAGGCAGTATTGTGATCAAAAGCTGCTAAGATAGCATGTGCAAGCAATAGGAGTCACAGAAGGAAAGTGCTTGGTCAACACGTCCACTTGGTGGAAAAGATAGGATGTTGCCTATACTGTACTTAGGTGGTCTTTGGAAACTCTTAGTGTTTTGCCCACTATCCAAAAAATAAAATCCAAAGATCTCTTTATAGCTGTTTTTGTAAAGGTTTTCATTCCACTGCATAGACAATAATGGATTTTTTTTATTGCGGACAACTGGGAGAGATTAAGCTTGCTTTATTAAAGAGCTGGCCTTACACAGTTTTACAGTACTTGTTTCCATTTAATTTATTTTCCTAAAAATAACTTTCAAGCCCATTGACCAGTCTAAACTGAATTTCTCAGAGAAGTGATCTCTCATGCTTAAAGTTTCAACAAATCTATTAATGCTAGTAATATTGCCCCTGAGTTCAGTAACTACTGTGGATTTTTCTTGGCAATGAATGCATGCAGGCAAGGGATATTTATGATCCTGGGAAGGACATTTGTCAGAGTTTGTTCTTAAATCAACACTTCTACCTTTTTTTGCTTTTTCTATTGTCTAGTGAGGTACAAATCCCAAATAAAGCTTTCCCCAAAGTTGTGAACATCTATTTCCAGTGGTTATCTTCATAGTGCAAAGCAGACTGTTGCTTCAGTTCCAGGGTAATTTTGTGAGAAAGTGAATCCATCTAAAGGCTTGAATCCATGCTGCACTAGTTACTGCTCTCAGAATTGCTTTATTGCTGTTTTTTGTTGTCCATCTCTTCTTTAAAGAAGTCTTAGTCATTATACTGCTTACCAGTTACATACATCCCACATCACTGTATACATGCACTGTGCTAGTCAAAATGTTTGGCAGCTGGCAACTCTTCAGAGAAGTACTTGGGAGAAACAGAAGGGCCTCTCTGTTTAGTTTTGTTTATTGATTCCCTTAAAAACTCCTGCAAAACATCTCTTACAGTTTAGGAATTACAGATTTAGCAAATTAAACTCTTTCTCGTGTATCTGACAATGAATATTAATTACAAAAGCAGCTGTTTGTGAGAAGAACATTTGCCTTCATTTTTAAAGTTGTATTGTATATTCAAGAGACACAAGTTTTACTTTGCATCTATTTTTCTTATGTTGAAAGATATTTTTTTTAAAACCCTTCCTCTTCTTTATTTTTAGTAAGAGAGCCACAGTAGTTTGAAAGGAAATCACCTGCATTTTAAGAATAGGTTATATTCTCTGATTTTTTGTATCAAAAATATATCCTATTTTCACCCAAATTGTTTTGGGATGGAGGTACTTTGTGACTTATTTTTGTTGTTTCGACTTGTTCCATTGAGCCTGGTATTGGTTCAGCTTTGATGGAAACTACCTTTTAAAGTAGCCAGAATGCTTCCATTGCTCTTCTTTATTCTCTTGTTTTGTCATTTACCCAACATATATGTGCTGTGCATTTTTTCAGTGTTGCTGGTGGAGCCTGCTACAAATTCTGTTTCAGCCCATTCTTGTATTAGTGAGATTGTCTCTTCCCCATATTCTCCTTTGTAGAAGAAAATTGCATGAGAATGGAAAGAAAGCATCTAGGTATCCCCCTCCTTAAAATAATGCATAATGAGTGATTAATGCTCTGAGAAATAACAGTAGCTAAATATCTCTCAACGCAAGCCAAGCCAAGCAAGGAATAAAAATGTGTGATGCTTCCATTCAAGAAAGCAAACAAGGTTAGATAATGTTTATGCCAAGTGGCATAATTTGTAGATGCAGCCTTATTCTCTCCCCTTTCATCCTTTCTTTAGGGACAAGAGCTGGTTAGTTTTATGATTGTTTAATACCCCTAGTGTGTTGTAGGTACTGCTGTAGTCTAAATTATGTAGATGTAATTGCAAAAATTTTTCTTTCAGATAAGAAACATACACTCACTACATTTTCCAGACTATTTCAGTATTTTTAATGAAAATAATATTTTATTTTTGTCCTCAGCAAAGAGCTAATGAAGTATCATGCCTGGGGGAGGTTTGTGTTTTCAGCTGAAGTAGCAAGGCTGAAACTTTAATACTAAGCAATCTTACAAATCAGGGCCATGAGGTGTCAGTAGCTTGGTTCCAAAAGCTTTTCTCTGGAGACTGTCTTCTGACACAAGATAGGATAAGTCATGGAGAGAAGCAGTTACAAAAATATGTGATAAATAGTTCAGAAAATATTGTTTTGAAATGGATTTAGAATTGTATATGAAGCCAGTGTAGAACATGAAGAAACAATTATTCTATTTGTCACACACCTAAGTGGATTTTAAACCACCATGAGTTTCCACATGGACTTTGGAATGTGTTCGTGTTTGAGATACTTGAGCAAAATAGCATAAGGAATCAGTAAAGAATAACTTACTTGGGAGAAAATGCGAATGGTTGTGCTTCCACAGATGGAGGATCTGTCTAGGCAGGCAGCCCCTCACTATGGCAATTCTTGGTGGCACATGTCTAGGAAACTTTGGTGAAAACGTGCAAATCTTCAGTAGTTTGTGGCTGAAGAAACTCCTGCGACCGCGGTGATGTGTTTTCATTTAGGAACTGTATAGTTTTTTTCAACTTTAACTTCTTCAGTGGCTTTCTGAACCCATGCAAGCTTTTAGCATCAATATGTACATCCACAGCTCTTGATGTAGAGGAAATGTACCTGAACACACACATACACAGCTGGTGCCCGTCTTGTCTCTTTCTGTCCAGACATACTCTTGGAGGCAAAACCAGGACCAGAACAGTAGTTACAGTCCTGAGTGGACTTTCTGTAAGGTCCATACTCCATGCAATCAGTGGCTTCTTGTGTATTCCCTCTCTCCCCTTATTATTTAGTGCCTAGCTTAATATTTTATTGATACGGATCCCATTAGGGTCTTTCATTGTTATGTAATCAATTCCTCTTTAACAAATTGTAGGCATTTGAAGTCCTCAGTAACATTTCAGACTGCGTGGAAGGTGTTGCTTACATGCAAGCTGCTAGTGACAGATCAGTTACGTTCTGCCTACCTAGAAAGAAACAAAACTTGATAATCAGAACAGAAACCATCCTTTTCCTTCCTTCAACACTTTCTTGATAATTCAGTCAAGAAATTATGCAGGAAGGACCCCTTGAACATAAATTCCTGAGGAAGGAAAAAATAATGTTCTAGCAATGTGAGAATGAGAAGTCAAATGAGGGAAGTGAACCTTGTTTTGTATGTCAAATTTTTTTCATTTGCATATCAGATCAGCTATCAAAACACAATTTCCCCCCCCACCGTCTTTTAAACTTGATGTACTATTCTCAATGCTGATACAAGACACGAGTTTTTTCAGAATGTGTTTTAGATAGACTCCTTGTATCAGGGAAGTGAATGTGCAGTGAAACTGGCAGAACTCGAATGTTTTTACAGAAAGCAAGAAAAAAGTAAGCAGCATAAAGATTTGGCTGTAACTGAGAAGTGCACACTTCTCTCTCACTGTTCTTCAGAAATACCACCTCCTTCTATAATTTCCTTGCTACCTTGCTGCTGATAATCAGGAATTAGGAAACCCTCATGTGCTGCTATTAAACTGATACGGACAGTGAACAGTCTGTGATACAAAGGAGGTATGTAATATATTTAAGTTTTGATTCCTCTGTATGTCCAAACTATGCTCTCATAGAGTGTGGATAATATGCCTTTTATTCTAAGGCCACCAAAGGTTAAAAGCTACTGAAAACTCTGTCCCATGAGTATCTCTGACAGGAATTCCTGTTTACATTATGAGTAGAAGGAATTGTTGAAACTGATTGCCGTGGTTTGACATAGCTTTTTAAAATTTTTATTGTAACTAGCAACTGCTTTAAGTTCTCAGATCTCAGAGCTCAACATTGTTATGCAAGAAATAATGGTAGCACTCTTGATTAATTTCTTTTTAATCCAAAAATGCAGGAACATGGGCAACCCAACTGGAAGCTAATGGGGCCACAGGACATTTAACTCTTCTAATAATTCAATTTTTACCAAGTGCTTCATTTAACTTAGGCTTCTACCTTTCCAAATCTTCACAGATACCCGTGGTTAATTCCTCTGTCGAACAAAAGTGGTCTTCTGTGTGCAGTAGAAAGATGTGGGGGTTTGCCTTGACCCCTAATTAAATGCAGAATTACAGAATAAGCTGAGCTGAAAGGGAGTTAGAAGGGACCCACAGGGACCACTGAGTCCAACTCCTGGCCCTGCACAGGACTATCCCCCAGGATCACACCAGGTGCCCAAGAGTATGTCCAAATGCTCCTTGGACTCTTGTCAACCAGAAAGATTTTGTTCTGGTTACAATAAAGTTCTGTAAGATGTTGAACTTCTTGTTTCTTCCCTCAAATTCATGATTTTTAATCAGAAAATACAATATGAAGTTGTCAAATTACACTGAATGTCAGTTCAGCAATTTGAAATAATTTTAATATCATAAAATAGAAGAAAATTATGCTTTACAGAATTGTCAGCAATGACTGTTCTGAGAACATTACAGTAGATTTGAAGAAGAACAACTGTATAACAGTACTGAAAGTAAATTCAAAGAATCATTACTGTTAACTTCAAGAATCTGGATTTTATCCTAAGCGTGGAAGCTTGGTCAGAGACAGTTAAATGAAAAGCTTTGCATGAGCTATCTCTAATTCAAGTGGATATTTCTGTAGTCATGATGATTCGGCATTTTCTGTAACTATCTTATATGTTATTCTCACAAAAAAAAATTAAATTTCTGAATCACTTCAGTTATGTTAACTTGTTTAAATTAATTTTATTAGGACTGTCTCATTCTGCCCGAGGAGAAGGAAACCCTGTTTTTTCTCATCTTATATATCAGTAAGGCTGCCTAAAAATCTGGAAAAAAACCTGCTTTTAAACTAGGTGTTCGAGTATTGTCCCGAGGCTGGAATAACAGGTTTCATTTTAAGCATGTTATAGTGCTTTGGAAACCAGTGTATTCTGAGTGCTAATGATGGCATGGATAGCAACTCTTCTTGTGGTCTTTAAATTAGTTAAAACTAAATTTTTGAAGTCTTTGGTTCTGAAGGCTTTGGATACCTAAATGGTGTTTTGAATCATGTTCAGAAGTTGTTCTTTGCACAGGCTTTCTAAATTACTGTATTCTAGTATGGTATAATTTCTGCCTAGTGATAACTTTTCATGTAATTTGTAGGTGTTAAAATGTAATGTGTTTGTTGCTTGGCCTGAATATTTGACATTATATGGACGCCTGACAGCACTACACAGGTGCTCGCGTGACTGACACATGTGTATTGTGAAAATATTTTTTCAAATAGACAAATAGGTGTTGTGGAGGGGATTGTTCTGTTTCTTTTTCACCAAGAATTCTTTGTGTTTATTTGTTTTTCAGATAATGGAGGACAAACTTTAGCAGGAGGGAATAACTGGCCACTGAGAGGGAGAAAATGGACCCTCTGGGAAGGAGGAGTGAGAGGCGTAGGCTTTGTTGCAAGTCCTTTGCTGAAACAAAAAGGTGTAGAAAGTCATGAACTCATCCATATCTCTGACTGGCTGCCAACACTGGTGCACCTTGCTGGAGGACATACCAATGGCACTAAGCCTTTGGATGGCTTTGATGTTTGGAAAGCTATCAGGTAACTTCCATGTCAAATCACCAAGTCATCATTCTGGTATGAGAAGAATTTAATCAGCCCAGAAAGCAGAACTGGAATGGGGAGGGAAATATTGCCTGTTCCTTTCTTTCCCATGAAAAAGGGAAGATATAAATACCATTAATTGTGCTGTCTATGAGAGAATTATCCAGGCTGCAAATTAGTCCTGGTTGCAAATACAAAGCCTCCATACATCTTTAACGTGGTATTTTGAATTTCTCAGTATGAACACAGCAGCTCACAAGCATGGTATACTTCTTCAAGAACATTCTGTCATCCTGAAGTATGTTAACTGATTTTTCACAGCATAGAGTATAAGTTAGTAAATTTTATGGACCAAACCCTGCTCTCTACAGAGTTCAGTCAGGTGTCTCTGCAGTATGCATCTGGAATTGGACATGTGGGAAATCTGTTCAGACATTAAACTCACTGGATATAGATTCCACTCTGATGGTTTGTTAGCTCAGTACGGGACTTGTCAGGCTGGCTCACAGTGTAACCATTTGCACAGACCCATGTCATGCTATCCAGTGCCTTGAAAAGCATTTGAGATCAAGTACAAAAGTACATCTGACCTGGTTCCTGAAGGTCATGATATTGTGACTGATCTGAAATACTCAAAATCACAGTGCAGACATGCTTAGATGACTGGAAAAAAAGAAGCAGCATAGCTCCAGCTGGGTTATTTCAATGTTCTTCTATTCCACTAAAAAGGATTACAGAGTAACCTTAGTTTCTGCAGAATTTGAAAGTTCTGTGACCAATGTATTCATTGATAGGGCTAAATCCTGTTTTCTATCTTTGTAGAAGATATATTTATTTTAGTAGGTCTTTGAATATAATTTTAATTCACATAAGAATAATATAGAATGGAAGGTTCAATACTGCTAAAGCAGAATAAAAGGACTAACAGTTCTATTTCCTACACGCTATTCAGTTGAAGATTAATGTACTGTTTCTTTCAGTAGACTTTATTCTGTATTTATAGCAGGTAGACGATACCATATTATGTGTGTTACCACCTTTTGTCCCCTTCTTTATTTTTTGAGTCTTAGTAGCCTAGTAATCCTGTGAATTGCAGGAGTTAAAAGCAATTCCTAAAGAAGCATGGGCAGGAGTGCTGTCTGGGTTAGGGCCTGAGATGAGAAATTGGGAGTTAGAATAGGCAGATTTGAACCCATCTACCCATCCATGGATCCATCTATATGGATCTTGGAGTGAAAAAGAAAAAGCAAAACCAAACCCACCTCCTACACCTCCGCAGAACTAAACCCATATCTTGAGTTCAGAATTGTTTTGTCTATACCTCTAGCATTACCCGTTTGAAGCTGGTAAGCTTGATTTAATTCTTAGTGCTGCCTGTGTTTCTGAAGAGCTAAGGGGTGGTTTTCTGTAGTAGCTGGAGTTTACAGGAAGCTCATGGCCTTGTGCCCAGGTGTACTGTATGGCTCTCTTCCAAGTGGAAGAAGATAGCGATATGAAAAATTGAGGCCAGGGATCATTAACTGCCAGGAAGGAATGGAGACTCCCAAGCAGCCAGAAAAAGTAAAATGTTTTACTTGTCAGTGTTCCTGTGGGGAAACTTAGCATCAGCAAGATCCAGAGTATACCTAAACCATAGACTTTTCTTCCAGCTACCACTGGAATTCCTGCCTACCTCAGGTTCAGTTTCAACGATGTATTTTTGCAATGGATTGATCTTCTCAGATCAGGTTACTTCAGCAGGAGTTGTTGGGAAGGATAGATACAGCTGTGCCAGCACGCTGCTGACATTTGCATTTCTGTCTTTGTAAAGGAAATTAATGCAATGTTCACTGGCACTGCCAGGGAACAGGTGACTACCAGTGTTTTTGGGTGTGTCAAAGAGAGGGCCTCTATCTGGACAGGTAACAAGTCAGGTTTTCTAACTGTTAGGCTTTTCCTTGGTTGACATTGCAGCCAAAATGTCAAATTTCACATGATTTTCCCATGTAATCAGGATAAATGTGTGATAAATTTCATGACCATAATTCAAAAGGTCACTTGAATATTGGATTGAAAACAATGAATGCACTGTGCCCTTTTGATCTGATGGAAAGTTCAAATATGTTGTTTCTTTGGGACGAAATGGCTCATAGTGAGTGAAATTATAACTTGTTAAGGTTCTAACTCATTTAAAAAATAAAATTAATCACTGTGTTACATCTATTCTTTTTTTTTCAATACAGTCTAATATAAATAGGTGCATAAACTTCTTGTGATTTTTCTTTGGATTCCTTTAATCCTGAGCTTGCTGTTTTATATGTGTGTAATCGAAAGGAAAAAGATCATAAATTTGTAACCTTGATTTAAATATTCAAAAGAATATATGGGGTGGTGGAGATGTTCTCAGAAGTCAAAAAATATTGAATCTATTTTACTGATATCTGAGATAGATTTAGAAGTAATTAAAAAATGAGTTCTTTATATGATATTTATGTAATAATATAAAATATAATAATACAATGTAATAATTTATAATAAATCCTATGCTACTGAAAATGACGATGTATAAATGTAATATACTATACAAATATGAATACACATACATTACACAGAAATTAACCATAAATTTTTAGATGCTAAGTATAAATTCTGAAATTCTGAAAAACCAAGATGAACTTTCTATCATGGCTTTAAATGACTGGTAGTCCAAATTAGGAATCACATTAACATGACACCAATTAATATTAAGTTCTTGTAGTACAAAGAAGTGCTGAGAGTCACATATATAGCTAAGTATTCCTTTCATACTTCCTTTCATCTATTTAATTCTGGCCTGAAGAAACAGAAGACATTTAATGGTTAGGAGGAAATAGCGGGAAAAGATCATGTTCAGGAACACACATCTTGTAGACAAAAATACCTTCTTTTGCATTCTTTTTGGTTAGCGATACTCTAAGTTTCTGTCATACAGCGCATGAAACTGAGGAAGCACAGCGTTTGTGTTCTCACTGTTTGAACTCTTAGGTAAAAAATTTGCATGGTATTTAAAAACTCTTTAGCAGGGATTTTAACTCAAGAGCTTGTCTGCTCTTTCCAAATCTGTCTGTTGACCCATTACTGTTTCAACGGTGTATCAATGAAAGACTTAATGAAAGAGAAGTGTGATTTTATTTAAAATATAAATTGAAATAGATCAGATTGTACACACACTCTCATGAACACATAATGGGCTCAGCATCTGTTGCTATGGTGCAAAGTTCAGGGATGACAGGTGTGAAGTCCTTCAAGCTTCTTCTCTGCTCTTCTTAGGTTGGTAACTGTGCACGCGTTCTAGTTATGCCTGTTTTTGTCCTTTTCATGCTGCATCTGTGTCCTGCACCACCTCTGTGAGTCCCTGAGGGCCATCACTGCTTTATCTCCTGATGTCCATATGCAGTGGAACTGGCCTCAGTGTGCTGGGGCTTTGCTGATATGCTGGTCTGGATTGTCATTAACATGGGCTCTACAAGAGCTTTTTCCCTGCTCCTCTGTTCATGATGTCTCCACATGCAGATGAGCATGTCCAGAGGAGGCACCAAGGCTGGTGAGGGGCTTGGAACACAAGCCCTGTGAGGAACGGCTGAGGGAGCTGGGGTTGTTATCCTGGCAAAAAGGAGACTCAGGGGTGACCTTATCATTCTCTACAACTTCCTGAAGGGTGGCTGTAGTCAGGTGGGGTTGGTCTCTTTCACCAGGCAGCAACTGACAGAATGAGAGGACACAGTCTTAAGCTGTGCCAAGGGAAATGTAGGTTGGATATTAGGAAGATTTTTATGGAAAGAGTTGTAAAGTATTGGAATGGTCTACCTGAGGAGGTGGTGGAGTCACCATCTCTGGATGTGTTTAAAAAAAGATTGGATGTGGCACTTGGTGTCATGGTTTAGTTGAGGTGTTAGGGCATGGGTTGGACTTGATGATACAAAAGGTGTCTTCCAGCCTAGTCATTCTATTAATTCTGTGTGATATATCCAGATTTTACCAGTCTTTCTCCATCCATACCAATCTTGGACTATTTTTCCATGCAAAATTTTGTTGCAGCATGTAATTAAAACAGTACTACGTCATTTTTATTTTCCTCCAACTATCTTTGAAATGAAATTTAACTTTCTCTTTGATGTCTTTAGCTTCTTTTTGAAAATAACTTAGTGTAGCATCACTATGTCAACAACCCATTTTTGGATAAGTATCATATCTTTCCAGTCTCAGGTATCAACATTTTATAAAAGTTCATAAATAAATAATAAATCATAGTAGAGTTCCCTTTTCTGTTGTCTTAGGTTATCATGGGTAAGACTACAATATAGCTCTAAAACCATGTACATATTACAGATTATTTCTGAAAATAAAGTGATAGTATTGCTGCCCGAAACTCCAAGTAAAACACAAACTAACAGAGTGTCAGTTTATGCGGTGCTTTATTCAGGGCCCGGGGACCTGCGGACTCGCGTCCAAAGTCAGGATCCCGCCGGTTCCCTTTTTCAGAGGGTTTTTTATACCCTTTTTACAAACGGTTTTCGTGCAGAAATACATACTCGTCTAAACAATATAGATACATTCACTTTGTAGATAACATTTACGCCATAACTCCTTCAAGGTTGCTTATCCTAGGACTATAGTGTTCTCCCCCTCAATCTCTTTCTTCTGCCACTACCCACCACCAGTACTTTATTTATGACTATACTTCAACCTTATCACTAACGGTTCTGCATGCTTTGCTAATTGTTTTCTCAGCACAGCACATTCCTAAGTTAGTTTCCCAGGGCCTACTCTGGAAACTACAGTCTCTAAGCCTTAGCATTACTACTACTATTATATTACTACTACTATTATACACTTTATATTTTAATATTCAGGATTTCTAGTTCATACGGTAACAGTATCATTGATATATTTTGCAAAAATAGCAGTTGAGAATACTTTATTGAGAACAATACTAAAATGCAACCAGTCAAGGAGTCTAAATTGTACTGCATATTTCCAAGAAAGTATCACAAAAGGCAGTTGCATTTTTAGAAACATCTGTTCTCCAGATGCTTATTATTCTATTGAAATAAAGACACTTGGCAAAATAGTTTTTCTTTGGTTGATACGTTTTTTGATACATCTTGATTTTCAGCACTGCACATCCAGTGTGTCCATGCTCAAAGAAAGTATTTTATTTTGCATTAACAGAAAAATGGAATGGTAGACCACATGAAGCAGTATGATAGGCACTGAGAGATTCAGGATAAAATATAGTACAAATTACTATTATTTTGCAAAGCTTAATATTATTACGCAGAGAGTTTAAAATTTTACTTAGATATTTTGCAGGGCAAGTTTAATTTTTTTTTTATAATGTTGAGATATCATAACTGATAAATAAAGTAAGATCTTGAATTCTTCTGTACTGAATGGGTATGTTTGTTTTAGGAACCAAACACCTGTGTAAAGAAAATTTCATTGTTGTGATATAAATTAAGAGAGGAGAAAGAGAAGTCTAAAGTTGAGAATATGTTTATATCCAGCATATCTGAAATATAATCTTAGGATTATAATATTTTAGGAAAACATCAAAAATAAGACCCTGAGAAATTCAACAAGGTTATAAAGTCTCAGATTTTGCTTAGTGACACTGAGAATGTTTTTGTGCAAGACAAACATACTTGCCCTTGGATTCCTTTCCAAGGACATCTTCTGGCTGTTTAAGAACAACAAAAGTGAAAGATTGCATGTAGATCTTTGTTTGTGCTCAATAAGGAATAATAGGGATTTCTGTATGTTTTAAGAACTTTGCAAATCAGAAGAATGAACTAGCTGATTCTCATACCAACACTAAAGTTAGGCCACATGCTTTCATTAAACTTTTTGCATAGAGGACTGTTTTGAAAAAAACATCACTTTAAATGCTTAATTAAATAATTAAGACACATCTTAATTATTCTACCGTCTGACAGGGTGGAATAATAACCAGACAATATAAAAAGTTCCTTACCATTAAGGGGAGGGATGACGTATTAGGATATTGAAGTCTAAAAATAAGCATTCTAAAATTAGAGAGTTGTAAGATATGGTTACACAGTCAGATACTAAAATACAAAGGCAGGTTTCCCGAGAGAATATTATTGCTTTGTTATTGTAGCTCTCCTGGCTAGACTGTGTTCCTGTTGCAAAACGGCCTTGCACAACATCTGCCAAGGTGAATCCGTATTTGAGCCTGTGTCTCCGTGGAGTTTTGTAAATGGGAAGAAGGGCAGAGTTAAGGCACTTCCAGGGAAACAGATCTTTGTTACAGGCATAAATTTCCAAATTTTTTTGTCCCCTGAATGTTGTTTCTGTTTTCCTGATGTCTTTTGCTGTGAGACAGGTGTTTTTTTCAACACACAGTGCCAAATTCTTTGGCTATTGTTTTGTGATATATGCTGGTTATGAACATCCATGCTCTGTACAAGAATTACTGGAGTAAGACTCAAACTGAAAAGCAGTGCTGTACCATGTAATAGCTTTACGGAGCTTAATGCAGTGATGCCATAAGCTTCAAGGGAGGATATCTCATGATTACATATAAATCAGATCCAAGGTACTAACAACACTATTCTATCCCAGAGCAAAATTTGATTCAATAATAATGGCAACTGCTGCATGAAAAACTTACACTAATACAAGTATAATCTTTTTTCTGTGTTATATCAGCTGTAATGTAAATAGCCATGTTTAGTACGTAATATCCACTGTCCGTGTTAAATTTTATAACAGAAGTTACATTCAGTCTTCTTGAACACTATGAATACACTTGGTATAATCATAGACTCATATGAAATCTTAGAATAGGCTGGTTGAAAGGGACCTTTAAATGTCATCTAGGCCAACCCTGATGCCATAGGGACATCTTCAGCTAGATCAGGTTTCTCTAAGCCCTGTTCACCTGACCTTGAATGTTTCCAGGGACGGATCATCTACTGCCTCTCTGGGCAACCTCTCCAGTTCTTCACCACTTTCATGGTAAAAAACTTCTTTATATCTAGTCTGAATCTATTATCTTTTAGTTTAAAACCATCACTTATCCTGTCACAACAGGCCCTACTAATATGTCTGTCCCCGTCTTTCTTGTAGGCCCCCATTAAATACTGAAAGGCTGCTATGAGGGCTGCCCAGAGCCTTCTCTTCTCCAGGCTCAACAAACCCAACTCTTAGCCTGTCCAAAAAGGGAGGTGCTCCATCCCTCTGATCATCTTGGTCTTCTCTGGACTCCCTCCAGCAGGTCCATGTCCTTCCTGTGCTGGGAGCCCAGAGCTGGATGCAGCCCTGCAGGTGGGGTCTCAGCAGAGCAGAGGGGCAGAATCCCCTCCCTGCCCTGCTGGTCGCTCAGCACTTTGTGAATACTGAGTGGCACTTTTGGAATATTGAATCTACAAAGATGAGAAGTAAATAGGAGTAAGTTACTTAATTCTTCTGTGTTTTACTCTGGTGGAAGATACTGGATTATTTCGCATAACTCTGGTGGTTTCTTTCTTTGAAAATATTCTGGAAAATGTAGATAAAGCTCACAGATTGAAAGAAAACCTTCCCAGGCAGTTATTGCACAGTCAATCACAGGCTATAAATTTGAATCCTAGTTTAACTTTTGCTAACTGGCTCTTGTTACTGTTACCTATGAACAGATGGTGAAAGGCACTCTTGAACACAGCTCTCAATGAGCACATAGAGACAGAGTTTATTAAATCAAAGATAAAATTTGTTTAAATAGGGCCAACCATTCTTTAATTCAGAGTGTGACTACTATAGACACTGGGAGGGGAATTAACCTTTCACTCACATTCTGGAAAAATCATTTTTGTGGCAGTTTCTGTACATTGAATTACTAACACTGTAGCTTAATTAACGTAATTCCTCTGTTTTAATTACAATACTATTTAATACAATTTAATTACAATATTACCTGAACACATTTAATCTTTTAGTTCTTCTTGTTAGTTCTATACTCACTCAAAATATAATATCCAGAAATGGTTTTAGGAATGTAATAGAAAATTATTATTTTACTTGTTTGTTACTAAAAATTTTAAATTACAGGCAAATACTGTTTAATTATATATTCTATATATTAAAATAACTGTAATTTTTTTTATGTCTCCACTGAGGTTTATATTACCTGAAATTTTTATTCTTAATGTCAAGAAGCTTAGGGACCCTGGCTGAATTTTTGTGTCTTAAGTTACGCTCGTTAATGAAAGAAAAACAAATTATTTGGAAATTTCTGAAAGGATGTATTTAGGTTCACTGTCAAATAATAAATTATTGTTGTGTCTTCATGTAGCCGAGGTTCTTTCTAATTATGTCTTCCTGCTCATGTTGCCCTTTATAAGGAGTAAATTTCTTTTACTCAGTTTTTTTTACGTCTGGGATTTACTTAGCTAAGAAAATTTATGGGTAAGTTCAGTGGCTTATTCCTCACTATCTCTATGTACTGAATGGCTAGAAAAAGAAGGATGATTTTCTTTTTTAACACAACAAGATTCTAAATATCTAATTAGTCCTTGTGCCCTCAATTAGAAATCAAAGGTGGGGTTTTTTTGTTTGTTTTTTTTTTTTGGTGGGATAGCAATGCCTGTGTTGTTTTTTGAGGCACCCAGCCATAATGCTTCCAGGACTTGTTCTGGTATGCAGTGAGTACAGCAAGTGCTATGCCAGCTTGTGCTGTGAAATTTGAAGCTTAAAATTGATTGTTATAAAACCTTGCTTAGGTAGGACCAATTCTGTACTCTGTGAACTTATGAATAATCTAAATAAACACCACTGAAGTTAGGGATAACTTGCAGAGACAAAAGTTGCTGCTGCTCAGCTGGAAAGGAACATTCAGATTAAAGTTGTTTGCCCTCCCCCAGGTGTAACAAGCACAAGTTGATAGTAATCAATTTTAAGTTATGAGCTCACTCTCTATTAAGATGACAAAAAACCTCAATAGAAAGGATGCAGAATCCTAATGAGCTATAGAAGGTAATTAACATTTCCTTTTGAAATCTCTCTTAGTGAAGGAAGACCTTCTCCCAGAGTGGAACTGCTGCATAACATAGACCCCATGTTTGTGGATGACTTCCCATGTGAGTATGCTCAAGATTTATTAAATGTACAGTTTACCTTCTGAGCACTTCTTGGCTTCCGTAAGTGAAGTATTTCCTTACAGATGAAGCAAAATACAGTAGGATGCCTTTTGCTTTTAGGTAAATAGGTTTAAATTATGGAAACATCATCCCCTGGATGGTGTAAGTATTTCAACATGGTCAACATGGGCCTCCTATTTCAGAGTACTGAAACACTGCTGAGTAATGAATTAAGTACTTTGGGACATGGAAATGTTGAGGAGCAGCTGTGTGCCTGAGGTGCACAGTGAGGCACACTGCCAACTATCCTTTCCAAACCCTCTCTTCCAGAGTTCCAAATGAACTGCTTGCCATAATGCATCTTGATACAACTGTATAATATGACCTTGCAAATGGAAAGCTTGAGTTTGTGAGGAGCTGAGAAGTTCCAAGCTGTGTGATGGCTTTTGTTCCATAATCATGTGGGCTGGATCCTTAATGCCACAGTGACATGAATTGGAGCTGAAGTTTGCTAATTCTATAGCTCTTTTTAAGCACCATCTGTTTTATGATTCAACATTACTAGTTTGCTAAGGACTACAAGCTTTTCAAGCAGACTTTCTTTTTCATACAGAACATTGGAACAGGTCCCTTCCAGTGTTTTTATAGCATTTCTGTATTTCATTATATAAACAAGTAAATCCAGGCAGAGAAAAAGTAGTGCAATGGAGACAGTGATCTGTTGCCTGCAAGACAAATACATGTTGTGCTACAATAACTGGATGGAAATGGGTGAGATTTGGGCCTTTTGCAATGCACGTCTGGTTCTGTGGTGCTTTTCTGAGAAGGAGCAACATTGTGCCTATTTAATGCTGACTGGGCAGCACTGCCTGCAGATAATTCCTCCACACTGATTGAATTAAGGTGTAGCTACTCCAATTTCCCTTGAAAAAACGCTCAGTGAGTCACAGCATTCCTGTGCAATGTTATGCCCTGGTGAGGTATTCTCAGCACTGCTTCAGAGACCGTCTTTTCCTTATGGGAATGGCCTGTGATTGAGGTGTCTGAGTAGACAAATTCCTGGAGTAAGCAGAAGGGGGACAAACAAAGGAGGTTTTGAGGAACCTGAGCTCTTAGGAAATATGGCCCCAAATTGCTTCAATGTTGCCATGCTCTGATGATCGTTCACTATTTGCTACATACATCGTGTCCTTAGTTGTGCGCATTGTGTGAAGTGTGGGCAAGAAAAGGGGCTGGGGGGCAGGAGCTGTAGTAGGTGCAACTCCTGTGCTGGGTAAGATGCGGTTTTTAAAGCATCATGAACAGAGGATGTTACATGCATGCTGTAAATTTATAATGTTTCTATGTGCCTTTCAAAACTGCAGTAATTAAAAACAAGAACTGAACTCTTCGCCAACACATTCTTATTCACCATGTAGAGTTTCCCTGTCTCTTCTCAGCAAAGGCCTATTCTTTGTGCCTCCTAGTGAAATTATGCTTGGTCATATAAGGATTAAAATCTCTATTTAGCAGCCCGAGTTATTAGAAGTAATTGTATATGTATGTAAGTCAGCTGATTTTTACTTACTGTCTGTTTTTCATTTATTGAAACTGAGTAATAAGTTTAGAATTAATATCTAGAAAAATTATGCTGGTGTCTCTATTATGGATAGATAAGTAAGACACAAGACTTGGAATATACAAGCAGTTTCAGATTTTCAGCAATCATGGTTCTCTTCGTGTTTTGTTGGTTTCCTTTTTTTTTTTTTTTAAAAAAAAAAAGCATCTTAAAATTGTGTCCATACATTCTTCTTATCACCAAGATGATAAACTGTGTCACTCTAGAGTCTTGCTCTTTCCTTGACTGTTTATTGTTTCTGTGTACTAATTGTTTTGACATTGGAGTACTGTTTTGCCTATAGTGCTAAAATACATGTCTGCAGGTTTTGCTGGGTTCTTTCTAAACTCCTGTATAACCTTTTACCTTCTTTATGCACATTGTGCTCTTGTCCTAGCCTACTTTGAAAAATCACATCACCTAAATTATCTGGTGTCAGATGAAGTATTCCTATTACACTAATACTTTATTTTTTATAGAAATTTGAATTATAAAGTGAAATAATAACTGGAAGACAAGATTAGCCAAATCTTTGTGTCTGCAGAGTACTGGAAAACAGCAAATAGGCAATTAAATATCAAGATTCTGTTAAGTGTAAACAAAAAAAGGACTTTCCAAGTTGTTGTGGTAAATCAGGTGAGAAGACAGTGCTGTTGTAGTTGGGCACACGTAGAGCATTAAGTTACTATTTTACCTGCACTCAGTGCAGGTTCAGTGTTCCTGAACTCTTGAGTGGTTTTGCCTATAATGTATACATTCTTTCACCATAATATGTTTTTATTTAATGGATGCATTTATCTTCATTTCTATCAGAAAAAAATGATTAAATATATATATATATAATAGAATGAATGATGGGATGTCTCAAGTAATTAATAGGGTTTTTTAACTGAAACAGCAAAACTGAGCTTTGTTCTGTTCAGTTTTTTTATACCAAAATAAGCACTCCTTCAGGGAAGAATTTGTGCAAAAGACATTAACTAGTTTAGTGACAAGTCAACTGTTACAGCCAAGTATTCAACAGAATATTGTTAAGTAAAGTTAAAGTAATAAGTCATGGTGTCATGATTACAGAGCTAGCAGCATCTCTGCTGCTGTGGTCTGTTAGAACTGACCTTGGGCTGTGTGTTTATTTACCACTTGTGGGGTAACAGTGTGTAACTTTTCAACTTCTCAGATTGAGCACTGGTTTCTGATGCCTGGACATGAGCCAGGGTTAGTCCAGTAGATCTGATGAATCTACTGATCAGCATCTGCTTACATTTTTTCAGGACCTGATGTCCAGTGGCAAACACTGCAGCCCTGCAGTAGTCTTATATCAAGTACTGCACTTCTCCTATTGTTGATAGTAAAGAACGCAAGAGGGAAAATACTGTGAAATAGTTTGCGTGCAGTTCCATTTTGCCAAAAAATTCTCAGATCTCGTTTCACTGACTACTTCAAGTAAATAATTTTCTCTCTCAGAAAGCAGATTTCCTTCATTCAAATATAAACCTTTCCTGTGGTCTGACACACATGGGCAGTGTTTTAAACTGTAATTATTTTTCACCTATAGTGCTAAAAAGGTGTTCCTCTCCAGAGGACCTTGCCTGTAGTCTCCCTCTGACCTATGGCAGCCCAGTGGAGTGAAAAACAAGCTTGGGTTTAAAACCAAGCTTTTCTCTTAATGAACTGATCTGGTTTGTGGTGCAGACCTACAACTACTGTACTCGTGTAAGAGCAGGCAGTGGAATGAAAAGCTAGGGTGGGATCTCTAAAACTAGGATGAGGAGAGTGGTGGCTTGTGGTCTTTGGGGGTTGCAAAGCCGGTTTGGTGGTGAGCTATTGCCAAGATGGCCAGCCTGTCCTCTCCCTTTCCTCCGTCCTTCCTCCTCCACTTGTGTTAGATGTAGAAATCACATGGTGACAAGATGATTGTTCCGCCAGATCAGCTTTCAGATTGTTTTGGGTAGCCAGGCAAAAGAGGAGGAAGGGTTTCTACCACATCAGTGAGCTGAATCAACCTGCCCTGTAGCTGTGTGATTGTGAGCAGGGGATCAGTGTGTGGTTGGTAGCAGATGGAGGGTCTGGCCACAGGACTCGCTAGTTAAGATCAGTTCTGACCACGCTGGGAACCTCAGCCAGAGGCAGTAGTTTCACGGAGTTTAAGCTAGTAGGCTGTTGCTGCTACCACAGAGGATATCCTGCCTCCCACAGTGCCTCACCACTGCTCCTCTTTCTCATGGGTCACCAAAACTATTCACAGAGCCAGGCTGTGAACCAGGTCAGAACACTAGTTCAGATTTTAATAAGCCTTTTTCCCCCCCCCCACTGAATGTATGCTGGATAGTCAGTTGATCATTTTGGCACAAAGACTGGGACTAGAATGAGTTTTGGGGGACTCCAAAGGTGAGGCTGATTCTTTTGGCTGTGAAATTAAACACTGAGGTTTCTGTTTCATGATATATGATTAAGTGATCCAACAGGTTTCTGCTGGGGATGTGCTTTATTTCCTCTCCTCCCCTTTCCCAGCCACATGCTCCTAGTGCTTATTTTGCATTTGTTTTGGCACTTCTTGGATATCTCTGTGAACTGATCCAACTTGCTAGCCTGGTTTTCCTCTGTTTTGTGGGTTGAATCTGCACATTGGAAGGCTGATGGATGCCAACAGCAACCCAAGGCAGGGGAAAGGAGGGTGTGTGGTTGGAAGAGGGGAGGCAGAGGGAACTCTCCTAGTACTGTCTGGCTGCTTCTGGAACCAGAACCCCACAAGGAGGGAGTCAGAAACCACATTTTCTGGTTGAGCCTTGCTGTGCTAAACCAGTCTGGTGAGCTCTGCAGATAGAGCTGGACCCATACGCCTCAGAGGTGATTGTTCCTCTCCCTCCTTGCTAAAAGCCATTGCTTTTGTTTTTCTGGTTGTTTCTTCATCACATTGTTGACTGTTTTCAGAAGTGATGAATATATGTCTCAATTGCTTGATCTCAATGCAGATCTGTAGTTTAATATTATTAAAGAGTTTACAATTATGTAAATTTGCTATGAAAAATCTACTGTCTTTCAGGTTTGGGTCTGGAAACATCCACATTTTCTGTTAGATTTAACGATTCAGTAGTAAAATGTGAAAATTTAAAACAGAAAGCTAAAATTATGTTGAGACTGTAATTTTCTCTGTAGTGTATAGATTAAGAAAACACAAACAAAATGCAAAAATTAACTTTAAAATTGCATGAGTAAAAAAAACTGATTTACGTACATTTCAAAAGAAAAGAAACAAAATTTTTTGCCCTATTTTTGTGAATTTGTCTTTAAAAATAAAAAAAATAGCCAAATTGTTGATGGTTTGGCAGCTGTGCGGATGACATCAGCTCTTCCATTGTGAAAGATCTCCTGTCTTTTATACAGCCTTATGGCATTTCATCAAGTTTTGGTGACTCAGCTAAATTAAAACCCAACTGGTCTTAAGTCTCAATTCCCCTAACTGCTAAACCAAACTTATTTCTGACCACAGTCATTTCTAGATGGCCTGTCTTGAAGCAGCATTGAAACTTTATATCCCACAGAAGGCAATTTTATTTTGAGAATCAGAACTAAATGACATGCTGAAAGAAAATCTACTCTTTAATTCAGAGTTGTTAATCAGAATCTGTCAGTACACACTGCATTAGCTTTAATCTGACTTGCTAAACTTACTAATAAATTTGGTGATTTTCACAAAATCTTGTAGACTACATGTGTAGCATCCCTTTCTCTTCAAAAATAACTTGAATTTATTTAAATTAGAAAGATGTATTCAAAATAAATATGTTTTGGGTGGTGCTGGCTTAGACTGAAAAAACTTACCTTCATTTAAAATTCCAGACTTAACCATAAACTAAAACTTCAAAGGCATAATAACAGTGTAGATTGCTAATTGTAGTCAATTTATTTGAAAGATATATCTATTCAGAGGGAGACATCCAAGACAGAGAACTTGTAAAAACATTTTGTGATTTTCCTCCAAATCTTTATTTGCCTAGAGCAAAATTAATCAATTTTTACATTGCTCTCCTTGACATTTGAGAGAAGGCATTATCTCATATATTGCACTATTAATTGCCAAAATAAATGATTGCTTATAGAGGACTAGATCTGCTCTATGCAGAATGAACATATATTACAATAGAGAAATCTTTTCTATTCTAGGACTGATGTGTCATCTGTGGGCATTAAAATTGCATTATAATGGCTGTAGCATTATATATTATATCCATACATATACCAAAATTATTCATCTTGATTAGGGAGTAGACACTCCAGGCTCCTCTGTGTCCCATTTATTACTTATTTTGCCTGGGTAAAAGATGATTCCTGAGACTTTGTAGGACAGAAATTACTTCTTCCCCAGTTCTATTAGTAATGATCTGGCTTGTTTAGAGTTATTTAAAGGAATTATTAAATGAAAAAAAAATAGAAAAAGAAAGTGGGAAAAAATTATCATAACAGAGTTAATCAGTAGCAGCAAATGATGTGTGGATGAGTATGCTGGGTGGACATTGAATGGGGTAAATATACCTCATGTCTGTCACAGGCTTAAGACCCAGAATCTACTCTCGAGTCAAAACTGTGCAGGAAATTGACCAGTATGGTCAGCTGACTGCGCTTACATAGTAACAGCTGGAGTTGAAGAATGGTCAAGAATGGACAAAATCTGTTCTTTGTTTCTCCAAATTACCATTTTTCTGCAAAATTATACATATGCATACTGACCATCTGGACTCTGTCATCTTCCCATTTTAAGAAAATCATAAATTACAATGACCCCCTGTAAGTTTGTAAGGCAGGAGTTGACAACATGGGACCCTGGATCCCTCAGCCACTTCATGCAGTGCATGTTATGCTGACCTGGCAGTTTTGGGCAGAGTTGAGCTCCACTCCCTAATGGGAAGCTGCTGTTCCAGCTAGCTCTGCTGCCATTCACATCAGAGATAAGTGGTGTTTTTCTTTTGACTGTCAGCTATATGAGTTTCTGGGGTGTAGCTCTTGCTGTCAGGCAGTTTGGGCTGTGGTTCTGCATTGCCTTGGCTCTTAGCCCATTTACATCTCAGTGTGAACTATTCATCCTTGCAGTATTTAATACTAGAGGATTGCATGTTTGGTGAGCCTCATAAATACTAATCCTCGTATTTCCTTAGGGATGTAGGTAATCTCTTTTAGAATTTAGAAATGTTAGGTCACTTGAGAAAGTGTGTAATGCAACTATCATGACAGGAATCCAGAAATCCCTCTACACTGTTTTTTTTATGCTTCATTGTATTCTATAATTATTTGAACATAATGCTAGCATTTTATATTTTTATGCAGGTCATGACGTAAATGGTAGATTACATTTTTCAAATGAAATATCTCTGAGCCACAAAAATTTTAACAGAGCACAGGTTGTTTGAGTTGCTGATCAGTTCTTTTTACCTTCAACACAGCATCCTTACAGTGATGCAGATGGGATTTGGGAGTTTCACATAAAAGGCCACCACAACAGGACATAGCTTCAATAATTCATAAGTTCCATACAATCAGTTAAAATTTGTTTCCTGGAAAATGAAGATTGTGATTTTTGTTTTCTTTATTTTCCCATTGGAAGTGAAAGTTTAACATTGCCTTTTGCTATCTCTCTTTTTGTGATGTTTAACATTGTAGGCTGTAATATTAAGTTTGTTCTTATTTAGAATAGCTTCAATGTTTTTATTCTGTAGTTGTATAAGAAACTAGTAACTGGATAAATGATTCACCTAGCTGATATGCACTGGGATTTTTTTGCAGCCTTCAGTGATTCTGGGTTTAACTCAATTGTTTCTGTGGTGTAGTGGGTGTTTTTGGGTGTAAAAAAGAAGGTTTGAAGGAAGAAGGAATGCTTCAAATGCCTGTTCTTGTTGAAATTAAGTAGAGTATGTATTTTGAAAGGTAAGAAACTGAATATGATATTCTAGTAAAAATCTTTCCTTTGGAATCAAACATTGCTATAATAAAACTGACATTAGAAGGAATAATACAAAATATAGGAGTTCATAGGATTTAACTATTTGAATTACGATAGGTGAGCTTCACTGTGTACAGCACAGCTCTACACCTTGTTGACACGAAGGCAGGAAGTTACAGTGTCTCAGGGCTCATCCACTTCTCAAGATCAGTATTCTGTTTGTTCTTCCAAGGTTAAGGTCAAGGCTATTCTTCAAATGTTTGTATTTTAATACAATAAGAGAAAGACTCAGAGTTTTGTAGGAAACTCATTATTGCCATAAAACAGCAAAAGGTCATAAAATGTCTTTCCTCAGTGAAGTAGCAAAGCCCCTTATTTCTTAGGTAATTCATTGTCACAGTGTAGGTTGGAGGAGCCCTTGACATTTCCAGAATTTCCTTATTGAGGTGAAATAATTGCTCTACACATCACGGTTCAAAAAAGGAGGAATCCATAAAAAGTACACATATGCAAAGGTCTTGTAAGCTCACAGAGCTATCTGCATTTCAAAGTGGCTGTACCGAGATTGTTCTTTCTTCTGGCATATTTAATGACCTCTCACATTAATTAAGGCATCAGAGCTGCAAATACTTGTTCAGCTTCAGAAATGTACCTTATAAATGAGATAAGCCAATATAAAAGTTCTATTTCTAAAACTGAAATAGAAAAAATTACTTTCTACTGTCTGAGAGCTATCTTCCAGAAAACACTGTAGAATGTGTATTTTATTTACTATAAACATGAAAGAAAAATTGTTGGCTTTAGAAGAATGAACAGAAGAGCAAAAATGAATTGACTATCTGGATGAAGACATAAAAGTGTAGATGGAAGAAGGTGCCTTGTGTGACTTAAAGACTTTTCAAAAAATGTGCGAGACTTTGTTTCTGGTAAGGAGAGTCGTCTGTCTGCTGCAGTATAGACAATCACCTAAACCAGCAATCCCCTGACTGCAGCAGGCCTAGAAACAGCTGAGAAGAACTTCTTCAGCTCTCACATTAATACTGGGGGTTTTTATACGTAATTAAACAGTGCTATTCAAAGCTACCTTGTAATTTTGGGCTTTGATTTCTATGAGTTTTTTTGTCTTTGGTGCTTAATAAAAAGGTAAAAGTCTAAGAAGCACTAAATAGTATTATGATTAAAGGTTTGTTAATGTACGAGCAATGTCTACACAAAACCAGTCTGTTTCCAAACAAGATACTCTTATATATACTTTCTTTAAAACAGTCTAAAAGATCTGCTAAGTCTTTGATATTTAACTTTGCCACTATGTTTATGAAGACTCTAAAATATATATATTTTCTGAAACATTCAGTAAACTCTCAATTTTGGCTTTGTTGTGTATGATGCTGACTGTGAACATTAAGATAAATATCCATAACATTTTTTTTCCTGCCTGTTTCTCCATTTCTTCCCATTTCTCCATCTCTTCCCAAGATTTTGCTCATATAAGAGTTAATTAGAGACAATGCAATGAAGTTGGTTCAAATCATGTATCCTATGAAAGAATATATCCCAAGAAAGAGCAGTCTATAGATTTGTAATATTATCCATTATAATCATGAAATTAAAAACAATTGCTGCATATTTGGGAAAGTTACTCTAATTTCATTTTTGCAGTTCATTGACAGAGATTTGCTCAAGTTCAGCAGTTATCAATAAAGGCCTTAACATAATTTGCAGAGTATCAAATGGATCATAGTGAGACTGGCATTTTTAACCAGAGCTGATTAAACTTCAGTTCACTGAGCTGTCTGCTGGAGGGGAGCTGAATTCAAGGGCTGAATGAGTTGCTGGAGGAATATAAATTGTATTCATGCCAAGATAACAGTATGCTCTTTGCCAAAGCAATAGGGAGAAATTCTTAAAACTCCTTCTGGAGTTTACTCTGTCTTGTACATTTCTTGATGAAAACTAAGTGACAGGCTGTTCCACAGAATTAAGTCTAGCAAAAGGTAATTCTTGTCATGAAGTTTCTGTTGTATAAAATGCTAATAATAAACTTGCAGTATAGCACCAACAGATATATAGTTCATCCAAGTGAAACACAGTGCAAAGTTTTCTGTTTATGGTCAAGTGAAAATTTTGGTTGGGGAATCCTTTTCTACTTGTATTGAAGACTTTTTCTGCAGCTATAGATGAGAGAAAGTTATAAATAGAGAGTTATAAATCTATGGAGAACAGCCATGTGTTTCCATGCTGTTAACAAACAAAATGTGGAATTTTAAAGTATCTTATGTTTATAAATAGAAGATATATGAAGTCCAAGTGTATCTTATAACTGTAAAATTATTAACTGTAACAGTTTTACCTTTAGCTTTTTTATTTCTCAATAAAATTTTCTTTGAAAATACAGTCTTATCTTGCAGGTTGATTCATCTGAGTGGTTTGGGATTTTAGTGATAAATTATATAACTACATTAGAGACAGTCCAGTTTTTCAGTGTGTGTAAGAGACTTAATATTCATAAGTGGAAATTAAAAATGTAGTACTTGCATTGCTCTCGATACTGTAAAAAACTTCAATCATGTTCAATATATTGTTTCCTGAAATTTAGAAGGAAAAAAAATCTCATATTCAAGTAAAGCATGTTGGTGCTTAATCAAAAACATAAAGAAATTCAAACAGAATGAAAATCCATTGGCATTTCTGACACAGTCTGCAGATCCATACTACTTTTATTCTGTGTGCAGATGAAAAGTCTAGATGGTACCATTTTTTAATTGCTGAAGTGGTCTCCACTAGAAATGGTGTATTCTGAAAGCTATTTTTCTGTTCTTATGTTCCCTCATTAAACTTTCTTGTAACCTTTTCTGTTTTCCCCAGATCCAGGTACTTAAAAACTGGGAAATACCAAAGGAAATCTGGACTTCTTTTTTTCGTGTACAATTCTGGGTTTTATGGTGTAATGTAGAGACCTCGGATTTAATGTATTTGTAGACTGTCTGCAAGTCAAACTATAGGCCAGATCACTTGCAAATTAAAAACATGCTGTGCCTACAGAATATTTTGCGTCTTGAATGCTAAAAGAGCACGTAAATCATTGAAGTAAGATTTAAAGGATAGTAGAACGTTGAGAATTTATTATAAATGGTGTGCCCACTAACTTTCCTTACTTTCTTATATAAATTGAAAGTTTTATGTACAAATTTGGTGGAAATCAACCCAAACCCGTCTGGATATCCCATCAATTATTTCTGTGTTGTCATTCAAGATACTTGTATGCATTACATGATATGAAATGTAAAGTACAGACTTCCACCAAGTTGGGGCAAAATCTCTCCTGGAAGATGACAGGTCATGGTTCAAAACTGTAACAAACAGAGTAACTCAGTTGGTTAGTGCTTTTGGTGTGGCCTGAGAATTTCCTCAGGGAGGAAACTATTGGACAGTTGGAAAAATGCTGTTGGAGGAAAGTTCAGAAGATGTGGTTGTGGGAAGCAGTGCTGACCACAAAGAAGAGTTACTGGGTGGCTTCCTGAGCTTTACTGCAGTGAAGTTATGGTTCATTTCTTGACTTTGTGTTCCTGTGTGTGGCTTCATGCTCCTATAAAGGATCAAGTGTTTGGTTACCCATTACCTGAAGTCTGCCTTCATTCTGCTGTTTCGATGCTGCAGGAAAATATGTTTAAGTAAACACTTTTTCAGTTTTCTAGAACTTCAGAGCCTGGTGACACGGGTTTTGGAGCAGGGAAAATTACTCTGGAGTTCATTTTCATCTGCTCATCCATAAGGCTCTGGTTTTGGTATAAGTTGTGGCATTGTGTGTTCTTATTTTCTTAAACTCCTTCTTGTGAGAATTGGTAAATTATATATTGACACTTTTGTTTTGATTTCAGAATCACTTTTATTTGAGGAGTGATTAAAGCTTATGTGTTGCCAGAAGTGATTGCTGTAAATGCAAATGTGGGAGCCTTTCATATGACGGTTTTGTGGAAAACACATTGTGCCTACTGAACTGTATGGATAAAGGGGAATTTAGCTTCATTTATTTGATTAAGAGGAGTTGGTAGGGTGTAAATTCCTTGTTTGTTACTGCTGATGCTGAACCAGAGCCCACTGGAATTAATGGAAATGTTCTCATTTGTTTCAGGGTAGATTTTTTCAAGCACTAACAGACTTCCTGCTGTTCCACAGATGAGCATTAGTAAGGCACAGGAAGCCTGCCAATCATGCAGGATTTGAGTGTGTGCATGTGGTGAGGTTTCTAGGAGGCTGAAGACTGCTGTCATGAGGGTAATTTTTATGTGAGGCTTTTGATTTTTTTTTTTACCTACACTTCTGCTATTGTTGCACAAAAATGGGGAAGATGATTACAAGGAGTTTGCATTGTCTATGTTTAGGAAAGTAATCACTTGTGATTTTTTTAACTGCTTGGGTTTTCTATTTTCTCTGGGCAGAATGTAAATAAAAATTTTAAATCTTGATAATAGCATCAAATAACTTAGCTAAGAAAAGAAACTTCTATTTTAATGGAAGCAGTAGGAGAATGATTCAATTACCTTTTTTTTGACAATACATACAAGATGATGAATACAATAGGAATTTACTGGATTAGTAAAATAGTGTGTTGATTTTAAACTTGATAATGAAAATACTAGAAAATACTGTCTATTTGGGTTTCATATGTAAGTGGGTTTTGGTTTGCCAGTCTCAGACTTCTGTCTGGGGATCTCCTCTGTGGTTTTTATAGACTACTAATCAGATCAGAAGAGGCAAGGAGGCATATACATCGCCTTACTCTGAAAATAATACTCATTACTGCTTGTTGGTTTCAAGTCCTAGTGGAAGTAGAGTGCATGGTTTGGTTCAACTATTAAGTAGGATTCTACTCTGCAACATATATGGAGTTGTTCACTTCTAATAAAAAGTATTTTTACAAAATAAAGAAACTTTTTTTAATGTCTAAGAGTATAATCTCAGCAGAAATCTAATTTATCCCCTTGAGACTTACCATTGCCAGTACCGTTTGAAAGCCTGTTTGTTAAGAGTGAGAATCTTCAGTGAGTTGACAGCCAGAATGAACAAGATTGAATTATTTAAAATTATTTACAATATATTTTTTTGAACAGTGCTACTTCATTCCCTAAAGCTGTGTGTTGCAATCTTGTAATGGCTGTGACCCTTGCTCTGAGGCCATGTCTGGCAGAAACTTATGATGGGTTCTTCTTGTCACAGCTGTAGCTCTGTGTGTGTTCCTTCAGCCTCTGTTAGCAGAGATAAGTCTGGAAACATGAGCACTCGCAGTCATCCTCCCAAGAACCTCTGAATACAAGCAGGACTTGCGAGTCATGCAGGAGAAGGGCAGGGCTTCCCCCGCTGGTGAGCAGCGAGCTGGTTAAAAGAAGCCTCTAGTGACCACGGCGACCTGGAGTGGGCAACCAGGGGCATGGCACACAAGGGCGTGGCAACCAGGGGCGTGGTAATGGGGCGTGGTCATTGGGGCGTGGCCATATGGGGCGTGGCAGTCAGGGGCGTGTCACGTCTCTGGGAGTATGGCACATCTCCGGGGGTGTGGCACAGCAGTTTGCATGCCAGTTTGCGCAGGCAGGGTGAGTAGGCGGGTTTTCAGGTTTTTTTCCTGCTGGTAAGGTTTGCAGCTGGGTTGTCTGGAGGACAGGGGAGCTGGAGGCTGTGGTGGGACAGCAGAGCTGTGATGTAGTCACCATCACAGCAACAGGGTGGGACAACTCACACAGTGGAGTGCTGCACTGGATGGCTGCAAACTCTTCAGGACAGACAGGAAAGGGAGAAGAGGTGCAGGGGTGGCTCTTTGTATTAGGGAGGCTTGTGATGCCATGGGTATTGAAACCAATGGTGATGAAGCTGAATCCTGTGAGTAAGGATTAAGGGGAAGGCCAACAAGGCTGACATCCTACTGGGAGTCTGTTATCCTCCACCCAGCCAGGGAGAAGAGGTGGACAACTTATTCTACAACCAGCGGGAGAATGTTTCAGGATCATCAGCCCTTGTTCTTGTGGGCAACTTCAAACTACCAGACATCTTCTGGGAACTTAATACAGCAGAAAAGAGGCAGTCCAGGAAGTTTTTAAGAGTGTGTGGAGGACAACTTTTTATCTCAGCTGGTGAGTGAGCCCACCAGGGGAGGGACTATGTTAGATCTGTTGTTAGCAAATAGAGATGGGGTGGTGGGAGATGTGGTGGCTGGAGGTCACCTGGGGCACAGTGATCATGAAATTATAGAGTTCTCAGTATTTGGTAAAATCAGGAGGAACATCAGTAAGACTTTTATACTGGATTTCCGGAGGGTAGATTTTGGCCTATTTTGGACACTTATTCAGAGAGTTCCTTGGGAAGCAGGCCTTAAAAACAAAGGAGTTCAGGAAAGATAGGCTTCTAAACAGAAGTCTTGAGGGCACAGGAACAGACTGTCTCTGTGTGCTGAAAGATGAGCTGATGAGGCAAACGTCCAGCCTGGATGGGCAATGAGGCTTTGAAGGAACTTAGGAATAAAAAGAGGATGTATCATCTTTGGAAGGAGGGTCAGGTCTCTCAGGAAGCATTTAAGGGGGTTTCTAGGGCATGTGGGAAAAAATTATGGAGGCTAAAGCTCAGTTCAAACTTAAAATGGTGACTTCTGTAAAGGATAATTAAAAATGTTTTTACAAATGTATTTATGGTAAAAGGAAGGGTAAGACCAGTCTTTGTTCTCTATTGGATGAGGGAGGGAACTTAGTAACTGTGGATGAGGAGAAGTTGGAAGTGCTTAAGACCTTCTTTGCCTCAGTCTTTAGTGGGAAGATGGCTTGTCCTCAGGACAGCTGTTCTCCTGGTTGGCAGATGGTGTCGTGGAGCAGAATGGTCCCCCTGTTGTCCAGGAGGAGGCAGTCACAGAACTGCTGAGTCAATTGCATGTTCATGAATCTATGGGACCAGATGGGATCCACCCCGGGGTCATGAGGGAACTGGCAGATGAGCTTTCAAAGCTCTCCATCATTTGCCAACAGTCCTGGCTCACTGGGGAGGTTCCAGATGACTGGAAGCTGGCCAATGTGACTCCCATTCACTACAAGGGAAGGAAGGAGGATCCTGGTAGTTATAGGCCAGTTAGCCTGACCTCAGTATCCAGTAAGGTAATGGAACAGTTTATACTGAGTGTCATCACACAGCCCTTACAGGATGGCCGGGGTATCAGACCCAGCCAGCAGGGGTTTAGGAGATGCAGGTCGTGTATGACCAACCTGGTCTCCTTTTGTGACCAGGTGACCCACCTGGTGGGTGTGGGAAGGGCTTGGGGTGTTGTCTGTTTGGACTCCAGCAAGGCCTTTGGCACTGTCTCCCACAGCACACTCCTGGAAAAGCTGCAGCTCAGAGCTTGGACAGGAGCACTCTGTGCTGGGGTAAGACCTGGCTGGATGGCCAGGCCCAGAGGGTAATGGTGAAAGGTGCTGCATCCAGCTGGGAATCATCACCAGTGGTGTTCCTCAGGGGTCTGTGCTGGGGCCAGTCCTGTTTAGGATCTGCACTGATGATCTGGATGAGGGGATTGAGTCCACCATCAGTAAATTTGCAGGTGACACCAAGCTGGGAACATGTGTCAATCTGTTGGAAAGTCGGAGGGCTCTGCAGAGAGACCTGGAATGGTTGGACCATGGGCAGACTCCAATGAGATGAAGTTTAATAAATCCAAGTGCCAAGTCCTGCATTTTGACCACGATAACCCCCTGGAGCATTACAGGCTGGGGCTGGTGTGGCTGGACAGTGCCCAGGCAGAAAGGGACCTGGGGGTGCTGGTCAACAGCTGACTGAACCCGAGCCAGCAGTGTGCCCTGGTGGCCAAGAAGGCCAATGGCCCCTGGCCTGTATCAGGAATAGTGTGGCCAGCAGGAGCAGGGAGGTCATTCTTCTCCTGTACTTTGGGAACGTGTGAGGTCACACCTTGAGTGCTGTGTCCAGTTCTGGGCCCCTCAGTTTAGGAAGGACATTGAGATGCTTGAGAATCCAGAGGAGGCATCAGGGCTGGTGAGGGGCTTGGAACACAAGCCCTGTGAGGAACGCCTGAGGGAGCTGGGGTTGTTTATCCTGGAGAAAAGGAGACTCAGGGGTGACCTTATCCTCTCTACAACTCCCTGAAAGGGGGTTGCAGTCAGGTGGGGTTGGTCTCTTTCACCAGGCAGCAACTGACAGAATGAGAGGACACAGTCTTAAGCTGTGCCAAAGGAAACGTACGTTGGATATTAGGAGAAAGTTTTAATGGAAAGAGTGATAAAGTACTGGAATGGTCTGCCTGGGGAGGTGGTGGAGTCACCATCTCTGGATGTGTTTAAAAAAAGATTGGATGTGGCACTTGGTGCCATGGTTTATTTAAGGTGTTAGGGCATGGGTTGGATTCGATGATCCTGAAGGTCTCTTTCAGTGACTTTGTTGCACTGCTGTCTGAGTGACAATTGTGCTTACTGATAAAATGCACTATCTTTTCTCACCTTTATAACTTGGGGTTAAGGATGGCAGCTCAGAGAGTTGTCCTAGTTGTTGTGATAGCTGAGGTGTGATTAAAAGATTCTAAGAAGTAATAGAATACCATGGAGATTTTCTATGAAGCATCTCTGGTGTGGTTCAAAAAAGAAAACGCCACTCCATTTTGTTCAGAAAACATAGTGTAGTCCCATTGGACCATGGCCATTCCTAGCCAAAGCAGACAATGAAGTAGAGAATTTCTCTCTCACTCGGTGTTTCAGCATGTTTGAGTTTTTCTCAGTGTGGCTACACGGTGTGCAGTAGTGCCACTCTGCATTGTAGGTGATGTCTAGTTAGGTCAGGCAGAGCCTGTAGTCACCCTGAAAAATATTAAAATGGGATTTCACTCAATATACTTCATGAGATGTGTTTAGTTAGTTCAAAGTACTCAAAGTATTTTGCCTGCATTTCTAAATGGTATGTCCCCTGTCATTTAAAACAATGAAGTTTTGATTATATGATTGCGTTTGGCCAATGTCACACAGGATGGGAGGGAACGAAAACACCCTGGTCCCTGGAGTGCCATAGAAAGTGCACATTTAATTAAGTAGAATGTACACCTAGCAGAGGAGTTTTATTCACAAGGGATTGCATACCACCTAACCTCACAACTGGTTTATGAACCTTCTCAGTCTTGTTTTTGAGATGGGAAGATCAAAACTACAGTTTTCCAGTTGCATGGGCCTTTTTGCTTTGTTAAAAAGTCCTTTTCTAATAACTAGTTTCACTCAATTCTCTTTTTGTACAATGCTGACATAATTCTGAAAAAATGTCAGCTCACTCTATAGTGATCCCAGGGCTTCACTCTTGGTTATGAGTGTCACAAAGGCCATAATTTTAATATGTTTATATGCATTCCAGATTATTTTTTCACACATGCATCACTTTACCTGCATCTATGTTAAATACCATTGATTTACTATTTAATGCCTACTATCCAGCCTCATACAGGCCTTCTGTCATTCTTTGCAGCTAGCTTTAGGTAACTTGTCATCCTTCACGTACTCTGTCATCTCACTGTTCATTCCCTTTTCCAGGTCATTTGGAATATGTTCAATGATACAGATCCCAGCACAAATTCCTTTAGGAATCCAGTGGTGGCCCCTCCAGTGTGAGATCAAAACTGGTTTTGTTTCCGATTTTTTAGGGTGCTTTTCTGCCCATATGAGGATTTTTCCCTCTTTTCCTATTGTTGCTTAGTTTCTTGACCTACCATAGCCATGTGGCATGAAAAGTAAACTTTTGCTCCCGTTTTCTGTTATTTGAGTACTGGAGTGTAGTAACCAAAGAAGTTATAGGGGGTGTTGTATAGCCAGACAAAATTCATACTGAAATACAAGTCTTGAGAACTACAGCGAAAAAATTTAGTTAATGAGAAAATATCTAGGGAATCTCTTTGTACAGGATGCACTAGAAACTGCAAGGTTTCAGACTATTGAGACATCCAGCATAAAATACGTCCACACACTTGTGTAACAGGAAATGCTGGTGATATTCCTACTTGGGCTGAATGCTCTTGAATCTGCTCTACACCTGCAAAGCAGTAGCACTTGTTTACTATTTGTTCCGATGTGTTTTTTGTTTGGACTGCAAGGAGTGTGAGCCATCTAAAATCTTAATTCACCCTGGGATTTGTGGCTTTTCTTAATACAGACTTTTCAGTCTTTTCTGTCAAGCAGGTTGCAATTAAGCTTGGAGCTTTCTGTGATTATATTTTCCTTGTCCTACAGCTGCTACATTATATTTTATCAGAAATAGAAGTTAAACTATAGAGAACGCTGCTATTTTTAATTTTTTCCTTTGGGAAATATACTCAAAAAGGTAAATAACTTCTAACAATCTTGTTTTGCAGATAAGAAACAATGGCTTCTGTTTTCCTTAAAGGACACTGATGCAGCTGCTTAAAAGAATGTTTTTGTTACTGTGTAGGATATTGGAAAATTGCATGGCCACTCTGATATTCACTTAGCTGTTCAGATTACTCTTTGGACAGGGCTCTGTTTCCCAAATAAATAACAAACTAGTGTTCCTTTATGCTTCTCCAAAGTTGTTCCTCAGTACCCAACCTTGCCTCCCCACATGCTTGTATTGTAGACCACAGTGTACAGAAATATAACATACTTCAAGCAACATCGTTTTGGGCGCTTTAAGTTTGTGGTCAGGACCTTGCTAAGTGGCATGTTAGAGAGAACTGTGTACTCTTTGATCTCTTACCAGCCAAGAAAACTTGTTCTCAACATCGGTAATTTTCATCATCTTAATCATACACTGAAGACAGAATATTTTATTTTTAGACATACTGTCTATTTATGTTGCCACACTTTAAGGTTTCTACCAATTGTTTGAGCTGGTCTCAGTGAATGAAAGAAGGAAAGCTAGAGGAATGAGAAGAGTAATTGATCTATGTTTATTAGATCTGCAAAAAAAATTTAATATTAATATTATTAATATAGAATATGGATAGTCCTTCTTTTAAATCATGTGTGAAGGTTTACACTTCATTTAGTTTATCTTGTTTCTTCTGACAGTTAAAAATTAGATGGCAATGTTTAAATGAGTATACTCTTATGAAACGAATTGTATTTAATAAAATGTTTTCACAAATGTGTCTTTTAGATTAATTTAAAGAGCAAGCCTTTCTTTAAAAAGCAGGTTCAGATTGTACCTTTTATTTTCTTTAACTTGCGAATTTGCACCGTGTGGGTGTGGACCTTTTTTAACCCTTTTTTACAAATAACGGTACTTGGAGTATTTGCTTTGCAAAGTAAAAAGCAAAGGATTTAAATGAATCGTAGGAAATATTTGCAAAGAAGTTTACAGATCTGAATTTTCCAGCCATCCTACCAAGTGTTGCAGTGGCTTTTTGCTGTTGTTTGCACTATATATGATTTTGGTTGCATTAGGAAAACTTTTTTCCTATTATTTGCTATTGATTGAATATTAAAAATTTTATAGATTATCAGTGAAACTGCTGGAAACATCATAAGACTTAGATAAACAAAGTGGATTTATAGTCTACATACAGGAAGATGAGAGCTTCTGATAGGCATCTGAAACTGTAAAATGCAGTAAAACTGGATCAATCCTCCGTTTCTTCTCTTACCATGTAGCATTGCAGGCATCAAAGGTTCATGAAGTTGTTTTGGTTTGCAGCAGTAGTAGAACAATTGAAAAGGTTTTGAGTTGCACAGAATTAAATGTAAATGGATTTTTCAGACATTTTTGTGGTTTTCATGGTAGTCAGATAAATAAGTATTTTTTAATTTTAGATAAGTTTCTGGTAGGTAACTAGGATTGCATGAGCCAAGGAACAGATGATTGATTCTTAAGCGTGCATTGATCAGCACAATAGAAATGTGAAAAAATTTTGTTTCCTATTTTCCACCTCCAGAAATCATTGCCCAGTTGGATAGATAAACTAATGAGTTAAGCAGAAGGCTGCTGTAAGTGTATGCAAAAATATGTAGGAAGACAGTTTTTTTCTGGAAGAGCTACCCTCCTAACATAAATGATGTTTTAAATCAGGAGTACACATGGGATACTGAATGGGATATTAGGTCAGAGAGATTTTTTTGAAAGGCAAGGAGGAATAAAACAGGGCTAAGCACATTGCAGCATTTTTTATGATCTTCCCTGTGCTTAGGAAGTGAAGTGAAAGAACAGATTGCTGGGCAAAGTAAGAAATTTGGGGTTATCTTTTCTGTTTTATGTTGAATCTTCTGTTAGTAACTGTGTCTTGGGACACACTTCAGTATGGCAAAACCTGTCATCTTGTAACATTTCTGTAAATGGTAGGGGCTTTTCTAAAGTTTAAAATTGTATGACTAAAGAAGGAAATAATGTAGGTGTCAGATTCTGTTTTCAATGTGAATCTATTATTTCAGTTACTGTCCTCTTGATTTACGTTCTGGTATAAGTGAAAAAACAGCCCTAAGGAAATGACTGACCTGTGTGCACACACTGATCTGTGCATTGGAAGTCATTGCTAGTACAAATTTATGTTACCATTGCTTTATTCTACCTCTCCTTTGAAGAACAGCACTCGAAGTAAACTAGAGGATATGCTAGAAATCACTTACGATATTCATGGTTTTGTGAAATCATAGTTAAACCTGAATCTGAATCATATGTACATAGAGAGAAGGGCAACCAGGGTGACGGGAGATCTCAAGCGCAAGACTTGGGATGAGTGGCTGAGGCCACTTGGTTTGCTCAGCTTGGGGAGGGCTGAGGGGCGACCTCAGGGCAGCCTACAACTTCCTCAAGGAGGAAAGCAGAGGGGCTGGTGCTGATCCCCTCTCTGTGACTGCTGACAGGGCATGAGGAGATGGAATGACACTGCCTCAGGAGAAGTTCACACTGGGCATTACAAAATGGTTCTTCACTGAAACAGGGTCCCCACGGAGCTCCATGCCTGTCAGAGCTCATGGAGCATTTGTATGACACTTTTGGTTATGTGGTTAAGTTTTAGGTAGTCCTTTGAGGAGCAGGGAGTTGGAATCTATGATGCACATGTGTCCTTTCCTACTTGAGATATGCTGTGCTGGTGCTCTGATTCTCTACTTAGTTTTTGTGGAAGTTTTGGCCCTTTCAGTTCAGTGCATATGAGGATTAATATAATAAAAGTCACACAAATCTACTTCAATAAGCTTTTTTTGTTAATTTTTTATTTGCCTCTCCTGAACTGGAAGTAATTTTGTCACACATCTTGTGAAAGACCACACCAAGAATCTGTCCAGTTCATTGTTCTGAGAGTAGCAGTTTTGTAGGACAGAGTACATGAGGCCAAGCAATATAAATAGACTTCTCTTGTGTGGCCCCCACAGCCTGCTTCTAATCTTTAGACTGTGATTTTGGATATAAGAATTCTTGAGGGATTCTTCTTCCACTTTATGAATCTTTTTGTTACTCAACCTGCATAAACTTTTGGCACCCACAGCATTCCATGTAAAGGAATTCCAGATTTGAGCTTGGCTTGTAATAATGCCCTTATTGGAAAAGACTTGTTGTTCCTTACTCAGTTTCCTGTGGCCACACAATTTCTTAGACCTCTGTCCTTTCTCTTGTCAGTTGTCCATTTTAGAGGATCAAGAGTCCTATTTACTTAGTCATTTTTCACATGAAAGTTGTTTCATAGCTTTAATCTTCCTTGTCTCAGGTCTTTGTATCTTGCATGGATTTTCGGTGTCTGTTTTTTCGGATGGGAACCAAAACTGCACAGTAGTGAGACTGTGAGACATAATAAGGACCTCAGTGGTGGCATAGTGTCCTGTTTGTTGCCAATTTTAGTATTGGGATTGCTTTTCTGGACAGCCTCTGGACAATACTTGTTCATTAAAACTTCACAAACACTTCCCTTAATAGCAGTAGTTCAGAGCACATTCAGTTGTGTATGTGGAGTGTTGGCTTTTCCTCACCATGTTCATTACTTTCCCTTTTGCTGTACTTAAATTTGTGCATTAGCAAGACTTAGTGCACTGAAAGATTGTTCACTTTTCATAAAAAGTCCAAGATATTCTCTGGTCAACAGTAGGATATTACTTGTGTACTAATCCAGTAGTAAATTTTCCAACATCCTGCCTGAAGAGTATGCTATGAATATTCAAATTATCAAAATGACAATTATTTTTGCAAATGTAGCCAACATTTTGACTGATGCTTTCTGAACATCTTGTGTAGATTTTTCAGAGTTAATGACATTGGCCATTGGGAAAATCAGGTTTCTAGAAGGTGCAGATTAGCTATTCAAAATTGCATAGGATTTTTCATCCTAATTTGAAATAGGTATGTGTATAGAAACAATGTATGACAGTAGAAGTAAAAGAAGTAAAAGAACTAAGCTGAAGTTTCCATAAGGGGCAAAGGGCCAGACTTCTAAAGTATTTACTTTTGTGGGTGGTGAGAATTGGCTACCTCAATTCCTTTAAAATTTTGATCCTGAAAGCATTACAAAGGATTTCTTGAACTATGTTGTAAACTCCAAAATCACTTACCAAGGGCAACGTCTTCTGAGGGACCTAGCTTTTACTACAGAGATATAAAGGCTATTGAATATTAATTGGTGACCTAGAACTCCAACCAAAACTCTAAAATCTTTAGACAAATTCATTTCAGCATTAAATATTTTAAAATAAATACCTGAATGAAAGGTCACTTCTTTCTTAACTAATACAAATTTTATCATTTCCCAAGAGACTACTTAAAAAAGAAATATAGCTACCGGTGAGCCTCCAAAGTTGAGCTTCAGGAAATAGTGGCTTCTGTTTGACAATAATAAAATTCATGGGAAAGGCTGTGGGATTTGCTTTCAAGATATAAACAAGGCCTTATTTCATTAGCCACTGATACACTGATCCAACAGCAAAAAAAGTAAAATGTTTAGCCTCTACACAAGCAAAAGCATCACATTTTTTGTATGTAAGTCTATAAGGAGCTTATGCAGACCTATGAAGGCTGGCTTGATTATAGAGGTTAATAAAAGGCATCTGTCCTTTGCTGAATTAGTCCACAAGACTGTTATTACTGTCAACGATAATGGAAAAAATAAACACCCCCACAATACAGAACAATTGTAGAAAAAATATGCTTAAATGCAATTCTGAGTGCACATTTTGTCTTAAAAAGGAAACAAAACCAATATGACTTCTTCAGTCTATGAAATCAGAAAAGAGATCCCTGTAAAATTCATACGGCAAGGGAGAAGACAGCCCAGGCATTTTGCATTTCACCTGCACCCGCAAAAGCTGAAGGCAGAGGTAGAAATTTATCAGCTAGGCTGAAGAGAAGGAGAAAGATGGGTAAATGCAGCAGGAGGAATATCTGAGTTTAAACTGCAAGTCATAGGATGTCAAGCAAGATCTTAATTTGTAATAGTTCTGTATCTGGTGCTTATGTAATGTAATAAACTGACAGTCCTGTAATCCTTGTAGAGAGCATTCGAGCAAACATCAGGTTGTTTTCCATGACCAGTATGTCTGAGAGAAAGTTGACTTGTACTGTCTGGAAAATAATGTACTTCCCTGAATAATAGACAGTGAATTTATTTGGCACAAAACAAGTGCTTGCAATGGGTGAATCAACATGACTGACAGAGTTCTATTTATAACAGCTCAACATAAGGGAATTTATCCATTTCTCTTCAAGAAATTTTGCTGAAAGATAATATTTCACCAAATAACTTCAACTTCATGTTCTGGTAAAAACATTTTTTCTAAGAGTCTAGTTTTGTTATATGGACCAAATCAGAGTGTTTGAAAACTATTTTATCTCCTCGAATCTTATTTTAAGTCTCATACATGGCATTCTAAGGATATTTTGCGAAGTATATCTAAAAATGCAATCTTTCATACCATTTATTTGAAGTACTTTAATTATTTTATCTTGTGTAATGTTATAGTTCCACATACTGTGTGTAGCTCAGCAAGCAGAAGCATATTCTTCGTGCTAAACTTTAAAATTAGAAATGCAGGTTCACATAATTTTATCTTTAGACCAAGCCTTGAAATTGTAAAAAGCATGATTCTCTTTTTTTGACCTGCCAGATGTCTGTCATTGTGCTTAAGAAAGTAGATGGCAAAGAGGAGTAGTCAAGGAGGAGTAGCAAAGCAAATGACAGAATAACACATAACACAATGATGTTGAAAAGTAAGCAGTATTAATCTTTAAAGTGTTTCATATTTTCTATGGACATCGTGTGGTTGTGTGAGGATTTATCTTCCAGAAGATACTCTGCTGGGGTTACTTATGATGTTTTCCTTGTTTTCATAGGGGTTTGAGGTTTATTTTCTTTTTTAGATCAACTCCAGTGCTTCTTGATCTAAGAGGAGCTGAATCCTCCCCAGTCTGTGTATGCATACTCCAAACAAGTGGCCCCTTTTATATCCTTATTAATCTGGGAACATTATATAAGTCTGATGTAGACAGGGAATTTGGGTATGCACAAGCCTACTTATTAAAGAAAATAAAGTGTAAAGTCCAGTAAGAAAATGGAAACTTTGCAAGTCCTTAATAAAAAATAGAGAAATTGGGTTCTAGCATTTCCTTTCCCAACTTTCTGTTCTTCTTTCCATTAGATGTGTATTTGCTTCACTGTGTTGAGCAGAATTTACTCCTTTTAGAAATATCTGGTTCTGCTTCCTATTGACTCTTACGTGATCATTGTACATCTCATGGATTCTCATGCAAAAATCTGTCAGCTGAGTCCTTCACATTCCCTAAACTGATTGAAAACCATCTTTTTTGGAAAGAAGCTAGAAAATCAACTTTGGTTTCTCTCCATCTTCTAATGTGTCTTCTAGTCTGATTGAAGTTGCCTTCTGGTAGTCACTGGTAAACTGTTATCAGCTGATACAGTTAGTATAAAACTCCTAGATTTTATGTCTTGGACTCCTATTTTATTTATGAAAGCTGATATGGAAGTTGGCTTGGATGCTCCTGGGCTGTCCATCCGGCTCATTTCCTCCCTGTTGGTTTCAATAACAAAGTGGTCTCCTAATCATCCCTGGTCAATGCATTTTAATTCTCTTTCCTGAGCTCCCTCCTATAAGGAGTTTCAGGTTTCCTATTGAGCGGGAATGTGCTCATAGTTGACATTGCAGTTTTCAACAGTATCTGAATATGGGGCCACATCATACACAGCTTCTCTAAACACAGTATGAAGATACACTGCAGAAGAAGCTTGACCAGGTGTGGATTTTTGTGAACACAGTCAGCTCAGCCCAGAGAGACAGCTCTGTTGTGCATACAGGTCAGAACTTGGGACACGTTCCCTGTAGTGACATAAGAGAATTAACAGTAGTAGCTTTGACTCAGGAGATCTTTCGGTCCTATATTCCTACCTGGAAAAAGATACAGGCATTTGTATGACCGAATTTAGCAATTCTAGTCTTGAGCGTTCTTAATACAGGTATATGAGATACACATACAATATCCATGTACAAAATTAGTCCAGTTATCTGGACTCAGCTGTGACATTTTCCACTGGTAAGTTTTTAAAATGCAGTTCAAGTTCAGAGTTAAATACATCCATTGAATCATAGCACAGATCTTTGCACATATATACAGCAAATTGTTTATCCAGTAGGGAAAAATAAATGGGTGATGCTGCTTTGTTTTCCAACAGAGTTCTGAAAATGACCTCATGAATATGCAATGTACCTAACTTAGTTTACTGTTTGATTAAGGTCTTGGCATTGACAAGAGGACATCTTTATCACAGAGCAATTATTCTCCATGGGATGCACTTTTCAATATATCCATACATGCAGCAATAAGACATGGAAAATGGAAATTACTAACTGGATATCCAGGTAACAAAATAACTCCTTTTTGTACAGTGTATCCTATCTGCCACCCACCACAAACACAATTTAATTTTGTTTCATATATTTTAATTTATTTTAGTAATTCTGCTAACTTCTTAGTTTCTTGACCACATGACTTCTAAAATCCAAACAATGTATTTTTTTTCATTTTCCAAATATTTTGTCAGGAAATTACTTGAACTGTAGGAAAAAACCTATCATAGATTATCTCAAATTGGAAGGGATCCATAAGGATCATATAATCCAAGAAGAATGTCCACTAAATTATTTCATATGAAATAAAGTTACATGGAATTTTGACTCTCAGTGGTGCAGTTTTTTTTGCATAAATGAGACTCCTGTTTAGGTAGCCCTGGACTAGAGAGATTCCAGTGCAGGCTAGAGTTAAGGTGTGCAGCAACAGTCACTGTGGAGGGGCTTATCAAGAGACCTAGTGAATTAATCAATTACATCAGAATTCTGTGTCTCCACACTGCTGCTCTGTATCTCAGAATTGACCCTTGGTCTGTTCCTGTTCCTGTAGGCTGCAGTCATTGGTTCCCTCCACCATCTTTGTTCAATGAGTCACAGATTCAGTCGTCTGATCCATCTACAAAGAGACTTTGGCTGTTTGATATTGTTCATGATCCTGAAGAGAAATATGATGTGTCGGAAAAATACCCTAATGTGGTGGAAAAACTACTCTCACGGCTTCGGTATTATCACAAACATTCAGTGCCTGTATTCTACCCTGATGAGGATCCCAACTGTGATCCAGCAGCAACTGGGGCTTGGGGTCCTTGGGCATAGTGCACACAGCTTGGCATCCTGCAATAAACCTCTGTAGCAGAGTTTGGTTTGTGGACTTTGTATTTTATACTTTCTTTAATGAGCTGTTGCTAATTGTAACCTTATTCTTTGAATAATTCAGAATTTCTTTTTCTTGATATGTTGGGAATCTTATTTCAGTCGTTTCCCACTCTCTCATTCCCAAAAATTGTACGTGAATTGTTAGTAAATTTTGGTTTTTAAATATTTTTTTCTGGACTATACTTTTAGTGCACAAGATAAACATTGCCTCCTTCCTTGAAAGAAATTTAAAATGTAAAAGGAATTTAATTCCTTGTAAGGAATCATGGCAGCAGGGACATCCAAAATTAATCAATCTTGTGTTGTATACTGAATTCTGGTTTCATGTTTGTCCAGAAGACAAATTCTACTGAAAGCTATTATATATCTGTATTGGCATAAAAAATTTTGTCTTTACCATGTACTTCCATCAAGAAAAGGGAAGAGTGAAAAAAGAAAACCTCACAAATAGAACAAAATCTCTATTTCTTGTTCACTCTTAATGTATCAGATCAGAGTAGTGAGTGATGATCAGCTGGAGTGCAGGGCTGTCAGGTAGAAGGAACTTGACAGACTGAAAAAATGGGTGAATAAAGATTTCATGAATTTCAGCAATTGCATAATCTTCCACTTGGGGTCGAACAACTGCATTCAGGAGTACATGCTGGGCCATGACCAGATGGAAAGCATTTTCATGGGGAAAAATCTAGATATCCTACTGGACAATAATTAGGACGAGAGTTGCCATTTTCTCTCTAGGTGGAGAAAACCAGCCACATGGTGTTCCATGTAAGTGAGAATGTAGCCAGCAGCTAGGGGAAGCCTTAATTCCCTTCTTTAAGCGCTAGAGCATAGCATCACATTTTGAGCTTCCCTATATGGGAAAAGTATAGACGAGTTGGAGTTAGTTCAGTGGAGAACTATGAGTATGATCATGTGGAGGATAAAGAAATGGGTTCATTTATGCTGGTGAGAAAAAGGGTTGCTATCTTCAGCTACCTAATGTGAGAGCATAGAGAAGAGGAAGCCGGACTCTTCTCAGAGATGCAGAAAGATGAAAAGCACACAGGGAACATGTGGAGTACCAATGCAATATAAGGAAAAGGGGAAAAATCACACCATGAGTTTAATTAAATATGGAAAATGTGGGACTCTGGCAACCCTAATCCTGGGGATGTTCAGTCTTTGGCTGGAGAATCTTCTGAACAATTCTATCCCTGAAGCTGGATCAAATTTGAAGTTGACCCAGCTTGGTAGAGGTAGTGAAGAACAACCAGTGACCTCCAAAGGCCCCTTTCTGCAAGAATTACTCAACGATTCTGTGATGAACAAAACCTTACTTTTATTACCTGCCTGGTAAGTACCCTGTCTTTATTACCATAGCGGAGTCTGTTTTCATCCTGAAGTGGGCTCTGAGCCATGAAGAAACCAAGCCAAGGAACATTTCTCAGTTACACATCAAATTGAAGTGAGATAACCTGCCAACTCTCTATTAGTGTCTCGGACTCTGAGTTCTGGTACTGCTTCTCAGTGTCCTTGGCTAAGTTCTCAGGATGCAGAGCTCAATCTGTCATCATCTCCAGAAAGCAGGAATCGAATTACCTTTTTCCTGGCTCCAGGACCAACTAAAATAAATTGCACTAAAATTTTGCACAACTTCCCAGTTTTCTCTTGAGAGACTTGTGCTAATCGTTAGCAAACAGATTAATGAAGATGAAGGCTTGACAAAATTGGTGTATTTAAAAAAAAAGGAAAAAAAAGGAAAAAATCTGAAAAAAAAAGATCAAACAAGAAAACTGGAAATGCATATGTTTTCTAATACAAGTGATTCACCAATACACTGTCTTAAATCTAATCTCAAATGCTTATCTTTTCCACCTTTTATCTTTTATCTATGAGTAGAAGTGAAGCCTGTTCAGCTTTTTTTCTTTCTCCCAAAGAGCTTTATGTTTCTTTTGCTCCTTTGTCACTTCTACTCCCTTAGGTCAGTATTTTTTTCTATTCTATTTCATTCACTATCTTCAGCCTTGAAGACAAGGAGAAAGGTAGTTTCAGAGAAAGTGATTCTTGTATAATAGACAATACATTTTCTCTGTGGTTTAATTGGATATATTTCTATGGAATCCTGTTTCATACCAAGTTTCAATTTCCTTCTCCATTCATCCATCAGTGGCTGAAAGAAAATGGTTTCATCAGGATATGATTGGGCAAGCTCTTTAGATTGTTCCTCACCTAAACAATTGCTCAGAGCCTCAAAGACTACTTTCTCATACATTAGGTTGCACCAACCTTTCCATTAGGGCCCTTGGGTATAATGCCCAGCCTTACAATACTTTCTAAGCTGTTGGTATTTACACAATCATGCATTTCCACAGCTTATCTAGACACTGAAAGAATCATCTGATTGTTACCGGCCTCCAGGTAATTTATATTTTCACTGGTAAAACATATCTACTGTAACCAGAGCTTCTACTCTATTACAGTTAGTAACTTTCATATGAACTACTGTGTGGCTCTTCACTCAGTTCCTGCTCAGATTTTAGCTGACACACAGCTCATACAAAGATCTGATGTTGCTGGGACCAGTGCTGTTAGATCCAAGTAAGAGCAACACGTGGAAGGGCTGAGGTCATTACAAAGCCATTGTTTGTCTGCTGCAGACATAATGCTTCCTACTGATTGTCAATTCCTTCAGCCACTAACTTACCAAACTTTAAAGCTGGAAGTTGTAAATATGACAGCTTGCCCAAATACACCTCTGAAGCATATCCAGCATCAGCCAGTCTGCTGTGGTTTTCATGCTTCCTGATGGGATAAATGGGAGGCCTGCACTGAAGAGAAAGGATGAGCTCTCTCATCAACAGCTCTGGGAGTATTTTGCTTATAACTTTTAAGTTATGACTTAGAAAAACTTGGAGTTAAAAACCTCATGAATTAAGGAATGAATTAGTGAATTCCCGTGTTAGTCTCATTTGTATGAAGGGGATTGAGCCTTTGTTTGATGTGTGTGTTTGTTTCCTTTCCTAATGAGCTCATAAAATAATTTACTGACCATGTTGTCCTGTAAATTGGAGACATCCAATCAGACCATGACAATCTTGGCTCCAGAGCATAGCAGCATTTCACTTTTGAGCTTTTGAAGATCCTTTATGATAACTGAGGCTCAGGCTCTGTTATTTGCTGACCACATCAAGGGAGGGAAAATGTAAGCAACAAAACGTTTTTATAAGCTATTACATCGCATTGACAAAGCTTGCATCTTCCTTCAGTAGCTCCTGAAAAACCTTTATTGCATTCCCTTTTCTAACTGTTGCAGTTTATTTTATAGTGATAAAATAATTTACATTAGTTTGTAACTTTCCTGTTTAGTGCAACTGTAAATTCCATATTCTAATTGTAGCATACAGTTAGGAACATGGTTTCGAGTATGTGATTCTGAAAGTGTAGACTGTTAAATTACCTTTTATGACCTTAAGATCTACTATTTTTGTATGTGTCCTAATGATACATGTTGTCCTTCAAATGTCTTTTTGAGATAAATCATCCAAAGAGCAGAAGTTCCATTCGTTCTTATCCATCCAGAATGTTTTGGTATTGTTTATTTGTGCAATCAAATGCAAATGGAGACATTGACAGCCATTCCCTAGTATGCAAGGCAAGTAGATGCAAATAATTTATGTTATCCTCACTCTTTTTTCGTAGTGCATATTTATTTAGTGCCCTACCTACATATGCAGACATGTAAGATTAGAAAGCTACCTGTTCTCAGTCAATATCACCTATAACATTTTAGTTTATGGTAGGCATTACAAGAGGAGGTTGTCGCAATAACAAGGGACTGGACTTGGGGTGGGGGAAATTTCTACATTCATGTGTCTCCTTCAGCTTTCAGCACTCATATTACATGAGGAAAGATGTTGTCTTACCCACAGAAGTGGAAACTTCTGTTAATGATATTCTTAACTTAGTGTTATATACAGATACCTAGTTTCATGGAAAAGAAAAAAAAATTACCTAAATTTTAGTAGCTCAAGTAGTTAAGGACATTGACTGCCATCAATGTCAGCTTCTTGGCTAAAGTTAGAAAATATTTTTAAAAATCTAATTTTAATTTCAGAGGTAAGCAGAGCTTTTATGTGTTCTCTTTTCTCTATGTCCTGCAATCTGCATTTTAATGTCCTGCTGATATTCTAATTCATATATTTAATTTACTAGGAAATGGCTGTGACATACCATTGTCTCATATAGGTATTCACTCTCTGTTTCCTCTCATTATATTTTAAAATCCAAAGATTCATTATTTTCTCAGCTTCAGTAGACATAAATTTTTTTTTCTAATTATTTTCCACGGGTGGTCCTTCATAAAAATTTTAATTGAACTATGTTATGGAAAAAAACCATCTGGCTGACACGTTTAGATTGACATCTGCAAAGAGTTGTATACTGTTAAGTTGTTTCGAATTGGGAAATAGAGAATTCTTTATATGTTGTGTGGTTACTTGAGTAACATTCAAAAATGCAAAATAAAACTTCATTTCTTCCCTTTCCAATTCAAGATTCATTCTTAATCTAGCAAACATCTGAGCATTATGAATTTAAAAGTCTTAATTTTTGTGCTTTAGAAATTACTTAAGCTTCAGAAAAGTAACCAAGTTTAGGAAGAATTCTGACACTGGCTGCTCATTTTGCATTGCTTACTTATAAAGAAGATATACACAGTCAAGGAGTGGATGATTTTATAAGCAAAACAGAAGATCTGGATCTTTTCTTGACTCAAAGGCCCTATATTCAGTCCGAAAATAATTTGTCCAACTTTCCTAAGGTTGTTGAATGGGTCTTGGATAAAGATCTGAGTTCAATCCTCTTCAGAATCTCTGAACAGAAGAACCCAGAGTTTAAACACTTGTGGTCTGTGTGGATTTAAAGCTCCACTACCAGTCCCTGTTAGCCTCTGTGTATTTGCCTCTCATCTTACTTTCTGACAAAGCAGTTTAATGGTAGAAAAACTACTAGCAATAAACCTAAAACTGTTCATGCTTTCTTTAACAAACAGTAAATAAGCATGGAGTTAGAGTCCTGTTAGACTTGTGCCACCCTACTGCGTACTTACCAAAGCGTCCTGATGGAAGGGCTGATGGTGATAGAGCCACTGATAGGGCTTCTATCCATGGGTGATGGAGTTTGGCACACAAGGACATGCAGTCCATATGTGTAGCCATGCTTACAATCCTAGGGCCAGGGACCCCAAATGACAAAGAGGCCACTGATTCACGAAACAAAGTCAAAATTAAAGATTACTTGACAAATAAAAAACATATAATGTCAAGTGCTACCAGGGAATCCAGAATCTAACCACAGGTTAGGGCTATTCTAAATGTAAGAACACCAAACCATTTCCAAGATGTAGCACTTATTAAGGGAGAACTTGTTTTCCTGCCCTACCTGCTCCTTTGGCAGCCCACCAAAGGCCTACTCCAGCTGGACCCTGGGGCTGTATCTCTCTCGTAACACTAACCTTAGCTCTGGCGTGATGGAGGAGTCAGAGGACCATTTCTCCAGCCCAGCCCTTCCCTTGGCAGTCCCTTTGGAGCCCCACCCCAAGCAGACCCATTGGTTTCATGTCTAACTATAAATAAGCTGAGGTTTGTAATGGGGAAGTAGTGCTTTTGCTAAGAGAAGGGGAAAAAAAACCTGCCAATTCTAAGTTTGAGGAGGTTAGGCAATATTTTTGCCAGCGGGTTTCCAGCTGAATATTTTAACTCTTTCAGCTTACTGTCTTTGTCGGAGGCAGGCAGTGGACTCAATATTGTTTCAAGCTGGGTTATTATGTGGAAAGATCCTGGTTGAATATACAGTTTAAAGAATTCCCTGGGGTCCCAAGCTGCTGCTTCTGAATCCAGTGCTCTCTCCAGTGCCTTACAATTAGTGTATGAGCTCATTTACATCGAGCAGAACTGCTGCAAGGAACAGTAAAAACATTTTTGGCACAGAGCAGTCAGAATGAGTCAGCCATCCAACCATGAACGGGATCAGTGACAGCCCTTGTGATAATTGCATACCGTGATTAGCAGAGGCAAAGAGGACGATGCAGTGCTTCTTGTTGTGTTAGTGTTCCCTCCTGAGAGTGTTGTTTTTGTGGGGTGGAGTGCAGAGATACTGAAAAGGTTGGCGATACAACAGCTGCCAAGTTTCAAAGAAGTGACTACCGGCTGCCATCATCAAAGCAGTTACCGGATGTTGATCTCCTAATCCTGGCTAAACTCAATAGCAATAAAGGCAGTTATATTTTTTTCTGCAGGACTATAGTTAGAAAAAAAAGTATAGTCTAAATAGCTAGATTTGGATCTAAGGAATGCAGTGTTTATTTGGGCGAATCTTCAAAAGCCACAACAAGGTACTGCACCAAAGCCACAGTTCTGGGCTTCCAGATTTTGGCATTCAGGACAGTGATAAAAATAAAAAAGCCTTGTCTTTCTTTTCAGCTATGCATTCTTGCTATTTCTTCAAGCAAACAAGGAGTCAGAACACAGTGAATACACGTACAAACAAAGTAAGCTGTGTTTAGTATTCAGCAATTCTGATTGAGTAATTTTGGGCATAGAGCCCACGGTAATGAATGGAAAACTTTGATCAGGACATCTGTGGCCTGCCCTAATAATTTCATGGGACCTTCAGATCTGTCAGAAACATCACTCGGTGGCCCTATTAACCAGGGATGTTGAAGTCTTTCCTGATTGTGTACATTCTACAAGCACACTCGTGAAGTAGGAGTCATTGATTTTTATTGGATGGAAAACTCAGAAATGACTTATTCAAGGACATCTAAGCCCTTAAGTTTACCCTTCACATTTATCCTGCTTCACTGGGAAAAAACTTTAATGAGTCTGTCTGGACGATGAAAAGATGAATGTTGAGAACATTGAGTCAGAGGGTGGACTTAGCTTCTAGCAAACATACTTTCAGTTCCAGCTTAACTGTACTTAACTCGCAGTAACAAATAGTTTTGGGTTTTTTTATCTATAGATTATAGTCAGGGCAATTCTGTGATTCCAAACTTGTTTTCTTTCTGTTTCTCATCAGTGTGCAGTTATTCAGGAAAATAGTAGATTCCTGGAGGATCATAATTTTTTCCCCCTCTTCCCTTGTGTATGTGGTAAGAGGAGCCTTTTTTAAAAGGCTGTGAACAGTGCAGCTGCCAGCCCAAGGGCCATGAAAGCACTTCTGCCCTGTAGGTGGCCCCTATAGATGTACTGAATTTTCACTTTAATTCTTGTCCTTTTTGCTTTGTTTTCAAATATTCTGTTTTACAAGTCATACTTGATGGATAAAGCACTGTCTGAAATAATCCCAAAGTGGCTATTAGTCTGGTCTAGTCATACGCTGCAGCCTCAGCAGTGACATGTTGTAGAAACAAAGTCATTCTCCTGCCTTTTCAGTTCTGTTTTGACTTTACTCTATAATGAAGAGAGCATGGTCATAGTATATTAAACAACTGGATAAGAGCAACATATACATTATCATCACTCTGCTTCTAACTAAAGCTCCAAAACTAATATAGTGGAGAAGCCTGGCTAGGAATTTACTGACAGTTTTCTTTTGCCATAAATCCAGCATTTGAAAAAAAAATCCAGAACAGCTGAAAAGGCATAGCCTTTGACTGAGTAAAAAATAGACATATTTATAATATCAAAGGAGACTTATGAAAACACCCCATCTGGATTTTGAAAAATGTAGGAGGGAATAGAGTGAACAATTGCATTTCTGTTTATATTTGTCCTAGAAAGTAGCCCACTGTGAAGAAACATTTAGGAATGTGAATGATTGAGAGATTGTCTCTTAGAGGCAGCAGGTATAAGATGTCTGAAATTCCTTTGGGTTATAATTGCTTGTTAACAACAGGATTTTTTTGGTAATTATTTCTGCCCACAGTAGACAAGAACTTAATGTACATTGCTTTATGAGGAGAAGGTTTTGGAATTCACCTTGTTCTGTATTTACTTTGTGATAAAGAGAAGGCCATGGCATATAGAAAATAAATATTAAAACGAATTCTTTAAAAATTATTTTTCCAACACTATAAAATTGAGAGAATTTTCTTATTAAAATAAGAGTTTATATGCAAATGTTTATTCTATGTATAGGATTAAATGCAAGAATCCATCTTCCTCGCTATAAAGACTGAGTGCAGTGTTAAGAGGCAAGTATAATTATTAATCCTCAAGTACCATTGAGAATTTTTGTACTATGCAGTGAATTATGCATTTTTGATTTAACTTGTGACAAAACATGCACTAAATGTGTGAACCTAATCCAAACGCCAAATCCAAACAAAACAAGCTCCTATGTTGTCTAAGTTTGTTGTACTTCTAAATTTTATGTTTTTGAGTCTGTGGTTATAAATACCAATATTAAATTACTTAGTATCTATTTTTTTCAGAAGCAGTGAGGATGCTGAGACCCTGCTGTCACAACACTATTTAACAGCAATTCTTTTCAGAGCCTACAGCAGTGTAAACATCATAAGATGTGAGCAAAAGCAGACTTTTTAACAACAGCCACTATCCATCATTTACTTACTATTATTTAATGACATTTGTTTTATGGAATGTTCAGATAAAGTAATGACCTCTTTTTAAATGCAAGTGCTGGTTTTATCTATAGCTTATTTTCATTGTGCTTGTCATAAATGTACTGCTGATGTATGAGAATAGAAGAAAATATTTAGGAACACTTGTATTATCCTAAGTATTATCCTAAGATAATAAGTGACTATTATACACTGATAAGCATCAAAATTCTAAATATAGCAGAGATCTGGCATTGCTTAGGTCCATAACTGTCAGCCCCAAATGCACACACAACTGCAGTGTACTAGGAGCACCGTTTTCTTCTACTCCTGTCTTAGGAGCTGATTATTGCATAGATCTCTCTGTATTGTCGAAGTGAAAGAATAATCCCACTCAAGGCCACAGCTTCAAGTGAATGCAGTGCTCATGAAAGGTTTTTGCCCAAGAGCTGCAGTCAGAAGATTCTGAAATAATTAATGGTTAATTACTGTCCATGTGTCTTAGTTGCCCATGTGAAAAGATGGGGAGGACATGGTATCTGGAGAAATATACATAGGGCTGTGCTTGGAAAAGCTTTGTTTGGGGTGTTGGTCCCCAAGTGCAGTCATGGTTCCAGTTTGTTTTATAAACTGGCAGAGTCAAACTATAGAACAGAATTAAATACTTCTGTTTATCATATAAACTGGAATCATTGTTTTAGTTCGGGGAAAACTCTTTGAGTATTGTTCACTGATTAAGCTATATTTGTAGTGAAATCGTGGCTTACTTTGAACGTTAAGCTGAAAATATGATAAGATGACAACTGTTGCACTCTACCACTGCTGGAAGAGGAGAAAGTTACTCTCTCAGCTGATAACTTTCGGTTTTTGAATCTGTTCATATTGCAAACATTATATTCTTGCTCAGTGTTCTTTTAGTTTTTTCATTGTGTGTTTATCTTTAAAATGAATGTTATCTAGCTGTGACTCCAGAGAAAGTTAGCAAACATACATTTATTCATTGAACTTCAGACTCTAAACAGACCTGCAGAATAGACCTTAGGAGCTATCAGTAATAAAATTTACTGCATTGAAAATGTTACATTCTCTATTTTCTCATCCTTCTGCTCAAAAACTTGGAAATGAAAAATTTTAAAGAATAAATTACAGCTATAAACACTATAAAGAAATATGTTTAAGATAGAATTTTCTTTTGGTAGACACATAGTAAAGCTCCTAGAGGCAGAAAGACCAGTAAATCTGGTAGATTTCTATATTTTTTAAATGGGCCCATATTTAACTTTACATTACTACTTAGGAATCAACTTCCAAAAAGCAGTAACAGTGGCTACTGTTCTTTCCCTTAGGGTCCGAACAAGGAAATCTAATGTTTTCTGGTCAGCAGTAGGAATTCCACTTTGTAATCTGACACTCGTCATTCCTCTCCTCTCAAAGGCAGTAAACCAAAAACTTAAAGGCAGAAAAGATTTTCTGTTCATGTAGCATTTCTAAATCCTCGTGCACATTTAATGATTTGTTGGCATGTACAAACTGAAAGCTTCATGACCTGGCCTTTCTCTTGTCAGTTCGTGCTCTCATCACATTGTCTAGTTATGCACGTTTCACTGAGAATCCGTGGTTTTGCATTTCTCTGATTTTTGCCCTATTGCGCCAAACTCATGAGGAATAAAAAGTCGTAGAAGGGTCAAGGTCTTCATATTAGGATGCTGATACAGCTTGACTGTAGCCAACGGAGGTGTGCTAGTTCATACCAGTAAGTATGCAGTGATTAGAAAGATATTAGTCCCTTTTTCCTATTTTTTAATATCTGATCTCTAGCAAGCATGTGGTGGTGGCATGCTTCTGCATATGTATGCAGTGGTAACAATTGGATCTTTTCATGCTCAAAGTGAGTAACTCAATTCTAGTCAGCCTGTAATTTCTTTCTGACAGGCTCGTTATTTCTCTGCCGATGGTATGGTTATGGTTAAGGGCAGCTGTACAATTTTAAAGCACAATTTTTCTGTAAGCACAGTATGTCTGTTCAAGCACAATTCTGTCCTAACAGCACATTAGCCTGCTCACCCAATGACCATGGTTGCATCAGTTGTAGAATATGGTTGTAAGACACTTGATAGAACAAACATCTTGACACACAGTTTTACTTGCTGCTATCATCTCTGTTTATATATCTTTCTGTAGTAGATAAGTATTTTTACAATAGTAATTGCAAAGTCTCTGGACTAGGAAAATTATCTAGTTACTTTGGCTGCTTGTTCTCATTAAGGATTTGTTCAAGTTCATGCTGGTGTCAGTATGCCCTCTGACTTCATTGGAAGACCTCAGGGCTATTTGAAAAAAAAATCAGATAATTTTCAAGCATGATACAAACTGCAAATTCAGTTGGAACTGTGTAAACTTCTGTAAGACTTGTTTGTAGTAGGAACAAATGCAGTAAGGAGAGCAGTTAGGAAATCTCTGGTTGCACTTCTCTTTGCTTTCAATATATGTGCTGCACTCTATCTGCATATATTGCACCTCCTTAGTCACTTCTGTGACTAATCTGTTAAAGACCCTTTTGAAGAGATAAGTATTTTTGGAACATTTCTTAAAATTATGATATTTGCTGGACTTTCAGAAGAAATTCTGAGAAGTCCAGTCTTGCAGATACTACAAATTACTGGGTAAATAACAACAAGGTTTTGGTGAATTCTACACCTTGAGTTTGAGTACATCCCTATAGCTGACAACTCTGGTATATGACTTTTAGCTTGGATCTGTACCCAAACAGTGTCAGAAACTATTAATGTAAATTAGAAAAATAAAAGCCTATACGTTTCTGTATGTTTACTGTAAGGAGGTTTCAACGGTAAATTCCAGCACAAATATTTTGTGCTCCTAAGGTATGATATGGATATTTTTCATTGTCACTCTTAGTGAATTGTGTGTATCTGAAGTTTATACACTGCCTACGAAGCAGAGAGGAATTTAGAAGAGAATGCATTTACTACATTTACTACACCCTGTTCTTCATAGATCCAACATCTCGGACTTTCTGCACGCCCTTTTGAAATTAGCAGCTGGGAGGAAGGAACACTGGCAACAGTGTTAAGGAAGTGCAGTCTCAGGCTCTGCACTCCCTTAATTGGAAGCCTGAGACTCATGGTTAATGGTGATTAATGTTCCGTTCTATTTTGCTAGTTCTTCTTTGTGGGAAAAGATCACATAAAGCTGAAGTACTTTCAAATAACTATTGATATTAATGAATTTCTTTTTAAAAGAAAAGTTTTTTCTTCATATGTTTCTGACAAATTAAGAATAAAACTGTTATCCAACTGTGCGTCATTTAGCTAAACCTGACAAACATAACTGCACCTAACTGTTGTCGCTGTTTCTTTTCCCCACACAGTTGTTTTATGTTTTTACACTTCAAAGTCTCCAAATTCCTCCTGATTGATGCACTGATATTTTAACAATGTCTTTGTTGTGTACTGCAATCAGACAAGTGCTAATACCCTTGAGGAATCTGGCAGGACTGTGGGAATCTTCCAGCCATAATTGTATCTTGTTGTAAATGTGATGATATTGGCAACTTCAGATGAGTTGACAGAATGTGCAGTTGCTGAGGGTGATACCAACTTTCTCCATTGACTTACGAGTCAAAGGGTCATTCATTTATGCATTCTTTGCAGTCTCTGGTATGGAGTTTTTTAGTGCAGTTCTGGAAGATGTTTGAGACATAAATGCCTGCTGAATTTAAACAAAGAAAGAATGTAATCAGGGGAAAAAACAACAGGAAATCCTAATTACATAGTTAAAATTGCTAGCACGATGAATTATGATCAATGACACTGAATTTTAATGTTATAGTTAACGTTTATTAGTTTGAACATTATGAGAAAAATAAAGCAATATAAAGATGCTGAATGTAGTTCAACTTATGGTAAGGACCATGTTAATCTGAGTCTTGGATTTACATATTCAGTTATCTACAAGTTATTTTAGCTGAACACTTTAATATGTTTGTTTTTCTTTCATAGGTTCTAAATGGAGAATAATTACACTGAAAACTAATTTTGGGGCCTAAGGACATTGCAGATGATTCACTACATGCCTACATGTGTAACCTCTTTGTATTTACTCTGATTTTGGATCTGTGCCTCAAGCCATGGTTATCACTTGTTCAAATTCTGGTACAGACCATCCACTCCTCTGGTAATAAATATGGTTTTCCTAAGTATAAGGGAAGTATAAGAAACACCTGGTTTTTATTCTTGTTACTCCACATTTCTTCTTTCTCTGTATTTACATGAGAAAAGATAACTGTCATTTAAATTTGTAATAGGCCCATGACTTGCAAATTATTTATTCACTGGATCTTACGTTTTATTTTAGTATTTCTTTTTTGGTTGTTTTTTAAAGAGAGAGTGATTCACTTATTTTGTTTAGAATAGCACTAATGGAGGTTCAGGGCCACTATCATTCTTTAATTAATGTGACAGATGAGAGATAAAAAGGTGCTCTCTATTAATTTTAACTGCATGTACTCTGTCTGTGCTTCCTGAAGACTACTTGGCCTACAATCACTTTAAAAATACCATGATTTGGCTCTGAGTCACATGTTTTGATTGAAATCAGATAGCCAAAACCACAGGAATTCTTAACTTGTTAGAAATGGTGACTGTTCCAAAAATGTGAATCCAGAAGACTGGCATACACACAGTAAGTAGAGGACACACGTAAAAGTTCCTGATACACCTTCAACACTGCGTTTTATTAATTCTGCTGCTTTTACCTCACTGGGAAACCATGAGCACCTTGCCGTACAAGGCTGGGGTTTTCTGTTTGCTATTTCAAGGCCAGAATATATATATTCTATATATTAACAGTGACTATAGTGCTAATTTTCGATGTCAGAACTTGGTCAGAAACTGCTTCATGGAACATTTCTTAATGATCTTGTACCTTTCCTTTCTTCTTGCAGCACTAGAAATAACTGTGTACTGTGTCTTGGACATGCTGTGAATTCCCTGACAGAACATGATGCATCGGTCTGTTGAAGTACAGAGGTGTCATTCTTCTTAATCTACTAAATTATACTTACAAATTTTCTCCTTCAGGATTTTCTCCAAGTGCTCCAATTGTTGCAACAATTTGTAACGAAATATGACCCCCAGGAAAGATCATCAGCTGAATTATTTTGATGTTAGGATATGACCTGTGCTTATTTGTTATTCAGTGACATTGCAAATATACCCACAAATTTCTTGTGTAACCGTCCCTTGAACGCCACACAAAAAAAAAAGGCTGGGAAAAAAAAACTTAAGAGAAACAGTACCAGTTGAAATTTGTAATTTTGTTTAAACATACTCACCTAGCAAACCCCCACCTTTTAAAGGTTTCTGTGGGATAGTTAAACAGCCTTATTACTGCATGGTGGTCATCATGTATCTTTTGTGTATTTAGTATTATCTGGTGAGCTACTTTTGATGTATTATGTAACTATTGAATTTGGCTATGATACCAAGCTTTAGCGTGTGGGCAATAGCTCAGTAAGATCTTGTACACTGAAATAGCAATTTCGAGTATTTCAGCTTTGGAAGATGGAATTTTCTTTATTCACTATCTCTTTATGGATATTTTGCTGCTGCAGGAAAAGCATGCACTAATAACTATGTAATACACTTGGTAAATATGTGCCTTACTTTTCTCCATAATTAATTTCTTCCTTTGTCTTTCTTCTTCTCTTAAGTAGCCCTATAATTATCATCATTAACAATGTTTAATCAGTTGTGGTATTTTAATTCTCAGCTCTTATTTATTTTTCCTTATTATTCTCAATAATTGCAACGTCCTTGCAATATTAGTATCATCTGCATCTAAATGTGAATAGTTTGTTTCCAAGCTATTGTTTTGATTCCATCTTACCTGTTCAAATAAGGGAAGCGTGAATTCCTAGAACTAATCACCGTAGGGTTTCATTATTGTTACCTCCAGCTAATTATTTTCATTTTTGTTTTGATATAGATCATTCATCACTTCTTAAACAGCTAATTTAATTATTTCAGAGACAAAAACGTAAAAATCCAATTTAAAGTTTTCTACTTACACACAATATAGTTAAAGATGAAGTGTAACTTAGTGTGTGAGAGAATCTTTGAAAAATAAAAGGCTGTTCTTGTGCTTCTAAGTGTGTAATCCAAGGCAACTGTCTTTAACAAGGATAGATACTGTGGAAACAGGTTTTGTGCTGCAGTCAGAACTGACCATTAGCAGGAAGTAAGATTATCTGAATATTTTGCAGAGAGACAAGGCAATTGACTCATCAGAAAACTGGGTTATCACTGAACATACACAAACCAATGGCATAGAAGAGAAATTTACACACCCTGTAGCAAGATGGTGCAGTGTTTGCAGTGTAGATAACTTTAAGGGCTGTGAAAAACAAATATAGTTTTCCATGAGGTTTCCATCAACCCATTTAAAGACAGGGATTCAAATTCTGAGTTTTTATGATGTGATCAGTAGAATCCTGAGTTAGAGATCCCAGTAAACCTCTCATGCTAACATGCAGATATGCACCTAGAGGGTAAATAAGCAATAAGGTGAAAGGAATTGTTATGTATATGCTGGTATTTAATTTAAAGTAAAGCTAAAACTAGTGAGAAATATGTGTTTTAGCATAGGGCTGGATCTCTAAAGAAATTCAGGAGCCTGTTGTCCAGAACCCTCAATCTCTAGCAAAAGCCTTTTTAGCAAAAGCTCCTAAATAGGTCTCATCTATTTATATTGGGGCTGATTTTCACGTTCTGTTAAAGCTGATATAGAGATAACATATCAAACAAAGTGATTGATTCAGATTTCAGTGAATAGTTGGAGAAAGACAATTCTTTGTACAGAAAAAGATAATAAATCCTAATTATTAGGCTCCTTCAGCATGATTTTCTCTGACATTAAATTTTTTTTTAAAGGGTTTTTTAGCCGGCATTCTGTTCAACCCAAGTATTTACTGATGAAACCTTGTAAGCTCAATTACATGGAATTTAAAGTCAAAACACTAGGTGAACTTTTTGTGACTTAATAATGCATACAAGCTATTATTAAGCTGAAATACAAAGTCAAAGTACTACTTTACAGCAATGCCATTTTATAATGAAAAGGCACAATATTTTCAAAGCTTCATGAAGAACTATGATCATTCTGAAGACACTTCAGTGGATTATGTAAAGAGAAAGGGTTTATTTCATTTGTTTGGCTTTACGGTCTTACCCAAAAAAGAATTTCATTACTGTATTACCAAGAGCTTCAGATACTGGAGCAATTTTTAGTGTGCTGACACAAATTTGGTGTTTCTTAATAGATTCCTTTTTGAGTTCTGAACAAGTTCTGGGGTTATGTGTTTTCTTCTAAGTAGGGTAAAATTAGCAAGTTTGTTTGCTGGTTTTAAGCCAGTAGTAGCTCACTCTTCATAATTTATTCAGTGTATGTATTCCTTGAAAGCGTCTAATATTAAGGCTCACTTAAGTTTAGTGCTGTGTGCTGCAACGAACAATGAAATCGGATTTCAAGACTGTTGGAGTTTTTTAAGAATTGTGGTTAAACTTCTTTGTACATGTTCCATTATTTTTTTTCCGCTGAAATTCAGAACACATGGCCTTGTGTTGAGGAAGTTAAAATTATAACACTCCATAGTTTGCCAGTTACAAGGAAATTGCTGCGTAGTAATTGTTCCTACATAATTGTGATTCATGATTGACAAGGAAAAGCCTACTGCTGTCAGTCAGTATGCAGGCCATATGAAAAATACATGATTCAACCATAAAAAGCATTTTTTCAATTCACAAATCTTTTCTTTTAGCAAGATCTAGGTTTCCCCAGGTAATATAGAGTCTATGTGATCCTCCACATTAAAAGATCATCTCCAGATTATTGTCAGTATGTACGTGCATATCTTTTGTTCTTTGGAAGAGACATGAAGTTGTGTGCCCCTAGGCTTCTTAGGACACCTGAATCTCTTTAATCTGTAACATGTCAGATTAGTGCTCTTGTGAGGCATAAACATGAATATGATGTAGCTCCACAGGATGTGTTAATGCTGTTGGAGGCTTTTTTTTCAGAGAGAGTATGTCTGACTTGTAAAATTAATATTTGATGGGTATTTCAAGTATTCTATAGCTAAAACTGTCTCAAAGTTATTATTTTTTTCTTTTAAAATTATATATGATGTGCTAACTACCTTCTGGAAAAATAAAATACATTATCCTAATGAAGATGTTGCTCTACATTATGCCCTCCAAAGGTTAGGGGCTTTTAAAATTTTGAGTGCACTGAAATAACTTGTGGCAAGATCTAAGCAGATGGAAAAAAGAGTTACTTCCCAGGAAGCTTAAATTTAAACATAGAACAACTCCTTTTGCATTTTGTTTTTGTTTTTAATTTATTTTCAGAGTTCTGGATAAGCCAAAATATATAGTGCTGGCAAAAGTGCTAGACTGCATGGTTTCCAATTTGGTTTTACAATCAATAAGCCTCAAAACAGAAAGTAAAGGTTTCTCAGGGAGAAACAACAATCAAGATTGATTCAAGACAGCACAGTTTACCTTCTACACTGTCTGGAAATAGAAAGCTCATTTAACCTATATTGGAGATGGATGTGGTCATTTCATAATACCTGTATTAAAAGTAGGAAGAGTTTCACTACATTTGTGATAGGAGCAGGAAAGGAAAACGGTGAAATTAGAGCCACATGAGAGAGGACAGGGAAAGGATTTCAAAAACATCCTAAAATACTGTATTACAGATGGCTGACAAGATGACGAGGATTAACTACTAATTCAAATTCCTGGGCTGGAGGACATGATGTAACTTCTGTAAGGACAGTTTTATCAGAATGCAAGGTGTGGAAATGTGATAATCTACAGGATAAACAAAACAAAGGGGAATCCAACAAAAACCAATCTGCATCATTATTTGTTCTTTATTTTGGACCTGGCAATGCCATGATCAGTGTGTAAAATCCTTAGCATCCAGATAAGCATAAAATACGTTAGGAATTCACTTCCTATCCTTGAACGTGGGGAATATGTGGAAATGAGCTCAAAACCAGCACAAACTGTTGGAGGGAGTAGAGAGTGTCTGTAACTGCTCTGATCTGTGCTGCTCTGGTTCTCATTGATATGCTGTGGTGCCTAGCGAACTTAAGTGTAATCATGGCTGAATTTTTCCTAAGTCAGAATTCCTAGGAATGCCCATTTTAATTTTGAAAAATGTTTCAAGCAGTTATTACAGGACTTGGAATACTGAGTAACATGACTATTTCACTGAATTTCTTTGGATAGCTTGAGTGAATCTTCCCAATTCTTAAGCAATTTCTTCAAATTTTGAATAGTTCTGAAAAACTGGGCAATGTCACAATTTTTGAAATTTATCTCTAATGATGTTGACACCGATGAATGAAACATTAAACATTTTTGAGATATATAATTCCTAGGAATAACACTAGGCTATTTCCTTTTATAATTTGTAACACAGCCAGTAGAACTGTAGGATATTTTGGAAAAAGTCCTAGAAAATGCCTCATCTGTGGATGAATAAGCTAGTAGTTGAAGAAGGTATCAGAGTTGCTTTTTTTCATCTGGATATATGAGTTGATAGAGTCATTTCAAATGTTTTATACATAGTAGCCTGCTCAGTCATCTGAATGTATATGTTTTCTCTTAGCACTCCTGAGGACATTAGAAGAGAAACAGATTAGCACAGCTGGTTATTAATGTGGGAATTTCAGTAGGTGAATATCCAGCCTCTTTAATTATTTATACCTAATTGATGTCTTGGTTTGTTCAGTTGGAAGGATACTGTTAATTTAAATTCCCATTAATTACTGCATCAAAGTGCACTTTAAAATGTTCTCTGTCCTGGAGCGCCAAATTATGGGAAAGGAGATAAAACAGCTGTTACTGCTGTTGTGTCAGGCAGCACTTATTTGGCTAGACAGCTTTTTTTTTACATACTAGATTCAATACTATGTGTTTCAAAAATAAAGATTAGACACAGTGATAAATCTGGATGCCTTCAGTGAGCCTGAGTGTCTGCATTCAATTAAAGCCGCCTTAAAATACAGTGGTAGATTCTTCTTTTGTACCACACTGGCAGAGTCCCAAATTAGTTTAACAATTAGTGTCCCCAAAACACCAAGCTTGGTTCAGAGATGGAATGTGAGACCTCAGAATACTCAGCAAGGGTCAACAGATATCTCTTGACACCTACCACAGGCCTTTGTCTTTTCTCATGTTGCTTTCTTTTTAAAGGTCTCAGACTCTGTGACACTGTTTTAACTGACCTTATTTTTTCAATTTGTTTTTATTTTGATGAATGCCTGCTGCTGCCTTGCATTGGTCTGTATGTCTGGAAGAGTGCTTTCTTCATTGCTTTCCCACGGAAACTTAAGCAGCCCTATCCTTTGTCCTTTTCACTTATTCTTTGTATCTAAATAGGTTATTAAACTAGCTTTCCTTTTTTCTTTCTCCTGTAGAGATGAAAATCTCAAGGTATGTCTCTGGATATACTGAAATTAAGTAATCAATTCAAATTCAGTATGATTTAAGACAGCTCCCACTCTTTCCTTCCAAAACTTTGTCCTATTTCCTTTCTCTCTGCAGACATCTCCATGCTTTCTGCTACTCAGCACTGATCTTTTCCTAGGTCATCACATGCAGATAAGGTAAGTCTAGATACTGTACAATGATTCTGTATATAACAACTTTGAGATAGCAATTTTTCTTTATCTATGGCTACAGTTCTCACATAAGCTTTACGTTTGATCTGAGTTATGAAATTCCTTTCCTCTGAAATCTATAAATTCAATATAGTATTGCTGTTATCCGCTGTGGATGTTCTTGCACCTTTTTTATTATCTATGACATAAGGTGCTAATTTTGAATTACTTTTTAAACTTAACCAGAGCCTCTTCTCATTTCTCATTTGCTCCTGAAGTCTCCAGTATGAACAGATGGGTTTTCCCATTCTCCAAATGTCTTTTTTTTTTTTTTTGTCCCTACTGTCACTAGCTATGCAGTAGAGATTGAATTATTTTTTGTAACACCATATACTGGATGACTAGAGCAATGAACTACTGAAAAATTAAATGTCATAGCTAAGCATTCACAAAAACTGAAATTTCTGAAGCTGCAAGCTAAAACAAGTGTTACTTGAGGAAGACACATTCTCTTGAAGACTTATTTCAGCTGATGTTTTACGTCTTACTTTTCTTTTGGGTAGAAGAACAAAAAACCCACAATAAAATAACACCCATGTCCCAGCTCAGTTTCCTCAGTCTTCCAGAGCCGAGTCCTCCCTTTTATATATTTCCCACTATCTTCTGGCTCCTCAACTCCTCTTTTTCCATTTTCCTTATAGTTCTAGGGACAAGTTCCAAATGCAGCATTTTCTTTAACATTATATTGCACCAAAAAAATTCTTCCCTATGTGTTTCTGTAGCAGACCATTCATTTGAATAGAATATTAAAATTTATTCCACTCCTCCACAGTGAGAAGATTTTGGAAGAGCAGCCAAAATTTTACTTAAAAAATAAAATCAAAATACCACCAACAAAAAGCAACAGAAAAGTAAGTGCATGACAGAACAAATCTAGTATGAATATATCTGAAGCTTAAAAAGTTGATATTGATTTTCTCTTTAGTCCAACTACTAATGCCAGTATGCACACATGATATTCACTGTGTTTGTATTTAGCTTTTCGTAGGCTCTATATGGAAATTTTTGTATCTTCTCCAATATATTTAATAGTTTCCAGTGACTATTCACAGGCTACGTGAGAACATAATTTTGAGCCAAATATTCTTTTTTCCAACCTGTATGTTATTTGCTAGTTATTTGGATGTCATAGTCTCTCTGGTTGTACTTGCTGCTATCCTGTTTTGTCTGCCCTGTCTATATTCTATTCTTACAACTTTCAGAGAATGTTTTCTGGGCCACATCCAAGACTGTATTTGTTCAGGTGAACTTCAGGAAATGTCGGGGAAAATAATCCTTCATTCTAACAGTCCATGGAGAATTTAAATCAATCAATCAAAATGAGATCAGTTATTACTATCTGGGGTTATAAGTAAACCAATATTTAGGGAGGAAAACTGTCTAAACAAATTAATGCCTATGAAGTTAATACTTGCAAAGATCTATGAGCAAGAAGAAAAAACATTATATCATCTTTTTCATCTCATTTATTACTTAATCCAAAGTGTGCTTGTTTGACGTCTCTGTTTTCTGTTTGGATAATGCGTATGTGATAAGTTCTGGTGATGAGTTATTTGTTTGTGCAGTTTGGGTTAAGATAAGCTGAATAAAAATGTTTAGAGCTACACATCAAAGCCAGTATAGTAATTAGTTAGCATTAAAACCCCACTACTGAGATAGAAGGAAATACCAAGTTCCTCGCACCAATTCTAAATAAAGAAGTTCAAATTAAGAAAATTATATGCTATGCTTAGATCTGCCAGGGTCACAGTCCTTGGCCTTCTGACTACATCAGGGGATTTCAGCATGCTGTTTCCTACCTCCTTGTGAAAACTGCCTGCTCGTGATTGCTTTTCTAAGTTACAGACTTGTTCAGCCCCACAACCTGATGCACTGAGCTGGCCACACAAATTTCTGCATCCAGGTAGTATCGTAAAACTGTAACAATAAGTGCTGTGGACCAGACAGGATCCAATGGGGTCAGACTATGTTAGCCCAAATTAAAATGTTCTAAGACATGGCTGCCCTTTGTGTCACATGCAGTTCTGTAAGTCAGTAACAAGTTTCTTAAGAACTTTATCAAAGTGTTCCTTGGGTTATTATTTGCTTATTATCAGGTGTCATCTTTCCCATTAGTAATTATTTTATCCAGTGGCTAAGCCAGCAGATTATCTCTAACTGGTAGCGGCACTGTGTAATCATTCCTACTGTGTATTTTTAAATAGCAAACAATTTTTAAACAATTAATGGAGCAGGAAGAAAAAGCTGCTGCTACTGGATCCAGTACTGCAGCAATCGTCACAACATCAGTCTTTATATTCAATCTGTAACTGCTATGAGACTTACATGTGATTTGGACACATATCTATGTTTAAAATCTGAATTAATAAGATAGTAGGAATGCTTTAATTATTCTTTCTCTTCATTCTAGGTAAGCTTTATTAAATCAATTAGCATTTCACTTTATCTTTTAAAGAGTTAATAGATATATCTTTTAAAAGTTAATACTGAGAAGACTGATATTTGCTACATGCATATTTGCAATGCAGACTTTATACTTTTTGGTTTCACATGATTGTTGTAGTATCATGGTTCTGTTTGAAATAGCATAGGGCATGTATCTATTTCAGAAAAAACTGATCCAAAAGTAGCAGACTATATATTGTGGATATTAGCTCAAAGTGCACTCCAAAACTGGAATAAAAAAGGCCTCATAGCTTTTTGAAAACTAATATGACTACCACGTTAATTTTGTATTATCGAATAATGTTGTCAGTGTGATATTTGTGTGAAGTCTCTAGGGTTAAAATATTCTTTAAAGAGATGTTTATTTTTGGACAGACCTATTGAGTTGTCTCCTATTGTATGTTAAAGTAGCTGCTCTCAAAGGTCACAGAGAGTTCAGCTTTACAAAGACAGCCTTATTTTGTAGAAAATGAATTTTCAGACTCTGTAATGGGACCATTAAAAAATGTCTCTAATAAAACTTTTTTTTTTAGAATGTTTCATTTGATGACTTGTCCAAAAAGAGGAAAAGTAATGTGAGGACACAAGTTTGGACAATAGTCAGACTTGAAAACATATGCTCTGTTTTCAGTAAGTGTAGAGAGTAGCATATGTTTTTATCATTTCTGCCATAGGAACAAGATTTTTGGAGTTTTGTATTTGTTTTTTCTTCCTCAACCTATATACTTGGGAAAACACTTACTGGCTTTCGGTCTGAGCAGTAGACCAATTAAAAAAGCACAGATCCGGCAGCTGGGTCCAGTCAGATGAAATGTGCTCTTGCAGAGTTGAAGACTTTGGAGTCCCAAGCAGTCAGCAGGATCAGCTGCACTCATTACTCTGTATGATGGTAAAAGGATAATTTAGTCAAAAGCCATAGTTTCAAGTAAATGCAGTGTTTGTGAAAGATACCGTTCTGATAGCAGTGAAAAGAGAATTCCTTACTTTTCCCCAGGAGGATGGCTTTAGCTGCAGCAACTCAAGTTTTGCACTGGTGTAGCACTTCATTTATGTCTCTGAGATACCCAGAGTGATTTATTTTATTGACCAACTTAGCAACTGGTTTTATCTGTTGCAACAGCCAGTTCCAATCTAGCAAGTGAAGCTGACACTGAGATGAGCTGTATGAAGTTAGACACCTGTCATCCACTTACAACGAGCAGCATACTACACAAAGGTGCAACAGTGGAGGATAGCAGAGGCATGCAGAGACATGTCCAAGCCTAAACCTTTATTTTCCCTGCAGATGCTTTAAAATTAGTATCTTCGCTTGAAGACACATATGTGCTTGGCATTAGACATCTCAAGATACTTTAAAAATTACGAAGTCCTGGAAAAGCCTGGGTCATCAGAGTGTTGCTTTGAAACTGGAAGAGTGTTAAATATGATTTTAAAGGGATATCGGAAATTATCTGTTCTGAGGGGAAAAAGTTCGAAAACAGAAGCATTGTGGACTTTTTAGACATTCTTTTGCAATGTAAATTGTCTATCTGAAGGTCTAGACTAAGAGGAGTTTTTGGAGACAGGAGGAGTTGCTGTTTACTACTCCTGCTCTCCATTCAGTGCATCCACTATGGGTAGGTCCGGTGGGGCAGACTGTGATGCGAAATGCAATAGGCAATACCGGGCCTGACAGTGCCAGTCGTGCTGCCCGTTCTCTGCCCGTCTGGTCGGATGGGGCAGATGGAGAGCCCTTGGTTATTCAAACGCCAGGATGGCAGGGCAGCGGTTATTCGGGCAGTTCCCAGAGCCTCTCCCCCCGGCTGTGATAGCGGCCGAGGCACGCCAGCCCGCCCATGGCCGCGGCGCCCTCACGCCCTGGCCCAGCTCCCGCCCGGCCCCGCTCCGAGCGCTTCCCCGCGGCCGGCGGTGGGGGAGCGGGGGACGTCAGTGTGAGGGGGCCGGTCCTGGGCAGGGCAGGGCGCCCGCGTCCCGTCCCTCCCCGCCCCTCGCCGTGGCTCCCTCCCTCCCTCCGGCTGGGGGCGGCCGGGTCGGCCCTCGCCGGGATCCCATTCCTCCTTCCTCGGTGCATGGTTGCGGCGGGAGCTGAGGAGAGTGAGCCCGGTGGGGCGCGGGCCGGAGGCGGCGGCGAGAGCAGAGCCCCAGCGCGGAGGAGCCGCCTCTGCCCGGCAGAGGTGAAGTCGTGCGGGGTTGGGAGGACGGGAGGGAGGACGGGGACCGCTGGCTGCGCTTCCATTCATTGCCCGAGCGGCGGCCGGGCTGTTGCTCCTCCCGGGCCAGGTCTGTAGCCTTAGGGACAGGCCGGGGAACAGCCGCGGCGGGACGGGGCACGGCGCGGAGGTGGCAGCAGGGACGGAGCTGTGGCGGAGCGGGAGGGCACCCGGGCGCTTTCCCGGCGGGGAGCGCGGCGTGGACCTAGGGCGCGACCCGGCGAGGCGCCCGCGGTCGCCAGGCTGGCTCCTTCCCTCGCTCCCTCCTTCCCTCGCTCCCTGCCCTCCCGCGCGGCCGTCCTGCCGAGCAGCCGCTCCCGGCGGGACGCGGCTCTCTCCGTGCAGCGGGCGGGGTTCCGCGGCGCCTCGGCTGCTCCGCGCACACGTCCGGCACCGCAGGGCGGCGGGGCGGCCGCGCTCCCTCCGCGCCGTAAGGAGAGGGGCGGGGCCGGGGGGCGCCGCCCGTCGGGGGCCCCGGTCGCCTTCGTGCGGGACGGGCAGCGAGGGTAGCGGGCGGGAGCCGGGCTGCCCCGGCCGGGCACCTGCAGCCTCTCCCCGGGGCACGGGAGCTTCTCGACTCTCCGCCAGCTGCCTCGGGCAGCGAGGGTTCAAAGCTCACCTGGGTGCCTTCACATCGCTGACGAGTTCTTCGTACCGGTCGTGTGTCTGGGACCAGTTTTGGAGGGAGGGATGTGTGTGTGTGTTTGAAGTTTGGGTTTTCCCCCTCAGGAAAGGGCAGGAAGTAGGTGGCACAGGTTACCGGTACACATTTTTTAAGGTGTCACTCCAAAGGCACTCAGTAATACACCGGTGAGATTGGATCTCATAATTCAGAAGTTGTGGGTGCGCTGGAGCAACATCAAGTAAAACGGCATGGGCTGGCAGTGCCGTGTCCAGACAAGTGTACACGCTCCCAGTACCTGGTGGCAGAGCAGCAGCGTTGCACCATCACAGTAAGTTTACACCAAGCCAGAACTAAGCAGACGAGATGCTGCGAGTGTGTGCATCCTAATGAGAAATATATTAATAGGAATAAATGAGGACAATTACAAATTTCCAGCTGACCTCATCCAGAAGAAAATGTTATAGATGTTAATAACAAGGTTTGGCTTTCTTAGGGAAACATTTTTAGACACCATTACAGATCCCTTAATGAAGATGTCTGCTTGGTCCCAATCCTGCAGTAGGTTCTGACTGCTCAAGCTCATACCTGCAAGGGGCCCTGTTGTTTTCGTGGGTGTACTTTGGTTACAGAAACCTTATGGTCCTTATAGTAATTCATAGAGACCTAAATTTATGCTGTGCACAAAGAGTGGGTAATTGGGAAATGTGTCATTCCATTTTATTTTTTCAGAATAAAACATACTGCAAAAATATAATCGAAATTAATATCTGTGACTTTCTTGAGTATTTTATCCATGTTCGTACATTATTAGGTCAGACTGTTAAGGCAGTTGTTAATGAGTAGGTTTTATCTCAAGCAGAGTTTCATGGGACCATTGCACAGTTTTCATTCCATGTTAGTTGCAGGCACTCCAACTTTAAGCACATCACTTTCTTCACAGGATTTCTCCCTCTGAGTCATGGAGTGGGTTTAATCAGTATGTAGGAAATTGCCCACTTTATCTTTTTTTTTTAGTTAATCATCTGTTTTTATTAAACATTCTGGGAAATGTTTGTGTGATGATATATCCACACGTCAGGCAAGTAGTAGTGTGTCATTTTCTTTTAGGACTGTAAATCTCTGGGAATAGATGCAGCATTGCTGCGTAAGAATGTTACACTTACTTTTGTTACTTATTTAATCAAAGCATAGTTTCTCCACATCTTCTAAGACACTCTTGATTGTGCTGGGCTGGTGAGTTAGGATCAGAAGCACTGCTGGCAAAGGCTGAAAGGAAGCCAATAATTGCCATGATCCTTTTTCATGTTCTAGCTTGTAGCTGTGAAGATTGCTTGTGGTGTTCTGTAATACAGTAGGACAATGACTTATTAACTGTTATGCGTTATTGCATCAACAGAACCTGGCTGAGCTGCAGGTGACTGTATTGTTGGCAACCAGGCAAGAAACCTGGTGTTTTATTTTGCATACGTTGTAGACATTGCTGTATCAATAATAATTACATGAAAAGGAGGATTCATTATTTTTCTGAATGTTTTGGAGAACAGAATTATTATTCATCAAAATTTGTGTTTCCAGAAGATTCTACTCTGTTAGACATTGAGTACCCATAGGAGGGCTCCCCAGTAAAAGAGAAGTGGTGGTTGCAACAAAGGGAGGTCTTGAACACAGGATGGCAGCTGCTAGCTAATGTAAGATTTCTGGTTATCCACTACAGGCAAAAAATCCAGTTTCTAGGAATTTTACCCTCGGCACCTTAAATCCAGCTTGTTACGAGATGGAAGGAGTCTCTCCACATAGGAATAGCCCCTGGTAAAGCTGCTATTTGCCTCAGAGCTGTTTGTTAAAGCATGAAGTGGTGAGGATGGCTGCTCCTCTGTCCCTAGCTGTCCTCACCTCCTTCGCACACACGCATGTTCATGCCCAGGCACAAGCACACACAGCTCCTCTTGTTGGCTGACCCTTCACACCATCCAGCCTGTGGGGAGGAGAGCAGTGCTCAGTTTCTAACTGCTGGTGGCAATAAGAGAAACTGTTTGATGTCCCCATTCCTTCCCTGTGAACAAGGGCTTTCCGTGTCTTCCTTTGTCTTGCTTTCCTCTGTGTTTTTGGTGCCTCCCTTCCCTTTCAAGGGTTCCCATTTCTCTGCTTTTTGCCTACAGGATAAATTATTTTGGGGTGTCAGCATTTTGAATTCATTTGGGAGCATTTTGAGCTCATTTGGGAACAAGGGTAGAGGTGGTAACTGTCTGGAAGGTGTTACTGTTTCTTGGAGCCCTTTTTTGATGCAAAGACCATATGCTGATGTGATTGTAGTTGACAAGTCTGTTAAAATAATACCATAGACTTTTGCTTAGATTGTTTCTCCCTTCTGGCTTTCCAGCATTCTTGAAAATTGACAAGATTCTCCTGAGTTGTGGTGCCTAAAATCTGCCCTGGTAAAGTGGAACTAACAGGATGTATTCTTCCAAAATCACTGTCCTAATATGGATGAATTGGAACAAAGCAGAATGTAGGGCGTTTGTAAAGCCCAGATTTAAAAAATAGTATTGTTATCCCTTGCCTTTTAAACTTGCTCAGGAGATGTGGCCAGATACTGTGAAAGCTGTCTAAACAAGTACTATTTTACTGTCTTGTAAAGTGTTTTTTTAATTTTATACTGCTGACAGAAGGTGATGCATTTTGGAAAAAAATGCAGATCTGAGGTCTTAATTTCTTTTTTATTTGCCTTTGTTTCTCCTTACAACTCTAGCAGGTGAGACATTAACCATGGATAAGTTTTTCAACATCAGTTAATCAGAGAGTAATCAATTTTCTCAGAAGTATTTTCCTAAAAGACATTTTTGTGGAAGGTAATTCCAAAGAAAACTAAATGCACAGTGGAAAAGTAATTAAATTATAAGTTTGCTACAATGGCAAACAGCTGGCTGCAAATGTACCCAATCTATGTGAGTAGATTGGAAATAAATCTGAAATTCTGGACTGTGGCAATATGTATAGCAGTTGGACAGTTACAGTATCCATGACAGTATAAATAAATCACAGCAAAATATATTTATAGACTGTTGTGCTGTTCACATAATCAATAGCTTCCAGTTTCTGATTCACTAATGTAATTTTAAAAATCAAACAAAAAACAAAAAAAACCCAAGGTCTGTTGCTAAAGATTAATTTCTCCAGTTCTCATTGTCTTCTGGTTCTCATGATCATACTGTCTTTTTCAGCTTGGAGCTCTATAGTTAAGTTAGACATGGGGTCTTCAAAGGAGAATCCAGTATAGTTAAGACATTGATGCATGAGAGCAATGCTGCAGCAATTTGTTCCCAAAAATATTTTTTATGTATTTTTGTTTAGATGTTGTTGGTTGGGGTTTCTTTAAGGATTTCCTGAAACGCGTGGTGAAAGCACAGGAGCTAAATGATAAACCATGAGAATGAAATACTATAAAAAGAGAAAAAAATGTCTTGGAGAAAGCATAATTTTGTGTTGCAGCCAGTGAGAGTATCATAAATGAACCCAGACACACAAGGAAGGCTTATTTTAGCTGGGTTTTTTTCACCTTTAACAGCTTCTATTGCTGAGAAACAATCAATGAAGCAATATTGCTGAAGCAGCTGTACAGTCTCCTTTATCATTGGTATCACTACTCTGTTTCAGATTTCTTTGTCTTAATATTGTCATCTTAAAGAGGGTAAAGGTATTTTTTTGATGTGTTCTATGTGGTGTCTTACATCTTACTGATGAATATGTATGCCTCAGATTTTAATTACAAACACAGTAGTAGCTTTAGAGTTGACTAAGTGATTTTCATGATTGCTCACTTGACATTGCATACATTGTATTCCTTCTTGTACATAATTTCTGAAACTCTGCAATAAGTTTTAATGCTTTTATTCCATTCCAGATTAATAGCAATAAGTTTTGTAGACAAAATAATACACTATGCTTTAATGGAACAGCTGATACTTACCTTAAAGTTTGACTGTAGCTTGTCAGCCTTTTCATTCCTTTTGATCCGAAGTAGGTTTTTCTGTAAGGGTGCTTTAGAAAGTCCTGTGAATTTACTGCTGATAGAAATGGTCAATATGGTAATTGTAGCAATCATAACCAGAGCCTGGTCTGAACTGAATGTTGCATTACTGTATTAAAAGCCATACAGTTTTTAAATCTGCTTGCTTTGTGCAGTGTGATTTCTCAGGGTGGTTGAGACTTTGGCTAGCTGTGACAGAACTTTCTTGGTTCAGCTTTCAATGATAATCCCTTAAACCTGTTTGGAAAGAATCACCTGTGATGTGGGAAGATAAAGTCAGTCTCTGAATTTATTTGATCTTTGCTGAGATTGCAGATAGGGTGCCAGTTGGTGCCATCTGTGTTTATAGATTTTGCAATAGTATTCACTGGGAGATTATCTGAAAGCCAAATCAGTTTACATAGGTCAGTGAATTGCAGCTTGCAAGGTTTGTTTCTGGAATCATTGTAAACAGGTTTTTCAGACTTTTTATTGAACTTTCATTTGTCTAAACCTGACCTCATCGCTAAAGTGTGTGGTGGTGACTATAATATGCCAGTATTATATGTTGGTAGATACATTTGTCTTTAATGGTTATGTACTCTTCTTCTGTCTCTTAGCATGTGTGTATTACTTTGATATGTGATCTGCAAATAATAAGTGGAGGGAAGGCCATGCCAAAAATACTTTCATATAAAGGGGTGGGCTTTTTATTTATTGTTTAATAAGTCATATATATACATATATAAAGTACTGTAAATACAGTTACTGTTCCTGCAGTTAAAGTACCTGTAGAAGAGAAGATGCTGCAGATAAGAGTACATTTTGTCAGATACTAGGAGTTTGCTGATGTTCTGGTTTCAGCCGAGTTAGAATTATTTTCCTTCATAATAGCTGATATAGTCCTATGTTTTGGGTTTAGTATGAGACTAATGTTGATACCACAGTGATGTTTTTGTTGTTGCTTAGCTGTAGTCACTCCAAGTCAAGGACTCTTTAGCTTCTCATGCTCTGATAGCAAGTAAACTGGGGTGAACAAGAAGTTGGAAGGAGACGCAGCCAGGATTGCTGACCACAACTGACCCCAGAGATGTTTCAAACCAAGTAGCATTGTGCTCAGCAATAAAGCTGGGAGGGGAAGAAGAAGGGGATTGCAGTCCTGGTGTTTGTCTTCCCAAGTCACTGCTACCTGTGATGGAGCCCTGGTGATGGAGTACTGGTGATGGATGAACATTGGTCTACACATGTGAAGCATTGATTGAATTCCCTGTTTTGCTTTGCTTATGTGCATGGCTTTTGCTTTACTTATTAAAGTGTCATGAGTTTTATCATCTTCCCTCTTCTTAATCTCTTCCCCATCCCCATAAGGAAGAATGAGTGACATTCATGACAACTAAAGCAATATTTGTACAGAATTTCCTGACAGAGGTCTTTGTGTGTAAAAAATGGCAGCATCTTTGTTCACAACTGTTTGGCACTGATGAATAATACATACTGAATTATGCTCGAAATATAAATATTGGAGAATATCTTGTGCAAATACTCTAGTTCTTGCAGCCTTCTATGAAACTTTTTTCAGAAAATAAGGCAGTAGTATATATGCTCATCATGACAGTTTTGGCAATTGTAACTCTATTTCAGAATAGCTACCTGATAAAACTTGAGTGTCATTCTGCACAGGCAGGTCGGAGTAAAGTTTAAAAGAAAATTTTAAATGTAAATTCTAGTCCAAATATGGCAATGTATTCTTTTATTTTGCATATTGGAAATAGTAGCATATATTTTAATTTTATATTCAGTCATATTTGTGGATATGTTTCTGTGTTAAAAAATTGTTTTAAGTTCCTCATAAGTGGTGGGACAAATTCAGCATAATAGTAAAAGTTTCATGCATTCTTACATCTCTTCACTCTCTCTCTGTCTCTATGCATTAGTTTTTCTCCAGCTAGTTTTTCTCTGGTATGGTTTATCTTTAAGGAGTTAAAATAGGTCTTATTTTTCTCTGTTTTAGGGCTTTTAAAAGTACTAATAGACAAAGTCCATGACAGCTGGCATGTGACATATTCCACAGACTGCCCAGCTGATTGCGCTGCTGAGATGGTAGATCATTTAGCAGAGGTATCCAGTTTGGAAAGATGTTGGATGAGGCTTGTGTTGCGTATACATATTTAATCAATCATTAGTCATGATAGTGACTGCATAAAATCAGTGCAATTACCTTCAACCAATCTTTGCATCTAAGTGGCCCAGACCATCTTCCATGACAGCCCTGACAGCTTGAATTAGAGTTTGATTTTTAACGCAGCTGAATTTGGTGTACAGAAATATCTTGAGCTTGGTTACTGCAAGAATGGTACATGTTAACATGAAAGAGTGAAAGTCTTGTCTAAAACAGAGCTTTAGGAATATTCTTATTTTTGGTGCTTGGCCAGCCTATATCAACAGTTTACCTTATTTTTCTGTTGCTCATTGCATGCATTGCACAGTAGATAAACAATCCTTAAGAGTGCATCAGGACTGTCTCACAGACTCGTGTGCACTGTACTGTTCATAATATGCCTCCACTTCCCAAACACATTTAAAGAATGTCCAGGCAAGGTCAAAGAGCAGAAGTCCACATTTTCAGCAAAATGTCTTCATCTCTTGGCTGGTGGTCCCTCATTCTTTCTACAGGCTCCTTGGAGTTAGGCAAGGAAAGGGTCTCAATAAATAATTTATTTGTGGGCAGGTTGTAACTTCTTTTTTTCCAGGGCAATTGTCCTAGTTTAGGGCGAATTTGGGGAAAAACCTCCGGAAGGAGCCCCCAGACAGCAAACCCCACGACTCCTCCCCCCCCACCACCGGGTTCGGGAAAAATTTCCTCAGAGAAGAGTGGGAAAAAAAGATCTGTTTATTTAACAAGCAAAACACTCCCCAGCACAGGGAAACAACAACACCAGCTGACAAAAAAACCTCTTTCACCGTTCTGAAGGGATGGCAATCTCAGTCTCTCTGGCGAGTGGTCGCCCAGTTATCAGTCTCCGGCGCTGGGGAATGACTGCTGCAGGTGACAGAGTGTAGGCTCCCGGTGTTTCTTGGGGTTTCCCAGGTCCCCGTCCAGAACAGGTCCAGATGGTATCCAGGAGAGGGAGGGGACGGGGTGGAAAAGAAAACAGTCCAGGGGAAAAGTTGGACTGCCTAGCTGAACTAACTAACAAGCAAAAGCAAGGTCAAAGCGAAGGAAAGAAAAAGAGGCAGAAGCAAGCAAGCAGGCAAGCAAGCAAGCCAGCAGAGCCAAAACCTCTCCTAAACATAGACCATGGGGGAGGTGAGCCGGCTGATAACAAGACAAAACAAAGCTTCACTTTCAGAGTCAGTCCTGTAAGTACAGGACATAATACCAAACATAATCAGAACACACGATTGGAGATACAAACACCATAACATCACCCTAGGACATTCCACCCCTTATCTCCATATCGTGAACATACTAAACAGCATGTAAAAACTTCAGCAAGTAGAAATTTCCATCTTTCACTTACTCAAACACATTTCCATCTCACTTGCTCAAACCTTTGACACTTACACATTCCTTCTCTCTCATGCTGCCTCACCCCACAATCAGATCTCCCTGAGGTACACATCGTGTTGTTCCATCTCTCTGCATTATCCACCATGTGCAACCTGGTCCCTGAGTGAAGACAATCCCACGAATGGGTTTGTCTGTACTCGAGGCAGAATTGATCCAAACTGCCTTCCCTAACAAACCTCTCATATGTGCCACTGGGACTTTGTCTCCATCTACTATATTCAGGGACTCAGACTGGGCAGGGCCTGCTCGGTTGGTGGAACCTCGAGTGTTAACTAACCAAGTGGCCTTTGCTAAATGCTGCTCCCAGTTCTTGAAAGATCCCCCACCCAATGCTCTCAAGGTGGTTTTTAACAGTCCATTGCACCTTTCCACTTTACCTGCAGCTGGTGCATGGTAGGGGATATGGTACACCCACTCAATGCCATGTTCCCTAGCCCAGGTGTTTATAAGGCTGTTCTTGAAATGAGTCCCATTATCTGACTCAGTCCTCTCAGGGGTACCATGCCTCCAAAGAACTTGTTTTTCAAGGCCCAGGATGGTGTTACGGGCTGTAGCATGAGACACAGGGTAGGTCTCTAACCACCCAGTGGTGGCTTCCACCATGGTCAGTACATAGCGCTTGCCCTGGCGGGTTTGAGGCAGTGTGATGTAGTCAATCTGCCAGGCCTCTCCATACTTATATTTGGCCCATCGCCCCCCATACCAGAGGGGGTTCACCCGCTTGGCTTGCTTGATGGCAGCGCACGTCTCACAGTCATGGATAACTTGAGAAATACTGTCCATGGTTAGATCCACCCCTCGGTCTCGTGCCCACTTATATGTGGCATCTCTGCCCTGATGACCTGAGGCATCATGGGCCCATCGAGCCAGGAACAACTCTCCCTTGTGCTGCCAGTCTAAATCTATCTTCGACACCTCTATCTGTGCAGCCTGATCTACCTGCTCATTGTGTTGGTGTTCCTCATTAGCCCGACTCTTGGGGACATGGGCATCTACGTGACGGACTTTCACAGGCAGCTTCTCTATCCTGGTGGCAATGTCTTTCCATTCATTGGCAGCCCAAATTGGTTTTCCTCTACGCTGCCAGTCAGCCTTTTTCCATCTCTCCAACCATCCCCACAGAGCACTGGCTACCATCCATGAATCGGTATAAAGGTAAAGCTTTGGCCACTTTTCTCTCTCTGCAATGTCTAGGGCCAGTTGAACCGCTTTGAGTTCAGCAAGTTGACTGGACCCACCCTCTCCTTCAGTGGCCTCTGCTACCCGTCGTGTGGGGCTCCATACGGCTGCTTTCCACTTCCGGTTCATCCCCACAATGCGACAGGAACCGTCAGTGAATAGAGCATAGCGTGTTTCCTCTGCTGGCAGTTGGTTATATGGTGGAGCTTCATCAGCCCGTGTCACTGGTTCTTGTTCCTCATCTGTGACACCAAAACTTTCACCTTCGGGCCAATTTGTAATCACTTCCAAAATCCCAGGGCGATTCAGTTTTCCAATCCGGGCGCGCTGTGTAATGAGGGCAATCCACTTGCTCCATGTAGCACTGGTGGCATGGTGGGTGGAGGGAACCTTTCCTCTGAACATCCACCCCAGCACCGGTAGTCAGGGTGCCAGAAGGAGTTGTGTTTCTGTGCCAACCACCTCTGAGGCTGCTTGGACTCCTTCGTAGGCGGCCAAGATTTCCTTCTCTGTTGGGGTGTAGTTGGCTTCAGACCCTCTGTAGCTCCGACTCCAAAATCCTAATGGTCGGCCTCGCGTCTCACCAGGCACCTTCTGCCACAGGCTCCAGGACAGACCGTGGTTCCCGGCTGCAGAGTAGAGCACGTTCTTCACATCTGGTCCCGTCCTGATTGGGCCAAGGGCTACTGCATGAGCAATTTCTTGCTTTATCTGGGCAAAGGCTTGCTGCTGCTCAGGGCCCCAATGGAAATCATTCTTCTTGCGGGTGACCAGGTAAAGAGGGCTCACGATCTGACTGTACTCAGGAATGTGCATCCTCCAAAAACCTATGGCGCCTAAGAAAGCTTGTGTCTCCTTCTTGTTGGTTGGTGGGGACATAGCTGTGATTTTGTTGATGACATCAGTAGGAATCTGACGCCGTCCATCTTGCCACTTCACTCCCAGGAACTGGATCTCTCGAGCAGGTCCCTTAACTTTACTCTTCTTGATGGCGAAGCCGGCTTCCAGGAGGATTCGGATGATTTTCTCTCCTTTCTCAAACACTTCTGCTGCTGTGTTCCCCCACACAATGATATCATCAATATATTGTAAATGTTCTGGAGCCTCACCCTTTTCTAGTGTAGTCTGGATCAGTCCATGGCAGATGGTAGGACTGTGCTTCCACCCCTGGGGCAGTCGATTCCAGGTGTACTGCACTCCCCTCCATGTGAAAGCAAACTGAGGCCTGCATTCTGCTGCCAGAGGAATGGAGAAAAATGCATTGGCAATATCGATAGTGGCGTACCACTTTGCTGCCTTGGACTCCAGCTCGTACTGCAGTTCCAGCATGTCCGACACAGCAGCGCTCAGCGGTGGAGTCACCTCATTCAATGCACGATAGTCCACTGTCAATCTCCATTCTCCTTCAGATTTACGCACAGGCCAGATGGGGCTGTTAAAGGGTGAGTGGGTTTTGCTGACCACCCCTTGGCTCTCCAGCTCTCGAATCATCTTATGGATGGGAACCACAGCGTCTCGAGTTGTTCTGTATTGTCGGCGATGCACTGTGGAAGTGGCAATTGGTACCTTTTGCTCTTCTCCCTTCAGAAGTCCTACTGTAGTTGGATTCTCAGACAGTCCAGGCAAGGTGTTCAATTGCTGGATGCCCTCTGTCACCACAGCTGCTATCCCAAATGCCCACCTGAATCCTTTTGGGTCTTTAAAATACCCCCTTCGGAGGTAATCTATGCCCAAAATGCATGGGGCCTCTGGGCCAGTCACAATAGGATGTTTTTTCCATTCATGTCCAGTCAAGCTCACATCAGCTTCCACCAAGGTAAAGTCCTGTGATCCACCTGTCACACCAGCAATAGAGACAGATTCTGCCCCCACATATCTTGATGGGACTAATGTGCATTGTGCACCAGTATCAACCAAAGCTTTATACCTTTGTGGTTCCGATGTGCCAGGCCAACGAATCCACACAGTCCAGAAAACACGATTTTCCCTTGCCTCTCCCTGGCTAGAGGCAGGGCCCCTCTAAGCCTGTTTATCCTTCTTTCCTTGGGCATATGTCTTAGAGGTTCCTTCAAGGGGATCGGACATACCATCATCATCATCATACTTGGCAGCTTGGCTACGAGCAACTGGAGCTGCTCTCCTTTTGGTGGAACTTCCTCTTTGACTCTTGCCTTCCTTCAATTCACGCACCCGTTGTGCCAGAGCAGCAGTAGATTTTCCATCCCATCTCCTCATGTTTTCTCCGCAATCACGTAGGAAGAACCACAGCTCAGCTCGTGGGGTGTACCTCCTCTCCCCATCAGGGGAACGTCTGCGTTGGATACCAGGGCCTCTAATTTGTACTGCCGAGATTTGAAGAAGGTCCTCTTTAATGTCCTCCCTGAGTCTTTTATGATTCTCCTCTATCTTGTCTTCTAATTTCTGCAGACGTGTTTCCACTGCTGCTATCCTGGCATGTGTTGGGCCATGCACGGCATCTGCATATGCTCGGAGCTTCTTTGCCATATCAAGCACAGTCTCATCCCTCTCATCCCGCTTCATTATTGCTAAAGCAGAAGCATATTCATGGGGCCCAAGCCGTACAAGTTTTCGCCACATCACAGATGTACACGGTACCAAGTCCGGATTCCTGGTTGTTATGTCACCTGAGAAGATAATCTCTGCCACTGCCATTTCTCTCAGGCGTTGGATCCCTTGTTCTATCGTCTTCCACTGGGTCTGCTGCATATAAAGATCATCTGCACACAGGTATCTTTGTGCTACACTGTCCAGGACCTGTGCCCAGAGGCTGTTAGGGTTAGGCCCCCTCATCATTCCTTGGTCGATGACAGGATCATGTGACAGGGATCCCAAATGCCTGGCTTCAGTGCCGTCCAGAATTGTAGCCTCACCTGCAGCATCCCAAAGACGGACCAGCCAACTAATTATAGACTCATCAAGTCGTCGGGTGTAATCCTTTCTTAGGCCATGGAGGTCCTTTAGGGAAAAGGACTCAATATTGGCCTCTGATCTTGTACCAGTTGCTTTGACTCCTGGTTTTATGTCAGGAGGCGTTGAGGGTCCTTCTCCTGCATCATCATCACCATCGTCATCCACTGGTCGATCGGTCTTGTCTGTGCACTTTCCACTTCTTGTGCTGGTAGCAACAGCCATTGGTTGAGGCTTACTGACTGCTTTAGCTGCTGGCTTAGGCTCACTGTCTGGTGTAGTTGCTGGCCTTGAGCCTGGGGTGTTGGCTGCAGCCTGAGTGACTGGGATAGTGGCTGATTTATCTGCCTGTCCCCCTTCCTCTGTCTGCTGCCCTACGGTATCTAGCAGGGTACGATAAGCATATGCCAGGGCCCAGCTCACTGCAATGATCTTCTTCTCCTTAGAATTATCCTGGCACTTCTCTTTCAGGTACTTTGCCACCTCAGCTGGGTTCTGAATTTGTTCACATGGAAAATCCCAGGATGTAGGGTCAGAAAATTCCTTTAAGATTTGGCCCATATCCTCCCATTTCCCACACCACTCAGGATTTCTCACGCCTGGCTCTACTCTGGGGTCAGGGGTCTCATCAGTCCCTCTAGAAATCTCAGCTCTCATTCTAGAAAAACTGCAAACTCTATAGACAAAGCTTACTATATTAAACACCAGAAAGATGGTCTCTTTAACATTCAGGGGGAATTGAACATTCTCTAATAAGGATGCAACAAATTCAGAGGAGAAGAAGGAAAACAAAGGCTGAAAAGCCTCATCCCCTGCTTCTCCTCTAACAAACTGAGTGCACAGCCATAACCAAGAACCATACATTCCTGGAACAGACTCCAGCATTTTTATAAATCTCCTGCAGGCCATTAAAACCAAGCCCAGCCCGATGGATATTCTGGTCAATGCCCCTCTGCTACAGAAACTACGTATTAGGGACAATACCGGAGCTATTTCTGGATAAGAGAATAAACCTAGGGACCACAGAGGTATTAAGACCTCAAAAAACCCTAGGGACCAGAAACCCATGCAGGCCTCCACCCCAAAAGACATGAATTCCAAAAACATAGCCAATGACTGCTCTATACAACACAAAATAATTTGAACCAAATTATTATTAGAACAGGTTTTTTTTCCCACTTTCTCGAGCCCCACGTTGGGCGCCAAAAGTATTTGTCCTGGTTTAGGGCGAATTTGGGGAAAAACCTCTGGAAGGAGCCCCCAGACAGCAAACCCCACGACTCCTCCCCCCCCACCACCGGGTTCGGGAAAAATTTCCTCAGAGAAGAGTGGGAAAAAAAGATCTGTTTATTTAACAAGCAAAACACTCCCCAGCACAGGGAAACAACAACACCAGCTGACAAAAAAACCTCTTTCACCGTTCTGAAGGGATGGCAATCTCAGTCTCTCCGGCGAGTGGTCGCCCAGTTATCAGTCTCCGGCGCTGGGGAATGACTGCTGCAGGTGACAGAGTGTAGGCTCCCGGTGTTTCTTGGGGTTTCCCAGGTCCCCGTCCAGAACAGGTCCAGATGGTATCCAGGAGAGGGAGGGGACGGGGTGGAAAAGAAAACAGTCCAGGGGAAAAGTTGGACTGCCTAGCTGAACTAACTAACAAGCAAAAGCAAGGTCAAAGCGAAGGAAAGAAAAAGAGGCAGAAGCAAGCAAGCAGGCAAGCAAGCAAGCAAGCAAGCAGGCAAGCAAGCAAGCCAGCAGAGCCAAAACCTCTCCTAAACATAGACCATGGGGGAGGTGAGCCGGCTGATAACAAGACAAAACAAAGCTTCACTTTCAGAGTCAGTCCTGTAAGCACAGGACATAATACCAAACATAATCAGAACACATGATTGGAGATACAAACACCATAACATCACCCTAGGACAGCAATCAACCCTAGAGCTCCCTTTAACCCCCCCTGCCTTTTCTATTTTGTTGTTGTTAAATCATTGAGAGGAAGAGATTCCACCTGACATCCCAAGAAGATCATACGAAGATAGGACTAGAAGAGCCCTTATGGCATCATCTACCCCATTCTTCTGCCTCAGATTAGGATCATTTTTATCTGTCGTCTTGGACTTGTTCTGAGGAACTCAGTGGTCTTCCTTATATCATTGTGACATGTGAAAATTTTCTTTGTGTGTTATCCAATTCGTACCTTTCCTGTAGTAATTTAATACTACAGTTGCTCATCTTACCTCTGTCTAGGACAAAGCAAGTAATTATGTTTTTTATATTGTGTTTTTTAAACTATAATAGCCTGGTTTTTTTCACCTCACCTCCAGGTGCTGGGTTTTGTACATCAGTTATTTTTGATGCTTTTATTTGGGTTACCTTTCTTTACTTCACATCTATTTTGTTTGCCCAGTTAAGAATATATTTGTCTTGAAGCTCTAATGATATAGAATAAAACAAATGGGATCCTCTTCATACTTATTGACAAAGTTAGGATCTTCTTTTCAGCCCTGTGTCTCTCTTTAGCAGTTAAATTGGTGAGAAGAGACAACTGGGATGTGATGATACTTCTGTTAAAAAATGAATAGCCTGGTGAGGGGCTTAGGGATAAGATGTTCATTTTCTCTCCTGGTACAAGAATTAATGAGCATGAAAATGAAACTAGCAGGTGTTGGCCTTGGAATAGCAAAAAGAGGAATTTTGTCATACACATATATTAAGTTGTGTAACACCACAGGATGTTGTGGATACTGAAAATTTATGCCAATTTGAAGTGAAACTGGACAAAATTAATGGAAAAAAGAGTCTGTAAGGGGTTATTAAATACGTAAGCATGACCTCTGGCTTTGAAAGTCCCTGAGCTGCAAATTATTGGAGACAAGCATATTTGGGGAAAGTATGACTAAATGATTACACTATTCTCATGCTCTTCCCCAGACATCTGCTTTTGACTGCTCTTGGAGACAAAGGTACTGGGTAGAAGATTTGACCTGGCATAATTTTAGATTTGTCTTTTTAAATTGTAAAAACTCAAGACACATTTTTCTATGAGTTAACAGCTCAGGGTAGCATCTGCAGTCCTTGTACTTTTTAGACCAAAAGCCTCCAATCCATTTTCTGTGTAATTTAAGACAGAAGAACTTTCTTAATAAAACACAAAGATTACATGAGCATTTGTCTCCTGCCAGTTGGCGTCAACTGCAAATTATGTTTCATTTCAGTCATGCTAAACTGCCAGATGAGATAATACATATTGTCTCATTTAGGCAATATAAGCAGCTATGTCTGTAATCCTAACTTGGCTTTTCTGATTTATTTTCTCCTACGTGTCTGTGAAATTGTATTTAATATGAAAGTTTTTTGGGTTTTTGCCCATCTCCCTTTTACTGTAGATACATTTTAACTGCTTGCATGAACATATCCTACATGAGGTTCCCTGCAGAGTTAAAGACTGAAAGCATTTGCCTTTCTGGTGGGGACAGAGCAGTATAGACGGAGGAGGATGCTGTGTTACTCTTTACCCTACAGACACTGATTTAGATTTAGGCTTGATTTAGATTGTTGATTCAATGGTACATCTTTAGAGCACTTGTAAGTTGATCAAAACCCATAACCACATGATGCAAATGTCTCATGTAAATACAACTTTTCATCCCCAGTTTTAATGTTAACCTTATACCAGTGGGTTTTCTGCTCTGTGAGATGTTGCTCATCTTTCTGGGACTCTGACAATACCTAAAGAGATATTATTTTTCAGCTGATGGGAAGTTGGCTTGAATGCAGCATCCTGCACTCAGGCAAACTTGACAGAAATGTGCTTGTGTCTGGATTTGCTTGGGCATAAATTTGTATTGCATAGTGATCTTACAAAATGGTAATATCCCAAATGGTAATCTGGCATTAATGAAGACACAGTCATGTGTTGCACATGCCTTCTTTACTTTTCTGTCATGTATTAATATGTTTAACATATATTGGCTGGGTTTTCCAAAGTGAGTATGGGGGTTAAATTAACAGTGTTTTCCCTCCAGACTCTATCTATAGGCTACTTCATGTTTTACCCCATAAATCTTTCCTCTTTTCTTGTAATACCAAATAAACAATTTTATGTTCCTCCTCTCAGTGGCTTGGGGCATGAGGAAAAGCAATTTTGCCAGGAGGTGGAAAGCCTGTGCAGTGATCATACAGATATTAGGTTGTTCCGTGTTACTGGTGGTTGAGTTCCCAGATTTATCCTGTGCTACTGCATTGGAGTCTGAGTTGAAGAGGCAAGGATCATGCAGGTATTAAGAAGTTCCTTCCTGAGCCTCTGTAGTCTGTAACTACACCTGCTGGGGTAAGTTGATCATACTTTAACCCCATACACATCGCTTCACATACCAGAGTGGGCTTTATTTGAAGTGTGTGGCTTTGGAGGTGCAAGTGGAAAGGCAATGTTTCAGTTTGTGTCGGTGAGACTGTTGAAGTTTGTTGTAAATAACTGTGAGTGCAGCTCTGTTATTGTTGGGATGTTTGTATATAGTAACTACTTTGATCTCTACACACCCAATGAACATTAGTTAATGTTTGTACAGCAAAGTTGTTTTCTGACTATTTTAAGAATAGACTGAAGGAAACCCTAGAAGGATTCTTTTGTTCAAGTATCATCATTTGATACCTGCAAATAGTTGAACTGATGACGTATTTGCATATAGCAAATAGAATTTTCTTCTCTGAAGCATTATTAAAGCTGTGCCAAATTCAGTTAGTCACAGCCAAAAGCATCACAGCTGGGTATTTTGGAATTGATAAAAGAAACTATTCAGTTTAGGCAGTAAAGTTTTCCAGCTCTTCTGTTGAACTAAAACTCCTCTCCTGAATGGACAGAGGAAGATTCAGCTGTCTTTAACTGATTATACTTGCAAGTGTCCCAGGTAACATGAAGCTGCAGTTTAGATATGAAACTGTTTTTTAGCTGAAGCATAGTGCAAGGTTCTTTGCCAGAGATTTGAGGAACATATCGGAGAGGCTTATACTTTAGATGTGATCTATGAAAACATTAAGCAAAAAAAAAATCTTTGTAATGATTTTTCTCCGTTTAGCCTTTTGCTGTTGAGTTATGCTGGAAAAAAAGGAAAAAAAAAGTGGCATTGTATCTAGGCAGTTATCACAATTGATTGTTCATTGACCTCAGATATTCATTGAGTAATATTTTTTCTTCCAGTGAAATTGAAAAGGTCAGATTTGAATTAAACGTACCAAATAATTTGGAAAACAAATATTTCTTTTTCCAACGTACTTCCTTTACTGGAAGGACTGAACAAAAACTGATCAGTATCAGTGCTATCATTACTCTGTTGTGTTCTTCTGTATCTGATAATGTGAAATGTTATTTAGGAGCACTGGTTAATTAAAATCTAGTACATCAGTACTGTCTGGCCTGAGGCATCATTTATCAGCTGAAGAGAGCACTATATGTATAGCCATCTGTGCAGAAGTCTAATATACTCCCCATTCTCTCCAAAGATCTTCAGATGTTGCAACTCATAGGAGGAAGTTGTTCTGATAATTGAGGAATGAGCACTTACAGTCCCAGTGTATGGTGAAGTGGTTTGCAGTCTGGGGGATACAAAATTATCTGCTACTTACTTTTTGTGGGCTGACTTAGACCATTATGTGTTCTTCCTCAGACAAATTCTCAGAAATTCGAAGTTTCTTTTTTAGAAAGCAGAGGCTAGTTTTTAAGTTTGTTTCATGTGATTTTCTGCAGCGCCTCAGAGGCTTGGAACATCACTATGTATCTTTTTATTTAAAGAGGAAGCAGGTATGGTCAAACATTTGTTTTTTCTAAAGGAACTGTAATTTGTAAGAATAAGAAAAAGGATTACACTAGGAACAACTAAGCATTTAATAGGGCTTAATATACAGAGACATCTTTAAGAGTTCCCTGCATGAGGCATTGTAGTCATAAAGCGAGGCAGAAGGTCCAAGTGACAGTGCAGGGGTAGATGTTAGGGCTCAAGAGACAAACTCCAAGATCTGGGATCCTCCTGGCAAAACCTGCAGATCTTTCACGCCAGTCGCCCCTCTTTATGAGCTTCTTTGCCCAAGTCAGGGAGCATTCTGCTGTCTTTGGATAGCCACAGGCATCTTGATTTTGCTTGAGAGAAGCAAAGAGTGCATCTCTTAATTTGCATTTATCTCATTACCTGATGATAGAAGTAGTCTTTGTGCTGGTCTTGCAGTGAAGCTGGTGTCCTGCTTAAGGAACAATAAATAGGTCCACCTACCTCTTCTGTCTGCTGCTCACAAATGTCAACTTGATAAAGTCTCTTTGCTGTACACCACTATTCTGGTTTTGCACATGACTCTAAAATAATTATTTGATTCTGAATGAGTTATATGTCCACGTAGCTCTGAATTTAACTAGTTCGAATTTTGTGTTTCTGTTTTTTTAACATGTGCATAACATTAATGGTTTAATAATGTAGTACAGTCTTTGTCTGTGAACCAAGAGAGGAATGAACATAGCTGCTCAGCATTGTCCTTAGTGAGTAGAGGCTGATTTTAAGTTTGAATCTTAATTTTTCCATGCATAATTTATTTTAGCTGTTTTTACTCGTGTGTGTGTTTTCATTTGACTGAGATAAAGATTTAAAGCAGAAAACTATTATATATGGCTATAGTCAGCATAAAACTGTCAGTGCTGCAGAAGCTTGATTTTTTTTTCTCTGTTTTCTTTTCCTCCTTTTTTCTTTGAAATTCACATGCCCTCACAGTGGAATAAGTGATTCAGTAGTTGGTCCATTCCCCTGGATTATGGATCTGCTGAGAGACAAGTTTTTTAATGGCTCCTATATAATCTATCTTATTTTGAAGATAGGGTACATTTGTTTCCTGGAAGGGGCAGACGTACCTAACCTGCTAGCCAGTTGGAGGAGAAGCAGCTATTGAATAAAAAATTTCATATTCCTTCTTCTGTAATTTAACATGATCAGGAAGTAGTTGGTTTTCCTTTTCCTTTGCATGTAGGTTTCCTTGCATTGTAGGCTGGCACAATATCATCCATATCCACTTCTGTGGTTGCTGACTGTGGCTCAGAGACCTTTGTAGTTCTGAGGGCTTTTGCATCTTGAAGTTTTAAAAAGTAAATTAAGCAGTCAACAGAAGACTTGATCTAAAAATAATTTTGTTTCTCCTCTTTGCATTGGAGTATTGGGGAGTTCAAGCCTATGAAGAGGCCTGTAGCTATTCCTGCATCCTCAAATGCCACTGAGATAGCTGGCATTGAGTCTGGCAATGGTGGTAGTTCTTGGTGCTGGTAACCATTCAGTGACTGTCTCTTTCCTTTTCCAGCCATATGTAAGTGATCTGAGCATTGCCCTGGGTGTGTGAGTTGCTTCATCACTAGTATGTCTTACTTTCTGGAGGAAGTGTGTGGTCCAAGAGACCTCACAGATTTCCTGAACATGGCCCACACTGTAGTTATGTCTGTTATTTATTATATCCTTTCAGAAACAGAAGAGAAACTATTTTCCCTAATGACTATATTTTTTTTATACGCTTAAATGAGTTTCTGCCTGTAGAGGGGAGATATTTTGGCTCCCTTTCACTTATTTTTCTGTGTACTAATGTTTTTGTACAGCTCAGCTGGAAGATTCACCACCTACGCATTGGTTTGTTCCAGCACAAGATAGATAGCTGTTTAAATATGTGAATAGTTAAATTTTTAAACATTTGTACTGTCTGGAAAATGTTATAAAAGCAAATGGTTGTGTGTTTCAGTTTTTATGATATTTAATATTTATAATAATGTGATTGTTTGTTACATTGGTAACTTTTGAGATGTATTTTGAATCTCACAATCCTTCATTAGCCACAAAAGCCATAGTCTTAATTTTGATTGATAGGACATGTGAAAAAAGTAGTGTTTGACCATAATTGGCATGCAGAACAACTAAGGAAGGACAGAAATCTGTGAAGAAAGTATCATCAGATATAGACATCATAGTATCATCCCTCATTCAGCATCAAGCCTCCCAAATTAAGTAAGAGGAAGCAACTGACTGAGTTTTATCTTGGAATACGTTATTTAATACTATGCAGCTATGCAATTTAAGCTAAAAAGAAAATGGATCTGAGAAACCTAAAAACTATTAAAGAACTGGGAAAATCTGTAAGTTCTGAGTTTCAGGTAGTTATGAAAAAACTTGAGTTCCAGTTGTATGCAAAAATATTCTTGGGACGAACAAAGGGGAGGAAAGAAAAAGTGTTTCTTTCCTATTTTATAAACACCTCTTTGTTCCAGAGTACATTTACATTTGTTTGAATTACAGGCATTTCAAGGTACCTGTTATGAAAGGTTATTGATGGACCCACAGGAATTAAGGTGTCAGAAGAATCAAAGGGTTGATGGTGTGATTTATGAGGAAAACAAAACTACTCTTAATGGCGTTTTTGAACATTGATGACATTAGGTCAAAGAAGCAAATGAAGAAAATGTGGGCTGTGTGTCAGTGTTACTTTTTGTATTGAAATAATTTTCTCTGAAACGGTTTTCCATCAAATACCAAAAATTGCATTAGTCAGATACAATAAAATTAAATGGGTAGCTTTGTTCAGAAAGCAGTGCTGTAATGAGCAGTCTTGCATTGACCTAGACTGAGCAGACTGTCTATTCCCTATCTCTCAATTTCTGAGAACAGTTTGTGGGGATTATGTTGTTTTTAGATGAACTTTAGCTTCATTAGTGCTAAAGTTTACTAGTTCTTTGGTTTAGTAGAAGTTGTGTTAGAACTTGTGTTACAAGTTGTAATGGAAATATTTTCCAAATATTGATTTTAATATGCAGAATCTACATGGCAATACTTAGATGTGTAGGTTTATAGTTAACCCCTTTCATTCTCCAAGTGTGGGAAACTTGAATGTGTGATGATGTCAGATGGTTTATGTAATCATTCACTGGAAATTTTAAACGTAACCAATAGGCAATGAGCTAGATCGAACAAAACAAACAAACAAGACCTCTGCTTTAAAAAATGGGAATGTTAATGCAAAATTTTTTGAACAAAGAGCATACCTGAGGTATTTCCATTCCTCTTCCAAAAGCTCATAAGTATATCTCTTCTTAGGAAGTAATGAGTATTGCTCACAATGTACTTCTCAGATAATTCAGTGACCAGCTGCATTTGTAGTCATACAGTCTTCTGGCGTTTCTTAAGAGGTGAGTGGGCACACTGATGGGAAGTGTGGTTTATTACATTAATTATCCCTGGTAAACACAAATTTTGAAGTTACGAGGCATTCTCTTACTTCATAATTTGAGGAAGCTTTCTGTGATTCTGTCTGCTTTCATTTATAGTTTGTGCATTTACAGTTGATACTGTAGAAAGATGAACATTGCCCAAAAAATGGACACAATTAAAAGTTCATAAAAGCGAAGTTAGCTCTTCCCTTTTTACAGTTACTTTATTCATTGCATTGTTGAACTATTAGGCTTTTAATTGCATGAATTGTTTGAATGGGTTGACTTTTAAAGGAGCAACCAATTCCTCAACTTGTCCATATTCTGCATGGCTGCTATTGAGAAAAAGTGCTTCTAAGAAACCTCAGTATTGTGAAACATAACTGAAGGACATTGTTTTGCAATTAGGAAAACATGTACAGTATCAGTTGGTCTTTCATTTATAGGTAGGGATTTTTTTAATGTGAAAATTTAAAGCACATTCTGTGAACTCTTTTATTCTAAAACAGACTGCAATAATATCTGCTTTCCTCTTATAACAGATGATGGAAAATTAGATTTTAAATTGGACTTCGTTTTGATAGGAACAGAATAGCAGAAAATTGAATGGTGTCAGTTTCTTGATAAAATTTCAAGTATTGACTTTTGTATTGAAATTTTGCGTTTAAAACTGAGCATCTGTCTTATTTCATCTGAAATGAGGATAATTGGGTTTTTTTAATGTTTTGTTTTGGGGGCTTGTTTGTTTGGATTTTTGTTTCAGCTTTTGGGGGGTTTGGTTGGGGGTTTTTTGTTTGTCTTGGTTTTGGTGGGTTTTGTTTATTTGTTTTGATGATTTGTTTGTTTTTTCTCAGAACTTAGTTCAATCCTATTTCACCTCACAGATGACTTCAGGTTTTGGATACTGGGGAGTCACCTACAAATCTTTAGAAGTCAAAACTCTGCCCTTTGAGTTTGATTGTCCTGATCACTGTTCTCAGGGCTATTGTGCTTTTTCTGTAAGAAGCAAATTGAACTGCACATTACAGTTTGTGCATTAATATGAATGGCATAACTGTAAATGAGAGAGCAAAACCAACAAGATACTTATAATTAGTGTTGTTCAGTATTTGGAAGGGACACCATAGCTCTTATCACAAATATGTAACAAAACAGGCTTCAGTCCCGTAACTACAGCCATAAACAGAATCCATTAAAATCACTAAGGCCAAAGAAAGTGCATTCAGAAAATTTGGAATAGCTGAGCAGTTAAGTTCTCTGTTCTGTTAATGCTATTTACATCCCCATCCTCTCCTCCTTTCCCACCAATTTATTTTTTTTTTTCTTCTGGAGAAGTTTCAGAGACTAGAATATGACATAAGTGTTCTGTCTCTAGTTTATTAGATTACATGTAATGACTTAATGTTGTACAATGGACTTATGGGCTGGATCTGTGTTTTATTATGGACTGCTGGGGAGGAGAGGTTAGGGAGACAGCTGAATGTACAGATGTGTGAGTGGACTGTGCTGTCAGCCCTGAACAGCCCTTACTGCCTGAGAAGGTAAGAGCAGATTGATGTTAGGCAGTGATATACTAGGAATGGTCACTGAGTCCCATCGTTGGTAGTTTCAGCCATGACATTTTACATCAAGTTCTGGTAGACAGCAATATTTTACTCCTTAAGCAGTGAAAACCATGTTGAAAACCATGTTCTTCTTCCTCCAGGGAAATGGTGCTGGGTGGACTGGATAGAAATGCTGAAAAAGGCAGGCTTTGTATATGACGTTGGGCTGTCTTTGGTGGGATTAATAGGCAGTGGAATAAGTGTATAAAACGAATGCTGACTGTTACAGGCTTTTGGAAAATTCATCTGATGAAAATTTCTAGATTGTTTTTTGTGTGAAGTGACAAGTTCAGTTGATGGACAAAGATGTGTAATAGGCTTAGGTGAAGTACTTAAACTTTCAACAACCAATTTTGTTCACAAAGTTAACCAAAGCAAAATCAAAGTATCAGCTTTGACCTGGCTAACTTACAGGTGCCTAATATAACTGTAAATATGGAGTTGTTCTTGTTTAGCTGGGTTTGCGAATAAGCTGCTATCTCTTCACTGGTGATTTTATTGGCAAAAAAATCACATTACCCATGCGAGCCTCTGGAGAGTCACAAAACCAGAGCTTGCAAGGCCCTAAAGGACCCCTGTGGTCAGGCAGCCTGACTTTCAGGGCAGTGGAACATTGTATCTTTCTGAAGTAATTATTGTTCAACCTGCAACCTAAAAAGAGCATTCAAAAATCACCAGTAATGGAAAAAGTCAATGCTTTCCATGCCAATAGCATACAGCAGGTAGTGGGATGACAAATGACAGAAAGCAGTGGTGATGCTGGAAATTCTGAAGTCAAAGTCGTCCTGATATGAATAACTCCATGGGTATGGCATGTGGAAATGTGATAGCTCTGAAAAGAGGGTCACAGCAGCTAATCAGCTCAACATAAGTTGTCAACATAGGAAAAAAGACCCAAGGATAAGAGGAAAGACCTGTCACACATCCAGAGAATAAAAATGAGGTGCTCTGCCTAGGAGTGGAGTTTATAGCATGTTCTTGGCACTTGTACAATTGCTACTGAAATAACCTGCTAATGCCTATGTATCAAAGATGACGTTCACTGTTAGTAGAGAAGAGCCATAAAAATCTATAGTGGACTGAGATAGGGTGTCAGTAAGAAAGTTAAGGTCAATGCTAGAATCAAGATTACAGTTCTCTTCCTCCCTGCCTTTCTCCCCCCCTGAAAAATAAACTGTAGTTCAATCCTGAATTATTTCAGGGAAGTCACATGGCTTGCGTTACGTAGCAGTTCTGCCTTTCTAGTTTGATGAAATGTGAATCTGTTTAATAGAATCATAGAATGCTTTGAGTTGGAAATTACTTTTTAAGGTCATATAGTCCAACCCCCCTACAATGGACAGGGACATCTTCAGCTATGATATTAAATGTTTCCAGGACTGGAGAACCCATCATTTCTCTGGGCAACTGCTCCAGTGTTTCACACCCACATTGTAAAAACCTTCCTTATATCTGACCTGAATTTGCCCTTTTTTAAGTTTGAAGCCGTTGTCCCTTGTCCTGTCACCACATTCCTTTGTAAAAGTCCCTCTCTAAGCTTTCTAGTAGACCCCCTTTAAATACTGGAAGATGCTTTAAAGTGGAGCATCCTGGAACCTTCTCATCTCTTGGCTCAAAAACTGTTTCTCACAGGATCTCTCACCTGTCCTCTCAGGAGAGGTGCTCCAGCCTCTCACCATTTTTATGGCCTCCTCTGGACTCCCTCCAGCAGGTCCATGTCCTTCCTGTGCTGGGAGCCCAGAGCTGGATGCAGCCCTGCAGGTGGGGTTTCAGCAGAGCAGAGGGGCAGAATCCCCTCCCTGCCCTGCTGCCCACACTGCTCTGGATGCCGCCAAATGGTTGGCATTCTGGGCTGCAAATGCACATTGCATTGCCTGATCATGTCCAGCTTTTCATCCACTGACACCCCCAAATCCTTCTGGGCAGGGCTGCTCTCAATCTGTTCATTCCCCAGCCTGTGTTGATATTAGGGTTGCCCTGACTCAGGTACCGGAGCCATTTCACTTGTTGGTCAGAAGATCAGTTTTTAGCTGTGTATATTTGCATAGAGGTCAGAAACCAGTGGCTTTTTTGTGTCTGATTTTGGATAAACTGTATACCATACAGTACTTGTGAACACTGTCCCTTGAGGGGTCGCACTTTGAAGTGCAAAAAGTCGAGGAGAGAAGAGGAGAGAAGAGGAGAGGAGAGGAGAGGAGAGGAGAGGAGAGGAGAGGAGAGGAGAGGAGAGGAGAGGAGAGGAGAGGAGAGGAGAGGAGAGGAGAGGAGAGAAGAGGAGAGGAGAGGAGAGGAGAGGAGAGGAGAGGAGAGGAGAGGAGAGGAGAGGAGAGGAGAGGAGAGGAGAGGAGAGGAGAGGAGAGGAGAGGAGAGGAGAGGAGAGGAGAGGAGAGGAGAGGAGTCCTTCCTGCGGTACAGTCATCTCCACATCAATGCAGTTATTGCCACATTTAACTGGCCAGATGGACCCTACCAGTGCTTACCTTGCCAGCAAGCAGTGGCTAGGGTTTCTGCCCACTCACAACTTTGAATGCCTTTTTGGAGGCATCTTCTGTTAGAGATAATGTGTTCTTGAAATAATGCAATCTTGAAGATTCTCAGTGTAAGTGAGAATGTTTGTAAATCCAGATAATTTCTCTAGATATATTTCTCTTCAATAATAAATCATGGCAGCTAGGGGACTGCATTATTTATGCCTGCCATGTCTTATTTCCATGCTGAAATACCAACATATGTATCTGATTTCTTTAGAGAAAAAAAGATACCTTCCCACCCACAATACACAACTCCTTCAGACAGAATGAAAGATAACTTTTTTTGAGCTTTCATCATTGCCATTCCATTGTATGTTAATTACAGGTGCTAGTTTTGGCATGATTTCATTAGCTGAGCACTTGCCATGTCACCAGGGCTCGATTTCATTTTTGTCTTCTCTTTCTAGCATGACTTCTGCTGATCCACAAAAAAATCCTGAACTATATCACACAGCCTAAAAAAGCAGCTAAAATTTCTGTCCTTTTTCCACTTCCCTGAAAAATTAGTTTAGTTTGAGATCCCTTATAATATAGTGACATAAAAACAAACCTTGATCTGGTGAGTGCTTTGAAGAAAATCCTGTGTAAGGAGTTACTGTGAAATAGTAATTCACTGATTAAAACATAAAGTCCTAGAGATGCATCTGGATACTTAGTTTAAAAAATAGATACTATAATGCTTTATTAGCTGATGTAACCATATTCAGGTGTTAAAAAAAGAAAAACATGCCTTATCAATGCAGCCTCACCATTCTTTTCCAAAAAATACAGTTTGAAAATAGGGTAAAAATAGAAAAGGAAGTAAAAATGCTAGAATTATAAAGCAAGGTCTGTTTTTAGTTCGCGTTGTGATTTTTCAGTCTGAGTGTGTAATGGCTCTTACCTAATGAGAAAAGGAGTAAATAATCAGTTCTTTCTGGCAATTAACTGATTTGCCTGCAAGATGATAATTAAAATGAGTCATGCATGTAAAAGGAAACTGAATCTTTCCCTTGACTCATTTTTCTTCCATTAATTTACTTTCAGAAGGGCATGCTTTAAAATTCTGCCAGAAATTGATGTATATAAAAGCACTGAGTGCAGCTTCAGAGCAACTCCATGTTTGAGTCCCATGTAGTGCTGAAAAATTTGCCACCTGATTCATGTTACCTGATCTTAGACCCTGCAATGTTTGTAGAGTCAGTCGAAAGGGCCAGAGATCTCCAAGGGTGTGGTGAATCTTGCAGCATTAGCCTCTGGACAGTGTTGCTACTCATCTTCTGCCTACTTTTGGCGTGGTGCTACTACCTGGCTGGTGGATGCTGGGCATCTCTACCAACACGGGATTCTCTCCTGAGGGTATGTTTTACCTAAAGAGCTGTGCCTGCCCTGTAGTCGCACAGTGTATTGGTTGAAGAGGTAGTCCCATAGCTGCCCTTGGCCTGTTGGTTGGGGTTCTTCCGCTGAAAACCTGTGTTCCCATCTCCCTGCAGGCTGGGTAACCCATCTGTAGTCACCACCTCCAAGTGTCCTCACCACCAGGTCACAGAATTGTTGGAAGGAGAGGAGTTGGAGGATTTTCCCATCTTACAGAAGCTGACCCACTTGAGAGTAAGAGAGCCAGGAGTACAGAGAAAATGCTTGAAAGAACGTGATTTTGTGAGACTTCTAGCTGGTGCCTGCAGTTGGGAGTTGGGAATTACCGTTTCTGATCCCTCTGCTTATGTGCATGACTGGTTTTAGGTAACTTCAATGTATGTAAAACATACGAAACTTCAGAGAGTCTGGGGAATGTGAGGCATGACAATCACCTCATGTTTAATCAGAACATTGTTTTTTTACCTGTGACTGGTGATGAAGACTGATGCTAGGTTTTGATACAGAAAAAAATGCATGTTAGAAGTGCCCATGTTTTGGCACCAGTGAATGAAAGTCTCCAGCCCAACAAAGAGCTGACTGCTGAGCTGTCGGTGTTGTGGGGCAGGCAGGCAGGCGGGCTGCTGCACCATTATCTCATTAGATGTGCATTTCAGAAACCAGCTTCCTCCCCTTTCTACAGCATGAGCAATTTGATGTTAACTCTGCACACAGAATCATCAGCTATGTTAGAAATTTCATTCACAGGATCACCAGAAGAAGGGAATTAAGTGTTATTTGCTAGAATATTTTGGAAGTGTGTCATGTGATGCATCCCTTGTTTCTCACTGTGATGAATTCTTCATATTCAAGGCTTCATCATCTCCAGGGAGCTGAAAACCAGTGGCTCCAGTAAAAAGCAAGATGTACTGTTGTCCAGTAAAAAGTGAGATGTACTGCTTGCTATACCTGACTGCTTTTTATTATATATCAAAGGGAAAAAAACTTGGGTTTTTTTAACATGCTGGAATTAAAGGTAAAATTCAGCTATTCTCAAGCATATCTTTTGCTTTTGGTGCTGCTTGCTTAAAAATCTTTACTTAGATCTGTGTTAATATATGTTAGTTTTTCCAAAGAGATTTTCAGAACTTATTTTAAGTTTTGCTTTTTGGAATTGGCATTCCTTTCTTGAAGAAATATAAGAAAAGCCTCTGCTTTTTGCATGTTGAGAAAATGAGATTTGTCCAGCAGTGGAGTTTGCAAGTTTGAACAGGTGATTTTTTTCAGAATTTTGGTTTTTTGTTTTGTTGTTTTGTTTTTTTGTTTTTGGGGGTTTTTTTGTTTTTTTTTTTGGTTGTTGTTGTTGGGGGTTTTTTGGTTTGTTTTGGGTTTTTTGGCTTTTTTTGTTTTGTTTCTTTTGTTAGGTATAGTTGTAAAGACTTTAATTGAGAAAATTAGATTAAGTTAGTTTCTTGGATCATAAAGAATCAGAAATAGAATTCAGACCACCAGGTTCCTAGTTATAATTAATGTAAATCTTAAAAAAGGTTACTTCTGTATAGAGTAGTTGTTGGCTAGTAGCTATTGTATTTTCAGATAAAAGGAAATGAGCTGCAAATAGGGTTTTTTAAATAACTGGCTTATACTTTCTGAGCACTGTAAATGTTAATCTTTAAACACATGGAATCAAGTGATTAACTTGTCTTTAAGTGATTACTCAGACTGGTTAAATATTTTGCCAATTAAGAAGTAGCAGATTTTATCTGACCTACTAGAGGGGGGTGGGACTGTTAAAGCTTAATCATTTATAAGCTACATTTAATGTAAGGGACTAATGTTTATTGACTGAACTCTTGGGTTTAACAGAATTATTTCTGAATTACAGTGGAATCTAATTTTATTTCATGTTGTTGTCAGAGAAGTGTTGTGGGGTTTTTGGGTTTTTGTTTGTTTTTTTTCTTTGTAAAACTTTGAAAATCCTCTTAAGTTACCAGTGTAGGTAACGAAATATCTGTGCAGCTTTGCTTACTAGAGATGAAGATGACAGATGCACAGACACACAAATAAATATGTTTTGGAAGTGCATTAATTTGAATTAAAACCAGTCATTTGTGTATAGGTTTAAAATTTGGACTAACTTCGAGACTGCTTCAGATTTTTCCTGTAGTTACTGAAAACTGAACATTGTGTGTAATAGGGAAATAGTATGCTGGCCACATGAGGACTATTTAAAAGTATAGGCCTGTCATGTTTTTTCTGCAACACTGGCAATAGGAGTTGGACATGGAGAGGAAAGCTAGTAAGAAGAGTCAGGTTAATGTCTTCTCTTCCCTTCTCCCTCTCCCTTTTCTCGTAGTTGTATCCACAAAAGAAGGAATAAAGATACATTTTTCTGGGAGGGCAAGTCCTGCTTTTTTTAGGTAGGAGCAAAGAAGTGGGGCTACGCTAAAGACGTACAGAATGACCTTTTTTTCCTCTTTTTTTTCCCTTTTGTTTGGGATATTGGTCAAATAAAAAGTGCATAAGAATGCCTTCTGACAAAGTGGACTAATATATCCCACCATTTCCTTAAGGTCCCAGTATGGGCAGATGTGGGCACATCTCAGGAAGCTTGATGTACTCAACAAAGAGCCAATGACCTGTTTTTTGGTAGACTGTGTCCAGTGCTTTGCTCATGGCATGTGTAATGCTGGACAGAATGCTTTAATAAGCCTGTGGTTTCTGTGCATACATTTTTGTCACTCCTAGAATTACAGGAATTGTGTCTTTAGCTCATCTGTTAGGAGGACTATTCTATCTCTATTACCAGCTTGTACTAAATTTGTAGTAACTGGGTACTGTTCTTGAAAGCTTGAAAATTCTCTGTTAAAGGGTAGGGGTTTTTGTTGATTTGGGTTGTTTGGGGTTTTTTTTCCAACATCTCCACCATCTTAATAGATGAGCTTGCCAATTCATTTGCTGCTACAAACAGATGCAAATGAAATCTTATCTGAAAGAAGACTTCTTTATCTAGATTGGAACAGGAGGTTCATCCTGTGTCACAATTTAATCTGTTACCACTTAGAAAGATAAAAGTTGTTTTTCAGTAATGTCTAGCTCTCAATGGTTTTTTAGGAGACAATTTAGCTTCGGCAGGTATTCACTTTGCCAGTAGTGAAGCTTGGGTATGAAGTTTACCCTGACACTATTTTAACATTTTCTTTTCAGTAGGAGTATTCAAATTATATGTAATTTTTTCAAATGACAGATAACTTTTTTGTTTGCTTTCTTGGTCAGCTGATCATTGAAAACCTTTGCTGATTTTCAAAACAGTGGTGCTTGGACAAACTTTTTTAAGTTCACTGCCTCTCTAGATTTTAAAATCACGGGAAGGAAGTGTTGTGTCTCTTGGCACACTTCAAGTGATCAGATGTGTGTATTTAAATATGGTCACATAAATTTGTTTGTTATTTAAATTCCTGTTCCTTAAGTTTTTAATTCTAAACCTCTTTAAAAATCTAGGAGATCTCAGATGCTTTCCTGGTGGAAGTGAAAGATGAAGGTGTGTTTTCATTGTGACATTTAAGTATCTTTAAAAAGGGAGGTCAGCATAATATTAGCAGTTATACTTTAAACTTAGTTATTTCAAGTGAGTGAAGATAGGTGTCAGGCACTGGATATATTATTCTGTGGAAGAGCCATATTTTCTAACTGAATTGTGCAATGTGCATTTGTCCCTGAAGTTGGATAATTATGGATACATTTGTACGTTACTACACAAAATACTGTGAATATATGTGCATTAAAATATTTAGGACTCACGATGCTAGGATGCCCTGTTCCTTAATTAACAGATGTTTTATTTTAATAAATGTGAGCAACAAACTTAACTATGTGTGTGTTACTCCATAAGAAAATGGTTTTGTTTATGTTAAATGATTGTGCCCTTCAGTCAGTTAAAATAAACCAGAAGCTAATAACATTTTTAGGTAGGTCTCTCTTAAGTCTGAGTTTCTGTTTCTTTTCTGCAATGATTGCAGAAAGCTTTAACATGAGCAATTACCAAGGCTGAGTGCTTGCGCATTGCTGAAGTCCTAATAGAAAACAGAGATGTCTGGAGTAATCAGAAAAAAATAATGTGTGGGCTTAACTCCAGCCAAATGATATTAAAAAAATATTACAGATGAGGCAAATTAGAGGTGTTCTAAAGCCCCACTGATGGGCAACCTTTCCAGTGGTGTTCAAAGAGGGCAGTACTGGGAGTGATCCAGTGTCTTGATTCCCCAAATTGAGGGAGGGCATAGCTTCACTCTGCTCCTGACCGACCCTGCTCTCCCTCTCTCCCGGACTAACTCAAGATTAAAAGAACCCAGGCTTAGGGTGGTCTGTCATGCTGATGTAAAGGAGGGAACGATACGATACTGACTGTCCAGGTAAAGGAGCAGAGTGAAGGGACAGGAGGAGGGGAAACTGTCATTGTTTCTTTTTGGTTAGCAAAAATCTTCAAACTAATTCAGCTGGTCCTGAAGCTGCAGCCATGAGGTTACAGGCAGCTTTCCTTCTACGAGATGCTGTCATTTTGTGTGCAAAAGTGGCAACTCATCTTTTGGATCAAAGGAGGTCAGGGGACGCAGGGTAAGATGTATGAGAGTTTTAGGAGATCTCAGGCTTGGCTGCCTCTAAGGGTATGACATGACTGATACCACGAAACTGGTGTTGTTTTGCTTCAGATCAAAGCTTTGCAATCTTCTCCCCATCTTATTTCTAATTCCAGATAATTGGGGACAAGCACAGCAGGACATTGTCTGTCTGACACATCTACATAAACTCTTATTGCAGAGATTCCTGTTCAAAGCATTCCGCCTTTTCCCTCCCCAGTGGTTGTGTTTCACAGATGGAAGGAAGCCATTTTGTTTTCACAACTTCTGTTATTGCTGTTTGATTCTCCCCTGGGTATCTCTTTTTCCAGGATTACAGTAGCAGTAATGTTAGTTTTGGAAGGAGGAAAATAAACTGGTCCGTTCCTGGAAATTGAAGTAGTGCTTTTTACAAAGAGGAGAGAGGTGATGCTGTGGCCCCTGTGCGTAGTACTCTGGATTAAGGAGTGACTGGCAGACGTGGCAGTGGCTGTGCTAAGACGAGTGTTTCTGGGTACAAGGCAGTGCCCTAGAAAAACATAAATGGAAGACAGTTGTTGGCAGTGAGGAGTTAAGTGATATCACAGAAACAAAGCCTTCTCATCCTGAAATCTATCAAAATACTTGCAGTCTTGCAGAGACAGATTGGTTGAGGTTGTTGAGTTACTTGCCCTATTCTAGATGTCTTCCTTCTGGGTCCTCATCTCCTGTTGGGATAATTCACTTCTGCATCTGTAGGCAGTAAAGAGCAATTTCTGTTTGAAGGGATCTTCTGAGGCAAGGAGCATTTAAGAGTCTGCTTCATTTATGTGCTGCTCACTGAGGTGTCACACTGCTCCTGGCTGCAGGAGTAGCAGGAATGTGACGGTGGGTTCATCTGTGCTTGCTGTGAAAGCTGCAGTTACGCCTGACCTGCAGAGCAATTCACCTGTTTCAGGGGAATCAGTTTCCCATTGCTTTGTGAACTGTTCGTGCACTTCTTGTGTTTACATGAAGGAAGATGGACCAGTGGTTGTGTGACAGTGCTGGAGGGCAGAGCAGCTCTCGCAGCTGGGGAAAATTGCATAGCAGAATCCTACCAGTGAGTTTGTGATCAGTCTCTTCGCATCTGGAAACTACTAGTAATAATCCCATTCTGCCAGCCAGTAGGTGAGGAAACAATGGCAACTGTTTGGGTTGTTTTGCTTTTATTTTTTGTGCTTTAAGGCTGCATTTTAAAATAATTTCAGTGATCATCCGTAATGGAACAAAAGATAGGACTGGGAGAGTGGCCCTGACACTGTTTTTATACTTTTCTGTCTGGAGGACTGCTTGCTCTTGGATTTGTTTAACAAAGCTCAGAAGCTTTGCAAATGCATCTTGGCAGAGGGAGTTTCCTGGTGAATAGCAGGCTTCCATCTGCATTTGTGTAGATTTAAAGAGTGTTTTGATGATGTGGTACATTGCTGAGCTAGGCTCCAGAAAGATGTCAACAGGTGTTGTACTGGTGTATTAAAGTCCAGCAGTTAACTACCATGTTAAACATGTGAAGCACAACCTTAATGGCTTTTAATGAGAGTTAGGGCAAAAGTATGATGGCATTATATTGATGATATTAACACATGCAGGAGAAGTGTTCTGCAAGGATACCGGCATTAAATGGTTCCTTAAGGTACAAATTTTATTCCCACTCTGCAATTTATAGATTGTGACTTAATTTCTCCTAACACTATATTAAAATGTCTTGCTGTACCACGAAGTTTACTGAATTTCCAGTGTGAGATTTTGGTTGAATTTAAAAAATTTCCTAGGAAAAAGAATTGTTTCTTTTTCATGAAACCATTTCCTGTAACTCTTATGGCCATTCACTCTCTTGTGTAATTTGTAACTGTTCCTCCTTCATTGTATTTCCTTAATAATTTTTAACCCTGAACAGTTGTGCAACTCAAGTAATGATCTAGTTGTCTGTCAAGTGATAGTTAAGTGTCGTGTGCTTTTACTTTTCAGCCTTGGTCCCTATTTACTGCAGATGTTACCCGTATATCTAAAAATACCTGAAGGAACACAGCAGAGTGAGAAAAGCAATAGAGAGATGGATGCTCAATTACAGTATGTCCAGGCTGGAACACGCTGCTCTGCTTCCTGGAGAAGCAGACTCTTCCTGACTCCGATCTGCTTCCTGGAGGCACGTGTTGCATTGTAGTGGATCTGTGGACCTGATGTTAGGAAAAAAAGGAAAGCTCTAATGTTTACCACAAAATTTATTTTCTTTACAGACTAACTTTGTGTCAACTAATTTAATTAATCTTGTTTAATTAACTAGTTTAATTAATCTTGATAGGAAATGGAAACTGACATTTTAGAGTTTTAATATCTTAGAACATACTCTGTTTTGCAGAATGAGAAATTAATTGATGCATGCTTAAAGTAATCTATTACTTAGGAAACCACCTCTTAATGGAAAATACAGGGGTTATGTACTTCAACACAGCTTCACAGAAAGTGGTAAAGTACAAGGAAAAAGACCAACCATCTTAACAGATTTGGATACAAGTGAAAAGCAGGCATTTCAGATTTATTTTTCCTTTGTGGCAGGTTTAACTGTTGTTCCATTGCTTAATGGTGAGGAATTCAATTTGATGTTACCTTTTGACTTTTCCAGCTGTGCTCTTACTCCTGCTTAGTTTGTGCTGTTCATTGCCTCAGGCTATTCCAAGCTTCAATACAGATAAGAGAGCAAACAACCCCTGCCATCCAAAAACTAAACTAAAATAAAGCTCTTAAAGAGCTTTCCTTGCATTTTTTTCCCCTCCTGTGCATACATAATCTGTCTTGATATTTGAGAGATCTTTATTCAAGTTTTAAATATGTTTCTACCCAACAGACTTTAAAGGACTAAGATTTGATGCAGGCTTAATTCACTGTGCCAGTTGGGTGAGACTGAAGTGCATCTGGGGAAATGTACAAGAAAATGAGTTTGTACTATAGTGTCAAAAAGCATATTGATTTTGCTAAGGAGAAATTTGCATCCAGTGCCTGTAAAATTTCCAGAAATACTTGAGAGACACAGCTAAATTTTTGATGTGAAACCTTGGAATTCGGATGTTGTAAAAAGCATACTTTCTTTCAATCATATGCATATACATCCCTTGTAGCTTCATCTTTTAAGTATTTTATTCTTGCTCCTTCTCAAGCTTCTTTATTTTTCTTTCCTTTCCTGGACTGTTACTTTTTTCTGTCTGTGAGGTCCTTAAAGAAGAAATGCAGATAATACTGCTCTTGAACAAAAACTGGTGAGCTAGTACACTGTAACATGTCAGCCTTCATCTTGTCAAGTTACTAAGTTTTGAGAATCTTTTCTTAATTTTGAGTTTGCTTAAATTTAAATCCCAGCATGGACTTCTGAAGGTACACCAAAGTGTATATTTTCAGTGTGCACTCAGTTACTAGAAGTCCAGTGTTTTAGAAGCTCATTCTCAATAAAGCAAGCTTCACAGTAGGATACAGGGACGATCCTGTTTTTTAAAAGGGCTAATTTGTTTACTTCTGGAAAATGTGAGAACTGTGAAGGAGCCAGTGTCGCAAATCTGCTATAATCAAAACCCAATGAGACTCATCAGGAAAAACCTCCACCATATACTATTGAAACAAAAGTTTAACAGACAGGCCTACTGAGATTATTTTTAGACATGTAAATTGGTTGAATGTTGTAACACTTTTTCTTACTTGAACTGCAACCAATGCCTTGTCATTTTTTTTTGTGCTTAGCCGCACAAAGATTAGAGTGTTTTACAAATAATTCTTTTTTGTCTATGAATTCTGTTTTCATGATCTACAGATACGAAATAAATAATTTTTAAAAATCAAAGTGGATTTTTTTCGACAGTCGAGCAGCAATGCAGTATGCTGTTAAACAGATTAATGGAGAAGATAATTGAAGGCTGTTAAGCAAAGCTCTAGAAATCATTATACAATACAAACATAGTCTTTGTCAAGCTTTATGGATAACCTACTTTTAAAATAGAGCCAAAAGCAGAAAAATTGCAGATTGACGAATATGCTTCTATGTCTTAGGTTCTGTTGCTTCTGAAGTGTGATTTTCGCAAAGCTCTGTAGAGGTTACAAGTAGTAAACTGACTGTTTCTTGGTTGCTATGAAAAAAATGAGGAATTTAAAATACAAAAACAAGAAAGCAGCAATTGATCCTGGTGTTACACAGGAACATCTGTCTGGAGTTCCAAAGGCAGCTAGCTATCAGCTATGGCAGATTTTCTGTCTGGCTGTGTAAGGATTGTGTGAGTTTGTTGTGTCTATATTGAAGCTGCTATTGTTCTCCTGCTGTGAAATGACAGATGGACATGTCTATCCTGAGAGATCTGCGACTTTTGGCTGACTAGTAATTTCTGAATCCATGCATAATAGACCTTGCTATAGTCCTTCAAGAGAGAAGAAAAACAAAAATAGAAAAAAAATCCAAATGAAACATATGGTTCCAGGCTGTATTGTGAAATCATGAAAAGTAAATTCCTTTCTTCTTTTTGAAGGCAGATAAGTTGTTTTTCTGAATGGGAGCTATTGGCTTTTGCTTTTTTTTGGTAAGGATATAACATATCTGATGCATATATATGAATATATTTTCTTTTGCTTTAGATAAAACAAGTTATGGTGCTTTTCTAGTGTAGTCACATAAACAACCAGTACAAATACATGGAATCTGAAGAGTAGAGTGATGAAGGAAGCTAAATTATTTGAGATGTGTGGAGGGCATAGTGTCCAATTCAGAGATACATGCTTTGTTTTCTAATGACATGAATTAACATGTCATTAGAAACATGTTAATTAGTTTTCCAATTACATGAGTTTGTCTTAATATGTAGCATAAATGTATGTTAATTGGGTAATAAATATATTTTATGGTTCTGAAAACGGTTTGTCTGACAAAATCTTATTAAAACCATTCATCTCTATTCAGCTCAGGTAAATGTGTTCTTGTCTTGAAATAAATGATCCTCAAATTAAAAAAAGGAGATGGAATTACCACTGGTTTTGAGACATCTGTTGGGAAAATACAACTGAATTAATTTGCATCACTGTTACAATCTAAAACTAGATGCTGATGCTTACTCCTCAGTTTGCCACTGTTTAATGCAAATACTGGCATTTTTGCTTCTGTGATGTTTGCTCTGCAAGTTTGTGAATTGTTAAGGTCTGGTAAGACAATCTGATAGCCAAGTATGTGCCATTGTTTAAAGTGGGAGCTATAAAGCATCCTCTACACTGAAGGATCTATATAAATGAAGGGCTTATTTAGGTCCTATGCAAAGAAATACAGAATGAAGAACTATAATTAGCAGAAGGGGAAAACATGGAATGGGCTGTGGATCAACATAGTTTTTCTTTTCCGGAATGTTTTGTTGCCATGTGAATAGAAAGTGCATATTTTTAAAGCAGGAGAAAGACAACAATTTAGTTAAGTATTTCGGATGCCTTCTCTCATGCTATACTTCAGGTAGGTATGTTACAGCTCACTTCTCTGTTACCTTTAGTTACTTACAGAATAGTTGAAGGAACCAGATGGGCCAGGATGTGGCAGTGTGATGTGTATTTCTTCCATGGACGCATTGCAGTCTATCAGTGCAAGTGTGTTGCTCCTAAACAAAGAGTCACTGAGAGTCAGCTAGTCAGTACCTCTTCCTTTTTCTTAAACTAGTAGGAGACTCTGCAATCCAATTATTTCAACTAAGATGTTCTGTGAAAAGTGATTTCTTTCTATTTATACATACCTTTAAAAAGGTCAAAACCAATTAGTTCAATTCAGTGCAGTGTAATTGAAATACAGTGTAGATGCTATAACCTTGATCCTATTCAGTAGAATTTTGATCCACATCCCAATGGAAGGATTTCTGCTTACCTAAACTGATTTGCCGGTGTGAATTGAGAATCCTTGTCAGCTGTGTTTCTGCTTGACTCAGGTTAAGACAGTTGATTTTTCAAGTCCTTTTTGAAGGTAAGGTAAAAATAGCTACTACTGACCAAGGGAAAAAAAAATCAAATTGTAAGTTTAATTAATGAATCATGGACACTGTGGATCTGTCAGAAATAAGGGTTAAGAAATTAGCTGATCCCATCCTCTATTGTCTATGTATGCTATTGTGTTTTTCTCTAGCATGTTAGCATTCATTTCAGTTCTTCTGTTCTTATCTTTGGATAAGTCTTAACTGTTCTAGTGGTATGCTCTCTATGAGGTACATCACTGTATTGGCAAAACACAGAAGATGTATTTTGTCAGGTCCTATGTATGCATTGAATACAGCAAACTGAAATTATGCAGAAACTCTGCAAAAGTAATATCATAGGACCAAAGCTTATCAAGCAAAAATAATAAATATAGATATTTTACTGGAGAACGAGGTAGTGATAAAAGGAGGGACTCTACTGTTATGCTTTCTGTGCTACAAGGAGGTTGAATATGTGAGTTAGCTCAGTATCTGTAGTGTCAATAAACAGTGCTGGAGAACAGAGCCAGAGGGCATAAATGCTAGAAATCATATATGCTGAGTTAACTGGGGACCTACTTTATTCCTGGTGTCTCTTGCTCTTGGTTTTATTTTTCTTTTAAAAACCTCCTTCTCTTTAGTTTTTCTTTTATTAAAAAGAAAGAGGGGAAGAGAGAGAGAACAACTTTTTGATATGCCTAGGTTAGGTCACTTTAACTGATCAGCATGTAACCAACACGTATTGTGCTGAATAAAATGTGTAGCCTACCTGCTAGGTAACATGACATTTCCATTTACTTCAAGGCAGGTACAGAAAGAAAGATTGCCTTCTTGTGCTTTCTGCTGCAGTCCCTGTGTCTTGGCAGGCTGCACGCATATTTTGGGAAAACTTGACAGGGAAGTGACAATGCTGACTGCAGCTGAGAGCCAACAGGGGATTTCCATTAGCGCAATACCCTCCTACTATAGCAGTAAGGAGTACCTTGGACCAGAACAGTGGAGACACCAGCTTCCTGCACTTCCCAGCAGTGTAGCTGAAGGCAATATCTGAGTTGATCTCCATTTGCCAAGCCTGCCCAAAGGAGTTTAGTAAGTTTTTAACAGTGACTTTATTAAATTTTTGTTGAATAACCCTGTTTTATTGCTCCTCAACAGGCTTTTGAAGCTAAGAATAAGGTTAGCTTCTCAGGTGGCTTAGACCACTTTTTTACTATCTTAATTGAAAGAAAAAACCCAACCAACCACAAACATTTACTGCCTATGGGACTATCAGTGCTTCAAACTAGTGGTTTGTTGTTGAGGTTTGTTTTGTTTGTGTTTTCTTAATTTTTTTTTTTGTCAAATCTAGGTGGTCAGGAGTCACTGTTACTGAAGTTCATTTCTCATAATATTTCCCTCTTTCCTATTGAAGGTCTTGTGTGATCAACTTATGTTTTTCTTTCTGATTTTAGTATCTTACCGTGGTCAGGTAAGAACTGGAAGATTGCTAAACTGAAAACTCAACATTAAGTTGAGTTAAAGTTACCTCTTTGTCATGTACTAGTCCAAATATTCAGAGAATCTTTGAAAGAACAGGAGTCTTCAGAAGACTGAGAAAAGGCAAATGTGAACCTACACTCTCTACTTCTTTCTTTAAAAAAAAAAAAAAATATATATATATGTGATGAAGGTGCTGGGGAATATGGAAGGAATTGTGAGCCAGTCAATAAAACCTGAAAGAAGAAAGGAATTATAAGTTGGTCAATGAAACCTTAATCCCTGCACATTTTTTTAACAAGTTATTAAACAGTTGCGTTATAAGCACCTCTGGAATAATAAAATTGATAAGCAACTAGTATGAATTTATCAAGAGCCAACTGTTTCAGACAGTTTTAATTTCCTTCCTTGGTAGTATAGCTAACCTAGCAGATAGAAGATGAGTGGTAAATAGATGAGGTATCTTGATTTTATTACTTTTTCATGCAGTGAGTGTGTGTGATATTTTTGACTACCTCACACATCACTCATAGAAAAAGGTGGGGAACTCCACATGAAATCGTTGTAAAATGAACACGCAACTGGTTGAGAAAAAGTCTCTAAGTGTCATTAATGATTTACTGACTACTGAGAAGGCATTTCAGATGGGTCCAGTATATCTTCTGCTTTTGTTCTGATTTTTTATTGGGTACTTGGCTAGTAGAATACAGAATATGCCAATATCATGCAAACTCTGTGAAACCACTTGTTGAATATAAGGAGTCATGACTTGTAAGTAACAAATGCAAACCTATTATCAGATGGCCCAGATTCACTGTACAGGGTCCTGTAGACCCCTGTAAATTTAGATGGATCTGATGCGGGGAAAATGATGTTTGAAAAGCAGTTGCTTTGACAATTTGCAGAGACAGTGTGAACACAATGTGTTGGAATTTCAAAAGGTGAGCACAACTTGCTATGTTTTGCATACTTGCTGGAAGAGGAATAAAAACTTAAAACAATCTAGCCAGTGAAAACCTGGAGTTTACAGTTGAAGGACCAATACACCTGTTTATACATCTGAGATATGTAGATAAGGAATGCTGCATCTAAGGTGATATAGCTGGTTTTTTCTGTTTAGCACTGATGAGGTCTTAGGTAGAGTACTGCACACAGCAGCTGTAATAAAGTGCTTTACTACTATGACCTGCAAGAAGATTTTGAAGGGAGCAACAGTTGAGTCTCACTGGAAAAAAATGAGAGCTGTGGGAGACCTCTCAAAAAAAGTGAAAATCTTTATAGGGCATATTCTCTTCCATTATGAGGAGGGCAGAAAAAAAATAGCAGTATAATTTTGGGTGGATAATAGAAAAGTAAGAATTGTCTTAGATATGCCATTTTCTGTGGTGTCTACTATGTGATTTATCCATTTACGTATTCTCAATAATTCTCATTTCCTTTTGTTTATTAGAAGGGACAGGTTCTCTCATATCACATAACTGGAGATAGGGAGTTTCAGTGGCAGTAGGCATCTGAGTCATCCAGGCTGAAGTGTTATTTTCATTTCTGACAGCTATTGGACATAGCAGTGAATGGAACCTGGGCAGCAAACTGTCCAAAAGAACAAAATCCTGTATCATTATAAACTAGTGATGACAAAATTAAATCTAGATTGCTGTATTGTCTTCTCCATAGAAAAGACATCAGATTTAGCCTCATCTTTAGAAAAAGTTTTGAAAAATTCCTCTGTACTTAATTCTTCTTTCTTTACCTCTGGCATAATAAATAATGCTACCACTAAATAAACCCCTAAAACACATGTGAATCCTCCTCATTGCTGCGTAACTGGACTTGATTGGCCAGTTTACCAATGTTCAGGTAAATCTGAAGGGACTATTGGTCCTCATGGAAGTTTAGTAGTTAACCAGACTAAAAGTGACATTTAATACACAAAAGGAGCAGAAGTTGCCTAAATTATTTCTTTCTTCTTATACTGGCGTCTGTTTACTGTGCTGGGGCATTCCTCAGGTACAAGGTCCACCTGTCCAGACTTAATTTCCACTGAATTTAGAAAGGTTTCTAAAAGTGGACCAAAATTTAGCCTCTTTGTAGAATGCAGTCTTGGCTTTTAAAAATGTTTGTACCTAATTTGTTTTCCTGTTTCAGAGTTGGCTATGGATCATGGCTTATTTCCCAGTGGCGAATAAAATCACACATATGAGACAAGCGAAATAACTTTTCTTATTTGCAATTTTTGTTTCTCACAATAATTATACATAACTCTGTCTAAATCTGTTGTGTCTTACATTATATCATGCTGTTCACAGAAATAGTGATTAATGCTCTTTGTAAACTGGGAGAGAATTAAGGGTCTAATGTCTGCATACATTCTGTAACCGTTGGTTTGTCTGCCTTCATCTGGTATTTGGCATATTTTCGTGTATTTCATGAGAACAGACAACTAGGCATGTTCCAGTCAGGCCAAGTGTTCATTTAGTTTCATACTCTTTCCAAAGGCAGCTAGTAAACATGCTTAGGTAGAAAAATGTAAGAAATGCATGAAGTATATGTAGTGATTCTTTCCCATGGTTAGGGCCCTTAATTAGTGGTTTAGGAGCTTCCTTAGCTCTAAAGGTTGAACACAGGCATTTGTGTTTTCAATAAGCAGCAGTGGTTCTGTCATTCAACAGTTTAGCAATTTTTTTAAGTCTGTTTGTGCATTTTGTGTGTTCAGTGTCTTGCTGCAATAATTCTGTAATTCAGGTGTACATTGTGAAGAAAAAGCATGTTCAGCATGTTCTAGTTTATTACAGATCTATCATTATAGTAACCTTCCCACTCCATTTTGTGGTGAGAAATGAATCCTTGTTGACTGTTCCATGCATCAGTCATTCTGCTAACCTCTTGTACACTTCTCCTTGGTGATTTTTTCTTTGCTGAAGACTTCTTGTCACTTTGGGCTTGGAAGATTTGACAGTCTTGTGGTGAAAGAAGACAACACTGTAAGAGCACCACCATCCACTTGGTGGCCAAAACACTGAAGTTTTTTCTTTGTTATCAGTAAAGCAGAATGAAGATTTCTTTAATTAACTAAGATTCTGTGAATTATGGGTTAGATGATCTATATAAATTAAGGAGGAAACACGATTGTAGTTCTGAAAATTATAATAATTTCCACAGGTATTATAATACTGAAGTTCCTCCCTTTGTGTGCTGTACATAGTCACTAACAGTGGCTGCTGTTATTTGATGGAAGTTATCTCCACAGGCATTTTTTGGTGCCAAAAGCACTTATAACAACTGTTTTTAAGGTTTCTCACTTTATGTAAAAAATTTGAGAATAATGAAGGCAGGCTTATTATAATATCTTACTTGGTTTGAAAAGCATATTGACAAACAGCTGGCAAGGTTGAGATACAAATTCAGTTAGATAAATTTAATTTAAATAGGAGTGAAATTACTCTAGAATTAAAGAAACCCCAAACACTTGCTTTTCATTCCAAAGAAAATCATCCATTTACCTGATAATGAACTGGATCTGAACTGTGACCAGTCTGTTGAGCCTGTAAAAGAACTGTCTCCAGGTGTCCTGGCTGTCCAGTTGTGTCTCTTATTTTCCTGTTGGCCAGCCATAAAGGTCTGTGTGTGGTTTATCAAATGTTCTGTTTCTCCCCATCCAGCAATGCTGCACCTTTCCTGCCTTGCAAGAAGGAGCGAGTGTATTTGGCATACAGTGGCAGAAAGGGCACTGTGAGTGTTTGTTGTGGAAGCTTTGGTTCCTGCATTGGCACTGTGCAGTGCAGAGGGTTACGGAACAAGGAACAGTGGGAAGGGCTGGACATAGCAGCCCTGCTGGATGTGAGCGTGTTAAGCATGAGGTGGTCGGTGCTGGGAGCAGATTTAGCAGAGAGGCTGTAGGAATGTGGTGGCGAAGTATCCAAGTCTTCTTTAGTTTTTCAGTTCTGGCTTAGGAGTAAATGGCACAATTCTGTGGTATTAGGGGATAAGGCGTGTGCATAGCACAGGGACCTTCCCACCAGTGTAGTTTGTGCAGTCCTGATGAAAGGCATTGTCCTGGGTTTCTGCGCTGGGATCTGTAGGTACTTCTTTCTCTATGTAATTTTTTTGATTGATTTCAGTTACCAACAGAAAGGCAGACTTCTCAAAGCTTGATCAACTGTGAAGCACAAATCTGACAACAGTAAGCTTCATTAGTGGCAGAGCTCATGGATCTGCTTGCTTTAATTAGTTTCCCATAGCTGAGGAAATCTTTGCCATATAAGGGTTTGTTTCAGATGCAAGTTTTCCATTAGCAGACAAACACTATAAATTTTAACTGAAATAATTCAGACTTCTCTAAAATTCGATGAAACAGCTCTGTTTTGTGTGATTTCTTCATATATTGTATTAGGAGCGTTAGTGGTGAGAAGGATTGGAGGAATGATTCATCTGTCCTTGCTAGGTTGCATGAAAGATACTGTGTATTGTGCAGTTTGCAACTCCAGGCCAGAAGTCCCGAGTTTGTGCTGACTCTGTGATGGTCTATAACGTGTAAAAGCTGGAGCTGCGTACCTTGAATAACTTCTGGGAAAGACTGCCAGAATGCAGAATAGGCCAGGTTGGCAGGCGAAAGGTGGGACAAATACATGGCCTGCTGTGAAAAACTAAACTTAAAGTAAAGGAAAAATGTTTTATGGATCTTTCCTCAGCACATTTATCAATGTTGTTTTGAGTTACAGAAGTCAAAAGCAAATGACGAGTTTTGGCAGGTATGCTAATGGTTTCTAGCCCAGTGATCAAAAATGATGAGCTAAAATGTGGGACATTTTTTAGTAAATAGCTTGTATTATTATCTAATAATTCACGCCGTGTTCAACTTAGAGTACTACAACCCATTGGTTCTTCTCTGTTTTAAACTGTAAAATGTTCCTTTTCTTTGGAAACAGAGAATTCTGACTGATAAGGCTTGTAAGCCTTGAATTTAGTATATTATTTGAATTTTATTTGTGTTTCAAAATTAAGTCATTCTCTAGTAACCAGTAATAGCCTAAAGTTACTCACACATAAGCAGGAACAATTGAATTAAAGCACTTTTAAAAGTATTTAGCACTTTTAAAAATTTACTTATCATATATAACATTCTTGTTGTTGCTTTACAGGTTGGGTTATTTTTTGTGTAGCCAAGTAATTTCATATTACAGTTTTATAATTGCTTTGCTGTTGATAAATACCAGTCAAAGAGCAGTGGTTTGGGTGGGGGGATCTATGTAGCCTTGATTCTAGGCGTTGTTCCAAAGTACACAGCTAAAATACTTCATAGGTTTTGTTTAGAGCAGGGCCTTTAATGAAAAGATCGCTGCTAAGTCTTTTTGATGCAATTTTGCAAATACTTGATGCTTGTTCTTTTCTTCAAACTCAATATGACATTTCAGCAGTGGAGCTGGCTATTAAAATTACATAGCTTGTCCTGCATATTGTGCTTTAAAGAGGATCAGAGAGCCTGTCCGTTTTTTTCTGAACGTGTGATGCTTTTGGAGAAATCTGGTAATGAGAGAGAGTACATGAGAGCAAATTGTGTAGAGGGCATAAGATATCATCTCGCTGCAATAAATGTGAAGAGCTTCCTTTGGAATGTTTGAGTAAGGTTGTACCCTGATCTGCTCCTCAGTGCCCATGACTGAAATTTATGATGCATGGTAGGCAGAGAATGCCTTTAGGCAGAGAATGAGCAGTCAACTTTTCATTAATTTGTAACAGAGAGACTGGTGGGAACGTTGTTCTGTGTTGTGGAGAGCTTGTAGTGAATTCCTTCAATGTTATGCAAGCTAAAAATAATTTTCTAGAAAATGTATGCTTTAGCTAAGCCCTTTGTTTTCTGAACATGCGTTAAAACAGAGATTAAAACTAGGTAATGAAAGTAAAAAGAACAACACATATGCTCCCTCTCTTTATTGTAATCTTGAAATTATTAAGCTGTTAAATACAATTTTAAATTGTAGATTTTAAATTGATCAGTAGTATTTGTATAGCACTGGGGAATTTGTCTGTGTGCAGTATAAAGATTATGTTAGAAAATTCTTGCGGTTTTATAAGCTCTCTGTATATTTGCAACTCTTTTTATGTCCCCTTTCTGTATATTGGTTCTGTGAGGGGACTGGGGTGAAAGAGCTGGCCCATCTGTCTGCAAGTAGGTGACTTGCTGAATCCAGTGGCTCTCAATGGATAGAGCAAAGGAAGAATTGCACTCTGAATAAAACCAGTTTCCTTTGCTGCTGTTTGGAGGCATAAAGTTTCCAGAAATTTTAGTTTCCACAGGAAAGGGAACAAAGATAAGAGCCATTGATACAGCCCTTTGAAAACTGTGGTGGAATGGGTCATGGAGGGTGAGTTGCCAGAGTGGAGAGAGAGAACAGCTGTTGAAAGGAGCAGAGATACTGTAGCTGAGGGGCCAAACACAGCTGGAGGAGGCTGGTTGCAAGCAGAATGAAAGTTTCTAAAAACCAAGCTGTGCTTGCGTGTGAGGCATCTTGTCTATACATTAATTGCTTGATTTGGTCAACAGGTATATTCAGGTATGGGAGAGCCACAGGCAACATATGTGCATAGTCTGTAATATTTCTGTGAAAATATAATATGTTAGTATTCTTTTTAAAGTAAACTTTTAAAATGTAGATCTGTCTCTTCCTTGCCTCAGAGAACAAAGATGTTAAAATGCTGGAGGAAATTGCATAGGTGTGTTTCAGCCTCTGCATCTCCTTGAGGAATAAATGGTCCATGACAAGGATGTTGAGGGGAAGAAACCTCTTCCCCATGATCTCACACTTTACTGGCTTGGAAGGGAAGCCAGAACTGTAACCCTTTCCCGAAAAAAAAATTACTGCGTTATTGTTTTGCAAAGGAGAAGAAGGAAGAAGCGTTACTTGAGTATTAAGATGCTGTTACCTGTGTGGTAAACAAATCGTTAGGGGACTTGGCTGTGAAGGTGTATTTGTGTCCTTGCTTCAAGGTGATTTCAAATTGTCGCACCTCTCCTGACCAGAGGGGCTGGAGCTGGCTGGTTGCCAGCATGTGGTCCCTCTCTGCTCCTATTGAAGCTGTGCCTGTGCATAGCTGGCAGCTCAGCCCTCTGTGTGGTGGGGAAAGGGATGCTGGCCCTGGTCGCGTTACTAGCGCTGAAGGAGAACGGGGTGGAGATCTCGTCTCCCTTGCAGACACAGTTCTTACGGCCTTAAACACTGAACAGTGGCAAATCTCTCCGTGGACGTCATTTTGATTTAAACATTTGCTTTTTGTATTTGTACTGGGGGGGATGTGAGACAGGAAATTGCTGCAAGCTGACCTAGTATCACGAATTTAACCTGGTATGTGTCTCCATGAAAGGATATGCATTAGCTTACTGTTATTAAACCAGTTTTACTTTGCTAGCCTAGTTTCCCAGGGCAAAGTATACTTTTGAAATCAGTGTGGCAGCCTGTTGTGATTGGTTTTGGTGACTGCAATACAGTTTGTGTCTGAATTTAAGAAGAAAGAAAATGGAAATAATTATATGTGAAGTTAAACTGCATAACATATAAAATTAGCTATATGCACATCAGAACGTCTCAGCTGGGTGGATTTTCATGGCGTTAGGTATGTGAATAGAGTTGCTGTAACTCACCTGGCTAAGAATCTGGCAAACAGAAATCCTCAACTTTTTTTTGGTGTAATACTAAGAAATAACAAAGATGCATTTATCAGAAAAACTCTTCCTTAAAATTCAAGCAGGAAACAAGTAGAAATCCCATTGACATTGTGTTGAACTAGGAAAACACTCCTAATTTACAGATATTGTTTTGACTGAATATGATAATTTATTTGTTTTTTAAAAGGCAGTAGAAATACTTAATTTAAAAACTGGGTCAATGTAAGCATATTACTTACCCAAAACACTTCAATGAAGGACGTGTGTCCTTCCTGCTTTCCTAGGAATTAATGTTTTACTTTTAGTAGTAGTAATTTACATAACCTATGTATACAGTAAGCAATATAATATAAACTATAAGGGACTGAAAGGATTTGTTTGTCCTTCCTCATGACGAGTGTCTTTCGTCTCTTTACTGCACACAGCCTCATTACTAAAGAGCTGTATTCTTCTATATGAAAAAACATTAGTAGCAATTTCATGTTTTCTTACTCTCAGGCAATAGCTTGAAGTATCAGTTCTTACTATTTGTCACTTATGTTAATTGTGACTTAAAAGCCATATGTGACTGCTGCATAAATATGGCTTAGGAAGATACCATAAAAACATTTTGTTTGTTTTGTAGGAATATTAAAAATTTCTTTTGGCCCCATGGTTGGCCTCACTACTTTCCTGCACGAATCTCCAAGTTGTTCCATTTTTCTGCTGGAAATGCTGAGCATAATGATCATCTTGTGCTGAGTTTTATAACAAAGACTTTTGTTTTATAATCTGTACAAAAGCATTCCATTTGTTTTATACAGATATTCGTGAAATGGGTGATTAAAGAGAAGGATTCTTGCTTCTCTCTGAAAGTAATTAAAGCACATTCTGCCACTGTATTTTTCCTTTCCGTTCTATTTTTTAAAAAATAATTTTCTAAATGCTAAATAACCTTACATCATTTCTACTTTATATAATCTCTGCAACAAATTGAAAAATATTAGTCCAAAGTTAAAGTTCAAAATAATTTTTGAACAAGATTGTCTTTTCATATAAATAGAAAGATGGGAGTAGCCTATCAGTCTAGGACGAGATTCCCAAAGAAATGTATGTTTTCCATAGAACTGAAAGGAAAAATAAACCGAATTTTTGTCTATGACCAGATTGTTGTTACAGAGACGGGTTGCTGGGCCACAGGCTCTTTAGTACTGCAGATGAGATTTTACCTGTCTGAAAGGAATTTTTGCATTTGTCTTCAACCAATTATTGCTATTAAGAAGCTGTTTAAGTCTTGTCCACATACTGTTGGATCACAGAATAGCAGGTTGGAAGATCCAGAATATCTTCTAGGGTCATCATCAGACAGCACCTATTGGGCTGCTCGTTGTTTTCACTCTTCAGGTGTTTATTGTCTTGCAATTCACTCCTTCGAATGTGACTAGACATTAAACAAAACTCTGAAAAATTCTCAGTAAGCTTGACTTAGCCTTTCAGGCAGTTTGTGGTGCTGCAATGTAGTCTTTGAGTAGAGTAGGAGCTTTCTTGGATGTTAGTGATTTAATTGTTCAGTGATAGGTAGTTAATACTATTAGATAATTAAAGTTTTAAATGAACTAAAATTAAATAAAAAGAATTTTGGCTGCAATGCTATGATAAACTTGAAAATTATAAGTACCTATTTTAATGAAGAACCTGCTTTTTGTAGCCTAACATTATTATTTTAAATAAATATAATTTTGCAAAGGCTCCACAGAACTGCTGATTTTGAAGATGCAGAAAGAGAAGGTTTCTATTTTCCTTGTTCAGTAGTAGGAGCTGCCTCTGAATTTCATTCTTGCTAGCTGATAATTGTAGGCAATAAATTTTAACATGCCAAATGTGATAAGCATCTTAATATTACTCAAAGTATGACAAAACCCCCAGGTATGACTAAAGGATATGTGAAACTATGTCCATGGCATTTCAGGTTCTTCAGTTCTGGTCTGCTTTAATGGACCTTTAATATTGTGAGAAGGAATGATTGAGGAATCCGAAGTGATCAGGAAGAACCTTCCCTGATTAGGCTTTTAAAATCACATATAAATATTTTTGGAGCTTGATTGTAATGCGATCACAGAAATATTGAGTGTTATTTAGAAAGACAATAATGTTGATGATTAGAGAAAATGAAGTAGCATTTAGTTAATTAGTCTTTGATTCTAGTCATTAAAAAAATACTTGTTTCAGGAGCAGGATGCTCCTGATTGAGTCTGTGGGAAGCCATTATATTAGACACAAAGATTTGAAACCATTAGCCATAAAGCCTAATAGCAATATGTGCTGTCATCTCATCCAAAACTACTTGTCTTTCACTAAAAGCAAACTGTTTAGGCTGTAAGAGTTTAAAAAAAATGAGATTAAGCCCTCTTTTTAGACATAGTCTTTTAGAAAAACATGTGTTGCAGGTAACTATATATGTACTATATGTAACCTGATGTAAGACATTCACATGAATATCTGAGAGGAATGTTACAAATCTCTGGAATATACACCTAGAAATTAACAGTATTTAGTTTCCGTGGCTCTTTTTAAAATTCAGTTGAATTTTGAGTTAAATATAATCTTTCATGAATGTGCTTATAACTAGTCTCTCTCTAAAACCACTTTCAGCATCTAAAGTATTTTTTTAACAGGAATATCATAGAACGGTTTGTGTTGGAAGGGCCCTTTAAAAATCATCTACTTCCTACCTCCCTGCCATGGGCAGGGACACTTTCCACTAGACCACGTTGCTGAAAGCACCATCCCTGAACATTTCCAGGAATGGGACATTCACAACCTCTCTGGGCAACCTGTTCCAGTGCCTCACCACATTCATAGGAAAGAATTTCTGACATCAAATCTCAACTTCTCTTTTAGTTTAAAACTATTGCCCTTGTCCTATCACTATATGCCTATGTAAAAAGTCACTCTCTCTCTTTTTTATAAGCCCCTCATAATTGCTGAAATATTGCAAATATACAGTATTCAGAAAGAAAGGACAGATGCTGTCTGTCTATCAAATAACTGAATTTTTTAAAGTAGCGTTTCTTATAGATGACTTGCAATTTTGGAAGCTTGAACACTACACCTGGATGGAGAATCTTGAATGGCCTTATCTGGATGAACTTTGTTTCCAGAAAAGGGGAAGAAGTTGCAGAAACTTGGCAGCGCTTATTCTAGCATATAGGTATTCTTTCTGGGCATTCAGTGTTTGTGAAGACTGTCCTGCCTATGACTTGTAAAGACACATAGTTGCTGTTGGTGAAAACTATCTTCCTCTTACATGCAGCTTATGTTTCCAATGTCCATCCTCAGTCTTTATCCTTCAGTAGAGGCCACAAAAATGTTGAGGGGCCTGAAACATCTTGCTTACAAGGAACTTAGCCTTTTTAGCCTAGACATGAGAATCCTGAGAGAGAATCTTCTCAATGCATATAAATATCTCAAAGGTGAGTCCCAGGAGGATGGTGTCAGACTTTTCAGTGGTGCCCAGATACTGTACAAGGACCAATGGCAATAAACACAAGAAGTTCCAGCTCAATATGAGGAAGAATTTCTTTATATTGAGGGTGGCTGAGCATTGAACAGGTTGCCCAGGAAGAACATGGAGTCTCCCTCTTTGGAGACAATCAAAACCCATGCGTTCCTGTGTCACATACTCTAGGTGGCCCTACTTTGGCAGGGTGGGTTGGACAAGATGATCTTCAGAGGTGCCTTCCATCTCTAGCTGTTCTGTGATTCTGTTATTTTTGTGAACGCATCATTATTTGTAAACCAAGAGTTCTGTCACGTGATGAGTTTAGTTTCTGCTGTGCTTCTAGATTAGTCTCTATAACAACCTGCTTCTTCCTTACAAATTGAAATATGAAATTTATGAATTCCAACTCTCTAAGATATGTTAGTGACCTTGATTCATAATTTGGAAGATGAAAAGAGCTTTTAGGGTCTTAATGGTGGGTGCCCTGGCAATTAAAAAGATGCTTAATATTCTTTGAGACTTCATATTATTTAAGATTCTGTATAGATGAATAGCAGTTCTGTCTGATTTCTGGTGGCCAAAAAGACCCTCATTTTTGAGAACCATCATTTTCTATTTCTTTAAATAACTGGAAGAAAAACTGCTGTAAATTTGTGATCTATTTCAGAAAGCCTGGGATAAGGCTTTTTAATGTAAATAGATTCCATGTTTTGCACACTTGGACATTTGGCTGATGTGTTAATAGAAGACATTTTGAGTTTCAAAAAAACGGAAGATGCCGTTTTGTACAAGCAAGCAATTTCTCAGAGTCAAAGTAGTAGCAGTCCGTTCTCAAAAAAATGGTAACAATTAGAATAAGTAGCCTTGCTGTTGCTCAGTTTACTTATTGTTATAATAGAAGTGAGGGTGGTGTTGAGCATTTGACAAGTTCCTCAGTATATGTGATAGAGTAGCATGTCCTTCTGTGTTGAGTGCCTGTCATCTTGTGTAGATACAAATAGGGGAATTGGCTCAGCTTTGCACATCAGTGCTCTTTTGATACAAATTCTCCATTGATTTTTCTTCATTGTTATTCAGGTATTGGTATGGAGTAAAATTAAGTTCCAAACCACTGTCTTCCCTCCTGTAAAGTAAAAACAAAGTTTTTTCTTGGTTCCCATTTTGTTTTATTTCCTCAATTTGCTCTTTATTGCTTTGTGTTCATCCTTTCTTACTTCATAGGAGCCATTAAATAGCTGCTGTGATTTTTTAAGAAGGGTCTTTAATAGGAATTTCTTTTCTGTCTCAGGATGTTAAAATCAATTTGGTGGCTGCATGTTATGGTGCTCTCCCTCCCTCCCTCCCTCCCTCCCCCACTGATGGAAACATGAGTGGTTTAATCTAGCCCCAAATTGCTGTATGGAAACCCTTTGCTCTTAAGTCAAAAAACTCAGTGCAAGTCTGTGAAATGTTTTATGAAAATACTGGATCGAGTTTCAAGCTTCGAGTCCCTGCTGATACATTAAATTCTTCCTGGTATTGGCAGGGAAGAAGCCGGGGACCTTTCTTTAGCTAGATAAATAGGAGAAGTGTCAACTCCAGATGCCTGAGGGAGAGACTCCAGACAGGCTTTTAGTTCAATTACAGAAGGACAAAGTGGAAGAGACCCATGGGACTTGTATGTGTATTGAATTTCATTTAGCTTTTTGGTCACAACTGGAGAAAAGTCCTATAGTAATCTTTAAAGTAGATATGCTTTGTAGCCTTCTGTGTATAAATATGGGGATGTGGTGCTTTTTTGGGTTTTTTGTTTGGTTGTTTTTTTTTTTTACATGCATGTATATGTTATATGTATGCTGTAGTATTAGGAAATGGTGTTGGCAGAGGGTACTCAAGTTAAACAAAAAAGAAGTACCTTTCTCTCAGTGCCCATAGCAAATGGAAGAGTCAAAACTCTTCCTTGGGACATTTCCCAACAGCTGAAGTAAATGGACATGGGACCGGTGCATAAGTCAGTAGCATGGATACTTAGCTTTGGTGCTGTCAGGTTGTATGTGTAGCAGGGAATTTTGTTTGTTCACCTGATATTCTCTGCAGATAGTTAATAACTTGTCTGATCTTCACTTGCCTCAGAAAACCTTCAGTGATAATTTACATAAAGAGATGTAAAACCATAGAATGAAACACAAAGTTGTTATTGTTTGCAGTTTGTTGATGGACAGGGCAATCATATCTGCATAACCTGCCTACTTTTTCTGTATAAATAAGGATATTTGTTGTATTTTAATCTTTAGCCAAGCCATATTGCTTATCTTTTTAATGTTGTAGTGACTTGAATTCACATTTGTTAGGAACATTTCTTTGAAAGCACAATGCTATCTGATCACATGCTCTGCATTATAAATCTTGCCTTTCTGATACTCTCTAAGTTACAAAATGAAAATTTATAATTTTAATATGCAGTGCATCCTCTTCATGCCTTCTAATTTATATAATTGGTTATTGTATGCATTTTAAATGGTTGTGCAAATTAAGTAGTATCAGCAATTGTGTTGAGCAAAATACTTTTAGAACCCATCACTGACCTTTTCTGTAGAAGACAGACTTTTTTTTCCTTATCTGCGTAACTTATTTTTACATAAATTATGTGAATTCTGTTATTTGAACTCGATCTCTTCTGCACCTTTTCTGTGTCATTTAAGGAAGCTTCTCTGTTTCTCATTCTTCATCTGCTTCATCTGCTGTGACACACTGGACACATGAAACTACCCAGGTTTAACCTGGCTTCCACTCTCATCAGTACTGGGGAGTGTGTGTGTGCCTACATGTGTGTGATACAGAACTAAAAATAAGGACACTTCTTATTTTACAATTGAAATGTTATAATTTTGTTTGATTGTTTGGGTTGGGGTTTTTTGGGATTTTTTTGAGCTTCAAAAAAAACTTTTGAACTTTTCATCCATATTTTTCATCTTAATGATTGTGTAGAAAAGTTTGAAAACACCTTTTCCAATGTGAGGTAATTCCATATCTCTGACTTGTGCCCTTTTAAGAAAATACCAAGTATTTGGAAGTTCACAGTACCATGGTAGCTCTTGGCAGCAGTATCTGGTGTCTTTGTGTGTGACTGAACTGAAATTTTGGCCCTTCTCTGAGGCATTCTTATATATAGCTAACTAATAGTTCACAGAATCACAGAATAATCTGAGTTGCAGGGGGACCCACAAGGATCATCAAGTCCATGTCTTCTGGGGATGGCCCATTAGGGGGTCAAACACACAGTCTTCCTGTTAGCACCATGCTGTAACCAAATGAGCTAATCTTGGTAGTTTAATGCTAAAATTAATTAGAACAAGTTTTTTAAAAACAGTGTTTTTCATCTACCCTGAGCCATCCCTGTGAATTTTTCTCCATCAGCATACATAATGTGACTCTTGCACTTGTTGTATGTGGAGGTCAGATGAAGGTCCAAGGTGACATCCTAAGACCATAAATAAAGTAGTTAGAAGTATCTAGTAATAGCCAGTTGCCTAAAATACAGAGGAAATTTGAACTGATGTTTTCATAGTTTCTGCTGCTTTTCATCTTGAGGACGTACTGGAGGAAGCCCTTGTTATATTTAATGGCTATCAGTGGATCATTGCTTTGGTAATTTGTTCCATCATTTCTTGAGCAAATACAGAATTAAGCATCCAGAGCAAACTGTGGCAGATTTCTTCAGTATAACTGTGTCTTGCATAGAAAAAGTGGTTTCTTGAGCCTAACATTTTCTAATGTGCTTTGATGCTGTCTTCACTTGTTTTGGCAAATATAGTGAAGAGTTGCTATATAGTCTTCCTTCCTATCCTTATCTACATTTTCTTGGGATCAAGAGAAAATGCCCCCATATCACTTAAATCTGTGATCAGTTCAAAAGATGCTGACTGTCATGCTGTTACAGCCTGGAACATTCTCACACTGCTATAGTACTCCATGACAAAACAATGTATTTCGTGTGTTGTAGCTCTGCAGGAATTTGCCACTTCTGCATAACTTTAAAAAGTTACCTGATAGGCCATAAAATTAATTTTTGTTGTCTGTGTAGAATACTAGCATGTGAAATTATGATCTTTAGGAAGAAAGTCTGGATTTTGCTTTGCCTTTTTAGTTATAGAGGATGACTTCTTAAGCATGTATTAATAATTTCCATCCGAGAGCATCATATTTTTTATCTTAGTTAGAAAAGCAACAAAAACTTTCACAAAAAAAGCTTCTTAGACTCATGGTGTTTTGCTCTTTGGGATACTATTACACATGCTTGCGATTATCTACTCTGCAAACAATTGTCAGAAAGCTTCATCTGTTTTCCAAGTCCCACAGAAGAACAGATGTGGAATTAAGTTTCAAACAATGTACTGTTAATCACTTACATCTGGACACAAAATGAACTGGAACTCAGTGGAAACTGATTGGATGCTTTGTTAGTTGAGCATGGAGTGGAGAATTTGCATTGTTCCCAGTCTTCATTCTCTGAACAGCCCTTTGAAAACAATACTAATATATGAACAAGACAAGGGTCTGTTCCAGATATTTAACTCTTTCTAGAGAGCCAGAACCTTAGGGGACCACATGAAGGGAGCTGGACTATATTATGTGGATGAATATATGGAAGAGAGATTGTGTATGTATGTTAAATTTTCGTTTATTTGAGAGCTCTTTTGATGCTATAAAGAATACTGAGGAGTAGCTGCATATCATTTGTGTGCTTTCAAAAACAATTACTTAAACCCGTCAGCTTTGCCTGTAAGAGATTTAAAGTCAATGCTCAATTGCTGGAAAACCATAAGAAAGCAATTATGTCAGAAAACCTATTCATATTGTATTCTAAACCTTAGCATTCATTGGAAAAATCACTTAAAAAGACAGCTAGTACAACTACTTCAGAAAGCTAGTTTTGAGGGAGAAAGGATCACTATTTGGGATTCTGGAACTTAGAGCTTCAACTTTACAGAGTTCTTATTATGGATCAGTGCATTAGAAGGTCACTGAGACCTAAGGCATTCTTGTTGGATTCTTGTTCTTGGAAATATTTTTTTTCCTGCTTGATAAGAAAACTCGTGGAAAAGGAACTATTGATACTTGTTCCTTGTGTGATTGCCCTCTTTGAAGTATGTATAGGGCTAGAAAAATACTACCTCCTTGTAGGAATCTGCATTTTCTGCTGCTTTCGAGTTGAATCTGTTGTTAAAATGTGTAGCTTACATGTATGTGATTATTTTCAGTTACTTGATCCTGTGTAGCCTGGAAATAATTTGCCTTCCTGAACCTTCAAAACAAAAAAGGCAGTGGGGATGTGAAGAGAGAATCTAATAAATAGATTGCTTCTTAAATCTGATGAACTTGATCAAGCAGGCAAGATTATGCCATATTTCAGGGTTTATAGTAGTTCCTTGAAAGTTTTGAAACTCCCTTAGATGCTTAGCCTTTTATTATATTGAAAGGTTGAAAAGGCTAGGGACTCAGCTGTGTATGGTTTTTTGGCTTGAAAATAACAAGAGTTGCCCCCAAAACTTGAAATGGAGCATGAGGAGATCAGTAATGATGCATTTCCCTGCTTCCCACAGGCTGTTCCTTAACTTCTCACCTTCACGTTCATCATTATGTTTATTCTGGTAGTAAGCAAATGGCCAAGCCAATCAAAATGTTAATTCCCACTAAGATAGCAAAATACAGTGTTTTGAGACGTTGAGAGAACAGAAGGAACTTCCAGAAAGTTTGTTATGTTCCAGAGACATGTTGACTCTTAGCTTGACTTTCAGAGAGATCTGTGAAGCTTAGACCAGAGTGTATATATTATTTAAACAAATCTTTGATATGGATTTCCTAGGGCTGTTTTGCTTGTGCTTTGTGAAGTGACCAGTCTCTTGCTTTTCTTTGTTTTTGGGGAGGTCTGCTTGACCTTAAATTTCCATGTTTTCTTTCAAAATAACTTTCTTTCATTGATATTATTTTGTTTATATGCTCTGCAGAAGAAAAAAAGGGATAATAACATTCAAAATAAACATCTTTATACCCCCATATCTTGTTTTTTTAGTTTTTGTCTAGAATGAAATAAATGTGTAAGTATTTCATGTTCTTTAAATATAGCTTTGTAAATGCGGCCAATGTAGACATTGTGTGCATTAGTAAGACTTAATAAATGTAGTTGCCTTAATAATTCTGCCTGGAATACAGATAATAGGTCTGTATGGTGCTGGTAGAATTCAAATGAGAAACAGCATTTTTGATGAGTAGTATTTTAAATGGGTTTAGATTGCATGTCTTGGTTTTAACACAGGGGTTTGGGACAGCTTCAAGCTGTTTAATATGTTTTTGCTGAGAGGTGAGTGGGAGGAATGCTAATATACTTTAAAAAAGATCTTTGGATGAGAGGGCCTTTAGCAAGGAGTTTGTTCCCTTGTTATGCTTGTGTTTTGTTAATTTTTAGAATTTCATTAATTTTCTGAATTTGTTTCATCATGTCATCAGCCTTTGACACACAACTAGAGAGTTTTCTTCTCTCTGCTCTTTTTCTTGAGAGAGTGTTGTCAAAACCCCACTCTTTCAGATGGTCAAGAACTTATACCTCAGTTTTACTCTGAAATGGATGTTAAATAATAATTTAAAAAATATTTAGAGGAGTTTAAAGGATATTTATAACTTCTTTAAAAAGGCATACTGTGACATCTTTGAAGAGGACATTACTGACTTCAAGGAAAACTAAACCTGGATATTCTGTTTGTATTGCCAGAACATTTCTGAAAAGGTTTTTTCTCTAGCAATATTTAGTAAATTTGCTTCAGAAAAAAGCTTAAAATGATAAAATTTTAAAAGGTATTAAAAAAGCATCACTTTGGTATACAAAAACACAATTACTGTATTTTTACAGTATTTTTTACTGTTGCTCTTCAATTCTCACCGTCCCCAGGGCTAGTTAATTCTTCCATCTGCAGATTAAATATGCTCTTTAACGCTTACCAAGCAGTAGCTAGCTCATTTCCTCTTCCTTGAGTTAGCATCAGAGGAAGTGCCTCTTTGTGGGTTTTTCAGCTCCAGCTGGAAAAGCATGCTGGATGGAGATGGCTCAGGACTTTCTTTTGGAGGCCTGTAGAAAATGCAGGGTGTTCTCCAAAGCAGAGATAAAACTGGGCAGATAGGACTTGAGTAAGGATTGCAGTTTCTATAGCATGATTTTTCTGAAGTGCTCAAGAAAGGCACATGTAATGTTGCTCAGAGTCTCATATTCTAGGTTTTCTTACATTGGGTTTAGGTTTTGGATTTTGGTTTTTGTTTTTTTACAAGACTGAAGAGAAGGGTTCTGAGACATGAGCTATAGAAGAGCTGGATGCAATTTAATGTGTAATTAATGTGTAATATTTCTAGCCTTGAATTAAGGTACTGAGTGCACAATAGATGTGTTCGGTGGATAATATCCTGATAAACTATTGATAGAAGGAAGTTTGCTTTGATGTCAAATTGAATAGCCTAAGCTCAAGATTTTGTCACTTAGGAAAATCGTTGTTTGAGTCACTGAAGTCTCAGGATTAAAAAACAGTTTTCAGTGGAAGAAGGTCACATGTTATATACCTGGGTGCTTTAATTTGATGAACTAGTTTTTGTGTGTATATTTTTATAGCTTCAGTGTAGATGAAAGCTGTGAAGAAGACATGGAAGTTAGTTCAATGTAGAATAAATGCATAGAGTATATAATTTTGTTTTCCTGAGACCATAGAGAAGTCTGAATTTGTATTTGGAGGACTCTTAACAGCCTATTAGTGTCTTAGTAAGTTGCGCCCTAGTTCTGCATTTGGTTGCTTTGTTAGATATCTTGTCTCAAATGTAAGGAAAGTCCAAGTGTTAGAGCAGATCTGTTTAGGTCTGTTATTATTTGGGAGGGAAAGAAGGATAGTGTTTCAGCCTTTTTTTTTTTTTTTTAATGAAACCTCAAAACAAATGGATTCCTAATTCAGTAGCAGCATTACTGGAAAATGCAGGAATGCTATCAGGTAATTTGCATAGTCTAGTGATTGTTTCATTGGCTTGTAATAGTTGCATCACCATGATGATACTCTGACTCTAACTTTGGCTGGAGAAGGAGGTGTGGAATTGAAAACCAAAGAAACCCTGCAGCTGTTGCTTTAAAGCAAAAATGTGTGGTACAGATTAAATAAAATAATTTGCTAATTGCTTATGACATAACAAAACTCCACAGTTGCCATCTCTAGACCTTCAGGAAAAGATAACTGACTTGTCTCCCTTGGAGACATTCTCTTCCACTTCTGCCAGAAGACAGCTTTGTTTGTAAACTTTGGATTTTGCAGGCCAGTGTGTGGTAATCTGGGAGCAATAATTCAAATGCTAATAAATACTCATCAAAAGTTGTTACTTATTAAGCCAGCTGACATTTTGGAAGAATGACCTGAGCTTGCCAAGTGATTCTAGCTCATTGCTCAGGAGCATGCCATTGGTTAGAGCATTTGATTAGCAACTGCATGTCGGGGCTCCAGGGCACTCATGTGCCTCAGCCTCCTCTGGGTCCTGTCCGTGCTCTTACCTGGGGGCCCAGAAGTGTGTTTCAGCCCAGCCTGGTGCCATCAGTCCATGTTGGAGCTGTGTTGCCAGTGTGCCTGTTCCATCCCCCGCTGCTGTGGTGTTGACCTGGAGGCTGCCTGTGTCCGATGGTCACTGGGCTGCCCATGGGACCTGTCCCTCTCATCCTCTGTGCGCAGGCAGCACGTTGTTAGGCAGTGCTGACCCCAGGGTGAAGCTGCTTTCTGAATCACTTCTTGTTTGGTTCTTCTCAGTGGTGGCTGCCTAGAGCAGCTTTATGGCCAAAAGAGAGCTAAGGAACAATTTTAGTGGCTGTAGATGTACTTAGTAGAGATATTGCTGCAAAGCTTAGGCTGCCTTGAATTGGTAGAGGGTTGTACTGAGCAAGACCGAAGTGCTGGCTGTGGTATAACTCATGATGCAGATGTGGAAGGGGGACTTGCCATTTTACTTTCTAGTCCCTGTGACTCAGACATGTGACTCAAGAAGTATGTTGTAAAATGAACTTGTTAAGTGCCTTTACATTGCCTTTAAAATAAACTATATATTTTTATCCTTGTGGATAACACTAATGAGAAGAGTTCCCACTGATTTCAGTAAATGTGGGATTGGGCTCATAGCTAATGTTCTATATTGCTAACTTCAAATAAAGATTTATACTTAGCTAAAACAAACCTTAGAAGCCAAAATAAATATTAGATAATAAATTTATTAAAGCCAAATTTGCATAAATTTGCTTTAGTTGGTAACAACTGGCTTGTTTAAAAAAGGTAATTTGATTCATTTACCACTCAGTGTTACTGTATTAGGTAAAAGGCTAAGAATGATCTTTCAGCTGTAGTGCAGGACTCTTATAGCTTCTGTATTTATTCTGCTTAGTTTTGTGAGAATTGCTAGGATTATAAAAATGTATTACTTGGTTTAAACATTTTAATGATGTATAAAACTTTGCTGTGCAGCTTTCTTAGTTAAGGTGGTGCAGTGGGAAAACTGGCATTAAGAGCAGGGATCAATGTGTTAGAAGTACATATGGATTTTATTAAGTGTAAACTTCAGGACAGGTGCATTTGGGGAAAATATTTTTGTAGTATGAAAAAAGACTTTTTTTTCTGTTCTCTTTGAAACATCTTGTAAATTAAGCTGCTCTATATAACTCTTGAATTTGCTTTAAATTACCTATAAATAGGTATGTAGCATGATTTTCTAGATTGAACAAATTAGGTAGATAGTTCAGAAAGGAAAACTGGATTTTTTTTTTCTTTCGTAGGTTTGAGTGAAAGAGAAAGTAACGAGCCTGAGAAGAAATGTTAAGAAAATCTCTTGTATATCTTGAGCTGTTATCTTCCTATGGTGGTTAGCATTCTCATTGATTTAGAGGGCGGTTTTATTTGTGAGGGGTTTTTTTAACCTACTATCAGTGTATCCCTAAAGAGCATACTTTGTCCTTCTTGTTTTGCTGTTATTTCTGAAGGTAGCCTTAGTGACCCCTCTGAAATACTACTTTTTCGTTTTTCATTTCATTTTATGTTGTTCTGCGTTGATAGCAAAAGACAATCCATTGAATGCATTATTTCTATTCACAGTGACATAATTGGTCATACAAACCTTCTTGAAGTAAGTAAATATTTCTTTGATTTCAGGACTTGCCATTATATAATACATGGAAGTATCACACAGTAGTATATCTGAAGAAAAAGCTACTTGAAAAGGATGTTTAAAGATACAGCAGATATATCTGTATTCTTTTTTTAGTGTACTTGTGCTAGGGAGCCTAACTATACCCACTTCCTACTGTGTCCACAACAAGGTATGTGATGTGGGAATGTTATCAAACCCATTGTGTTCTCTTAGCAGTGTCCAGTCTATTTGATTCTCCCATTGACTGTAAATAAGAAAACTTTAAATCAATGGCTCTGCCTGTTATAGAGACTCTTTCTCCCTTGTTTCCACCATTTTTGGAGGGGTGGAAACAAATACAACCAAACTTACAGCTAGCTGAGTAGAAAGGAAGAAACAGATTTTATGTATTTTTGCCAACTGTTCTAGAAATCTGTCTGAGCTATTGCAAAATTTGTAAGTCCTCCTGAGAGAAAGAGTGAGAGCATACATGTGTTTTTCCCATTTTGATTTGTTTGGGAGGATTTCGTCTTTTGCGGCATAAGGGAAGTGCCTGTGTGGTGATGGGGTAGTGGAAGGTGTGTGGACTTTCCTCTTGTTAGCTTTGTCACAAATGTGGTGACAAAATGGAGAATTTTAAAATATAATACTTACTTTCCTCTTTTTTCAAAGTTTTAGGGTTTTTTTTACTTTTTGTGCACACGTGAGGAAGAACACTGCTGTGCCTTTTTCAGGTGGATGGCTCTGTGAGAGAGGCTTTTCTACAGCTTCCTCTGTGGGCTGATCCTGACTTACCCTGCCTGTACTAGTCTTTTTTAGGGACCTCAGATTTCAAGCAAGGAAATTTTCCTTAAAAGCACCACCTAATGCATTATCCCAACAGTTAGGTTTACATGTACTTAAAATTGTTTCTGCATTTTTTGGTGTTTGAGTTTAAGGAAAACAATTTGCTCCTTTTTGTTCCTGAAAATGGTCTCTGCCTCTGCTAATTGTGCTGTATTTTCATTGCCATGCTAGCTGGTTTTGAGATAGAAAAGTTGAAGTAATCAAGCTGCCTGGTCCAGTCAGTTGGTGTATTTTGGTGTTGTTTCCTTTTTTTTTTTTTTCCTGAAGGAACAGTCTATGTGCTAGGAATTCATTTTATGCTATGCTATGCTACGCTTGCCTTTGCAGTACTCTTAGTACACTTTCCTTTGTCCTCAGAAGTGCACTTTGTTGGAAGGTCTGCACCAGCTTTTCTGTTGTTAAACCATCTTCACTAAGGCAAAATTATGTCCCTTTGTAAGAGTGAGCTGACCTTCTGACTGGCTTTGTTCATTTATGTAAGGGGAGGTTCTTCATATATCTTGTCTTGATGAACGTATAAAAATGCAGGATTCACTATTACTGTGAGAAATTCTATATTTCAGTATTGCTGCATCAACGTAACTCAGCCTGTCGTCACAGTAAATGAGCTCCTCTGGACTCAGTTCAGCAGGTCCATGTACTTTCTGGTGCTGGGGACACCAGAGCTGGAAGCAGCACTGCCAGTGGTGTTTCACAAGAACAGAGCAGGTAGGGAGTATCACTTCCCTCTTCTCCTGGCTGCATTGCTTTGGATGTAGTCCAGGATACAGCTGGCTTTCTGGTCTTATAAAGCCCACCAACAGCCCCAGTTCATTCCTCTCAGGACTTCTCTCAATCCACTCTCCACCCAAACTATACTTGTGTTTGGGATTGCCCTGGCCCATGTGTAAGGCCTTTACACTTAGGCTTGTTGACCTTGATGAGGTTTGCACAGGCTCTCCTCTCAAGCCTGTCAAGTTCCCTCTGGATGTAATCCCTTCCCTCCCGTGTCTTGACCACACACAGGCTGGTGTCATCACCAAACTTGTTGAGGGTATGCTCAGTCCCACCGTCTGTGTCCCTGACAAAGATGTTAGACAGTAGTGGTCCCAAAACCAACATCTGAGAAACATCACCAGCACTGCTTTCCACTTGGCATGAGTTGTTGACTGCAACTCTTTGACCGCAACCATCCAGCCAATTCCTTATCTACTGAGTGGTCCATCTGTCAAATCTGTCTCTCCAGTCTAGAGATAAGAACCATGTCAGATGTTTGGCACAAGTCCAAGTACGTGAAATCAGTTGCTCTTCCCTCATCTACAACACTGTAATCCCATCATAGAAGATCAGATTTATCAGGCATAATTTGCCCTTTATGAAGCCATATTGGCCGTCACCAGTCAGTTCCTTATTTTCCATGTGCCTTAGCATAGTTTCCAGGAAGATCTACTCCATTGTCTTGGTAGGAGCAGAGGTGAGAATGAGTGGCCTGTAGTGTTATTCTTCTTCCTCTTTTTTAAAAATTGAGGTTATAATTCTTCTTTTCCAGTCAATGGGAATTTCACCAGACTGCCACAACGTCTCAAATGTGGTGGATAGTGTCCTCATCAGGTCCCATGGACTTCTGCACCATTAGATCCCATAGACTTGTGCATCTTCAGTTCCTGAGGATGGTTGCAAATCTATCTTGTCCTACAGTGGGTGGTTTCTCTCTTAGACTTTCCTCAGAAGAAAAATACTCCAGTCCCCTAACCATAACCCTGCAGTCTACAGTTTCCTCACGAGTTGAAAAGGGTTCTCTGCTGAGCAGTGATATGACATGAGAAATGGGCATGAAGCTGTGTTTTCTGGATATCAGGAAAAGGTTCTTCACTCTGAGGGTGGTTGGGCACTGGAACAGGCTCCTCAGAGAAGTGGTCACAGCACCAAGCCTTACAGAGTTCAAGAAATGTTTGAACAATGCTCTCAGGTATATGGAGTGATTTTGGGGATTATCCTGTGCAGAGCCAAGAGTTGGACTCTACTTGTGGATTCCTTCCAACTCAAGATATTCTGTGGTCCTATGATGATTTTCCTAGTCCTTCCCTGGACCCTCTCCAGTCTTTCTTAGCCTTCTGCAATTCGAGCAGTGTAGCTGGAGCACTTGCCAGTGAAAACCAAGGCAAAAAATCACAGAGTACCTCAGCCTCCTGCATGTCCTGGGTAACCACACCTCCTGTTTCGTTCCAGAGAGGGACCACATTTTCTTATCTTGCTTTTATCACCAACATATCTGTAGAGGCTTTTCTTGTTATCCTTGATGTCTCTGGCAAGGTTTAATTGTATGAGGGCTTTAGGTTTCCTATCCTTATGCCTGGCTTCTCAGACATTCTGTCTGTACTCCTCACAGGCTACCTGTCCTTGCTTCTGCCCTTTGGTTTATATCTCTCCATGAGCTCTTTGTTCATCCATGCAGGCCTGGTATTTCTGCTTGATTTCCTTGTTGGGGTGCACTGTCCCTCAGCTTGGAGGAGGTGATCCTTGAATATTCTTGAATTTTTTAGGGCCTTTCTCCTGTCCAGGGCTTTATCCCATGGTTACTTCACCAAACAGAAACCTGAGGAGGCTGAACTCTACTCTCCTGAAGTCCAGGATTTGTCCTTTCTCTTTGTGCCTTCATGGTTGGAGTGATGTCTAGATTGCTGCGTTTCTAGCCAAGCAGAAGTGGCATGGTAGTGAGATGTTACCCGTCTGCGTATAATCTCTTACAAGCAATGTTTTTACCATTCCAGCCACCAATACTTATCATGAATATTGTTTGGATAGTTTTGGCTCTGTACCTTTCTTACATTTTACATCAATTATTTCTCTAGGTATTGCCAGGCATCTGAAGTGGTTGACTAACACCTAAGGATTTGGAACAGAGGTGAGTAAATGAAATTCTGATTATATTTTCTGTGTTTTCACATGTTGTCTGACTCTGAAGTTTTACTACTGTACGAAGGAAGAAAGATGTTCAGTAGTTTATACCTTTTGAATATTTTCTTCTGAGCACCAAGTTCCTGTTCATAGCATTCATACAACTTTTTTAAGCAGAGGTTTTAAGGAGAAGAGGATGTAGTCTCATTAACTGCTCTTGATAAGTGAAGCCCCTCCTCGTATCACCCTGACTTTGGAAAAACTTTCATGTAACAGTTCAACCTGTACTTACTGAAGTGGTAACTTGACCCATTGTATTAAAATAATGATGCTGGAATTGGTTTTTCAGAATAATTTATACAACTTTATACATTTAGCAATTATAAAATGAGATATCATTATAGAATACATCATTATAGAATATCTGTGGGACACATATTGAGAAAGTAAGAAAATTACAGCCTGAAAAATATTCCAGGCTGGAGCTTTTCAGCTCTGTTCCCAGCCGATTAGCTGGTCCAGCTGTAGGCTAGGGAGAATTTCTCCCAGGGTGATAATTTGGTCAAAATAAAAAGGAATTAATACCAAGATAGAACACCTGTTGTGGTGTGTGACCAGGCCCTGGGAATGGGGTGTCTTCTCTCTGAACCAATCACCTTTTCTCTATTCTTGGAGATGCGAGTCATGCTATAAAACCAAGTGTGTTTCTGAACAAACTTGTCTCTTTCTTCCTGTCATGAAAGACGACCATGTAGCTGTGCATCTTATTTCCGCCGCACTTAAAGGGTTAAAACCCCTTTCTACGGCTACAAATATCATTCTAGAAATCTGAAGTAAGTTTGAAAATTACTGCAAGCTGCTTTTGTTTCTTTCTTTAAACTGCAAACTTTGTTTGTAGTTTTAACTCTCCCTCTGTAAACTGTGGTATCCTTTGTAAAGTTAAATTATTTTCCTGATCCCCTATGCTTATTGCTTATTCGTTGCATTGTGTGTGCCAAATGCATATCATATTGACTAGAGAAGAGTGCAAGTAGGATCTAGGGAAGAATTTTTAAAATTCAAAATAGTTTATTGTAATCTTTTTAAAAATATATTATTGGTACTTCCTTGTCTGTAGGTGTAGGCTGTCAAAGAGAGCCTTATAAATGCACAGATAAAATCAGTGTTACTTGTACTTAATAATCGTAGAACAGAAAAGAATCATCAAATCATTAAGATTAGAAAAGACCTCCAAGATCATTGAGTCCAACTCTTGACCAAACATCAGCTAAGGACACGAAGTGCCACATCCAGTTGTTTCTTGAACACTTCCAGGGATGGTGACACTACCATGTCCCTGTGGAACCCATTCCAATGCTTAACCACCTTAAGTGAAAAAAATCCTTCCCGATGTCCAACCTGAACCTTCCATTGATGCAGTTTGAAGCCATTTCCTCTTGTCCTATTGCTGGCTGCCTGAGAAAAGAGACCAATGGAAGAAGAGTAAAATAATATTTCCAAAAAGCAACTGCATTTTCTTGCAAAGAGTTAGTAATCTGGAATAAAGTAATGTTTCCGTGCCAGAGCCAACTTATATGAAATAGGTAATATTTAAGGGATTTTGTTTGATTTCAGTGCCGTTGGCAACAAATGTTTAGAACCTATGTATTTTGTTCCATGTGTGTTGACTTTGGTGACCAATGCAGCAAGAAACCTTTGCCTTGGGGTTGGGTTTTTTTGGGGTTGGTTTTCTTTTTTTTTTTTTGGTTTTTTGTTTGTTTGTTTGTTTTTTGGTTGGTTTTTTTTTTTCTTTTATGGCCTCTGAAAAGTATGTTTGTTCTTAATTTCAAAAATTAGCATTTAGTTACAACTCTGAAGGAATCTATCAGTTTAGAATATCTATACTTATGTAGGTCTATATTACTATGACTTCTCTATTTCTGCTAGTATTTTACTAGAAAAAGTAGGTAAGTGAATTTAAAGTTTGTCAGTTAGTTCTGGATAATTCTTTTTTGCCTACATTTTAATCTGCCCCTGTGCTCCTGTCCTCCACTGCCTGACAATTATCAGGGCTAAACTGCTGTATCCGTGTTATCATTAGTGCACAGACGGAATGAAAGCATTATAGAGAGTTCACATATCTTTATTCAACAAAAATACAGGTATTCTTTTTTTCAAGTTTGATGCTGTTTAAAAATGTGATACTTAAGAATTAAAGAGACTCTTACTAAATTAGAATTGCTTTTTGGGTAGTGTTACAGATAATATAACTTATTTTATAATAGTGCCTCAGACCAGATAAGGGGGGGTCCTCTGATACTTAAGAACAGAGCAGAAGCACTAGCACGTGCATTAATAAGCAAACTTAAAAAACAACTTGAGTGACTGTTAGCAGCAGAAGGGGAAGCCAGTGTGCAGGGTTAAGTGTAGTGGTGATGATGAAATTGCACAATTGATAATATTAGTTGTGTAAGGATCTAATATGTTAAAAAGAATATTGAAATTATAACATTTCCTCCATTAAAAAATATATAAATAATATTGTCTCTCTCTAGAGGACAGCAAAGTCGAGTTGTCTGCATTTTATTCAAAGGCATTGCATAATTTGTCCTGGGGAAACATTTGAAAATAGTTAAACACTTATTTGCATAAAAATCTTCAGTTGTAGCAAAATAATAAGGCTGTAACTGGAAACAATAAATAAACAACAAAGATAAAACTTTAAAGGATCAAATTACTTTCTGCTAATCTCATAATAAAATCTTTGGTATTTTGCTTACTCATTCGAGCATTCACTTAGTTCCTCACTGGAGTGTGCTCCTTTTGTTGCAATATAAGTAGGACAGAAGCTTATAATGCCTTTTCTAATAAACATGATGGATAGACTCTAAAATTGTATTAGGCCAGAAAGCACCAGTTATTTTTGTTTTCCATATAATATTAGCCAAGAAGTGATTGGTTAGTGCAGGGGTGCTAAGATCCTTCCAGGACCTCACATCACAACTCATGGAAATCCACACTCCAGTGAGATGACTCAGGAAAAGTAGATGCTGTGCAAGATGCTGGTGCTGGACATCTCTGAAAAAACAGCAGGTGTTAATGTGCTTGGGGAGTGTTAGTGTCAAAATTCTGATGGGTAATTGTGAGATCATTGAAGATGCGAAGGATTGATCCTCTCTTTTAATAGCTGAAATTTCACCAGCCACTTGCTGGTATTTTTGGCAGAGGTTGATACAAAGGTGCGGTTCTTGGACCATGGACTTCTTCTGTCATCGCAGCTACTCCAGAACCTTCCAGCTAATATGACATATATTCTTCTGTGTTACATGAAAATAAATGTTTTCACTAGCTAGTCCTGTTCCTCTTCAGGTAATACGCTTACCTAACTTCCCCAGAAAGGATCTTTGGTGGGCTTTTGCCTTGGGAACAACTGGGAATAATCGAGATGAAGAAAAGCAAGCAGAGTCTTCAGGTCTTTCCCTGTGATGTGATAACCATCAGAGTAAGAAAAGCTGTGGTTTACTGAAGATGATCTAACTGTCATCTGTGTGCTGAAGTTTGCTGTGTGATGGTATTTTTTGACTTCAGGAATTACATTTTGTGTTTCTGATTAAGTCCTTAAGCCGTATCTTAAGCCTGAAACAGAAAACTTGTTGATAGTTTTGAAGTTAATCTCTCTCTGTGTTAAATCCACATAGTTAACAGCAGAATACAGATGGAAGAGGGAATTGATTGTGGGGATTTGTGTTTGGTTTGGGATATACAGTTCTGTTTATCAATGCAGTTTTGTACTATGTACATAACAGCACAGAGTGGGTTTTTACTTTTAGAAGCAAAAAATAGATATGCGACCAGTGTTGCTGTATTTATTTGGATTTATTAATAGCCAGATTAAATAGGAAGCTATACTGCTTTTCCTCTTTGAATGATCTACTTTCTGTGTCTGTGCTTTCGTTTTTTATTTTTTATGTAGTTCCTCTTGGTTTACTTCTTCTTTGGAGAATTTAGGATGATCTAAAAGTACTAATCCCAAATTGCACCTCTCTTCATTTAATAGAAACAAAAAATAGAAGTGGATTTTTTTTCAATTTTGTTTACTTTAATCTGTCATTAGAGGAGAGAAAGGACATGTTACTGAGTCAGAAAAATATTACGGTTTCAAGTTCTTTCCTTCGGAAGGCATTGGGAACTTTCAGATAGTGTAAACCACATTGAACTGATAATTTGCTTATGGAGTAGCAAATACAATGGTTTGTTTTCATGTTACTATTTCTGGAACCTAATACAGTTCTTGACTTGGAGATGCCATACCACAAGCAGTGAGTAAATAACAATTGCTGCTATGGGAAGAGTGCATAGGCTGCCTGTCCCAACTCCTGCATTTGACTTCTGCCTCTGTTACTAACCTGCTAGGTGATATTAGGAAAGGCAATTAATTTCTTACTACTCTTGTCAATTTAGATTGCAAGGCCTTTTGTCCAGGTATTGAGTTTTTATTCATGTCACTCTGCTTTGGTGCCCTGTGGAGTCCTTCATTTGCTATAGTATTACAATTTTTCCTTGCAAAATTTCTCATTAGCTCTCAGAAACTCACTGTATTATGTGGAATCCTGATGACACTTGAATATTTATTCTACAAGAAGAAAGCTAGTAATACTTTCCAGAGCATGGTTTAATACTGCATTGGTCTTGTGCAACTGCAGGCTGATGCCAAAAGGGATACTTCAGCCTGTTTCTTCCCTCTCTTACATCAGCCCCCAGTCCCAAGGTGAGTTCAAGGTAAGCAGCTGATTCAGAAAAAAAAACCCTAACTGCCTGGGAAGAAAAACTAAATCAGGAAATTATGCTGGCCTGGCTTGTCCTGTGGATGAGAAATTACTGGATGCAGCAAAAGGGAGAAAGACACAATAAGCAGCTGGAAGTAGGTGGGGAGAGTGATACTGTTTCTTTCAGCAACAGGTAATAAATATACCAGATGATGCATAGCATGGAAACCTAGGCTTATTAAGAGCTGCATTTTACAACCATATTTTGAGCACAACAGAAGAATGTCTTGCAATGGATGTGACAGCCCAGCTACAGTTCTGATTATGTCAGTTGCCGATACTAGGTGTTCTTCACTGGGCATATATTTTTCTAGTACAACTTTTAAATTGTTTTTTTTTCCCTAAAGTAACAGTTATCTTTGTTATCCACATTACAATTTCAAGGCATATTTCTGATGCCTAAATATAACCTTTTATTTAATTTTAGTTTAAACTGAAGTCCACTTAACCCTGCAAATTGGGTGACAGGAGCTGCTTTTGATGTGATATTTCATACTTATATTCATAATTTCCCCTTTAAACTCTGTTGAGAAACTTGATTCGTCCTTGAAAATTACACGTGTAATTGCAGTTGACTCTTTGAAGGGCATTTTTCACTCAATGCCCTTTCTCTTAAAAATGTATACAACAGATTAGATTGGTTTCTTTGATCTTCCTTTCTTTGTGGGCCTCATGTAATAAGATCTTGCGTTGAATGACCTGTCTTCCCCAGTCACCGTAAGTTTCCATAAAACAAAAAAAGGAGTGAACAGGACTGAGGAATAGAGACATGAAATATTAATATGATTTTGGAAAATGTAGTGACTAACTTTAATCGAGGAGCCTTTACACGTGCTTGCAAGGACACGAATGTTTGCTGTCAGTTGCATTCATGGGTGAGGCGCCGAGTGAATTCAGCTAAGCAGGAGGAACAACAGTTCAGCAGCAAAAAAGACAAGTGTGCCTCTGAGAATGCTGCAGTCCAACAGGGACCCTGGCTCTCAAGCAGTCTGTGAAACTGACCTAGCCAATGATGTTGCTGAAATTTCACATCTGTTATTTCTTACTGCCCACTTCTTTGGCAACGGCCAGCCTTCATTTTTTCCATTATAGGCAGCTGCTGGAACTAGAAAGAACTTGAGCTCATTTTCAGATGTGCTAAATACACTACGTTTTACCTTTCTTCCCTCCCCCCCACCCCCCTTTCTTCTACCACATACTGCAGCATACTGACTTGTTTCCAGAGTGCAGGATCTGTGAGTTGTATGCTCAACATGTGTCTGAAGATAAGCAGATGTGTTACCCTTGTATATGTAAATATTTTTTTAAAGAACAGGGCCATCATAAAGCCTGGGGAAAGAGATACTCTAAAAAATAAAATGTCAGTGAAAGGAGAAATCTATATACATTGCATCAGGACTCACCAACATTATCATTGAAACCTACTTTCAACCCTGGCTGACTAGACTTACTTTATGAAGAAAGTAAATGTACAGAGCTCAGTGGTGGAGCCAAGTACTTTATTACTAACTAGAACTGAGCTGCTTGAAATGAAGAATTCCTTTTACATTTCTTGAGGCTGTCTTACCATTTTTCTTCAGTATCCCACAGAGGAATTCTCTCACATCTTTGTGGCCCTTTCTAGCTTAAACTATTGGAGCTGTTAGATTACTTCCCAAAGCTACTAAATGGAGGAAGGTGTTACAGCCTCTAAGCAAGCTGGAAAATAACCCGTTCAATAGGAAAATAACCTGTTGAAATTTGTGCATCTAAAATTGTGGAACTGAAGTGTAAGAATGCAATATATTTTTCCCCAGTAATTTATACAGCCAAACCATGGAAAAAGCATTCAATGATAGTTACAAACTGGGAACTGGCCAACCTGATGAGCAAAGGTTACTGGCTGAACTTGCTATGAATACCAGGGAACCACCAGATTTCCTTCACTGATTTTTAAATCAGCATGAGATAATCGAGATGTGGCTTAATCGAGGACATCAACTAATATATGCAGTAAGGCATCCCTGACAGTTGAGTGCTGTGGTCTGATCATGCCGCTGCAGTTCTGCATAGGGGCAGTGCTTCCCTCAGAGCAGTAGCCACAGGTCTCTGTTAGGTAGTGCAGAAGGACTTGAGACAAGGACTATACAGCAGTGAGAGGATATTACCAACTTTCAGTGTCATGGAATGGATGAGAGGAGTGGATGGGAGGGGTGAGGTAACATACCTGATCCAAAGGTGGGTCAATCTTATGCTGTATATACCTCTTAGAATACTCCAAGATGCCCATGAAAAACGCCTTTAAAATAAGTATTTTATTGTTTCTCGATATTAAATATTATTCTGGTGAAATATAGTTAAAAAGCCTGATAAAATTCTATGTTGCTGTAATTGAAAAAAATTGCTGTACCAATGTTGGCTGATTATTTTCTTTGATTTTGCACTTTTTATATCTCTTTAAATATGTTCTTTCCCTAAAGCAAAATAGTTTTGTCTACTTGTAGAAGATTGCCATTGTCCTTTACCAGGTGGTTTTTTAATCCACTTTTTACAGAAATCATGCAGAAAGATAAATATTTTCATAAAGATTCTTTTGGGGGTAAAATTTAATGCAGTAGATAGCAAAAAATTTGTAATCTCTAAAGATTTATGGGTTTTATTAAATGATGGAAAAATCTTTCCCTGTTGATAATTTTTTTTTTCTTGTATTGGAAAAGTTGAATCTAAGAAGAGCAAAAAGAAATTCTATACTAGAGAGGTTGAAAACATCCCTTGAAATCCAACTAGTTTTCCAGATTGTGTTGGGCATATTTCTCTCTTGAAATTGGCTACTATTATTCATATTTCTTCCTGAAGCTGTCAAATCCGTTAGAAGTATGATACTAAAATACTCCTGCATGGGCATATGTAAAGACAATATTTTGATTAATGCAATTAAAACATTTTCTAGGTTTGCTTCCCTGGCATTGTCATGGATGGTTATCAAGTTCTTTTTATTTGTTACTGTATTTTTTTGATTATTGTTTTCCTGGCAGCTGGAGGGACTTTACCTCAGAGATACTACTAGCATACTAAGGCTATGCAATGTAGAGGGGATGCTGCTTTGTCTGCCTGTGAAATAATCTAAGTGAATCAAAAGAAAATGGACCAGATGCCATGATTCTCACTTGAGAAGTCTATCCCGTTTATTTTTACTTCTTTTAATCACCAATCTATGTGTATAGTTCTTTCTTATTAAAGGAAATCCATGAACAGTAATAGCACACTAATTTGTGCTACATTTTCAGCAAATTATTTCAAAAATTCATCACTTCCATTTTGGAATGGTGCTCAACTAACAGTGATAAGATAGGAATTAGGATTAGCTGTGTAGAATCATATTTTTTAGCATGTTTTGTGACAGTCTGAAAGACTTCTTGTTCTTTTTTGCAAATGTGTCTGGAGGCACAGCTCAAAACATTAAACCTATGGAAAGCCTGTCAGAAGGTTTGTGTGTTTCCAGGTATTTGAGTATCCTTAGAAATAATCTGGTTACATTGGCACACTTTTTATATATTTTACCTGTTAAAGCATCAAATCACTCTACGTGTCATGAGCAATCTTCTAATATTGCCTGAGTTCAATTCAAAATGACCAAATTACTGTATGTTTGAACTGTATTGCAATCATCAGAGAAAAGAAATTGTTCCTTGGCTGAGGTTATGGAATGCAGTAGTTATCTGTAGTTGTGATGGTCTAAGGAAACATACAGAAAGTGGGGGGGAAAGGGTTTTCAGATACATAGATCTTCTTCAATAATACTCTGGAAAAGCAAAAAGTTTCTGCATTCACTTCTGAGTGGCAAGTCTCAACTCTCTGTTAAAAACATTTCTGTTTTTAAAAGTTGACTTTGTGCAGTTTTACAAAATTAGAAGAATCAGAGGAAGAGATTAAGAAAGGGATGAATAGAAAGCAGAAGAGTTAAAAAATAGAAGTCAGTGGCTAGAGAGCAAAGAAACAAAGGTTGAAAGCTTAATTCTCTGTCTCCTACAAAGTCAGTAACAGTTGTTCTTCCCACACCCTACAATGGGAGCTGGTAAACTTTCAGCTGTCTAAGCGTGAGGCACATGAAGTGTTAGACTGTTGCAGGAGCTTCTGAGGAACTTCTAAGGGTTCCTCAGGGTGATGGTATCACCTCAATTCAGCATTGTGCCCAGCTGCTTTAGACTTAATACCAGGGTAGAAGGTATAGGAGAGAGCACAGAGCAAAGCCACTTTTGAGAAGGGTTTTGTTAAGTCATGTTTAAACTACACTGTAGAAAGGACAAGAAATAAACTTTATTAATCTGGTGCGCTACAAGAAAACCACAGGGCTCACTTGTCTTCTCAGAGTGTAAGATGTTTATGCTTAGATATCTGCAAAATTTAGGACAAAGTTTTTATTCCTTTTCTTCTGTAGGCTAATGGTAATGTTGCAGCTCCTGCTCTACAAGACTTTATTCACATTGGTTAGATGTATGAAAATTCCTTCTGAGGGTGATAATCTGCTGTGAGTATACAGAGATGTTCTTCAGTGTCTGGAAAAGGGACCAGGGCTGATACTGGGCTGGGTATTACTTTGTTCCATTTTCACATCTTCTTAGGGGAAAAAAATATTATTTCTATTTGAAATATACTGAAGCGTTTTGCTTAAGTAAAGAGCTCAGTTTCTTCAGCTGTTGCATTGCTTCCATTTTGAAAAAATACTTTGAATCTAAACAAAGACTTTGATTCCTTTTTTTCCCCTTCTTATTACAGGCTAATAAAAAATTGTCAGCTTCATAATAGATAATGCAAAAATTCTGTTTACTCTTTGAATTAATTCTTCAATCCATCTTTGGCATGGGTCATCATCCCATTTGCTGACTTTGTTGTATTTGATGTCAAGAAAAATGGAGCAGCCTTTGTCCCCCTTTGTGACTGCTGTTGTGACAGAGCAGTTGATCAGTACATTGAGCTCAGCCCACTTGCTGAGGCCATCAGCTTCATCTGAGGCTTGTTCTTGTTCTCACAGTTCAGTAAATGAATTTTCGTGAGAGCCCTTGAGAAAGATGCAGTCCATTTGTTCTGCTAACAGCCCAGCTGTGGATATATAAAATCCCCTTTCCCTGTTGCTCTTTGCAACAACAGGTTTAATTGTTACAAGCTCATAGGAACCAATTAGATTAACAGATGTTAAAAGTGAGCCAGTTTCAGGTCTTGGTGGGAAGCAGTAATTTGAGAAGCCTTGTGTAAGAGCTTGCTAACACCTAGGTGATGAGTGTCTGGGTTTGAGGCTGTGGGTGCCATGAAAATTGCATCATTTTTCTCCTGTTTGCTGAGACCAGATGAGTATGTTTGTAAGAATAGCAGCCAGAGCACATTCTTACTTAGCAAATGACAGCATATTCTAGAAGCTCATCCTTGGTTTTGTTGCAAATTTCCCATACTCACTAACCTCTCTTCATGTTTGCTTGAATGCGTCTTGTGGAGAGAGTTGATTTGGGGTCTTTTTGGTTTTCCATATTAAATGGCAAGTTACTTGAAATATAAAATATCATAACAATTTGATGTGACAGAGGTCTCTTAGTTCATCTACTTAATCCGTTGCTGATTCAGAATTGCTTTCTGCTGGGTGCAACCTGAGAGAAAGTTTTAGTACTTTCTGTGTTGGAAAAGAGGGCAGTTGTTTTTTTTTCTTGTTCCTCTACTGACTTAAATTGTTTTGGTCAGTGCTGCAATAGCAGGATCTGCTCTCAACAGTGGTTCAGGTTTACAGATGTTCATGCAGATATTGAAAGGCAATTTGTTTATGGCTTTTCAAAAACTTTGAGTTTTGAGGGTATTCAGAGGATCTGAATTTAAAAATATATAAGTACATCTTCATTTGTGTGTTTTCTCTCTCACCTTCTAATTTATAAAGTGTTGGATCTTACATGCCCACTTGCACCTTGAATAGCATTTGAATGGTTTTGAAATCATAGAACAGAATAAGAGCTTTTAACAACCAAGGCCTAGTCAGTGTTGTTTACTTACTGATACTACTCTTTAATTTTATTTGGGTGGTAGAGGAAAAAATAACCCAACCATAAGATTTAACTTCATCTATGTCCCTGCAGTTTTTGGCTTGTTCCATCTTATATGTGGGTGGAATGGCATACCATTGCTGTCAAAAGCTGTCCAATAAATAAATACTTGTTTTTCTCTGTGAGAAAAAAAAATGGGAGTTCTTTCATTTGTGAAATTTTTACAGCAGAGAAGACCCATTGGAATTCTTGTATGTGGATCTTGTTGCACATTCACTCAGAAATTACCATTAGCAGATGAAGAACACCGTTGTAACTATGTCTTGGTTTTGTTTTACCAAAATTTGATACAAAATAGTCTGGCATGTGACCAAGGGTGTTGCCTGCATGCTTAGTATCTTGGTGCGTATATGTAAACTGACAGATTCCTCTCTGTCTCACCACAGTAATGAAATTGTAAAGTGTAATTATGGGCACCATGGTTGAGCCTCCTAAATGTGTGACTCAAGGAAAACACTAGATATGACTCATGATAAAATCACAAGAGCTGGAAATCATTTGAGCTCACTCGGTTTCGATAGGTATCGGCTATAGTTGCACATTTCTTTACAGGATCATGCTTGTAGGTTCATCTAGCAGCATATTTTTGTGGTATTATCCATGCTAATAAAAAGGAAATTAATAACACTGGGAACTGTGCAGTGGTATTTTGAGGATGGAACTTTGTTTTCTATGCCAGCTGATGAAATAATAAGTATTGATTTAAGTAATCATACCCGTGCTTCACAAAAGGAAGTTTGACTTCATATTCACAAAACATAATATATTAAATAATGTGACACAGAACTTTACAGTTCGAATCATTGGGAGCTAATGTATTATAAAACATAGTGCATTTAATAACAGGATCACTTTCCAAAATAGGTCCATAAATCTGGATTTTCGATATTCCAATGAATATTTACAATCTTTTCCAACAGAAACAGGAGTCAGAATAGCAGACTCTTGGGTGAAGAGAAAATGAGACCATTTTCCACTCGATCTATAGATCAGTTCCATATTCTCGGCTGTTTGTTTATGTTAGTCCCATTTCTTAACTGACAAAGAGTGCAATGATGCAGTGTCTATTGTATAGGTCCAGCAATTTGCAGTATGCCTAAATCAATGAGAATAATATGAAGTTATGTATTTTGTCAGATTTTCCAACCAGGGTGGCCTAATCCACCCAATTTTTTTAGACGTTTTTAAAATGTTGGCGATGTTCAAACTAGGAATAATCAGCACAACTGTAAGAGTTGTTACATGATCCACCTGGATTTAATCCTTGAAGTGAGAAACAGCTGTGGCTTTTTCAAGAGCTATTCATATGCTGTTTATGTGCATGCAATTGCATTTAAGCAAGGAAGAGTATCTCCGTATCTGTAGTAACGTGGGTGTACATCTGTCCAGTGTTCTGTGAAGGTAGGTGTAAAACTCCAGTTGGCTCCAATGAGAGCTACTACACCTTTAACAGTGGAGTATATGTTGAAACACACCTCATGCTAAAACAGTCTTCTAGAACTTAATAGAAGTTGGCATGTTATTTGAAAAATCCTGCAAAAGGTTGTTCCTAGAACACTATTAACTAGCTTTATTTCTTCCACCTCATTATATTTGGGACTCTTTTTTTCACTTCTGGAGTCTATAAATCATAAGATTAAAAGGGGCTTAGAGAGAAACGTTGCAGATAATAGCCATGGATGTTTCAGAAGTCTTTGGGAAGAGGAGAGCAAGAGACTGAGAACAGTAGATAAAACACTGGACCTTTTGTCATTACCCTAATTATTTTTGGAACAAAAGCAGTGTTTGTCTTTGGATGTATTAAGATGGAAAAATCTGTTGAATCTTTTATGAATGGATCATATTCTCCTACATTTTAATTTATAAATAGTTTGCAACTCACAGCTTAATTTGTTTAAATTCTTTGATTTGAGGATCAAGACAAAGACCTAGTCAGACTGAACTGTCTCTCAAAGCCTTAACAGTCTGGTATATCTATGACACAGTCTAGAACAAAGTCTATTGAGGTAAACATTTATGATTTGATCTAAATTTATTATAACAGAATAGATGGTTTTACCATGGAAAAGTTATTTAAGCAGTGATGGAGTGGAGTTGGTTTGCTGAAGTGCGATGAACTACATGCTGCAGTAAGGAACATACTATTTTAATTAACTGAATGCACAAGTCCTTGTGATCTTATTATTCTGATCAGCTCTTGATAAAGATCTAGACAGAGTTTTCCAGTTGCTAAAGCATTTTGCTGACTTGTGCATGATGGCTAGCACAATAAGGGTTGACAGCAGCTATACTGAGTTACATACTGCCTTTATAATTTTCATAAAACAAGAGGCATTGTCCCAGATCATTATTACTACGTTTAGTTCTTACGTGTTAGCATTAGTGTTACTTACTACTGGATAGTAGTTATATCTGTTAGTTATAGCTGAATAAAATTACCTGCTTGCTCCTTTTGAAAGGTAAATTGAACTGTGCCCCTTTGTTTCAAGGCCGAGCTCAGCTTTTGGTACAGAGCAATTCTTGGTAGGTGACTTGTCCTCTTAAAGTAGAAAAGGCTAAGGGGAGCTATAGTTTTACAGAAGGAAAAAAAGAAAAGCTTGGGATGCTAAATCACACAGACATTTGGTAAATTGTATGCGTTATATTGAGTATTAGTGAATCAAGAGCATATTCCAGTCCTTTCTTTGCTGAGTGGAAAACTTTCCTACAGCTATATTCAGAGAAGTGTTCCATACTGCTTAACTTCTGCTTGTTTTTAGCCATTGTAGGACTATACTCCAGAGTTCGCAGTGTTGTAGAAACTACTAAGTATGTAGCTTCTGTCACTGAAGTATTCTAGCACAGTATTTTGTTTACTTGTAGCTGCCACCTTTGAAATGAAGGGTTGCTTCATACAGTTCTTTGTTGTTCTAAGCTGACATTTATGTGTTATAAAAAATACTTAGTATTCAAACAATAATTTTAGGTCTGAGAGACAATTTGTAATTTTTTATCTAAAAAGAGGGTGCTGCTGTACCTTCAGTGAGAGCAACCATTTTGATTGGGATGATGTATGACTGAAGTGGGGACAGTGAAGTTTGATGTCTAAGGTATAAGATGTTCTTTCTGAAAGTGAATGATGGGTTTGTTGTTTTTTCTTATCCCAGGGTTAATAAGAAAACACTAGTTCTTTGCAGAGTCTGTTGTTCTCAGGTTCAAAGTCTTACTGCTATCCTCCTCACATTTTCAAAATTACTTTTAGCTCAGAAAGAGAAAGAAAATAGAGAGGTGCGGAGCAGATGGGAGGCTAATGGATAAGCTCCTATAGCAACAGTTTGAATGTTAGTCAATAAAAATTGGGCCAAGACTGTTTTCAAATGTGCTTTTATCAAATCTCTTTCTAACTCAGTGAAGTATTCTCCAGAATAGTTTGCAATTGTTTCACCACACCATTTACCAGCTGATGGTGCCTGATAACAAGCTGATGAAGAATTTTCTGGGAACTTTCTTAAAACATGAAACTTTATGAAGTCACTATTTTTCATAGGTCTGTATTACAGAGTTTAACAAGAATGGAATTGTTGGCACAAACTAGACAGATTAGTTTGCTCTAAAACAGTGAACAAAGCAGGACACATTTCATACGGAAGTCCTGAGTTGTGTTCTTGTTCACTCATACTAGGTAAAGATTTTGAAAGTCTTGTCTGTGTTAGATGTAATTAACTCTTGTGATGGAGGAAAATTTGAATTATGTCTCTTCCCTATATAGAACTGTCATTTAGTGGTAGTGCATAAGTGTTTTCTTGTTTGTTTTGCTTTTTTTTACATACTTTGGTCTTGGGTTTTGGTTTGGGGGCAATTTTTTCAGAACAAAAAAAAAATTTCCAGGAAGGGAAACTGTCTAACAGACAAAAATACATTGCATAGTAATGCTAAAAATCACCAGAAATACTTTTTAAAAAATACTTCTTGCTATGTCGGTTAGAAAACTGGGTCATCTGTGTGTTTCATTACTGTGGTTTGATTTATTTTGTCTAATTGCAGCTAGATTTTCAGGGCTTTAGAAATGTTCTTTCCATTATGAGAAGTGGTAATTCTTTGTTTAAAGAAAAAATTCTGGCAGGAGGTAAGAAAGTCTGTAAATACACACACCTGTTTTGTGTGTGTACATCTTTGCAAAATTTTCACTGAAATGTAAGTGCCTGTTGTATCATAATCAGAGGCAGTTGTGGATTGCTGGCTGGAAACAGTTTGAGTTCTTGAATAAGATGCAACATACATTGAAGCTGGATTCCTCAGTACAGTCTGTTTTGTTTGGTTTTATTTTAATTAATTTTTTTTTAAGAAAGAGTGGCTGCACATTAATTCTTCAGTAGGAGTAGGAAAATATTTGATAAATTTGATAAAGGTACTTGGCAGGGCTTCATTTTATAATAAAACGTGGCTTGAAATTTTGGGGCTGTGAATCATATCTTAGTTTCTCTTTTTTGTTTAAATAACTTTTTTTGGAAGACAAACTAGATGAGTTTGCTTGAGAACAGTGTAGGATAGGATGGACAAAAAAAATGTTAAAGTTTATGCTGGTGTGAACTTTCATTAGATTTTAGTGTGTTGAGTCTGTATCTCATTTATACTGTCAGACTTTATGGATAATGTCTCCTCAAAGGTGATAGGCATTAATGTCAGGCCAGGCCATTAGCTCGTATTTTGGTGTGCTGATAACATATGAGCAGCACTAGGAGGAGGCAATGCAGTGACTTGACCAGTGCTGCTGAGCGTCACGGAATGTCTCTGGTACATAAAAGTGATGATTTATGATCTGGGATCTTCTGCAGCACTTTTATTTGGTATGCTGTTGTAGTGCATATTTGTGTTAGGCCAGGAAATCTGTTTTGTGGTGTAAAGTTCCTCTGCAGGAATCAGAAAATCAGGAAATAAAATAGTGAGAAAAGACAAATTTTTAGATCATCTTACTTCTGTAAACTTCCTGGCTGATTGTATTAATTTTGGAGGAGACATCTGGAAATCCTGGCTCCAAATATGTTAAAACTCAGCAGGCAGCTATTAGTAAACATACAGAGGAACATCTGCAGCAGCTGCAGCACGACTTTCTGTGCCTCTCCTCAAGACCTAACTTCACTGACAACTTCTCTTACAAGCTATCTATTAAGACTTTGATGTAGAAGTGAAGAGAAGCAGATGTAAGATATGATCCGTCTGAGTTACTAGTGGGTATTACAAAACAACAGAGATGCAAGTGGCTTAGCAGCTGTTTCCAGTTAGCCATGACTTCTTGTGTAACTTGGTAGTGATGATTTAATGCAGGGGTGGAAGAGTATGGGCTTCTCTTCCACTAATACAATGTAAATATTTGCACAGGAGAGAAACAATTATGCAGAGCATTATGCGGTAATGTTGTGAGTCCCTAACATCGAACCACATTGATTATCTTTCTTAAAAAAAAAAAAAAAAACCCAAAAAAACCCCCAAAAAACCCCAACAACAACAAAAAACCAACCACAAAAACAACAACAACAACAACAAAAAACATTTTGTAAGGCCAGATGATTATATATGCTATCTTCATGATCATTTTCAAGCCATTAATATCTTTATAATCCAATATTTCGTCTATTTCAATGCTTTCTGTTTTCACCATACATTCTCCCATCTTCAGATAAAGCATAACATGTTTCCTCAGTTTGTCTTGTTTTCCTCATTAGTTTGTCATAATTTTCCTTTGTTCTTCCAATGCCAGCCAAAATGGAGACATTTGCTTCTTTTATTTGTAGTTAAATGTTATGAATCTCAACAGTGGAAGGGAAGAACAGCCAACAGGACAGGCAGGCTGAGTGACAGGGTGAGCTTCTGCAGCTTCTCCAGTCTGAGAGCATTCATGCAGTGCTGCAGCTTCTCCAGTCTGAGAGCATTCATGCAGTGAGTTCTGCAAAAGGTCAGGTCTGCCAGTAGCAGCAGAGATTTTGTTTGGAGGATAAGGCAGATGATTACAAAGGACTGACGCCTTTGCATAGAGATTAAGAAAGTTTATCACTGGTTTTCTAGAAGTCAATGCAGGATCTCTTTGAAAGAGGAGATATTGCAGTGGAAGTTTGTTTCTTCTTAGGGGTGTGTTGATAGTGAGACAGATGGGTATCTGTGACACAAAGTGTTAAGAGCATGGACCGGCAAAACATTAACTACTTGCTTGTCTTGCTACCACTGTGGTTCAGTGGTCAGTTTTATGATTATAGTGGTAGACCAAGGTCAGATACACCCCTACAGAAGCATATGATAACTTGTCTGGTCCTGTTTTTTTAAGGACCTCTGAACTAGATGTCCATTATTCTGCTCTAAGTATTTGTTAAAATGTTCTCATACTAGCTATTGAAGAAGACAGTTTAAACTTTGATGAGCATGCCAAATCTCTTCCTTTTTTGAGGACTGATTTCTGGGCTTTAAATGCAATTTTCATCAACTTGTGAAACAGCATAAGGAAAATTTAAATTAAGTTTGAATCCTTCCTGCTTAAACAGAAGCTTTCTACTTAAAAGAGAAATCTGACTTCAGGTATCAGCTTCTTGCGTAAGGACTTACCTTTGACTTGACAAAAGATTGTCTTAAAAGAGCAAGATTTCCCTTGCTCTTAGGATAATAGCAACAACTGTGACAAATGGAGAGCCTCTAGACTGCACTTTGTGGGGGGAGAGGTGAATGACAGGGGAGGGAGAGGTAAATACAAGTATCCTTACTTTTTTCTTTGCCAAGTATTATATTAACTCTGTAGAAAGAAGCTAGACAGAAATTGAGGAGTCTGAATTAAAATGACAATGAAACAGAACAAGGAAAATCGATTCAACCCGCACCTGAGAAGCTTAAATTTTTTTTTTGAGAGGACAGCTGCCAACAGAGTGAATTGATGTTGAGCTTAAAGGTCATTAAAAGGTTATTTTTAATTAGTAAGGTGTCTCATAGCTGAATACAATTTACTACACTAGAGAAGAATTGGTTTTCAAACTGCTGTACCTATTTTTCATATGTGATTTTCTTGGGATTAAAGAGTATGTTCTAATGTAAGTAGAGCAATACTCCTGGAATTGGATATATTTTGAATATTATTTTCAGATTTGTTTCAAACATTTGTCAGCTCTAGCTGATGGCTGCAGTTGAAGAATAACAGATTGTTTTCAGCTTTGTGAATGGTGTTTTTCAGAAAGCGGATGTTGGAAGCATTGAAATTCAACTTGCAGAGCTCCTCAGAGCAAAAGAAGCACCTTTTCTCTTAAAAGGGTTTTTTGTGTTTTGGGGTGTTTTTAAAGTAGCCCACTTTAATCTTTAATCCTGCAAAAAAGGGATTAATTGCTGTGGACACAAAACCCAAGCACATTTGTATCATTATTATGTAAGTAAGGAGAATTTAAAAAGAAGCATATTCTCGTAGTGTACTCTGTGAATGATGTTTGCATTACAAAAATGAAAGTAAGGAAGGATGTTTTACTTTCTTTACTGTCAGAGACATCTGTTACGGAGAATGAGGTGGCTGGCTGAGAAAATACCCCAAACAGACTGAAAACTTTGACTTTCTCATAGGACCTTATTCTGTTTGGGCATGCTAATGCATTAACCTGGGATTTTGGGCATCAAATGGCAGCTTAATCCACCTCAGAGCATTTCCCATATTGGCATTTACTATGCACAATTCTTGTCAATTAGCTCTACCCTATGCAAGCCCCTTTATTGCTTTCAAGGCTTTTTTGCTAATTCAGTTCTTCAGCCTCTGTAATACTGTGAAAAAACCTGAAGGGCTGAGGTTTGTCTTTTGCCTAGGTGACTGAAACGGGATTTGTTTTAGAGAAAACTTAACATGTGGCTTAAGTAAGAGAATATTCCATCAATAACTGCTTTTTTCAATTTTTGCATTATATTTTCAATCTCCATGGCTAAATCAGTGCTAAAAGCTTTTATAAAATCAGCCTGGCAGTATAATTTATGATTAGACCTGAGGGGTGAAGGCTAGCTCAGCAGTGTATTTCACATAAATAACTGCTTAGAGTTGTGTATTGAAAAGGCAGTTTCTCTGGCACACAGGCAATGTAGGACATTTTCAAAGCCTAGAGAAACCGAGACAATACAAAAAAATATTAAAGGAGGGAATATTTCATGCTCTGACTTGTAATTTTAATTATTTTGGGGTTTTGTTGTTCTCACATGCCAAGTTAGCAGCAAAAGCTTGCTGTGCTTTTACCTACATTTTGAGGATCTTGTGTAATGAGTCTGAATCCAAGTTCCTGAAAAGAAATGCTTGCTTTTGGACTGTCTAAACTCTTTCAGGAACATAATCTACTTTCTTCTCTTTCTTCTCTTAAAGGGATTAAGCCCAAATACAGTCAGATACTTCTTGGACAGGTTTGGAACCTAAAAAATGGCTGAATGTGCTCCTCCCTAAAAAGTATTCTGGGGAGTGGGTTAAACAGGTTAAATTCAGCTTCTTCAGTATTGACTGTAAACTCTAACACAACTTTCAAATCTATATTCAGTATTGTTAGGTTAGGTTTATATCCTGTTCTGTCATAATGAGTACCTTAATTTTCCCCATGAGGAATAGGAATACTTCGTTGTCTGATTGACCTGGACATTTCTCAAGAAAAGCATGGACCAAATGGAACTTTCTGCTAAACTTATGTGGGCTTCCCTCTCTGACCTCAATTTCTTCATTGAAGTATGTTGCTGGGGGGTTATTTCCTTAGAATTTCAATTTTTGAATCAACCTTCTGGGCATATGGCTTAGAATTTGGTAGGACTTTCAAACTACCCAGGAAATACTTTTCACAATAGCAAAATCTTGTCATGACAAAATGCATCTGCTAATGAACAATTACTGCTGAAAATAAATGGCATTTGAACTGAATAGATCATTACCATGTGGAACAACAACCATGTGACAAACACATCTGAAATCTCTGTTTTGTCCAAACAGGCAGTGAAATATCTACTTTGAAATCTTGAACTAAAGTAGTTTTTTTCTCTTCTCCTTAATTCTTCATCTAACACTTTCAAGGGACTTAATTTATTTCTCAGCTCACATGAACACAGTGGCGTTTTAGGTTGAAAATAACTGGGAAACTTAGTTCAGATTTACAAGCAAATTCTGAGTTTTGTCTCAAATGGATTTTTATTGTGTGTTTCACAACTGAGTTTATAAATAAACTTGCATAGTCTGCAATTTAATCAAGCCTAATCTTTCCCTGGCACCCACAGGAACTGCCAGTGATACAAACATTAGGGAATTCTAATTGTATATACAGTGCTACCTAAATCCTTTCATCTCTTTCAGAGAAATTCTTTCCTGTTTGTTATCTGGAAACTAAATTACTGAAGTTAGTATCCACTCTTCCTGAAGGGAAAAAGGAAAATGTGATTTTTTTTTTTTAAATACAAATTTATTAATGGACCTACTATTTGGTGGAGGCTGAGTCTGTTGTTTTCTTTACTGTGTTTCCTTATAGACTTCTTACAGCTGTACTTTATTTTTCCATGTGATACACACTTGCAACTGTTTTTAAACTAAGTATTTATTGCAGCTGGAGTGTTTAAATACAAATATTAACACTGAGTATTTAAAACTCTGAGAGGACACACTTTGTGTTCAGGGTTAGTATACCCAACTCACATGAGTGAGTGTAAAGGTGTTTTCAATTAAGCATGTAATGTTAAAAGCACTCAGCACTTTCAGTCTAGAAAGAGATGGAGTTCCTTAAAAAAATATATTCCACCTTCCAGGAGCCCAGAGAAGCCTCCACCAGAGACCTCCTGTCACTAATCCTATGTTGGGAAATCATATCTGATGTTCTGGTTTCAAAAGCATCCTGCAATAAAATCAATATATTGAAGATAAGAAAAACGAGCTGGAAAAAAGTAGATTGCTGGAACTAGATGAGTAAACCAACTGAAAGTTTGTTCTTTGAGAGCTTACTTGAACAGTGTGTGCATATTTAGTTTTATTCGTGTGCATGTGTAGCTGTAGTTCTGACTCTTGAGCTCCCATGAGGAAATGAGCTCTGACACAGAACTTGGAGGATAGTCATGGTAGATGAGGTCAGGAAGAGGGCTCAGGCCAAAAAAGCCTTGAATGCAGCACAAGAATGTGATGCAATAATCTTTGATTCTTGCTGCAGACTGCTCAGTGTATGGTAGGATTTTTGTTGATTTTCTCTTTTTTTCCCAAGTGCACGAGTCTTTCCTGTCAGCTGGTGTGATTAATGGTGCTAGTCTGTAGCTGGAGAGTGGTGTGGTAAGCCCTTCCCCACTTCAGGACACTTCACGCTGCAGATCTATGATGCAGACCCAGCTCTGCCCAGAAGGACTATGGGGCAAGGAGAGGCCACAGCCAGATTAGTCAGTCTGTGCAGTAAGGATTGACCTGCAGGGAATCATTTGGAAAGCTAAGTCGTGCATGTCTTTCTGCATGCTCAGGATAATCAGCAGCTTCACGATTACTATTATCATCCTTGCTCCTAGCCCATGGCATGAAAAAAGCTGTTCTCCCCAGGTCTCCCTGAAACTTTGAGGATCTTGCCTTGCGCTGTCCGACAGGTATCTGGGGGACCACAGGCTTCTTGTGTGACTCACTCTGGTCACAGCTGCCCACCTGCTCAGTGTCAGAGCTAAACAAAGGCTGGGCTGTTCAGTGCAGGGGCAGAAGTGCTGCTCCTCAGGCCACTTGCTGCTGTAATTTTCAAACACAAGTGTTGCAGCTGGGAGCTGGATTACCCGATCCCTTTTTTGAGGTGGGCTTAAGTGCTTATTTATTTATTGTAACTGGAGGGATTGCCAGGATTTGGTGTTGTGGTGAGGTCAGCAGGCTGTTAGGTATGAAAAACAGAAAGAGAACTCTTCAGAACTTTTTCTGGAGTGTACTGTTTGAGTATGGGTGTAGTTGTAATGTGGGTAAAGGAGGAAGAACTTTTAATGAAAACAGAAGAGTTCTTTTTCTAGTTTTAATCTTGAAGTGGGTGGGCTGCCCCTGGATGCAATTGGTCCAGTGTGACAGAACTACAGAAAAATAAGAGTGACTGCATAAAACTATATTGTTTTCCAACCACATAGATATTAGCTAAACAAAAAAGATGAGTTCTTTGTGGGTAATATACTGCACACCAGCCTGTGAGTCACTGAAGCATTGCTAAAGTGAAATAATTCCAGCATGTGACTTGCCTTGTGACTGTGAATGAAGAAATATCAATAGTTTTGACACATTATCTGGAAGGCTTCTTTTTCTAGGGGATCCAATCAGTGGGGAGATTTAAGCAATTGTTATGTCACACTATAACTTTCGTAAAAATGTCCTTCAACTTGTCATGTGAAGGCCTTTATCTGAAAAGAAGGGGGAGGCCTTGATTTCCTCCCTCATGCTCCCTGGGGTGTGGTCCTGCCACCTTCCTACTGCCAGATGGGGTGCTTTTCATCTTCACTGGGAGCCAGTTCACTGAGAAAATTCCTGTGTGCTTCCTTCCTGGTTTTCTTTCCTACCCTTCTTTTCTGGATTAACTTTTTGCTGAGTTGTCAGATTCAGTCACCTCATGGAGTAATCCAGTGGTAAAAGGAAGGAGGAAAATGTGTCAGGGAATGGGAAGAAAAGAATCATGTTTGGTCTCCAAGGAGTCCCTGCTAGGCTGGCTCTACTGTAGCATCTAATTCCACTCTTCATAACGTGTGTGTGGACATTGTAAAGTAGTGATTCGGATGCAGAACAATGGACCCTCAAGAATGCTGTCATGCAGAGTTTTAAAATAAAGGAAATGCCAGACTTGAGGGTACTTGCACAAAATAAATTCTGTACACTTCTAGGTGCTTTTCATCTGTTACTGTTAACACTGAATTGCTATACCTGAATAAGTTGGTTGGGGTGCCTCCTAGAGAGACCTTACCTGTTTCTTCTTAGCAAACTCTATCTCACTGCTCCAGACTCTCCATCTTCTTCCAGCTCACTTTATTCCTTCAGCCCACCCAATCTCCAGATATGGTGTAGTTGCTGTTATTTCTTTGTGTGTTTGGTGGGTTGTTTTTTTGGGTTTAGTTTTTAAAATTCTTTCACTGTTTCCTTCTAAAGCAGCCCCCCAGGCCCTTTGCATAGCCCAACTGGTAGGAGAGGGAAAAGCACGCTCTGAATTGAGCTTTGATTTCAGCTCTGATCTGACATGGTCCACAGCTGATTGAAATCACATGTTGTCCCCCAGGGAGGATGTCTGCTGGTCTAGTCAGGACTCTAGCTTGACAGAAAAGTGTGGAAAGTGAGGATGCGGACTATGGAGCTTGGAGTCACTGGGAGAACTTACAAAAGGCCTCCAGCTGCAAATCAGGGTAAATGTACACCCCTCAGTGTCATGAACCATCTGATGGAGTTGAAGATTTTATCTACTCTTACAAAGCTTTCTTTCTTGAAGAAAAGGTCACCAAAAGCTTTTTATATTGAAAAACGTATCTTCATTTTCTAGAACATCTAAACTGAAACTTGTGCAAAAAATTCAGCCTCAGGCAGGCATCTGGTGTGGAAAGTTTCAGCCCAAACTGCTATTTTGGCAAAGTCGTAAGCAATGAAAATACATTTTAAGAGTGGAAAGTGTTGAACAATCTCTGTACTAAGGCAGAACTTATATTTTGGTGGATAAAGGGAACCTGTGATGGGGTTTGAGGCTGAACTGCAACAACTTTCATTCCACTTTCCTGTAAGGGGATGCCCTTACCCAGCTTGAAATTCTCCATCAAACAACTGTGTCAATTGAACATTTTTCTAGCACTTATATAGTTACTTTATGCAGCCTTAGCAGTTAACAGAGGGAATGTGGAGAAGCTCTAGGCTAACATAACTAAAACTTGAGGAAAAAATAACGTTGGACTACGATGGCATACAAAGGTGTTCTTGGAGATTCCTGCAGCACACTGCAAATGTTGACAGGAAGACAAACAGTAGATTTTGTTATGGGATCTAGTTTTATAATTAGTTCTGGACCATTTTGATCATATGCATCACCTGGGCTGGAAGTTACTGCAAACCCCCTTGGGTGTCTTGCATATGCATCCCAGAGGGGGTGTTTGAGAAACATAGCAACTGCTTTGCACATCCTGTTTTGATTTGGTTGATTTATTGTCCTGTAATTTATAGACTGGCCGTGTGAAGGGCATGAATCTCAGGTTTGACTGATTGCACTGTAAAAGAAAGCTCTTTTCAGTTCACCCTGAAATTCTTACCACATTTCTGTCCAGCCATTCAAGCTTACCTCAGCCACAACTGCTTTCATAGCTCTTGCTGAAACTTGAAACTGGAAGAAAGGTAGAGAAAATCTTTCTACAGACTTTCTTAGTGGTAATCCTACACAGATTTTTTTTCTGTTCCGTTATGTTTTCTTATGGCTCTATTCAATGCTGCAGTTGTTTTTACAACTACCCATATAGGCTTCTGTTTCGTGTTTAAAGTCAAAATTGTTTGTTGGACAAAATGTTAATCTATGAGGGGTTTATGGAATGATTGTGAACCAGAACTCTGTTTCCAGGATCCTAGCTATATTACTTCAGTTAATATCATATCTACTCTTCCATATAAATTAAGGCTTCTTGTGTCCTCCCTGTTGTATTTTTAAGACCTCTGACCATTGTTGCTGTCCTCTGATCTCTCTTGCCATCTCTACATATTTTGCTGAAATGTTAAGCAAGAAGATGGATGCTTTGAACGTGCTCACAATCGCTGCTTTCTGTGTTTTGGTGGGAATACTAACACATCTCTGAATTAGAACATTTTAGTTTTGATTTTGTACTCTTGTCATTCTTTTGACTCCTACTCAGTTGTGACCCATTTTACATTCACTTCCTTTTCTGTAGCACTGCTAGCTGTTCTTCAGTCTGTATTTATATGCTTCCCTTTCTTGCTGCTTGCCCTCATTGAATGTTGTCTTTTTTGGTTTCATGCTAGTTTATATTGTATGTATTATGTATATATTATGTTGTATGTATGTATGTTTTATGCTATGTCAAGTATGTTTAGGAAATACTTGAATTCTGCTATGTCCAGGTTCCTGGATTCTTCAGTTGTTTTTAAAAATTAAAATCCATTCAGCATCCCCTTTTTGACAGGGAGAAAATGGAGCAGTTTTGATATAGGGTTCATTCTGATCCCATCCCCCTGTCAGACCCCCCCTTCGCACCCCATCCCCACCCCTCTCTTTTCTTTTCCATTGCCAGAAACATTCCAGATCTCTCTTGTCTGGACATCTGAGCGCATACACACATTCTTGAAATACAGAAAAAGATTATGTCCTTCTCATGTGCTAGCTGAGAAAGCAGCATAGCTGCTTGAAAGTGCATCAGTATCCTATTAGCCCTTTTCCTTTTCCTCAGTTAATCTCATTGGTGTTGGTTAATTCATAGCCCTTGATATACACCAAGTCTTCAAGTCCATTGTGTTTATGATATGCAATTACTCTAGGCAGATCCAATTACTGACTTCTATTTCAATAAATTGAATTCCTCTACATGAATGCCTCTTGAATTTCTCTACTAAATATCATGTCTGCATACAGTGAAAGGTTGTAAGGGTTACCTTTGATTTAATCAGTTTTAGCATACTCTATTTTTTTTACTGTCTTTTCCAAATGCGGTTTTGGAAAACCCCTAATTGTATTTTCTGATGGCTTTTTGGTGGATTTAGTGTAAACTACTCTCTGAACTCAAAACATGCCAACACAGCACGAGTATTTTTTCTAACATAGGTAGTCTTCTAGTGTTAACAGCATATGTGATCACTGTGAATATATTGTAAGTATGGGTCTGAATTTTAAAGAGGAAAAACAAGCAACCCTGCTTTCTGGAGAGGGCTGGTGCTCAACCTTGTTGGGTTCAAAACATTGAAGTCAGGATGTGTTAGATATGCATTCTTTCCCAACTAAGTTTCTCCATTACCTGTTTTCTTTAAGAAGCTGTTTCCCAGTGATTTCATGTTGCGTGTTTATTCTTCTGAACTTCTAAAAGGTTGCTCATCATTTCAAGGGCTCTCTCAGATGATTAGTAATCAGAGTCTCACTTCCTGAATACCAGCCGATCTAAGTGAAAACATAGTAACTGAGTCACTTTGTTATTTTGTTTCTAAGAGTACAGTTGTAGATGTGTGTTCAGTGTCCAAAGAAGCTTTTATTCCCGTGGTCAAATAGCAAGGCAAGCCTCATGGAAATGATGAGTTAATAAACTGTTGGCAATTAAGTTAGCATATTTGAATTATACTGAACATTTGCAATATCCTGTGAAATCTTTCTCTGCAGGAGAAAAAAAAATCTATGCTAACTTATCTTTGAAACAGTAGTTTGCTATAGTTGAGAAGTCTGGTATGTCTACAGCCTTGGTGTTCTGTATTACTTTCTTCTGGGAACTGAATTCAGACAATGTTGCTAACCAGAGGGATTTGTGTCTTAATATTCTGATACGTACATGAAAGCATTTTACCAGCTCAGAGATCAGTATCATAGTCTGTATTTGTTTTGTGCTTTAAGCCACAATTTTAACTAGGAGCTAAATAATATTATGCATTAACATATCTATACATTTGTGGAATATATCTAACAGTTTTTTTCGAAGTAAAACAAAATACACATTCCTATCACTTCACCTCCGAGAACACTGCGTGAGTTTTGTTGTTGGAAACAAATGGCCCTCAATTTCTTGCTTTCATGGCGGGGAGAAAAAATGGATGGGATATATTCTCCTTTTTCTGTCTGTCTGGTTTTTACAGAGCATCAGTTTGACAGCATCCATAGCAGTTTATGTGTACTGGAATAACAGTTTCTCCCTGTGAAACTGTGGTGGAGCATGACTTTGAATTAATTTAGATGTGGTTTAGTATTGTCAGATGTAAAAATCTGCTCTATGCTAATGAATTTTTTTTTAAACTATATTCTTTGTATGCTACCACACTTAAACAACCGAGGTGTGGTACATTCTTACAATCACATGCTTTTCAAAATTGTGCAGTTTCTCCAGTTTTTCACTATTAATGCAAATACAACTTATGTCTACCAAGACAGGGAGGGAAAAAAGGCAAATTGAGGTTTTCTCTGTTAATTGTTTGTCCTTCATTTGTTTTATAAAGGAATTGCTTCTTCGTGAGTGGTAAGTGTACATAAGTACACTGCCAACAAACCTAAATGAACGCTTTTTTTTTCCTCTGCTGTCTTAGAAAGCAGATGAGGGAATGGACAAATCAACATTTTTTTTTTTTAGTGCAGTGGTGCTAGTCACTTGTTTTTGGATGGTTTCAAAACAAGCGTAGGGTAATTCCAGTTTTCTGAGCAATGTTAGTGTTTGTTCATCATGATCTTCAGGGCATGACTCTGCAGAGTGAAGGGAAGCTTTTGTTAATCTTAGCTACATAGAGTTCTTGAAAGCTGTGATCCCTCAGTTAAAAACTTCCAGTGGTAGTCTACCCTTAGGAAACTGGATTATCTGGACTTTGAAAATGGGATGATGTGTCCAGATTTAGTATAACTCAAGTTGTTTTCAGCAGCAGGCTTCTGTGCATTTTTTCATAGTATTTTGAGGAGACAAAATATAATTTAAATTGCACTCAGGGATCACTCCCTGCTTGAAAACCCTTCTTGGTCTTCTCCTCCAAAAGAAATGGTATTTTATACTTTAGGGTTTAGCATGTCATTCTAAGGAAACAGTCCATTAAAAGGTTAGACTTACTTCCAGAATCTCATGTTCTTAATGTATTTAAGGGAATTGCTTATAAGAGTTCACAGGTTTCTTGTTTCTTGGTCTTAGTTGAGTATGGGTTGATTTTTTTACCCTCCAGCATACATTCTTCAATATTGAAATATTACTACTGTTTGATAAATTTCAGTCTTTTATATTGCACTTCTTTTTACAAATTCCCCAAGAGTTTCCAAAGGTTAAAAAGTGGTTGACCATTCTTTTGGACACATTTGAATTACCTGCCATTCTTTTACAGTTTCTTATAAAATTCAGTATCACTTTTCCTAGGTAATCATTCAACATTTGTATTATAAGACTCCTGATAATGTCACTTTTTGTACTGGTGAGTGTTGAAAAGAATTTGTAAGGTGCAAGGACACCTTCTTGTGTCAGACCTATCCCAGGCCAGTCAGACTGTTTTTGCTCCAGTGCTGTCAAGAAGTGGTGGTGCTGCTGAGATGACTTGCTGGGTTTTCTTGGGGAATAGCACAAGTTTTCTGAGTTACCTGTCAGCAGCCAGGCTCATGGACTCATGAACAAGCTATCAGTCTCCACACAGGTACAGTGGAATGTCCAACATTCTTGTTGTTCCTCTTCATGATTTAGCACACTGTTGTTGTTTCTGATTACAGTAATACTGCACTGACCTTCTCTTATGCATGCAGCTTTCCTGTACAGGTTATTATAACAGCCTCTGTTTTTATTTCCATAGTGTGCTTTGTTCCACCATGCTCTTCCTCTCACCAGCTGGTTCCTATTTATTTATTTTCTTTTTAACTATATTTGCATAAAGACGTGGATGTTTTACTGGTACTTTGCTTCCTCACCGGCTTGCCACTGCTCCAGATTTATTTTTAGTATTTCACCTTATCTCTTCCTTGCATTTGCTTGTGGTTTAAGCACTTTCTGCTTATTGTTTCTTTTTATAGCTTCCTGTGGAAAAAAAAAGCAGATAACCTTAAACAAAACTACAAGTTTGAAAACAAGGAAGAGGATTGTTTTACGGGGTATGACTGTGACCAGCATGCTAATTTTATATTTCAAACACACACGTCTAATCTAACCTAGCCTGTCATGTTTGTTTGTTTGTTTACAAACCAACCAGCTAGGTCATTTGTATATAATCTTGTTGTAACTGGTCATAAAAAAGCCAAAGTCTTGTACACAGAGGTTTTTCCACTTTGGGGAAAGGACCTATGTGCATTCTTATTCTTTCAGCATATTTTATTGCAGTTTCAACTGTTTTTTAAGCCCTCTTACATACAAGACAGTGTCTGTGGGATACAGAGAACTGGGGAATGCACATGGTGCAAGCAATATTTGGCTCCAGTGCAAAGCTACTGTACTATTTCTGCAATGTCTTTGTTCAGCCTGCAGTTGGGAGACAAACTTCTGAGCTTATCCTAGGTAAAAGGACTAAGACTCTGCTAAATGCTTTAAATTTTTTTCTGATTATCTATTGAACACTCTGCAGTGAATATTGGTGCTCTTCGTTTGTAATTCTAGTATTTTGTAAAAGCATTGGAAAGTTCAGTATAGCTGCAAGGACTCAGAAGTCTTAAATCACACTGCCAAGGTCATGATCATGACGAGCAAATATAAATATTGCTTATAGGGCAGGAATTACCCTAAGTTTGGTTTTGAAGCTGTACAAGAATAACTGTTTAGCAGCACCATACTAAGAAAGAAAAATAAAAAGGATAATTTTGCCATCTAATACCTTCTGCTTTCTATGTTCCCTTTCCCTAAATAGGATAGCAGATTTTGATTGTAGTAAAAAAAGTAACAAAGTACTTCTTTCCTTTCTTGGAAAAACTTGCACAGTAAACAAATGTGAATGCTTTTGAAGCCAATGATATACACCTTGAACACAGAGGAACACAACTGTCACCAGTTGTGGCATCTCCTGTACCAATCTGTGTATGTCTCTTCCAGTCCAGAGAAAATGGAATTTTCTGTGAATTTTGGTGAAAGACAAGCAACTTTTTCTTCTAGTCTATCCAGAATTACTCAGGCAGCATCTTAAAATAATGCTGCAAAACAGGCGTCACCTGCAGTGCAGATGACACCAGCAACGAAGGCAGTGGTGACAGTTTGACCATCAATGCCTGGTGCATGCTGAGTTTTTCCAAACACAAGGCTGAACATTTGATGTGGATCTCGGCCCTACAAGGGCAGAACCTGCAAGGGCAAAGAGCACAAATTGCAGCTGTGAGAAGACAGCCTGCTGCCAGGAGGCTGCTGCAGCACTGCTGGCAGCTCTGACCAGGCTGTGCACATGTACCAACTGGCCTTTGGGCACGTCCCCAGCACCATCTGCTTGAAGAGCCTCTCACTTCTGTTTTGCAACAAAGCCTTATTTCTAGGTGAGCTACTGAGGAATCTAGTTTTTGCAACAGCAGTTATGTCATCTCAAGCAAATTGGTATTTTCACAGCTCAATTCAGATGAGTTCATTATCCAAATGGTGAGTCAGTCTAGTTAAATGTTTTGTTCTGGCTTTGCTGCAAATAGACCAGGCACCAAAAAGCTTTGAGAGAATTTCTTTTCTGTTACTCCTGCCACCATGACAGCTCAGGGAAAAAGTGATTAGACAAGCAAGGACTCAAATGCTTCATTGAACTTGTTTGGGTTTTGTTTTTTACCTTGGTAAGTTCTGGTTTACCCAAGTGAAGCAAATGCAGTGTACACCAGCAAGTGTATTCTTGGAATTTATCCTATGCAAAACACCAGATTGATCTGTCAGCTCTTTCTCTAGATAATGAATTAAATTGTTAAAGATAAGCAATATTCCAAAAGAAACAATCCCTTACTTTTTCTAAAGATGGCATTCACTGAACACAGATTAATGAGTTTTATTTCCAGTTTCCTGTAGAATTGTATTCTCTGACAAAGATGAAAAAGGGAGCCTATTGTGCCATTTTGATGCCGAATTGATGATCTGCAAGTGTTGTAGACACCATTCATCCAACAGTGCTGGGAGACCGTCAGGGTACTGGGTGTGCATTGAAGCTGTTTTGCTTCCTGCTTGATTTATTCAGTGGCTTGTGCAATTTGTAACAGTTTATGTCTTTTCCTTAAAGCTCTGAGATTATAATTTTTGAAGTTCGACTTTTATAGAAGTATTTCTGCTGGTTAAATAAAATAAGAATTTTGGTGTCCTTAATCTTTTATCTATCAAAATAGATAAATCTCCTGATTTAATTTCTATTCAGGAAGAATGTAAATTTTGTAAGGATAGAATGTTTCCAAGCTTTTTGTACTAAATATATATACACACATATACACAAAACTTCAACTGTGTTAGATAGCAAGATTTTACACATTGTCAGAGATTTGGAGCTTAATAATGGTAGCAGTCATTGGAAAACATTTCAGTACATTAGGCAATGCTTCACTAGGGAAAAAACTCAACTCCCCCATCCCCAAGCCTCTTTTATAGATTATAATGTTGATCTTTCTACCTGCATGTTTTTATCCTCTCTATATTTAAGAAGTCCATTTTTGATGTATTTTCTTTATTTTCTCTTCCTTGATGCTTTGGATATCTCATAACTCTATTGCTCAAAAGTCAGAGAACATTGCATTTTTAAAATCCAAACAAACTAAAAACCAGAGAAAATATGGTTGGTTCAGTATGTTCTGGTTTAGGCTGAAATGGTTTTGCTTATTTGATTGCATTATCTGAACTTTTAATTCTGCAATCTTAACATAGCCAAATAGAGAAAGATTGGCAAAAGAGCACATCCTGTTCACCTGAGATAAAGGTAAATGTGCAACTACATGTACTAGGATGTTTGTCCCAAAATGGGGAGTCATGGTACAAAATTCTGAGTAAAATTCTGATAAATTTAAGTACATGTCTAGTCTGAATGACCGTATTTTTTCCTGCTTTATATATGATATTAATGATTTATTCAAAGTAATTAATTTTGCCTCTCATGAAATGAATTGGGTTTTAGGAGAGCATTTATTAGGAAACTTATTAGGAAATTTATTAGAAAGTAAAATTTGTAATTTGCAATCATGCATTTTAAATAACCAATTAATGCTAGTCAATATCAACATACAGAATGCAATGAGTGCAGTATTTACAATTGGTTTGAAACAGCAACTTCCATGATGGACAGTTAATGAAACTGTTTCTTGTACCGTGCTCTTAATTTTGCCATGAAATTCTACGCTAGCATAGAACTTGAAATGCAATAAGGAGATCTAATAGAAAATCTTGTATTAAAGATAGTTTTCAGAATTCAGTTAAATATTTGAAACTTACAGAGCAGACAGATTTCCGTGAAGCTTGTAGTATGTAGGAATTTTTTTCTTAGTAATTCTCTCTATTCCTTGGGAGATCTTCAGATATGCACTTTGATTCATTTGCATTTCCCAAAGGGAAAGACATAATCAAGAACTTTCCACCTTCTGGCAACAGTACAATCAGATGTTACCCTCCCACTAGTCTGTAGACTACATTTACTTTCAAAAGGATTAATGTCACTGAGAACTGAAAGAAACTAACCAACCCAATACGTAAAAAGGTGGTCTGTCGTGAAGTTAAGTCCACTCCTTACAACCTAGTGGGACCTGAGAATATCTGTAGCTTCATCCTCTTCAGTGAGGTACACATTTGGGAAGTCATCCACTACAGATGTTAAGAGCGGGTTTATGTTCCTCTCTGAAGCACAAGTGGTGAAAGCTAGTCATAGAGGAAAGTTTGTTTCTTTACAGGTGAATTTCTTTACAGCTGTTGTGATACATTGCTGTGATAATTGCCTGTTTCAGCAGTGGCTGCTGTAGGAAAAAACTGCAGTTCAATACCTAAACCATTTCTCAGTGAGCAGAAAATCAAAGTCACTAATGGAGATCTGACCATGTCAACAGTCTTCCTTTGTGGAGAAAGAAAGGTGCATCTGCGTGTAGTGTGTCAGGGCTAGAGTTTCAAAGTGACACAGAGGTAGCTGAGGTTTGTGTTTGAAGGATGATAAGAAAAGTGTCAAGACACTGCAGAGTACATTAAATCCTCAAAGTTTTAGGGTTTCTAGAAGCAGCATTTGGGTTCAGTTGACAGTACTGCTACAGACTTCATTATATGAGTGAGGAACATCTTATCCGGAGAACTGGGATGGTTATTTATGCTTTTTTTGTTTTGTTTTGCCTATGTATTTATATGGCAGTAAGATGGATCATTACCAGACCTATATGCATATCCCCACACAGTTGTAGTTTGCACCATTTAATGCAACCACATGATGTCAGAGACAGAGGCATGACAGCATTTCTGGAGAAAGTGAAGCTGAGAAAGATGCACTTTTTTCCACCTCTAGCCCTTCTCAGTTTCTACAAATATTCATTAATTATTAAGTTTTGTGGTTGTATACATTTTAAGGACAGGAAAGGACTGTTAGCATTATCTGGTTTAGCAAGTCAAGCTAAAATAAAACAAGCCAGAATTTTGCACATGGCTCAACTTGTAAAAGTATCTTCAATCTTGGTTTTAGAATTAAATTCAGTTGCTAAAATAAATAATCTGTTTATTTTTGCTTCTTGCTCTTAAATGGGGTTTCCAGAATTTCAGCTATTAGCCTAGATTTTTCCAAGCTCTTTGCAGTGAGCTTCCATTTTAGAGTTCCCAACACAGCATTCCTGTAATTATTGATGAATGAATATATCTCATTTCAGTTCTTCTCTTTGGCCACAGTCAAGAGGTTAACCATTAATAACAACTATAGCTTGCATTTAGTTGATGTGCACAGAGATATGCCAGTGTCTGAGTACTTTACCTTTTGTGGATAAAAGGTTTTTCATGCAATCTTTTCAAGTTTACTGTTGTATGTGGTGCTCAGATACTTTAGACATCCTTGCCAGTACAGAAGCATGGCAGCTCTGATGTATCACAACCCTTTTCATTTACTTGAGCCACTACTGGTTCTTCTCAGTTCAAGTACAATGAGAAGTCACGGTAAAGGTGCTCTGTAATGTACACGTTTTATGCATTACTCTGCTGAGCTGCTTGTCTATGTTGATTGTTTTTGAAGAATATTTCACTTTCGGCTTGAATTAAGGGGAACAAGAATGATTACATAGGTTTTGTGACAAGATAGGTTCTCCATCTCATCAGTCACTGCTGTCGTAGCAGGTAGTTTGCTTGAGCTGTGTGTCTCGATTCCAAGTGCAAAGATCCTGTTGTGCCAAAAATGTGTCCTTTCCTCACTGTGGGAGTGTCACACGTCATGCACCTGAGAAGCAGTCAATACCTGTGAGGTGTCTTTCTGGCTGGTGGCAATCTGGAAGGACTGACGTAGAAGATTGTTTGCTGGCATTTGCAGTGAGTAACAGTGCAAACCTTGTCACAAACAAGGTCAGTCCTTGTGTCTGCAGCCTTAGATCTCGTCTCAGCAGAAGAATGACCCACCCCAACTGTTCATACAGCCTGAAGAGCCATAACATTTCTGGTTGCTCTGCTAACAGCCACAAATGTGAAAGGAGATACTGCAACAGTTTCCTTTAGGGAATTGACTGAAGTGGTGTTTCCTTCATTCAAGGAACCAAGGCTGTTTGCAGGGCTGTCTGCTTTGTCTAAGGGCAAATAAAGAGCCCAGTATGGTATTCCATGTTGGCTTAACTTCAATAGGCACATCCCATAGGTGCCTTTCTCTTAACCTTGTTTGTCAAAAACAGCTTCTCCTCCCTCCAGTGCGAAAGACTGTTCCTTCCTGAACAGTCCTCAGGCCTTTGATCTTCTGTGTTTGTGAGGCTTTTCCTGAGCTAGTACTGTCTTTTTAGTAAGCCATTCCCGAGAGTTTGCTGAGAAGTGTCACAACTGAGTCATTCTTTCCTTTCCTGCCTGTTTTTCTCACTAGTCTCATATTAAAAAATAACCAGTGTATTAGAATAACAAATACCTTAGTACAATATTAATAAATTATTAAGAGTGGTTCCAAATCTGTCACAATGAACTCATGGGAGTGAACTGTTTTTTACAATAAGCACAGATTACATGTGGTTTTGCTCTGATGCTCTAGTTTATACACATACTATTAACTATTTAAATAGCCATAGTCTGGCTTCCTTTTAAAGTAAAAATTCTTAGTGTAAAAATAGCAAGGATTTGTTACTACCAAATATTAGTAGTTCCTTCCTTCTGACTTCCCATTTTTTTCCTAATGACCCCTTTTTTTTCTGATAAGAATTACAATACAATGATTATTCGAGTCTGCTCGCATATATGATAATTGCATAATGATTGCATATAGTTAATCAGTGAAAGGGGGCTTTAGATGACACTTCTGAAGAACTGAGACTTTAGTGACCTACTGAAGAATCAAACTAGGAAAGGAAAGTCGTGATTCTGCTCCCAGTTGGTAAATTCCTGAGCAGTTAGACTATCAGTAATTGTAGCCAAGATTGCTCCCTTAGTGATGATTTTTGATGTGATGTGTAATTTTCTCCTGAGAAGCAACAATAGAAATACCACACATTAGCTTTTCTCAACATTGTAGGTTTAATAAATTTTGGAATTACAAAAGATCCCAAGTAAATTTTCAAAACACAACATAATGGCTGCAGATTTAAGGAATTTTGTAAGTCAATAAATATGGAGCAATGGGACAAATTTCCAGCTTGAGAATTTGTGCTTCAGAGGCAATGCTGGAAATCTGAGTTAGCTTGATCTCCTCTTAGTGGGGGGGCAATAAGTAAAGTTTTGTCTGGATGATGGAAGAGGGAAATGAATTCTGTGTTTAAACCTCCCCTGCAGTTGGTCTGAAAATTTGGAACTTTCATTCTTGCAGTGATTTTTCAGTGATGTATTGGCCCCATTAAAGTCAGTGGGAGTTTTGCCATGGCTTTTAATGAGGTCAGAAAAAGAATAGTACATTTCAACTGCCTTTTTTTTTTTTTTTTAAGTTGGAAAGAAGCTTTATATTTGTTTCTTTTACAGTGGTGTATTCTAGAAACAAATCCACCTATAATTAAATGACATATTCCATAGCATTTGCAAGATGAAATGGAATAAACATCGTGTCCAGCTTCAGGAGACCAACATTCACTCTCATAATTATTTTCTTTCATTTTATACATTTATTTTTCACTTGATGTACATAATATTTGGGCGCATGAGGGACAGCTTAATTTAAATTTTACATCTACATTCCTTTGGTCGGGAGAAGCCGAAGTAAACAGGGTAATTCAAAGGAAAGACAAGGAAATAGGGTTTTGATTAGGATACTTCAGTGAGTTTTGACTATTTTGAAAAATATTTTCATTTTCCATTTCATATCTTACATTGTGCCAGCAGGAACAAGACATGATGCATCATAGGCCTACATTCTTTCCATTACCAGTGAAATTAATCTGTTTAGTCTGATGTGTTTTCAACCACCTGTCACAATAATGCACTCATTAATATGCCTGTGCAGGTTTATAATGGTTAAATATTCATGAGATGTGCAAATATTCACTCTCTTTAATTCACAAGTGAAGACTAATCAAAACTTTGCTCTTTGTTCTTCTAGTAAAAATCTCTGTTCTGGAATGTTGTTTAGGTTGGCAATAATTTGATGAAACTACATAGGTGAATGGAGAATCCTTTGTTTATTCTCAGCTATTTGACTGAAGCTATGTGACCACTTCAGCTTTAAACCATCTTCTCCATTTTGTTATCTGACAATGAATGTTTTTGATCACTTTGAAATGTGTTACATTCAGAAAACAAAACAAAGACACAAGTGTCGTTCCCTCTTCTTGGTCCAGGTGCTTCCTGTGGTGGCCCTGCAGTGCTTATCAGAAACCAGTATCAGCAGAGCTCCTTGTGGTCTGCAGAGAGAGCCTTCACCAAATCATTTGGGACAACTGATCTTTCCTGAAGTACTAATCCTTGTTGCTGTTTTCTTGTGACAGGGGAGTGTGATGAATATTTTTCTTCTTACATTTGCAAGTCACCTCTAAATGTGTGGGGTAGAAATGCAGACGTGTACCTTTCTATCTCCTGACAAATGCTGCTAGGTGTCTGCTGTGCTGTTTTGAAGTCTGCAGCAAAGCTGGCAGAAACCTGCCATCCCCTTCTGAACAGCAGTTCCTGTAAGAATGCTGAGAAGATCAAGTGGGAGAAGTTTATTTACCAACATTTATCACTTATCCATAAAATGAACAATCTCTAGTGCTCATACCACATTATCTTAAGTGTAGTCCCTCTTACCTCAGTGGTTTGATGCCTGTGTCACTCTGCCAGGCAGGGTGAGCTCACAATTGAATAGTTTGCTTGTCCAATAGCACCTAAGAATGGAAGCTTTTTAAAGTGGGAGCTCATGTCAACCTGGGTGGGGGTCAGCTTGAGGTAATTGAGTCTTAGTGTGTGAGCCTCTTTCTGTTTGTTTTAAATAGTGAGTCAACATCAGCACAAATAGGAGCCACTTCCATGCTCGTAGTTCAGAGCATATTCGGAGAGTTTGTAACTGCTAATGAGCAACATTCCAGAGAAAGCAGAACCCAGGCTTCCAAGATTTGCACATTTGAGATGCTCAAGCTTGTGTACGGTAAACAAAATTTAGAAACTCCTCTATATAGTTGTACTTTGGACCCCAACATACTTTAGAAGAAAATGTCTAACTGTGCTTGGATTTATTTTATAAACCAGGGTGGCTTCAGCAGTCTGTGTGGCCTTCCATTCAGCTGTTTGCTTAAGCCAAGCCAAAAGCCACTTATCTAAAGATGATTTATTCTCACTTTTGAGCTGACAGAACTGGGCTGGAAAGGGTGAAAGCTGAACTGTAGTATAAGCCTCTGACTTCAGTCAGATCATAAGGGGAGCATGAAGGACGGGCCATAACATTGTTCTGCAAGGTACTTGTGGTTTCCCTGTACACTGCTTGTCGGACACCTTTTTAAAATAAACAGCCATGCTATGTGATTGGCTCAGATTTGAACTTTGCAGCTGTTTCTTTCTATCTGCCTGTTATGCCAAAGCAAAACCCTGCAGCTCAACATCTTCAAAATCAAAACCTTAATTCAAATATTATCATTTGGATAAGCATCTCACTTTTTGTTTTTGGCAGTGTAAGTAAATGGAGGCAATTTTGTTTCTTTATCTAGTTCAGAAAAATAGATGTGGTTTATATACTTCGAACATAGACATATAGTAAAAGGCAACAGTTGAATAGTCCTAGCTAGAGATGTGAAAGTATGACTGGAGGCAGTGTATCTGGTTTCGGAATTGAATCTGAAGAGAAAGTTAGTTTTAGCAATGTTTTAAGTTGGCTTGATTGGTTAGATTAAAACAATCAAAAGAATTTTGCATTTGGGAACTCTTATTCTCTTTGGATGCTTTAAGGATCTAATGTTCTTGTTGACATCTTTTCACTGTGTTAAACTTCACTTAATGCAGAGCATGACTATGAGCGTGGTTCTGGTAGCCAAGGTAAATGAGGCTGAAGGTTTTGGTTTTGACCTATCCAAGAACTGTGCTGTCCAGACAAGGAATGTGGGTTATGTGGCACTGCCATTCATGCTGCTATGGTGTGCGGCTCATGTGGGCACTACTGCGCAGAGCTGTTTCCCAGCATGGATAGCCTCTTTCCACACCAGTGTGATAAATGCAGTCGTAAAAATAGGGGGAGGCCTAAATGACTGAGAGGTGAGGCTACTTCTTGTACTCTGCTTCTTCATCAAGAATTACTTTGAATGTGCTAACACCAAAAAGGGTTAAAGAACCATTGTGTATTTTGAATTTGGGTTGTCAAAGCAAATATTTTGACAGTCGGTCAGAAGTGGATGCTGAGTGCCATGCTGTGAAGAACATACAGTTCTGTCATGGAAAAAACTTATTGAGCGATGGGAAACTGAGAGGAAGAATAAACAGCTAGTTTTCAGCCTTGCAAGGGCCTGGTTTGAGTTTCTGCTGAGCAAAAATGGAGGGGAAAAAAAGCATGGGTTAGCAGAGTGAAGCTTCATGAAGCCCAGGTATTTAGCACAGCCTGTAGCTGGAGAGGCTTCTATGTATAGCACAAACATATTGTTAGAGCCACATGAGAGATGGTTAGGTTCATTGGGAAATGCAAGGGGGGGAGAAGGTTGTTGGAAGGAAAAGGGAGAAGAAGTTCTCGGGAGGAAAAGGTTAACTACATAAATGTGACTGAGCTGGAGCTTGTCTTCAGTATTTCATCTGCATTTGTGCCTTACTAAATCTCAGAAAGAAATGCTTCTGCCCCTCCTCTGTGCTCACCATCCTACTTTGTTTTTGTCTGTCTGACAAAAAGGACTTGTGGGTGAGTGGTGCTCTCCTTTCAGCGCATCTCTAGTGCAAGAAAAAGCTTGTGTGGAAGTTCTCCCATGGATAAGGGTACATTGGTATTTGTATTGGCTCTTGGTATGTTTTGCACCAGAATAGAGTACACATTACCTAGGAAAAGCCGAATTGTACCAGTTTTATTCAAAACCAAAGTATTTTCCAATTAATTGTAGCTCTCAATGACATCTACTAGCTCACTTTTAGATGCTGCAAAGTTTCCCTTAGTTGCACAACAGGGAAGTGAACTCCTGAGATTTGCCATGTTCTCCACGTCAGCTTTAGACAGGCTGTTTTGTTCATGCAGTGACTTTTCTGGAAATACTGTCTTAAAATTTTGCTGCAAATTATTGTGCTTACATTTCAGTTGGGGAAGAACCCCATGATTTGATCTTTTCTTCTAGTATGTTTGTTATCAGTGACATATTTTTATGGCTGCCAGTGTGCATCTAGAATTTCCACCTACCTAAGTAAATATGAACTTTGTTTTCATCTGTGTTCAATAAGTGGTGTATTATATCCAGCGGTACAGAGTCAGCCATTATGGGTGTTCAGCTCTTATGTTCCTTCCAGCTCATTGAAAATCCTGGATTACAAAGATGAGGAGTTCATATAGGTGCAGTTCTTGCAGAAGAATACACATTTTAGAGCTTTTTGGAGCCTCTTTTAAAAAAATAAAGGCATTTTCAATTAAATTCTCTTTAGTCATGCAGATGACATCAGAAGAATATGGGTTTGTAGTGGACATTTCCTACATTCCAATCATTATTTAAAGTGGAAATACTGAGCAAATTAACTTTCTTTGGCTGGTTGACACGTCAGCTCTCTGTTATTACCAAGGGTGTATTCAAGTCATTAGTATGTCAGGTTGCTTTAAAACTTAATGCTCTCCCCCTGCCAAAATGGAAAATTAACGGAACTGCTTTCTCACTATATCTGAAAGCGCTTTTTAAAGGCAATGACATAACACTGAACTACAGGAGACAAGTTCTGTTGTTGGCACATCAGATTTAAGCCTCTTATACCAAAGGAATCTGCAGATCTTTCACTACAACTAGTACGGGGGGGAGTAGAAATTGCTGGATGAAATCTTGCAGATGATTCTCTATGTCTAATATAGGAGGGAGTAGAAATTTCTGGATGAAACTTTGAATGTGTGAAGTTGTGTGTGTATGTTTCATTTGCATTCAGTGGGGCTAATATTCAACCACATGACTCACAACTCCTAAGAAATTAATTACCAGCCCCATTACAAACCTAAAAAAAATATTGGGCATGCCTGTTGTTCTGGCGTCTGGTGACTGCAGCAGCACAGTAGGGAGGTCTAGATCTGATTCTTTTCTCCTGCCTACAGTTCAATGTCAGTATTTGGAGTTTAATGAAGAAAACTTGGGTGTGCTACATTCTCATCGTGGAGGGGGTAACATGAGGGCATTTCCTGCTCCCACCCTTGCTTTCAGGCAACACTGTTTCAGTTCAAGAGCAGAGGCGTGTAGGATGACCTGTTTGTTTTTTGAGGCTGATACTTGGATAGGAGTTGGAAGTATAGTGATCTTTGCCTCTTGTACTAAGATAAGTGTAACTCTGGGAATGTCATCAGCCACTGTTGGAAGGCAGTATAATGGCTTGGGAAAAGCCCTGGGGAACATTTTGCTGCAGTCACAGCATACACAGGGCTGTGGAGGAGGGGAATTGAGACTGACTGGCAACTCCTCTGACTGGGGTTTTTGGCCCCTTGGCAGTGACTGGGGCGCGTTTCCACAGATTGCTGTTTGCAATGGCATAAGTCACTAAAGGCTGCCAGTGCTGGCTGCAGTTCAAGATGAGGTGTGTGACATACCTGCAGGCAGATTGTTTTCCTGAAACACTGGTGCAAACCTCGATCCCAAACCCAGGGAGGCACCACTCCTTGCAAAATCCATGTTTTAAAGAGGTCACCACATCACAGGGTGAGTTGCCTGCAGCTGTAATCTTGTTCACCTTCTCTTGAGGCGGGGTTGAACTGCAGTCAGCAGAGACGCAGAAGGTTGGAACAAGGTTCCTTCATTTCCTTCATTGCCCTTTGCACCTAGGTGCCTATGGCGTGTGGAGCTGTGTTCAGCCCTTGTCCCGAAGGAGGGCTGTCCTGCTTCCCCAGAATGAAGGCAGGAGCTGCACATCTGTGAAACTGCTTAAACGTGTCCAAACATTTTGCTGGGTGACTGCCAGCACACTTGGTAGTTTGGACTAGAAGAAGATGATGGGGTGTGGTGGTAGGAGTGGGTGGGACTAATGGGTGTTACTAAGACCTTTGCTTGCAAAGCGTTTGACAAACACCCACCATGGGATAGGGCACAGCAAATACTGTAAGTGTTGGCAGCAGTAGGGGGGAGATTAATTAGTCCCCTGCAACAAATCAGGGAGGTTTTCCAGCAGGCTCTGTTTGACCAGCCCTTGTAAGAGGTGTATTATTGATGTGAATCTGCGCCAGATCTTGGTTTGTTGTGGGGGTGGAAATGACCTTTTTCTCACTGCTGATGTGTTTTCCCTTTTCTTCTAGGTGTGTGATGTCAAACAGTGGGCAGTCCTTGTAGCTTCCTCTACCAGTCTGCAGTGTCATGTGCCAATATGAATATTAAGAAAGAAAAGCATACTTCAGAGCTCAGCATCTCAGAAAGAAAAAAGGAAGAACTAAACAGAGAGAGCAAATGATTGCACTCCTTGCAAAACTTGAGGCTGTTCTCTTTTTCTGCTGAAGCTTCATCTTGGCCTGTGTGAGAGAGTTGAGAAAGTAGGCAGAACAGCCACAGTGATTTTCTTAGGGTCCTTTTTTTCTTTTTTAATTTAATTTTTTCTCCCTTTGTCTGGATTTTAAGTGTGCTGCACTGATCACAAGCACTGGAGATCAATATGTGTCATGTCATTGTAACGTGTCGGTCGATGCTGTGGACTCTCCTGAGTATTGTGGTGGCTTTTGCAGAGCTCATTGCCTTCATGAGTGCAGACTGGCTGATTGGCAAAGCAAAGCCTTCAAGCTCCGAGGAGGTGGACAACAGAACGGGGGGGGCGCAGGAGCCCTACCGTCCAACACTGGGCATCTACGGGCGCTGCACCAGGATCTCCCACATGCAGTTCTCCAGGCGAGACACACTTTGTGGTCCTTACGCTGAAAACTTCAGTGAGATTGCCAGTGGGTTCTGGCAGGCAACCGCTATTTTCCTAGCTATGGGAATCATGATTCTCTGCACCGTGGCATTTGTGTCTGTCTTTACTATGTGTGTGCAGAGTATTATGAAGAAAAGCATTTTTAATGTCTGTGGACTGCTACAAGGGATTGCAGGTAAGTGCACTTTGAGAGTAACTAAACTTTTAATTTTGGGGTCATTCAGATGAAGAAACATAGCAATTCTGGCCTGCCTGCATTGGGGAGACCCAAAGTGATTCTATATACTGGTGCTTATTCAAACATAATTGAAATTTATAGCTACACAGCATGTAATACATTGACATTGGCAGCAGAATTGCAGCCTGATGTATGCCAAAATGAACTGACCAGTGTTGCTTTTGTTTGCTGTTCATTTTTTTCCTCCGTTTGAATTTCTTTCAGTTACAAAAACTTCTCTCCTTTGCTACCAGCAGAGAACAAAGTTAATACTCATTTTAAGGCAGTCTATCTCGCTCTCACTACTTCAGTAATTTTTCCATGGACCGAAGGCAGTTCCCTCAGTATCTCAAAGGCTTCATGACTGTGGTGAGAGTAAATACCACCCCAGGGCTAAGAACTGGTTGTAGTTGCACACCCAGTTCCTCCAGCATTTCATGCTAAGCAGTCTCCTTCAAAGCTGTGAGCTTGACAAGTGATATCTTGAGATAAACCTTTCCTTTAGCCAGCTTATTGTTCAGCTGCAGTTACACAGCCCAGTGAGCTTGTCTTTTCACTGTTCCAAGATCAGCTTGTTTTGCCTGAGAAGATGCATTTGTTTTAGAGATTTGGTGTTTCTGCTTAAACCCATAGATTTTACAGACGTTAAATGACTGTTAGTAAACCAACCCTAGACAGCCTTAGTTAGAGAAGTATTCATTTTTCTGTACTTGCCACTGAGCCATGGAGAAAACCTGTCTCATACACAGGTTTTCATCTTCTGTGCTCTGTGTGTGTGTGGTTATCTGGAGGAGGAGAGTGGTCTTCTGCCCTGCCTCTGGCAGCCCTCAGAGACCTGTGAGGAGGGAGGGAATGAGCAGGGCCACCTCCTCTCTCTGTCTTGGTGAGGCTCTTAAGCAGATGTTTTCAATCCACGAAATTATTTAATCACAACAAAAAATAGGTTTTAACTTGTTTTGTTCTAAATGTGAATCCAGCTTTCCCCCTTCTCACCTCCATTGTGGTGGCCAAACATGTCTGTGATGGTTATACCTAAACAGGAGATGTAGTGATAGATATTCAGATCTTTATCCGAAGCTGAATGGTTTCATTTGCTTAGTTGAGACCTAATGTAATCTTACTCTAAACGCACATGGGGAAATAGGTGCACACTGACTTTACTGCCTGCTGCAGCCCTCCAGAGCCAGTGTTACATGGCTGATGCTGGCTCCTGAAGCACTACCACAGTGGCTCTTTAGTATAGAAGCATAACACTTATTTTATGTCACCCACAATGTAAGGTTTATGCTTCTGGAGCATAATTATATCCCTAGATTGGCTAAAGATGCTTCTGTACATACAATGGCATACAGTTAGCTTATCGGATCCTTTAGATGAGCATGACAGGTTTTGCTGTAGTCACTCCTGGTGTACAGAATTTGCCAGAAGCATTGTGACAAGGAAGCAGCTGGCAGTGCAGATTAAGCCAGGGGAAGTTGTTAGTTTCTTGCCTTCTTACTCTATATTTCAGAAATAATCCATTACTGTTTTTCCAGGAGATGCAATTATTACTTGTTTCCTTTTGGAGGCGTATTTGTACGGGAGAGATTGCTTAGCAGCATGAATATATCTTTGGCAAGTCAGATTTGGGTCTTTTGAAAAGATAACTTTACTTACAACTCAGATACCATCTCAAAATACCTGGTCTGTCACCTAGGATTAGTGGCTAGAAAGGTATTTGTTTCTTAGAATAGTGTTCTGGAGATCGTGCATTTGTGAGAAAATGCATGCTAAGCCAGTTTTATATTTTATTATCAATCCAGCTGTACCCATAATGGGACTTGCAGCCTAAAACATTAAACAGTACAGTTGACAAAGCATTTCTTAAGTGTCAGATCAGTCCTTTTTGAGCTGTACTGTGCATAGAAGCACTTCCCTTCTTACTATTCAGATAAATGAAACAGCATGAAACTAGGTAAGAGAAAGGTCACCCACTGAAACATGGCTATGGGAAGTAGTATTTACAGCCAGGCATCTGATAGCTTACAGCTCATTTTCTCAAGATTAGTTTTATTGGGTCCACTGTTACTTTTCTGCCAGTAGTATTACAGCATCTGCTTACTTAGTTGCATTATTTTCCTTATGACTAATGATGACTGCTAATTTAAACTTTCTCAGTTCCTGAGTTTTGAAAAATGCTTAAGCAAGTTGCTCAAGAGGGACAGTTGTCAGCACGGCTAATTCAAACAGGGATTATGATAGATAAACTAATGCCCTGACCAGAAAACAAGATACAACCCTGCCTTAATAATTTTGAGCATAGCATCATTCTTTCTAATGTGAACAATTACATTTTTAATAAGCATAAAAGAAGAATTCACAAAATAATTTTGATAATCAGCCTATACCAGTACAATATTTGCAAGTATGTCAAACATGTCCTTTTCAAACGTGGGTTGCACACATGGTAGAGTCATCTACAGGAACTCAGGATCTTGCAGACTTAATCTGATTTAAAATCTCTATATATTTTCAGGAGAGATTTAATATAATTAAAAACATACAACGACCTAATTTATTCCTGGAATTCATCGTGACAAAACAGTAACAGACACCGGATATATCTTTCCAGTCTAGCAAGATTGGTTGTGAATGATGCCTACGGTGAAATTACAGAACAGAAAGCAACATCTCTTCTGTTATGGCCCTTGGAAAAATGTGCAAATTGTCATTTAGATCAACAGGAGAAAGCCATACACATATCTGGACCATAGGGATTTTTAAATTATTATTTTTGTGGCAGAAAATGAGAAATACAAGGCCATAAAGGAAGAAAATATGGTTCTTGTTTAAACTCCTGTAATTACTTTGTTATAGAGCAAGACCTTCTACCACTTTACTTTCAGACTGCAGTGCCTTTCATTCTGCAGCTGTAGAAACAGTAATCAATAGCCCTGCTTTTGGAGATGTCTGAGCATTTTTTCATCTGGATAAGCACCTTTTCTCTGCATTAGAGAGTGCGGAGAATGGAGACGTGTAATTGAATAGATAATTACTATCCAGAAGCAAGAAGACCAGGCAGACATTCATTGTATGTCTTTTTAGGGGAAGTATTCTACTTTTAGTCTATGAATCAGTTGAAATGCAGAGGCTGGAGGAGGAAGGATGTTATCACATGCTAACTGAAAGGAATCAATTAAAATAAATTTTCACAGTAATCATGTAATAGGAAGTAAATAATTGGTGATCCCGTACTGACATATCTTGGTATGTCTTTAGTGTAGTTGCATATGTTTTTACAAGTCTTATTTGGGCTTGTGTACTTCATTTTGTTGCTAAGTAATATAATATAAACATAATCTAGCCTCAAAGGAGGGTGGGGAGAGCTTAGGATGGAGCCTAAACCAAGTTTGGCTTTCATCTCTGATAGTTTCCTTTATAAAGTTCATAATCAGCAACTTGGCTTCCTTTTTTGGCCTCTGTCATGGCTGGGAAGACACAACCCCTTCCCCACAGCCAGTGTCTGCCTGACTTGCAGCTGAGCCACAATGCACCAGCAGCCCCCTGACTGCACACCAGGGGGAGGAAGCTAAACTAGCTGCACCAATATTTTATCAACCACAGAACCTGAGCAAGCCCCTGTGGTTTTTTGTGGGGAGCTCTACACCATGTGCCTGCAAAGGCTTTGGGGAGAGCAGTGGGGAAATGGAGCTGACATGTCAGGAAGGCTTATGGGTTTGGGAGCTCACTATCTTTTACTGCTGTTTTGCTGTGCTGGAGCAGGGCTGCCTTGCCAGGAGCATTTACCAAAAGAGGATAAAAATAGGTCTTCTCTAAAATCTTTCCAGGGTGCTGATGAATTCATCTGGGAGGCCTCTCATGGGTCACCTCTTTCTCATCTCTTCCTCTTATTCACAGTCCAGTGTCTCCTAGGTCTAATGGGGCTTGGCAGAAGCATGCATTAAAAAAGCATGTAAAAATTGGGTTGCATCAGTCAGAAGACCAGCTGTGTCCCAGCACACCAAGGAATGTCTCTGGTTTATTCAGGTGAATGCATGGCTGCATTTTGCTGTCGTGTGGCTTAGCTGGGCAGTTGCATCTTTAACAGGTAGATGTCCAGTCAGCCAAAGCAGAGGTTTGTGTTTTCAGTGGCTGCTGCAGGCAGGCCAGAGAGCATTAAGTTCCCTTGGATGCTTAGTTGAAGTCTGTCTGCTTGGGCCCAGATGCTACAGCTTTGGGCCTCTCTCTGTCACCCCAGCAGTTTCTCCTCCAGCATTGCTGAGGAATGGCTCAGCTTCTTCCTTGCCAAGGTCGGAGAGGTTTGTTTTTTCCCCTGACAGTTGCCCTGCTCAGTCTCAAGCAATGATAGCTTTTTCACAGTACTTTCCCTTCTCAGGTATCTCAAGAGCTCTTCTGCATTCTTGCTTCTGACCTTTTCATTATATCTCTCTATGACTGTCCATGTCTTCTCCTTTTCTCTTCTTTGTATATTGGAGGGTTCCTCCATCAGGAGCTGCTGCAGTACCTTGGCAGTAGTTCAGTTCCAGGAGTACAACTTTACCCTCAAATGCAAAGAAACTTCTCTGCAGCTTTCTAAAGTGAAGAAGTTAAATTCTGTTTTAAACCAGCTGTGTGTGTAACAGTTTGTCTTTGCTGTTGAAAGAGTTTGTTTTATATCTCTTGAGCTGAGAAATTGTTCAGCCTGTTATACTTACTTGGCATCGTTTTCATTTTGGGAGGCTGGGTGATTAGGAAGATGGCCTGAGCAGAGTGTGATAGGAACCATCTGAAGGGGATGAGGATCTGGAGCTGCTCGTGGGGGTGGGTGAAGTAGGATCCAGCCACTCAGGGTGGGCTCATGGTGTGTGCAGCCATGCGACTGCAGACTCCTGGCTGGTGGAAGTTAAGGAGGCCGGTGGGAGTTGTGGAGGAGGAGGCTGGGGAGGAAGTGGGAGGTTAGCCAGGCCTTTCATCATATAGGGGAGAAAAAGCAGGAGACACGAGCTATGGTAGAAGAGGCATGAGACTTGCAGAGATCTTTCATATTCAGACCATAACAGAAAAGGTTATGGTAGTTGCAGTGTAGTTTAGGATGTTTGTTTATAGGTGGCATCATGCTATACAAAGGCATTATTTTGTCTGAGAAAGAGACAAACTGGTGAATAAGGAAGAAAGCACCTTGTGAGCTGATGCTGCCTGCAGGCAACGGAAGCTGTTGCACAGCCAGGGAGCCCAGGCAGTAGGAGAGCAGAGCTAGAGGGGTTTTGCCCTTGAAGACAAGGAAGCTTCTTGTTTATCTTTCTAAAACGCAGAGCATGCATTTTTCAAAAAGCACATTTCCTCTTTGGATTCAGCTCAGAGTTTTTCTTTTCTGATGCCAGAATTCTGAATTCTTGGGGTGGGAATAAAGAAAAAAGGGAGGGGAGAGGGATTTCTGATGGAAATCCTGACAGTCTGAACTGCTTTTGCTGTCTGCAGTATAGTGCTTCCTGTAACCTATATGGCCCAATGCCAGCATGATATCTAATACACACTTGGCTGCTAAAAGTTCAAGCAAAGGGGACTGCTGTCCTGGAATATGCCAGGGAAGGAAAACTGAGCTCAACTGCTAAATTGGTATTGAGGCTGAGGGAGACCATTAGTAACTTCAAAGAAATAAAATAAAGATTTCAGTGTTTTGTTAGATTTGGTGGTCGACTCCTCCTGCACTATCGAGTTGGGCACTTAGAAACCAGCAGACACACAGCAGATTGAAACAAATAGAAAAATAAACAAAAATTTCAGGTTTTCAGTGATCAAGTTTGGCAGTCGATTATCTTGGCGAGCATAAATCTCTTCCAACAGCACTTAGATTGAGAGAGACTCCCATGCTACCCACTGAGAAACATTTTACTGTGGCACATGTGGACACTGAGGTCTCTTACTTCTACCAGCATAAGTGAAATGCTGAGCTCTTCTTTACACCCCTGCCCTGGTGATGTGGGAAAGAGTGCTGGTGACCCCAAGAGGCCATGGGGATATCAGGAGGGCACAAGGGCTCTGTTTCTGTCAGATTTTTGGTTCTAGGCCTCAGAGCAAAGACAGATTCTGCTACTTGTATATAAAGTGCAAACACAAGGAAAATATTTAAGCTTAGCAAATGCTGTGTTCTCACTCAAACACAAGGAAAAAAGGTGAAAGGAGCTCTTTCAAGAAAGGGGGCCAACTTTTGCTTAGCTCCTGTCTTTGGTATTCCTGATGTAGTGGTGAGGAAGTAAGTGGATTTGAGTTGTGCTTTGTTACCCAGGCATCTGCTGCTGCATAGCTTATGAAGCCATAGGAAATTCTCCCCTTCCTGCATCTCCATTCGCCTTTTCCTTCAGGCTGAGTCCTAGTTCCTCTGCAGCTCCTCTTCCCCACCCACAAACTGAGGTTTTGTTTGTACTACGGGATCGTATTGAGGAAATGTAAGACCATGAAAAAGGTGACCTTCAGCCCTTTTACCTCTGTTTAAGCTAAGGGAGGTGGTTGTTTTGGCCTCCCTTACTAAGCTGTAGTCATATTTCATTCCCTTTCTGCTAGTCCAGCGTGAGTGATCGGTGGTTTGGAGGCAATGGCACTCACTGGTGGAACAACAGTGGAAAAGGTTATGGTGAATGGTAGGAAATAGACTGGGTCTTTGCCTCTCTTTCATGAACAGAATATTTGACATGGCCTTTCTTTCCCTGATTCAGGAACCTTCTGAATTTGCCACCCACAACTGAATTTCTCATTTAGGAGCATTGACTGAGCCAGTTGTTGGGTTGTCCTAGATCAAAAACACTCACTTTATTGGGTTTTAAGGTAAAATGTCAGAGGCAGCTGTGCTTAAGCAATGGCCCAATGAGTGGAGAGTCTTAGTTTACCTCTCTACTGCTGAAAACTTGTAAACATTTGGCTTTTCCCCTGTAAGTTGCTTTATCTTGACTTAATTGTTGGATTGACAGCCATTGACATGGGAGCCCCCAGAGTGAGGTGACTTTTCATGGCTGACAGCCAGCAAAGAGGCAGCAGTGTCATTTCAGGGCTTGGGACTGATTTTCCTTTGAGTCTACACATTTTCTTCCCTCCCAAGTAATGGGTACTCCCACCACATACATAAAAATTAATAAAAACTAATGGTGAATTTACTGTCTCCTCTCTTAAAAACAGCAGTCTGCAGGCTCACACTTCACTTCAAGGAAGTCTGAGCAGTAAGATCATACCGATATAATAAACAACCCCCAAATTCTTCACATTGAGCTAATGAACTGAGTTATTTCGTGGCCTTCTTTGGGGGGTAGAAAAACCTAATGGTTGAGCGTCCCACGAGTAGTCCCCTGCACTGTATTTTTATCTCTGTTTCCAGACTGCAACAGGACTAATGTCATCAGATGTTTGCATAAGTCTGGTTATGACCAGTTATGATTTGCGTAATACATAGGAAAAGAAACATGAGAGTAGGACCTTATCCTCTTCCTTAGCTTGGGGAAGGCAGTGGTTAGGGAAGTATTTTTTCATCTGGTAAGTGCGTGCCCGTATAGTACCCTGAAACAATTTTAAAGGGAAAAAAAATCCATGCAGGCTTTGAGCCATCACCTGATTGTAGTATTAAACTACTAATTCTCCTGTCTCAGCTTAGGGTATCCCAGGTATACTGAAATCAATATACATGAGAGTCATCTGCAGTGATTGAAGGCAGGAAGGTGTGCACTTGCCTTGGTGCACTGCCTGCTGGCAACACTCCCCTCCTCAACAGCCATGTTCCAAATTACTCCAAAACACATCTGCTTGTGTTAGCCTGCACCACCTGTGGTGTCCAGGTAGGCTTTTTAAAGCACTGATCTTCATAATGCTGTGAATTTGTCTTTTGTTTCTCATGCAGCATTAACAAGTGGGCCAGAGGCCATTTCCAAGTCACTAGGGCATGCAAAGTCTCTCCTTTCTTTCTGGACAAAGTCTTTCTGGACTTGCCTCTGGTCAGCTGCTTGCATTGGTGGGTCTGGCAGCCATGCAGGGGGCTGAAGAGCAACTGCAGAGGCAGGTCTGGAGTCCCGTGCTGTGGGTACTGTAAGCAGTGCTCCATTCAGCATCCCATGTTTTTCCTATAGCCAGTGTGGAGTGCTAGGAACACATGTCAGCAGGCCTGAGCCCACCTCTGGAGCTCTCATCTGATTAAAATGGTGTTCCTGAATCACTGCACAGGCTGAAGGTGTCTGTTGTGCAGCTGCCAAGTAAGAGTCTGTCCCTTCACCTGTCAGGGGGCAAAGTGATCAAAAGTGCCTGAGTGATATCATGGTAGCATCCCTGCTGGGTTTGTCAGGAGAAATTTGCATATGGGAAAGCCTCCTTGGCTTAAGCTACACTAGTACGTTTATATGGATATTTAATACATGAAATGGTTCAGGTAGCATATTGATACGTGTGGAAATGTGAGCAATAAAGGCAGGATGCCTGGCTGATTCTCTGGCTCTGTGGTTTTGCAGAAGATGAAAACAATCAGGATCAGTGCCACTGGGGATGCAGCCCACCTGCATTGCACTGCAAAGTTAGTCCCTCCCTGCTTTTACCTGTTTACCCCTTTTCTTTTCCTCTCTTTAAATGTTGCTGCTCAGTTGTGCTGCTCCATAGGAGCCTGTTGCAATGCCACCTCATTGATCACAGCTGCTTAATTTCCTGTTTCTTCAACAGTATTTAAAAGCTTTTTTTACTATTTGGTAGGAAATGAGTAGATAGTTTCAGGCTTTGCAATGGAAAGTGGCTTTGTTAGTATATGCTCGTTTAATATGGCACAACAGCAGCTGCACAGGAGACTGTCAAAACTAAATAGCATGCCTTCATTTGGCTGAACAAGCCTTTGCCCCACCGCCTCTCTTAAGGGTTGCTTCCAGAGAAGAAGAAAGGTTTTGCCTCAGATCTGACCCCAGTTCATGATGTGACATAAAAATGCCCACGATGAAAGGCTGGTCTGTTGGTTTTCCACAGTGTTGACCTGGCAGCACTGCTGCAGTGTAAAAAACCAGGAGGAGTAATACCTTGCTGCAGCTGCAGGCCTTTAAAAGGGGAAAAGTTCTTGGTGCACAAATACAAAAAGTCTTCTCCTATAGGAAAAGCATTAATGAACTGTCATCTGAAATATTTTTGCACAGGGATGCAGTCTGCTGTATTGTTATTGATGTTCTCAGTGTGCTGTAAGGTTTTGCTTTGGTGTTTTAGGAGAAAGGAGTTGCTTTTACACCATTTAAGCCTGACACTTAATAGGCTGTTGTAATCAGGAGAGATATAGTAATCTAATAATAATATTAAAATCAAAATCTCATAAAGGCATCTTTTTGAAAGCAAGTAATTAGGGCTGATATAAAAGGTTATGTGGTCAAATTGCCTTCAGTGAAAGATGTAAAATTATTCTCTGCTCTGCTTATAGAACTTACACTGAAGAGTAGGTGAGTCTCTGGGTAAAAAGTCATTTGAATAGTTTTCTGTTGTCATCCCTAGGCATCTGGCAACACTGTAGGACATTCTTTCATACCTCTGTTTTGAGGATTCCTAAGAGGAAAGGTAACTGAGAACTGGCAACAGCTAACGAAAAGGAAATTTTGAAAAATTATCATACTGATTTCAAGAAGTGGGATTGTGCTGCCTAAAAAGTAGTAATAGAAGTATATGTACAGCAGAAAGTAATGTTTCATCAGTACAGCTGTACCCAGAGAGAGGGTTAAATCTAGAACAGTGCAAGCATGAGCTCTATGAGTCTGCAGAGGAACACGGTGGAAAACAGCTTGTAATGTTTTCAGAGTGAATTTGTTTCTCCCAGCAGAGTGACCAAACAGCAATAATTCCACAGGTAGTTTGGGTGTGAATTAAAAAATCATTTATTGTACAGCAGGATGAAGAACTGAAAAGATTCATTGTAGAAAACTTGTTCAGACAGAGCACTTAATTTTTATTCTCTGTTCTTTTTCTTGAGTATTGGCTTCTCTTCAAAAACACAGAGGGATGAACAAAATCTTATTTATTAAGAAAAAAACTCTATAACTAATATTTACTGTCCTCCTGCTACATATGTTTCAAAGCAAACTGTCAACAGAAGATAGTTTTATCCTCCTCATCGCTTTGCATCCATGTTCCCATGAGTAGAGGGGTTGTTCTTTTTGAGGGGTGTCTGGCTGCAATAGTTGAACAGTTAAGTGCTTTGGTTTGCTGTATTCTATTTTAGGCAATGGTTTGCAGTATTAGTGGGTGGTGGAACATCATCTGCCTGTTTTGGTCAAGCTGTGGGAGTCATTGAGATGGGCTCTGTGACTGTCTCTTCTGAGATACTGGGTAGCAGGAGACAAAGCTCCTCCAATCGAACACTGCTTTCTAGGCAGATCGAGGGTGTCAGGAAGGAACCCTGCACACCTCAGCCTTTGCTCTGATTTTGGAGCTTTGAGCTGAATATGTGATGAGGGGCTTGTGCCTCTCCACTTGCTGTTAGAATGAGCCAAAGGAGTGCCTTTCTCCTGTTAGTATTTTGAATTGACTTAATGGAATCATCTTTATTTATTTTTCCTATCAAGCAGGAACCACTTATTGATGAAATAAGAAATTGTGATAAATATTAGAGATAGTATTAAGGGGCTCATGACACACTTTCTATTTGCACTGAAGTGGAATAGTAGAAAGGAGGTTTGGTAGTGAAAATACTATTTTCTTAAGCTTTATTGTGCTGGCCCAGTGTAAGAGTTACAAAATTAGCTGTCTGAAATCAGATACATACTGACTTCATTCAAAACTATAGTTAAGGCTTTCCTCCAGTTTTGTTTTCATCTCTGAGAAAGTAGCTGAAGTTTATCAAATTATGGCCTTTTATAGTATTTATTAGATTTATATATCCAGGAATTTTCTGTACTTATGAAAAAAAATTATCCAAGTCAGTAGAGTCCTGGTGACTACATTTGGCAGCAGTGCTGTGCTTTTTGAGAGCTTGAGTTTTGGGTTATGGCTTTACAGCTTGGGACATACATTCCATGAACCAGTAGCTTTCAGGAGTTGCTCAGTGCTCTAGTTTTGATTAAAAGTAATGGACGTGTTTTCTTGGTCTTGCTTGTGACACTCAGCCATAAGCCAGGTTTGCTGTTAAACACAGGCTGTCTAGGTTTCTGAGTGATGGAGTGGTAAACTTAAAAAATTTCCATGTTGGCAGCAGCTACACTGGCATGTCAGATCCAGCTTCTTAATTCAGTGATAGTGATTTTTACCTACCAAAGGGTTTGGGATGGTTAGAGCAGCAACTGGCCCATACCAATGTGCAGTCAGAAAGATGCATAGTGTGATCATACTGGGTTGTGCAGAACAGGAAACTAGTGATGAATAGAGGAGAAGGAACTGCTAGTGTTTAGTCTGAAATGGCTGCAGGGCTCAGCCTGAATGAATGCACAGCTTATCCAGGTCTGTCCAAGATAAAGCAATACTTTATACTTAATGTATTTGGCCAACCAAGCAGGAAACAGCGCATAAAATTTGTCATTGGTTCTTAAATGTAAGCAGTGATGAAATCCCTCCACAGAGAATGGATATCACTCACGAATGGATTTTGCCGCCCCAAAGAGTAATGACATTTAGGTCATTCATGCCCATGGCGTTGTGTCATCATTAGAAAAATGCTGGAGGAATGACTTTGTTTTGTGAAATGTCTGGCATTCACAGACATTAATTTTAGTTGGATGGTGGTTTTTGCATCTTGTGTAAATTAACTGCTTACTAGCTAGGACCCACATTATCACTATTGGCGAGGAAAATTTCATGCATCTGGCTGAATTTCTTTGAAAAAACAGTTAAGGAATCCTAACATACTGCAGAGAAGTCTAACTGCTAGTCTAACTGAATGGAAGAAGATGTAAACAAGTCTTTAAACCTGTTCTTTGTAATCTCTTGGTTAGAGGAAAGGAAAAAAGACTGGTTTTAGTGTACAACTTTGAGCCTACTTCTAGAAGATGACAGCACTTTCAGCAGCCGTTTTCATCAGGATACCAGATTAAATAAAGGGCTCTAAAGTGCAGGAAAAGTTAATCAGAAATATTTATGGGATCTGGAAGACTATATTAATTTTCTGGATAACAAAATTGATAACAAAAACAATTAAACAAAAACTGTTTTGCATAATTTTCCTGTTCTTTTAAGTAAATTTTTAAGGCAAACAGAAAGCAAATTTTGATACTGTGAGCTGGTCTTATGTTTAGCTCCTTCCTGCATTCCATGTATGAGGGAGGTATGTGTTTAATTCATTGTGATATTTTTTAGTGCCCATAAGAAAGCACTGTAGCATGTTAGACATTTTGATTAAACCTCCTTTCTTTGTGCAAAGACACGTGAGCAGGGACACTAATGTGGCTTTCAATTTCCTTAATGAAGCTCTTCACTGCTTAGATGGTCTTCATAGAGAGACCTGTGAATACGAGAGACAATCCCTTGGGCAAAACAACTAGTCTGAGCTTTTCACATCCAGCCTGAGGCACACCAGAGTGTTTGGGCTGCTTAGCAAGATGGGAAGTTGAGACTTTTGCCCCTGCCATCACTAAGAAAGTGCTTTCCTTCTGAAGTAGTCAGCCAGTTTGGAGGATCCCCGGGTTAGGTATGCACTGGCTGGGGGTACTTGGATCTGTTCGTTTGAGGCTGACTCCAGAATCCCTCTGTTAGGAGAGAGAACTGGCAGCATTATTATTCTGCTATATCCTAATGTGGCCAAAAAAGCAGAAGTTTGAATGTGATTTTTTTGTTTGTTTTGGTTTGGTTTTGGGTTTGTTTGTTTTTTGGTTGTTTGTTTCCAGGCAAGAAAATCAATGTAGGCAAAATCCCGAAGAAAAAAGGCAAACATGTTTATGATGAATGGCTAAATAAAGCTAAATGAGGGCTAGCTAAACACAAAATCAAAAGTGGATGCAAGTATTCCTACGTTTTTGAGAAGTGCAAGCATAAGCAGTAAGTGGAGATGCTTGAAAATTTTGCACGCTCTGTATTTGCAGCAATAATTAGTGAGAACAAAGGATGTAGAAGGAGTACAGAGATTAAAATAAGGAACTAGGTCATTATGATAAAAAATAAGCCTTTCACAACATAAATCATAGCTTCAAATTTAGTTAAAAGACTGCATGGCATATACTAGGGAACAATCAGTAAAGGAAGGTTGGATGGATGAGATGGCAGTTTTCTCCAAATCCTGATAAATTATGAGTATTAGTGACCATAAATAACCATTACTAGATGTGCTGCATTTGCCATTAAATTGATCGTTTGATAAACTTCTTTCTGTTTTTATTTCTAGGGCTCTTCCTTATCTTAGGCTTGATACTTTACCCTGCAGGTTGGGGATGCCAGAAAGCGATAAGCTATTGTGGACCTTATGCTTCTGCTTACAAACTAGGAGACTGCTCCTTGGGCTGGGCTTTCTACACAGCTATCGGCGGCACTGTTCTGACATTCATCTGTGCAGTCTTCTCGGCACAAGCTGAAATAGCCACATCCAGTGACAAAGTGCAAGAAGAAATAGAAGAAGGAAAAAACCTTATCTGCCTCCTTTAACTCCAGTGGGGAAAATTACCAGCACCTGGATCTTTATCTGCTTTCCATTGACTGGACAAGCAGATCCATTTACCTGTTTTTACATTTGTGTGATTGAGCCCCATGCAATCCAGCCCTGAACTACTGAAAGGGTTTTTCTTCTTTGCAGGGCTATGAGGATCAGAGAAAGGATCCCAAGAAAGCAGAATGTAAATACCTGGGGATATTTTTAGTTTCATTCTGTGATCAGGACACAGTGGAATATATTAATCCAACTGGGGATGTGAGTAATCACATGTATATAGCAGGAATGTTGTTAAAACTGACAAATTCTGATTGATCGAATTGTCGAACCCACCTTGGTCACTTTGAAGAATTTGGATTTAAAATAATAAAAGCCAGCACATTTTTTTTTCTTTTCTTAAGCAAAAGAGAAGCCTATTTTAATGAGGCTTTGTTTCCAAGGGCTCCCCTCACTGGTGAATATTTCTTCACCATCACCTGATTTGGTACCATTTTCATGGAGGTGCTTTTTGGTACTGAACTTCCTAGAAGTACAGTGCCTTCTTGGATATTAACTCTATGTTGGAGAGAGAAAAGCTGACGTTTACACCAATCTTTAGACATTTAGAAAGTCAAGTCCCTGCCAGGTTTCTCTCTCTCAAAACAGAGTGCAAGGTGTCAGCAACTTGTTATTTAGCAGGTAAATACTGTTTCCACTAACTAAACAGAGAAGCTGTTTGACTGGCTCTCACCTGATTCAGGTAAAACTGAAATATTTCTACAGCCTTTACTAAAATTTCTGAAATCCCAAGCAGAAAACAGCTGCCCACAGCACCAACCTTACCTGGGCTGCAGCCTCTCCTACAACTGTGGATTTCACATTGTACTTCAACAGTATTACTTTTTCTCTTGTCAGTGAAAAATCATTCCCAGTCTACAGATAAGTCTGTCTCCTGACCCAGACACACGAGTCTTTAGGGAAGTTAAATTTTTCAGAAAGCCTTGACAAATTCTATGTGGCTGGGAAGACTTTTTTTCTTTTTTTTTTTTTTTTTTTTGTGTGTGTGTTTGTGTGTGTGTAGCAGTAGACCTTTTTCCAACTAAATCAGCAGAAATTAAATAGACCTTGACAAAAATGCCATTTTTTTCTCAAAGTGAGTGTGTTATTTGTGGTGTTGCCTCACTAACTAGAACTACTTCTGATACCAAGTTTGTAAGGTATTTTAACAAAGAAAGGAATGATGCAACTGTGCCATAGGAGCATTGGGGATAATTCATCCGAGAAGTAGTCCTAATGAAATACTAGGTGAATTTTAGATTCCGTTTCTTATTTCTTGGTAGTTTAACATCATTCAATGACAGTGTTGCTTCACTATTACACAGAGCAGAGATTCTTGGTTTTGCTGGTCAGTCCCTTAAAATGCTCCATTAGTAATTAAAAAATCATTGTTACTGTCCACGTAGATAGCTGCTATCAAGGCACTGCTGATGTGCTTCACAATACAAGAGCTGTTCTGCAGTCCTGACAGTGGGCCCAGGGCAGCCTGGAGGATGGGTGCGCAGTCATGGAGCTGGGGTCCCCATCCAATGCCTGCTGCCCACCAGAGACACACAGCAGCTCCCAGCCTGTGCCTCTGTGCCCACAGCACCTGCAGCCTGCGGGCTGGACAGATACACAGGTGACCTCTGAGATGCAGTCCAACAAGGTCAACTTCTGCCTGTAATCAAAAAGGGATTGTTTTAAACTAGACTCTTCTTGCTACGTTATCTGCTCCTGCAACCCACATCCACCATCTTCTACTTTAAAACAGGTAACTCACTATTCTTTTAAATATTGGATTTAAATCCCCTCCAAAAGTTACAGTGTGCATAACTGCCTGCATAAATCAAGATTTTAATAAAGCAAAATTACCAGCACAATGTGGTGCCTGAGGGTGAAAATCACAGCCCACACCTGTGTTTGTCTTGTTGGCTTTGCCTCATACACATCCCCCCAGCTAAAGGACATGCACTGGGCTTGTACCTGGGGTCTAGCAGGGCTTCCTTCAGGTATCCCTCCTGAGCCCCTGCTGGAGCAGACACTGAAGCTGGGCCACCAGCTCAGCTCCACTCTGCCCTTGGGGGCCCTGCAGCTGGGAAAGGGTAGGGGGCAAGCAGTTGTATGAGTACCATATAAACCAGCTCAAACTTAATTGCTAAGTAGATGTATAGTTTTAGCTTCCTTAGGTGGGCAGCAAGTCTAGGTCACCACTGCCAGCAAGTCTTGACACGGTATTAGGGTGAAAAATGCTGCTTTGGCTCGAGCACTTGATCAGTCAGAATCAAGTCAGTTCTTACAAAAGTCGAGAGGGCATACATACTCTGCTCTGGCTGAGAAGTAAACAATGACCAACATTCATTCACATTACTAGCTGACCTCTGCTGTGGTCCACATGATGCTTAAAAAATTTCAGTAGGACATTTTGTTTGGATTTGGGTTTTTTTAAGTACAAAAGAGAGATTTTCAGTGGCACGTTTTGCTTTTGTTTGCATTCGTAACCAAGAACCAGCTTTTCTGCTTGTTGCTGGTATTTTATCAGCTTGCTCTGCAACAGCATAATTAACTAACTTGCAAGAATATCCATGTTCATCACATAGCACAGAGAGAAGACAGGCTGGGAAGAAATACAGAGGAGAAATAATCAGAATTTCTTTTCTCAGGGTTCTGTTTTTCTAGCGAGTGATAAGGTGGTATATATTGCAATTTTTTTCCCTGGATGAGGTTTTCAGGTGCAGGGTGCACTCATTAAATTTCACAGCTGTTTAAATTGCTCCTGAAGTTCACCTCAGCAGTAGCTTTCAAAAGCACTTTGGGAAAGAAAAAACATCAGCTTAAAGCTAATTTAATTATTTCATGAAGGGGGCTGCAGAGTGTAACTGCTTCTTAATGTACATGCACTGCTTAGGACCTGGAGGAATTTGCCGTGGATTCTTTAAAACCTGTGTGCCAATTAGTTCAGTTTAACTTTGTTTTGTGGTATTGGAGATTTCTTCAAACATCTGTGGTTTCATCAACTTCTTAAATTTATATTCAGTAAAGTGCCATAGACCTTTTTTAAAAATTGTAGCGTATTTAAATATATATATATATATACACAGACTTGTGTGAGACGTGCAATACAAGGAATGGGTTTTGTGGGGGTTTTTTCTTTTGCTTTTTTTTTAAGCTTTTGCTTTTAAGTAAGTGATTTGAAAAGGGACTTCCCAGGGAAGAAGTGGCTGGAGTTCGGTGGGGTGGATGTAGAGTAAAGCAATAAAATAAAATGTTGAAGATCGATACAACAGTAGCAATAGCAGCTTGAAGATTTAACAAAAATATCTTCTAGATTGATTGATCACTCAGAATACAGACACTTCCAGTGTGAAGCTATGTCCATCTCCAGCCATTAACACTCTAAAAGCTGAAAAGGCTCAGCAAGGTTTCTTAGTGTGCTTTATTTGTAATGTGGCACTGCAAAAAACATTGCTACTTAGCTATTTCTGGGTTGTCTATATCACCTTTGTATCTATTTTATTCAATAAAGTTCTCTGGATTCTGAGATTTTTTTTTTCAGCCAAGTAATTTCCATTTTGCTTTGTTACCACGCCCTCGAAGCTTCCCACATCCTGGTGGCAAATGAAGAGGAGTTCAGGCTTTCCTTGAAAGCCATGGGCACTGGTGCCTACACGTCAAGGAAAGGGCAGAGTCCAACAAAAGCAGAGCATGACAGCAACACACACACAACTCCTCTGTACAGAGAGTGGCTGCAGCGATCTAGCTAGAGTAGGTTTTGAGCCATGGTTTATTTGTGGTACTGTTTTTCTGTTCTTGACTCACCACTATGTACATTTGTTAGCATGATTGATGTACCTAATGTCTTCTTTTTAATCTAAATTTCAATTAAATGTGAGTTTTTGAACTTTTAACAGGAGTCTGACTGCCTTAATACAAGCACATTGGACATGTTGAGCGAATCTGAGCTTCAATGGTAGCTTTAATAGCATTTAAGATCCCAGTCCAGTGATGTATTTCAGATTCCCATCTGACTTAAAACACTTGTTACTGCTTACTGATCAGAAGTATGTGATCTGAAATTGTAACTATGTGTTATACAATACAGTTGCATTAAAGAGACTTTCTAATTGAATATATCTCTGACAAAACGTGTTTCATTTTGCAACTAAAGCACTGCATTTCCTTTCTCCTGAAAAAGGACAGTAACAGTTGTAAAACAAATACTGCTCCATCATACACAGTATTTTTAAATACTGTTTGCCACAGTGTGTTTTAGCTTTCAGCTGTAATGTGACAAAGCTTAAAGAAAGGTTACAAAGCCAGTCTATAGCAGAACCAGGAACAAGGCTTTCAGTAGTTTAAAGAAAAGAAAGCATGTCACTTCTTTATCAGTTGCAATGGTCCATTTCTATTAAATTTATATATAATTAATCACATATAGTTTAATTACACTTCTAACTGTTCCTAAACTTCTTGGGAAGAGAAGTAGCTCTTGGTTACAACTTGGAACATTTAGAAACCTATAGTCCAGAAGTTAGGGGATAGATGCCACTGAATGCATCACTACTACAGTCAATTTATGAATTTCAAAAGAGGTATAGAGGAAACACTTATTCTCCAAATATAAAATACTGTTTAAAGAAATTAGGAAACACTCATTTGAACAGCTAAAAATATTACCTTCCTTTTTCAGTAAAGTTAATGGAACTGGCAATAGCAGAGAGTTCAAGTGTAATTGTGTGTATTGTTACAGATTTCTGTATTCTTGTAACTTACTCTCCACGCTCCAACTGGGTTTAGAATAGTGGAGCAATCACAAAGTGGATGTCTATTGTCGGTGTTAGAGTGACAGAAAATATAAAGATGTCTTGTTCTGTGATCCACTGAAAGCTTGTTTTCAACCTTTTATTTGGAATATCTTCATATCAGTGAAATTCTGAGAGTGTAGGAATCTATGTCTTGTAACTGGCTTAAGGTATCACTCAGATGTGGTGGGATCAGTAACTTGGCCTGACCAAGGTTAAAGAGAAAGAATGCCAAATTTAATCACACAGGTCTTAGGCTGGAGTCGATCTCAGGAGTGTTTTGGTCTTTTCCATCCTAATTGATTCTGACTACTTCCAGCTGTTCTCTTACCTTGGACAAAAAGTGTCACCTCACTGCCCAATCCAGGATATTCTTTTAAAACATCATGCACTCCTCTGAAATTAACATCATGCATTCCTCTAAAAAAATACAGGTATAACAAAGACAACAGTTCTGCACTAAAAACAGCAACCATGCTTCGGCATGTATGCAATGACTACACCTCAGACATACACAGTTGTTTAATTAGGCTATAAACGATAAAATCTACTAGCAGCATTGTCAGCTGGAGCAGTGGCAGAACAGCTGATGCCACAAAGGCACCAGTGGTCAGAGGCAGCTGTTCTGTACAGTGGTCTGGGCTCCAGCCAGTGTTGCCTACCCAACTCCAGCTGTACAGAATCACAGAGCAGAAAAGCTGAGTGCAGGGCCACAAGTGACTGAGGCCAGCCTGTCTTCCTGGCCTGTACCAGCCCTGTTTTTACCAATACAGCCTCAAACTTTATCAATAAACATCAGTCCCAAACATTTCCCATCTCTCCAGCTGAAGTTTCCCTTCCTGAATCATGGATATAAAGAAGTAAAACCTGATATTCTCAAGACTCTCAAGAGAAGCTCCTCTGTATTGAAGTATTTTCCTTCATGTCTGAATGTAATGTAACAGGAACATGAAGGAAAGGAACACTCTCTAAAAGCAGGACAGTACACTTTTATATATATGTGTATATATGTATATATGTGTGTGTATATATATATATATATATATATGTATGTATGTATGTATGTATATTTATGTATGTAATACACACACATACATTACTTAGTCAACAGGAAGCTCCAAGTGTATTGAGAGGCAATAAAACAAATGTACTGAAACCACAACTGTTCAATGTAATCACTCTCATCCAACAAAAAGCACATTTTAGTTGAGCTGTATATATTTCCATTAAACTGCTGGAAAATTAATTTTTGTTTTCAAGAACAAAATGTATGGCAGCATGAGCCTCGAGTTATACATCCTTATCAATGCCTTCTTCTTTTCTCGTCATTATCATGTAACACTGTATCTGGTTTAATACTTGTATAAAGTTTCACTGTTTTTTGCTGCTGAGCTAGATCTGCACTACTTCCTCTGCAAATCTTCCTGATTTTTCTAATTATGAAAATAAAAGCTATTTACAGACATTAAATTAATTTGTAAAAAAAAGTACAAACTAATTCACACATGTTTTAATGTAACTGAGTCAAACCTAATTAACTATCTGACCTACTATGCCCTACTACAGATACCAGAATATTCTAGGTGTGCGCCTTTTCCTTGACAGAAACACCTTTCCGCAGGTATCACTGAGTATTTTTAATTACAGTTCTCTTAGCCATGCATTTCTCTCAGTGTGTGCTTTTCCAACTCCATGCTTACAAGTTCTTGAGGAAAGTAACCTGAGCAAACCAGAGGAATTATCTCCCATGAAGAGCAATAAAAATTGTGTAATATAATTCTAAACATAAAACATGACTGGATCATACGGCACAACCATGCTTACATTTACAAGAAAGTACAAAACCTCTTTCTTTAGTCTGCAGACACTACCATCCTAGATCTGTAAATGACAAAGAAAGATCAAGTGGATGAATAATTTCAATACTGATTGATGCATGCACGTGAAAGTGTCTTCAAAAACGCATCTGCCTTCTCCCAAAATAATCCTGATTGTACCTCAGAGCACTGTTCGCTATATCATTGCATGAATATGCATTATGCATTTGCAAGCTTACCTACCTCAAAGTCATCTAGATGAAGTCATTCAGCGCTTCAGAGGAAACCCAGTAGTAAGATGAGTACTAGAGAGCAGGTGCTGCAACTGACATTACATGAAAAAAATCAACAGATTGTGATAGTGACTAAAAAAAAAAGAGAAAAAGCAGACAGAAAAACAAAAAACAGTGACAGAAATGTTGATTCACTGGCAGAAATTAGGAAAATAAATACTATCAAAGCAAAGCTTTTTTCAGCAATTTCATTTTACTTCCAATAATGTTTTAAGAGTCACTTCATACCTGTAGAATTCAATTCAGTCATGACAGAGCATGTTTAATTTTAACCCTTGTGAGTTTACAGCACTAGAAGGTAAGCTGCAAGTATTTTAAGAATTTTCTTCACAACAGTTGTGTAGATTAATTCTCTTTAACCAGATTTATTGATAGTGGACATTTTGCTTCACCATTTCAGCAGAAATACAGCATCTATATACAGAATTATAAAAAGCAAGTCAGACTTTCACATAGATCATCCTCCCTGCACATCACCCTGACTGTTAGAAGAAAAATCCCCATTATTGGTCAAAACTATACAGAGCAAACACCTAGGAAAAAAGTATTTTTTTTTAAATTCTATGACACTGTGTTAATACAATAAATATACAAAACTTCTGAACTACCCAGACATGCAACAGAGGGACAGAAGAAGTGTATTTGTACAGAACCATGACATTCACCAGGATGGCAGAACACTGTTAGTAATTTACAAAATATACAAACGTCCTCAGATAAATAAAAACAACTCCTAAATTACAGATCAATGACTACTGACATTCCAGTGTTTAAACTTCATACCTTGTACTCTGTTTGTCACAATACTACAAAAAGACAACTTAAGTGGGCGCCATACTCTGATTAATAAGAGATTGTAAAATCTAATTTTTGTTAGGTACAAAATATTTTAACAAATCTCAGCCTTCTGTTGTCAAAGCTAAACAAACTCTTCCCTCCCTTTTGGGCTGCAAAGTGTCACAGATTTCTGGTTTCAAGAATTCACATGAGACGCAACCCTGAATTTCACTCAGAAGGCTTAAAGCTGTACATTCAATCCATGATATTACAAATCAGCAATTCTTATACATAGAATATTATATATGTTTTCTCAAGGAACCTTCAAACATTTGAGAAAAAAATCTACCTGTTAAATTCAGGTTTTATTCCTAATGTGTTTGGTTTTTATTTCCGGTAATCTATGCTATTATGCAATCTTCAACTTCAGTTAAATTGTAAGGATGATGTCCCCTAGGATTACCATCCAAGAGATACCAAAAGAAATCCCTGAATTTAGATTTAAAAGTAATCCATAGCAGAATTCCTAGATACAACCCTCAAGTTAAATTTAAAACATGAAAAGAACAATCTTGATATATAGCTTCTAGGATGATGGTCCCCAATCTCAGCTGAGGACAGTGACTTTCATCTGGAAAGCTTCAAAAACATGCCACGTAAATTTAAGTCCAATGTTATCATGTCCACTATTACGACATTTTAACAGCCTAGATAGAATATTTAAGCAAGTATATTCATTAATGTGAACTTCAGCATAGGTGAAACTATGACATTTATTCAAATTCAAGTCTGGTTTAAAGAAATTAGTAAAGAAAAGGAGACTAATAGGAAAAGTCATACTAACAGTATATTATTGATTCAAGGATGAAGCTAGGGAAGTATTTCTTTAAATGAGCTTCTCTTATTATGAATACAGTGTAGTGAAACAGACTCTATGAAATTAGGTCCACTTTCAGAACATGGAGGGGCCTCAGAGCTTTATGCTGAGTTATTAAAGATTATTTAACTTAGGAACTGAATTAATTTCAACCATGGTATGTACTTAGACAGGTTGTGGGACAACATCTTTCTGCTTTCTAGAAGAGTCTGAAAAACTGCCTAAGTATTGTATGTAAGTCTCATACGGCAATCCAAGAATATAAGGGTCTACGCTATACTAAGTCCTGATAATATATTCTAGAATATTGTGATGCTAAGTACCATTATGGATTGTTAGTTTCACAGCACCAATCCAACCTCTTAGGCCTCCAATTCAATGAGTTAAAATTTAACTTTATCAAAAATAAAAATTTCTCCCTTTGCCGAATCAAAATAGTCTAAAAGCTTTTCTCCTATAGCTTAAATCACATCACAGAGATGGCTGAGTTAATATTCATAAATTCATTCAAATATCCACTAAATGCCATTGCTTAAAGAGTCTGGTTTTAGGCATTATTCCTGTTAGAAAATGAAATACCGAATATATAGTGTTTTGGACAGGCAGTAAACAGAGTGACTGTCCGGGCTAGAGATTTAGTACCACTGTTAAACATAAATTTATACTTGAAAAAAAACCCAAACAAAAAACTAACCAAGAAAATCCCAAATAAAATAAAAATACCACTGCACATAGAAAAGGGACAAGGGATATGTGAATACTGAAGTTAAAAATAGCAAATATATAATCATTCAGCTCTGTAATTGAAATCACCCGTTAACTTCCTTAAACTGAACTATTGTATTACAGAAAATGTTTATGCCCATAGTAATTTCTCACAAGGTAGAGAATACTCCATAGAAATAGATACGAACAAATGCTATAAAGTGGCGCAGGTAAATTCTGGACCAAAATACTACTTAAACAAGATCAGGTAACTCAACAGTATTCATGCAAACTTACAGGTTTATATCAAAAGACTTACCTAAAAAAAAAAGAAACAAACCACAGAACCAAACAAGAGAAGAATTTATAGTCTCTGCCTTACTTGTATTCGATCCCCAGTAGCTGCTGAAATTGCAAAAGCAATAGTGAAACCTAACTATACCTCTCAGTATACCCCACTTCTTATGGTAGAAACAGGGAAATCAGTTCTTGCAAAGAAAAATAATTAATCCAAAGTGCTTTCCTGAACCTAAAAAAAAATACTGGAGTGAATTGCTAAAAAACCTTCCAGATTCTTAATACATTGATTTGATCATTATATACCATAGTTGATTCTCAGGCCAATTGTTGAAATTATTTATCCTCCATAAAATATGGAAAGCTTTACATTGCAGAATTCAACACGTTAAAGAAGGGAAAAAATTGTTTTCTTCTTAAATAAATTTATAATAAAATAAACTAAACACTTCCCGTTTAACCCATGCACAGCTGCAGAAGAGACAAACATGCTGTGTGAATTCTGACCTAGGCATTTAGGGAATACAGTAAGTGACTGGAAAATAAAGAACAGCTGAAGAGAACCGTGGTGACTTTGTCTCTCTACATCCGGTTACCCTTGAAGGCATTTTGAGCTGCACTGGTGGCCGCTGTCGAGGCAGCGTTGGCTGCGGCGGTTTGTACGGTTTTGTTGGACATCACTCCCGTGGCAAATTCCTGCTGCGCTTTCTCAAAGCTTGCGCCAGTTGTACGGTACAGCCCGTGCACCTGCAGAGGGGAAAAGCACTGAGAAAATGGTGCTGCGCTTCCCATTTCTTGGCAGACCAATAGCAAAGTCTCAAACGCAAAGCAGAGCTGTGAGATGGAGAAATGTGATTTGTTCATGTGTTTGAGAGAATCGAGAGATGAGAACATGAATTTTTTCCCACAAACTTTTGAATTCTTCATTGTCCTGTTGCACACACAGTTTGACTGTGGGAGATACCTATAATTATCTGCAAGTTCAGAGAGGTCTCATCATGTTTACTGAAACGTGCAATATGAATTTTTCTCACAACAGTATTTAGAAACATTTTACTTGCTCTGACTGGTTACAGGAGTAAGCTACACACTGACTGAATATTAAAAGTTTCAAAATATCTTAATTTACATTTGCAAAACTAGTGTGATGACCAATAGCTCTGCATAATACCTAGAGGAATAAATAACATGACTTACACTCTTAACAATATGGCACATAACAAAATAAACGTCAACAAAAACAGACAAAAAATCCTGATTAACTTCCAATTACCTGAGTATTAAAATTCAAATGGTATTTGTGACTCAGTTAAGTCACAAAAAGGTTGTCAAATAATATTATAAGGACATTTTCATTCCAATGCAGCAGGAAAATTAATGTAACTTTTTTCTCTGTTATAAATGTGGCTATTTCTCATCCATAAAGATATACCAAGTCATATATGAATATGCATATGTTTGGGAAGAATCTGGATGCATACAGTAAGAAAAGTGTGAAAACATATTCTACTATGAGATTTTCTTGTTTGTTTCTTCTCGTCTATACAGTATTTCTACAGAAGACAAGAAAGTACATCTTCAGGCACACACTTAAAATTTCTAGTTTTCTGTAAACAGGACAAAAGTATTTGTGTATGTGTAAAATCTTTAAACCTAACTGTAACTGAGGCTGAATTACTAGAATTCATCATCAGAATTCTCAGTTACATTTATCTCAATGACTTACTAACGCATCAATATCTATACTTAAATCTTCTGTCTGGAAATTCAACAAAGGTAACCACAGAGAAAGAGTTTATTTCTTTGAGTTTTCATGCTCCTGCATCACTAGCTGGCAAAAAATATTTAAAAATAGAGACAGAGAAATAAAAACCCTTTTCTGAGGTGTTGAGCATCTCTCTATTGATTTTAATGTGAATGACTGGGTAAGAGCTGAAACTTAGCAATCACTTGAGTCACACTTCTCTGCGTCTGATGGACAACTTGGCATCTACAGCTACAGTCAGTGTCCAGTGCATTCACCTACTCCTTGTGGTAAGGTTACCTCTCAGGTTCTCTAATTCAGAGCTATCCTTCCCCATTTGCAGAAAATAACTGCATTGTACAAACAGCATTATGTAACTCCACAACAGTATAAGCAAAACTGTACCAGTGTTAACAGGTAAGGCTCACCTTGAAGAATATAACTTAATCCCCACTACTTTTTGAAAGAGTACCCTCTCTCAAGACAGAAAGCAAAATCTAAATCAAATGTAGGAAACAAAAGAGGAGAACAATATGTAACTTACCTTTTTAAACATAACTAGTGAGATAACAGCAGAAGCCGTGAAAAGTGCAGCTATGATTATCATCATAATGCCAACGGGAATACTCTTATTAAGTCCAGTAAGAGATGAAATCCACCCACTGAAGGACGAAGAAAGAACAAATTTTACTAGTACAGCACATGAACCATTTAACCCAAGATACCCTCACCAAAGAAAACTTTATAATCTCCTGGTTCTAAACCATTTTGAGTATTTTTGAAGAAAAATCATGGGAATTTTACATAAGCGTATTTGGGTTCTATGGTATGCTTTTAAAGCTTCATTTCCATTTTTTTCACAGAAAATGCAGTGAAACTATATGAAAAATTGCTGTTAATATTATTATCCTTGAGCAAAATTGTGGAGAAATCAGAGAGCTGCGTCTCAACTTCTTGAGTTTTTTTTGTTATACAGTCATTTCAGACTGATTCAAAACTACTTGAATTCATAGGTGAGAAAATATCCCTAAAATATGGTTTCTAACTTCTATAAATACAGAACAGGAAAATACCACACATACACAGCTTCGATGTGAAAATTCATTTAATTTTATCCACACAGTGAGGCTTTCTCAACTGAGGTTAATATAATTTTTTTAAGTAGAGAGATAAAACTGCTATGTAAGTATCTACTTCAGACATTTTCCCATTTTTCAAAACTGAACCACCAACAGACACCAACAGTTTCAGACCTGAAAACTAAAAAAGCAGGTTGCCTTAAGAACAAAATCCCATGCATTAAGATGAAAAAAGATTTTTCCAAGTTATTAAAAAACATAAAAGGCAAAAAATTATGTAAATCCAAACTCTAAAACTTTCCCCTACCTGCTTCACACTGCTTTGATATCCACTATGTCCCACTGTAATCTACCACAAAACCCCAAAATCCGTAATTAGGATTTTCTGATGATGTGGCTACTTTCAATACTCCTTCCCCAAATATGCTTAAAACCACACTTCCCAGACTTGGATGAATAAGCAATAGAGGATCCCAGAGCAAAAATAATAAAGCAGGATCTTTTCTTATACAACAATTTTAAAAGCAATGCTGTTTTGCCTGCTTTGCGTATATTTTGAGGTTTGGAACAAAAAGCACTGAGAGGGAAGTGTCATTACCCAGCTACAGCACTGCCACTCATGACTTTATGTTACTGGCTGGCTACTACAACCTTGCTTTCAGTTAATTCCTTTAGTTCAAGGACAATGACTGATTCCCCAGAGTTTCTCCTTGTAAAAACTAAATATTAGACCTCAAAGACTCAAATGAAAGATAATATACCTACAAGTTTCAAATAAAAGCTTATATATTTTCAAACATTTAAAGGAAAGATCAACTTATTACAGAATATGGATGTGACTCAGACAAATGAACTTTTAAAATAATATCAAAGATATACCACTACATTCATCCAAATGCCTTGTTAACTCATTCTACAAATTTTAGCTATGAACTTCTTAATAAGTAGGAAGTATCTTAGTATAATTAAAAATACCTAACAATACTAAAAATTTGCAAAGTATATATTATTGATGTCTAAATTTTTTCCTTTCCTTTACCTTAAATACAGAACCAGTAATAACTCCTTACACCACCAAAACAGAGGTGGTAGTGTATGAAGAAGTAATGGGTTCAAAGTGGTTTAAACTGAAGGATAAAATTTTGGCCATCCTAGTAACAGAAGTACCTCACATTCTTTGGATACATTTCACCCACTTCTCCTAGTTGAGTGCACTCCAAAAATGCTTTCTTTTGAGGGTTAAATGTAACATTCCAGTGAACACAAGATTATTGCTTTGAAAACATAGACTGTATTGCAGTTGTTACTTCAAATCTGACTGTCTCACAGACAGTACAACATTATGGCAGACAGAACACTCACCAGTTTCCCCATCTTTGAAATCCTGCAGCTTGAAGTACATGTACAGCAAACTGGCAGATATATACAAAGAAGAACACAAAGAACCTGAATGAACTGTCACTCCTAAAAGAGGTGGGAGGAAAAAGATTAAAACAGTCAGAAAAATTATGATTTTTATTCCTACTCTGTAGTACCAATCTACTTTTTTTCTGCCTTACCTAGAGGATAAGTACTTTCATTTATCAAGTGATCTGAAGTATCAGCAATTCTGTGTTTTTTTAGAGTGTTTATTTACAAGAGATGCTGTTTCTTCTTTAATAGAGCGATTTTGCCACCTGCATCTCTAAGAAAGGTGAGAATTGTCTGTTCAGCCCCAGAGCAGGGCCTCTTCAACTAACAATTTAAGTTTCTATAAAGAATTCTGTTCCACTTTCAGAATGAAGTTCACAGTGATGGCAAGATGGGAAGGGAATATTTAACTTGAGAAAGGAAATGAAATCTCATATGGAATTACTGAAACACAGGGCACACCAAAATACTGAAACAGCTGTTATTTTAAGTAAAATGTAGAAAAAATATTTGCTGTTTAAATTACTAAAATGCCAGCCTTACAAAGACTGAAAATAAAAAAACCAAAACAAACCAGCCGAATATAAATGTACAGGCAAAATTTCAATGAAGACTCAACTTACTACTGCTAAAACTATTGACCATATGATATGCTTGCTACTAGAGTTCCTAAAAAAGCAGAAATCATTCCTTTAAGTGAAAGAAACAGATTTCACCCCTTAATAGCTCTTCCTGCAGAAGGGAGTTTGTAATTTCTATACAACTAGTTCATTTCAATAACTATTGCATTTTCAGCTGAGCAACTGACTGAAAGCTGAATATGCAAGTAGTAGTTTTCCTTCCTCAACCAACCAATTTTCTCTAAGAAAAGCTGTGGATTTACTAGAAAAGAAATTAAGGTTAAACTATATGATTCCTCAAAGATTTGTGGCTATAGCAATACCTCCTCAGCTAGCAAAAAGAAACACTTCCTGTAGTCTAAGTGTTACAGTTAATTACAACTTCTGGCCATCAATCTTTTAATGCAAGAATAAGGGTATTTTAACTGAGAACATCCTGAATCACTTCAATGTAAAAAACCCCAAAACTTTAGGAGTACAGGACTTTAAATCTCTACATGCTGATTTTAAGAAAAAGTTTAATTTTGCATGCAAACACACCATTCTATTCTTAATTACACACTTCATGCTTCTGAAGTTTGCAAAGATTACCAAGACTAGGAAAAATACTGGTTTGTTGACTATATACCTTTTATATATTTTATATATTTTAAGAGTAGCTATTTATGAAGTTCATTCAGGAAGCAGAAAACACTATTTAAGGCACTACTGACTACTAACCTACTCCAATTCTTGGTGTGAAAAGACAGAGATTAAATGAAAATGTTCTATGCAACTGTTACCAGCCCTTATTAACTTTAACAAAGTTACGTATTTCCGACCAATATTTTGCCTGTGGTAAAAAGGATAAATATTTTTAACAATAGTCCATGATATTACTAACTACTGGCATCTGCAAACACTCTTTGTTTCTAACGAAAGTACTTTAAAGGATTATCATCATGATAATCAAGCAAATTCGGGAATGTTAATGCATTTTGACAAGTCTTTAAATATTCTAAGTCAAGCTGAAGTTGTTACCTGAAAGCTCCATAAAGTGGTCTGTACCAGCAGACAAAAGAACAAGGGGTAAAAAGCAAGAACCAGAGAATACTCAATCCAAAATCAACCCCTCGTGTAGAATCAACGTAAAACCAGGCCAAACATCCAAAGATATTAAGAAACAGTGTCACTGTATGGACTGCAGAAGCAAAAGCAGAATAGTCTTAATTCAGTTATGTTTAAACAATAAATTATTATAACTGCTAAAGTTATACTCAAACTTTTAAATGTTTTAAACATTTAAACAAAACAGCATTTTAAACAAAACATCAGCATGCTGACAATACCAATACCCTCTCAAAGTGTTCTGTAATAAACTTATTTTTATACTTTTCTAAATTTCAGGTAAACCCTGTATTCACAAGTGAGAGCACGCTACATGAAAATTCAAGCACCACCAGCTACCTGGCAATCAAAACTATCCTGTCATAAAAATAAAATACTTCCAAACATTAAGAAAAAAGAGGTTTCCATAGCTGCAATAATTGATTTTTTTCCTACAGTAATAACTGAATACAAATATGATACTACTGAATATCTTTTGAGAGAAAGCTTAAAAATTACATAAAGTGCATCACAAAATAAGCACTGTACACATTCAAATTTGAAAATAAAAATTTCCAAAATAATCTTCTTCCAACAAAAAGCTCTTTGTCTTCCATAAATCAAACAAAAACACCCCACTTACTAAGAACGTTCCTCAGTAAAAGATGGTCTGCAAGCTGTTCTGGATGCTTTAATATATTTTGTGTATTCAAATATTTCTTAGAACACTGGTCTTAGAACATCTGCCTTTTTGGTGGTCTCCGGTTAGCTCAATACTGCAATTTTCTCATTGGTAGACCTTGCTACACATTAACTATTCAATTTTTACTAAAGAACATACATTTGAATTATGACATTTTACTTCAATTAAGTTTACTTCTTAAAACAGAATAAGGCAATATTAAGAAACATTACAACTACTACCTTCATGCTATTTGGCACAGAAGTTAGTTCTGCTAGACTTCAAAGATGAACATGGATTTCCCTCTTTGTTCAGCAATAACCAGTGATTCAGAAGGGATTTTGCTGCCTCAGAGAATAATTTCTTTCCTTGTGGATCAGGATAAAGTAGGGTGTTTATAACTGCACAAGCTGCTCCTGAGAGCAATGATTTTTGTTTTATTTAAGTTCAGAGCAATAATTTAGGCATTCTACTAGATGGTAAGGATAACAGAACAGGCAAGATACTAAAGATTCTGAAAAAGAGAATCCTGAAACTCTTTGCTGCTGTCTTAATTATGACTTGAGCTCTAAATCAACACAGTGGGAAAAAGCTCTTAAAAGCAAGATGCACAGATCATTGCATGGAAGACTGATGAAACTGAAAACATTTCTTCAGATAAATCGTATTTTCCTGTAAGAGTCGCCAGAATTAAAACACTTTGTTCTTTTTTAAATAAAAGGCATTTATTGCACCTACGTATCTTAGCACTGCTCCAAGGGGTCAGCAAAACAAATAATTTCAGAATTTGTGTGCTTATGCCTCATAAAGCACAAGAAACTATACAAATCCCAGTTTCTGCTTTCCTTTGATAAGTACAAGAAAGGGGTATTCGCTCTTTTTCTATTCAGTACTGGAACATGGAGACTCCTATGTTACTAGAAACATTCGAAATCTGGTGGAGCTTGAACTTTTCAAAATTACTCTTTTTTTTTTGTAACTGCAACTATAGTAACAGGACAAGTTTTAAAAGAGTACCATCAGTGCAGAAAAGAGTGAAACATCACACCCACTACTGATACTAAAACCAGCAACACAGGGGTCTATTTCACTACTGTAACAGAGAGTCTCAGCTGTACAAAACAAGTATTAGCAAGCTATAGAGGAAGATAGCAGGCCTGACTGCAAATCTCACTTCGCTGCACTTGCCCTTCACTCAGCCTGCTTGCTGCAAGGTACAGAGAATGATTTATCCTTTGAGCCAACACCTTCACTGAGGGATCTAGGCAAGTTTAGCTCTTATATGAACAGACGTGTTTGTAGGTTCAGAGTAACAGTTTTAAGTACCTTCCACCTACTTGCCTCAGCAAATAAAACCATAATACAAGCTATTAGAAAATAATGACCACTTGGGGGCTGAAATAATCTAGGGCTTTAGCAGAAGTCTGCAGCATGCAACTTCTGTCTGACAACCTCAAAGTTATAGCAATAGAGTGCTCTGTGGTTCAAGAAAGCCTTCTCCTAGTTTGTACACGGAAGCAGCTGAAGCTGAAAAAACAGGCATTCATGCCAGAATAAGAGTCAAAAATGGGAACTGAATTAGTTTAATAAATATTAATACTTTAGTTTATTTTTTTTTGGTATAAACTTCCCTGAACAGAAGAATTCTCCTTAGACAGATCTCCTTAGATTGTCTTAATTAACTACACTTTATCATGCATAAATGTCTGAAAGTGAGTTGTAGATAAAGAGTACAATTTGTAGATATTTGGCATGTACATTATTGAGATGATTTTGCTATTCCATTTGAGACTGTATGAAAAGAAAGTTTTGTACTAAGTTTAATTTTAGTAATGTTTCACTGATTATATTCTCAGGAAATCTAAGTCCACACAAGGACACATGACTGTCACCCCGGACTGGAACTGCCTAAAGGCAAATGGGATGCCCACAGAGTGGAGAATTTTGAAGCCACAAGGCAACTCACAAGTGAGGACTGGGCTAGTGAAGTTTGATCACATGTAACCTTAGAGCACCAAGTAGCTTCAGATGTTGCTCAGGCTTTTGTTCCTAGTCTGTTCTGCTTGCTTGGGAGAGACATACTAACATGCCTTACAAAAAAAGAGAAAGATCTTCCGAAGGGAAAAACTAGATTCTAAAACAGACTTAGATCACATAACATAAGCATTAAACATAAACATAAACATAATCTAGGCTATCTAAAATGTGAAGGTACTTTTTAAAAATTTCCTGATGCTACACACTAAAAAACACATAATAATATAAAGTGGACCAACAGTAAATCTGTATGACAGCAACTAGTCAAACCTTGCGAAAACATCACCCACAAAGAAAGGCTGAGTGAACTATGCTAAATAAGGCAAAAGGAGATTACTAATGGGGATAAATATGTCTTCCATAACAATAGCAGATAGAATAGGAAAGATCAAACACAAGAGGGGATAATTAAAATATTATACCAAGGAACACAACTCTAAAAGACAGCAACCCATTTAAACAAGCTTGGAAGGAGTTTGTGAAGTGTCTGTCATTGGAGGTTCTCAGAGACAGGCAGAACAAATACCTATACAGACTAATGATGTATATATATACATATATCTATATACACACCATCTATTATATACTCAGACAGAGGATGAGATGAAACTCTCCTAAACAGAAAAAGAAAAAAAAGCTGGCACTACCAGAATCTCCTCACTTTTTAACTTCAAGTAAGAAATATTCTCTGAAAATCAGTGGTGTTTATTTGACACATGATATCAGCCTGTGGGGAAAGTAGCTAGAAAACATGCTTTTGGGCCTGTTTTTGACTGTTAGCACAAGTCAAGAAACATTGTACTTGACACTGGACACAGTAATAGCACAAAAAGATCTAAAAATCAGTGTTGAGTACTAATGAGCTAGGAAAACTGTCATTTTCATGTGCAAGCCCTTAAAGCACAAATGGCCACAAAGCCAAGATAGAACAGAAAAGCTCCAATGGCAACTCTGAAAAGTCATTGCTAATTGATTGTTATAGTTCAGAGAAACAGATGAGCATTCAGTCTATTTAAAAAAAAAAAGTCTCCCCCTGCAGAGAAAATGTGCCAAGATAAAACCACATAACCACATCAAAGAATTAGAAAACCCTGACTTCTGATACAAAAGGAGAAAAGAGGGATGAGTTAATAAATGGGGATACAAACAGAATTTTTTTTTATGAAAGGAAGAGCATGTGGACCTTAAATAGGTAAAGAAGCTTCCCCGGAGATACAAAAACCAAGAATGATGATATAAAATTAACACTAATTGTGCAAACACAGAAAACTAAACTATAAAGTTTCTTCCCAGGACTATAAAGGAAAAGGACATTTTATAAAGTGCTGAGAATGCAGTACTAGATTTATACAAATGCAATTATGTTCACAGAACCCCTAGACCTTACAAGACATAGGAAGTTCTGGAAGAGGAAATAAAATGTAGAGTGCCAAGCTGAAGCAGGTCTACTATGGGATTAAGTACCTCCACAGAGGAAGAGCAGTCAATGAGAAATTAGCCAAACCACACAGATGCAATCCTAGGAAAGAAAAGTCCCAAGAATTGATTCAACAGCCAACCCTAAGGGTTGGAGTTCTATACGCAGTCTTCTTTATATTTTTTTTTTAACTGTGAAATAGATTTTCTTTTCCGTTATTATGCCCTGTTCCTGCTTTCATGAGAAATATATAAGTCAAAGAGCACTACAGCTAAAGAACAAAGAGTGCAAGAAGACTTGGTTGAAACTTCACTCTATCTACAAGATTAGCGGCCATGTCAGTATAAAAGCACAGTTCCTATATATTTTAAAATAATAGAATACTGCTTCTTCCTTTACTTGTTGCTATAAGAAGGGAAATTAAGAACACTGGAATTAATATTCCAATTCTAGCTGCCCAACTTCACCTCCCATTGGAACATAGGCACTTTCAGAACTCAGTCCTGCAAATGGCCAGAACTGGTAACCATCCTAAAATTCTGAGTATTTCACCTTAGATTTCATATACATCTAAATTACCATCAGCCACTACCATCTAAATTAGCATCAGCTTTATGAGAGCGACCAGTCATATGCTCTATAGTTGCTTATTTGAAGATTAACGATCTAGCAATGACTATAGAAAGCTCTAGATTATGATGAAGTGGAATTGATTTGATTCATTGAGCTGTCTGCTCATTTCATGCGTTTCAATTACGTGGTTCAATCACAGCAATAAGATTACCAGAGTAACATGTGAAATTATGGAGATTTCCTAACTACATTTTAAGCTCTGAAGAAAAGTACAGAAAACATCTAAAATCCACATTTTTGTAGAAGGTTAAAAATATATTAAAGGCATCAAAGTATCTGAATTTTGCAATTTCGTCAGTCAAAGTATTTATTAGGCTTTTATCAATCATAGTGGACGAGGCAGAAGAAACAAGTGTGACATCTGGTTTAATCCAGCATTTCCCCATTTGAAACACAGCTTGCCAGTGAGGGTAAAATTAATCCTACAAAGACGGCATACAGCATTCTTTGCCTACAAAAGATAATTTTAACATGGACTGATTCTTCAGCTAATTGACACTATTTCTTAAAAAAGAATAAAAGAATATTAAGTCTTTGTTATAGATTAAAATTGTATTAAACTATATAAAACTATGTATATTAAAGCAAATGGATATTATACATCTTGAACTCAAAAGTCTATTAACACTAACTATGAGATTTATTCCTTAATATAAAAGCTGATTTTAAAAACAGTAAAATTATTTCTAAGTTAATAAATAAGTTAATTTCTAAGTTAATAAACTTCTTTTACAACTGGAGAAACTTAAACCAGACAACTGCAATAAATTAGAACCCACTTGCCCTAGGATAATCCTCCTTTTTTTCTGTGGAAGCTTTTATGAGGTAATTCAATACTTTTAAAACTGAAGCTAACATAAAATTTTGCTTCAACATTTGGCTTCTGGATTTAAAATAATTTCTCATTACAGATGTCCCAAAAGCCAAAGTAGCAGGTATGCATTACCAAGATTGAATAGGCATTTCATTATTCTTAAGAAGAAAATACTTACACATCCACAAATAGTACATAATCTTTACCGTCTTCTGGAATTCTACAGGAATGTCTACTGAAAAATCCTGGTAAAAACAAGGACCTACAGGAAAATTCTCAGGAAGAGGTGGCCAGTTATTTTTTCTACCTGCAAAACAGAAAATAAAGAAAAAAGAGGCCTTTATAATGTAGTTTCAGTCTCTGTATACTCGAAAGAGATACACATTTGAACTTGTTCCAACTGTTTAATGCATGAGTTTCTCAACTGGATGGATAACTTGGGCACCAAAACCCAAGAGTTTTAAGAGCAATCCTTGACATAAACTTCAGAAATGAAATACAATTAAGTGTAGCCAGGTCAAGGAAAGTACAGTATTTTATCTACATAAAAGACTGAGCAGGCATCTGACATTTCCTAAAAAGTAAGAGAACTTTTCACAAAACAGATATGGACAGAAAAACAATTTCTGAGAATTCCTTGAGTTTAATGAGTATTTTCCTAACGTCCAACCATACTCACATAGTCTGTTGAACACAAAGATAGGGGACTGAAAAGCATTCTTCATTTTCAGAATCCTGATATTTTTAGTGTCAAAGTATCTCTAGTTTCCAATATGGTTTCAAAACTTACCTAAAAGGCAGGAAGTCTCAAGAAAGACAGTTACTGAAATGGTCTGCAAGTACCTTTTTCTAATAAGAATATGCCCTACAGCATCACCATATTTTGATAACAGTTGTGTGACAGAGTGAGGACATTGCAAAGGACACAGGATCAGATGCTTGGATTTCCGGTATGCTTATCTGATTGCAGGGGAGAGTATACATTCTGCTGAACACAAGTCATACCAAGCACAGACTCGTAGATTCAATTGAGACAATCACTGCAACAAACTTTTGCCTATAGCATTTCAAACTCTGAGTACAAGAGATATATATGACCATGTCACCATGTGACCAAATGAATTAGTTGAAATAGGAAGCAACACACTTTTATTAGCTTGAATGCAATGCTGCACAGAACCTGAGCAGAGAAGGCCAAAGGTAATGAGCTGAGGTGACATACCAGCTTGAAGATCTTTCACTGTAGTAAATTAAGACAACATGACAACAGTGTCCTAAATGTGCAGCCAGTATCTTTAGGTAAATGAATGCAAATAGCTAGAAAATTGCAAAAGACCTTGTTCTCCAATCAAGACCACTCTATGGTGTTTTCAAAGGTGTCCAAATTAGTGCATAGCTCCCTGGGATACAGAAATGTGATACATAGAATAGTTCAAACTTGCACCAGAGTAGGTTCACAATAGACATCGGGAAGCATTTCTTTACCAAGAAAATGGTCAAACACTAGAATGGGTTTCCTGGAGGAGTGGTCAATGTTCTCAGCCTATCAGTGTTTCAGGGCATATGAACAATGCCCTTAATAACATGCTGTAATTTATTAGTACTGAAGAGGGCAGGCAGTTGGACTATATGGCCATTATCAGTCAGGACAGCAGCAGCAACAACCAAACTAAGTTTGGGGGTGAGCGTTAGATCAAGCTGTCCAGAGGTTTCTTGAGCTCGGGGACACCTGAGCAGCAGCCCAAAGCCCTATCACGACTCAGAAACTCTCACTAACCAGTCAGGCGGGGAATGAGCATTACCAGGAGCAGAGTGGGAGATTCAATTGGCTTTAGGGAGCACGAGTGACCAGGACATGGTGCATCAAAAAGATGCAGTGTGGCAGTTTGTGCAGCAAGGCGTGCAGGGAGGGTGCTGCAATCTGCAGGTAGGTCCATGCCTCAGGTAAGTGCTAAGTGCTCTAGGTCTCTGCCATAATGGTGGGCACTTGTCTCAGAATCAAAACGAGTGTGTCTACTGAGCCATCCCTGGAGAAGTCTGACTGATCCACCCACTTAGGGAACTGGAAAGAAAAGAGACATGAGCACAGGTGATAACTTGCAATGTATGCATAGATATTTCTCCTGGAGAAAAGGCTTGTACCTGCATGAAATATGCATAGTTTGATGAACTGTTGCAGAAGGTGGACGAATTGCAATAGGCTGTACAGTGTTAAGAGATGAAAGGGAGATAGAGAAATGGCTTCAAAACCATATGTCTACAATGGACATCACTGAGTGTGAGACACCTTGGATCCTGGTGACCCACAAATACAGAGCTCAAGTCCAACCTCTACCCTCCAACATCCACACCAAAACAGATATGATGCTTTAAAGGCTTTAGATGTCCATTAGCAAGTCCAATAAGGAGCATCTGGACCAGCAGCACACAGTCATTACTGTAAGAAGTAACACTGAGTATTTGTGGTGATTGAGTCTCTTAGGGTCACTGAGACCCCATCTACCAGCCTGATTGAGAGTCACAAAAGGTAATGCTGCCTAGTAGGGTCTAAAATCCATGATGCTGCCAAGAGGGTAGCCCAACTTATCAAGTGCATAGACTACTACCCACTCCCACTTTCCCACTTGGACACAAATTATACCACAAGCCAAAAAATAGGCAGGATCAAGGAAGACTATAAAGCACTGGCAAGATGAGTGATAAACACTGGTGTCCAAGTCATCTTCTCATCTATCATCTTGGCCATAGAAACAGGGACAGCTAGAAGCAGCCACACTGTGCAGGTAAACATCTGGCTTCCTGGCGGTCATCAAGGTTTTGGTTTTCATAACAATGGGTTGTGCTTAAATGATTGTAGCCTGTTAGGGAGGAATAGGATCCACCTGTTTAAAAAAGGGCAAGAGAATCTTCGGCAGCATGCTGGCCAATTTGGTGAGCTGGACTTTAGACTACAGGACTCGGGCTGAGGTCCAAAGTGAATGATCTACGGACCCCCACAGATCATTCTACTGCTCCCTTCTAGGGAGGAGGTCATGTCAACCATGTTCCTTGACTGCTTCTCAAGATGAGAATCACAGGGCTAATGACATCAAGAGTGTTCATGGTTATAATTAATCCTCTTATACTCCATCTAGGGAACCTGGATGCTTGATTACCTCCCTGAAGTGCCTGTACACCAACACACATGGGGAACAAACAAGAAGAACTAGAAATCTGTGTGTAGTCACAAGGCCATCATGTCATTGCAATTGCAGAGCTATGGTAGGATAGCTCACATGACTGGAATACTGTCACACATGGCTGTAAATTTTTTAGAAAAAATAGGTGAGAGAGGTGAGGTGGAAGAGTTGTTCTTCATGTAAGAAAGCAACTGGATTCTATCAAGCTCTATTCAGGGGCAGACGAATGAGTTGACAGTTCATGGGCAAGAATTAAGGGACAGGCTAATATGGGTGATACTGTTGTAGGTGCTTACTTATAAGCCACCTGATGAGCAGGAGGAAGTTGATGAGGCTTTCTATGGACAGCTGGCAATAGCCTCATGGTAGTAGGCCCTGGTTCTCCTGAGGACTTCAATGATCCTAGTATTTGTTCTCAGGACAACATCGCCCAGCATACATGGTCCAGGAACTTCCTAAAGATCACTGAAAATAATTTTTGATGCATGCAGTGTAAGAGCCAATGAAGAAAGATATGTTAACGGATGATTGTCTTGGGGTGAATTTAGGATTATACTCTATTCCCTAATCATCTGCTTTATTCCCAGAAATGGCTGCTGTAGCTTTAAGATGAATCGGGGGAGAAGTGGGGAGCCTTGGGCTCCTATTTGGGTTTTATTCAAAGCCTCTCTCCAGAGTGTGCACTGTGATGTGCATCAAGACATTACATTCTTACTTTCACTAGATTAGTTTTTGATAACTTAAGCACTAAGAGTATTTTTCTTCTTTTTCCCTGGCCTGCAGGCTGCAGCAAGAATCCTTTCAGCAGCTTTTTGGTTTCAGCGGCGTTTGTAGTAGGAGATTGAATTGCCAAGATAGTGGACCAGCAGGGGGCTGCTCTGAGCCCAAGACCTCGGAAAAAAGGCTGAGCCAACCAGAGAAACGAGACCAAAATCCACCAGAAGCAGTGACATCAACACCAGAAGTTCAACAGGCTCCCATCTGTTTTGCCTGACTTGCTGCATGAAGTCCGTTTTCCCCTTCCCTGAGACAAAGGGGCCAGCTGCCATTTTTTTCCTTCCAAGCCACATGGCCAAGTGGGAACTGGGGGGTAAGGGTCTAAAATTTTAATATCTAGCATTTATTCAACCTTTTATTTTTTTTCTGTGCCTTGTGGGCACCATGCTTTGTTTATAAACAGATTTTTTTCACTTTTATCCATTGGTATTCATTTCTCATTGGCAAAAAGGGATTACTGAAGCCCTTCTCTTTAGAGGAAACACCCATTCCATTTTCTCCTAAAATTTGTCTCTAAACTGAGACAACGATCAAACCAGGAGGGACTGGTTGAAGATGTGAAGGCTGAGGCCAGCCGGGGCTATAGCAACCATGAGATGGTAGAACTAAAGATTGTGTGTAGAGGAGGTAAGGCAGCAATCAGGACTAGAACCCTAAACTTCCAGAGAGCTAACTTCAGCCTCTTCAAAAACCTGCTTAGTAGACTCATGGGTTAGGGCTCTAGAGGAGAAGGGGGTCCAAAAAGCTGGTCAATATTCACATCACTTCTTCGAGTCCAGTGTATTCCCATAAGCAAGAAATCAGGAAGAGGGGGCAAGAGACTTGCTTGGATAACCACAGAGCTTCTGGTAAATTTCAAACAGAAGAACGAAATTTATAGGATGTGGGAAAAGGAGCAGGTCACATTGGAGGACTATAGGAACATCATCAGAGTATACAGGGATATGACAAGAAAAACACAATTAAGTCTGTCAAAAGATATCAAGGACAACAAGCAGAAGCAGAATGTACTTCTAGAAGTACATTAGCAGCAAAAAGAAAAGTAAGGAACATGTGGGGTCACTGCTGAATCAGACAGGTGTCCTGGCAAAGGAAGACAAAAAGAAGGCAGAATTATTGAATGCCTTCTTTCCTTCAGCATTAACTGCTGAGGCCAGCCCTCAGGAATGCCAGACCTTGGGGCAAGGAGAGGTAGGCTGGAGAAAAGAAGACCTCCCCCTGTCATAAAGCCTTTGGTGACAGATCAACTGTGCAGACTTCTAAAACACATAAATTCACAGGTCCTGATGAGATGCACCCACAGGTGCTGAGAGAGCTGGCAGATGCTGCAGCTAAGCCACTCTCCACCATCTTTGAAAAATCACAGAAAACTGGAACAGGGCCCGATGACTGAAGGAAAGCCAATGTTACTCTCGTCTTCAAAACTGGCAAGAAGGAGGGGGATCCAGGGAAGTACCAGCCAGTCAGCCTCACCTCCATCCCTGGAAAGGTAATGGAACAGAACATTCATCACCAAGCATGTAAAAGAAAATAATATCATCAGGAGTAGTCAGCACAAATTCCCCAAGCGGAAATCATTCTTGATCAATCCGACAGCCTTCTGTGATGGCAGGGCAGGACAGGCTGATGAAGGGAGAGCAGTGGATGCTGTCTGCCTCCACTTCTGCAAGGCTTTGGACACCATCTCCCATAACATCCTCACAGGTAAGCACAGGAAACGTAGTTTAGATGAACAGACAGTGGGGTGGACCAAGGACTGGCTGAATGGCAGAGCTCAGAGGGTCAGGATCAGGGTAATAGAATCCAGCAGTCAGTGGTGTTCCCCAGGGATCAATACTGGATCCAGCCTCACTCACCTTGTTTTTCACTGGCCTGGATGAAGGGATCCAAGGCACCCTCAGCAGGTTTGCTGGTGACACAAACTGGGGGAGTGGCTGATACACCTGAGGGCTCTGCTGCCTTTACCTTGGTAGGCTGGAGAGCTGGAGAGAGAGAACCCTAATGAGGTTCAACAAGGGCAAGGGCAGGGTCCTGCAGCTGGGGAGGAATAACCCCAAGTATCAGCACAGGCTGGGGCCGTCTTGGTGGATCTCACAGTGACAATGAGCCGGGAGTGAGTCCTTGTGGCCAGGAGGCCCAGTGGGATCCTGGGCTGCATTGGGAAGAGTGTGGCCAGCACGTCAAGGGAGCTGATCCTCCCCCTCTACTGGGCCCTGGTGAAGCCACACCTGGAGTGCTGCATCCAGTTCTGGGCTCCTCAAGACAAGAGAGACAAGGAACTCCTGGAGAGGGTCCAGTGAAGGGTCACGAAGATGATGAGGGGTCTGGCACATCTCTCTTACAAAGAGAGACTGAGAGAGCTGGGCCTGTTTAGTCTAGAGAAGAGAGGACTGAGAGAGGATCTCATCAATGCATATAAACACCTCAAAGGTGGGTGCCAAGAGGATGATGCCAGACTTTTCAGTGGTGCCCAGATACTGGACAAGAAGCAATGGCAATAAACTAAAACACAAGAAGTCTCACTCAACATGAGAAAGAACTTCTTTACACTGAGAGCACTGGAACGGACTTTGTGGAGTGTCCCTCTCTGGAGACCTTCAAAACCCACCTGGATGCATTCCTGTTCCTGTATCGCCTGCTCCAGGTGACCCTGCCTTGAAGGAGATAATCTCGAGTCCCCTTCCAACTCTATTCTAATCACTATTCTGTGATTCATTGTACGTTCCTTCCAATTAAAAATATTATATTTTATTCTATTCTACAAAATTCCCTGACAACTTGAATTACTCAGGAATTATGCAATTTGGAATTGTAACACTGCATATTCAAAAAAAGACCAGCATATGTGAAAATAAAACAGAACTGTAGCTGAAAGTGAAATTACCAGATAAAGTCAACTTTACACACAGACGTTTGCTTTGTTGGGTTTTGCAGTTTTTTTGAACTTTAGTCTGAAGTTCTTCCTTTTGAAAAGGAATATTCCCATAGATGTACTTGTAGCAAAGTATTTTCAGTTAAGAGGATGTAAATCTTCTCACACTTGTGAAATTGCTGCAAAAAGCTGTTGATTTTCCACAGCACAGAGTTTGTGACATATAAAAATCTAATAGAAAATTAATAATAGAATAGATCTTTGTGTAGAATATTGTGTTTGTAACCCAGCAAAAAAAAAAATATTTCAAAACAGGAAAGTTCTCCTGCAGCTATTAATCAAAGAGACGTTACTTTTAGAAGTTAGTTTTACTTAATCTCAAAATGCTTTATTTCTATTCAGCAGTATTACTCAGATACTTAACCTAGAATAAAAACAGAAGAGAATAATAGATAGAAGAGAATAATATGCTACAGAGGCCACATTTAAAATTTTTTCACTGAAAATCTGAGAGTCCAGTTTATTCACTGTATCCATCTTCTCAAGAGAGATACATTTCCTTTACTTGAAGACATTAAGACATCTGCTTCACAATGTCACTCTAAAATTAAAAGTCCCTAAAAAAAAGTTTCATTTCTGAAGTTTAAAGTATATTTTTCATGCATACCCCCTTGCTGATTGAGACTCTGCATTTCCCTTTCTCTGCGATCTAGTTCAGCTGCTTTTCTTTCCAGTTCTTCTTGACGCTTTAGTAGTTCTGCCTGGGCCAAGGCATGCTCCTGAACAAAAATATCACCACATATTGACAAAAAGTATGAACATATGAACATAAATATTCCTAGTCTTTTCATTATAATTAAGCATCTCCATTTATGAAGACTGACCCAATATAGCAGAAATTCACATATTACCAATTACTTAAAGGCAGTATTAATTTTAATTAGGAAAGCATTGCTTACTTGCAAAATACATAATTATTCCAGAAGTATATTTAAATAATTATTATTAAAACGAACCTAGTCTCTAAAAGTTGCAAACAAACCTTTGCTATTTGTGTGTAGGAAGATGGTTCTTCTGTTGGTTTCATTATTGCTGGCTGGGTACTGGGTACATTAGGAATTTTCACATTTCCTGGAGGAGGCTAAGAAAACAAAAAACAATTACAGGGAAACATTTTCCTATTCTAACATATTTCTTTTCATTATATCTGTAAGAACCAATTTAGACGTTTTAAAGGAAGTGCTACCGAAATAAATTGAAAACTTGACATGCTGCTTGCAATATTTACAATCTTTAGAAAAACAACATCAACTGAGTTCTGTGGTACAGCTTACCTTATACTACTTTCAATTAACACACAGAGAATTTTATTAATTCAGTAAAAGTAAATGGAATTTTAATTTTGTTCAGACATAAATATTAATACAGCCAGTTACTGTTTCAGAGAATTACAGCATTTAAGAGTCATCCATTCACACTCTGAAACACAATGTAATTTATTAATAATGTCTTCCATAACCTTCTACTTAACAAAGGCTTATATCACCTGGCTAAATAGAGAAGTAATGTACTACATGAAACTTTCAAATTCAAGATCCATCATCTATTGCTTATTTCACCAATTTTTGCTAGGTATCACTCCAGAATTGCTAGGCTGATATATGTGTTAAGAATATAATCCCAGCACAAATTGTATTTCAGCCACTGTATTCAGAGGATACACGCTGTTGCTCAAATACAGTAGTAGTTCTTTCATTAAGTACAGAAAATAAATGCATATTTTTGATACTACTTTGTGTTCATATTTGCTTAGCTTCATAACGTGTGCACAGGGAAACAAAGTTGTAATGATCAAAATGATCTTAAATGCTAATGGCTTTAATCTGTTTTTCCAAGTTACTATTAAAAGATGACAACAATACACAATAGGCACAGGTATTATAAAGCATCTACGATACATGAAGAACCTAGTGAAGAAGGCATCATGATCACAGAGCATTTCAAGTTGAAAGGGACCTATAAGGGTCATGGAGTCCAACTCCCTGCTTAAGTTGATTAAGCAGGACTTTCCCCTCATGGACCAGTTGTGGCTCTGACGAATGACGGTATTGTTTCTCAAGTGTTTTTCCCTTGCTCATAGAATAACCTTCTCCGTAATTTTACAAGGCATTGGAGTGAAACTTATTGGCCTATAATTACCAAAGTCTTCCTTCTTAATCTTCTTGAAAACTGGGACAACATTCACCAGCTCTAGTCAACTGGTACCTTTCCAGACTCTCAAAACCACTGAAAAATAACATGGAGAGGACCCACGATATGATCACCCAGTTCTTTCAGTACACTGGGATAAATTCCACCAGGCCCCACTGACTTACGTGCATTCTGCTGGAGCAGTAAATCTTGAACAACTTGAGAGTTTACAAAGCCTTCAAATCACTGGGGTCCCTGGGCCCATCAGTTGTGTTATAGACAGAGGTAAAAAAAGGCATTAAACATCTCAGCTCTGTCCACATCCCTAATTGTGAGGTGACTGACCTCATCAAGTAATGGACTAGTATTATCTCTGAACAACTTCTTGCTGCTGAATTTTTAGAAGGCCCTTTTGTTGTCCACCACAGTGCTATCCAGCTTGGGTGCTCATCAAGCTTTAACCACACAAATCTCCTCCCTGCAGTGGCAAACAGCATCTCTGCAAAAAACCTCCTGTGTCATCTGTCCTTGCTTTTTATGTCCAAACACCTCTCATTTTTATTTAAGTTCTAGAAAAAGATCTCTGTTCAGCCAAGTTGGCCTTCTGCTTCACTTCCTTGAACTACAACACTTTGAAATTGCTTGCTCTTGAGCTCTTGAAAGATAGCTCTTAAAAGAATTACCATCATGCTTTTTAAACTCAGTCTCCTCTAAGTCTTCCTGTCAAACTAAAGTACTTATTTTTATAACTCTAATCAAAGTGAAGAAGCAAAAAGAATACCACAGCTTCTTACAATGAAAAAAACAGAAGTATTCAAATGTCTTAGAAAATCATTTAGTTCCCAAAATGCTCAACAAAAAACCTTGCAAAACATAGCTGCACAGTTTAGGATTTTCCTAGAAGTGAGAAGTACTGAGGTTGTATCAGTATACAGTATCAGTATATCAGTATCAAGCTCTAGCATTGTGCTCACAACCAGGGCTGCATTCAAAGAAGCCTAACCAGAAGCAGTCCATGTCAGGGGAAGCAATTCTGCCCCTCCTCTCTGCTCTTGTGACACCCCAACTGGATTACTGCATCCAGCTCTGGGGCACCCAGTCTAAGAAGACCATGAACATAGTGAGTTCAGAGGAAGGACACCAAGATGATCAGAGGAAGGGGGCATCTTCTCCTGTGAGGACAAGGCAGAGAGAATTGGGTTCATTCAGCCTGGAGAAGAGAAGGCTCTGGGAAGACGTTATAGCATCTTCCAGTACCTGAAAGACAGCTTGACCTGGGTGCCTCCTGAGAGAGACCTTAGAACAAAGAAGTCCCTGGGTCCATACCTTCACAACCTATGAACTCATTCTCCACATGCTCTTTATGTGCTCTGTATATGCCTTTTGGTCCCATATGATTTTTGATGCGGGGCCTACTAGTTCTTTATAGAATTCTTTGTGTGTAGTTGTTTTTATCTGGACAGATTGCAGCTTCTTAATCTTTCCATTTGCACTTGCCTTAGAGGCTCCCTTCACAAAATTAAGTAACAGTTAAAGAATAGTTCAACTTTCCAAAATGAAAGTTTGTAGTTTGCAGCCTAAAGTTTCAGCAACAATCACTTTAAAAATAATCACAATACAGTTTAAAAAAATTCACCTAACTAAACTTGTTTTTCAACAGCTGACTGTTCAACAGCTGAAACTGATAGGAAATAGGCATTCAAAAGAAATATCTTGAATTGATTTCTTCATACAGTGAAGTTTATTTATCTGAGACAGATTTAAAAAAGCTTCCAGAAGAAGCCAGGAGTGGATGATCAGTTTGGTTTCTTACTTCTGTTTTTCTGCTGTGTTTAAATACAAGATGGAAGGATATGAAGCTACCCAGGAATGTGCTGGACAAAAAAAAAACCAAAAAAACATCAAAACACATCTCTTGAAACAACAACAGAAAATCCAACTCCACTAATGATTTCTCCAAATTTTTTTATGCAGCAATTTGAAATTGATTGCTATATGCATCGTTATGTATAGGTATATATGGGTATATATACAGGGATATAGGCTTATCTATATAAACAGAGTGCTCAGAGAAGTTCAAAACTTAGAAGCAAGAAGAGATTAAAAGCTTTAACATAATTTCATTAAATGATGAAGCACAAATACTAATTGCATAATCTAATTTTCATTGCTGATCTTCAGAAACATGACAAAAGATACAATGCAATCTCCATGGTGACCCTTGAAGCTGGAGACAAAACCACTGAAGATCAGCCAACGATATTTAATCTGACATTCACACCATTCCCTATATTTTTTTTGTCTAACACTCAAATGTAAGACAAATTTTGAAATCTGATAAACATAAAGGAAAAGAAAACCCCTAACAAAACTCCTGATTCCTCACGTTAGATACTAAGATGGTGACAAATACAACCTAAAATCTCCTACATCTCTTTTCTCTGTATGTCTTACATGTTACCTTCCTACCACTGAAGGTGAAGGATGAACAAAAGAAGTCAAGGCACAAAAATACCAGAAGTAAGTAAAAAAAATAAGGAATATTGAGAAAAAGCAGGATTTACTTTTTTCCCCCGTCTCATCCTGTATCCAAAAAAGACTGGTAGGAAGTGCCTCACTTGACAAAGGGAGCACAACTGAGATAATATAACAAATATTAGTATTCAGTTTGAAATCACTTTCTCACAGAATAAACATCCATTGAAATCCTGTCTGGATTTGAAATGGAGAAATATTTTTGCACTCTGGCATACTTCATCAACCTCCACTTGGAGAGAACAGAGAAAGAATCACAAACACCAGGCTGGAAGGAGACCTCAGGGACCATCTAGTCCAACCTTTCTTAGTAAAAGCACAGTCTAAACAAGATGGCCCTAGTACTCTGTTCAGCTCAATTCGAATGCTGCAAAATCCAACACTTCCCTTGGGAGACCAGTCTAGGCAAGTTGTTGATCAGGTTGTTCTCATTGTGAAACATTTCCCTTTTGTGTCCAATTGAATGTCCCCAGCAATAATTTTTACCCATCACCTCTCATCTTTTGCATATGACTTCTTGTAAAAATGGAATCTCCATCTTCTCTGTAGCCACCTTTCAGAGGCTGGAACACAGAATTAGGGTCTTCCCTAAGACTTCATTTCTCAAACCTGAACAGTTTCCTTAGTTGTTCCTCACATGTCAGGCTTCCCAGGCTTTTGATTGTCTTTGTGGCCCTTCTCCAGATCCTCTCCAGCCTGTCCACATCTTTTTTGTACAGCAAGGATCAAAACTGAATGCTGTGTTAATTCTAGAGACTGCAAGATACCATCTTGCTACAACCACTACAAATCTGGAATTAACTCCAACCAAAACTACTAGGATGCTTTTGCTCCAAGCAGTACACAAAACAGTGATTTCTATCCCCAGCTGATGGGCATCAGACAGGGATATGACAGACAAATGGGCATTACCCCAAGTCTAAAATTTACAGACCCTGCATCTACCTCTGTTCATCCAGTCTATAAAGACATTCACTTCCACTTCTCTTCCATTACTCCTATTGCACGTATTTCTTTTACACACATAGTATGGTCTTCCCTTGCATCCAAAGCTGTTAGGAAAACAGGTGAGCACTTGGAATTGTGAGTATATCCCCAGGTACCAAGGTACAATCCTTTAAATGCATATAACTACAGAACAAATACTTGTATGTTCAGCATCCACAAGATAGAGAGGAAGGGAAGTAACATGTAAAGGTTGATTATTACTGCACTCTTAGCTTTATGTTTTGAGTCTTGCTCTTGTCAAGAAAACCTGTGGAAGTTCTTTACCTCTGCAGAGAAGTGTTCATTCAGTGGAGAATTTTTATTAATTGTAAACATTATCAGAGTGCTGAAGATTATTAACTGAATCACAGTGCATTGTAGATCTGACCACTGACTTAGACTTCCTCCATTCTCCCAGCTTTTTGAATGACATATTTAATGAACAATTAGAATTTTTTTATCCAAGTACATCTGACTGTTCAAAGCCAAATAATCTTAGCCATATGCTTCCGTTCTCCTTTTCCCAAAAAGCTGCATGTTAAAATAAGTACAGAAGTAATAAAGTCAGAGTAGCTTGAGATTATATTTTTCTAAAACAAGATCTATTTTCTTTATGACTTATGGTCAATACAAACCAGTTTTGAACATCCTCATGTTTCATAATACTAAATCTAACATAATTCCTGATATTGAGATCCAGGAGAAAATAATTTTGGAGACTTACTGTCCTAGGTTACAATGTAAAGATGTGCCCGAAGTATGTATTCTATCACCATGTGTTGAAACCAGGTGAGGTAGTGATCCTTATCTCTGTGGGAGATACCCTCTGATAATGGGCCATCTGTTAAAAACCAGGTGGGGTAGTCATCTTTATCTTTTCCACAACCATCCTTCCTCCAGGAAGATATTGGCTGTTAATGAGCTATTGAGTCCCATTGCATGACTGATAAAATTACATCATCCCACCGGGAGATGCTTCACCTAGGGGGAGGAGCCAAACATTTCCTACCTAGATAAAATCTGAGTTTTGGAACACCAAGGTAGCCCTTACCCACTGGTTTCCATTGGACAAGAGCTACCAGACCTTTCTACAGGATCACTACTTCAACAAGACCATTTCAGCTGGACTGCTACCACCACCGTAACTAGTGGGGTGTCAGGGTGTATTCTTTCTCTGACAGTGGTTTTCTTTTGTACTACAGCATATATTTTATTTTTTCTCTTTTTTTTCTTATTAAATTGTATTTATGACTTGGAGTCTCTCACTGGTTTTGCTGTCAAACCATTACACTTACCTAACATTGTTGCTAGCTGTAAATATTCTGTCTTAAACAGCTGACTCAAGGCATACCCAAAACCAAGCTTTCTCCACAAGAATTTTAAAATGGTATGAAACCTTACTATTTCATTGCTATAAGAGTCTGCTATCCCTGCCCCCACTATTTCCCACAATCTTGCTCAAGTTATAACCAGTGACAGTTGTAATGGATTTATCTGGTCATGAAGATTGCATCCAGCTCTTAAGTAGGTTTTGGGAGAGACAGATAACAGTACCCAAAGGTTGATCTGACCAACACACTCATCTAACCATAACGACAATAAAGATTTGACTCAAATCACGTTTGGAAGAAGCTAACTTCTGTAACTGGTATGCAAATATGACCATAAATCAATCACCTTACTTCATAAACAGTGCACAGGCCAGGGCTCCTTGAGCTGTCTCACACAGTAATGGGCTGCACACCAAGACCTCCCCTTGAATAGGGACACATCTCAGCATTACTCCTTGAGGCAGAGAAATTCCTTGTCACAACAGATTTTCAGTAATTGACACTAAACATTCAAATCTTAGCTAAGTGATAGAAAGGACTGATTGTGCACATGTACTCCTTTAGACATGTATCATTGACACAACATGGGACAAAGTATGGATCCACACAAATCAAAACCCCCCTGAGGAAGGAATCCAGAATGCAATGGGGCCCTTTCTGAACCTCATGACTAAACAGGAAGCCCTTCTTGACAGCTTTTTCTGACCATGTCCTCTAGGCAGTAATCAAATGTACCTTGCTATTGAATCTTGTCAAACCACATTACTACCAAACTTTGCATTTGCAATGCAACTCTTTTAAAATGCTGGTTTACGTCAATTAACATAAGCTGCTTCTCTCTCACGAGTGAATTCTGTTGCTCCATCCACGGCATTGCAAATACTCAAATATGAGCACTCTCTAACAGCACTACCAGATTTGTCATAAAAAATAACACTGCATTTTAAAAATACAGTATTTAAATGTTTATACATTAGATTGACAGACAATAACCAGCTACACGTTTTGATAATCTTGCACAAGATCTTCACTATTAAAAGCAGCCACTGAAAAAATGTGGTTGCAGTATTAATTTACTATCCTATTTCTTGTCTTCCTCCCCACAATGGAAAAGCACAAGGTACACTGAAACCAAACAAATTAGAGGTGTAGAACAACCCTTTCTCTGACATAAATTTTTCCTTTCACTACTGCACCACTGTTCAAAGCCTGTGGATCATTATTTAAACACAATGTTTTCCTTATTCTGAACAGCATTTTCATTAAGTGAAACAGAAATCAAAAGCAAAACCCTGGGTAAGTATGCCACACTCATAAGCTCCAAAGCTAGTGAAATGCAGAAAACCACAAGGACAGACTATCACAGGTCTGTAAAATTAGGAAAGATAAGTTAGTAGATGTTGAAACCCTGAAGCCTGAGAGTTTTGAACTTTCTGTACTGTCTGGCACTGACCCCCAAAAGAACACTGCTTTTGACCTGAGGCCTTGGAGAAGGCTTCCAAAACTGAGTTATGGAGTTGGAATCAGTGGTGTATAGTTTGGATAGATGTGTGTAGTATCACATGGTGAAGGGTATGGAGTTCGGGGTGTTAGAACATAGTAATAGGTATGGGACACCATGGAGGATTTGGGGCGTTGGTTTTTCTTTCTTCCTGTTCTCCTTCTTCTTGGTTTCAGGTAGTATTTCTTTAATTTGCTAGAAAATGCTGCACTGCGAGTCATGGGTGTTTGGTTATTGGGTCAAAAGTAAAAACAATGTAGGTGTTAGCTTTCAACTGCACTGTTTAGCCTTAAAAGACCTTGTAGTGAGCAAGACAGATCTCCATTCCTTCGCTTTTAGCTCGTTAGCTAGAAGTGCTGTAGCACTCACTGTACTATAGATAAGAATTAATAAACAACTGAGTCCAAACGTGAAATCCCATCTCTTTGCATTAATCCCAACTCTGACTGAAGAAGAAAAAGGAAGATGAAATACTAATAAATAAAAACGATCAGAAGTTAGTAAAAACAGGAAAAAAAACTTCAGTTCTGTTTTGGTCCCCTTTCAGAGGGCCAGTCTTCCTTAACAAGTCAAAGTTCTCTGAAATCAACCTTGCCAATGCATCCTCCAAATACTTAATGGAACTATCTATTCTTACACATCTTCCACTACCTGTAGCTAGCCCATTATACATTCCACCATATCACTCACAATTCTGAAAATAAAACCTCACAAATCAAAGATTAACAGCATGATTAAGAAATAAACATGCTTACTGTTCTTGAATCAGAGAACGGATTGTACTCATCAAGCCCTGGGGGAACATTTCTTGTCACTTGTGTAACAGAAGGATCCTAGAAAAGGAAACAGTTGTGTAAATCGGTGCACATGCATATAATCAAAAAGTTGACACTCATATTATTATAGCATATAAAAGTCAGATTTTCTTTCAAAGTAAAAAAGGTTTGTTTTCACTAAAGAAGTCTGTAAATATCCACCTCTTTAGCTCCAAACCAGCATCATTTCATTCTGAGCTTCTTATAAACCTAGATTAACACAGTGTAACAGAAACACCATCTGTCATATATTTGATTTATTTTATCCTCCTATGCTGACCAGGTAGAAGGTTTCTGTAACCTTTGAACTTCTCTACTCAGAAGTACATCCAGCCCCATAAGAACAGAGAAAGCATTTCATAAAAATGAAGCTGAAGAAACGCGGTCCCATAATGCCAAAAGCACTTCTAATTCAGTTTCTAGCTGAACTAGTAAAATTAGGGAAAAAAGCTTAATTTTTTTCTACCTCAATTAATTATATAGCAAGAAAGTCTGCTCGAGATTTAGCTTGAGAAAACAATTTCAGAAATGAAACATTTCTCTGTGCTAGACAGCCAGGCTTTGTTCTGCAGAAAAGCAAAAGTGCCCAACACAATGGACCACACCAACTCAGGTTGAAAAAACCTGTACTTATTCCATGTGATGCCTAGTTCTACCACAGTGTTTCTGTGCCTGAAAGTTTTTGCATTTTCAGAATATAACAATGGTTAAAAGACAGGCTTTCTTGAAAATGAGTAAATCCATTTATTCAATACTGTTAGTTACATTTATATTTACACAAATGTACAAATGCACAATATTCTACATGTACATCAAACACAAAAAAAGAACTATATATATATACTATTTACTTATTTTAAAACTATTATGTTTAGATATATTTTCTCATTTCCAACAGTCTAGTTCAACATTAGAAAATAAACTGGAGTTGATAAAGACTGAGAGGAAAATAATTGTGTATTTATATATATTTACATTTATAGTCCCTTTAAAGACAGATACATTTACCTGTGACACAAAGAATAACAAGAAGGGCTTCTACAGGTATGTTAAGCAGAAAAGGAAGGTCAAAGAAGTTCTCCCCTGATAATGCAGATGGTAACAACAGAAAACTAGTAAAAATGAAGAATGAGAAGGTTGAACTACTTTTGCCTCAGTCTTCACTGAGAGGCAGTCTCTCTTCCTACACCTCTGAAGCGGATGGATGACAGAACTGGGAGAACAAAGTACTACCCACTATAAGAGAAGATAAGGTTTATGACCTGAGGAACCGGAATTTACCTAAGTCTATTGGACCTAACAAGATTCATCCCAGAGTCCTAAGGGAAGTGGCTGATGTAATTGCCAAGCCACTCTCCATGACATTTGAAAAGTCACAGCACTCAGGGCAAGTCCCAGATGACTCGAAAAGGGGAAACGTGGTAGTCATTTTTAAGAAGGGTAGAAAGGAGGACTCTGGGAACTACTGACCTATCAGCCTCACTTCTGTGCCTCGGAAGATGATGGAACAGACCCTCCTAGAGGCTGTGCTAAGGCACATGGAGGACAGGCAAGTGACTGAGGACATCAGTGACAGTGTCCCTCAAGGATCTGTATTGGGACCAGTGTTATTTAGTATCTTCATTAATGACATAGGCAGATTGAGCGCACTCTCAGCAAATCTGAAAATGACCGCAAGCTGAGTGGTGCAGTTGACACAGCTGAAGGAGGGCATGCCATCCAGAGAATCCTGCACAAGCTCTAGGACAGGGCCCATGTGAATCTCATGAGGTTTAACAAGGCCAAGTGCAAGATGCTGCACCTGGGTCAGAGCAACCCTGGTACCAGCACAGGATGGGGATGGACAGATCAGAGCAGCTCTGCCCAGAAGGGCTTGGGGGTGCTGTGGCTGAGAGGCTGGACATGACCCAGCCATGGGCACTCCCAGCCCAGAGAGCCAAACGTGTGCTGGGCTGCATCCAGAGCAGTGTGGGCAGCAGGGCAGGGAGGGGATTCTGCCCCTCTGCTCTGCTGAGACCCCACCTGCAGGGCTGCATCCAGCTCTGGGCTCCAGCACAGGAAGGACATGGACCTGCTGAAGGGAGTCCAGAGGAGACCAAGATGATCAGAGGGATGGAGCACCTCTCCTATGAAGATGGGCTGAGAGAAGTGGGGTTTTTCAGCCTGGAAAAGAGGTTTAAGGATGACCTAACTGTGGCCTTCCAGTACCTGAAGGGAACCTACAAGAAAGATGGAGAGAGACTTTTTACAAGAGCATATAGTAACAAGAATAGGGGCATGTATTCAATCAGAAAGAGAGTAGGTTTAGATTAGATACTAGGAAGGAATTCTTTACTGTGAGGGTGGTGAGGCACAGTAACAGGTTGCCCAAGGAAGCTCATCCCTGGAAGTGTTCGAGGCTAGGCCGGATGGAGCTCTGGGCAACCTGGTCTAGTTGAAGGTGTTCCTGCCTTTGGCTGGAGGCATGGAGCTAGATGATCTTTAAGGTCCCTTCCAAACAAGCTGTTCTCTCTTATACAAACATAATTAAGAAATACAGTAAGTGACTTAATCTACACTTAAGCAAATACATAAATTATTAAGCTAAGTAAAATAAAAATAAAATTTAAATGCAGAATCTGCTTTCTTAGAATCAGCATCTATTATGGCCTTAGCTTAGTCTTGTTGGTAGGGATTTTATCTGCAGATACAGGAAGAGGACTTTCTTAATGGCTGCAGTCAACTTATTTACAGCTAGAAAAAAAACCAGGGCAGAACACCTAGCAGTTCTAAAATCCTAAGGGACAGAGAAAATGAGAACAAGTCTGTTTCTTCCAATGGTTATACTCACAAAATTGTTCATATGAGGCAGTTTTAAAAGTTTACTACAAAAAAACTTAAGAAAAATCATTGCCTCAAAAATTTAAAAATTATATGTTGTATATTTTAAACAAATTTATGTACATAAGCTCTGGTCACAAACCACTTTTCCTTAATGCATACATTCAGTTGCAAAGCAGTATTTCAATGGTCACTGAACAAGAATCACCCTTTTTGAAGATGCATACAAAATAATGTCAAATGCAATTCAACATCGACTTTCTTATATTTAACTCATCTTTAATTAGTTGTTTCAAAATAACCACACCGATGAGTCTCCCTCACAAGCCTGCCACAGTTACCATGTTACTCAAATACATTGTTACACCTAAAATATGATCAGGTCTTGCATAAACTGGGAAACTAATCAATTGTTTCCACATTCTTTGCTAAAATCTCTATCATAAAATACTGTGCAGATGAACAAAAAAGACGGAAAACCTGGTATAATGAGTATATTTCTTGTCAAAATTCAACCAGAAATTACTTGAAATATGGATTAGAAAATTACATAAAAATATGGGAATAATTAAATATAACATTTGAATTTCACATTAGTTTACTAGACTCATCAGTACAAGATCAAAAAAGATGAAGTTAAAAGAAAGTTAATATAAATAAGCTGATTTCGTAATTCAATATATAGGCTAGTGTAAAGTTGTATATAGCGGAAAACGTTTTTCTTATTTTGCTATGTCTACTGTAGCCAGCAGCGAAGCCTCCAGACAAGTTGCTCACCCACTGTTCTCTGCAGTGGGATACGGGAGAGAACCAAAAGGAAAAAACCAAATAAAACGTGTGGTTATTAAGAAAACAGACAGTTTAAAGGTGTAATGGGAAACAGGAAGATAGAGGCAATAAATAAATAAATAAGGCAACAGAACCACACAAGTCATGCAAAGGCAATTGCTCACCACCTCCCACCAACAGACACATGCCCATTCAGCCTCTGAGCAATGGCTGCTTGGAACAGCTCCCCGCACTACTGTCACCACCGGGGCTGCTAACACGGTGTTATGCAGCATGCAAGATCCCTCTGGTCTGCCGGGGTCAGCGGTCCCTGCCCAGGGCCCCTCCCAGCCTCTTGCCAAAGTCTATACCCTGAAGGGAAGCAAGAGTGTGAAACAAAGGTGGTTTTGGTGCTTTGCAAGCACTGCAGAGCAACTTGCAAGCACATCATCGCCTTCCTCCGCCTTTCGAGCACTGTTTTGGTCACAAACCTGAAACACAGCACAATAGGGACTGCTGTGAAAAACATTAACTCCATCCTAGTCAGACCCAGTACACTTATTCCAGTCTTTACATGTTAATGTCAATTACGAAAGCATAAAATACTTCATTCATGCTTTCAGTATGATACCCCTTTCAAAAATGCTCTCATATAATTCCCTCCCCCACAGAAAAATGTTGAAGTATAGATACATGTACAGCTTTTGATCACTAACCATCAGCCACATAGTCAAAATGGCAGGTCTAATTGCTGTTACTTGATTAACACTTATGATTTTAGGTAGAATCAGCTGCTTAAAATATATTTCAACACTGAACTTGTGTTTGAAGAGTGCATAACTAACCAAATAACTCAGCCCAGTTGTGCCTGCAAATCATAAATTTAATTATTTGAATAAATACTATATCAGAGACATGATCATGAGACATGTCATGAGACAACCACTAAACAGCAGCCATTTCCAAAAAGCATGAAACAGTGGTCAAGTCAAACTCAGAAGAGGAACCTATATTCAGAAATTCAACATACAAACAAAAATAAATATCTGATGAAACAAAGCCTTTTGTCTCAAAGTGTTTTAGAGAAGACCAGGGTCAAAAACTCCTCAGATCTCTTTGTAAATCTACTGTGACATTCCAACTGTGACATTCCAACACTAACAAATGAAAAGAGACAACCAGGTGTACTAGAGCAACAGTCTGAGCACTCAAAAATAAGTTCAACACTTAAATACACGCAGTGATTAGAGCAAGAAGCCCTTAGTCAGAAGTCCATTCCCATTTTGAATTAACAATTCTTACACCTCTGCCAAATATTGCTATTGTTTGCTAAAGTAGCAGTAGCTCTAAAAAAAAAAAAAAAAAAAAAAAAAAAAGTGACCCAGAAGACATTCAGTAATAGCTCTATGCAAGTAAAGTAGTAAAGTTTCATTACCCAGTAAAGGACGAAAATTACAATTGTATTGAAATACACAAATTGAATTCCACCACTGCAAGCAGCACTCAAATTCTGCATTCAGAAAACCTGAATTACACAGTCTGGACTTCAATTGAAGCTTGTGACACAGAAAAACTTACGGAAAAGTAAACCAGTCATTACAGGAAAAGAGGAATGTCAGGGCTGAAGGCGGCGAGTACCAGCCTGGAAATTCGTATCTCTCCTATAACTCATTCATTGCTAGAACTACCCTCAGCTCTTCACAGTCAGGGTGCCCAGGTGCAGGAGCTATTCCAATTGCTCTGAACACCTACAATGCATCAAATGACTGATACAACAGGAGCTACACTTCATATTTCAAAGCTTACAATATTCCTGAAGAGATTAGACCTTACATCCCACAAAGCACAAAGGATTGTTTTGAATAATTTACCTTACACTCATTGCATCTCATTTTAAAAATGGAGCAAATGCCAACTCATTTAAACACAGTGATGAAAACAGTGAAGCATTTATACTCACTGCTGCAGAATAAAAAAACTCACTGAATTTAGAAGTTGTTCAGGGTTTGAAAAATACAAACAATAAATGCTGTGCAGGATGACATACTCAGGAGAAGTGGCATTTAAATGAAGGCTATCAAATTTCTATGTTGCACAACATGCATATTCTACTGGTTGAAAACAGTAAGAACTAATATTCCGCAGGAATAAGTGAATTTATACTGTAATAATTTATTTTCCATATCTCATATTCCACTCAGCCTTATCTCATCCAAACTCCTGCCAGTTAAAAGCCAGAGCTTATGATCTTTTTATTTAACTATTAGTCATGCAATCACAGAACAGAATTAAAAACAGACTATTTTTCATATCTAGCTATTAGTGCATTTAAGTTACACAGTCATTTCAGATGACGTTTTCAAGACCTGAATTAGTTTAGGAGACTGAAGTTTTGAGAAAGTAGCATAACTTAATTTAGCCATTTTCCATCTAAATCTTTCATTTTACCTGTTTCTTGCAGTCTCTCTCCTTCATTTTTTCAAAAGGAAGTATTAACACTTTTTAAAATCCCAACAAGACAGGTACAAGCAGCAACCTATTTTTTATGCCAAGAATGGAAAAGTCAGAAAAAATACTCCAACAAACAGTAACACAAACTGACAGAACACAGAAAAAACAACACATTTATAATTCATATTGGCAAGAGCATCTATAGAACTATTAAAAACATATTCTGTGCCAAGCTAACAAATTATGCTTACATCACTCAGATATAGATAAAATTAACTGAATACCCAGTTATCACAGAGGATGTACAAATGTAACTAACTACAAATGAGAATGTTTAAAAGAGAGCATAATAATCCATTCTACGTGAGCTTTTACAGCCTTTTAAATAACAATACTGAAGGGACTAGACCTCTGCTGTCTAGGAGACCAAAACCAGTCATCAGCTGCCAGTTTCACTAACACAGAAGACACTACCAAATTAAAGACTGAAGAAGTAAATACATCTGTAACAATGCTTAGTATTACAGTTCACTGGATATGGGTCCAGGATTGTTCCACCACCAGTAAAATACATCTATAAAATCTATAATGTAGTGATAACCTGAAAAATACCATCAGCTAAGCTTACACTGTTAGTTGTGATTTTGATTTAAGTGGAGGGAATACACTGAACTAGGGATCAGCCCCTCCAAACTGTCATTCATATTGCTGAAAAAACTTCACTTTGAGGGATACCTACTCTTCCACCAAAAAGACTAGCAATTTCTGCACAGAACATTTTTTTCAGTTTAGTCCCAAGGACTATCAGGGAAGTAAAAGCAGTATTTTATTGTGGAATAAATGGGAAATGAGGTACAGGAAATGGGGTTTATAAACACTAAACACTGATTTGGATAGAGATTATCATGCTTTTACAACATATTAGCGACTGAAAACAATTTCAAATAAAAACCATTTAAGCTACACAGAATCAAGAAAACAGTTGGAAAATACGATTTAAGAAAGAATTCATCCAGAAGTTTTGTGGATTTTGATTTTAGGGATGGGAAGAGGTTATAGTAACAATAACAGTTGTACTTCTGGCTCTCTGTTAAATACTCCTAAGATAACACCACTGGGTCAGAAAATTAAGCAAAAACACAACACAAAATGCCTGAAACTGCTGGTCTGACTTTTTTGATTTTTTTGACAAAAGAGAAAATTATCCATCACAGTTTTCATAAACAGGCTCTGGAGTGTTTCTCAACCCCACAGAACTGCCAGATTAAGGCTCTCAAATTGCAATTCACACATGTTGAATAAACATTTGTTTAAAAATTCTGGACCTAAAAGAACAAAAAATAATAAAAATAATAAATAATAATAAAAATACCTAAGTAGCCATTTAAGTTCTTTCATAATTCCAAGTTTTTCAAGTTTAACATATTGATCACTTGTCAGCCATTTTCCCATCCCACTCTTGAAATTATGTTCAAATAGCTTTCTTTCCCACTCTGCCTGGACAAAATTATTAAATAAGATACTGCAAAAGTAGCCCACTAGGTTTTCTTATACTTGTCCTTTGAATGCTGCCTATTTTTTGTCACATTCAGCACATGAAAGCAGAGCTGCGAAGGGTTCTGAGCAACTGAGCAAGGCAAGGTCCCCACCTCTGAAACCTAAAAGAACTTGAGAGGCTGGCAAGGCCAAATTTGTCCTAAAGTTTGCACCAGCCTCATCATGCACAGGAGTACTGGATGCCTAACAAAGTACCACCTCCATCTCACAGCTGTTCTCAAATCATTCTCCTTTCCCAGCTCTGATATGTGTATGTTCCTCTTTGTAATGTTAAAAATCTCAGTATACAGTGCATTAGTAACACTAGGCAGTATGTGCTAACACTTTAGTGAAAATCTAAGAGGGAAAAACACAGCTATGAGATACTGAATAACTATTAAAAAGCTTCATATTTTTAACAGATTACAGCACAGTTACAGCACTGGTGAAGTGTACTCTCAAAAGCCGATTTCCATGCGGGACAGCTAATCCACTACCACAGTATTCAGCATTAAATGATGCAAAATTTAGGGCTATTCATAATTTTTGAAGACATGAAGGGATAGTAAAAGTCAGATAGTGTAAGTCAGAAAAAATACCTGTATTTTATGTCCTTTACTAACTTTAAGACAGACAACTTAAATCAGTATATTTTATAGTCAGTATTTTATAGCTATAGGAATTAAAACTCAGTTATGCATATAGGTATGCAACAAAACTGCTTTGTTCTGAAGCTGCACAAACATCTTATGTAATAAGGGTCCCAATTCTTAAAAAAAAAATCAGGACTTCTCTTTCTTCCTCTAAGTTTCTATCACTTTAGCTTCACTTCAGCATCCACGGTATAAACTACAGAGATTCTGCTGCCACGGAAGGCATCAGTCATTTGCACAACTGCTTTCAGTATCAAACCTCCAGGTTGTATTTCCCACCAAACCAGACAGGAGATTAATATGTGCTCATGTGAGTCGAGATTAAGTGTAATATCCAATTTATAACTGGAATTACTTCTGTACTTAGCTCTAGTGACTCAAGTAATCGACTGACCTCAGTGGGAACAATTCAGCGCCATTGCTGGGTATCGCAGAGTATCTCAGTCATCCAAACAAGAATGTCAGTCATGACACTACTACATAAGATCTGTGTCTTTTTGGAGCAACAACTCAAAGGTAACTACAGTTTGGATCCCTACTCCCATTCAAAGAAACAACTCAAATACTTAACATTACATGCATCTGAGGTCTGCTCTGATTGTGCCCTCCCACACTAAACCTGATCAAGAAAAATCTTCCTATCACACAGGGATTTGGCTTTTCCCTGAAAAGGAAACTATTCACATCTGAACAGAAATATATCTTCGTTTTCAGGCCTATCATAATTCCTATGGTGTCAAAAACACGCACCTGTTCAGAACTAAACACATCAGATGAACCAACCCAAGAGAATTTATTGCACAACTCAGTCTTTATAGTTCTCATTCTACAGCCACCAAAAAATAACTGTTTCATATGTATGGATTATTAACAGTCAGTTTTCAAACCTTTTGCTGTCTGTCAGCCAAGATCCAAAGGCCTATGAAATTCGTTGCTCTACTTAAAAAACTTCCTTTGAGTAGCAGGATTGTTCACTTATGAAAGGAAAAAACCCTCAAACCAAGAACACAGAACCAACCATTTTTACTGTAGATGAACTGCTCATTGTTTCAGAGTAAATGATACTTACACTGAATTTTGAGACTGCTATTTCAGAACCTTTGTAACTGTATCACCTCACAAGAAAGAAGACTACAACTACCACCTATCGTATAACATTAAAAAAAAAAAAAAAAAAACCACAAGGAGACAGCTACATTAGAAATCTGCCTTTGTTTTGTCATACAAAATTTATTTCATGCTGCTTTAGCCTATTTAAAATAGATGGTCAGGACCTGGAGGATTCCCAAACTCCTCTTAACTGGTCAGACCCCCAGTTCTTACTAACCCTTACACCTGGTCATCAGAGGACTGATGACTGATCCTGTTTACTTTCATTGGACATGATCCTGACTCTGGCTTTCCTTTCTAACTTGAGCTCAGATCTGTAGCCTCTCTATAGATCTGCCTAGCACTGAATGCAGTTACCATTACCACATCTGCTCTGCTCACCTTGTTTGGGTGCTGTGGGACTGCATCTTTTTTCAGCGAGACCTTTACAAAGTGTGAATTCACACTCACAAACTAAGACCAGTGTTTCTTAGTAAACGAAATTAATTAATCATTACTAACCTCCTTCCAATCATGACACCTGAGGTTACACCAACTGTGTACTTCTTCACACTGCTGATATATCATATTATAAAAGGATTCTCACATCTTCACTTGTATGGATGCATTTTCTTCTGCACAACTTCAGTGTTATCAAAAGCTTGTAAATGTTAGCATTTTGCTTTTCTGTTTGTTTCAATATACCCTCTGTCTTTCAAAAAATCCATCTTTTGGCTTTGTTGGTACAGCATTCAGAGGACATTTATTTAAAGAGGAACACTATGACTTCAAAAGCATATCCACGATTCTGGATTCAGTTCCAGTTTATTGCTTTTTTTAAAGAAACAAATAATAAAAAAATTGCAAAGGTTAGGCAGCCACTTGTCTCAAAATCCACAGCACTTCATGATCAAGCCAGGTAAGCTAATTTCAGTTTTGCCAGCCAATAATTTACTTCTAGATTTCCGAAAATACTAACTACCCAAAATACTGAGCACGAGATGTTTATGCTTACTTTTATCTTTCCAGAGAACACTTTTATTTGATTCAACATCAAGCAAGAAGCTCTGCTCTAATCTTTTTATTAAAAGGCATAAGAACAGTCACAGGAAACTTCACATGTAGATCACAGACAGCTAGTAAAGTCAAAATGTTTAAGAAAAAAAAAGCATCTATCTTTAGACCTTGGCAACAACTCTTCCACCTGATGCCTCCCCACCCATTCTCTGCCGTACTATTTTGTGATTTTACATGACCATAGGAAGCAGCTTCAAAAGCAAGGAAAACAACTAATCACATTATACACAAAGGTACCAAGCAAACACAAAAATAGGAGTACATTAGGATACAGCGTTTAGACAATATGACTTAGGCTGCAAGGGTCCATCTGGAAATATTGGTTCTATGCATGCATAAAGTATTTTAAAACACATAGACAAAACTCAAACACATCCATGCATTACTACTCACTAATTTCAAAGCTGTTCTGCCAACAAGATGGCCATCAAGCTTTAACTTATGTATGAGGCCTTTTGCCCCTTCAAGTTAAATGCATGGATAAGTAAACCTATGCATGATTACCTTTTACAGGAATGGAATGTGATGGAAGTTAGCAAAGACAGAAGAAAGGAAAAAAAACCTCTGAAAAAGGAAAAATAAAGACCATTCCTGAACCATCTTCTGCAAATGAAGAAATCCAAACAGAGAGCTTCAAGTTACAAAGAAGCTGTTAGAAAGTCCTTTTACCACAATGCACTGCAGATGAGAAGCAGAGCATGGATTCTGCCCAACAGCTAAAATGGAAGTCTTTCCTTAAAGAGAAACTGGAATAAGCTTTTGCACTTTAAGCACTATCTTCAAACTGGACGTATAATTCAGGTGTGTGTCTAGTTTAGGTCTCACAACACTACACGGGACCAGTTACACGGCCTGATGAGCACATGGCCTGAGGAGGAAAAGCACTGTGTATTTCTGTTGCTGAAGATGCATTCTAGAATGACACCTTTTCAGTGCTTGGTGCCAAAAAGAACAGTGCTCACTGACATTGGTACCAGCCCAAACTATTGTTGGCAGCAGACTCAACACCAGGACTTGCATTCACCTGGAAGGTCATTGCACTGCATACAAAAAGTGAAAACAGATCTTAGCCTAAGGAATTCTAGCCTAATGAATACTATTGCCTATGTTTTATGACCATAAAAACTAAACTAATGATTCAGGCCGACTTTAATGAACAAGTGTTAGGAACGTTATGCTTCCAGCATCTGTGTGGACAGAAGTATGCTTGGCTTGTGACAGCTCAATTTTTAAAAAGCTTAGTTATTCCAGCTAACATTCTAAACTCACTGCCATATCTGTGTGCTTTAAAGTGCCTGCAAGAAGTTCAGTAATATTATCAAGGTAGATAGCTTCACAAGTTAGTTTAACTGGATTCAAATAACAAAGAAAAAAATAGGAGGCGAGGCATCCAGGGAGGTCAGTTCGTTTTGACAACTGAAGCCAGGGAGTGAAGAAAGAATTCACAGCTGTGTGACAAGTCAGCAGAGCAAAATCGAAAAGCTTTATAGTACATTACAGGACAGCAGTTTGAGATGCAGCATAGAACTCATGCCGAGCCACTGGCAGCCTGATTACTTCAGACATAAGGTAAGGGAACCAGTAAGCTTGAAGGGCGTGGGAGGAGGCTAGACAAGAAGAGGGTAAATTCACTAATTCATTAAGTTTAACTATTTGGCTCAACCAGACGAAAGAAAAAAAGACTGCAGTAGCGTTACCCCTAGCACAAAGCTAGGGTCAAAATAAAAAAAAAAACAAAACTTTTTTTTTTTTCCATCGAAATAACGCATCTGAAACACGACTTGTGCTATTTTAGCTACAGAAGAAAACAAGGAACCCTGAAGTTGTGAACCGCTGCTTATCCTCCCCGCCCTGCCCCCGCCCCCACTCTGGGCCTCCGCAGCCCGCTGAGGGCAGAGACCCCGGCCCGCAGCTTCCACGGGGCCCTTCCCTCCTTCCTTCCTTATTCCCTTCCCCCTTTTTTCCTTCCTTCCTTCCTTGCACGCTTCCTCTCGCGGGAAGCCCGAGACTCGGCTCAGACCGACATTGACGAAACCTCACGGCCCCCTCACCTTGAAGGGGTTGTTGAGGTCCGGGTCGGCGAAGGGGTTGCTATCGAAGTCCGACATGGCGGGGGCAGGCGGGCGCTGCGGAGCCCGGGCGGTGGCTCTGCCCCTGCGGCGGCGCCCCGACAGTGCCCGGCGCAGGTGTGCCCGGCGCAGGTGTGCCCCCCGCCGCTGTCACAGCCGCTGTCACAGCCCCGCGGCCCGGGCCGAGCCCGCCCCGCCGCACCGACCAGCCACGGACCGCCCAAAATGGCCGCCCCGGAAGTGAAGTTATGAGTGGGATGGCCCCGGGAGGGAGAAAGGGATGAAGGCGGAGCGGCTGCTCCCGGGGCGGGCGGGAGTGAGCTCCTGCCTGAGCCGGGCCGCTACTGGGGCGTGGGGGAAGCGGGGTGGGGTGTGCCGGAAGAGCCGATTCCCGGGCCGGCTGGGGGCTCGGCGTAAACTGCTGGTTGGGAAGGCTGTGGTTAGGGGCGGGCCTCGTGTTCGCAGGTGTTTTTGTGAGGCCCTGGGGGCTGTGTCCCCCGCCTTCGGTAGTTAGCGCTGGCTGGGAGCCGGGGGGAAGGCGGCCCGGGGCTCCCGCATGGAGGCGGGGTAGCTGGGCCGGGGCGGCCTGGCCCGGTGTGTGCGCGGGTGTCCCGGCCCCAGCCGAGCCCGTGTGGTCCCCCCCGAGCCTCCGCTCCCGCGCTCCTCAGGGCGGGTCGGGTCAGCCGCTTTGGTTTGGGGAGTGAAGTGGACGTACGAAGGTAGTCAGAAAGCCTTACTTGGTAAACCACGAAATTACGGTCTCATTTCCGCCTTCTTTTGGCATAATAAATAGTTCATCTAGCGTGTGGCTGCTCAGGTGACTTGCACAAGTGTTCTACGAGAACGGTAGGTAAGGGACGGCTTTGAACCACGGTCACAAAATCCCTCTTCCGTGCGAGGAAGCATTAACAAGGTCTCTTGGAAGTATCCAAGCATTTCCAACAGTTCAAAAGACTTTGTTAATACTTCCTTAGAAATATCGACAGTGCCGTTTGAACAGCTTGGTCCAAAAGATGCAAATAAATGCAAAGGAGCACCACTAGTTCAGAGCCATGGTTGAAACGTGAAATCCAGTGCTACCAGAACAGTCTGTATTGACACAACACTTTCAAAACCAGCAAATCCTGAATTTCTTTACGTGCTTTCTAAGGAAAATATTTAAACTTTGATTTAAATCCAAAAGAATAGAAAAGAGGTTTGAGGGAGGGTTTGAGACAAAATGAAATTTTTATGATAGTAAACCTGTTCTTTTTTGCTATTCAAATGTGTATATTTTTTCCCCATGTAATCTAGACTGTGAGGCACACTAGTGTTAGCACGTCTATGATTTTTAATAGCTCTACACATATCATTACTCTGGTCTTTATGCTGACAGTCATTACAATCAGGCTGTTGTGTCAACAGGTTAGGAAGAATCCTATATATACATGAGAATTGATTTTGCATGGATCCGTAGAGAAAGCAATACTTGGTTCAAGGTCTGCTCTGATTTATGCAGAGGTTTTTGTGAAGTTCTGTGAGACATAAAATGGTATGGAAATGGGACAAATAAAAGCATAGCTTCTAAGCAAAACACTTTCAAGTTCTTGGTTGCTATGAAGTGTAAATACTTTTTTAAAAAGCTAAAAGGCAGCTATAGCACAATCAACAAAAGTATGTTACAGTATTAGTGCCAATCATACATATAACTCAGTTATGGTATAGCACATGTAATCATGTTGTTTTCCAATATTCACCTGTAATTATATATATCATGGCTCAATGTATGGTGGTAGTCCAAATGTTAACTGTTTCTAATTCTGTTACAAGAAAGAGCTCATAAATCCATCATTTTGATTTATAAAATGCTAGTAAGTTGTTTATAAATAACTTTTAGTAGAGAATGAGTGAATTGCTTTAGATAAAAATGTGTTTCTTAACTGAAGAATCTCCAGCCTTCTGGAACTGATTTAATTCAGTGCTTTTCAATAACTCTGAACCAGAGGCTTTCTAAGCAAACAAAACTATCTTAATCTAAATTGACCTTTGTCTTCAGAAAGAGGAGTTCAAACTGCTTCTGTGAGTGCTGTACTTAGATATTTGTGTTTACAAAGTCTTGTGTAAAGAACTGACTTTACATTATTCTTTCAAATACTGGTTCTCTCAATTTTCTGTAACTTATGGGATTTGCAATGTTTATGCCAAACTCATATGGTGGTGAGGAGTGCTCAGATCAGCTGACAAGAAAATCTATCAGGTTTTTTCAGTCTAAAATGTTCAAGTGCTGACTAGACCATCAAGTGGTCTGTCTTGATCAGTAGTCTTCTCCAGCGAAATAGATCATAGTTTTACAGATCATGGCCCTTCAAATAATAAAACCGAGCTGTAACAAAGACCTTTAATTCTTTAACCTTAACTATTATAAAGAGTGTATCCTCTCATAAAGTGGAGCAATCTTTCCAGCATCAAATGCAAACATGATGGTTAGAAAGAAAATGGGGATGATGAATGTCTGTGTGCCACATGAGCACATAGCTAAGACTACAGAAGCTGGACAAAATTACTGGCATGGAAAACTTGGACAACTGCTAGAAACTTGCGTAGTAGAAATTAGGAGTAGAACTCTGTAGTAGTATAAGTACAAGTCACAACTTCAAATTAGATCATATGCAGATAACAATTGTAAAGTCTTGCAAAAGTTTAGGCAGAAGACACCTAGTCTGTTAGGTAAAACATTTAACTGAAGAGTTATTAAATAGTAGCTCCTAGAACAATTTGAAATAGCTAGATTATTTTTGTAGGCTTTACAGCAAAGACATTTACTTGCAAAATTTTGGAAAGATTTTAACTTTAGGGGAGGGAACAGAAGTGTGATAAGCAGGCATTTCACTGTAATAGTTGAAGATCATGAGCTGCATTATTTCCCAAAGTCTTTTACATCAATTTAAAAGAAAAATGCGTGTAAAAAATAGGAGAAAGGTCAGAAATCATAGTAGCATGCAGAACTATACATGCAGACTTCCATTTCACCTCTCGTTCTTATAATCGAGGTAGCCCTGATTCCACAAGATAGTAATTTCAGTTTCACTATGCTGATTACTGAACCAAAATCTCATTGTTTCCAGCATACAGAATGTTCAGCTAATATAAGCTTGTTTTTATACTCTGAAATTGTAGGATTAATCTTTTTCTGGGAGCAGGGCAACTCTGCCAGTTCTACTGTCAGAAGTTACACTAGCACTCTTTTCTGAGTAGAACCAGCTTACAGAGGGCAGTGTGTAACCAAGTCAAGCCCCTGGATCACCTAGCAAGGACAACAGTGAATGTTCACAAGCTGGTGAACACCTTGCCCTTCTTTATGAGAACCCTGACTACTTTCTGAAACTCTACACTTAGATTTTCTCCCTTGTTCCAGACTTGTAGCAGGATATTTGGAATTCTTCTGTAAAGAGCTCACCTCTTTGAGAGGAGAAGGATTTCCAGGGCAATAGCTGATTTGCAGAAGGGAAGAGGTAAGTGTTGCACAGCCATACTGCATTTTGCCAGAAGCCAGCCTAGTACTGCCAGTGATCTCATGCCCTGCATGATTGTGCTCTACACCACTCTTGCTGTGGCTGATGCTGGCCTGTGTACCACCGCAGACCCACACTGAGGTAAGAATATATTAATCCAGACAGTGTTCCTAATGCCCTTCAGGAGGATTAGAACTGACCTTTAGTTTACAGCAGAGAACTAACTTCTTATAATTGCTTCTTAAAGTAACTGATTTCACTGATGTCCAGGTGCTGTAAGGGCATGCTGTGTATTAACAAACTCATGCCAGTCTTGGTTTCAATAAGTCTTGGCTTTCTGACTTAGAATGACATTGCTCAGTGTCATGTTTTTTGAAACAAAGGTACATGAAAAGTAAAAGCTGTCCTCAGTGGAGCTATTATATGCTGCTGCTTTTCTTATTCCCTTTAGTTCTATTGTAGTTCATCTGTTCTGGGAGAAAAAGTAAATTATTGGCAAACTATCCTTCCCTATATGTTTTTCCCTGTGGACCAATTATTTGTCTTCATGTAAGGAATAGAGCCCTTCTCCCATGACAGGGATTGCCTGTATTTTAGGAATGTGCAGGCACATCATAATTGTCATTAACAGTGTGTCTTCATTCTTCCCCCCAGCTGAACTTGTCTGCCTGTTTCCCATCCCACAGACAATAAAGGTAAGAACCTGGCAATCGCTGGCACTGGCCAAAGCAACAGGATGTAATCATGTAACAAAAGTTACTCCTGCTGGAAGAAGACCTATTTATTTGTCAGGAACAGTAGCAATTTTCCCCTTCTTTCTAAAGAGTCATGACAGGTGTGGATGCAGCCACACTGCCACAAATGCTACCTTTATGAGGTTGGCTAATCTATCACAAAAGCCAGGGCGTGGGAGCAGTGAGTAGTAAGCTGCAGTCATGAGGGAAGATGTGACAAAGCAAACACATGCTGTTTGGGAGTGAGGAGAGCATTCCAAGCAGCTTTGGAGTGAAGCCAAGCAGCACTGGCAGTCCTGCTTGCATATGTTCCCTTTACCAACTTGAGAGTGGGAGGAAGAGCAGAAGATAAGGAAAGTGATAAAAGAAGTGTTTCAGCCAGTGAGATCTCAGTCTCTCCTACCACTGTATTTTTTCTTTCTGTATTATACTGCAGATGTTTGTCTTCTGTACCCATTTTCTTATACCTCCCCAGCCTCTCCTCATATCTGCACCCCTCAATAAGAAGTTCACAGGTATTCATCAGTGGGAGTTGCCTAGACAGTGGCATAACTTGCACTATGATCCCTGGCAAATAACTTTTCAGTGTGTCCCTCATCCTTTCCATTTTAAAACTGCACTTTTCTAGTTGAACATAAATAGTTGTGTGCTATTTGGTTATTTTATGTTTTTGCATTGCTTTTAATCACTTGTATTTTCTTCACTGAGTGATCAATAAGTTGTAATAATTAAGTTACTAAGTACCAGTTAGAAAGCAATTGAATTGCAATTCTGGGGTCTGAAAAATAATTCAAAACTGTAGTCTTCAAATGTCGGGAATTCAGAACAAATAAAAAAAGGATAAATCATGAAAAACAAAAGGTGTTTTGGTATCAATTCAACAGTATACAGTTTTGTAAAAAATATCAGATTTTGCATAAAATAACTCAGAGTGCATTCTTCACAATTGGATTCTCCTGATTCTGTTGCGCAAGTAGTTTCCTCACTCAAAGCACAACAATTGCAAATTTTTGGCTTGAGGTGGCCTGGTGTCATTCCATCTTTACAGGTGCCTGTTCTCCCTGAACTGTGACCGTTAGTGGACAAAAAGTCTCACGCCTGGCACAGAGAGTCTTAATACAGCTGTGTCAGGACACATACAGCTGTCATCAGGCAGGAATCCATGCCTGTGCTGCTGCAGTCACTACCCCATCAAAAGCAAAAGTAGCATATTGCGTTTGTGGTGCTGAATGGTGTCCTTCCTGGCTGTAGGCAGTGATTTAAGGATAGGTTTCTTTCTGGCCTGTAATATAGGAGAACTCTGGTATGATACATAGAAGGCCAGCTCTTCCAATGAGTGCAGTCTACAAGGAGACCCAGGGGGAAAGATGATGAACAACTGAATGGTTCCAAAGCAGTAGATTATCAGGCTTCTCACCATCCAGAAACTTCCATTAACAGCTCTTGCTAATTGAGCAACAATGTTGGAAAAATGCCCTCATGATGGAACCGACTCAGACCTATATTCCAAGGCAATATGACAGTGCACAACTGCATGCATTCCACAACACCTCTAGACAAAAAGACAAATTTAAGACAGTCACACATAGTTTGAAGCTAAGTCATGAGTATTAAAAAATAAAATAATTAAATCTAAGGATTTTGTGGTGAAATTCATCTTGCAGATTATCATAGTGCTGGAAATATAAAGTGTCATGTAGTTATTCGGAAGGCTGTAATAGCAGACATGAAGTGAAGCTGATACACAAATAAACAATTTAAACACAAAATAGGAAAGATAAAGTGTTGAATGAAAATTAGGCAGATTTTGGTTTAGTGAAATAAGTGATTTCCAGAAATTACAGTGAGTGGAAGGAGCAGAGCTGACAGTAAACCAAAAGTTAGGTAACCAGATATCCCAGTTTGGGTAGAACTATTTTTTAACAGCATACAGTATTTTTCTTGTTTTTCTTTGCTCAAACTTTATTCCCATGCAGAAAAGGTTCTCACACTGGAGCATGTGGATGCTGAGAAGTTGTGATCTGGTAGAAAGCTTGAACAGAGAGAGAACTCTTGCCTCCAGAGATAGAAAAAAAACCCCTTGCTTTTATACTAGGACAGCTCATCCTTAAAAATAAAACCCCATTAATTAAATGACCACCAAAAAAAAAAGCACTTGTGGAAAGACTGTTTTTGCCCATATGAGAGATTCACATTTCAGCCATTTTTTGGGCAGGACTGCTACTCATGAAAATTGGAACCACGTTGGAAAAGTTCACAGAGAACTGTCTCCCATGGGAAAGATGCCATGGCATCACAAAGGATACTCCCTACGGGAACTGAAGAAAGATCTTTAGAAGTAACAAACTGATTAAAAATCCTGTATTTTGTCTCCTTGCGCTGTTGATGGCAAAGAAAGAAGGGCTGGGGAGTAGCAGGTGTTCTCATTGTCTTCTTTTAATTCTGTTAATAAATTTTTCTTTATACCTTTTGGGGTTTGAACCTTTTTTCCCTAAAAGTGTTTCTTCCCAATCTTTATCTCAACTCATGGATCCCATTGAAGTGTTTTCTTCTCCCTCCTCTGCCTAATTATAGCAGAGGAGAATGACTGAATGGTTTTTGTGGGGTCACTGGTGTTTGGCCAGCATCCAACCCCCGACATACATTCATTTAACAGTTGACTTTTGAAAAATCAATTGTATCTTTACATACTCTAAAGGTGTACAGGCACTGAGCAAGTGAGAATGGACACAGAAAATAGCTCTGGAAGTTTCTGATAGCTCTTCAAGCATAGTTTGAAATGGGAGAAAATTATTGCACAAGGGCTCATATAAAAAAAAACTTTTTAAAAATAAATAACTTGTTCCTCTGAATTTTCTATCTGACGTACATAACAGAGCAAGCATTGTGGTAGAACTAAAAAAAACTAACCAGTCATTAATTTCAGAGGCTACTTTTCAGAAGGGCCAAATTATGGGTATGAAAAATAACAGATTTCAGCATGCAGATTAGGCTGTCTCTGAAGAAGAAGAAAAAACAGAAATTGTTTGCTAAACTTGTGCCTGCTCAGATTTAAAGTCAATTAGAAAGGGATTCTCTTTAATGTTAAAAATGCAGTAATTGTTCTGTCCTTTCAGTAACAGTAGCTCAGTGCACACTTTCAAGACAGAAAGTATTGTTTCTTTAAAGCATCACAGATCTCTAGAGGAAAAGATTTCAACATTGATTCAATTTTGTACTGATCCTTTATTAGAACAGATTTGTCTTAAAGAATGGGCATGGGAGACAGCAAAGGACATCACTAAATTTGGTTGCTGGAAAGAAACAGAAACAGGAACCAGATTAGTTGTTTTATTGTGACCCTGATCTGTTGTTTACAACAGTGCGCTAATCAAAATCTTTAAAATGTTAAGTTACCAAAAGTTAGGTTGTTCAATGGTTGATACAAGCATCACTAGAAGCATACCAGAAGTGGGGAAAAACTCTCTGTATCTTTTCTGCCATTGAAAAAAGCCTGTCTCTCTGAAGCATTGCATGGAAGCAAAGCAAAACTGCATTATTAGCTCAAAAGTTTAAAGTTCTTCAGTAGGTTATATGCTAAAAAATCTTGCAATTCATGAGGAAGGGTTTTCTTACTAGGGTCACATCTTTGTCCACCATTTAAATAAATGCTTTTTCTCTGGTTTTGAAAGATGCTGTTTACATTAAATTGCAGAATTAGCTGAGGATGTCCATTAATCTCCATTCCAACCCATTGCCCTTATTGACCATGCAGCCTTTTATGTCCATGATAAGATAATTAAAAATGACACCAAAAATGTTTTTACATGGTGATAGACTTTAATATGATCTGAAGTGAATATGTAAAGAAATCTAGAACTTCACATATGTGCTTGGCATTAAGGGTCATGGCACCAATGCTGAACTGCTGTTGGTAAGCACACTAAAGTGGAATCACTATTCTCTGTGAAATACCGGAGTACAAATGTGCAGCAAGCTCTACTCCATGCTTGAAAATTCAAAGCTCAGAACAATCTAGAAGCTGTAAATGGTAAATCAGCCTTTTAGTAAACAGAGATCTGAAGCGTTGGAGAGAAAACATGCAGGTCCATGATGAAAAAGACTGGCCACTGACAAAGTGAATGTTTTGCCAAAGATAGTCTTGTTTCCATCTTTCCATAACGATGAGATACATGATACTGTTAGCATTTATGTGGCTAAATAGTTATGGATAGAGTATATACTTAGTGCAGATCTGTTAAACCGGCTTGCCAGATTGTTTCAAATATCATAAGGTACCATTATTTCTGTGGGTATAGCTGTAGTGTATGCAGAGTGCTCTGTTCCAGCTTGTGTTCTCAGAGAATAAAAAACATCAAGAAGTATGTGTGTACTACTAAAATACTGTGAATCAATGTAAAGCTAGTTTTCCCCTTAGAAAATTCCATCTCTCTTATAGTAAATGACTTACAAATTAAAGACTTTTGAGATCACTGAAATAACTGTAAACTTTTCAAACCACTGAAAGTGCTGGAGTACAGTTCTTAACCAGATATTACAAATTGCTAAATAACTTTCTTTGGTAAATCTCATGGAATTTTTAGCAGAAATTAAGGTTTGATTTTTTTAATCTACTATTGTATTAATTATGTCTTAGATTTTTAATATCTTGAGAGTACCAACATAGTCTAAATAGTCATAAGTGGCCAGGAAAAGATGGTATAATAAACTATTATTTTTGTTCTCAAAACACATTTGCCTTGAGAGCCCTAAACGCTTTTCCAATTTTTTTACGGTAGCCTTTGGTAGGTGTGTCTGGTTTCATACATGAGATGCCACTTTTATTAAAATAATTGTAAACTTAATTTTTAAAAAAAATCACCAGAAGCAATATGATCCAATTGGTGGAAAGAAACTCATTTTGAAACATCGTACCAGCCTGTTAAACATCTCTTAGAAAAGGTATAGAGAAGTATATTCTTAGACTCAAAGGAATTGATATTTTTTGATACAAACTATGGCTGTAACTCAAAATAGCTTTTTTTTTTTCATGCTGTATAACTCAAAAAAATTTCCATATTAAAATCAGTGAAAATGTAAAAAATAAAGAACCCAAAAGACATATAGAACACAAAGTGCAGAATTTTGAATCAAGAATACTAGTTCTGTGAGATCTCTCCTCCAAAGGATAATTTAATTGTAAAACATTTTTTCTTTGATTTGCAATACTCATAATAACAGATTTAGGATGCTGTATAGTTCCTGCTTCATGCCCATGCTGTGAGATGCACTTAACATTTGAATAATATTTAGCAACCAAATAACATTCTTCCTATTTTTGTGAAAGGACATCTATTAAAGCATCACAGAAAACCTGAGAAAGTGCAGACAGCAAAATAATAGATTTGGTATTTAATTCAGATAAAAATTGATGTGAAAAATACGACAAAAGTACTCCATCCTCTTAGTAACTATCTGGGAAATGCTAAAAAGCAATGTAGCTTCACTTAGATATCCCATCCAAAAGATAACCTTGATAATGATTCTGTCAAGCATTTGCAATGAAACATGAAGTGAAGTAAAAATGTTAGAAATACAGTTATAGTGGCCCCCTTTCTTATTCACCCTAACACCTAAAAACCCTCAGCAAGGCTTTCATCATTTCAAGTCTCATTTACTGTAACTACCTTTCCTTGACTAATCCATTCTTCATTGTGCATTTCTTCCCAGAATGCTGTTGCTAAATTCATTTCCACTTCAGTTTTACAGCACTACATGAACTTTCCCTTCTCCAATATGTCCTATTTAAAGTGGGGCCTGTGTAATCTCTCACTTTGACATATGGGACAACAGTACTGGCGAATTTTATAAAAATCAAAATATTCCATGAAACAGATAGTACTGAATTTGTGCTGCTTGATTAATTTTAATGTCACAGTTGTGACCTGCATTAGCTCGTTCTGATTTTTTGCTGTCAGCTCATACTTGCAATCCATCCTCCATAAATTTAGAGATTCTGAATTTTGCCTTTTAAAACATAGCATTGAACTAATACATCGCAAAACAATTCCCAATGCCTTTGAGCTTGCACGTTTCTGTATGACATATCATGAAGTAAATAGTTTATCAGTTTGCTTTTTAATGACTGATTGATTTTATAAGCTTTTTGTAAGTGACTGCTTTTAAAAACTCCTATCGCAGATTGTTACCTTTAAATATGTCTGTTAAAAACATGTTTCCCAAGGTTGTATGCCATAGATGTGATCTTGTTTTAAGATTTGAGCAATGTTTAATTTGAACCTGAGTGAAAACATCTTTCTCCTGTCTTTCTCTCTATGTATGTAAACACGTGTATGTTTCTATGCACTGTATTTATATTGGTTAATTGTATATTGCCCAATGTGCCATAGACTGCCACTTGTGCTTTTAAATTCTAGATGTTGTTTGTGCTTGCAAGAATTGGTGAGCAAATAGAAGGAATATTTTGGACCCACCTACCTTACAGGATTAAGGTCTGTAAATTCTATTCCCCCAGTGTTCCTGAAGACATGTTTCCTTCAGAAATTTTGTGGCAGTGTTGTCTTTGTTTGTTCTACCACAGCATTGTTTCAGTTGTTCTATTTTGTGTACTAACTTGCAAATTAACATTTAGGAATTGTTTAATTTTTTTTATAGAGTTACTCAAGATTCCGTGGATTAACAGAGATTCAAGAAAAAAAGAACTAAAGTCCTACTATGCATTTAAAGTTGAAGAATTCACCTGGTATTTCCACTAGTAATAACATTTTCACATTTACAAAAGAATAAGCAATTACCATTCAATATACCATTGAAATAGGTCCTCCTTCTTTGTAATATTTGGTAATAATGTAAAAACATCTATTATCTATACACTTTTGAAGTAGTCTTCCATTCTTTACTATTTTAAACAACAATGCTGTATGTAACTTAGAGTGTTTTAATTCATTTGCTTATTGCTGAAAGGAACATATATTCTATAATTTTTCCCAACTTTATTATACATATTATATGATGAACATAAAGTCATAAAAATATAAGAAAATCTAATTGCTGCTTCCAGTAGAGAAATCCCTCCACCTTATTCTGTGTCTCCACACAACCATCCAAAATGGCTTTCTAATTAAAAATGTGATAACAAATGTCCATGTCTTTTTCTTCCATATAATGTTATTCTGGATTATGTTACTAGCTTTTAGCTGTGAAATATGAGTGAAAAATAGTTCTAGTTAATAGCAAGCTCAGTTTTTTAAAAACAAAGACAAGGAATTGGAACACTAAGGATTCCTGCTCTGCTCCCTCTGAATTACACTGTGCACAGAGAAATTTGGTGTAGTTGCTTATATTATCATTTTTATTTTATGTAACAAAGAAGCAATTCCTAAGGACTTAAGAATTGTTTGCAAAGGACGTTCAAGTCCTTAGATGACAAGTGCCCAGTGACCTCCATTGTCTCCTTTTCTGTGTTATGGTGCATGACATAAGAAGCATTAACACTCAGGAAGTGTCACTGGAGACAGTGGGATACAAAAAACACCCCTGCAAACCCTTAGTTCTTGTTGAGGATGGAACCATGGCTCCCCTGGTGATCTCTGTCTCCCTGCTGCTGTCAGCTGCACCCTTGAATGCCAGCAAACAAGGTAGGTGACAATTAAGTTCCTCAGGTATTTTAATATATCAGCAGTCTGCAAGTATTACTTACCCCACAGTTTAATTTTATGACTCCATTAAACACCTCAAATTATATCCAGATGCCCCAAATTATACTTTAATAACACAACTACATGATTGTAAATACTGCACTAATGGGCTTGGCGAGGGTGCCAGGCTTCATATCAGTAATGACTTGAAATAACAGAATACGTAACTTACAATTATTTATTGGAATAATAACAACAATATGCAACTCGTAAATTATATAAGAAAAAGAGACATGGAAAGTGCACCAACAGCTACAACACTGAGGAAAATAGTTTGATTTTACTCATAAATTTAGCTGAGTAAAATTACAGGACAATGTCAAAATATAGAATTTTTATTCTTTAAGAATTTTCCAACAAAAAAAGCAGACAGTTTTCTGTGGTGGCTCTTGCTCTCAGGAACAAAGCTCATGGCTTCCCTCAGGCAAAGAAAAGAACTAAGGATCCTCTGGCTGCACTTCATGTAGAGAACGATACGGATGGCTTCAGTGGGAAGCTCCAAAAGCTTCCCCAGGTTTGATGCAGCCAGTGCCAGACGACTTTGAGATGAACCCACTGCTGGTGAAAGCCGATCCATCAACAAAGATAGGAGCATTTCTGGGTTAACATCTTAGAGAAGGGGGGAATAAAATAATGTGTACCCACAGCAAGAGAGGAGATTTGGTTTATTTCTCTTTATACTACTCTGGTTTGTTTAAATGAAAATATATTCGCCAAGTTTACTATCAAGAAGAAAATATCAGAATTTCAGGCATAAATTTCACTTATCTGTAAGAGCATACAAAACAACAAAGACACTGCATCCTTTGGAGATAGTTCCCTCTTTCTGGACCTCAGTGCTAAGGACTGGGATGAAAGGATCTTCTTTATAAAGCAATTCATTTTCTAAAGACAAATGTGACAAAAGATATCCTAAAGAGTATTAGATTTACAACATGTGATTTCTAAAAACATTGTCACCACACCTTGCAGGTGTGTGCGTGGAACAAGCAGGCTGGGAAGGAAGCAAGATTTGCTTTTGCTTAACGTTAGGCAGGAAAGCAGGAAAGCCCGTTGGCTTTTGCCATAGCTGGGACCTAAGTATGAAAAGAAATGTGAAGGCCATCGGTGTGAAAAAGGAATTCTGTTACTGTGAGTCTCCTAGAGGAATCCCACAGGCTTTGGAGACAAACACCTCGCTCCTTCAAGGAAAGACGTACGAATTCTGCATTAAGTGCTTGCTAAGGAATTGCTGGTGGGCTGTCCCCATCAATTCCCCTGGAATACATCCTGTTTCTGCAAGTTTCAAGGAAAGACTCTTGAGGTGAGAGACCAGCTCAGAACCCCGAAGGAGGGAAAACACCAAGCGATATTATTAGGCACCAGACAATTTAGAAAGGGGCGGGATGGATGCCTCCACTTTAGACAAAGCCTTGGAGCTGGTTCTCCACGGAACGACTTGCAGTCTCTTGCTCCTCTCAGAGCCCGAGGAGAGCCAGCAGCACGAGTCCTTCTGGTTCTCCAGAAGGCAGGCAATGCGGTCCGGCTCCTTTGACAGAGCCGGGCTCCTGCGCGCATCCAGCTGCAGGCACCTTACAGAGAAGCACAGAGAAGAAGAGCCAGAGCTGTCCCTGCCCTGCTCTGCCCCGTCCAGAGGACTGACGAGAAATGCCCCAGTGGGAAGGCCCTGAGAGCAAACTTGCGCCAGAAGCAGTGAAAGAGGCAAAGGTGGCCCATCCCTGTTTGCATCCCCTGGGTGCCCCGGGGTTCTGCATGGAATGTTGGGCTGTGCCCATAGCAACTGTCGTTGTCTCCTGCTCCTGCGACCGTTGGTGGAACGCTGGTGGACCAGCGGTGGAGCAGCAGCTGCAGGATCTGCTCCTGGGCTGGCCCTGGCCAGACACTTTCTGGCCTCAGCGCCACATCTGGCCTCCGGGTCCACATCCTCATCTCCTCGTCAGCCGCCAGGCACCCCCGCAGCGCTGTGGGACCGTCAAAGGTAAGGAAATCCCCGTTTGCCTTCCAAGCACTAACAGAAAGGCAAGAGGCTCCAGCTGGCTGTCTCACCAGCCATGACAGACATGGTCTGTGCTCACTCTCCCCTGACCAGTGTACACGTGAAAGCGGGCTCCAACTTCTCTAGGAATAATGATTCAGCCTCCAGTTGAAATACAGACCTTTCCCTAGATGACGCAGAGAGCTGTCGCGGGGCACTTTCAGATTCTCGTCCACCCATGACCCGATTAAAAGTTCTTGCTACCCACTGAAGTCCTGAAACTTCAGTTTTGTGGTGACCCCAAAACAATCTGGTCATTACTGAGGAGTTCAGGGCTTCAGTGTCAACAAATCCTGTTGGGCCCCAGCTCTGCTCACACCTCCTCCACAGCTTTCCAAACCACAAAGATGGGACTTGCGCTCTGTGATCCCTCTTGCTCAGGGCATGGAAGAAGTTGGCCTCCAACACTGGCTTTCACCTACAAAAGCAGTCTGCTTTCAGCCATTCTTATATGCTTGCACACTTTCATCGCGTACAGATACATTCTGGTTTAAGATCTGTAGAGATATTTCCCTTGCCAGCCTGCATTGGATCTCTTTTCTAGAGAGGCACCGGTATGTATTTGTCAATGTTTCTCAATGCCTGTAGGGCTGGTTCTGCCTCGCAGTCAGAGGCAGCCTGTCCGGCTCCTGGGCCTGCACGTGACAGCCTCAAGAACCACACCCTGTGCCCAAGAGCAATGGCCAAAGAATTCTTGAGCCCCGGCAGGCTTGGTGCTGTCACCCCTTCCCTGGGGAGCCCGTTCCAGTGCCAAGCCACCCTCTGCGTGCAGAGCCTTTTCCTCATTTCCAGCCTAAGCCTCCCCTGGCACAAGTTCCATGCCTTTCCTTTGGGTCTTCTCACCGGCCCCCAAGACTGAAGGGAGCAAGCAGCGCATGCCCTCCTGCTTCCCCTCCTGACGACTCTGCAGCCTGCTGGGGGATCCTGCCTCGGAAGCTCCAAGTGAAAAACCCAGCAATTTCACCAAACTGCGGGGAGCTGGGACTGAGGAGTTTGTGCTTTGCAGTGATGAGGATTGAGAAGGAAGGCTACCCACGCATGTGGGCAGAATGATGCTTATCTGGAGCGTTCTTTTGATCTCTTCCAGGCGGAAAGGAGAGGAACAATGAAAAGGAAAGCGAGAGTCCACGTTCAGCCGTGAGTTTTGGCATAGGGATTAAAGGATGGCAAACTTGAGGAATGGCCAGGAGCAGAACTGCTCTTTCAGAGTCAGGGTGGGATTGCTCCAAGCCCGTGGCTCCACGGGACATGCCTCTTGAGCACTTGCCTTTCTTACCTGCACTTCCTTCTTTCTTTCAGACACATCAACGTCGGCAGCGACTTTCAGGCCGAGCTCCCCGAGCTGCAGAGCAGACCGCCAAGTGACGATGAAGAGCCCGCATCCCTGGTCTGGAAGCCATGGGGGGAAGAAGACTCTGACATGGACAAACCTGACCCAGGTAGCTGTCAAGCTTTTCTTCCACCCCTGAGATGCTGGGGCCTGTAGAACGCTCCTTCTTTGGTAAAAAGGCAGCTTTTTGCACGCTCTGCTTCTCTCCTCGTCTCTCCCGTCTTCCCGCGGGGGCGTGTTAGAGGCCAGGAGAATGCTCTGTCTGTGCAGCAGAGCAGGAAAAAGAGCAACTTTCCCTCTCTCCAACTTGGTCAGGGGCATTTGCCACCGGAAGCAGGGAGATTGGCCCCCGCCTCCTATTACCAAAGCTGCTTTGAAGGGAGAGCCTGCACTATGTGGGCCCTTGGTTCAGCTGCCCCTTTCTTTGCGATCCTTTTCATGCAATCCAACCTGCTGTCTTTAGCTCCTGTGCTTCCCTTCTGCCTTGTAGCGCAAGCTTTCCCCCTTCTTGGCTCAAGCCTGACTGGCGGTGCCTTTTTGTTGTGCTTGCAGTAAGAGAGCTGCTGGACTCGGCCAGCTCCCGTGGCTTTCCCAGGGCAGCAGCTAACCTGGAACTCGCTCTGCACTGCCTGCACCAGGCACGCGGCAGCGTTCCGGTAAGAAGCGGCTGTTTGGGCGCAGACAAGAGTGGACAGGGAATAAAAAAGTTAAGAAGGCCTGGCCACTGGGACAGCCTTTCCTGGCTGCTCTTTGAGGAAGGCAGTTAGCACGCAGCGCACCTCTTGCTGCCTGCTGTGTCTCCTCCACCTGTGTCAGGGCTGAGCCCAAACGGCTCGAGCAGGGACAATGACTCTCCAGGAGGCACCGGCAGAGGCTCCCGCAGCCTGCTGCCTTGCAAATCTCCTGGAGATCTGTGTTCTCTAAGACCTTTTGGGCTGGACGGAGCGGGAATTCCCAGAAGCCTCAGCAAGCTGAGGCAATTCTGGCTGCAGGAGGAGCAAAAGCATTGAGCTGGTGAGCCACACGCCACTCTTGGGGAGCGCCATCCAAGGGCTGCGCAGGGAAAGCGAGGGATTGGCAGCAAATCACAATCTTTGACCCATATGCCATCCAGTGGACTGGATCCCTGAAGAAGCAAAGCGGCTGAAAGGCGGCATTTATGTTTTGTGGCTCCTTTTCTTGTGGTGGGGCAGCTAAAGCCTTTTGCCCTTTGATCTTGCAGGAGGCTCTGGAGATGTTGCTCTCAGGGGGGCCTCCGACGCCTCAAGGCCACCCCCTGGCCGATTACCATTACGCAGGTAACCAAAACAGAGCTTCTTCCTACACTGACACATGCTGCCGTCCCTCGCCTTAATTGCCGTGTCAAGCGTTTACGCTGAAACAAGGAACACCACTACAAGGTCTCCTCTTCTCGGGGGGTGGGGAAAGCAGCAGCAGCATCTAGCCCTTCAGCTTTCCTTGTTTGCCGCGCTTTTTCCCCCGGGGAATTTCCCTGCTTTGTCTTCATTACTTTCTGAGGCAGCAGACATGTACGCATGTGAATGATGGATGGCGCCGACTTCATTTTGGCTGCCAGTGGGATCCATTTCAATGTCTAGAGGGATCCGTTTACCCGCTGCTTTTTCTTGCCAGGCTCTGATAGATGGACACCTGAGGAGGAGGAGTCCTTCCAAAAGGCTTTTCACACCCATGGCAAGGATTTTCACCTCATCCAGAAGCAGGTAAAGCCATAGGACATGACCCTGATGACCCTGGCAGATCATCAGAAGAAAATGTGGATTATTTCTGGTACCGCATACTGGAATTCAGTCTCTCTCTTCCCAAATACCAAAAGTATGAAAAGAATAAAGAAACGGGACACCCGTCTCCTGCGGGTGAAAGGCCTGAGTGAAGGCAGCCCTTCTGCCTCTCCAGCCCTTTTCTCCGAGCTCTTTCGGAAGACCGAGCTTTATTCTGCCGCATTTGTCTCACGCGTGTGCTGCTGCTTCCTCAGCACGTTGTGCTGGGATAACTGGAGGGAACGGGGGGAAGAAAAACTCTGCTAGATGGATTTCTTGTTGATCTGGGCATCCCACGTCTTACGCATTACGTGGCACAATGCACCGCTTTCTGCGCGGCATAATGCCTCTTTTACTCCCCATTTCTTTCATTTTACGCCCTGCTCAATTGACTCTACGATTTCACTTCCTACTTTACCCCATACTTCACTTTTTCTCCAACGCACCCTACAGGATGGCCATTTCAGATTCCTTCTTTTTCTCTTCGCTACAGATTCAGAGTAAGACCGTGGCACAGTGTGTGGAGTACTACTACTCCTGCAAAAAAGAACATAAACTTGCCAACGCTCTTGCTCAGGTGAGTGGGAAGAAAATCAACAGCTGCCGGGAGGGTCCAGAAACTGGGAGAAGGGGACAAAACCTGCCAGCGAGCCACGCGAGACGCCGCTCTGCCAGGATCACATCGTCCCTTGCGCTGGGAAAGGCACAGCAGATGCTGCCCAAAGCTTCATGGCGCTGCTGCTCTGAAATAGGGAATTCTGGAGCATAACTTGGACCCAACAAAGCAGCACCCCCACCAAAATGGGCTTGGGCTCTCTCTAAACTGGTTTCTCCAGGGCTGGCACCCTCGCTGATTCCAATCAGATCCTTAATTCCCCATTGCTTGCTCACATCACTAATCCTGGCTGCGTTCACGGAAGTGCTGCAGATTTTCAGGGATCTTTTGTAGCATCCCCAGAAAGCCTACTCCCCAAAAAGGACCTGCCGGTGCTGTGGCCCCGCTAAAACTTTCCTTACCGGCCAACCGGAATTTGGTTCACAGAGACAGAGAGACAGAGAGACGGGGAGAGAGAGAGAGAGAGAGACAGGGAGAGAGAGAGAGAGAGAGAGAGAGAGAGAGAGAGATCATTTTGGGTCACACAAACTGCGTAACCATGTGTCCTCACTAATCGGACTGAACTTAAAACCCGTTCCCTAGTCATGGGTGGAGGAAAAACAGGGATAGAAGTGAGGCAGAGAGGTATAAAAAGAAATGTAGAGCTACAGTTACCCACATGTTTATGCAACCCTTTGGGCAGTAGAAAGGAGGTGCTTTTTCCTCCAAGGTGCTGTGTTGGCACCCCGCCGCAGCCCACCGCCAAATCCAGGCATTTTCTCAGCTCTTTAGGGTTTGAAGGAACTTGCTTAGGCCGAGAGATTTTTGCGCTGGACGCTCTGATCTCCAGCTTTGTGAGAGGAAGGAAAAATTGATTAGGATTCTTTGATTTCCAGACTGTGGGCCAAGCAAAGAGGAGCAAAAGACCTCCCAGAAAGGAGAATGGGGAGGCAGGGAAGAGAAGCCGCAAGAAGGCCCGCAGCGCGGAGTGTCCCTGCTGCCAATCGCCCCAGCCGCCCCGTTCGGCGGGAGGCCCCTTTCCGTGCGGGCAGTGCCAACGGTGCGGAACTTCTTCCTCTTTCTGCTCAAAGCCTGGGCCTTTGGCCTAAAACAGGCTGACCCTTGCCAAAGGCACCCCAGGGCAAGCCAAGGGCACTTGGAGGATGGCCCCTTGCAGCCGTGGTCCACGTTGCAACCCACTTGAAAGCCAAACAGCTTAGTTAAAGCCCAGCATTCAGACTGAAGCCTTGCTGCGCCTCAACAAGTCCCAGGTCACACAAGCAGGAATAGGCACACCAAAGCTGGCTTTCGTGGTGCTGGTGGAATTAGAAATAGGATGAAGCAAAAAGAGGAAGAGATTTGAAGGAAGCAGAACAAGAAAGATTCCTGGTGCTGCTCCATTTACAAAGGAGTCACAGCCTGAAAAGACAGAAGCTCCGAGAGAAACGGAAATCTGGGAGCTTGGTTTAATGGTACGTATTGAATTGGCAATGAACGGTTTGTTTCCTATCTCCCAGGGTGTTTGCAACCGTGAAGGAAAGGAACGCGCACAGGAGAAGACATCGGCCACGGAAGGAAGCAGAGCCTGTCGCTAAGAAGAAAAGACCAAATTAGCCCTGCAGCTGTCCAGGGCTAGCAAGAGTTAGCCGTCAAGAGGACTAGATAGGAATAAGATTGTTTCTTAAGATTTTAGGGTTGTTTATTCTTCTGTTCAGTTTCCTAGACAGGCATTTCTCAATTTATGAGCTGAGATTCATAGGTATCAGTAAAAGTTTATTAGCAGTATTAGATTCATCAGTAAATGTAAGAGGTTTGGTGTTGTTCGCTACGCTCCATCTTTTGTCCTTGTGACTTTCTTAAGACAAAAGCTGTCTTTATCATTAAACCAAAGTTTGTTCCATTTTGTCTTTTTGTCGGTATGAAATCGCTCAAGCCATGCTCGTTACGTTTCTTTGGTGTGGCAAACGCAGCATTTGCCGCGACAGAAGAACCTGGGCACGCGCGTCCTCCCGCAGGCCCGGCCCCTTGCTCAGCTGGCGGGACTTGCAAAGGTGTGTCCCCACGACTGCCAATGGAGTGACATTGCTGGGGTTTCATCCTTTGATTCCTCAGAATCTCGGCTGGGAGTGGAAAGGGAGGCTCTGTTGGGCTCAATGAATTGGCTCTAAACGACTGGCCTTGTCCCATTATGCTCGGGGGGATAAAAGCCGCGGGTTTTAGTCCTTTCTGGCACCCAGCAACATAGCTTGGTTTCATTTTGGGGGGCAGATGGACTTGACCACCTTTGAGGACTTTTCTAACCTCTCTGGTTCTAGAACATTCATAGCCACACGCACTACCAAGCAATCAGGAGTTCGGTTTTGGTTGCTCTTGAAAGGACTACCCTCCTTAGCTGAAGCAAAGCAGGTGTGAACATTATCCTCTCGCTTCCCACAGCTTCGGGATTTGCAGCAAAGCACCATCAGACTCCCCCCTGTATCTGGCCCAGGAAATGGCCTTGCCAGGCAAGGCTTTGGTAGCAGGGGCTGGGGAGGATGGAGAGGGGCGGGGGAGGGGGGAATTTCCAGGCTGGTTCTGGGACACGGACAGGAGCTTGCCCTCGTCTGATGCAGCCGGGGCAGGAGGGATTTGAAGGCTACAAAGTATCTGCTTTGCAATGCGCCTTGTTACAGCTGCCCCCTCACCTTGCTGGTGTGTGCGTGGAACAAGCAGGCTGGGAAGGAAGCAAGATTTGCTTTTGCTTAACGTTAGGCAGGAAAGCAGGAAAGCCCGTTGGCTTTTGCCATAGCTGGGACCTAAGTATGAAAAGAAATGTGAAGGCCATCGGTGTGAAAAAGGAATTCTGTTACTGTGAGTCTCCTAGAGGAATCCCACAGGCTTTGGAGACAAACACCTCGCTCCTTCAAGGGAGCTGCAAGAAAGACGTACGAATTCTGCATTAAGTGCTTGCTAAGGAATTGCTGGTGGGCTGTCCCCATCAATTCCCCTGGAATACATCCTGTTTCTGCAAGTTTCAAGGAAAGACTCTTGAGGTGAGAGACCAGCTCAGAACCCCGAAGGAGGGAAAACACCAAGCGATATTATTAGGCACCAGACAATTTAGAAAGGGGCGGGATGGATGCCTCCACTTTAGACAAAGCCTTGGAGCTGGTTCTCCACGGAACGACTTGCAGTCTCTTGCTCCTCTCAGAGCCCGAGGAGAGCCAGCAGCACGAGTCCTTCTGGTTCTCCAGAAGGCAGGCAATGCGGTCCGGCTCCTTTGACAGAGCCGGGCTCCTGCGCGCATCCAGCTGCAGGCACCTTACAGAGAAGCACAGAGAAGAAGAGCCAGAGCTGTCCCTGCCCTGCTCTGCCCCGTCCAGAGGACTGACGAGAAATGCCCCAGTGGGAAGGCCCTGAGAGCAAACTTGCGCCAGAAGCAGTGAAAGAGGCAAAGGTGGCCCATCCCTGTTTGCATCCCCTGGGTGCCCCGGGGTTCTGCATGGAATGTTGGGCTGTGCCCATAGCAACTGTCGTTGTCTCCTGCTCCTGCGACCGTTGGTGGAACGCTGGTGGACCAGCGGTGGAGCAGCAGCTGCAGGATCTGCTCCTGGGCTGGCCCTGGCCAGACACTTTCTGGCCTCAGCGCCACATCTGGCCTCCGGGTCCACATCCTCATCTCCTCGTCAGCCGCCAGGCACCCCCGCAGCGCTGTGGGACCGTCAAAGGTAAGGAAATCCCCGTTTGCCTTCCAAGCACTAACAGAAAGGCAAGAGGCTCCAGCTGGCTGTCTCACCAGCCATGACAGACATGGTCTGTGCTCACTCTCCCCTGACCAGTGTACACGTGAAAGCGGGCTCCAACTTCTCTAGGAACAATGATTCAGCCTCCAGTTGAAATACAGACCTTTCCCTAGATGACGCAGAGAGCTGTCGCGGGGCACTTTCAGATTCTCGTCCACCCATGACCCGATTAAAAGTTCTTGCTACCCACTGAAGTCCTGAAACTTCAGTTTTGTGGTGACCCCAAAACAATCTGGTCATTACTGAGGAGTTCAGGGCTTCAGTGTCAACAAATCCTGTTGGGCCCCAGCTCTGCTCACACCTCCTCCACAGCCTTCCAAACCACAAAGATGGGACTTGCGCTCTGTGATCCCTCTTGCTCAGGGCATGGAAGAAGTTGGCCTCCAACACTGGCTTTCACCTACAAAAGCAGTCTGCTTTCAGCCATTCTTATATGCTTGCACACTTTCATCGCGTACAGATACATTCTGGTTTAAGATCTGTAGAGATATTTCCCTTGCCAGCCTGCATTGGATCTCTTTTCTAGAGAGGCACCGGTATGTATTTGTCAATGTTTCTCAATGCCTGTAGGGCTGGTTCTGCCTCGCAGTCAGAGGCAGCCTGTCCGGCTCCTGGGCCTGCACGTGACAGCCTCAAGAACCACACCCTGTGCCCAAGAGCAATGGCCAAAGAATTCTTGAGCCCCGGCAGGCTTGGTGCTGTCACCCCTTCCCTGGGGAGCCCGTTCCAGTGCCAAGCCACCCTCTGCGTGCAGAGCCTTTTCCTCATTTCCAGCCTAAGCCTCCCCTGGCACAAGTTCCATGCCTTTCCTTTGGGTCTTCTCACCGGCCCCCAAGACTGAAGGGAGCAAGCAGCGCATGCCCTCCTGCTTCCCCTCCTGACGACTCTGCAGCCTGCTGGGGGATCCTGCCTCGGAAGCTCCAAGTGAAAAACCCAGCAATTTCACCAAACTGCGGGGAGCTGGGACTGAGGAGTTTGTGCTTTGCAGTGATGAGGATTGAGAAGGAAGGCTACCCACGCATGTGGGCAGAATGATGCTTATCTGGAGCGTTCTTTTGATCTCTTCCAGGCGGAAAGGAGAGGAACAATGAAAAGGAAAGCGAGAGTCCACGTTCAGCCGTGAGTTTTGGCATAGGGATTAAAGGATGGCAAACTTGAGGAATGGCCAGGAGCAGAACTGCTCTTTCAGAGTCAGGGTGGGATTGCTCCAAGCCCGTGGCTCCACGGGACCTGCCTCTTGAGCACTTGCCTTTCTTACCTGCACTTCCTTCTTTCTTTCAGACACATCAACGTCGGCAGCGACTTTCAGGCCGAGCTCCCCGAGCTGCAGAGCAGACCGCCAAGTGACGATGAAGAGCCCGCATCCCTGGTCTGGAAGCCATGGGGGAAGAAGACTCTGACATGGACAAACCTGACCCAGGTAGCTGTCAAGCTTTTCTTCCACCCCTGAGATGCTGGGGCCTGTAGAACGCTCCTTCTTTGGTAAAAAGGCAGCTTTTTGCACGCTCTGCTTCTCTCCTTGTCTCTCCCGTCTTCCCGCGGGGGCGTGTTAGAGGCCAGGAGAATGCTCTGTCTGTGCAGCAGAGCAGGAAAAAGAGCAACTTTCCCTCTCTCCAACTTGGTCAGGGGCATTTGCCACCGGAAGCAGGGAGATTGGCCCCCGCCTCCTATTACCAAAGCTGCTTTGAAGGGAGAGCCTGCACTACGTGGGCCCTTGGTTCAGCTGCCCCTTTCTTTGCGATCCTTTTCATGCTCTCCAACCTGCTGTCTTTAGCTCCTGTGCTTCCCTTCTGCCTTGTAGCGCAAGCTTTCCCCCTTCTTGGCTCAAGCCTGACTGGCGGTGCCTTTTTGTTGTGCTTGCAGTAAGAGAGCTGCTGGACTCGGCCAGCTCCCGTGGCTTTCCCAGGGCAGCAGCTAACCTGGAACTCGCTCTGCACTGCCTGCACCAGGCACGCGGCAGCGTTCCGGTAAGAAGCGGCTGTTTGGGCGCAGACAAGAGTGGACAGGGAATAAAAAAGTTAAGAAGGCCTGGCCACTGGGACAGCCTTTCCTGGCTGCTCTTTGAGGAAGGCAGTTAGCACGCAGCGCACCTCTTGCTGCCTGCTGTGTCTCCTCCACCTGTGTCAGGGCTGAGCCCAAACGGCTCGAGCAGGGACAATGACTCTCCAGGAGGCACCGGCAGAGGCTCCCGCAGCCTGCTGCCTTGCAAATCTCCTGGAGATCTGTGTTCTCTAAGACCTTTTGGGCTGGACGGAGCGGGAATTCCCAGAAGCCTCAGCAAGCTGAGGCAATTCTGGCTGCAGGAGGAGCAAAAGCATTGAGCTGGTGAGCCACACGCCACTCTTGGGGAGCGCCATCCAAGGGCTGCGCAGGGAAAGCGAGGGATTGGCAGCAAATCACAATCTTTGACCCATATGCCATCCAGTGGACTGGATCCCTGAAGAGGCAAAGCGGCTGAAAGGCGGCATTTATGTTTTGTGGCTCCTTTTCTTGTGGTGGGGCAGCTAAAGCCTTTTGCCCTTTGATCTTGCAGGAGGCTCTGGAGATGTTGCTCTCAGGGGGGCCTCCGACGCCTCAAGGCCACCCCCTGGCCGATTACCATTACGCAGGTAACCAAAACAGAGCTTCTTCCTACACTGACACATGCTGCCGTCCCTCGCCTTAATTGCCGTGTCAAGCGTTTACGCTGAAACAAGGAACACCACTACAAGGTCTCCTCTTCTCGGGGGGTGGGGAAAGCAGCAGCAGCATCTAGCCCTTCAGCTTTCCTTGTTTGCCGCGCTTTTTCCCCCGGGGAATTTCCCTGCTTTGTCTTCATTACTTTCTGAGGGAGCAGACATGTACGCATGTGAATGATGGATGGCGCCGACTTCGTTTTGGCTGCCAGTGGGATCCATTTCAATGTCTAGAGGGATCCGTTTACCCGCTGCTTTTTCTTGCCAGGCTCTGATAGATGGACACCTGAGGAGGAGGAGTCCTTCCAAAAGGCTTTTCACACCCATGGCAAGGATTTTCACCTCATCCAGAAGCAGGTAAAGCCATAGGACATGACCCTGATGACCCTGGCAGATCATCAGAAGAAAATGTGGATTATTTCTGGTACCGCATACTGGAATTCAGTCTCTCTCTTCCCAAATACCAAAAGTATGAAAAGAATAAAGAAACGGGACACCCGTCTCCTGCGGGTGAAAGGCCTGAGTGAAGGCAGCCCTTCTGCCTCTCCAGCCCTTTTCTCCGAGCTCTTTCGGAAGACCGAGCTTTATTCTGCCGCATTTGTCTCACGCGTGTGCTGCTGCTTCCTCAGCACGTTGTGCTGGGATAACTGGAGGGAACGGGGGGAAGAAAAACTCTGCTAGATGGATTTCTTGTTGATCTGGGCATCCCACGTCTTACGCATTACGTGGCACAATGCACCGCTTTCTGCGCGGCATAATGCCTCTTTTACTCCCCATTTCTTTCATTTTACGCCCTGCTCAATTGACTCTACGATTTCACTTCCTACTTTACCCCATACTTCACTTTTTCTCCAACGCACCCTACAGGATGGCCATTTCAGATTCCTTCTTTTTCTCTTCGCTACAGATTCAGAGTAAGACCGTGGCACAGTGTGTGGAGTACTACTACTCCTGCAAAAAAGAACATAAACTTGCCAACGCTCTTGCTCAGGTGAGTGGGAAGAAAATCAACAGCTGCCGGGAGGGTCCAGAAACTGGGAGAAGGGGACAAAACCTGCCAGCGAGCCACGCGAGACGCCGCTCTGCCAGGATCACATCGTCCCTTGCGCTGGGAAAGGCACAGCAGATGCTGCCCAAAGCTTCATGGCGCTGCTGCTCTGAAATAGGGAATTCTGGAGCATAACTTGGACCCAACAAAGCAGCACCCCCACCAAAATGGGCTTGGGCTCTCTCTAAACTGGTTTCTCCAGGGCTGGCACCCTCGCTGATTCCAATCAGATCCTTAATTCCCCATTGCTTGCTCACATCACTAATCCTGGCTGCGTTCACGGAAGTGCTGCAGATTTTCAGGGATCTTTTGTAGCATCCCCAGAAAGCCTACTCCCCAAAAAGGACCTGCCGGTGCTGTGGCCCCGCTAAAACTTTCCTTACCGGCCAACCGGAATTTGGTTCACAGAGACAGAGAGACAGAGAGACAGGGAGAGAGAGAGAGAGAGAGACAGAGAGAGAGAGAGAGAGAGAGAGAGAGAGAGATCATTTTGGGTCACACAAACTGCGTAACCATGTGTCCTCACTAATCGGACTGAACTTAAAACCCGTTCCCTAGTCATGGGTGGAGGAAAAACAGGGATAGAAGTGAGGCAGAGAGGTATAAAAAGAAATGTAGAGCTACAGTTACCCACATGTTTATGCAACCCTTTGGGCAGTAGAAAGGAGGTGCTTTTTCCTCCAAGGTGCTGTGTTGGCACCCCGCCGCAGCCCACCGCCAAATCCAGGCATTTTCTCAGCTCTTTAGGGTTTGAAGGAACTTGCTTAGGCCGAGAGATTTTTGCGCTGGACGCTCTGATCTCCAGCTTTGTGAGAGGAAGGAAAAATTGATTAGGATTCTTTGATTTCCAGACTGTGGGCCAAGCAAAGAGGAGCAAAAGACCTCCCAGAAAGGAGAATGGGGAGGCAGGGAAGAGAAGCCGCAAGAAGGCCCGCAGCGCGGAGTGTCCCTGCTGCCAATCGCCCCAGCCGCCCCGTTCGGCGGGAGGCCCCTTTCCGTGCGGGCAGTGCCAACGGTGCGGAACTTCTTCCTCTTTCTGCTCAAAGCCTGGGCCTTTGGCCTAAAACAGGCTGACCCTTGCCAAAGGCACCCCAGGGCAAGCCAAGGGCACTTGGAGGATGGCCCCTTGCAGCCGTGGTCCACGTTGCAACCCACTTGAAAGCCAAACAGCTTAGTTAAAGCCCAGCATTCAGACTGAAGCCTTGCTGCGCCTCAACAAGTCCCAGGTCACACAAGCAGGAATAGGCACACCAAAGCTGGCTTTCGTGGTGCTGGTGGAATTAGAAATAGGATGAAGCAAAAAGAGGAAGAGATTTGAAGGAAGCAGAACAAGAAAGATTCCTGGTGCTGCTCCATTTACAAAGGAGTCACAGCCTGAAAAGACAGAAGCTCCGAGAGAAACGGAAATCTGGGAGCTTGGTTTAATGGTACGTATTGAATTGGCAATGAACGGTTTGTTTCCTATCTCCCAGGGTGTTTGCAACCGTGAAGGAAAGGAACGCGCACAGGAGAAGACATCGGCCACGGAAGGAAGCAGAGCCTGTCGCTAAGAAGAAAAGACCAAATTAGCCCTGCAGCTGTCCAGGGCTAGCAAGAGTTAGCCGTCAAGAGGACTAGATAGGAATAAGATTGTTTCTTAAGATTTTAGGGTTGTTTATTCTTCTGTTCAGTTTCCTAGACAGGCATTTCTCAATTTATGAGCTGAGATTCATAGGTATCAGTAAAAGTTTATTAGCAGTATTAGATTCATCAGTAAATGTAAGAGGTTTGGTGTTGTTCGCTACGCTCCATCTTTTGTCCTTGTGACTTTCTTAAGACAAAAGCTGTCTTTATCATTAAACCAAAGTTTGTTCCATTTTGTCTTTTTGTCGGTATGAAATCGCTCAAGCCATGCTCGTTACGTTTCTTTGGTGTGGCAAACGCAGCATTTGCCGCGACAGAAGAACCTGGGCACGCGCGTCCTCCCGCAGGCCCGGCCCCTTGCTCAGCTGGCGGGACTTGCAAAGGTGTGTCCCCACGACTGCCAATGGAGTGACATTGCTGGGGTTTCATCCTTTGATTCCTCAGAATCTCGGCTGGGAGTGGAAAGGGAGGCTCTGTTGGGCTCAATGAATTGGCTCTAAACGACTGGCCTTGTCCCATTATGCTCGGGGGGATAAAAGCCGCGGGTTTTAGTCCTTTCTGGCACCCAGCAACATAGCTTGGTTTCATTTTGGGGGGCAGATGGACTTGACCACCTTTGAGGACTTTTCTAACCTCTCTGGTTCTAGAACATTCATAGCCACACGCACTACCAAGCAATCAGGAGTTCGGTTTTGGTTGCTCTTGAAAGGACTACCCTCCTTAGCTGAAGCAAAGCAGGTGTGAACATTATCCTCTCGCTTCCCACAGCTTCGGGATTTGCAGCAAAGCACCATCAAACTCCCCCCTGTATCTGGCCCAGGAAATGGCCTTGCCAGGCAAGGCTTTGGTAGCAGGGGCTGGGGAGGATGGAGAGGGGCGGGGGAGGGGGAATTTCCAGGCTGGTTCTGGGACACGGACAGGAGCTTGCCCTCGTCTGATGCAGCCGGGGCAGGAGGGATTTGAAGGCTACAAAGTATCTGCTTTGCAATGCGCCTTGTTACAGCTGCCCCCTCACCTTGCTGGTGTGTGCGTGGAACAAGCAGGCTGGGAAGGAAGCAAGATTTGCTTTTGCTTAACGTTAGGCAGGAAAGCAGGAAAGCCCGTTGGCTTTTGCCATAGCTGGGACCTAAGTATGAAAAGAAATGTGAAGGCCATCGGTGTGAAAAAGGAATTCTGTTACTGTGAGTCTCCTAGAGGAATCCCACAGGCTTTGGAGACAAACACCTCGCTCCTTCAAGGGAGCTGCAAGAAAGACGTACGAATTCTGCATTAAGTGCTTGCTAAGGAATTGCTGGTGGGCTGTCCCCATCAATTCCCCTGGAATACATCCTGTTTCTGCAAGTTTCAAGGAAAGACTCTTGAGGTGAGAGACCAGCTCAGAACCCCGAAGGAGGGAAAACACCAAGCGATATTATTAGGCACCAGACAATTTAGAAAGGGGCGGGATGGATGCCTCCACTTTAGACAAAGCCTTGGAGCTGGTTCTCCACGGAACGACTTGCAGTCTCTTGCTCCTCTCAGAGCCCGAGGAGAGCCAGCAGCACGAGTCCTTCTGGTTCTCCAGAAGGCAGGCAATGCGGTCCGGCTCCTTTGACAGAGCCGGGCTCCTGCGCGCATCCAGCTGCAGGCACCTTACAGAGAAGCACAGAGAAGAAGAGCCAGAGCTGTCCCTGCCCTGCTCTGCCCCGTCCAGAGGACTGACGAGAAATGCCCCAGTGGGAAGGCCCTGAGAGCAAACTTGCGCCAGAAGCAGTGAAAGAGGCAAAGGTGGCCCATCCCTGTTTGCATCCCCTGGGTGCCCCGGGGTTCTGCATGGAATGTTGGGCTGTGCCCATAGCAACTGTCGTTGTCTCCTGCTCCTGCGACCGTTGGTGGAACGCTGGTGGACCAGCGGTGGAGCAGCAGCTGCAGGATCTGCTCCTGGGCTGGCCCTGGCCAGACACTTTCTGGCCTCAGCGCCACATCTGGCCTCCGGGTCCACATCCTCATCTCCTCGTCAGCCGCCAGGCACCCCCGCAGCGCTGTGGGACCGTCAAAGGTAAGGAAATCCCCGTTTGCCTTCCAAGCACTAGCAGAAAGGCAAGAGGCTCCAGCTGGCTGTCTCACCAGCCATGACAGACATGGTCTGTGCTCACTCTCCCCTGACCAGTGTACACGTGAAAGCGGGCTCCAACTTCTCTAGGAACAATGATTCAGCCTCCAGTTGAAATACAGACCTTTCCCTAGATGACGCAGAGAGCTGTCGCGGGGCACTTTCAGATTCTCGTCCACCCATGACCCGATTAAAAGTTCTTGCTACCCACTGAAGTCCTGAAACTTCAGTTTTGTGGTGACCCCAAAACAATCTGGTCATTACTGAGGAGTTCAGGGCTTCAGTGTCAACAAATCCTGTTGGGCCCCAGCTCTGCTCACACCTCCTCCACAGCTTTCCAAACCACAAAGATGGGACTTGCGCTCTGTGATCCCTCTTGCTCAGGGCATGGAAGAAGTTGGCCTCCAACACTGGCTTTCACCTACAAAAGCAGTCTGCTTTCAGCCATTCTTATATGCTTGCACACTTTCATCGCGTACAGATACATTCTGGTTTAAGATCTGTAGAGATATTTCCCTTGCCAGCCTGCATTGGATCTCTTTTCTAGAGAGGCACCGGTGTGTATTTGTCAATGTTTCTCAATGCCTGTAGGGCTGGTTCTGCCTCGCAGTCAGAGGCAGCCTGTCCGGCTCCTGGGCCTGCACGTGACAGCCTCAAGAACCACACCCTGTGCCCAAGAGCAATGGCCAAAGAATTCTTGAGCCCCGGCAGGCTTGGTGCTGTCACCCCTTCCCTGGGGAGCCCGTTCCAGTGCCAAGCCACCCTCTGCGTGCAGAGCCTTTTCCTCATTTCCAGCCTAAGCCTCCCCTGGCACAAGTTCCATGCCTTTCCTTTGGGTCTTCTCACCGGCCCCCAAGACTGAAGGGAGCAAGCAGCGCATGCCCTCCTGCTTCCCCTCCTGACGACTCTGCAGCCTGCTGGGGGATCCTGCCTCGGAAGCTCCAAGTGAAAAACCCAGCAATTTCACCAAACTGCGGGGAGCTGGGACTGAGGAGTTTGTGCTTTGCAGTGATGAGGATTGAGAAGGAAGGCTACCCGCGCATGTGGGCAGAATGATGCTTATCTGGAGCGTTCTTTTGATCTCTTCCAGGCGGAAAGGAGAGGAACAATGAAAAGGAAAGCGAGAGTCCACGTTCAGCCGTGAGTTTTGGCATAGGGATTAAAGGATGGCAAACTTGAGGAATGGCCAGGAGCAGAACTGCTCTTTCAGAGTCAGGGTGGGATTGCTCCAAGCCCGTGGCTCCACGGGACCTGCCTCTTGAGCACTTGCCTTTCTTACCTGCACTTCCTTCTTTCTTTCAGACACATCAACGTCGGCAGCGACTTTCAGGCCGAGCTCCCCGAGCTGCAGAGCAGACCGCCAAGTGACGATGAAGAGCCCGCATCCCTGGTCTGGAAGCCATGGGGGGAAGAAGACTCTGACATGGACAAACCTGACCCAGGTAGCTGTCAAGCTTTTCTTCCACCCCTGAGATGCTGGGGCCTGTAGAACGCTCCTTCTTTGGTAAAAAGGCAGCTTTTTGCACGCTCTGCTTCTCTCCTTGTCTCTCCCGTCTTCCCGCGGGGGCGTGTTAGAGGCCAGGAGAATGCTCTGTCTGTGCAGCAGAGCAGGAAAAAGAGCAACTTTCCCTCTCTCCAACTTGGTCAGGGGCATTTGCCACCGGAAGCAGGGAGATTGGCCCCCGCCTCCTATTACCAAAGCTGCTTTGAAGGGAGAGCCTGCACTACGTGGGCCCTTGGTTCAGCTGCCCCTTTCTTTGCGATCCTTTTCATGCTCTCCAACCTGCTGTCTTTAGCTCCTGTGCTTCCCTTCTGCCTTGTAGCGCAAGCTTTCCCCCTTCTTGGCTCAAGCCTGACTGGCGGTGCCTTTTTGTTGTGCTTGCAGTAAGAGAGCTGCTGGACTCGGCCAGCTCCCGTGGCTTTCCCAGGGCAGCAGCTAACCTGGAACTCGCTCTGCACTGCCTGCACCAGGCACGCGGCAGCGTTCCGGTAAGAAGCGGCTGTTTGGGCGCAGACAAGAGTGGACAGGGAATAAAAAAGTTAAGAAGGCCTGGCCACTGGGACAGCCTTTCCTGGCTGCTCTTTGAGGAAGGCAGTTAGCACGCAGCGCACCTCTTGCTGCCTGCTGTGTCTCCTCCACCTGTGTCAGGGCTGAGCCCAAACGGCTCGAGCAGGGACAATGACTCTCCAGGAGGCACCGGCAGAGGCTCCCGCAGCCTGCTGCCTTGCAAATCTCCTGGAGATCTGTGTTCTCTAAGACCTTTTGGGCTGGACGGAGCGGGAATTCCCAGAAGCCTCAGCAAGCTGAGGCAATTCTGGCTGCAGGAGGAGCAAAAGCATTGAGCTGGTGAGCCACACGCCACTCTTGGGGAGCGCCATCCAAGGGTTGCGCAGGGAAAGCGAGGGATTGGCAGCAAATCACAATCTTTGACCCATATGCCATCCAGTGGACTGGATCCCTGAAGAGGCAAAGCGGCTGAAAGGCGGCATTTATGTTTTGTGGCTCCTTTTCTTGTGGTGGGGCAGCTAAAGCCTTTTGCCCTTTGATCTTGCAGGAGGCTCTGGAGATGTTGCTCTCAGGGGGGCCTCCGACGCCTCAAGGCCACCCCCTGGCCGATTACCATTACGCAGGTAACCAAAACAGAGCTTCTTCCTACACTGACACATGCTGCCGTCCCTCGCCTTAATTGCCGTGTCAAGCGTTTACGCTGAAACAAGGAACACCACTACAAGGTCTCCTCTTCTCGGGGGGTGGGGAAAGCAGCAGCAGCATCTAGCCCTTCAGCTTTCCTTGTTTGCCGCGCTTTTTCCCCCGGGGAATTTCCCTGCTTTGTCTTCATTACTTTCTGAGGGAGCAGACATGTACGCATGTGAATGATGGATGGCGCCGACTTCGTTTTGGCTGCCAGTGGGATCCATTTCAATGTCTAGAGGGATCCGTTTACCCGCTGCTTTTTCTTGCCAGGCTCTGATAGATGGACACCTGAGGAGGAGGAGTCCTTCCAAAAGGCTTTTCACACCCATGGCAAGGATTTTCACCTCATCCAGAAGCAGGTAAAGCCATAGGACATGACCCTGATGACCCTGGCAGATCATCAGAAGAAAATGTGGATTATTTCTGGTACCGCATACTGGAATTCAGTCTCTCTCTTCCCAAATACCAAAAGTATGAAAAGAATAAAGAAACGGGACGCCCGTCTCCTGCGGGTGAAAGGCCTGAGTGAAGGCAGCCCTTCTGCCTCTCCAGCCCTTTTCTCCGAGCTCTTTCGGAAGACCGAGCTTTATTCTGCCGCATTTGTCTCACGCGTGTGCTGCTGCTTCCTCAGCACGTTGTGCTGGGATAACTGGAGGGAACGGGGGGAAGAAAAACTCTGCTAGATGGATTTCTTGTTGATCTGGGCATCCCACGTCTTACGCATTACGTGGCACAATGCACCGCTTTCTGCGCGGCATAATGCCTCTTTTACTCCCCATTTCTTTCATTTTACGCCCTGCTCAATTGACTCTACGATTTCACTTCCTACTTTACCCCATACTTCACTTTTTCTCCAACGCACCCTACAGGATGGCCATTTCAGATTCCTTCTTTTTCTCTTCGCTACAGATTCAGAGTAAGACCGTGGCACAGTGTGTGGAGTACTACTACTCCTGCAAAAAAGAACATAAACTTGCCAACGCTCTTGCTCAGGTGAGTGGGAAGAAAATCAACAGCTGCCGGGAGGGTCCAGAAACTGGGAGAAGGGGACAAAACCTGCCAGCGAGCCACGCGAGACGCCGCTCTGCCAGGATCACATCGTCCCTTGCGCTGGGAAAGGCACAGCAGATGCTGCCCAAAGCTTCATGGCGCTGCTGCTCTGAAATAGGGAATTCTGGAGCATAACTTGGACCCAACAAAGCAGCACCCCCACCAAAATGGGCTTGGGCTCTCTCTAAACTGGTTTCTCCAGGGCTGGCACCCTCGCTGATTCCAATCAGATCCTTAATTCCCCATTGCTTGCTCACATCACTAATCCTGGCTGCGTTCACGGAAGTGCTGCAGATTTTCAGGGATCTTTTGTAGCATCCCCAGAAAGCCTACTCCCCAAAAAGGACCTGCCGGTGCTGTGGCCCCGCTAAAACTTTCCTTACCGGCCAACCGGAATTTGGTTCACAGAGACAGAGAGACAGAGAGACAGGGAGAGAGAGAGAGAGAGAGACAGGGGGAGAGAGAGAGAGAGAGAGAGAGAGAGAGAGAGATCATTTTGGGTCACACAAACTGCGTAACCATGTGTCCTCACTAATCGGACTGAACTTAAAACCCGTTCCCTAGTCATGGGTGGAGGAAAAACAGGGATAGAAGTGAGGCAGAGAGGTATAAAAAGAAATGTAGAGCTACAGTTACCCACATGTTTATGCAACCCTTTGGGCAGTAGAAAGGAGGTGCTTTTTCCTCCAAGGTGCTGTGTTGGCACCCCGCCGCAGCCCACCGCCAAATCCAGGCATTTTCTCAGCTCTTTAGGGTTTGAAGGAACTTGCTTAGGCCGAGAGATTTTTGCGCTGGACGCTCTGATCTCCAGCTTTGTGAGAGGAAGGAAAAATTGATTAGGATTCTTTGATTTCCAGACTGTGGGCCAAGCAAAGAGGAGCAAAAGACCTCCCAGAAAGGAGAATGGGGAGGCAGGGAAGAGAAGCCGCAAGAAGGCCCGCAGCGCGGAGTGTCCCTGCTGCCAATCGCCCCAGCCGCCCCGTTCGGCGGGAGGCCCCTTTCCGTGCGGGCAGTGCCAACGGTGCGGAACTTCTTCCTCTTTCTGCTCAAAGCCTGGGCCTTTGGCCTAAAACAGGCTGACCCTTGCCAAAGGCACCCCAGGGCAAGCCAAGGGCACTTGGAGGATGGCCCCTTGCAGCCGTGGTCCACGTTGCAACCCACTTGAAAGCCAAACAGCTTAGTTAAAGCCCAGCATTCAGACTGAAGCCTTGCTGCGCCTCAACAAGTCCCAGGTCACACAAGCAGGAATAGGCACACCAAAGCTGGCTTTCGTGGTGCTGGTGGAATTAGAAATAGGATGAAGCAAAAAGAGGAAGAGATTTGAAGGAAGCAGAACAAGAAAGATTCCTGGTGCTGCTCCATTTACAAAGGAGTCACAGCCTGAAAAGACAGAAGCTCCGAGAGAAACGGAAATCTGGGAGCTTGGTTTAATGGTACGTATTGAATTGGCAATGAACGGTTTGTTTCCTATCTCCCAGGGTGTTTGCAACCGTGAAGGAAAGGAACGCGCACAGGAGAAGACATCGGCCACGGAAGGAAGCAGAGCCTGTCGCTAAGAAGAAAAGACCAAATTAGCCCTGCAGCTGTCCAGGGCTAGCAAGAGTTAGCCGTCAAGAGGACTAGATGGGAATAAGATTGTTTCTTAAGATTTTAGGGTTGTTTATTCTTCTGTTCAGTTTCCTAGACAGGCATTTCTCAATTTATGAGCTGAGATTCATAGGTATCAGTAAAAGTTTATTAGCAGTATTAGATTCATCAGTAAATGTAAGAGGTTTGGTGTTGTTCGCTACGCTCCATCTTTTGTCCTTGTGACTTTCTTAAGACAAAAGCTGTCTTTATCATTAAACCAAAGTTTGTTCCATTTTGTCTTTTTGTCGGTATGAAATCGCTCAAGCCATGCTCGTTACGTTTCTTTGGTGTGGCAAACGCAGCATTTGCCGCGACAGAAGAACCTGGGCACGCGCGTCCTCCCGCAGGCCCGGCCCCTTGCTCAGCTGGCGGGACTTGCAAAGGTGTGTCCCCACGACTGCCAATGGAGTGACATTGCTGGGGTTTCATCCTTTGATTCCTCAGAATCTCGGCTGGGAGTGGAAAGGGAGGCTCTGTTGGGCTCAATGAATTGGCTCTAAACGACTGGCCTTGTCCCATTATGCTCGGGGGGACAAAAGCCGCGGGTTTTAGTCCTTTCTGGCACCCAGCAACATAGCTTGGTTTCATTTTGGGGGGCAGATGGACTTGACCACCTTTGAGGACTTTTCTAACCTCTCTGGTTCTAGAACATTCATAGCCACACGCACTACCAAGCAATCAGGAGTTCGGTTTTGGCTGCTCTTGAAAGGACTACCCTCCTTAGCTGAAGCAAAGCAGGTGTGAACATTATCCTCTCGCTTCCCACAGCTTCGGGATTTGCAGCAAAGCACCATCAAACTCCCCCCTGTATCTGGCCCAGGAAATGGCCTTGCCAGGCAAGGCTTTGGTAGCAGGGGCTGGGGAGGATGGAGAGGGGCGGGGGAGGGGGGAATTTCCAGGCTGGTTCTGGGACACGGACAGGAGCTTGCCCTCGTCTGATGCAGCCGGGGCAGGAGGGATTTGAAGGCTACAAAGTATCTGCTTTGCAATGCGCCTTGTTACAGCTGCCCCCTCACCTTGCTGGTGTGTGCGTGGAACAAGCAGGCTGGGAAGGAAGCAAGATTTGCTTTTGCTTAACGTTAGGCAGGAAAGCAGGAAAGCCCGTTGGCTTTTGCCATAGCTGGGACCTAAGTATGAAAAGAAATGTGAAGGCCATCGGTGTGAAAAAGGAATTCTGTTACTGTGAGTCTCCTAGAGGAATCCCACAGGCTTTGGAGACAAACACCTCGCTCCTTCAAGGGAGCTGCAAGAAAGACGTACGAATTCTGCATTAAGTGCTTGCTAAGGAATTGCTGGTGGGCTGTCCCCATCAATTCCCCTGGAATACATCCTGTTTCTGCAAGTTTCAAGGAAAGACTCTTGAGGTGAGAGACCAGCTCAGAACCCCGAAGGAGGGAAAACACCAAGCGATATTATTAGGCACCAGACAATTTAGAAAGGGGCGGGATGGATGCCTCCACTTTAGACAAAGCCTTGGAGCTGGTTCTCCACGGAACGACTTGCAGTCTCTTGCTCCTCTCAGAGCCCGAGGAGAGCCAGCAGCACGAGTCCTTCTGGTTCTCCAGAAGGCAGGCAATGCGGTCCGGCTCCTTTGACAGAGCCGGGCTCCTGCGCGCATCCAGCTGCAGGCACCTTACAGAGAAGCACAGAGAAGAAGAGCCAGAGCTGTCCCTGCCCTGCTCTGCCCCGTCCAGAGGACTGACGAGAAATGCCCCAGTGGGAAGGCCCTGAGAGCAAACTTGCGCCAGAAGCAGTGAAAGAGGCAAAGGTGGCCCATCCCTGTTTGCATCCCCTGGGTGCCCCGGGGTTCTGCATGGAATGTTGGGCTGTGCCCATAGCAACTGTCGTTGTCTCCTGCTCCTGCGACCGTTGGTGGAACGCTGGTGGACCAGCGGTGGAGCAGCAGCTGCAGGATCTGCTCCTGGGCTGGCCCTGGCCAGACACTTTCTGGCCTCAGCGCCACATCTGGCCTCCGGGTCCACATCCTCATCTCCTCGTCAGCCGCCAGGCACCCCCGCAGCGCTGTGGGACCGTCAAAGGTAAGGAAATCCCCGTTTGCCTTCCAAGCACTAACAGAAAGGCAAGAGGCTCCAGCTGGCTGTCTCACCAGCCATGACAGACATGGTCTGTGCTCACTCTCCCCTGACCAGTGTACACGTGAAAGCGGGCTCCAACTTCTCTAGGAACAATGATTCAGCCTCCAGTTGAAATACAGACCTTTCCCTAGACGACGCAGAGAGCTGTCGCGGGGCACTTTCAGATTCTCGTCCACCCATGACCCGATTAAAAGTTCTTGCTACCCACTGAAGTCCTGAAACTTCAGTTTTGTGGTGACCCCAAAACAATCTGGTCATTACTGAGGAGTTCAGGGCTTCAGTGTCAACAAATCCTGTTGGGCCCCAGCTCTGCTCACACCTCCTCCACAGCTTTCCAAACCACAAAGATGGGACTTGCGCTCTGTGATCCCTCTTGCTCAGGGCATGGAAGAAGTTGGCCTCCAACACTGGCTTTCACCTACAAAAGCAGTCTGCTTTCAGCCATTCTTATATGCTTGCACACTTTCATCGCGTACAGATACATTCTGGTTTAAGATCTGTAGAGATATTTCCCTTGCCAGCCTGCATTGGATCTCTTTTCTAGAGAGGCACCGGTATGTATTTGTCAATGTTTCTCAATGCCTGTAGGGCTGGTTCTGCCTCGCAGTCAGAGGCAGCCTGTCCGGCTCCTGGGCCTGCACGTGACAGCCTCAAGAACCACACCCTGTGCCCAAGAGCAATGGCCAAAGAATTCTTGAGCCCCGGCAGGCTTGGTGCTGTCACCCCTTCCCTGGGGAGCCCGTTCCAGTGCCAAGCCACCCTCTGCGTGCAGAGCCTTTTCCTCATTTCCAGCCTAAGCCTCCCCTGGCACAAGTTCCATGCCTTTCCTTTGGGTCTTCTCACCGGCCCCCAAGACTGAAGGGAGCAAGCAGCGCATGCCCTCCTGCTTCCCCTCCTGACGACTCTGCAGCCTGCTGGGGGATCCTGCCTCGGAAGCTCCAAGTGAAAAACCCAGCAATTTCACCAAACTGCGGGGAGCTGGGACTGAGGAGTTTGTGCTTTGCAGTGATGAGGATTGAGAAGGAAGGCTACCCACGCATGTGGGCAGAATGATGCTTATCTGGAGCGTTCTTTTGATCTCTTCCAGGCGGAAAGGAGAGGAACAATGAAAAGGAAAGCGAGAGTCCACGTTCAGCCGTGAGTTTTGGCATAGGGATTAAAGGATGGCAAACTTGAGGAATGGCCAGGAGCAGAACTGCTCTTTCAGAGTCAGGGTGGGATTGCTCCAAGCCCGTGGCTCCACGGGACCTGCCTCTTGAGCACTTGCCTTTCTTACCTGCACTTCCTTCTTTCTTTCAGACACATCAACGTCGGCAGCGACTTTCAGGCCGAGCTCCCCGAGCTGCAGAGCAGACCGCCAAGTGACGATGAAGAGCCCGCATCCCTGGTCTGGAAGCCATGGGGGGAAGAAGACTCTGACATGGACAAACCTGACCCAGGTAGCTGTCAAGCTTTTCTTCCACCCCTGAGATGCTGGGGCCTGTAGAACGCTCCTTCTTTGGTAAAAAGGCAGCTTTTTGCACGCTCTGCTTCTCTCCTTGTCTCTCCCGTCTTCCCGCGGGGGCGTGTTAGAGGCCAGGAGAATGCTCTGTCTGTGCAGCAGAGCAGGAAAAAGAGCAACTTTCCCTCTCTCCAACTTGGTCAGGGGCATTTGCCACCGGAAGCAGGGAGATTGGCCCCCGCCTCCTATTACCAAAGCTGCTTTGAAGGGAGAGCCTGCACTACGTGGGCCCTTGGTTCAGCTGCCCCTTTCTTTGCGATCCTTTTCATGCTCTCCAACCTGCTGTCTTTAGCTCCTGTGCTTCCCTTCTGCCTTGTAGCGCAAGCTTTCCCCCTTCTTGGCTCAAGCCTGACTGGCGGTGCCTTTTTGTTGTGCTTGCAGTAAGAGAGCTGCTGGACTCGGCCAGCTCCCGTGGCTTTCCCAGGGCAGCAGCTAACCTGGAACTCGCTCTGCACTGCCTGCACCAGGCACGCGGCAGCGTTCCGGTAAGAAGCGGCTGTTTGGGCGCAGACAAGAGTGGACAGGGAATAAAAAAGTTAAGAAGGCCTGGCCACTGGGACAGCCTTTCCTGGCTGCTCTTTGAGGAAGGCAGTTAGCACGCAGCGCACCTCTTGCTGCCTGCTGTGTCTCCTCCACCTGTGTCAGGGCTGAGCCCAAACGGCTCGAGCAGGGACAATGACTCTCCAGGAGGCACCGGCAGAGGCTCCCGCAGCCTGCTGCCTTGCAAATCTCCTGGAGATCTGTGTTCTCTAAGACCTTTTGGGCTGGACGGAGCGGGAATTCCCAGAAGCCTCAGCAAGCTGAGGCAATTCTGGCTGCAGGAGGAGCAAAAGCATTGAGCTGGTGAGCCACACGCCACTCTTGGGGAGCGCCATCCAAGGGTTGCGCAGGGAAAGCGAGGGATTGGCAGCAAATCACAATCTTTGACCCATATGCCATCCAGTGGACTGGATCCCTGAAGAGGCAAAGCGGCTGAAAGGCGGCATTTATGTTTTGTGGCTCCTTTTCTTGTGGTGGGGCAGCTAAAGCCTTTTGCCCTTTGATCTTGCAGGAGGCTCTGGAGATGTTGCTCTCAGGGGGGCCTCCGACGCCTCAAGGCCACCCCCTGGCCGATTACCATTACGCAGGTAACCAAAACAGAGCTTCTTCCTACACTGACACATGCTGCCGTCCCTCGCCTTAATTGCCGTGTCAAGCGTTTACGCTGAAACAAGGAACACCACTACAAGGTCTCCTCTTCTCGGGGGGTGGGGAAAGCAGCAGCAGCATCTAGCCCTTCAGCTTTCCTTGTTTGCCGCGCTTTTTCCCCCGGGGAATTTCCCTGCTTTGTCTTCATTACTTTCTGAGGGAGCAGACATGTACGCATGTGAATGATGGATGGCGCCGACTTCGTTTTGGCTGCCAGTGGGATCCATTTCAATGTCTAGAGGGATCCGTTTACCCGCTGCTTTTTCTTGCCAGGCTCTGATAGATGGACACCTGAGGAGGAGGAGTCCTTCCAAAAGGCTTTTCACACCCATGGCAAGGATTTTCACCTCATCCAGAAGCAGGTAAAGCCATAGGACATGACCCTGATGACCCTGGCAGATCATCAGAAGAAAATGTGGATTATTTCTGGTACCGCATACTGGAATTCAGTCTCTCTCTTCCCAAATACCAAAAGTATGAAAAGAATAAAGAAACGGGACACCCGTCTCCTGCGGGTGAAAGGCCTGAGTGAAGGCAGCCCTTCTGCCTCTCCAGCCCTTTTCTCCGAGCTCTTTCGGAAGACCGAGCTTTATTCTGCCGCATTTGTCTCACGCGTGTGCTGCTGCTTCCTCAGCACGTTGTGCTGGGATAACTGGAGGGAACGGGGGGAAGAAAAACTCTGCTAGATGGATTTCTTGTTGATCTGGGCATCCCACGTCTTACGCATTACGTGGCACAATGCACCGCTTTCTGCGCGGCATAATGCCTCTTTTACTCCCCATTTCTTTCATTTTACGCCCTGCTCAATTGACTCTACGATTTCACTTCCTACTTTACCCCATACTTCACTTTTTCTCCAACGCACCCTACAGGATGGCCATTTCAGATTCCTTCTTTTTCTCTTCGCTACAGATTCAGAGTAAGACCGTGGCACAGTGTGTGGAGTACTACTACTCCTGCAAAAAAGAACATAAACTTGCCAACGCTCTTGCTCAGGTGAGTGGGAAGAAAATCAACAGCTGCCGGGAGGGTCCAGAAACTGGGAGAAGGGGACAAAACCTGCCAGCGAGCCACGCGAGACGCCGCTCTGCCAGGATCACATCGTCCCTTGCGCTGGGAAAGGCACAGCAGATGCTGCCCAAAGCTTCATGGCGCTGCTGCTCTGAAATAGGGAATTCTGGAGCATAACTTGGACCCAACAAAGCAGCACCCCCACCAAAATGGGCTTGGGCTCTCTCTAAACTGGTTTCTCCAGGGCTGGCACCCTCGCTGATTCCAATCAGATCCTTAATTCCCCATTGCTTGCTCACATCACTAATCCTGGCTGCGTTCACGGAAGTGCTGCAGATTTTCAGGGATCTTTTGTAGCATCCCCAGAAAGCCTACTCCCCAAAAAGGACCTGCCGGTGCTGTGGCCCCGCTAAAACTTTCCTTACCGGCCAACCGGAATTTGGTTCACAGAGACAGAGAGACAGAGAGACAGGGAGAGAGAGAGAGAGAGAGACAGGGGGAGAGAGAGAGAGAGAGAGAGAGAGAGATCATTTTGGGTCACACAAACTGCGTAACCATGTGTCCTCACTAATCGGACTGAACTTAAAACCCGTTCCCTAGTCATGGGTGGAGGAAAAACAGGGATAGAAGTGAGGCAGAGAGGTATAAAAAGAAATGTAGAGCTACAGTTACCCACATGTTTATGCAACCCTTTGGGCAGTAGAAAGGAGGTGCTTTTTCCTCCAAGGTGCTGTGTTGGCACCCCGCCGCAGCCCACCGCCAAATCCAGGCATTTTCTCAGCTCTTTAGGGTTTGAAGGAACTTGCTTAGGCCGAGAGATTTTTGCGCTGGACGCTCTGATCTCCAGCTTTGTGAGAGGAAGGAAAAATTGATTAGGATTCTTTGATTTCCAGACTGTGGGCCAAGCAAAGAGGAGCAAAAGACCTCCCAGAAAGGAGAATGGGGAGGCAGGGAAGAGAAGCCGCAAGAAGGCCCGCAGCGCGGAGTGTCCCTGCTGCCAATCGCCCCAGCCGCCCCGTTCGGCGGGAGGCCCCTTTCCGTGCGGGCAGTGCCAACGGTGCGGAACTTCTTCCTCTTTCTGCTCAAAGCCTGGGCCTTTGGCCTAAAACAGGCTGACCCTTGCCAAAGGCACCCCAGGGCAAGCCAAGGGCACTTGGAGGATGGCCCCTTGCAGCCGTGGTCCACGTTGCAACCCACTTGAAAGCCAAACAGCTTAGTTAAAGCCCAGCATTCAGACTGAAGCCTTGCTGCGCCTCAACAAGTCCCAGGTCACACAAGCAGGAATAGGCACACCAAAGCTGGCTTTCGTGGTGCTGGTGGAATTAGAAATAGGATGAAGCAAAAAGAGGAAGAGATTTGAAGGAAGCAGAACAAGAAAGATTCCTGGTGCTGCTCCATTTACAAAGGAGTCACAGCCTGAAAAGACAGAAGCTCCGAGAGAAACGGAAATCTGGGAGCTTGGTTTAATGGTACGTATTGAATTGGCAATGAACGGTTTGTTTCCTATCTCCCAGGGTGTTTGCAACCGTGAAGGAAAGGAACGCGCACAGGAGAAGACATCGGCCACGGAAGGAAGCAGAGCCTGTCGCTAAGAAGAAAAGACCAAATTAGCCCTGCAGCTGTCCAGGGCTAGCAAGAGTTAGCCGTCAAGAGGACTAGATGGGAATAAGATTGTTTCTTAAGATGGGAATAAGATTGTTTCTTAAGATTTTAGGGTTGTTTATTCTTCTGTTCAGTTTCCTAGACAGGCATTTCTCAATTTATGAGCTGAGATTCATAGGTATCAGTAAAAGTTTATTAGCAGTATTAGATTCATCAGTAAATGTAAGAGGTTTGGTGTTGTTCGCTACGCTCCATCTTTTGTCCTTGTGACTTTCTTAAGACAAAAGCTGTCTTTATCATTAAACCAAAGTTTGTTCCATTTTGTCTTTTTGTCGGTATGAAATCGCTCAAGCCATGCTCGTTACGTTTCTTTGGTGTGGCAAACGCAGCATTTGCCGCGACAGAAGAACCTGGGCACGCGCGTCCTCCCGCAGGCCCGGCCCCTTGCTCAGCTGGCGGGACTTGCAAAGGTGTGTCCCCACGACTGCCAATGGAGTGACATTGCTGGGGTTTCATCCTTTGATTCCTCAGAATCTCGGCTGGGAGTGGAAAGGGAGGCTCTGTTGGGCTCAATGAATTGGCTCTAAACGACTGGCCTTGTCCCATTATGCTCGGGGGGATAAAAGCCGCGGGTTTTAGTCCTTTCTGGCACCCAGCAACATAGCTTGGTTTCATTTTGGGGGGCAGATGGACTTGACCACCTTTGAGGACTTTTCTAACCTCTCTGGTTCTAGAACATTCATAGCCACACGCACTACCAAGCAATCAGGAGTTCGGTTTTGGTTGCTCTTGAAAGGACTACCCTCCTTAGCTGAAGCAAAGCAGGTGTGAACATTATCCTCTCGCTTCCCACAGCTTCGGGATTTGCAGCAAAGCACCATCAGACTCCCCCCTGTATCTGGCCCAGGAAATGGCCTTGCCAGGCAAGGCTTTGGTAGCAGGGGCTGGGGAGGATGGAGAGGGGCGGGGGAGGGGGGAATTTCCAGGCTGGTTCTGGGACACGGACAGGAGCTTGCCCTCGTCTGATGCAGCCGGGGCAGGAGGGATTTGAAGGCTACAAAGTATCTGCTTTGCAATGCGCCTTGTTACAGCTGCCCCCTCACCTTGCTGGTGTGTGCGTGGAACAAGCAGGCTGGGAAGGAAGCAAGATTTGCTTTTGCTTAACGTTAGGCAGGAAAGCAGGAAAGCCCGTTGGCTTTTGCCATAGCTGGGACCTAAGTATGAAAAGAAATGTGAAGGCCATCGGTGTGAAAAAGGAATTCTGTTACTGTGAGTCTCCTAGAGGAATCCCACAGGCTTTGGAGACAAACACCTCGCTCCTTCAAGGGAGCTGCAAGAAAGACGTACGAATTCTGCATTAAGTGCTTGCTAAGGAATTGCTGGTGGGCTGTCCCCATCAATTCCCCTGGAATACATCCTGTTTCTGCAAGTTTCAAGGAAAGACTCTTGAGGTGAGAGACCAGCTCAGAACCCGAAGGAGGGAAAACACCAAGCGATATTATTAGGCACCAGACAATTTAGAAAGGGGCGGGATGGATGCCTCATTTAGACAAAGCCGGAGCGGTCTACGGAACGACTGAGTTTGAGAGGAGGAGAGAGAGAGAGTTGGTAGAGGAGGATGGGTGGGAGAGGGGTGGGATAGAGGATAAGAGAGAAGAGAGAGAGAGAGGTTGTGGGTAGAGGAGAGAGATGAGTGGGAGGGAGAGAATGAGAGAGTGAAGAGGAAGGGATGTGTGGTGGGGGGAGGGGGTGATATTTAGGAGGGAAAAACATTAACTGTTTATGATTGCTGTATAACCATTAACATACCGAGAGGCTTCTAGTCGTAATGTTTGGCAGGTTTTCCATGTATTGCGTATTAGGTCTTGATACAAGTGTCCTTGTCATGTTCATTATGTCTTTGATGTGCTGTTTATTATGTTATTTTTTCTTCTTCTGAACAAAAGCTTTCCCTAAAACTCAGTTATCTTCAAATAGTAGTCAAAGACAAGTTTTAACATATATTTTTAATTATGGATGTTCGAGGTCACCATTTCATTATCTTTTAAATCTGTCTTTTTGCACTATGAGACACATCTTATTTAAGGTAGGTATTCCCATTTGCCTCTCTTCATTTAAGAATTGATGTTATTTTTTTTCCTAGGAAATCCTAATTTCTGTTGCATCATATCTCTTGTTGGTTTCATATTTTATCTACAACTAAATAACTTTCTAAGTGAAAAAAGTTCTACATTATTTTTGTATTTAGTATATCAAAAATACCAATCAAACAGCTCCACACATGATCTGACAAATGAAGCAATGAAAGATATAGCATATGGTAATTATAATAAATGGCTTTCTAAAAATTGTAAAATTAGTACCTCATCATTCATTTTGACTTGTCTGTCTTATTTAGATGGAGATGTCTCACCACTTTGTTGTAATTGAGCTTTAATAACATCTCTGTTAAGTAGATGCCTGTTGAACAGACAAGCATTACTTAAATAATGACATTTCAGCAGTGAATTAACTTTCTCCTCTGCAATTAAGTAGCTGTCCATCACACTCATCAGCTCACTAAATCATCTTTCTGTATCTTCATTATTCTGTATTAGCCATCTACCCTGGTAGACCATGCAGTAACTCCTTTCCAGGATTAGGTTTGAGTCCTTTACATACTGATGGTACTGGCAAGGAGAAAGATGATAGTAGTAAGTCTCAAAAATCTGAGGATGGGCAATTTTTAAGGTTATGAAGGACACAGGCATGACTTGACTGATACAGGAATAAAGTACTAGGTTATTATAATGGTGTCTTGTGTCTACAGCTACTTTACTCACATTGCATACACATCTACAAGCTTCCTATTCTGCTCCACATTTGCCAGATTCAGGTTAATTTTATTTTGCAGTCTTCATTTTGGGATGGAAAATAGGAGAATAGGACAAAAGCTGTATGACGCTTTCTTCAAATTCTTCCATATTACTTACAGTAAATGGTTTCTAAAATCTGAAATTCACAGAATCACAGTTGTAAAGGGCCAGGTAAAATAATGAATTCAATGATTTAGATTTCTCATATACCATGGACCACAAAGCTTTATATGGTTAATCCGGTTTTAAGCCAAACACATGGAGTTTAAACCCAACAAGTGGAGAAGAAAATAACCATTTAGTTTTCATCTGAATATGCTTTTTAAATTTTTTTTTTGTTTCAGTGATTAACCACTTCAATTTTGATGGAGAAATGGCTTATTTTGTATTCTATGGCTTTAATTTCAATTCATTACTATTGTGCTTGCCTTGGGTAACTTCATTCTTTGTTACTATTTATTTTGCCCTGATGAGATTCAAGTATGTCCTAATAAAGTAATCTTTCTTCTTTCGTTTGGTTGCCTAGTCTAACTGAACTGATAAAATTCTAAGTTTCTCTAAGGTTTTATCTTTTCTTTAGAGTTGTTGAAAAGTTTTGTTTAGTCTTTTTCATACCCTTCCTTATTCACTGAAACACACAAATGAGTTAAATGGATGGGGCCACTGGGGTCATCTAGCCTAACCTCTCTACTCAAGTATGGTCAGCTAGACCAATGGTTCTCAGGATGCTGACAGTTTTTGAATATGCCTGGAAAAGGAGACTCCACAGCCTCTCTGGTCAATCTGTTCCAGTGCATGGTCACGTCCACAGTAAATAAGTTATTTTCGTGCTCAGGTGGAACTTTCTGTGCATCAGTTTCTGTCCTATTGCCTCTTGTCCTATTGCTCAGCACCATTGGGAAGAGCCTGGCTTCATTGCCTTGGCAATTTTCCTTCAGGTACTGATAGATGTTGATGAGGTCTCCTCTCAGCTCTATCTCCTCGAGGCTGAACAGCCCCAGCTCATCCTGCCTTTCCTCATAAGAGAGATGCTCCCTCAACCTGCTGGCAGTGCTAAGGTATTGCTAATGCTTTAATTAATTTTTTTTTTAAAATCACCTTTTTTTTTTTTTTTTTTTTTATTGATAGCAGAACTGAACATTTAAGTCCTGTAATTACTACTACTTCTTTTAACTACTTTCATGAAATGGAGCCTAGGACTCCACAGAAATGACAAATTTCTTACTAGCTGTGTAACAAATTATTTGACTTGGTTTTCCCTTTACCCTTAAACTAGAATGTTTTCCAGTGTATTTGCCTGCCTTTCTTCCTCTTGTTTCTAAGGGTTCTGAAGTATATCATGACAGCATATTCCAATAAGTCTTCAGACAGATGGTCAGTTACAACAAAGGCAATTTGTAAATATGCCTTAATCTAAAAAAAGTATATCTCTTCAATTTTCATGTCCTTTTGCTAGTGCGAAGGCCTGTTCCATAATCAATGAAACCAAAATTACAGGTCTCTCAGGAATGGCTTTTTTTATTAATTCTTTTTCTTTTCAATATTTTGGGGTTTTTATAGCTGTTTGATTTGCTGCAAAATTGTTCCCAAAAGCATTAACATCATCATTTGGCATACAATTCTGTGTGCACTGAGCAATTTCTGGATTTCAAATTAGGCAGTACACTTCCAAAAGCTTAGCAAGGCTGAGCAAAGAATATCTGTTTGCTAGTTCCTTGTGATTCAAATACAAATATGAAAATTATGCTCATATCGTTTAATAAATGAATAAGGTAATGCATTTTTTCCCTGAAATATATAGTCGCTACAGTTTTTCAAGATTTGTAACGGGGAAATTCTAAGTTAAGGTGGTAGAAGTAGTGTTATTCTCCTCATTGGAGACACATATTTTCCGAAGTTAGTTTTTGTTCATAAACAGATTAGTTATATGCATTAATATGAAGCAAATTACTACAGTATCTCTGGTAATTTTAAGATAAACAAAAATAAGAAACAAAGAAACCATTTACTAGGCAATCTGCGCAATAGAAATATTAACAATTAAGTAAGTAGAGAAAAATATCTTCTATTTCTCCTTTTAAGCAACAGCCTAAATGGGATCCTGCCACTTATTGAATTGAGCACAGTTAATTAGAAAAGCTTGGAACCATAAGATTGAAATTCAATCTTTTTGCAAGTAGATCAAGGTCATGCTTAAGAATACTCTAGAAGTAGTGCATTGCAGAAAGGCAGTCCTGGAAGAGGAGCAATGAGTTTCATCCTCCAAGAAATACATCTGAAACTTTTAGATTAGTGCAAGTCAAATAGTCGGATGGAAGAGACAGATAAATTTAAATATATAACACATGGGACCATTCAAGTTCTTGCAAAACAGAACCAGGTCTTTGAATTTCATACCTCCTGACGGCAATGACAGCAATGTTCATTTGAGTCAAATGTTTGGAAGCTGTGTATTGAAATTAATACCCAAAACTTCTGGGTGATTTTTACTGTTGCAGATAAAGTGGCTAAAATAGTTTAGCTAACTTAATCCACCCCTCTGTAATAATTTCTGGGATAATCTAAATTTGTGCCATTAAGTGAAAGAAGAGGTGGAGTTTTTTTCACTGCAAGTTCATTAGCTTCAACCTCAATTTAGTTACCATCTTAATATCAAAAAGAGATGTCCAATAAACAATAAGACATTTTTAAAAACTTAACCTCTGAACTGAGTAACTATCACTATTAGCAGTTGGGCTGTTGTGAAAAATCTTAATAAACCACATTTTGGCAACTTCTCAACAAGTTCTCTTCTCCCTTTGCTGAATGGCCTAAATTATTCTATTGATATTTTTCCTGTATCCATTACCTTTTCTCAAATGAAAGCTGCAGTTAAGAGTAAACCTCTCCAGTTCTACATAAAAAGTTTTTCCAGCTGGATCTGATAAGCACAAACCAGGAGGTTTCTCAGGACTGCAACTAAGTTCTGTTACATTTAGCTTTTTCTCATACATTGTTATGCTAAAACATCAAAAGTTATAAACTGCACAGTTTATACACACTTTACACACCTAATTTTAAGGTAGAAGAGGTTGAATTTGAAATAGTGGTCCCAATTAATCATCCCATTATTTTCCATTGGTTCTGCAAGTTCCATCTGCCTTCTTGTCTGGTGCATTTTTGGTACTGAAACAGGAAATCCAATTCAGTTGAAAAGTACAAACTAACCTGCTTTTGTAATTTCATTGTGGTTCAGTTTCCTGGTGCAACATATTATATTTGATATTTGTCACATAACTGTAAGATTATTTGCTTCACAATCAATAATCACATATCATAGGCACACTTAGGTATTCAAAAGCTGATATAGGTAGCTGTAGTATAGGTACTGTTCTACATAGCACTCTATTATGTCATATGACTCTGCCTTCTATTAGGCTGCTCTTGCTTTATGTACTAGAGAACCAGGATGCCAGCTGAACTCCAAACCTTGTTACTAAAATTGTGTCAAGTGGGTCAATCAGGATGTGAAGCCAAAAAAAAAGAACTACTGCAAAACTGTTCTGTGCTGCCTGATCTGTGCTAAAAGAAGCAGTCTGTGACCTGAAACACACATTGTTGTAGCACCGCAGATTTGCTCCTTTTGGCTTCTTGCTGCCTGGGGGACAGGATAGTGTATCTGTGGTTTCTCTGCATGAAACAGCCTGTCACAGTCTGACAGACAAGAAAAGTGGTTAATTTAAAGTCATGCTCAGCTCCTGTAGGCATGACTGGCTTTTCTTAGAATGGACTCTTCACCTACCAAATCTGTAACCAGTTTGTGCTGAAGGAGGTTTCTGCAAACACTCCAAGGTAAAAACATAGCATTCTACTGTGTAAGCCTGTCTCATTCTGGCTTTTGCTGCTTAAATTCCTGAGGTATTAGCACTGCATTAACAAAACTTTTTTTTGATTATTCATCTTGAGTGTTTCTTAATTTGGAAATATGAAACTGCATTAGCCGGAGTTTTCTTCAGTTATTGTTCCACAACTGGTTTTCTTTTATGTGGAAAATGCTGCATGTATATGAAGGAAGTTATTAAACTAACATAAGCTAGTGTTATAATGTTCTTGCTCTCACTGATGTGGAATAGTATTGCAGAGATTTCTGTAGATATTGTCAAATATACTACTTCAAATCAATTATTCTTCACTTTCAACTTCAACAACCTGGTGGAATACAGTGAATGGCTGACAAGCAAATGAATGCTACAAGGACTAACAGAAGGCTAACTTTTTTTGTATGATTGGTATTTTGCAATGTGTGAGAGCAATTATAAATCATCGGCCATAGAAAGGTTTATGAACTCACAGGATCAAACCTCTGAGCAAAATTTACCTGATATAATTCAGCACAATGACACATGAAGAAAGTGGACACATTTGATACAGGAATCTGCATAGGGCAGTTTTCACTATGGAAATGGATTATCACAAAATAACAGCATAAATTGATGATTCATTGGAAAGCACCATTACAGAAAAGTTAGAACTGTCACATAAATGAAACAGAATAGGATTTCAGAAAATTAATGGCAGGTAATTACTTAAAATTTCATGCTTCTTTTAAGTATCTGTAATTCTCCATACAACAATTTTCTTATTGACAAAACAAATAAAATCTTCAGCTAATAAGTAGAAATAGTGATTTGCGAAAACAAGAAATCTGTCATTGATTGCATTTCTTGAAAAGGCTTTACAGGCCACAAAATAATATAAAGTACGTTCCCTTTCTGAAATTCTTCTTCATGCAAGCAATCATCATTTATATAAGTAACAACAATCAAGTTAATGCGTCTTCTAATGAACAAATACACAAACTAGATTGCACTATACTAGTCATCCCACATCATAAAAGAGACCTAAATGAAAAAGATTAGTTTTTACATTGAAGTCTGCAAGTCTGTGTAACACATAGGTCTGTGAAAAAGTATGTTTAAAGCCTACACTGATGCCTTTTTAAAAAAGCATTAGCATATTTATTTATATCAAAATATAGATAATATTTTGAACATAATGGCTGATTTAGGTCTATATGCAAAGTAATGCTCATATATGCATTAATACAAAAATCTTCCATAATCACATCACTGATAATCCTTCTATGCATCTGTTAACCATGGAATGTGCTTATTGTCCCTATGGAAATTAAGTAAAGGTAGTGTGTTGCTTTTTCTCCACGATATTTAGGAATGTAAAAGTTTTCACAATGTCAAAAATTTAAATATATTAATGGATTAAAGTAATTCTTCCCTATCATTTCTAATTAAAAAAACCTCCAAACCATATAATGTAAATTTAATATGTTAAAAATGTAACAGTGTTTAAGAGTACAGATAGGCTTGGCTTTTAATCAGGTTGTCTTTTCAACCTTTAATCTGCTTGGGCTGAAGAGAGCAAGAAATAACAAACAAAACAGTCCCAACCCACACGGAATGTTGCTAGATTCAGCACAGGTCAGGTGAATGCCAGCAACATATACTCTCAATCCTCCACAAAATCAGTTTCACTGTGTGTACTCTGATCTCAAAAAGGCATGTAAGTGCATATAACAATATTTTGATATACCCAGAGAAAAAATATTGACAAGACACTGCATTTCCTGTGAAGCCCCAAGATCCCCTGGGCAAAATAAATAACCCATTATAAATAAATGCTTGGCTACTCCCATTCTCCACATTACATCTTTACAATTAATCTCACTTTTGTAAATGTGTTACTACATAAAACATAGAAGAGAAAATTAGCAACAGCTGGCTGCCCCTTATCCTGAAGTATAAAAGCTGATTAGTAATGTTAAGTATTTGATGGAAGTTTCATGTGAAAACATCTACCTCTTGTGCCCAAAGTTGGAACTGCCACAGACAATTTTCATTAACCAATACAGACTAAAACTTAATTACTACTATTACTATTACTATTATTATGGTTATTATTATTATTATTATTATTATTATTATTATTATTGTTATTATTATTATTATTATTATTTCCCTTCAATTCTGATTCATACTAATAGCTCTTCATAGTGTAAGGATAATGTGGACCTTTGCACAGTCCTTTTCTCTCTATGGACTTAAAAATCAGGGCTCAATGAGGGACAGGGTCTCCTATGGAAGAAGGCCGTGCCAGGAAATCATCATGTAAAAAAAAGTTTCAAAACCACTGATTTCAAATGTAACTAAGTTAAAATAGATCAAAAGATCTTACAGTAACTTCAAGTGCAAAAAGTACCTGATCAATATGAATTTTTATTTTGCTGCTAGGAGGCCTAGAATTCTGATTTATTTAATGTGGGCAGAAATTACTAAATGGTATCAAAATTTTTAGAGAACCAGATTTGTTGTCTTTAACCTGGTATTGTGGAGATGTTGGCACGGTTTTCTATTCTGTATTCCTCCAACCCTTCCTCTAAAACTTCATTTTATAGATAATTTACTTCTGATTTATCATTTTGTGTTCCATGAAGTTTTCATACTTTTTTTTGCCCTTCTTATGTCAGAAGAGATTTTCTGTACTGCTACCATGTCACAGTCTCAATCAAAAGAACATCAGAAAGGCCAGAGTGGGCCAGAACAAGAGGTCATCTCTTAGTCTTCTGCCTTCATAGAGGAGAGATTTGAGATTTCTCCCAGACTTCCTTTATGTCTGGAATGATATTTCTAACATATGGAAAGTTGACTGTCACTCAGAAAAACTAAAAAGGGGAAAATAATGTATAGAAGGAAGAGCAGGATTTATGTAAGTCCAAAGTAGTGGAGAAGGGATGCACTTAGGTAGCCAAATCATTGAGTTCCTATACAGCTTTAAACTTACACCTATTGTTGTTTCAGGAAGCTTGAAAGTTCATCTCCACTTAGAAGAGCTGTTGGTGTACTCTGTTCTGGTGTTTGTAACTGCCTACCCCTTTAAATAAGAGTGCCTGAATTCAGACACACTTCAATGCATTTGCAAGGACTTGGGTAAAAGTAGTCTGTTCATTTAATTACTATCTCTGTTTAAATTAATTGTTGCTGAAAAATATTTAAGTCCTCCATTTTTTTGAAAAGCAAGTATATAAATATCATAGAATCATTAAGGTTGGAAAAGACCCTCAAGATCATCAAATCCAACCTCTGACTAATCATCAGCATGTAAAATAACCATAGTACTAAGCACCACATGCAGTCACGCATGGTGAATTCCCACTTCCCTGGGCAGTCCATTCTAATGCTTAGCTACTGTTTCAGTGAAAAAATTCCTCCTGATGTCCAACCGGAACTCTCCTGGTGCAGCTCGAATAAATGTCCTCTCATCCTGTTTATTGTTGCCTAGGAGAAGATACCAATGCCTACCTGGCAAAACCCTCCTTTTAGGCAACTGCAGAGAGAAACAAGGTCTCCCCTGAGGCTTTTCTCCAGATTAAACAATGCCAGTCACTCCTCACAGGACTCGTCCTCGCCCAGCTCTGAGAGACCCCTCACCAGCTCTGTTGCCCTTCTCTGGACTCGTTCCAGGAGTTCAATGCCTCTTCTATCATGAGGGGCCCAGAGCTGGACACAGGATTTGAGCTGTGGCCTCACCAGTGCCCAGCACAGGGGGACAACACCTGCCCTTCTCCGGCTGGCCACACTATTGCTGATCCAGGCCAGGATGCCATTGGCCTTCTTGGCCACCTGGGCACACCCTGGCTCATGTTCAGTCACTGTCACCAGCTCCCCCATTGAATTGTACCCCATTTGTCTGTTTAGCCCAGAAATAAGTTTTGTACCTTTAAGGCTGGATTTGAGAGTGAAGGAGGTGGGAGGAGAAGCGGTGGAATGTCTGAGGCAGTTGTTTTCAAAACACAGAGATAGGAGTTCCATCGGCTTCGTCCTCCTGGACTGTGTCACCGTGGTGGGCAGCAGAGAGAGCTCTCCTCGGCTTTTTGTTAGTTTTTGACTAACTGAAGCAGAGAAGTTCCCCGGAAAGTTTTTTCCTTTTTTTCCTGGAATTATTTGAACCTGCTCTGGACTGGGGGCCCGGGGGAGCACCAGGAGCTCACACCTGCGGCCACCGGGGCCTGGCCTGGGCAGCGCCATTTTCCAGCGCTGGAGGGACTGAGAACAGACTGAGCCGAGCTACCACCCACAGGAGAGAGACTTTCTGAGTTTGTCATCTCTTCAGAGCAGTAAGAGGTTTTGTTGTTCGGTATTGGGGTTTTTTTTTGTGCTGGGCAGTGCTGTGCCTGTTGAATAAACAGGTTTTTTCCACTTCTCTCTGAGGAAATTTCTTTCCTGAACCAGTTGGGGGAGGGGCTGCTCAGGTTTGCTACCTGAGGGGGGGGGCCCTTTGGAAGTTATCTCCCAAATTTGCCCTAAACCAGGACAAATACACATTTTGGCACCCAATGCCAGGCTCGAGAAAGTGGAAAAAACTGGTACTGATTGCATTTTAGTTGAATTTACTCCATATTGGGACAAAGCAATCTGTAACCACGTTGTTTGAATTCACAATGTCTCTTGGGGTGGAGGCCTTCATGTGTCTCTGGTCCATAGGCTTTTTTGAGGTTGTGATAACTTTATGGTCCCTAGGTTTATTTTCTTACCCAGAACTAGCTCTGGTAGTGTCCCTAACACAAAGTTTCTTCAGTAGGGGGACACAGATTAGAACAGCTATTGTACTGGGTTTGGTAGTAATGATTTATAGGAAGTTTATAAAGGTATTGGAGTCTGCTCAAGGTATATATGGTTTCTGGTCATGGGTATGCACCCAGTTTGTTACAGGAGCAGGGGATGAGGCTTTCAGCCTTTCCTATCCTTCTCCTTTGAATCTGTTACATCACTTTTGGAAAACATTCAGTTCCCCCTGAATGTTAAAGAAACCACCTTCCAGGTATTTAATCTGGTAAGATTCCCCTATACAGTCTTCAGTTTTTCTAGAATGAGGGCTGAGATTTCTAGAGGGGCTGATGAGACCCCTGACCCAGGAGTAGACCTGGGCGTGGGAAATCCTGAGTGGTGTGGAGAATGGGAGGATATGATCCAAATCCTGAAGCAATTTTCTGACCCTGTAGTCTGGGACTTTCCGTGTGATCAAATTCAGAACCCAGCTGAGGTGGGAAAATACCTGAAGGAGAGGTGCTATGATGACTCTAAGGAGAAAAAGATCATTGCAATAAGCTGGGTCCTGGCATATGCTTATCGCACACTGCTAGATACTGTAGGGCAGCAGACAGAGGCAGGGGGGCAGGGAGATAAATCAGCAGCTACCCCAGTCACTCAGGCTGCAGCCAACACCCCAGCTGCTCGGGTTGTAGTTAAACCAGACAGTGAGCCTAAGCCAGCAGCAAAAGCAGACAGTGAGCCTAAGTCTCTGGCAGTTGCTGATGGAAGGAAGCACACCAGCAAAACTGATTGGCCAGGGGATGATGATGATCCAGGAGAAGGACCCTCAAAGCGAACTCCTTAAAAAAAATCAGAAATCACAGCAACTGACACAAGATCTGAAGTACTTTTCCCTGAAAGGGCTATTGAATCCTTATCCCTGAAAGACCTTTATGGCCTAAGAAAAGATTACACCCGACAATCTGATTAATCTATAATTAGTTGGCTAGTTGGTCTTTGGGATGCTGCAGGCGAGGCTACAATTCTGGATGGTACTGAAGCGAGGCATTTGGGATCCCTGTCACATGATCCCGTTATTGACCAAGGAATGATGAGGGGGGCTAATCCTTAGAGTCTCTGGGAACTGGTCCTGGGAAGTGTGGCACAAAGATAGCTTTGTGCAGATGATCTCTATATGCAGCAAACCCAGTGGAAGACCATAGAACAAGGGATTCAACGTTTAAGAGAAATGGCAGTGGCAGAGATTTTCTTCTCAGATGACCTAACAACTAAGAATCCCGATTTGGTACCATGTATATCTGTGATGTGGTGAAAACTTGTATGACTTGGGCCACAAGAATATGCTTCTGCTGTAGCAATTATGAAGCGAGAGGAAAGGGAGGAGATCGTGCTCAATATGATGAAGAAGCCCCACCGTATAACCAACTGCCAGCAGATGAAACACTCTTTTCACTGATGGTTCCTGCCACACTGTGGGGATGAACCAGAAATGGAAAGCAGCCATATGGAGCCCCACATGACAGGTTGCACAAGCTACCGAAGGAGAAGGTGGATCGAGTCAACTTGCTGAACTCAAAGCTGTTCAGCTGGCCCTGGACATTGCTGAAAGAGAGAAGTGGCCAAAGCTCTACCTTTACACTGATTCATGGATGGTAGCCAATGCTCTGTGGGGATGGCTGGAAAGGTGGAAAGAGGCTAACTGGCAGCATAGGGAAAAACCAATCTGGGCTGCTGAAGAGTGGAAAGACATCGCTGCCAGGGTAGGGAGACTACCTGTGAAAGTCCGCCATGCAGATGCCCATATCCCCAAGAGTAGAGCTAACGAGGAATATTGAAACAACAAGCAGGTATATCAGGCTGCACAGATAGAGGTGTCAAAAATAGATTTAGATTGGCAGCACAAGGGAGAGCTGTTTCTAGCCCCACGGGCCCATGATGCCTCAGGTTATCAGGGCAGAGACGCCACCTATAATTGGGCATGAGACCGAGGGGTGGATCTAACCATGGACAGTATTTCTCAGGTTACCCCTGACTGTGAGACGTGCGCTGCCATCAAACAGGCCAAGTGGGTGAAGCCCCTCTGGTATGGGGGACAGTGGTCCAAATATAAGTACGGAGAGGCCTGGCAGACTGATTACATCACACTGCCTCAAACCTGCCAGGGCAAGCGCTACGTACTGACCATGGTGGAAACCACCACTGGATGGCTGGAGACCTATTCTGTGCCTCATGCCACTGCCCGGAACACCATCCTGGGCCTGGAAAAACAAGTCCTTTGGAGGCATGGCACCCCTGGGAGAATTAAGTCTAACAATGGAACTAATTTCAAGAATAGCCTTATCAACACCTGGGCTAGGGAACACGGCATTGAATGGGTGTACCATATCCCCTACCATGCACCAGCTGCACGGAAAGTGGAGAGGTACAATGGACTGTTAAAAACCACCTTGAAAGCATTGAGTGGAGGATCTTTCAAAAATTGGAAGCAGTACCTAGCAAAGGCCACCTGGTTAGTTAACACCCGAGGCTCCATCAGCCCAGCAGGCCCTGCCCAGTCTGAGCCCCTGCATATAGTAGATGGAGACAAAGTCCCAGTGGTGCATGTCAGAGGTTTGTTAGGAAAGACAGCTTGTATCAATTCTGCTTCGAGTACAGACAAACCCATTCATGGGGTTGTCTTTGCTCAGGGACCAGGTTGCACATGGTGGATAATGCAGAAAGATGGAACAACACGATGCGTACCACAGGGAGATCTGATTGTTGGGTGAGAGCCACATGCAAGTATCACTGTTTGCTGAGTGTTACTTCTATTATCTGTACCTAGTTGTATACCATATATATATGTATGCATAAGGTATGTGTGTGCAGAGTTAGAATATATATATATTCATTTTGGTAATGAGTCGACAATATGGGGATAAGGGGTGGAATGTCCTGGGGTGACTTTGTCATGTTGAATTGTATCCCCATTTGTCTGTTTAGCCCAGAAATAAGTTTTGTACCTTTAAGGCTGGATTTGAGAGTGAAGGAGGTGGGAGGAGAAGCGGTGGAATGTCTGAGGCAGTTGTTTTCAAAACACAGAGATAGGAGTTCCATTGGCTTCGTCCTCCTGGACTGTGTCACCGTGGTGGGCAGCAGAGAGAGCTCTCCTCGGCTTTTTGTTAGTTTTTGACTAACTGAAGCAGAGAAGTTCCCCGGAAAGTTTTTTCCTTTTTTTCCTGGAATTATTTGAACCTGCTCTGGACTGGGGGCCCGGGGGAGCACCAGGAGCTCGCACCTGCGGCCACCGGGGCCTGGCCTGGGCAGCGCCATTTTCCAGCGCTGGAGGGACTGAGAACAGACTGAGCCGAGCTACCACCCACAGGAGAGAGACTTTCTGAGTTTGTCATCTCTTTAGAGCAGCAAGAGATTTTGCTGTTCGGTATTGGGGTTTTTTTTGTGCTGGGCAGTGCTGTGCCTGTTGAATAAACAGGTTTTTTCCCACTTCTCTCTGAGGAAATTTCTTTCCTGAACCAGTTGGGGGAGGGGCTGCTCAGGTTTGCTTCCTGGAGGGGGGGGGGGGGGACAGGCTTTGGAAATTATCTCCCAAATTTGCCCTAAACCAGGACATCCATGTAGAATACGTCCACAGTTTTTTCCTCATCTATTCAGGCCACCTGCTCATAAGCCCCAAAACTGCCAGAATTCAAGAACTGTTTAGACAAAGCTCTCCGCCACTTGGTGGGAATTCCCCTCTGCAGCGATAGGAGTTGGCCCCAGAATGCCAAAAAGATGTCTTGGAAACTGCAGAAGGGAACTGCAATTTGGTTTTTGTCTCCCTGTTTTCAAGGAATCGGACATTGTATACTAAGTCTTATTGAAGAAATGCTTTCATCAAAGCAGAAGGAAGGTGTTTGGCATCAAGGGTGAAGTCTCACGGCTTTCTTCAGTTCCCTCAATCTCAAACCTAACTGGTCACGTGCATGGGTGAGGTTTTCTCTAATGCTCAGTGTTATCTTCTGCCCTAGAAGCAAAGCCCAGTACACAAAGCTCTGCAGAGGAGAACCAGATGCAGACCACCCTGGTCATTGTGAGGTGTATTCCTGCTGTCCCAACCGGATTCCCCACCCTGCTGCCATAACCCACTATTCAGACTAGTGTGCCAGGTTTGTCTATGCTGCATGCTCAATTTTGCAGTTTCAAAGTAGTTCACACTCCTTTTGAAAGTCCTGGTAGACATGCTCCTTTTGTACAACACTGACCATTACTTTGGCTTTGTTTATACCATCCATTTATTTTCATAATAGAATAATTATTATAAGCCTTGCTTGTTGTGAACCAACTCAGACCACTAACAAGCAATGTTTTTTCTCTGTAAAAACACTTTTCTCTACCCAGTAAAAAAGGGTAATGGAAATGCAGCAGTCTTCTTTCACTAGCATTTCATGACTCAGTCACTAATGACAAAAAGAAGGAAGAAATGCAGACATTAAAGGCCATGGAAGCAGAACTAATGACTAATGAAAATTATGTCAAAAGGTTTGCATGACACATTGGCAAATCTTTAGATGCTTCATTAAAATTTGAAAGGAAGTATGTCTAAGACCTCTGCTACTCTTAGATGCTAGTTGCTTGTCTGATATTTGAATAATACACCTATCTCCTAAGATACTATTTCCAATGAACTTTTGTAGAAAAGCTTTCCTCATTTAAGTCCAGTTATGGAACAAACAGGCACAGAAGGTCAAATAGGATTTTGCCTCATCAGTGTCATCTTATTAATTTTTCTTTCATAGGAAAATGAATGACTGAAGTAGCTTGGAATCTAGAAACAAAACCCTGGATTGCAGTTCACTGCTTCAGAGAAAAAGGAATTCTTGTGTGATATTTGCTGCTTTGACTCAAGTGATTAGATGGAGTGAACTGCTTTGTGGAGCACTGCATCTAATAACCATGCAGCACCAAAGCATTATAAATGAAGGATTAGACAACCAGCAAGCTGGGACTTAGTGTCCCTGAGAGTAGAATAGATGGGTCAGATAGCCGTGATAGCCCTATAAACATCTTAATATTTTTTAAAGTCTCATCACAATGGTTTGCCAGTAGAAAACACACAGGTTTTATTACAGCTTCCAAAGAAATATCAAACAAGACCTGGAGGGAAAAATATGACTGAAAACAAAGCATGCTTCTGTTTTTCTCTCAAAGAAAAAAACCAGGAAGCCTGAATAAAGTGTCAGCTTCTGTGATCAGAAGGAGATGTGTAACCTGACTTGCATCATATGTGGCATTCTTCAAATACAGATAAAGTAGACTGATGCGTCCCTTAGAAGAGAAAGCAGAAACAGGAAGGCAGCATGATTTAGTTCCCATTCTACCAGACAACAAGTCTTTGGTAGAAGTTGCACCATTCCATTAGACAATGTACGTGCTAATTTCTTTCATACTCCACACAATTTCTCATTTTTCAGCTGTTGAACTGTGTTAGAAAAGAAACATCTATACATTTATCTGGCTGCAATAGGAACAGTGAATTGAAATACATAAAATAAGAAGAGATGCACCACCTCTATCTAGCCTCAGACACTTATAAGTATTACCAGAATCAGATTCTTATGGGAGAATATTAGAACAAGGAGACTATATAATGATATTTCTCTGTAATAAACTTGTGATTCAGGAACTTCCTGAGCCAGCGATATTTCAATAACCTTTGTGTTGAATAACCTTTTCTTTCATTATATGGTCTTCATATTCTTTGAACTTATGGAAACTTCTGCATCAACAGTACTTCATGGCAACTATCAAAGTACATATTCAGTTGTGCTGTAGGACAAATATCTCTTTATTTTGGACCTACAATCTACAGGTTTTATATGATAACTCCTAGCAGATGGGATAATGAGTCACATTCTCTGTGCAATTCATGACTTTATAGATATAGATCATAAACCAGAATGATCTCTATCAAATATATATTTTCTAGGCCAGAGAGTTGAAGTCTATTAAGGTTTTTTCCTGTCATATATAAGTCATTCCTTATCTTGATCTCTCTATATCCTTTCAAGGATGTTAAATACATCCTCAGATACACTGAACAGGACTAACTACAAATCTGTTTATTTAAATGAAGCCTATGCTCTAAAAAAGGTTTGTGAATACACATTGAATGTAGCTTCAACAGTAGGAGCTTATAAATGTGCATTATACTTCCTTTATTTTAGTCTTTAAAATAAAAAATGAATGTCTTTTCTCACATTCTTCTAAGCAAGCACCTTTTTAAAATATGGGAAAATATGTATTCACATGATTCAGTGAGAGTAAAAAGAGTAAGTATCAGAGACATACATATTGTCATTTAAAAATTTCATTTCAACTATTTTTTCTTAATTTGCATATTAATAATTTAAACTGTCTTATAATTATATGAACATTTCTATAAATACAATTCCATTCTAAAATAAATGCAATTAAAAGAAATATAATTATCAACTTAATAATAATGATCAGAAAGTTTATTAAAATAATACATTATAAAAGGAAATTTTTCATATAAGTGACTATAAATTCTCTTTAATTTGAATTTCCTACTTTTTTATGAGAAACAAGACATCTTGTCTGAGCAATAACTCTTAATGATAGGAAAAAACCTCAAGATTTATTTAACTAAATACATGACTTAGTTTTTGAATCTCAGTTGCAGGGTCCTGAGAAGCCCTTATCATTCCAAAACAAACCAGAGATATTGTTCAACGAACAAACATTTCCATGGTCTTGGGAGTGCCAGGTTAGGAATGGCTGCTATTCAGATTTGACTGAAAAGGAAGTGTCTGGCAAAAAAATGCTGGTTTGTTTGGGCTTTTTTCCCCTTGTCTGAAATTATCTTCTTCGTGTTTAGTGTTATTTCCAATATGTTATTTCAACTTTTTCATTCCTGATCTGCCAGGAAAATAATTTATTGACCTTTTCACCCCTTTAGTATACAAGTGCACTTGAGTGTAGCAATTGCTTACAGACCTTATTCTCAGACAGTTCATCATGTTCTTTCCAGAAACTATTTTAAAATTATCACACATTTTTAAAAAATCTGTTAGATAAGTAATGGAAGTGTTTCACCCTTAGAAAAAAGTGAAGAATAACCATTTTTGGCATTATGCCTTTAATTTCTCCCTTTGTTTCTCCTCCAATGTTTCCTGACTATCCTATGTTTCTCACACAAATCCTATTATATTCTTGTTAAGAATTGTATCTTCTGTGATCACCACCTGAAAGAACCACCATAGTTTTCTGAGATTTCCTTCCTCCTTTTTGCTCATTCCAGTTTCTAAAATCAACTTTCTGCTTTTCTCTTATTTAATTCCATGTTCCACTTTATATTTTGTTTTAAAATACATCAATTAATCAGTAATAAAATGAATATTAGGCATAATGTGAGCCTTATACTGAATGGAACAGGGACCCCAGTGACAGAGGCTGCACAGAAGGTAGAATTACTGAACATCTTCTTTGCTTCAGTCTTCACTTCCAAGACCACCCCTCAGGAATTTTAACCCAGAAGATAGGGAAGAAGGTATGGAAAAAGAAAGATTTTCCTTTGGTTGAGAAGGATTGGGTAAGAGACCATTTAGTCAAACTTAACATCCAGAAGTCCACAGACCCTGACAGGATGTATCCATACCTGCTGAAAGAGCTGGTGGACACCATTGTGAAATCATCTTTGAAAGGTCATGGAGATCAGGAGAGGTGCTGAGGACTGGAAGAAAGCAAAGGCCACCCTGGTCTTCAAAAGGGGCAAGAAGGAGGATCTAGGAAACTACTAGCCCTTCAGCCTCACCTCAATCCCTGGGAAAGTGACAGAGCACCTCATTCTAGAGACCACCTGTATCCACATGGATGATCAGGAGTCATCAAAGTGGAGAAATCACACTTGCTCAGCCTGATTACTTTCTACAATGAGAAAAGTACATGGATGGATGAGGGGAAAGTAGTGGATATTGTCTACCTCAACTTCAGCAAGTCTTTTGACACTATCTCTAATGACAGGCAAGAGCAGGGTCCTGTACCTGGGGAGGAACAAGCCCAGGCACCAGCACAGCCTGGGGCTGACCTGCTGGGGAGCAGCTCTGCAGAGAAGAACCTGGGGGTCCTGGTGGACAACAAACTGTCCATGAGCCAGCAGTGTGTCCTGGTGGCCAAGAAATCCAATGGGATCCTGGAGGGCATTAGGAAGAGCATTGTCAGCAGGTCACAGAAGGTGATCCTGCCCCTCAGTCATGGTGAGGATACAGCACTCTAGATGTTCTTGGCTCCTCAGGACAAGAGAGATATGGATCTCCTGGAGCAGATACAGCAGAGGCTACAAAGATGATGAGGGGACTGGAGCACCTCACTTACTAGGAAAGACAGAGGGAGCTGGTTTTGGTTAGCCTGGAGAAGCCTGAGAGGGGATTTATTGATGTGTAAGTACCCGAAGGGAGGCTGTCTAGAGGACAGACCAGGCTCTTCTCAGAGATGCCAAACAACAGAATGAGAGGCGATGGGCAGAAACTGGAACACAAAAGCTCTACTTGAACATGAGGAAGAACTTTTTTACTGTGAGAGTCCCTGAGACCCAGAACAGGTCGCCCAGAGAGGGTATGGAGTCCAATTCTGCAGAAAAGAAATTATTCAAAAGCTGTCTGCACACATTCTTAAGTACCATTGATCTAGGGAAAGCTGCTTGTGTAAGGAGGTTGGACTACATGACCTAGAGTGGCCCTTGCCAACCTTAGCTATTTGATGATTCTTTTTGGTTCCATCATTCTTTTTAATTCTGTGATCTCCTTAAATCGGCACTTTTTTGGCTTTTTGTGCTCCATGGGACATGACACATGCTGCATGCTGTAGAAATAAGGTGGTGTTATTTTTGAAGGGCATTGTGCTCCAGCTATGGAGGAAAGGAGCATGCAGTATTCATTCAACATCAGTAAAATCTGTTCTGGTACCACTGTAATCTATACCAGGACTCTATGTCAAGACAATCACAATGTGCTTACAGTGTTCTTGTAATATGCTAGCCTTCTCTCTGCTCATGGCCAATTTCTCAAAGTTGCCTATTTTCTCTTTTCATTATTGCAAATATTGTAATTGCTGTTTATCCAGCAGTAAACTGCATTACAATCTCAATCTCAAGAACTGTAGAGGTTCTTTAGGACAGATCTAATACGACTGAAAGATACAGAAACACTCTAAGAAGAACTTATAAATCTGCTGTTCTTTTTACAAATAATGATTTCTGCCAAATAACTCATTCACAGTGAACATGAACACAAATGTGTATTACCTTCACTAGTGTAGTTAAAAATAGAACATGAAGGATGTGCACATACAAAAGCAACACGAATGTTGAAGTCCTTACTAAGTGTGGCTTGACTTCTTCAAAAACTCAGGATCCAGTAAGACGCTTGAAGTATTCCAAGACATGTATTTCAAGAGCAGTTTGACTCAGTGGAGTTTCTAAATAATGGCAGCACAATAAAGAAGAGATGTTAAAATAAACACATAAACCATGTACATGTACTGCCTTCTTAAAGCATTTAATCCAAACTAGATTTAAAAGATCTTTAAATAAATATATGTTACAAACTGTAACTATCAAACTAAAACACTAAGTAAGGCAGGTATGTTACAGTTATATAGGCACAAGGTTTTAAAAAGTTACTTCAGCTTCATTACTTAAACCAGTTAAATACTTTGTTCTAACTGCAGACTCCATGCTTCTCTAGATTAAGAAAAAGAGAAGATAAATTGGCAAATCTAAGCCTCTAATTGTTTCATTAATAGATCTAGGAGGAAACCTAGAATTTATATAAAAAAGGCCAGGCAAGACTGAATCTACAACTGGTGACTTCTTCAGAATGATAGTTATGACTAGCTGGGGTACTTGAGAGAATCCACCACACCCTGAATGTCTTCTCCTACTTAAAACGCATCTGAGAAAAAGCCATATATTTTCATTCCTCAGGAGCAGGGTTTTTTAAATATTAGGATATAGCACAATAAATATTTGAACATAGTTTTAAATATTTTAAATCTATTATTTGAGGTCTGTGAGCATTCCTCTCATGGAAGTAATGGGAAATTTTTGGCAGTTGATTTAGGTTTCCTGCTTTGATATCATATTTGATAGTATGATATTAAAACATCTGGGAAGATTAAACAATGAAAAAATAACATATAATATTTTCAATAATAGTGGAAGTTTTGAAAACTGATTCACCTTCCTTTACATAGATTTTAATGACCATAAAACACACCAAGTCTGATATCAGTATAAGAGTATCACAGCACTTATTCCATTGGATACATTTGTATTTCTGTAATAGTTTTAACATAATACCAATCTTTTTAATTCCAAGATATTCTGTATCTAAAAGAGAAATCAAATATTATGTTTCCAGTTCTACTAATAGGTATTAATATTAGGTAGTATTTTTCATGTTTATGCTTGAAAAAATGACAAAGAACTCTGTAACTGAAGAATTATTTTATTTTTCAAGCACTTCTGTTTTGTGTTCTACGTTTATGATTTTTGCCTTCTACCTTTCCTATTCGTCATGTAGCTAAAATCACTATAACCATTCGAAGGAATATTACTTAATCAAGATAATATATATGTATTTATAGCGTCATTTTAGAGTTTACAGGAGAGCTGTATTAAAAAAGGAATAATAGAGAATTTGGAGTCTCCTGATTTCAAGAGTTGGTATCTGAGCTCCACTTCTGTGGATAACACAGTAGCCAGTCCTGCTAAGAAGGAATAGAGAACTGGCACTTTTGGAAAAAAACCCAACTCATTTGCTTTCATTACAATCACAAGTCTTGATTCACTTGGAGGGAGGCAGATTAAAGTGTTTTTCATGCTCAGGACTACTGGAAGCTGACTTCATGCCTCAGATTGAAAACCCATTTTTCCAGGCTGTGGAATGAGTTCTTGGTGCTTAATTTTAAAGTAACTTAACATTTCTAAATCATTACTGAACAAAAAATCGTATTATAAGAAGTTTAGATATCATTACCTATCCTTTATCAAAGACATTTACAAGTCAATACTCTTACACGTTTTTGCAGAATCTGCAATACTAGCACATTTTGCATATATGAGAGTCTATTAGCAACATACACAGTATGAGCAAAGGTTTTAGTAGCTTGACATTTCTCTTATACAGAGCTTGAATTCCGTCAAAAAATAATTTTCTTACCAGTGCATCTCCCATCTTTTTCATGACAAATAACATACTAATAATCTGAGCCACAAGAGGGCACACAATAAGCATTTGGCAGCCCAGTGGCCACAAAATGCATATAACTTCGTAAAAAACACTGCAAAGTATCTTGTGTAAATGTTTCAAAAAGCCTAGAAAAGTTAATGTTTGTTGGAATTACAAAATTACAGCTTGGTGAGCAATGTAAATTTTTTTCCCTCAAACGCATATGTATACACCACTATGCATAAGTTTTGGTGAAAATGCATATGTATTTTTATGTATTTCATTTATTTATTTATAAATAAATACAGCACAGATTATTCCTGAGATAATAAATGGAAATACGTCTTCCCTTCCATCGAGCCTTGGAAATTATTTCTCAGTGCAATTAACTTCTAAAAGCTCTGTCCATACTTATATGTGTACATGTTTGTATGTGTCCACATATTGTAAAGTTGTTAACATCTATGAACGGAAAGTAAGAAACTATGTAATTACCAGACACTGGTAAACTGGATAATTAGATTTGTGAAGATGGAATGAATAATGGAGGCGAAATCATTTCAGAAAGAAATGTAAGTGGGAAACTGAGAAGCAAAAGCCTTTTATGTTCTCTCTTTTAAGCCCTGTCTGTTAATTTTTTTATGCTGCACAAAACTTTGAAATACAGAATGCTGCAACCAATGAATGTAAGTGAAGAATTTAGATTTGGAGTAATATGTGTTTCACGATTCTGTAATTTTGACATAACTGCATACATGTAAAAATTTAATGTGCAAGTACCTTATCACTTCATGGTGATTTTGAAGACATAATTTAGACAGGAAAAGGCTCTCCATTGAACAGTTATGGCATATTTCAGGCTAAAACTACATCAAGAACTGATAGCAGAAGCTCACAGCTAACATTCCTGATAGGAATTTTCAATTACACTTAATAAACCTTCAGATAATATTTGTTTTCTCATTTTCAAGACCCTTTCAAGCTCTGCATCACTATTTCCTTCTCTTCTCATATCACAGTTCCATGATCATCCACCTCAATAGCCATTTGTCTTATTTTTGCAATTTGTACTCCCACAAATTACTCTGATGTTTTACAAGTCTATTGTTTCCTTTTTCCATTTACTCTAAGATTACTTAAGTAGTACACATAATAAATACTATGTAGTAGATATACATGGTAAAAAAAATAGTTTCTTGTACTTAAAGAGTTTCTTAGTGCTAATACAGCCTTATTTTATAGATTTATACAAAGAAGCAAGCAGTTTTAACCTCTTGCTTCAGAGAACAAGCAGATAGCCTTAAAAGAAACTAGAATAGGTCTGTCTTACAAACTGCTGACTTGGCCTCCTATAGATTTCCTGCTCTTACAATATATGTGCCTGGTACACAAATAAAAGACATACCTAGCAACCTCTTCATGTAAACAAAACCATGTTTGGAGTCAAAGTTCAAGTGCTGTCTCTGTTACAATTTGAAATAAATAGGCATGATCTGAAAAACAGACAATTTCTGGACTGCTGACAGGAATTCTCAGATCTTTCTGTAGAGAGACGTAGGTATCCATTTTTGTCTGGTTCAGACCCCATTCTCCACAAGCCTACTCTGGCTTTTAATCCTTTAAAAATCAGAATGTAGAATGCTCTCTGACTTTCTATGATTGAGAGGTGTCTGCCTCAAATCAAATCACTGGATGAGTATCAATAGTTCCTGTGACACTTCATGGTAGTAACAATAAGATATTTCTCTCTACAGGGAATGAAAACTATAATGACTGTTACTGTAAATAATACAAAAGGCAGCACAAAAATGGAAGTCTGAAAAATCAACAGGTAAAGTGGAAATGGTCAAGAATATTCTCACTGGGACTTTTACAATCTAAACCATGGCTTTCAAAAAAAACTGCTACACAGAAAAAGAAGCTGTGAGAGATCATAGAAAAATTAAAACAGTGGCACCCATAGAAGGCAGCTATTGAAAACAACTATCTTTACAACAGTCCTATACTCTTAATAAATCCTTTACTGGCAAATCCTATTTTAAACAGTTTATTTGCTTTGTACTGTCTCAGTTTCAATCAGCAAAGTACAAGTTGCTGAAAAGCAAGCAAGTAAAAACGTTGCTTCAGAGGAATATAACAATACTTCCCAATTTATTTTTTTTTTCTCTGCAAGACAAAAAGTATTGATTGTGAACAGATAACCTTTTGGAAATGAGTTCAGTTCTAAGGACGAAAAGGTTGCACTCCACTAGCATATGTCAGGAGATGGATTGGAGGGTGTTTTAATGAACACAGATTATTCCTGAGAGACTAAGGGAAAGATGCACGTAGGGAAACAGGATTCTAGAATGGAATTAGGAGAAACTTCCCTCAGAAGACTTCTAACTAGCCTCTCATATTTCTGGCCTCTGATATGTAAACAGCTGCTTCTAGCCTAGGTTTCCTTACTTCTACTGTCAGCGTGGAGTACCGGCATCCAACATGGTCACTAGAAGCAACAAACGAGCTGACGCTCTAGAGCAGGCTTTGCTCTGTTTTAAGGGGACAGCGGAGTCCCGTGCAGCGCCCTCCAAGGCGCGCTCGGTCCCTCCCCCGGCTTTTCCCCCGGCTTTTCCCCGGCCCTTCCCCCGGCCCCGGGGCCGCGGCTCCGGCCGCACGTCCGGGCCGGGCCTCCCCGCCCCCCGCCGCGTGACCGCCCCGCTTCCGGGACAGCGCCGGGCCGGCAGCTCCGGGGGTGCCGCGACGGCAACTTTGGTGGGGCGGGCGGGCAGCGGCGGCACCGGCGGCACCACCACCATGTCCGGCAACGGGCTCACTTACAGCGAACAGGGAGGAGAGGCGGCGCCCGAGCTGGCGCAGGAGGCGGCGCCCACCGTGGCCCCCTCGGCTCCCGCGGCCTTCGGGCTCTTCAGCAGCGACACCAAGAAGTAAGGGAGCTCGCTGGGCTGTGGGGCGGGCGGTGCTGGGCTGGCGGGGCATCCCACGGGCAGGGACAGTGCCAGGGCCCCGGCGGGGAAGCCGCGACTTCCCGCTTGACTCCTTTCGTGACTCCGCGGAAAAGTTCGCTTGCTTACGTTTAAAGTGTGCCTAGATAGTGGGTTATCTGTAAAGTATTTCTTTTGGTTTGTTTGAAAAGCTCCTTATTGTTTCGCCTCTGTTTCGACAGCTACCCGCGGTGGAATTGTCCTAATTTTTCCTTCAACAGTGTATATATATAAAGTGTTTGTAAAAAAAAGTATTTGTGGGAGTTACGGTTGGAAATGTAGTGGATCAGGGCGAGGTGGCCAGCTCGAAGTGGGTGTTAACAATGTTAACAGTGTCTTGGTCAGAAGTCAAAATGAGGAAATGGAGAAGGTTGAAAAAACCCAGCCAAGTGAACTGGTACAGAATGCTTTCGGCTCCTTAAAATAAAAGTGGATTGGAGAGGAAGAATGTCCAAATGAAAAGATCAAAAGGTTTGGTAAGCTGGAATTGTATTCTACAACAAATTGGAAATCTATTCCAAGAGCAACCAATAAAAAGCACCATAAACTTAAGGTCTTATGTACATTAGAAAATCAATTGCTGCATCTTGAGTTTGATTGTTCTGCACAAGGAGAACATCTATGCTCTGGAAACCTCAACTGATGTGTTTATTTGTGAGCCACAGCTGAGTAAATCACAAAACCATGAAGCTGCTGGCACTCTAATGCTTATCTGTATGAGACAGTAGCTGATGGGCCTCCTCAGTTTGCCAGATGAGTCTCATTGCTTTTTCCACTTCAGTTTTGCTAAATACTTCACTTTTTCCATTCTGTTCCAGTTCAAGTTTTCATTGCTATAGTATAAATGTGCTTCTGCGGCCCGTGTGTTTTAGCTGATATACATTGTTTGCACCCTTCTTTTTTTGTCCCTTTCCATAGAAACAATTTGGTGCTTTATTTCTAAGCCATTGTTTTGCTACTTTCTTTTTTTCCACGGGGTGAAGGATATCCTGTTCATTGATCATGACCATAATTTTCTACATCATTCATAAACTTAGAAGTGTTTTATAGGTGAAGTATAGCTCTCTCTTTTATTAGATGCAGGAGCTGAAGAGAGTGATTCTACCCAAGGGTCCCCAGTCATCACAGGGAAATACAGCTCTGGAGCCCTGAGATATTTTGTACATGTGTATGTTTATGGATGTCCTTTAGTATGGAAGAACCAGAACAGCTTGTGATTTGTGAGCATGCCAAATTAATTAATTACTCCACTAGACTTGCTCTTACACTTTCAGGAGTGTAATCCTCTAAAAGCATGACTTGAGAGGAAAACAGACATTGCTGTCTGTGGTCTTTTGTAGCTGACAAGCAAATCCTTGCTGAAGTAGGGTGTTACTCACAATTCACTTAACCAGGAAAGTGTTAAGCTGAAGTGAATTGCGTTAAGCTCTGAGTATGGATTGCGTAGTTGAGGAACAGACACTGTGCAGGGAAGATGATTTGTGTAATGTGAAAATTTGTGTAGTGTGAAAAAGCAACTGGACTGCGAGTGAGGGTTATTGTTAGAAAAGCAGACTGTATGGCATTCCAGTTGGAAAATGCAGTAGTCATTCATCAAGTGTATATACATTGTATTTCTAATAGTTCACTCCAGTAATAGTGCAAAACCTGCTCATCAGAAGGCAGTATAAGAAAATACAGAGAAGTGCAATATGTGTCCTTGCATCTTGTGCATGAAGGCGTGGGTTTAGTGAAGTATTCCACTGGTGAAATGAAAATTACTTTTAGAGCTTTATAAAGGTTGTTTGCTGATCTCTCTAGATTGTCTCTCATCAATGCTGATATACTCATGTCTGATATTATTGTGTTGTTTCAGTGCTTGGCAAACTTTTTTTGTTGTTGAGGAAGGGGGATTCTTCCTTAGGTCTACTGATGATATAAGAAATACTCCTTCTCAGCAGAGGGATACATATATAATTTGTGGCCCAGAATATTATTACAGTAACAGCTGGACTAGAACCCTGCACTTGCCTGCTGCCAGTCAATCAGAAAAATTTAATGTAGTTAATGTATAAGTATCAAGAGAACACTTTATTGAAAAAGTTCCAGTCTGTTTTCTTTGTGTTGTCTGTCTTCTACAGTTTGTCATGAAGAAGTAAGCCAGAATGGTTATGAAGATAGTGAAGTTGTTAGGATAAGTTGTCTTCGATCTTGTGACAGAAGGGCCCACACAGTGGCACACAGAGGCACAAATAAGTATTGGTGGACTTAAATCTGAAATCCAGAGTTGGTCTAATATAAATTTTTTGTCCTGTTTCGTTTCTCACATTTTGGTAAGACTACTCTGCTGAAGTTCGTCTCATCAAAAAGCTCTGAGCATCCCTCGGTGCCTATGTGTCATTCTCCTGCTAAAGCTGCCTTTTTTTACCTTTAGCATTCTATGATCTATCCACTAACTTTCAATTACAAATATAATTTCAATTCAATTAGTGAACACAGTATTTTCAGTACATGCTTGTGCTGTGGTTTGGTTCAAACATGTTCTATCAGTATTAAAAATATCTTGGTTCCTCAAAGTTTCTGTCCTGGTGACATCTTAGTTCTGACAAAGTGTAAAGTTTTACTGGTAGAAGATTTAAAGATAACTGTTTATTTCATGATATTTTATCTTAATATAAGCAAAGTGCATTATGTTGCACACACCATGTGCAAACATTGTATCTCATTAGATAACACACTGTATGTATCGACTGCAGTGAAAGAAAATAGAAAACATAAAAATGGAACTGTGGTCTGCTTCTGTGAGATGACTGTACCTGTTCGGGACAAAAGAGGAAGAAAGGAAGAGAGTTTTCTCATCTCTCTGTAGTATTAGAACATGTACATAAGAAACTGATTCCTTAAACTGAAACTGTTCTTGAATAAGAGATTTCATAATAAATGTATTATACTGGTGCTAGCTTTTTCTGTGAGTATTTAATCCTGACTAAAGAGGCAAATAAAACTTGTGGTTTTGTATGTATTGCTTTTAAAGCCTTTGGTTAGTTAGATGAATGAAGGGGGATCTGGTGTTCAGAGAATGGAATTTTTGCATTAATTCTCTTAGGCATCTCACTAACTAAATAATTGAAAGATCTTACATACCTGAGATGAGTCAGTCTGAACTTTCTTGTGTGGAAAGGACCTTATTGCATGACTGGAGATGCATGTTGCTCTTCTTTCTCTCTTCCTCTTTCACACTTGTCACATGAACTGGCATGTATGGTATTCCTTTATACAACTTGGATATTTATGTTTTAAAAATCTGTTAATGTGTGTGGGTTGGTAGTTTGCTTCCTGTCTTTGAACTGGTTGTATCCTAGATAGTCACATGTCCCACGTGTTTCAAAAAGAAGAAAAAGAGTCAGATTCTAGTCCCCAGAGTAATGGAAACAGTCTGCAGAGGAGTCTTTGCCCATAACAGAAATTTTCAGCAGAAAATTTGTAAGAGCCAATGGGTTATGTGAATCTTATGGACAAGCTGCATCCAGCAAGTGGGCCTCAAGCTAATTCTCCGTGTTCTAGATTGATGGACTCCATGCACTAAGCACTGCCTAGTTGGAGTCTCAAAATCTCCTATTTAGTGTATAGAAATACTGTGTGATTCACATCACCTAAGTTAATGGAATATTTTTATGGTTACATTATGCTTTATTGCATTATTATTGCTCTTAGTGGAGGAGTGAAAATTCTAGCCACCTTACAACATGTAAGAGTACCTGGAGTGCTAATTAGAAACACAGAATCCCTGTTAATTGCATATATTAGGGTACAGCTTTAACTGCCTACAGCTAATTGCAGGTGGACTGAGGATTTTCATCTATATTAATTGCATTTTAAACAAATCTTGCCTGCATGTAAAATTAAAATATAATAATGTTTGGTACTTGGAAATGTACAATTTCAGCAATAAAACCAGTTATTGCTTTATCTGATAAAATGTAAAAACTTAGAGGTGAACCATAGAAGTGACATCAGTAGATGTCAATTGTTAAGTATGGTATTGAAGCGGATGGCAAAATTTATAACACACATTTTCAAATTTACTGATTTGCATCTTTAAACTGTATTTCTGCCAAGCAAAATACGTTTGTAATTTATTAGATTTTTTTGTTGCAGGTCTGGCTTACATGTTTTGTTGAACCATTTGTCAGAAAACTCGGCAGTGCTGCAAACTCATTTTTCTTTGCAGAGGTTTGCAAGCCTGTTTTGCAGAGAGCTGAAGGTGGTGATTTCATTAAGATACTCATTCCCCAATTCTCTGTGCAGAAGACTTTTCCAAACCCATCGGAGCTAAAAACTTGCTTTCAACAGCTGCCAGAGGTGTTCTTGGAGTCTTAAATTGATCTAGTTTTGTGTTGGCATATTCTGTTCAACCAGTCATGGAGAGATTGTACATAGATTGCCATTTGTGAAATTCTTGGAGGAGACTCCAGCTCTAATATTCAAACTTGATGCATCCACTAGCTCATTGGCACAACTACTTTCATTCTCCATCTGTTAAAATGGCCCTATGCCCACCAATATGGTGATATGCCAGTTTCAGTAGGATGTACAACCGAGCGAAGATGAATGGTTTGGATGAACTGATGAGTCTACAAGATAAAATCTGAGCCCTCTAGTCAGTACAAGGACAGGAACTAAATGCAGTGTACAAATGTGGGCATACTATTGCAGAACACTTCTCCAGCTGAAATCTGTCAGATCTGATGGGAAGTGACACACAGTGAATATGTTCTTATTGCCATGAACTTGGCACATATGAGGATGCAAGCAATGAACTGTTGATTTGCTGTGGCTCTCTATAATGTAGTCACTGTATTTTTTGGGGCTTTTTTATTTGCTCAGAAAGGCAAGTTTTACAGTTTAAGGTCTTCACTATAGTTTCTGTGTATTTTCTGCGTTGTCATATAGTTGCCTTAGACATTTGCTTTGATCTGCATCCTGAATGGTATTAAATTAACTGTTTGGTTTATTTATAATAAATGGTATTAAGTAAACTTACAAGGCTGAAATTCCACGTTTTTAGTTCTGCTTTTTTTCAAGGCTATCCTTGTCTGTGCTGCCCCTTGATAGTTTTGATACTTGGAGGAAACCAGAATGGTTTTGGCATTCTGCTAGAGCATGATCAGCATTGTAATGCTGTTAAACAGTGTTACTGAAACCTGAACATATATGTAAATATACTAGCACTGCATAGGTTCTGGCAGCACCACCTCTGTGGTGGTATCTTTCTAATAAGGCTTTTCCCACCATTTTTGGGAAAGCTGGAAACATTAGGAGTTGGACTCAATGATCCTTGTGGGTCTGTTCCAGCTGAGAATATTCTGTGATACTTCTTCTCATTTTCTTATAATCCCTTCACAACTATCAAGTGCTTCAAAGTGATCTACAATTGTCTGCATATTCTGAGCACTAGCCTCAAGATAGGCTCTAAGTTGATGAACCTTTTAAGTGGCAGCATCACAGTCAATGAGACTCTTTCAGCCTTTAGAAAACTGTCTTCCACTGAGGAGGATTTCTCTGTGGCAGAAGTTTCCCTGCAGTATTGGTGGTGTGGGTACTATCAGAAATGGTTATATGCAGTGCAATTGCACGACTGAATCTTTTCATCCTTTCAGACAACATTTCTTGTTGCTGGGTGAAATTGTGTCTGTAGGTATTTTACTGACAACAGATAATCTTAGCTCAAATCACAGTCTGATCCAGAAGGGATTTCAAACTGCTTTATCATACTAGCTGCCATCTGGTTAGAGCTTTTGAAATATAGGTAGTTTACATATCTGCCTTGATGGTGGTAATAGCAGAAACTTAGGCGTTTTGATGCACTGAGTTGCTCAAGTATTGCTCAGGTACTATCTATTCACAACAGAGAACTGGGAGATGCTTTATTTAGCTTTTAACTTTATACTTTCCTGTTTCCTCCATGAGAAGGAAAGACTGTAACTAACTATCCAGACTGCAAGTGCTTTGAGAAATCGATGGCAAAGTAACAGTTAAATGAGCTAAATTATGCTTCTGGTCAGACTATAACTGGTTTTGTTTTCTGTGGTTCTCATCCTTACAGGATACTGTAGTTATCCTGGTTTCCCTCTAGTCTACCCTTTAAAACTATTGAGTTTGCTTTTTGCGTAATGTGCTTCTTTTTCAGATTGAAAAATTAGTAGTTGGCTGAAAAAGAAACAATTTTTTATCTCAATTTCTGTTTAAACCATAGAACAGCTACACTCATAGCCATGTGATTCAAGGTCTCCTTGAATCAGCAGTTGAATAGCAGTTGAATTCTATGTTGTGAATTAAAAATAAATAGTGTTTTAATGGAAGAGGGTGGTAGTACTGAACAGCACCACAAGATGTCATTCGAACAGTTTGTAGCATAGACCAAAACACAGTGGAATTCAGATTTCTTAATTTCCTGCTAGAAGAAAACTCTAAATCAACAAAATAAACCCAAATTGCAGCATGTATTTGCTGCTAGTTAAGCTTCCGTGTTTTATGGGTCTAAAATCAATTTGCAATTCTTCTTTAAATGTTAAATTCAAACTTGTTTAGAGTTTATACCATTGTATGAACTAGAATAAACCAATTTATTTTAAGGATTTTGCAGTGCCAGTAAAATGTCAAGAAAAATGATAATTTTTTCAAGAAATGGGGGACATTCCCTAGGACTTCATTGCTACTCAGGTGCCAAGAGTAAAGGCTACACTGCTCTGTCATTTTCTGCTTCAAACTTGGTAACATTCACACTATTTTGAATTTTATGTTGAAGGCCAAAAAAAAAAAGCAATTTTAGTATGCTGTCATTAAAACTATGTCCTGCCAACCGAAGTCTCCTGAATGCAAGAACAGTGCAATTGATATTGTATAACTGAAATTGTGCAGTGGATGGAAAATTTGAAACAAGAAATGCATTGTTAAAACTCAACTGAGTGAGACGTTTGTAACTTCTATAAGAGCTTTGTTCCATAATACTAAAACTGGTGAAGCTTGCTTCCTGCCCAGTGGTGGATTTGTTTGCCGTTTCCTGTATCTTGCCTTGCAGTGCAATAGTGCTGTACTTATATATGAAGACCTTCTGTCTCACTAGGGTTTATTTGTTTAGAATTCACTCTCCTTTCCTTGAGGGGATTACAGCTGTTCTCAAGGCTGTTGTTGCATTGCTAGTTGAGCTTCAGTTGCAGTTTTGATACTCATGAACCTTCTACTTTATTACAAAGAAGGCTCATGATTAGTGTGTGACTTCTTTCAGTAACTAGCATGTCAGAACTGTAGCAAAACTTGAAAATCGATGGGTTTAATCTTACGGTGTTGCTAAAACCAATAGAAAATAAATGCGTATTTTACCAGAGTGGAGCAATTGTTTTCTCAATAATAGTTGTTCGCAACATGGTGATGCAATGGCAAGTGACATGCTGCAGATTCTGGATTAATATTTTAGTATTACTAGAAGTTTGTCATAATTCCTATGGGGAGACAAAGTAATAGGGAGAGGAGCAGATTTATTGCTGACATAGCTGTTTAAACCTCAGTGATGTATAGCTACACCTACCTTTTTTTTCTGTAGAAGTGGGTAATATTGCTCACTGGAATCTGTAATCCTAGTCTTAATCTCAGCAAGATGCTAGTTTTAGTGACCAAGTGTGCGCTGATAGTAGTATGGCATATTCAGAATTTTTCTTTGGATGCTCTTTGCCATAATAAACATGCAAAGTAAGGTTATCAAAATGTTTTCTGCGTTGAACTCCAGGCTGTTAAAGCATAATCTTGTGACTGTCAAGATCTAAGGTTGTTTTTGGTCTTTTTGTTCCTTACACTCCACACAGTTACCACACCCCTACCCCCACCATCCCCTTTTATCTTGGGCCAGTTAAAGGATTGTGGCTTATTCCTTTTTTAGTGGCAGGAGAGTAGAGGGCACAAGAAAGAACATGAGAACTAGAAAAGATTAACTGGTGTTTTTTGTTTACTTTCTGATAGTAACATCTATAAGATTAATCCAGACTCGTAGGTTTGTCACTGGTCCTATGATATCTATGCCCTTATCGTATCCACAAATAGTGCAAAGGTGTGAAGAAAGCAGTGTTTTCATGTAGAAAAAATATGTAGTATATATCTTCAATGCTGCAAGTGTAAAATATAAAAACATAGAAGAAAGTTAGAAACTACTACCTTTGCTTAACATTCAACCAGTGTTTCAAGAAGAACATATTATTCTGGATGTGTTTTGCAGCGTCCATCATGTTGTGTCATTGTAGATCTGTCATGTGTGATACTTGCCATGAAAGTTAGGTGATGAGTTTGCATTTCTAATTTACACTTCTTTGGCTTTCAAATTCTAATAATTAGGAATACAAGTCTGTGGTGGTAAAGATTACAAAGGCAGCTGGGAACTGATTTTCTTAATATATTAATTATTGACTTGTTGCCTTTTATGGTAGATGCTGTACAAATACTGAAGATCATAGTACATACTTAACGTTTCATATGAGTATAGTATTTCAAATTATAGACTATACCAGTGCTTTCAGCTTGAACCTTTTGAGGACAGTGAGCCTATATTGAAATAGATGTTAAGACACTGGATTGTGGCTTGGGATCTCAAGAGAAATCTTATTTTGTTCTTAGAATATATCACTGGGCAGACAGGTGGGAATCTTCTTAGTTTTGTGGGATTTTTTGCTCTTGGAAAGTCATTTTACTTCTTCTTACTGTTAGGAAAAATGGCTGAGACTGTATATTTATACTCTGGCAAAAGTTGGGTGGTTTTTGCATCTGCTGTTGTTGGGACCATTACTTTCCTGCTTCATATAGCTCCACATAATTTGTCAACTATCAGATTAGGCTTCTTTAAACCTGGTGTTGCTCCTGTAGTAATAAAATTTATATTTCAATCATCTATAGTATGTACCTAACTCTGTAAAGGTTGATTATCTCTGAAAGCTTTAGCAGTGAGGGGCAAAGGTATTGATGCAGCTGGGGGTTGCTTGCATTTTCCTGAGCCCCTGGCAGGTGGAGATAAGTGATAAAGAAAGTATTTGTCTAGGACTGTGTATTGAGGAACTGTCACCTCAGCATAACTAATGAGTATAGAAACACGAACTCTAGGGTGACTGCAAAGCTTACATTTATGCTTTCTATTTTGAGGTATTTTATTTAAGGATTGAAATTTCCTTAAAACTTCTTAATAATCAAAAGATGAAAATATTTTTACTGTACAATTAACTGTATTACAGAAGACTGAAATGTATTTGCCTTTGCCATTGTTCATTGAGGCTGCTGATAAGAGTGTTTTTGGAGGGAAATGACCTTTGAAATCTGCATACAGTATTTGTTTCTGGAAGTTAAAACAGCAAGGGAGTGGGTATCCTGTTACTTTGTAGGATTTTATTTTTTTTAAAGTAGACCTCACTCTGGGCAGGCAAGCTTGGTTGTGTGCAGTAATTTTTTTTTACTGGTTTTTTAACATACTTCACTTAAAAGAATGGAACAAAACTCCACAATGCTGGGCAAAATAATTGCGGTGTCTTGCACTATTAAGTCTGCTCTTAAAGGGAAAAGCTTTGACGTAACACTGAAACCATGTCTAACGGTAGAAGAAAAAAGGCTTGCTGCTGTTGATGATCCATGTGGCTGTATGGAGCAATATTTTACTCTGTAAGTATCTAACATTTGCTAATCCTGGATTATAATTTGTAGAAAATACTTTTAAAAACCCAAAAGCCCGTCAGTTCAAGTAACAACTAATTTCCAGATGGATTCATCAAGAACTTCTTGTTTAATTCCTATTTTTCTTTCTTTATTTTTTCCTGCTTCTTTTCTCTTACGGAAACAAGGCTGGCTGAAAACAGGTCTTCATATATAAATTTCTGTGGTTTATATCTTCCCAGCTAACAGTTCAAAATGCTTTAATTTTCAGTGTATGATAGAATATTTTCTATAACCATTTAGAAGTACAGTTCATCATTAAACATTTCTTCTGTCTTCACATCTTAAATTCACCTTTTTATTTTTTCTAGTTATTTATTACATTCTGGGACACAGTCTTCAGCATGTACTTGGATCTTGTTCTGTGTAACTTCCTCTATTTTTGCTACTTGATCCTCAAGTTCAAATTATTATTTCCACATTTTCCATTTTGTTGACTTTTTTTGTGTGTGTGTATTTGTTAATTAGTATTCGACCTTCTATTGGTTAATGCATCTCTCACTTCTCATGATAATTGGTCCACATGCTCAGTCATTCTCTTATTCTGGGTTAGTGGTTTTTTAAGTCGGTGGGCTGTGGTCACAGTCTCCCCCTGCCAGAATTGCCTTTTACTCAGTTGGAGCTGATTCCACACTGTTGTTGAGTTGTCCTTATTAGTTTCCTCCTTGTCTTGGGGGTTCTGCAAAACGTCCTTGCGGCCCATAAATTTTGCATTCCTTGCCCGCTCTCAGAGGTGCATCCTTCTTCCCAAGCTTTGCTAATCTCACCTAGGGTTTGAGATCATTGAAACACGTCAAGCCCCAAACCTTAACAAGGCAATTCTACAGACAATTAATTTGTCCTGCTGACACACAGACCTCACTTCGAACTTGCTTGTTAGCTGCTATCCAGTTCATAGATTGAATTTCGTTTGTTGTTGATTAGGCTTGAAAGTATACAAAGATGAAACATCAAAGAACATCCTTTCTTAAGAAAATTTTTATTTTTTTCACATTTTGCAGCAATAGTAGGAAACTAGAAGTAGGAACATAGGACTAAAAGCAATTTTCTAAATCAAGTCCTGTCTTTTGCTGTGTAATTTTTCTTACCATGTCATAGGGATTCGTGAACAGGTAATAATTACAACTTCAGCAGAAGGAATTAGAGGTTTCTGAATTTCTGTATCCAGCTAGAGCAAAGTCTCAGGCAAGGTACTTCAAGCTGATCAAAAAACTGAGACTTACTTGTTATCCTGTGAAGAATAGATGGGTATGAATGGTCAGGAAAATAAGCTGTTCCTGTGGACAAGAGTGATGGGAATAAAGAGAGCTGCCAAAAATTAAATCAAAGCTATGTTTCCTGAAAAGTTAATTGCAAATGGAACTATACAGAGGGATTGAAAAGTAAAAAGCCCAGATTAACAATACTTTATGTACAGCCCCAAATCAACAAATACTTTATTTCTGATATAAAAAATAAAGATACAGATCTGAGGGGAAAATATGGAGTGACTAAAAGAAGTGTGATGATGTGAGGTGAGTAGAGCATCTTTGAGTGAAATCAGAAAAATGTAGAGTTTAGTGTAGAGAAAGGTGTGCCTTTATTCTGGAACAGGAATGCAGACAATAGGAAAACGTGTGGCATCACAGGATTAGTTATTTTAACAGACCTGTCAGCCTTGAGTGGTGTTACAGAAAGAAGGTACATTGGATGTTACCACTTCCTATGAAGAAGGTGTCCCGCTATAGATTTACTAAGCTGACATTAGCAGTATGCAAAACTCCAGGACAAAATTGAATGGGACATATAATTTAAATGACCACAGTACACAACCAAACAAATGTAGCAATAGAAGACTGACCTTATAGATCTTCGAACATGTCCAAAAGTAACTAAAGACAGTAAAAATCTTTGAGAGTGAGGCAGACAAAATAGGGAGTTACCAGTGATATTTGGAAAGTGGTACTACAGCAGACAAGGAAATGGAATACTTCGGGTTTTTTTCTTTTTTTTAAAGATAATAATTAAATACTAAACTGACAAGTAAAGAAAATATTGACGGTATAGGGAATCTGTAATAGGTTGCTCCAATTACTTCATTAAACACTTGGTTTTGAAAAGGGTGTTAGAGTTAAATTGAAGTTGCATGTAGGTATCCTGAATTTTACATGCTTAGCTTAGTAGGAATTGTCTTGATTGTTTTGTTGGGGTTTTTTTCCATCTAGTTGCAGTTCTTACATGGATGTATATTGAAATGTGGGCAATGTGGATTTCTTGTGGAGAGGCACAAAGCAGATGCAGTACTGGTTCTGAAAATACGAGGAAATCTCTGTTAGAGTGATTCTGTCCCTTGCAAGTTGGAAAAATTCCGTTTAAGGGCTTAGGACCAAATTAATGACAATGTTTTGTCTCATTATAACTAATTTCAGCTTTAGCTTACACTTTTCTTTCCCACAAGAAATTCTGAGGGCAGTGATAAATTGAAATATATCCAGGTCCTGCATTCACTTTTGAAATCTTGTCTGGTATATTTGGTCTGGCTGAGATGGAATTTTTTTTCCTTGCAGCAGTCTTCGTTATGCTGTGTTTTATATTGGTAGTGAGAAGGGTGTTGGTAACACACCAGTGTTATAGGTATGCTGAGCAGTGCTCACACAGTAGTCAAGACTGTCTCTCCAATATCCCCCTTCACTAGTAGCCTGGGGGTGGGCAAGACCTTGAAAGGACGTGTAGCCAGGACTCCTGGCCCAGGCAGACCAAGAGATATTCCATACCATATGATGACTGGTCATCAGTAAAAGTGATGGAGAAGAGTGGGCATTCTTTCTTATGGTGTTGGTTTTCCAGAGCAACTGCTCTGTGTACTAAAGCCCTGCTTCCTGAGAAAGTGGCTGGACACCCCTTGCTGACGTGAAGTAGAGCATAAATATTTTGTTTTCCTTTGCTTCTGCACGCAGCTTTTGCTTTATTAATCTGTCTTTATCTTGACATATGAGGATTTTTCCATCCTATTTTCTCATCCCCATCTTGCTTCAGGAAGGGAGTGAAAGAATGGCTTCACAGGCATCTGGTGTCCGGCCATGGTCAACCCACCATGTTGCCTTTCACTTGTGTGGAAGTTCAAAGGATTTATAAACTTGGAAAGTATTCAGAGTTCTTTGGAATACTGCAGGCGTCTCAAGTTTCTGTTTGCTTGTATCTTTCAGTAAATCAGGCAATCCAGATGTTACAAAAAAAGTGTTTCTTCAAAGAATCTTTTTTGTAAACTTTCGTAGTCTGTAAGTGCAGTTAGACTGTGATATGTTTGCATCTAAAAAGCCAAGCAGGATGAAGTTGCTTATTAGTGACAGCTAATGAAAAGCAGTATCTACAAGAGAATATTCTTATTAACTTGATATTTTTGTGGGAGAATTTTATTTCAGTCGTAAAAAGTGCTTGGACATTGTATGTGTCTAATCATCAGGCTGTCTTAGTTTTACAGCTTGTAGAACATAAAAGATCTGAGGCTTTTAATCCTGAGGGTAGGGGACAGTAATTTATAGTCCAGAAAGGCAGGCAGGAGCACAAGGTTATATCCCTGATTTTTGGTGAAATTCAGAGCATACTGAAGTCTGGGCTTTTCAGTGACTTACATAAGCTGATATTGTATTTTAATACAAACATGCCAACTTCTAGTTATTGCATCTGACTCTCTCTGGGAGAGAAGGGAGAAGTGAATGAGTTGTTGGTTTAAACTAAGCTCTTCTTGTGCTTTAAGATTTCAGCCTTCGAGACAGGTTCAGCTAACAGCAGATTGAAGTTGAATGGTCTTACATTATTGTTAGAATCTGAAACATTCTTCTGCTAAATACTTAATTATACAGAGTGTTAGTAAATACAATTTAAAAGTGGGCAAGAGGGAGCGGTACTTTGCCATAAGTTGCTGAACTGATGCAAGAATATAAAAATGGTATTCTGGTTTGATTTTTCATTTTTTCTAACTGATGCTTTACTGTATTTCTACCGTAGAAATGAAGACCTAAAACAAATGTTGGAAAGCAGTAAAGATTCTGCAAAGCTGGATGCTATGAAAAGGATTGTTGGGGTATGTGATTTTTTTCTTATTCTTTTTATTTGTTAGGGGTTATGGGAACTTATTGTTATTTTCCTGTCTTGGATAGGAATAATGCTTTCTTTTTACAGATCCTGTACCAGATTAGCACTTAAGTCTCTAAATGATTTTTAAGAGTTGTGATGGTGAAATGGTAAAATCCTTAACTTGGAATTTTGTGTAGAAATTGGTATGTCTGGATATATTCAGTCATATGTTTTTAAAATATTTATGTAACAGTGCCAATACACCTGTAAATAACTGTTTACTGTAAATAAGTGAGACCATGAATAGAAAATAGCTCCTGAAGAGAAGTTTCTAATTTGTCAGATTGGAAATGACAGAAATTTGCAGGAATAAAATGACAAGTTGCATTTATTATTTTTATTTTATTAAATTGTACGAGGTTTTTCTTTTTTGATTGAGCATGATGCCTGAATATTCAATAAGGTATTTCAGGTGATTAAATAATGTTTAATACCATTGTATGTTTAAACCCTATGAAAAAAAATCATTAAGTTGATAGTATCTCTTAATTTTTTCTTAGAAGTATGGGAAGAATGTGCTGTGGAAGATTGTTCATTGTCCACTTGGCTTCTTTGTTTTGGGACTTTTGGATTTGTTTTCTATCATTGTTTCTTCAGTCTACTTTGGATTTGCTTTTTTGTTTTGCTTGGTTTTTGCATACTTAATTCTGTCCAAGTATGCACCAAAGTGAGTAGGTACAAATGCTGTCATGGGATTGTGTTTTTTCCTCTGACTCCAGAGCTGGCTTCTTCTCGCTTCATGATCATCCAGTGACGAGAATTTTGCTCAGGATGGTTTTTGTTTTGCTTCTAATCCCTTAGTCCTGCTAGAGACACCGGTTACCTGTGAGATCGGGGTAACCTATCAACTGTTATTTCATACTGTCTTTCTTGGGTTTGGGAAAGGTTTTTTGATCCGTCTTCTCCAACATGATGTGAGATTGCTCAAGGGTTTTACCAGTGTGGTATACAGACATGCTATTGCAAAAAACCCATGGCCTTTATAAGTACCATGGTAAACTTACATTCTTCTGCTTTCCTCAGAAAAAAAATCTTTTTTTTCTGGTTTTTACTGTGGGCAGGAGAATTGTGGCAAGTTGACTCTTGTTCTCTTGGTTTTCTTTTTTGAAAAGCTGGCCAAATCTTTATCTGTATTCGGAAACTGTTGAAACTGAATGTAGGTGTGTACGTTTGTATATGGGGGGAATTAGAAAACATTAAATTGAATAAGCTTTAAATTTTAAACAAAGACTTCACTGGTTTGTTTTTTTTTAATTTTCATTTATTCGTACAAAAATTGCTGTCATTACAAATGGGTGTGCAATGAGCAAACTCACTAATTTTAAATACCTGCTGCTGCTAAACATTCAGAAGAGTCCTTAATGCCTTCTTTAATTTTCTGGAAGTGTGTGGTACCATGAAGCTGGAGATGTGTAGTTAGCAGCAATAACTGTGATCCTTGATGGACTTAGGCTGAAGTGCTCAGGCTCAAGTAGTCTTCAGCAAGGGAAGGCAGAGCTAGTTGGACGCATTCTCTCTTCTGCTTCCCCATTTTACAATTCTGACATTTCTCTCCAGTTTCCAGTATCAGATTTCTGTCCTTTGAAAAGGTCATGGTCCGTGGTTTCTCTTCCTGTTCTAAGCACTGTGCACTTCAGGAAGAGCACTCCTTCCCCAAATGGCAGTGGGCACCTTCTGATTTTTTGATATTTTTTCCATTGCTCAGCTGCTGCTGCTTAAAGCAGAAACAGCCTTCTAGCTTGTAAGGCTGACCATAAATTCGCCATAAGTGAGTTATTTGATTTACTGGATCCTCAGTTTCTTTCATATCTTCAAGGTATTTGCTGTTTCCTGTGCTATGTTTAAAGTGTGTTTCACACCAGATACCTGGCACCAACCTCTGGTTGGCATAACAAACTCAGACTGAGCTTTACAGGTCAGGACTGGGACATTGCGCAACATGAGCATGAGGCCTTGTAACAGTGGTTAATAATATTCTTGTGGAGTACAAAAGTGCTTCTGTGCTTACATACAGAGAGGAACTTACATCTCTCAGGAATGAGATGTGTTTTTCAGAGATGAAAGGCTTCCTCTAGCCTTATTGTTAGAAGAAAAAGGAACTTTGTTTCCAGAGTATTGTTTAACGTGTCTCTCTGGAACGCTTATTTTCAAAGTTTCAGGTAGTTGAAAAAACTATGCATACAGAATCCACAACTTCTATGACCAAACTGTTCTACTGCCTCACCACCCTCACAATGATTTTTTTCCTAACATCTAGTGTAGACCTACCCACTGTCAGCTTAAAGCTGTTATCCCTTATGCTGTCATTACATGCCTTTATAGAAGTCCCTCTCCAGCTCTCTTTTAGCCGCCTTTACATACTGGAAGGTGCTATAAGGTCTCCTCAGAGCCCTTTCTTCTCTAGGCTGAACAACTCCAACTCTCTCAGCCTGTCCTCACAGGAGTGTTGCTCAGTAAGGTGTCCCTAACCACAGAAGAGGTCCCTGCCAACCTAAACTGTTCTGTGTGACTATAATTCTATGATACTAAGAGTTAGCTTAATATTTTAGTAGACTATAAGAGGCTAAAACTTCATTTATTCATATAGGCGTGATGGAGAAGTAGCAGGAGAATACTGGTTATGGCACTTTTTGTGGCTGCTTCCTCCTTTAAGGTGGTTTATGAAATTTCTACTAGGGAGAAGGAGATTCCTTACAAATCTGTCTTCCAGAGAGTGACTTAAAACAATATAATTTCAAGCATAGGAGTAGTCCAGTTTTGATCTTTTCACTTCTCCCTTATGCATGAAGGTACCTAAGCCTACTTTCAGCTAAAATATGACTTTCATGATCAATTACTTTTTTTTTTTATCAGTATGTTATTTTGTATGTTTCTTCCTTATATGCATGCAATAAAATAATTGCAGTCTTTGGAAGAATATGAACAACACTGCTAGTTTGGAAATAAATTTTTATGTATACATATTCTACTATATGCATGAAAACGTAAACCTTGTATTTCTTTTAAAATATTCACAACCAGTATCAGATCTTGAAACCTGATTGAATTTCTGGGGAAAAATCAGTGGAATTTCTCCTGAAGATTTCAGAGCATATGTTTAGGAAACAATCACTTGCCTGATTTCCCTCAGAGAATATCATCCATGTCTGTGTATCTCTCACATGGAAAAAGAGTTAGTACATCTTGACATTACACTGCACTTATGCTAGCTTATGAAAGCTTTTGTGCAGAAACTCCAGGTGTATAAGACAACACAAATGGAGAATGTCTGGGCACAGCAACAAAAATGACCTGATAGACTTCAGTCTTGGAAGGAACCATTATGTTCTTTCAGGTTATTGATCCATTAGCTAAGGAGGATCTACACGAATCGTTATGCAATAATGAATCAAAATACACTCTTTTAAAAGACCCTAAATACATATTTGCATGGTACACTGGAGCTGTTACGGTAGATCAGTTAAATAATCCCAGTAATGCATAGAGTCATACCATTACAGTCTGTCAGGGAGGTCTGAGGATCATCCCTGTTTTTGCGTATCATAACTTTTGTTGCACCAAGATAAGATGATAATTTTTCATTCTGTCTTACTTCTCTGCAATGCATCTTGTTGCTCAGTTCTACCCTGTCATTCTGAATTTGGCATTTATTGTGGGGACCCCTGCGTCCTGAAAGTAGTAAATTGATTTTAGATTCTTAGTTAAAAACTCTTCAAAATTCGTTTAATGTGCTTGCTTTTTCACAGTGCTTGTGTCACTTCCTGTGCTTTAATACAGGTGCAATAAACAATTTATGATGTTAAATGGGTTAGGTCAAAATGTCATGCTGGACAGCTGCTCTTACACCCTTTTGAAAGACTGAGTAATATCTTGAACCACAGCTTCCTTCTTCTTCCCAACATCCTTCTTCTAAGCTTCTCAGAATATTGCCTAGCTTTGTGTGTTCTTGCTTTTGTTGCTTGAGATCCTAACCCTTTATGCTTTTAATGTGTTTTATCAATGAAATCCACAAACAGATCTGTGATCTGAGAATATGAAGTTTAATCAGCTGTAAAATGCTGAGTAATAGTTGGAATGTCATGATTATGGATAAGAGTAACTGTAGCTGCAGAACTCTTGTTTGTTTGTTGAATCACTGTGTTTGTTGTTGCTTATGTATGCTGGACCCCAATGGACTTTGGTGACAAGAGGTGTCCCTCAGGGATCTGTACTGGGACCAATACTATTTGATATCTTCATTAATGAGGATAATGACATTGATGGTGAGAATGAGTGCACCTTCACCACATCTGCAGGGAACACACAACTGAGTGGTGCAGTTGACATGCATGAGGGATGGGATGCCATCCAGAGGGATCTGGACAAACTTATGATGTAGACCTATGGCAATATCATGGGGTTCAACAAGGCCAAGTACAAGGTCTGGCCCTTGGGCCAGGGAAGCCCTCAGTATCAGCACAGGCTGGTGGATGAAGGGATCAAGAGCAGCTCTGACAAGAAGGACTTCAGCATACTGGTAGACGAAATGGTGGTTGTGAGCTGACAGTGTTCACTAATAGCACAGAAAGTGTGATCAACAGGTTCAGAAAGATGATTATGCACCTTTACTCCACTCTTGTACCAGAGTCCCAACCTGAGGAACTGCATACAGTTCTGCAGTCCCCAGGACGGGAAAAACAGACACTTTAGAGCAGGTCCAGAGCAGGCCACATAAAGGATCTGGGGGCTGGAGCACCTCTCCTGTGAGGACAGGCTGAGAGAGTTGGTTTCATTCAGCCTGGAGAAGAGAAGGCTATGGGGAGGCATTATAGCCCCTTCCAGTATGTAAAGAGGTCTACAGGAAAGCTGGAGAGGGACTTTCCAGTACAGCCTGCTATGACTGGATGAGGGGGCTGGTTTTAAACTAAAAGACAATTGATTTAGATTCTGTATAGGGAAGAAGATTTTACAATGATGGTGGTGAAACACTGCGACAGGTTGCCTAGAGAGAGGGTGAATACCCCATCCTTGGAAACATTCAGTGACCGTGCTTTGAGCAACCTGATCTGTGAACATCTTGAAGATGTTCCTGCTTGCTGCAGGACTAGATGACTTCTAAAGATCACTATTCTGTGATTCCTTAGTGAGACTTTTTATTTTCTGATTAACTTGGTGTTTGGCTGGCTTCATCTTGACCTTGAGCAAGACACACAGATTCTTAGAGATAGGAGTGCTCTGGGTCTGTATTCAGCAGCACTGAACTTGAAGTGGCTTGATGTAACATGATCCTGAAATTCCAGGGTTTGAAGTTTAGACATAAAGTACTGCCAGACATTCTACTGGAATTATATCTAAGCAGAATGTTGTGCAGCTATAGTGTATATGAAAGTATTTTATTCCTTCTTTTGTACCAGGTTTCCTACAAATAACTTCCTTTGTAAGCTGTTTGTACAAGAACTGAAACTAAACTGGGGCTTTGATGTTTATGATTTTTATTGTGAATTTTATTATTTGTGACATGCCTTGTTCATGATCGAACATGAAAACTTCCTTCAAAAAAAAAGTTGATGGATTGGTTGATCTTGCTTTTACTGTGTGGCTTTTGTGTGATTTTTGTTCTGTGTAAACACTTTATGGCCTTCTGTATTTAATTTGCCATGGAAAAAAAACTTGTTTTATTTTTAAAGTGTGATGTTTATTTTTATTTTTCTCCTTGGTTCTTGGTTGCAAATCACAGTTGTTCCAGGAAAAAGGAGCTTTTCCCTTAACTTGTGTAACTTAAGCTTCTATAACTTCTTGGATTTTGTAGAGCTGTTGGGTGCCTTTTTTTTTTCCGTCCAGCTCCCAAAAGATAATTCTGCAGGGCCTTTCAGATTAGCATCATCTTTGTTTTTAGTAATTTTGAAAGCACTGAAAATTATTTGCTGTGTTTTAGGTTAAAGTCCAGTTAATGGATTCCACTCCAGCAAACTCATAACCTGCCAGCATCCAAGAGTTTTTATTGTATGGATTGTATCCTGTAAGGTCTAATAATTAACAAAAACTCTCATGTTTATTCTCAATTTCACAGAAATAAGATTTGAAATACAGATCTATAATAAAGCAACAAAACCCAAACCATATTTTAATAAATTATATTGTTATGTTACTAAGATTTGCCTCTTCTTTTTTTTTTTTAGATGATTGCAAAGGGAAAAAATGCTTCTGAGCTCTTTCCTGCTGTTGTGAAGAATGTTGCCAGTAAAAATATTGAGGTATTCCCCTAACCTGTTAAACATAGTTACAGAAAATCTGTTTATGAAAATTTTATCTAATTGTATTAGACTTCAACTTAAAGGTAATGGCTAGGTAAAAAAAAAAAAGTGTGTTCTTGCATCTATATTGGGTGTTATTAGAAGCGCAAAGTGGCTTGCTTCTGGATATATTTTTTATTCTTGTTTCTCATAAGAAAGCAAGGGGGAAAAAATTCCATCTTGGACTAATGAAAATTCAGATTTCCAGAATGCTAAAAAATTGAGGTTGTGTTAAACGATGATGTGTTTAAATTCACAGGATTACTGTTGTATAACCACAGGGTGTATGTGGAACACATCACTCTGATACTCACTAGCATTATTGTGCATACACTGATAGAAGTGCGTAGTGCAGAGTATCAGAGTTAAGATCGACTTGACAAATAAGATTTTGATAAAGATAGCGTCTGTACGTTTATAGTTTGAGACCTCATGGTGCCTAACAAACATCAGTTTAATGAAAGTAGAGTGAACATGCAATGACTTTAGTTACTTCCTACTGCTCGGGATTGTAATTTTTGAAAAATGTGGGCAGCTGTTGTTTGAAGTATTGGATTTTAAGAAGACAAGTCATTTGTATGCATGCTTCAGTTCTTCTGTCCTCTTCGGAATATGTATACATCAACCTTTATTATTAATGGGAACAAAAAATTATTTTTCCCTGTCTTATGACTCTGAAGATTATATTTCCTATAATAATGGTTTCAGCAAACTCCTTTCTCACTTTAACATGCTGTTATATAATGGAGAAAACATCCATTTTCTTCCATATTTTCATGGAGGGATAATAATAGCCAAGTTTGAGTTTCATTTTAACTTTAAAGAAGTTATTCTTTTTTAGTTACTATTTTGAAAACTTTGAGGTTTTTTTATTCTTTGAGAGAGAGTGGATATATTTGGCCAAGGCCAAATACTGAACACTCGTAAGTCAAGGAGGTGTAAGTGTGTAAAGGTGCCAGTTCAGAGTCTTTCAGGAACTTACTGTATTAAAATAATTTTAGGAGTTGTAATTGTACTTTTAGTAATAGGCAATAAAAAGATATGGAATGAGAAATCAGACTAGCTAAATATTCTGTTTAATTTGTGTTTGTAAGATATGAGTTTTTAAGTTACAAGTCTTAAGTTCAATTTTAAACAGGGACACCTTACACAAAGAGGAGTGCCTTAAACAATGTCTAGAGTGCTTTGAACTGTTAGGGCTGGAACCTCTAGTCTGATAGAGGCAAGACTGTCCCAATTCCAGGCTTTAAGCCCAACCAGAAGTGAAGCTGAGACTGTATCCCTGGTAGGTGTACACATACACGTAAATATTTTATCTGTATATATACAGAGGAAATATGTATGTACAGAGGCATTCATGTAAATTGTCACAGGGTATTCAGGTGAACACAAACAGCACCAGCAGCTTGGCAGTTCAGGATGGTCTGCTAGTGGGAATGTGTGTATATATAGAGTGTTCATCCACGTGGAGTCTGCCCAATGTCTGGCCCATGGATCTCGGTCACCCCTTTTGATAGGGTGGACATATTAGCCCCTAAGGCTGTAGCCCTTTTTCTTTTGCTGGTACAAACATCTTTACACATATGAATGTCTCTAAAGTAGGACTCTTCTGCTCCCTCATGGAGGTGCCCTTGGACACACAGGTGTCTGTGCACCTGTGCGCACATACAACTGGACCTGGTGAGAACTTCCTTGCTCCTCTACCTTCTAACCCCCTGTGGTTATGCCTTTGAAGAGATATACAAAAAACCATGGTTCTTGCCCCTTAGAGACCCACAGTCCACGGGCTTTCCTTTCAGCTGGATGGGATTTCACTGGTTTATGCCATAGGCAGCGCTTCTTAAGGTCTTTTCCTTAGGTGCTCGCACCCACAAACTACTTCATTCCCAGGCCACTTCAGCTACTTGTCAGCTGGTGCAGCTCGTACACCTGCACCCATTCCAGTCACTGGCACCACAGACACATTGGTTTGTGCTTGGTTTCACATATTCTGGTCTCTTCAGTTACATGCACGCTCATGGACCATTTAGCCTGTGGTCCCAGCCTAGGTGTTGGCAGCCACACCCTCACTCGTTCCAGATGCTGGCCACCCTGGACTAGAGATCCATATGGCTTGATGTCACATTACCGTTGCTGGAATCATACTTAAGTTCCCTCACTCTGGTCTCTCTAGTTGCTGGTGTCCATGGACACAGCAGCCCTCTAGGCTGTGGCCTGACTATAGTTGCTGGCATGTAAATGCATCTTCACACTGAATAAAGAGTACCTAACCAAGGAAAACAGTTCAAAATGAAATTTAATGAGCCAATGCAATGAGAATAGCAAGACTGTGTTATGCACATGCAGGGAACACAAAGATAGATGTATCAACTATCAAATTGTTCAGCCATCTTATCCACCTGTTTTTCCCTGACTTAATCCTTTCAAGATCATGTAGATTTCCCTTGCTTCTTCTTCACAAGACATCCCGTGTCTTGTCTAAAATTCTTTTCATCCATGTCCCATTTCTGTACATGTAAAACACCTTCAGTCTGAAAGGTCCTCTGGTCTTTGTTGACTCTTGGTGATTTTAACACCTCGGCATAGGAGCTGAGGCTCTCCTGAGGTTGTTCTGGGAGGAGTGTGACAGGAATGTCCATTCTCAGAGTCCTAAATTTGGTTTCCCTCATATTACTGTGTTTCTCTCTGCATCTCTGAGCTGATGGTTCCTGTCATGGGCTTGAGAGAAGCTAGAGCTAGGTGTTGGGTGCACACATCCCTCCATCTCCCTTGTTGGGGGGATGCTTTATGGGTATGAAGATGAGGTCTATCACATAACCAAACATTATTAGCAGAAGCCTTTCACTGTTTATATTTTATGGACCTTTTCTCCTATTTTAAAACAAATAGACAGTTATGTGAATTCACATGTCATCTTCTATGCTGTAGTTAAACTTCCCTACTTACTCATTTTTCCACCGCTTAATGCTAACATATTTGTGCAGGAAGACATTGTTAAACTGAAAAGAGATCAGGACATTCACTGAAGCCATGTGACAAATTTGTTTGTCAATATGAGTTCGATGACAAGCTTAGATCATAGTATAGGTGTACTTAACAGCCATCTTGTTAGAACTTTTCTGTCTCAGGAACATTTATCATGGTCCATTTTTTAGGATGCTTTTGAAATTGTGAGAAATTACTAGATTAAGTCAGATTCTTAGTACATTGATCCTGTTTCCTATTTTCCCAAATATTGCCCTGTTCCTAAGAATTCTTACCCCAAACTGTCTGTACAAGTTGCTGCAATGCGGTAGCATAAAATATATTGATTTGTCTGAGTAACCCTGAGAGTAGTTCAGTTGGTTCAAGCATGGTGCTAATGGCACCAAGGTTGTGAGTTCCATCCCTGTATGGACCATTCATTGAATAGTTGGACTCAATGAGCCTTGTGGTCCCTTCCAACTCAGAACGTTCTGCAATTAGGTGACTTTATATCCACGTGAATTTCCTACCCAGAAATAGCTGCTGTATTTAAAAGCTGCTGTTCTTAAAATCAGAGCTTAGTGCTCTGATGAAGGAAAATAGAGATGAAGAAGTGGTATAACATATTAATTTATTTGAAGAGAAGCAAAGGGCACCTTATTGTTTACAGAAGTGCCTTATGATTTTTTTGTTATAAGTGCATGCTGACCTCGGCTTGGTTATGTGCATCACATTATGGATAGTAAGGATACAAAAAGTGACCCAATAAACAATTGGTGGTGTAGAACAAAAATAAGTCTTCATCAATAATTCATGGATTTTGATGTGCTTATATTGATAAATTAATTAAACAAATCTGCCTGTGTTCCTCAAGCCTAATGTGCCCCTGTTATGATTAGCTTTATAGAACAGAGCATTTTAACATTGAGTGAAGGTAAATGGTAAAAGAATAGTGTAGTCACGAAGCTCTGAGTGCTTCCATTTCTAGTCACAGAGTGGTTTCAAGGAAAGGAGGCTTTCTTTGCACACCTGCAGTCATTCAGTGCACAGGCCTCTTGTGGTCAATGTTGATTGCTCCTTCTCTATAGCTGAACAAAAAATAATTTAGTATGGTGTAACCTTCTGTGATTTAATACTATGGTTTTTTTCCCCAGAATTGGCACAAAGATAGATCTTCCGATAGTGACAGTAATTATTTGCACAGCTGTAGTTGAGGGTCTTCCAGAATTTTCCATTATAAACTCTTAACAGTCAGTTTACTACTCAAATGTAAAAAAACCGTTTTCACTGCTCCTTAGGTATGAGGAGTAAAGTGAACTAAATTGAATATTCTTCTCCCCAAAATCATGCTGAGGTTTTCTTAATCTTTGGATATTTCATCCTTTGTAGTACGCTTATACTATATCTTTTGAATGCTTGTAGTCATGCAAAGGTGAATCTAATGTCTTTTGTTTTCATCCAAGATAAGTGCTCTTTTAATCAGATTTGAGATGGATAAGTTAACACACTTCAGCTGTAAGTCATATTTACCTTCAAATGTGTTAGATTAATATACGTTGAGTTTCAGGGTAAAACAAAATGGACTTCCTGAAATTCTTGGCTATTGCACTTTAACCTATTTTCTATAAGAAAGAAAAAACTGTGCTCAAGTGATCAGTTTCCCCATGTCAACGTCTTAGATTATTATAGTCTTAATTTACTAGTTACTAATATGAAGCAGAGCTTTGTGTTAGTGGCATTCATCTGACTGATTCATTAATTAGGTAGCATTGCAGCACCTCAGACGTTTCATAAGACGTTGGAGAAACACGTGAGTGCTCCGGGGATCTATTAGGTTTTTTTTGTTTGTTTTTTTTTTTAATGTTGATAAAAATGTGAAACCTAGAAGCTACTATTATAGAATTCTAAAACTTTCTCGTAGTGATATTCACTGTGTTTTCTCTTTTCAGATAAAAAAGCTTGTGTATGTTTATCTAATGCGCTACGCAGAGGAGCAACAAGATCTAGCATTATTGTCCATCAGTACTTTCCAGCGTGCTTTAAAAGTGAGTGACTACTAAATAACATTTTATAGGGAATTCTGAGCTGGTAGCACAGAAATAAAAATACCTGTGTAAGTATAGTATGATAAACTAAAGCATGTAAATATCTGCATCTGATATAAAGTAGTTTTAAGTTATGTGATTTACCAAATTTTTCTCTGCTACCTCAAACCTTGTCAAGCAGCTAAGGTAGCCTCAAAGAAGTAAAATTACTTCACTTCAGATAAACAGCAGAATGAGGCTTTCAAATCCATATTTAATATCTGTAATCACTTTTCTCATTCCATCGTATCTTGTGTGTGTAGAAAGAAGACCCTGTTGTTAGCATGAATCACCTATATTCTTTTTAGTTAATGTAAAAGAAAGAGTTTTTTGTACAACAGAGAATTGAAACATAAGGAAGACAGTAGTACCTAAATTAAAATACTCAGTGTCTTGCACATGGTACTTTCTCATTAAAAGCACTGAAAAAATAGCTTTTTATACTCTTTTGTTTCAAATGAGGTAACAGTGAGAAATGGGATTAGACAGCAAAGTTTAGGATTGCCTTTGAAGTGTGACTGTGGAGAGAAGAAATTATTAAGTCTCTGTTCTGAAATTTTGATAGCTTTTATTATAAGAGGAGATTGGGTTTTTTGTGTACCCTTCTTGTACTCAAGGCTCATTTCTGTTAAGTCACTTAACCCATGCCTTGCATCTTGTTGGAAAATGTTGCAATCAGAGCACCAGTTGTGCACCTGTAGGAGGATGCCACATCAGCTGGAGAGCTTTCTACCCCCTTCCCTTGAACTTTCATCCCAGTCTCATATATACTGCCTTCACTATCTCTGACTGCCATGAAAAGCTAGAATTAAAATGACTTTCTTTCTAGTGTTCTTCATGATATGTGTATATAGTGAACACTCCTCATGGCATAACTCTTCTAAAAGCTAGGTAATGAGAGCAGAGGGAGGAGTGATAATGTTGTGGCTGAGTAGCAAAAAAAAATTGGTGGTGTGGCAAGGGAATGGACACCAAATTAGTGGAGATTCTAGCAATTAAAGAAATTACTAAGTCTGCTATGAAAGATAGGTCTCTGTTATTTTGGTTCCTTTTGGTAATGATTATAATTTGGCTTTATGTATGGAGATTTTTTTTACCTCCCTCTTTCAGAGGAACTTTTTATTTTAAACTTGAACTTTATATAAACTTAAGTGGCTGCAAATGAGCATTGCAAACTCTAGTAGGAGCAAGATATTTTTCAAAAAATGGTCAAATAAAGGACTTTCACCATCTAGATACTTACTACTTAGAAGCTTCTAGGATGTAGGAATTTTGAGATCTTAGATTAATTAATAATTAGGTAATACCAGTCTGAAAATGTTGCCAGCTCTCAGTCCGTGGGAGAAATGTTCTTTGGGAGATTACTTTCTGGCAAGACATTTACAGTATAATGAATTAATGATGCTGCAATTTCACTTTGCTAGATTTCGGGGGATTTAGTACTTGATTAAGCAACATTTTTCCCTTGTGTTCCAAGCCCATGGTTAATGGGTAAAGTTTACGTAACAGTTCATCCAAATACAGATATGTTGGATTTCCAAGCTAACCCTAGTATTGTAAAATTGACCAAGGACTGGGGCAAAAGAAGAGAAGATAAGAAATAAAAGAAGTCTCAAAACATTTAGCTTAATATTTTGACATGTTCTTTAAAATTGTTTTTGTTACTGGCTCCAGTTTATATCTTGTAGTAAAGCATACAATGGATATTTTGTCAAGAACTTGAATGGGAATATCACAAATGAGAACAACATTTTTATTTGACCTTTCATAAGTATAAGTAATAAAATTGGGCTACCATGGTTCTCAGAATATCTGAATTCCACTTGGATTACAGCAAATGTATCAGATTATTAAATAAAGTATTAGTATTTTTATCCATAATTAACATATTTTGTTTTGAAAATTGCATTATGTTAATGTTTTCCTTAAAATAAAATTTTCATATTTTCATAATGTTTAATGTTCTCTTAATTTGTTTTACTTATTTTTGATTTTGGAAATTTCTTTATATGAAGCGTGGCACATTTTCTTATTAGTGTGGCCTTCACTTGCAAGTCTGACTTGGATAGATTTACGTGTTTTAATGTGTCTTCACTAATTAGTGTAAACATAGCAGTGAATTTAATTATTTGTTTCTGCACTATCTGATTTTATTTCTCCCTTCACTCCTGTTCTTTAGGATCCTAATCAGTTAATCCGTGCAAGTGCTTTAAGAGTTTTATCCAGTATACGTGTCCCAATTATTGTTCCTATTATGATGCTTGCTATTAAGGAAGCCTCTTCTGATTTATCTCCATATGTGAGAAAGAATGCAGCCCATGCAATCCAAAAACTGTACAGGTAAGTGATTCTGGCAATTACCGAGAAACAATGTTAGGATAGTTGTGGGCTATGTTTATAAAGGCTGCTGTGACTTCGGCATGTCTCAGATCCATTTCTTTAAAAGTTTGGAGTGGGTGTAGACATTCTGTCACTCAGCAGGTTTGGTTGTAATTCAAGCAATTCTCTTGATTGCTAGACTTAACAGGGTAACTGTAAAGAGATACAAAAAGAAACTACACTCTTTTGGTTTTTAATATACTAGTTATTTTCATCTATGTAACAACTGTTTTGATGGATATTCTCAGAATTTATGAATTCACTGTTTCAGGTCTCTATCTTTCATCCTGAGGCACTTGACTGAAGGTCGTTTGTGCACTTGTGACAAAAGAGTGCTAACTTCTAGAAATTTTATCTGTGCAAATCCAAATCTTTCAGATCTGTCTCTTCCTACTTCAGAAATTCTTGCTGTGTAAGAGTTCTTACAAAGATGTGGGTAGTGGTTTGCAGGGGTGGAGTCAACAGAACCTGTGCCTTTGTAAAACATCTCCAGGCATTTATTTTACTACTTCACTTTTATTTCAGCTATGCCAAAAAGTGGAGGTTGAGAGATGTTAGAGGTTCTGAATCAGGTAACCTGAGGCTGCTGTGATTCTATGCTACTTCAAACCACCCAGTCACAATGCTGAGCATGTGTTCCTAATGGGCACATACACCCAGATACATATACGGCACACATATCCGCAGCCATCTGTACAGATCACCAGTCACACATGAGCAGTTGTGCACACAGTACCAGTACCAGCAGCCTTACTCAGTTGCACTCTGGTTGATCATTATACAGACGCATTAGCATGCCTGGATGTATACAATATGGATCTCTAATAATAATCCTAGATGCTCAGTGTTTCCAGAAACAGGCTTTTGATCCCCAGTTTCCCAGTCAATGGCACACAAAAATGCACAATGCTTGCAAGCCCTCTTCACTTCCTACTACAGATTCCCTCAGTCAGACATACACATGCCAAATTCTTTCACTTTAACAGTAATGAATTCCACAATATCTGGATTTAGACAGTAAGACTGTGCTGTAAGGGGCCCTTGTACCATCGTACCTCCACTTGTCCTCAGTTAGGTGGAGAGGAAGTGGGGAGGGAAACAGAGATTGAGACACTCAAATGGGCATCTTAATAGACTTCCAAACCTTATAGTTTCCCCAGTAGTTCGCCTGAATACCCTGGGCTGTATGGTAGGCAAAATCTCCAGTTATTGCACATAGACACACACACAGATGTCCAGCCTAGATCTATGGCCTCGCTTCAGTACTTGGCTTCCCAAGCCTCCTAGTCTGTTTTGATATCCTCAGGCATTCACACAATGACATACATACTTGCTCTGGCTGCTGGTGCTGCAGTTGTACAGGCTTGTATATCACACGGTTTAGCTCCTCTATCACACATGCACCCACAATAGAGACTGCCTGTGTAGTTATCAGGTTCACCGCATGGATAGATAAGTGATAACTGAGCAGCGAAGCATTTACATACAACTGGCTCCTTTTATGCAGCTCTCCCTCTATCTTCCTGTTCTTGTTCCTCTCAAGATCGTTTACATCCCTTCATTTCCCAGCCTTTCATTTCTCCCATAGAAATCCCATGTTAAGTCTTGTCTTACTGGCATTCATAGTAAGTCTCAGCCCTGTAACTAGTAATATCCCTAAGTCTTGAAGGTACTCTGGAGATCCTGCCATATGGTGTGTTCATTTCAAGACCATGAGGCTAATGGCTTTACCATAATAGCTCTCTGACAAACCTGGGCAGAGATTTCTTCCTTGCGGTGATCTTTATGGTTTTTTTTTTTAGTGAGCTGAATGCTGTCATGTGATGCCCTTTTATCATGTAGCCTAATGAAAGGGAATGGATTTAAAGTCTCTTCTACTACTTGAGTAGTTTATTTTTTCTTAGCAGCTGGTTCCAGTACACAAAAGCTTTTTGGCCTGAATTATTCTCTATATATAGAATGCCATTTTTTGCTGTTTTTTTTCCTGAGAGGATTAAAACTCTTTGGAGGAGCTCAGCAGGAGAAAATGGTCTGTTAGTGATGTATCTGTTGGCAAGACACAGTAGTATCTGGACAGCAGGCTATTTCATGGAATTTTAACTGAAATTGATGCCTCCTTCTCTTCATGACAGCAAAGTTGATTTTACTAGCAGATTAAAGAATTTATTGGTAATTGGTGCAAAACTGGAAAATACTGAAATCTGATGATTAAAAATGACCTTTCATCTGTCATCTAATCTCCAGATATGATTGCATCTCCAAATACAACATGCATGTTTTCTTATCTCTGGCTCATATGTTATTCTCATATGTTCTCATATAACTCATACGTTATCTATGATGTCAGTGGCAACATATGGAAGTCATCACTGCAAATACAATTAAAAGACACTTTTTATAGTAAAAGGTAGGGGACATGGTAAAAAACACAGTAGCAGAATCTGTAGAAACTGGCCTTACCTCCTCCTACTTTCCATGAATTCCTAGTGGTAGTAAAATGGACACGGAGCTTATGTAACAGAGGAAAACTAGTGAAACTGAAGTTCTGTAAAGGTTTCCTTAATTGTTCAGAGGGCCTCAGAGAGTGCATCCTTCAAAAGCTCACTTCATCTTAGGTGTCGTAATGCAAGATTTCAAACTGCTGTAGCTGGAAATTCCTCCTTACCTGGACTAGAGTAAGCTTCATGATTACTTCTGAGTGGAGCTGGATCTAAAAATTGTGTCCTTAGTAGTAGGATTTGCGAGATGTTTATAAAAAGCATGTGAACTTTTGTTTTCACATTTTCAACATTTTATAAATGCTGTATCTCATAGTGCTGATTAACCATGGAACCAAGGGAGAGAGTTTTATTCTCTTGGTCACTGGAAGAAGCAGCAGTATTGGAAACTGGTGAAGAGGCTATCAAATTAACCTGCCCACAGGCAGACCCAGTTGGCTTGCCAGCAAGTAGGAGTAGTCCATCTTTGTAGATGCTTAGAAAAGTTTGTGATTGGTAGCTAGACAACTCAGGAATGCTGATCATACATTGGTGGCAAGGCTTGACTGTTGGCCTACTGCAACAAGTTATTAATTTCAGAATGCTTATTTTTAGGTTGGTCAGATTTAGAATCCTCAAGGGGATGGATTTTTGAAGTAAAAATCACTCAGTAACAGTTTATTCCAATATGTCTATATGCTCCATTTGAATTTTGGTTTTCCCAGCTTCTCTACATGTTTGATAGTTCAGTATTTCAGTTAGTGCTCTAGTCAGGGTTCTGGATGCAAGTTCGATACTCCAATCTTCCCTATATTTAATGTCATGGTGTTTGGATGGATGTCTGCCCTAGAAGAGCTTGTTTATTAGCAGTACCATCAATCCTAACAGCTAGAAGCTTACATACCAAAGAGAAAAGATTTCAGGCATAGTCTGAACAGCAACATTTGTGTCCAATGCAATCAACATTGCCAGGTATGTTGAAGTAATTTCATCACTGAAGATGTCAGACCTTTTACTTATTTCACTTAAGAGTGCATTTTAAAGGCATTAGTAACTTTGATCTGTCAGTTGAAAACTGTACTCTGTTTACAGTGAGGTTTGGAGAAGGACTACTTCCCATCACTAGTAGTAGTACTTTCCATACTAGTGGTAGATGTCATAATGGGAGCAAATCACAGACCTCTTTAGCCTCTTGTCTAGGGTTTGAGTTGCCAATTTAAATAAACTTATTTCTTTCTGTTGTGAAACAGAACCAGGAGTCAAACAGCAAGGCAGGCTTAAAACTTTGAAAGGGTATAGAAGAAAATTTATTAACTACACAAACAAAAAGGGGGAAAAAAAAAAATTTCAGAATAAGATTTTTCACATCACTCCGTCCCTCCCTCTCCCAGTCTTCACAACAACAAAACAAACATACAACAAATACTTCAGTCAGTGCCTAGTTTAGTCTTTTTCTGTGTATTTTTGGAGAGAGAAGTCTCCTCTTGTCGAAGTTGTAGGAGATGTGTTCCACAAGAAGAAAAAAAAAGTCCTCTTGTAGTTTTACCTCTCACGATGTGCATCCGCCCGGGAAATCTGCAACCGTGACGCTCCTCCCAATCTACAGCCGTCCCAGAGTTGTAGATGTGGGTCATGTCTATTCCATGGGGTATTACTTTTAAGAATTGAAAATGTCCAACAGCAACGATTTTTATTTGTCTCCCTTTCCTCTGCTCAGGCTTCATCTTCAGAAGAAACTGCAATCCCCTTCTTTTCTCAGGGCAGAAATTCAAATTCCCAACACAGGTGTTCTTTAATCAAATTATCTCCTAAGAAGGAACATTTCCATCCCCCCATGTCTCTTTCCATGGTTTAAAGGAATATTCAGTACATTAGTTCATTCCTACAATTTCCCAAAAAGATTTTCAGCCATTTCAGCATCTTCTCACTCTCCTTCCATCTTAAAATACTTAGCTCTTGCATCACTGACTTCAGAACTTTCCTTATTCCCTTTCATATTTAAAGGGAAGGCTGGAGGCTTTGCAAATCTTATCTGAACACTAAAGAGTTAAAGTTTAACTCAACTACAAAAGTTGAGCCAGGCTCGGCCGTGCTGGGGGGGGCGGCGGTAGCGCCACTCAGCCCCTGCGGGGCTGGGCTGCAGCCCGCGTGGCTCATGGCCACCCGGGGAGGCCCGGTCCGGCCGGCAGCATAAAGAGCCAGCATCCCCCCACGCCAGAGCCACAGGCCGGTGGAGGAAGAATCCGTGAAGCTTTTATCACACAACTTTTCCTCCCTTCAGCCATCGGGTCCCCCTCGTTGGCAAACGGGGCCCAAGCGGCCTCCGAGCCGTTCCCCCCCCCCCGCATGGGGGAGAGGGAGAGCGGCTCGGCTTGGTGTTACCTGTTCAGCCGCCGGAAAGACAAAGAGGGCGTCCTCCGGGATTACCCTTTTTTATAATGTGTGTGCACGGAGCGAACCGACTTTCTCTGATTGGCTGTTACAAGTATCCCAAAAACCCCCCACAAAGGAAACTCCCCCAGGAAGAACTTCTGAGTTTCTTCCTCCCAAGTCAACCTATCACACCTCTTCTCTTTTTTCTCTCTGAAAATGGTCCCTTCCTTGTCTTAAATATCAGAACAGTGCAGAGGGAGAAATGTAAATTCTGTTATTTGACCCTTTACTGAAGCCTTTCGTGATCACATGAAAAAAAGGTTTTGCTGAAGTTTTTTAGCTTTAAGTATTCCTTTCTCTCTAAATTTTCTGCCAGTTTTTAAAACTTGAAGTAAAACCTCTTTGAAAGACTTTTGGCTTTTCCTCTGAAGGTTTTGGCAGAAGACCCTTTTATAAAAATGCCTTTTACAAAAATAGAAATTGGATTGGAAGGCCATTATAAAAGTACTTACAGAACAGTGTACTATTGTGTTGCTTATGATCATGGTGGCTTCTAACAAAGTTTTGCTATTCATGTTCTAATATTGCTAGGTTTTAGAGCCTTAGTGAAGTAGTACTCAGCCAGATAATGACTCTATGAATCTGTACCTGGAAGGATATACTGTGCATTAGGGAGTCCATCACTCAGCATTAAAATTGAAGTATGCAGAATGACCAAATACTCTCCTACTTATCTGTAATTGTATCCGTGTTGAAATGAGTTTTCAAAGGCATAGAACTGCGCGTTTCTGTGGGTGTTTGTACTCACTATGTCTTCCTATTTTCTTTTGACTTGGCTTTAAATTCTTCTGTGCTGTATCGATCCATGATGAGGAAGCAGCTGGAGGGAAAAGTTTGTCCTTAGTTGCCTAAGAAACAAGTTTGACAGCAGTGGATATCTCTGGCAAATTTTTCTCTGCTTTTGTAACGTGAAAAGATACTACAAAGGTTGTTGCTTGCAACTTTTGTTTTTCTTCTGCTTTTGCTATCTATGTAGTATTTCAATCAGTCTCTTTTTCATTAGCTTGCACACTAACTTTGTATAGATATACTTGAATACAATGTCCACATTTTTTAGTTCCAATACTTGTGACTAAAATTAGTGGTTTACTTAAAAGTGGTTGAAGTGTCTTACTCAAAGCTTTGTGTTGATAATTAGATAATAAAAGTAAGACTCTTCTTTGTCCTGATGTTCATTCACTGCTGAATTACGTTCATGCCAAAATTAATTTCTGCAAAAGCAGTGGCAACCTTGTCACTTAACATCTGAAGTTCAGTCAAGTTCTTTGTGATGTTGGTTGGCCTGTCTTAATGTTTCTTAGATCCTAGTTTCTTTATGAGTTTAAGTTTTCTGTAGAACACACATAAATGATATAAGATAAAATAATATTGATAATTTAATTTTATACTCCTAACTTGCTTTCAGTCAAGTACTTTTGCAATGAGTTCTCTGGAATACTCGATTTTTCTGGAAATGGTTTCTGCAAAGTTCTTTGTTCCTAGTTTGTGCCTAAAGGTCAAAAACCCAAGTCTGCTTTAATTTTGTATACATCTGACCAAATTTTTAAAATAATTTTATTTTTCTTTCTAGTCTTGACCCAGAGCAAAAGGAAATGTTGATTGAAGTGATAGAGAAGCTTTTGAAGGATAGAAGTACGGTAAGAAAAAGGTTTTGTGACATGTGCATATATTTTTAGAGAGTTTACTCCCGAGTCTGTCATTCAGCAGTAAGTAATACATTTTCCTAACCCTTGCCAATGTGACTTTGTATGTTTTTAGACAGAAGTATCATTGTATATTTCGGCATTTATAGTATGACTGTAATAGTGATTATGCTTTAATAAGACATAATTTTACTTGCATCATGGGTCTGTTAATTAATGTTTTTGTTAGCATGTGTTTTATTAAAGTTTATTAAAGTTTATTTAAGCTTTGTTTTGAAAACTGAAGTTATATAATAATATGAGTCGGTGTGCAAATGTTTATCTATAAATTTTCATATCCACTTTTTCCTTGGGAAATTAGTTTGAAAATTTCAATTAGTTTGTAGTACTGTAAGAATAAATTACTTGTGTATGATGCACAGTGTGCCTATTGACATCCATCTATTTTACAGTGTGTATAGTTGTTAAAAAATTGAGTATTTGCTCAGTTTTGCAGTTGTTTGCTCTTGCCAGTATCTCCACTTCCAGTCGGGTAAATAAGAGATGTTTTGGCATAATTTCTGTAAATTTAAGGCTCTTGTTATATTTTACCTACCCTATATAGCTACAGGTTTTCCATATGAACTCCTGGATGTCTCACAATGGTCACACTTTATTTCATTTTATTTTGCAAAGAAGTTTCCCACTTATAGACTAGAAAGGTAATTGACCAAGGAATCAAAGTTGTATTTCAAAGGAAAAACCAGATTTGTAAATTTAAACATTCTCATGTTTTTCTTTTTCAGGTCACTAATTTAATGAATGAAATCCTTTTTGACTAAGTGAAAGTATTACTGGGTATCAGATAGTGTTTTGCTTCATCTGCTATTTGCCGAGTGTTTTTGTAACACTTACGGCTGTATCCTCCATTGTTCTAGCACAGTCAGGGTGTTCAGAGCATAAGAGGTGCTGTTTAGTAAAAGACATCCTGCACCCTCCACTGCAGGGTTCCTGAAAGGGGTGTGTTAGAGCTCAGTGGCTGAGCAGACAGTAGATCTCCTGACTGCATCTATGCTTGACTTGACAGGTGCCTTTGAACTTGTGTGAAGTTGCACCTGCAGTGATCCTTCATGTATTTTATTTCATCGTTCATGCTCATGGTATACATGCAGTCTGTGAATGAGGGATTATGTTGTTAGTACCAGTGGAGGAATAAAGGTCTAAAAACTACCAAAAAAAAGTAAAATCTCTGAGTTTGTATTCTGTTTCCTAGGCCTTATATCATATGGTAAATGGTTATCCCATGCCTAGTCATTTACACATTTACTTTAACAAAAAAGTGTAGAGTAGGTTTGGATCTTTTATCTCCTCGGAATTTGAAATTACTTATCAGAAGATAATGGACTCATTGCCTAATGGGCTCATACACTGAGTAATGGACACCATATTTATAAAGATATCAGCTAAAGCAATAGCTAAAAATGATAGACTAAACTTAGGTCTTCTGGGTTTGTGTGGAGAATAGTTAACTGCTACAACTTTTTGCTCCTTCTGATCCCTCTTTGTCTATTCCCTAGCAAGCCGTGATTCCAATCTGGGCTGACATCTCAGCTTCAGAAGTCTTGTTATTTTGGGAGCTGATATGAAGAAGAATTATTTCAGAAGGAAAACATACAGATCTCTATTTAAGACGCTCTGCATCTAAGTGTGCTCTTTCACCCCAGACTCCACAGCTTCTGGTGGTCTAAAATGGATCAGTCTCTCTTTAATCTTTCATAGCTTTGGAAGGACTAGTCTGCCGTGGCTAGCTTTATCTTAAGTAGTTATCTTTTGTCATGTACCACTGAGTGTTCCCAGAAAGCCTCCACATTTACTAACAGAATGTGCATAGTGCACAAGTGTTTCTTTAGCAGGTTACTCCAATCCGAATAAGCTTATTCTTTGTCCCTAATTGGAAAACAGCAATTTGCTCACAGTGGGGAAATCAAGAGTGCCATTTGTAGCTAGTTTCAGCCTTTAAAATTGGAGGAGATGCACCTGCTTATGGGTGGTGGTCCTTAAGCACAGGTGTGTACATATGTGGTGTTAGGCTGGTGACTTTATAGGTTTAATAAGGCTGAGTCCTGGGGAAATTTGTGTTAATTTGATTCATCTTTTTGAATTCTTTAAGAGAAGCTGCGCTTCATACACTTAGCCTAAAAGAGAAAGCACCTTCAACATACACAATAAAGACAAATACTTTTAGAAAGTATTTTGCAGTCTTGCTGAAGAAATTAGGTCCATTTGCTGTCATAGGAATTCTTCAAAAGGGGCCGAATTGTAAAACAGGAGCTTTTGGTCATAGACGTATGAAGGGCCTGTATTTGATTAGTGGCATGTCTCAGCTTTTTGCAGCTCCCGTTGCCTGTTTGACAGTCAAGATGCCTGGAATTTGTAGGGTGATAACTGATTTGTAGAGTGGAACTAGAACCATAAATGTTTACTTGACACTGATGTTGGGATTCCTTCTACTTAAATGCAGAGCTCTTCCCTTACATTAACGTTAATCTTCATCTCCTACTACCTCTGATCTAATGTCAGCAAATCAGTTTTTCCATTAAATAGGTTTTTTACCAGAGTGGAAGAATCCTAGGGACTTAGTTGAATATCAGTGGTTTTCCATCTTTTTTCACTTGTTGGAAATGTCAAGTTACTTTTGGCACTTCTATGTACTTAAGGGTTTATAATTCTCAGACAAGCCATAATATGTTGTATGTTAATCGCTGGATCTGAGATAATCCACTGTAGATTGATTATAACTTTTTATTTTTTGATATTTGATATATATAATCTATTTGATTTTTTAAAAATCCATTTGGTTTGGACGTGTTTGGAGGGAGAATGTAATTAGTAACATTAGCTATGCATATAACAGTCTAATATTATTCAGGTAGTATTTGAGACTGCACTTTAATGAGAAGTAAACTTTTACTCAGAATCTGTTTATTTTCTGTAGCTATTTGACCTCAAGCAGGATTTTTGAAACTTACTGGCGTAATCTCTATGTTAGAGGTAGAAATAGCTAATAAGTGTAGATGCCTCTAAATTTCTGCAAACCAGGAATTTTTTTCAGAGAGAACATGCTGCTGTGTCTTATTAATGCAGTTTTTGTTGTATGGAAAAAACACAATGTATTTCAATTAGCCAGCCTAATTTTACATTTGAAATAGCAAGACATTATCTGGAGGGGAATTCTACTATAGTAAAATTAAGCCCTTTTTTATACAGTATAGGATGTGTTTATTTTTTTTATGTCTCAATCAGTAGTAAATTTTAATATAAGCTGAGGTGAGCAAAACTTAAAATGAGATGAGGTCTAACCTTAACCCAACACTTCATTAAAATTTCTGGTGAGATAAATGAAAAATCATTCTACTCCTTGAGTGTCTTAGCACAAAGATTCAATTAAAACACAAGGTCTCTGTTAATATAAAATGCAGAATTATCAAGTGTAAGCCGTTGTTAACATACCCTCAAGGGTAGCTGACTAGGAATTAGAGTCTATGAACAAATCTGTGATTTTGTGCAAGTGTATTTAAAATTTTAATAGATAATATGTTTGCAAGTATTTTTATTAATGAGGCTTATAAACTCCTAGTTATGTTTTTACCCTTGCTTTACAAGTACCTCACATTTTGATAAGCAGGTACAAGAGCATAAATACCTGCTCCTTTTGTAACTCTAGATAGCTGAGCAGCTGATGCAATTTTATGTAGAAGGGAAGATAAGAGCATGCTTGTATTCTATGCTAAAATTATTTTCCTGAAAGTAATATGGCTAGTCATGTATGAAAGTATAATTGGGTGTTTTAGAGCAAACTAGTTCCCTTTTCTTTTTAGTCAATTCTGTCTTGCTTCACTCTAATTCTATTTTATCTATTCAATGATAACCTAGCTTTGACGCCTAGGGTTTAAGGCAAGATTTGTTGCATAAGTTTCTTTTGGGAAAAAGAAAAGATGCTGTGAAGGACCGTAGTTAGTAGCCTGAGCATTTTACAATGCTATGTAAACAACAATGAAAATCAAGTTGATTTATGATATCTGAGTTACAGTCGGTAAAAGAAAAATAAAATCCATGTTGGCATTGAAAAGGAATCATGCCTGTTAATCCAAACCTGTAAAGGAAAAAGAACTTGTGACTTGCATTCCACAGTCTAAATTAAAGTATCCCAAGTATGTTGAAAACTTCATCAATAAACGGAAGGCAGAATGTAGTTGGGATGTAGTTGTATAGATGATGGGTATATTAAAAATGCCCAGATTTATTGCTGATTTACATCTATAGCTTTGTTCAGATTTTGTTTGGGTACATACCTTTGTTATAATGAATTTATTATTCTGTTCTGGTGTGATAATTTACTACTAACAATAACATGTAACTTTATATTAACTCCATTTTGGGGATGAAAAGACCTTATGCAAATATGTGAGTGTAGATGCAAATATGTGAGTATAGAGATTTCTTTCACAGAGTGCATGGCTACTAGATGAAGTGCAGATTTCTTCTCAGTGACATTCCTTTGAGTAAAAAATCATCCTAGGAATTGATGGCTTTGTGATGAAGATCTTACTCTTACACTAAAGCAGTGTATTTGGGCACAGTGGAGAAAGAAAACTTGGCACTCTTCAACAGGAGTCTTCTTAATAATGTAATATTTTAGTTTAGAACCCAAATGTGTGGGTAAAGACAATGTTTTTTTATGATGGTGAATGCTTCAATTTTGTGGAAAAAAATTACTGAGTTTGTGCAGATGTTTTGTTGTGATAGATCTATTATCTAGCTATTAGAAGATAAATGACTGATCTTTTCCGCTTTCCTTGCCTCCAGAAAATTGAAATAAGAAGGGGAATATCATTTGGGCTGTATGATTAGGGCAGGTGGGGTGGTCATTAATTTAAGAGAGAAGAATCTTGGCAGCATGGACCAACTTGCACTGTATTATCAATCAAACCTCGATGCACTTCTTGTGATGACCCAGCACTCTCAGGTTTTCGCAGCGTTAATTAGAATTCATGACAAAATAGATGCAAGGAAACGTTTTGTACCCTTCATAATTTTATAGAAAATTTATTGTTATTAGAGGAACCATTTGCTTAGTGTGATTTTTTTCATTACCAGCTTGTCAACTAGCATAGATAATCTGGAGAAAATATGAACTCCATAGATTGGGTGTCACTTTTGTTGATGGTTCATATAGTTTACCTTGGAGCACAGCTAATGGCTGAAGTTCATAGCAACAGCACAGAAAAATGTGGCACCTAGTGGAAGACAAATGAACCATGTTTATTGCTTTAATATAAAAAATACATAAATGGAAAGCAGCATTTGAATTTGATGAGCTCATTGCTAGTTTTGTTGGAGTGATTTATATTTTCTCCTTATATAAAAAGCTACTATTGACACAGTGAGATGGAAATTAACTGACTGTTTTTGGAAACTGTTATTTTTTTGGTTTATATTCTGATTGGATCATTTTGTTTTAATTTTAAATACTTTTATGGAATGTTGAGCATTTAATAAACAAAGATTATTAGCTGTTCCACTGACGTTTAGATATATAGTAGGATCATGCTATAGGGGAAACGGTGTAGACTAGAAAATAATCCCTCACTTAGAAAGCATTACAAAATTTTCTCAGAGAAATCTGCTTGTTAGCAGTACATTTTCAGTCTGTCACATGCTTACTATTTTTCCATGTTCGAATGAAAAGCCTAATTTTAGAAAATACAATAATGGGGAGAGAGGCATGATCTTAATAATGTCATGATGAATGGCATTCCGATATTAACTTGTAAATGTAGGGACTTGCCACAAGAATAAAATGCTTGTTTATCCAGTGCACCTCTAGCATTTCATAGCATATGTTCAGTTTTTTTACTAATGTTTCTTAAGCGTTCACAAGCGACAGCATGGTCATGGTAAACTTGAGTAGGAGATGGATGTAATTTGAAATCAGTAATTATTTAGAATTCCTGTGTTCCACTTTTACTCTTTCTTTCTATTAAATTGTTGTGTTTTATTCATAGTAACTGAGCTTTTAAAAAGCCAGCAGTGTTTGTAGGTTGTATTCTCAGTTTTAAATTATCTGAGTTAGTGTTATATGTATTTTGTGTCAGCTTTCAAACTAAATCATATCCAAATGAAAGAGAAATACAGCAAAATGTGTGTACTGAATTACTAGTAGTAAAAGACAAGGGTACTCTCTAAAATTACTGTTGGAAATCTGTGTCAGCCTTCACCTATGAACGTAAAAGAGTATTTTTAACCATTAGACTGTGGCTATTCTGATAGTCATAAACTGACGTGTGTCAGTCTCTCTTGTCTCTGATATGGAACAATAACCACAAAAAGTCTCTCTATGTGTTCTTAAAGTATAACTTCTTTCTTCTAAATCTTTAAGTCTATCATGTTGTCCTCTGCAAGCTGACCTTAGCTGTACTTCAGAATTCTACATCCTGGTAAAAGCACTTTGCACTTTAACAGTGGGAAAGCTCCTTAGCTTCTGTGGCCTAAATTAATACCTGCTCAGGACAGATAGTGATTTGTCTTCCTTCTGCTGAGCTTCGAACACCCATCTTAGCATCAGCTTGTCACAGTTTTTAATTACAGTTAGGTTACTGCTGCAGCACATTATTAAGGAGAAAGTTTAGTGCAACAGATAAAAAAGAGCTTTTGTTTTTATGATACGGCAAACTATTTTAGATGTAAAGTGTATTTAGCTCTATCAAATAATCAGATTTTGCTCCCTGGAATGAGTTGCATTCTTGTTGGGACCAGCAGGTACCAGTATGTGGATGAGGCTGGAGACAATAAATGCAACTTCACGTTTATTCTTATTGGTAATTCATAAAATCCCCACAGAGCCTGAGACTTGTTTAGCATAATAGCAAGACTGTCTTCTGAGCTGTTTTCTTTCAATTGTAATGTTGAACGCATACTAATAAACCACATGTCAGCCAAATGCAGGGAGAAAAATGTAACATATGAATATCATTGTATTTAATATTTCTCAAAAAGTATCATTTCAATAAACTGCACTTCTATTTAATTGCTTACTTTAAGTCATTGGGGAAATTATAGAGGTTGAAATGCAGATCCCTAGTGCTCAGATAGAATATGACATTAATTTGCTGCCAGAAGGCTATACTGCATGCATGCTAACTGCATACATATCAGCTGCTTCATATAAAGTATCATCATTTTAGTTATTTGACTTAACATGTACTCTGACACAAAACAAATCTTAATTAAAGCAATTAGAAGAGAAAGAACACTAATCCCAGGCATACAATTATATGTCCTTATAAGGCATGGTCAGCTTTTGATCTTTTCTTGCAGTTAAAGTAATCTACTGACAGAATTTTATCTGGAACTCCAATATATATTTCCTCCTATTATTTTTAAAGAAAATTCCCAGGCAGAAGGTTTCAGTAATCCTTGAGGTGTTAGAATGTTGATAATGCATTTAATTTTCTCATAAAAACAAAGCTATTTGCAGTCATAGCGTGACGATCTTTGTGCATGAATAAGAAGATCTTTTTTATGAAGGCAGAAAATTGTGTGAGAACACGGTGGGATATAAATGATGCATTCCTGCAATTATGTAACTGTTAAGTGCTGAACAACATGTAGAAATTATTTTTGCATTCTTTGGAAAAAAGTTCTATTTTATTGCTGATTTTTATGCCCTTTTTTGGGCGGGGAGGGAGGAGTGTCTTTATGAAACTAAATATAAAATTTTCTATGGCAGTTAGTTTTGCCATATTGAGAGAGAAGTTTGATTTCTAGTAATGCCCAGGGAACTTGGCCTAGCTCTTCTTTACTTTGATCAGGCCAGTGTTGATAGAATCCCAGAAAATCTTGCTGGGCATATGTTTTACGTCTTGTTGTTTCCTGTTACTTCTGAGTTAACTGTAAGTTCTCTGTTAATTTATTTGGAATGGAAGCTAAATCTGTAAGAAAAAAAAATATGCTTACATTGCACTGTGTCTTCAGGGCAGGGAGCTAAGATTTATGTGTGCAATAGAAACAGCAAGTGTTTTCTCTGTTCTAATAACCTTACCCCAATTTTATTTTAAATAAGATACCATTTCTGTTGGCTTATTTTTTGTTGTTGTTATTGTTTTGTTTGTTTTTGCTGAATATAAATAATTTGAAATTGCTGAGAATTGCTAGTATTACTTCTGATTCTCACTTGTGGTCTTACTGTAGACCTAATACTGACCTTCTGGTTTATATTTTGTTTTCTAGCTGGTAGCTGGGAGTGTGGTGATGGCATTTGAGGAAGTGTGTCCAGATAGAATAGATCTGATTCACAAGAACTACCGAAAGCTCTGTAACTTGCTGGTTGATGTGGAAGAGTGGGGTCAAGTTGTTATAATCCACATGTTAACTCGGTATGCACGAACTCAGTTTGTAAGTCCATGGAAGGTAAGTTTGCAACTTCTTAAATTACTGCTGTGAGCCTGCATTCTGAATTATTTCCATTGCTGGATTTACTTGGTCTTTTAAGATACATTTCTATGGAGACTTTAGTAAAAATAGAGATCAAATACATAAGTCTTAGCTCTCTAAGATTTCACTAACACAAGGCATCTATCTTTCTTCAAAGCCTGAGAATTCTGCTTCCAGGGTATATATAACCTTTCCTTATTTACTCATGGCACATCCCATGGGCAGCAGAGAGACTCCTGTGGTTCTTTGAGCCATGTTGCTTTTTGCTTTAGACAATTTTACATGAGTCAAAACTAGAAATGTTTGCCATTCTGTCCTGAAACTAGGTAGACTCTACTTATATTGCAGATCAGACCCGGTATCACTGCATGACAAACATTGCACTGCTTGTTTAGGCTTTGTTAATGTGCTGAGGCACTGTGTGAAGTCTTGAATATACATATTTGAAATGTGAAATGTAAAAAATGAAGTGGTTATTTTCATTTATATTGTGTAAATATGAGTATACTTTTAAAAAATTGTAAAAAGAAGTGTTCAAGACACAAATTCTGTCACTTCTTACAGTAAAAAAGGACACAGCTGAAGAAATGTATGCTGTTAACATTGTTTCAATAGAGATCTAACTTTGAATAACAAAGCAATTTAAAACAATACTTCTGAACAGAACTCTTTAAAATTGCTCCACAGCTCTGGTTGGTTGTATTTATTAAAGGCTTTGGAATGTTACTAGTGTTACATTTTGCCATTTAATTTGAAGCCTGTTCATGTTTAAAAATGTTATTTTAGTGCAGATTATTGTCATTTATAACTAGCACATTAACAGTTTCTTTAAGATTCCTTTTTTCAGCATTAGAATGCAGAATGACACCAACTATCACTCTATCACTGAGTTCTTTTAAACTGTCTTTTAATATCCTTTGCCTGGGAAAAAAGATGGTAATCAGTGCCGTTTTGTGTTAATATATGTGTAATTTATTGTGTGAAAATAATTATAAGGAGATATATTTGGACAAACAGTTCAGTCTGATTTCATTTACAATTATATTTACTTCTTCTTAGAAAAGCAGGAATTAAAATGAAAATGTCTGAAGTAGAATCATATTTCTGCACTACTCGTTGGATTCTGAAACAACCTTTTTCATTTTTCATGAAAATGAAATTGTTTGTAAGAACACATCTTCCCAGAAAATTGCTTAAAATAAGGAAAGTATTTTTAGATAACGAGACATTTAAGTTCTATGTTTCCCTAATGTCCTTGAGGCAGTTTTTATTACATGTTGTTTATTGGAAGAAGGCAACTTGCATTCTTCTTTCCAACATTTGGAAAGAATCAAAATTGATCATCTGTTTTACCTAAAGCTACAGTCCCACAATATGTTTCAGCCAATTTTAGTCTGTAATTGGACAAAAGGAAAGTTGAAGAGGATTACCTCCTGTCTTGGACTGAGAGGTCGGAGGTCTTGATGGGATTTGGTTTCTTTAAGACCCTAATTCTTTTTTCATTGAAACTGGGTGGATGACAGTTGCTGCTGTGGCTTCTGCCCTAGGAATGCAAAAGATTTGTGTGACAATACTGCCTGTGTCAACCTAAAATTAGTCATCAGTAGTACAGTATTAATAACACTTTGTTTTCACTTTCAAGATCTTCAGTGTAAAATTTAGTTTGTCTACCTACTCAGCAATTTAATTAGCAGATTTTTTTTGTGGTGCTGGTTGATTTGCATGCCTTTGTCAATACATTCTTAAATGAACTCATCATACAACAGGCCATCTTGTGCAGTAGAAGAGATTTTTAATTTATTTTATTTGCATCATTATGGATCAGTATTTAGGCTGTTTATATGTAAATGTATGATTTGAGGAACAATTAAGTGTTGACAAAGTAGATTGCAGTCATATCAATTGCGGTGCATTTTCCATAATTTTTCTAACTGACATCTTTGATGATAAATAGTGGATGCCAAGTCAAAGCCGATTATACAGTGCACTAGGAATTCATGGCGCTGTCAGGGAGAAGACCGATTGACTTTAAATTTACATATTAATGAGAAGATTTGTTAAGAGGGTGCTTGACTATAGAAAATAACAGCATATTTATAGGGCATGACACTTTATAAATAAAGCTGATGCAGGAAAATGGAAATTAAACCTATCAGATTAATAAATTCAAGGCTGCTAAAATGCATATTTGCATTTTTATTCGGTAAAATTTTCCTTTACTTTTTGAGGAGCATATGTTGCTTTTGTTTAAGTTGAGCTAATTCCTAGCAAGTAATGGTGTAATGTTTGGAACTGATTTCTTGAGCATTTAGAAATCTAAAAAAAAATTTGAATACTTACCTAGTAATGGAGAAAGATCTTTTTTTAAACAATATGCTTTAAACTGTTAAAATTACCCATTAACCAAGAACACTTAATTTTTTATTTCTATTTCTAGCTTTAAAGAGTATAACTTTTAATTCTAGTTGTGAATGAAGTAAGGAAGAATGTCCTTGGTTTATCCTATTCATCTAAAAATACTTGGAGGTGCGTGGAGTAGCTTTTTGAGTAGTATGTAAACAGCAGTTTCAGAATAATCTTTTTTCTATATGAACTGTATGAATTCAGTTTTAACATGTGTTAGCTGAAATGGGACAAGACACTCATATTCTAGAGTAAAAATACCTGCTTGGGACTAAAACCAGCCAAGAACAATTCCAGGTTTTCTGGAAAGTAAAATACTTGATAGGAGATAAAACTGTGATGCATTTCAGCTTAAATGTTTGTCCTGCCCTTGTTGTAGAAGTTGTTGGGATTGCCAGGCTGTTTGTAAATACCTCCTGAGCCATAACAGCTTACAGCCTAATACATAGACGTATACATGGTTTGATGTAGCTGGAGTGTGGACTCGGAGCACTAGAAAAGGAGGAGCACTGGTAGCAATTGCAGTTCTGTACAGGAACTGCACCATGAGTGATGTTCAGTTCTGAAGATCTGGGACATCCTGTCCCTGCATACCCTGTCTATAAGACATGAGAGGTGGTGACTACTAATTCTAGAGCATGTAGTACCCTTTCTTGGTTGCAGTCCCAAATTAGCTAACAATTAACTGGTTTTCTTCATGGATCACTTACTGTGCAACCCTGCGGAAGAATATTTTTGTTTGGCAGTTGGTTAATATTTGCTTGCTATCTTGATGTCTTATACTACCTCTTCAAATACTTAAATTGTATTAAATTTTACCCTGAAAAACAAGTCAAACATTTAACCAAACATCTAAATACAAATTCCAAATTCCACTTTAATTTTTGGGTTTGAGAGGAAAAAGAAGTGAACTTTTAGCAAATGGCATGCTTTTTCTTCCCTTCACCTTTGCTCCTTCTTAATTTGCAATGTTTAATTTATCCCTTCCTGTTCTTTCTTGTGCTTTCTTCCTCTTTTCTTATGCTCTAAATGTTCTGTTCTTTGCTTTGTATCTTTCAGTCTTTGCATTGCTGTTTTGCCTTTTACTCACACCATTGAAAGGAAGGGTTTTTTCTAGATAAGACCAAGCTATTTTAGGTCTCACTTCTGTTTTGAGGAGTATGAAATTCTTTTGAATAATGAAAGTGATTTTAAAATCATAATGGATGGAAAATCATAAAATGTTTAGGTGTGGGGTTGTTTTAGTTTTCCTTAAGCTTTTATTTCATTACCTTTTCAAGTTTATTTTTAGAAATTATGTTATTGGCTAAGTGAGTTTTAAAAGCCTCTGTAAAGCTGAATTGAAGGATTTAAAGTGTTTTTCAGGTAATAAATGAGTTTACGTTTTCATATTGTTTTGGAGGTTGTGTGGCTTTGTAAAGAATGAAATAAACATGGTAATCTGAACTGGGATTATACATGTTATTGTCTAGATAATAATATTATTAGTAAACTACAAATAAAACTTGATTTATGTATTGTTATCATGTAACTTTTATATATGCTGAAGGAAGCTAAGAATGATGAAAATGTCTTAATGTTAAATTTCACCTGCTTTAGTCGGATTCTCAAGACTGAGTAGGTATCTTAGTTCCTTTGTGTAGCTTAAGTATCAAAGCTCACTATTTTAAAAAAAGGAAGCTTTTTATAGAGAAAACTTCTTTGAATTGCAGATGAAATCTTCTCAAACTAGTAGAATTTTTTGTGTGTTCCTTAGCTGTATTAAAAATTAGCTTTTCTTAAGAAATGTAAAAATGTTTTGCTGAGTATGAAACATGCCACTCCAAAGGTTAATACCACAAAGTAAACTGACTTGAAATATAAGTCCTTTTACTGAAAAATGCCTTGAAGTTGCCCTGAGAATTTCCAATAATACTTCAGTTTTTATTAACTGAAATAATGTTTATCTCTTTGTATAGCTAAACCCTTAAAATCCACATATGTAATTGTGTGTAAATCTCTTACCAAAATTCAAAATGAAAGTAACAGTTTCCATTGTAATTTACTGGAATTATATTGTCTCTTCTATGTAATTATGTTAATATATTACATTTTCAGTACAATTGCATTCCAGTCATTTGAATAGAGTTGTAATCTGAAAAGTGGTCCTTGAAAGAGAGTACTCTTTGAATTCAAGTCTGTTTCAGTGGCTTCAGATCTGCATAATTCTACAAGTCCAATTGAACCCTTAGGTTTTCTTTCTGAACTCTTTATCCAAATGGTAATGAATTAACTATGGTTATAATTGAAGTCAAAATCATAATATATAAGGAAATCAGAGTAATCTAACTGTCATCTTGCAATCTATATTGATTCTTCAGTCCATTGTTGTTCACTTAGCAGAAAATGTGTATGTACTTTTAGACTTGCATAGGAACAATAGGTTTAGTCTTTGTAAGATTGACAGAAGCAGTGTTAGGTAATGAGGTATTTTTGTATTGATATTTTATATAAATAATATAGACTATGTACTATTATTTATATTGTGCACTACTTAATCATTGCATTCTGGAGGTCCTATGACTGCCTGTTTGTTTAGGAAACCTTAAAATTCTTTCTTGATAAAAAGCATGTCATATCCCAGAACACTACTTCATTACCTGAATATTTTTATATTCTGTGAAATAGAAGGGATAAATTAAGTTTCTAAAATTCTCATTAATTTTTAAGTAACTTTGTTGCTGAAAGCTGTAAAAGCATTGTGTCCAAGACTACACAGAGCACACTGTTCTGATCTACTGAAAGCAGACACCAGCTTTCTGTCCATTCAGGAATAGCTGCAGTTTGTAATCATTTCTGTGACCCAGTGTGTTTCTCCTTGTCTTGTAATCCTCAGCCTGTTCCTGTCCAGTGATTCTTAACACATGAGCATCAGGGGTTTGTTAGGTGTTGAAAATTATTTTCTTTCAATGTAACAAGAAAATGTTTCAATAATTATTTTTAAACAGGAAAATATTTTGATTGTTTACTGGATAATTTTGTCCTATGGAGGAATAAGTAGCTGAAAATTTTAACCTATAGACAAACTAGGATGTGATAATTCTGTGGTCTATTTGGGTGTCCAGTGTTGTTCAAAAAGCTACAAGATGCCTAGTCTTCAGTTTTTATAGATCTCCTATAGGCTGTGTACCTTCAGAGTCTGTCAGATCCATGCAGATTTTTTTCATGCTCAAGAGAGCATAAAATGGCACTAGAGGCTTACACTTAGGCATTTGAAATACTCCCTACTTCTACAGGGCCATCAGAGTCATTACTAAGTTCTATCAGTCCGTTCACAGTAGCACAAGTTTTTATCACACAACTGTTTATAAATTGCAGCTTATCCTAGAAGGAGTCTTTGCTGGCTGTTTAGTACTTGAAAGGAAACTATTACTTATGGAGTGGAGGATGTGATCCCTTTATTCTTTATCTCTTGAACTTGTTTTGGCTTAATAAGGCAAACTTGTCAAACTTCGCTTGTGCCTTCTGTAGCCTCTCTCCAAATTATGTTGGTTACACTTTACTATCTCAAGTGTTTGTATCATATGAGGTTGTGCCTTTTTTTTTAGAGCACTAACAATTCTTCTTTTCAAGCTTTGCTTTTACTGACAATCCTGAATCATATTCAAGGATTTGCTGTTGTGGAAAATATGAATACTTCTACTAGCATGTGACTGTTAACAAGTGTGATTGGTTGAGGTCTGTTCTTCTGTCAGAAACTTCTCACAGGTAATCTACTGAGTAATGACAGGTCTATTCTGGTGTTCTGAAACTCATCTATAAAGCATGTGGAAGGATTTAGGTAGGCATGTTCACATTCAGCATCAAAATTTCAGATCTATCTTACATAACTCATTAAAGCTTTAAGTAGTAAACTATTCTATACGTTATCCACAATTTTCCCTATTCAAGGAAACTTTTCTTCATACAGCCGGTGAATACCAATCTTGATAGGCTAAAGTAGTTTTTTGGTATTGCAGTCAAGTTCACCAGATAGTGACTAGTACCAACATTTTTCTTATGTTCAAAATCTAGCTTATGCAAAACTCACTTGAGAATAGTTCTTGGAAATACTAGAAAGGTTTCTGGAAGATAGTGAAAATTTTGTTTGCCAAAATTTTGCTAGAGGCATCAAAAGAAAGCTGTGAGTGTTTTTCCCGGTGAAACTGAGGAGAGAAACTTCAAATCATTTATACCTAACTAAGGAATACAAATATTTGAATAATTTTTTCAATGTAAGATGGAATTAAGGCTGGCAAAGGGGGAGAATACTGTGTATTCATGCTTTGGATGCCATTGAAGCTTTGTTTTAACTCAGTACATGGGTGTGTGAAGCTCTGTTTGGAAGTAACTGTAGTATTCGCATAATGTATTTTACCCTAAATGGAAATCACATTCTCAACATTTATGCCATGTTAAATGTAGCTTCTAGGAAAATCTTGGTTTAATGTTAGCTCATTTACTTAGTGACTTTAAAAACAGGTTAATAGAATTTGCTATCTGTCAGTTTCTTCATTTAAGCTGTTAATACTTTATGAAAATATCCTTGAATTGTATGTCTGGAATAACATAAAAGAGAATTATGCATGTTCTTCCACACTAAAATACTCACTTCTCTGCTGTGAATAAATCATAGTAGATGGGGAATGCAGAGTCTATTTGCAAATTGTAGTCTGGGATACTATGGTCTCAATTTTTTAATAATTTTATTCTTCCAGAGTTCTGAACTTTTGTCATTTTGCAATTTAGAAAAGTTATTAACTGCACAATTAAATCATGTGGTTCTGCAAACTGTTAAATGCATTTAATGTGGTTTAACTAACAGCTGCCACTCTTTTGTTCTGTTCTCCCTTACCACCTACTGGTTTTTAAAATCCAGTAGTTCTAGTGATCCTATGACCACAGAGTGAGACGGATCATTTTACTAATCTTGGTGAAAATAAAACATCCTTTTGAAAAGGCAAACAAAACAACAAACTTCTGTTGGACTGATTAGTCTTAAACCAACTGTGAAACAGCATCTAAAGGGATTGAAATGGCAACAGAAAGAATTGGAACATTTGAATCTACTCCCAGAACTCTGATGCTATGTCTCCCTTGTCAAAAAGGATCAGAGGATTAATAAAGTTGTTAATATGTACTGGTTATCATCAGTTCTATCAGTTCTCCACTCTAGTATGAGTTGTATTTGGACACCTGTGAAAGTAAAATTTGAGCGTTGCCCATATATTTAGCATTTCTTCAGGGATGCATAGAGATGTGGAGGCTTTAGGAATGTGAAGAAGCATATTCCACAGCCTAGTGTAGTGCACTATAGACAGTGAAGACTGGAGAATAAGTGTGTAGGAAATAATCTGTCAGTTGTTGAGTCAATAGTTAATTAATTAGTTAAATAGTTAAATTAATAGTTAAAACAGACTTTAATCTCACAGTGTAAGAGTCTTACTTTCAGTTCTCTGCTTGCAGAAAAGATATTAATATTAATAGTGCTTATATCTCCATTATACCCTACTCATGCCTTCTTTTTCTGAGTTCAAAATGTAGGCCTAGTATCAGTGTAACACTGCTCTGGTTGCTTTTCTTCTCCAGAACACCATAACACTGTTGTTGAGCATGGAGGCATTTTCTAAGATCTCTGCACAAGGCTTTCCCCTTTTGTGAGAACCAAGAGGCTTTGCTTGTGGTTGCCCCCCTGAAGCTAGTTCTATTCCACTTCAGGAGAGAATTACTGCTTGTCCCAATCTCTTTCTTTAGTACAGGCTTCAGTACTTGTACTGCAAGGTTTATGTGGGGACAGAGCAACAACTCAGCTAGGTGTCTTAATGTGAGGTTTTGGCTTGGTGGTCTGAACTTTTGGCAGTAATTTATTGTGTCTCAGTTCAGTTTCAGGTTTTCTACCTAGGCTTGAAATGAGTTAAGAGAATCCTAGAATTGTGTTCTATCTGGAAATAGCTAGGCAGTGATAGCAGAAATTGTAAGAATAACCTAGTGCATGCCAAAACAGACTTGCTTGCTCAGGTAAATGCAGACTTTTGAGCTAGTTGGAAGAGGAAGATGAAATATTGAAGAGCCAGATGAAATATTCTATGGGCAGGTGAGAGAAGTCTCACAGTTGATAGTCTTCATTCTTAAATTACCATATGTCTGCTGAAAATACAATCAGTGGAGAGGAACCAGTCCAGGAGGTTCCTGGATTGTATGGATGATAATGCCCTGACACAGCTGGTCAGGATGTCAACAAGGGAGAGCACTGTACTGGAGCTGTTACCTGTGAACAGAGAAGGTCTGGTGGGTGATGTGATATGATGGTTGGAGGCTCTCTGGGCCACTGTGATCACAAAATGACAGAGCTTTTCATTGTTGGAGAAGTAAGAAGGTGCACCAGCAAAACTGCACAGAGAAATAAAGTATTAAGGGTGAGGAGAAGACTGAGGTACCTTTTCTGAAGCAAAGAGGGCAGTAGTTGTAAAACAAATTGTTCTCAAGGTACCCAGCCCCTGATCTATAAGACGGAGAGGAGGAGGATAATGAAGCCCTCATGGTCCAAGGGGGAATAGTGTGCTACACCACTTTAAACACACACAAGTCTCTGGGGCACATAGCATCCAAGTACTCAAGGGTACTGAAGATCCCAGACCCTGAACCACTTTGCATCATTTAGCAGCTGTCCTGGTTAACGATGTTCATTGGTGATTGGCAAATATGACACCCATCTGCACAGAGAAGAGTGTTCAAGGGAGGATCTGGAGAACTGTCAAGCTTGTCAGCTTGAGCCCAGTGCTGAGCAAGGATATGGAGCAGGTCATCCTGCGTGCTGTAACGTGGCACATGTAGGACAACCTGAGGATTAGGCCTAGCCAGCATGGGTTTGTGAAAGGCAGGTCCTGCATGACAAACTTAACCTCCTAGAATGATAGGGTAGCCCACTTAGTAGGTGAGGGAAGGGCTGTGAACGTTGTCTAACTGAACAACAGTGGTGAGGCGTTTGAAAATCTTTTCCACTGCGTTAACCTGGAGAAACTGGCAGCCTGTGTCTTGGATGCATGTATGCTTTGCTGGTTAAAAGAGTTGCTGGACGGCCAGGCTCAGGCAGGAGTGGTGGTGTGATGGAGTTACATCCAGCTGTTGACTGGTCAGTCTGTACTGGTGCCAAGTCCTGTTTGATGACCTGAACACGGGGTTGAGTGCAGCCTCAGTCAGTTTGCAGGTGACACCAAGCTGGGTGGGTTATTGATCTGCTGGAGGGCAGGAAGGCTCTGCAGAGGGATCTGGGCAGGCTGGATCATGGCTGAGGCCAATGGTGTGAGGTTCAACAAGGCCCAGTGTTGGGTCCTGCCCTTGGGTCACAACAACCCCGGGCAGTGCCACAGGCTGGGACAGAGTGGCTGGAAAGGACCTGGGGGTGCTGGTGACAGTGACTGACCATGAGCCAGGGTGTGCCCAGGTGGCCAAGAAGGCCAATGACATCCTGGCCTGGATCAGCAATAGTGTGGCCAGCAGGAGCAGGGCAGGGATTGTCCCCCTGTGCTGGGCACTGGTGAGGCCAGACCTCAAATCCTGTGTCCAGATCTGGGCCCCTCATGATAGAAAAGGCATTGAAGTTCTGGAACAAGTCCAGAGAAGGGCAACAGCGCTGGTGAGGGGTCTGGAGCATGAGTCCTGTGCAGAGTGGCTGGGAGAAAAGGAGACTTGAGGGTTACCTTATCACTCTGCAATAACCTGAAAGAAGGTTGTAGCCAGGTCAGAGTCAAGCAACGATATGACCTCAAGTTACACCAGAGGCAATGTAATTTTCCAATGTAAATAATGCTATGATTCTAAACTTAGACTTGTATGTCTTTGGCATTAAATACAGTCAGTAGGTCAGCTTGAGGCTTAAGAGGTTTTGAGTGATTGAGTGTTTTCACGTTGTCTGCTAACTATTCTCCATGTGTGGGATGATTAATAGAATTTGAAATAACAATTCTTGTACACCAAGGAGCTGCAGGTTTTTAACCTAGTCTTCTTTTACATAATACTTTGCTTTCCTGTCCATCACATTAGTGGGTCCTTGTGACTACAAATTCTAAATACTTAGGAGTTCATCAACTTGATTTTGATGAATCTCAGTTCATTTAAAAATAATTTCCCCGAGTATTGTCCTCACCCTTTGTCTGGAACATAATTATTTCCTACCAGATCTTAGCAGATCTGAGAAAAGAGCAATATTCTAAAATTGCAGTAAAATACATGATTATGAGAAGATCATACTATTATGGTTCTGCCATTGGGGTATGAAGAAGGACCTTAATCAGATTTGAAACAGAAGTGTTTTCGTAAGAGGCATATGCTGCTTTGTATTGGAACTCTGCTGCTCCAAGTCTGTTCCAAGCAAACAATTCTTAAAAAAAAAGGTAATCAGAAATGTGAGAGCTCAGGCTGTTTCTTTGTAAGAGTTATTAATGAGTTTCAAACTCAATATTCCTGTTGAATTCAATAGTACTGATCTGCATGTCTGTTAGCAGTCAAGGCAAAGATATTGAAGACTGAATCAATTAAGATTGAATTATCCTCCTCCTGTTAGAGGAAGCTTCTTCAGTGCAGGTTGTGATGCACTGGGATTGGGAAATTTCCTTTCACGTTGTCTGTTCTGTAGGCAAAGGAGGAATTCAGTTACCAGTGGACTTGATACAGCATTCTGAGTTTTTAGTTTAGAATGTGACTGCCACAAAGAATTGTTGAAAGAGAAGGAAATTAAAATATTTCAGTTGCTGTTGCATAAAATATCTATGAATCGGCTAGGCATCATGTAATACACTGAGAGCAAAATTGGCGTCAAGTAATTTAACTTCCCTTCATATTTCTTCTTTTTAAAAAAATTTAAATGTCCTTTCAAATTGTAATAAAACCCAGAACAAAGTGACAATTTATTGTCGCTTCTTTTCTCCCTCCCCTCATCCTCCTATCTCTACTGAAGACATTTTTATGGATTCTTTCACTACACCTGAGTGTTGACCAAGGCATGCAACCTTGCCAAGTTTTCCGAAGACCTATATCTTATTTTCATTTCTACTTATTTTCCAGAAATGTCAATTTTGGATCATAGGCTTTAGTCCAAAAAAGGCCAATATGCATACCTAAAATAGTTTGTTGAATAATAGCAAAGATATTTCATTTGTCAGTACAACTTATTTCTAAGGAAATTTTGTATATACTGTTAATCTGTTTTTCATGTCAGTACATCTACTGTTGTGAGCAAATGGGTAGAAACGCCAAAAGCTATTTTTAAACAACATACATAAATCTTGCATGAAACTTTGTTGTTGTATGTTAATTCCTGAATGCATAAAGCCTGTTGATTCAAATATTCTATGTATATCCTTGTCATTTTGTCTGTTGGTAGGTTGATGAAGTGGTGGATGAATACAATGAAAATAATTTCTATGAATCTGATGAAGAACAGAAAGAGAAGGATCACAAATTGAAAACCACCTATACTATGGACCAGGATCACAGGCTGCTGTTACGAAATACAAAGCCCCTGCTTCAAAGCCGAAATGCTGCTGTATGACAAATTCCTTTTTGATTAAAATGTTAAACTACGAATACCTGTTTTTTAGAAAATTTAAAAGATTGAAGAGTAAAATCTACACCTCTTTAAAACTGGTGATAATACCCTCTAGTAACTCTAGGAGAAGTGTGAGGGATCTCTTTTGAATTTAACATGGCTTGTAAGTGAAACGCCTAAACTGATTGTGATATGTGCTCCAAATAATACAGGCAAACAATATACTAGGAAAAAGTATGAGAGCATTTGAATCCGATTTATATAGCATGTGATGACTCTACCATAGGTAGCTCTTCATGCTAAAACTCTCACCAATTAGGATGACACAACCTGGTACAGTTTATTGTCACAGTTTAGTGGAAAAGATCTGCAAAGAAAATCATAGTTGTTATTGATTAGTCAATTTGTTCTTTCTTTTGAGTCTCACATTTTAAAAGTAGACAGTTATACACCACATTTCTAGAGTTCTTGGCTTGACAGGGTTTCAGAACAGATATGACATTCTGAGTATGGTTTTCTAGATTATTTCCATGAGATTTTAAAATACAGGTAACTTTTTAGAACTGGAAAAAGCCATGCTCATGGTGAATCACTGTGATGTTAATCAGATCACAGAATGTTGCTTCTAACTTCAGATTGTCCTGTTAATCAGGACTAGATGTCTAGAAGTCTTCTAGTATAATGAATATTCATATCGCTGCAAAAACAGTGACCGTGATTTAGTCACCTTGCCACCTATTCTTAATAAGCTAAATAGATCAGGTTATAGTTCTCCATTGAAACATATTTTGAGATTCTCACTCAATATCTGACTCTTCTCAAAATCATTTATGATCTGGCAGCCCAGCAGACTTTGGAAACAAATTGTTTAAATTTTTACAACTTTTTGCTAAAAATCACTGTTCAGTGTCCATGATATTTCTTAATTTCATGCAAAGAACAAATCTGTATGTTTGCCATCCCACTTCATGAAGAGGTTCAGTTAGTGACTGCCCTCAATCTATAAATAATTTTCTTTATTAAATATGGTATTTATTCTCACATTTTTGATCTTTAACTTTCTGATATTAAAGTTAACTGAGATGTTAAAGTGCATTTTGAAAAGAGTTATCAAAATTATGCTACTTTGAATTGCTATTACAGCGATATTCATACTATTCACAGAATTTACCTGCAATTAATTTAATTAATGGCCTTCTGTATGACCTTAAGTTTTTTGTCAGCAGTAAAAGATACTTGTGATATATTGCTAAAAATCTTTAAGTTATTTCCTGGCTTTAGATGTTTTTAATCACTTTTTACTATTAAGTAATAATTTTCGTTCAATTGGTACTGGGATTTGAAATGCTAAGTGAAGTGTTACCATGAGGGCTTTACTTGGAGTCTCTATGATTTGTTTTGTTTGGAACAGAGATCATGCCACAATTGTAGGAAAGGTTGTGACGTGACACTCAATAGCATAAAGATCATATTTTATCTTTTATTTACGAGAAAGTTTGAGAAGAAAGAAAACAGGTGTTAATTTGCTTATGTCTCAGTCTTCTGAATGTTATTAGCCTGGATATTAGTATACAATCGTGTACCATTTACTTTCTGTTGGATTAGGTACTTTAAAATTTTCCAGTGAAGGCAGCTGTTGCTTTCTAAATTGCATAATAGAATAATGGAATTAAAGATTTTGAGTGGAAACTAGATAAAAGGTGATATTGAACCTGTAGTCATAAAGGAAAAGTGCATTAGAAAAACTTGTAAAGAATATTTCTTCATTACTTTGTACAGCTGATGTTAGCAATACTGATTTATGAAGGATGGTACCACTATGTTTGTAATTTAAATTATCTACTGCTTTTTCTCTTTGTCCCTATTTCTATGACCTTCTATTTATTATAGCATACAGTAAATACTGGGAGGAAGTAAAGGCACTTAATTAGTGAAAATGTGTCTCTTCCTATGTTCTTCCTCAGTCTGTTTTGCTGATTTTGAAGGCTGCAGGTATACACTTAGCTTTCTGAAGATGAGTGAGCTGGTAGTCCTGCAGGTCTGAAGCAAATGTGGTAGTTATGAATGATGATTGGAAGTTAACATGCTGCTCTGAATGTTCTTCCTTTAGGTGGTAATGGCAGTTGCACAACTGTACTGGCATTTGGCACCAAAATCTGAAGCTGGTATTGTTTCTAAGTCGTTAGTGCGTTTACTCCGTAGTAACAGGTAGGTCAAGTCCATCCTTTACATCAAAATATGTACTTTTTTTGTTCATATTTGTTTAGCCATAGTTACAAAATTAATTTAATTTTGAAATTGTCCTTTAATACTCACTTTCACTCAACAAACGAGGATCACTAAAAGTAATTCCATTATTTTTGGTATCCCATCCAGGGATCATTGGTTATTTTATTTCATTCCTATGATTTTTGTTCTGACAAGAATCATGGCTCCCTAGTAAGTATTTGAATAGAGTCAGTACTAACTGGTTTGCTTCATATCTTGATTTTTTTAAAATTACTGGAAATTTAGTCCTGTTGAGTTCCTTACTGTCTTGCTAAGCACTAAAGAAGTCTTCTGATGTATATTTCATATTTCTGTACTGTAACGCATCCCAAAATGGGTGTGTTTAGAAGGGATCACTGGATATCCGACAACAGAATGCTCTGTTTTGTCTTCGTCATCTTCAGTAGTATTTTGTCTGCTTTTCTATGAAAGGTCTTATCAGCCACATTTAATAAGATCATTAGTGCTATTTTTTAATTTGTATTTCATAATTTTTGCATAGTGTGCCCATATTTGCTGCAGAGAAGTGTTTTTCTTCCCTGTTCAGTTCTTAGATTTTGAACTTCCATGTATTTGTATGAAAAGCCTTGAAGGGTTTACATGAGACAATATTAATTGTTTTTAGAATAACTTTTTAACTCAAAATGGTATTTTTGGCTAGAACTTCCCTGTGAAAATAATTTCATTTTTAAATCAGTTATATCAAAGAGACACAAAGGTTTTTTAAAAAGCTCACTTTTTTTGTGTCTGGCAAGATTACTTGTCCTAGATATACCTAAACTTCCGTAAGTCCTGCCATCAAAGAGCTGTTTCTCTGTAAAAGTTCTGCAGCTCAGTATCTTTATTGTTTAAAAGTTGGTGAAGAAGTAAAATGGGACTTCGTAGAGTATTCATGCTTTTATTTCAGATAACAATGAATCACTCTTATTTTTGTGTTTGGATTTATAGTACAGTATACTTCCCATTCTCTTTATGCAAAAATGAGTTAAATAACTAAAGCAATTGGCAGATAATGTGTAGAGTTAAAGTTGTGCTTACAGGTTGAAAGGATTATTTGCATGTGGTTTATTGCTTGTTTATATTCAGGTTTCCTTAAAAGAAAAATCACATCTTTCCTGTATCTCAGCTAGTACCTTAAATGGCACTAGTCTTCTGATTTTTCTGTCTTGGCTTTTCTGTTCTGTTACCGTTCTGGGCGAAACACTTTGCTTTTAGAGACACTTTGAAATAATATTTTGCTGTTTGCCCTTGAAGTTATTTGCTTGTGGCCTTTAAATTAATGTCAACTAAGCTGTAATCTAGTTAGAGTGAGAGTGCCTGAAAGAGCATCTCATAGCAATTTCCAGTCTTGTTTCATTATGTTTAGCTGACTATTGCCAGGCACCTATGTAAGAATTTCGTAAAATAAGTTTAAAAGATCTTAAGTAGTTCTCTATTATCACTTTTCTTTATATGCAGCAGCTGTAATTACCTTAGGGCTATTAGGCAGTTTTGAGTAAGAGGAGATAATGAGTATGATGATTTCTCTATTAGGATGAGATTTGCAGCATGCAAGGATTTGAGCACTCATAGTTCAGAAAAATTGTGTGTAAATTATTACTTAGTTCTTAAGCAATTGGTGACACAAAATATGCACTTTAAAAGCTTCAGACTAGTACCCAGATTTCTTTTTGCTCACTCATGTGGAGGCTTTTAAACGCATATATTAATGATGAGAATACCCTCTCCAAACATGTTTAATGCTTTTTGTAGACTATTAGATAAATCTACTGTTTATCTCTTGCACAGTCTATTATGTAAAAGTGTTAGTTTTTCATAGATGTATATGTCTGCAAGTGTACACCCTTGAGTCACAGGAGATCCTGGCCCTTTCTGAGAATTTTTAGAAAACTCTTAAGAGAAAAAAGTCATAGTGATTCTTGCTAATTGTGCAGGGATTAACTGTTCTGTAGTTAATGCAGTTATTTCAACACTGCAGATAAAGCCTGTGTGTTTTCGTTCTCAGCTATGTCATCCTGAAATATTTGTTTCAAGAATGTGGATAAAGTGTAAGGCTTTTATAAGCTATTTCCATTATATTAAAATGATAAATGTAATTCTGGTTTGAATAAATATGCAAAATAAATACAAAAGGCACCATTGCAGTGGTGTCAGTGAGTATTTTTGCGTATTGGAGTTTAAAAAATGAGAGCCTGGTTTCATCATGCATCTCTCTTCCCTGTGAAACAAATGATGAAGTTAGCAGTTGGCAATAAGCTTTGCCTTCTATGTTTCTGCCAAAACAAATGGATAACTAACCTGATGTTCAAATAGAATTGGACTTTCTTTACCACATTGAATTATTCTAAGTATCTGTAATTTTGTGGAATGACTTTTGTTTTTCTTCTAGGGAGGTGCAGTATATTGTCCTGCAAAATATTGCCACTATGTCAATTCAGAGAAAGGTATATCCTATTTAGAATTTTTTAAATCACACTGTATATGAAACACAGGAGAGTTACTTAAATGTGTTCTGATTTTCAGGGCATGTTTGAACCTTATCTGAAGAGTTTCTATGTTAGATCAACTGATCCAACTATGATCAAAACTCTCAAGGTGAGTTTATTAAAGGCAATTTTTTCTGTATACTGCTGGACTAATCAGTTTGCAACAGAAAGGTAAAATGTTTTTCACTGGTATGGCATAGGTCATAGGTCATTCTGTGCTGTTTCTTAATCTCATTTTGAAGTACCGGGGCCTTTAAGTTAAGTCCAAAAGGGGCCTCCAGGCTTTTCAGGCTATCTGAAAGTTCCTGTTACTGTGTTGCAGGTGGAAGTGGCTGAATTTTCCAGTACAGCTTTTAGGATCTCTCAATGATAGAGAGCGCTCTAATTTTTATTCAACCACTCATTCTAACATTGAGAGTTTGACTATTTCATGGGAAGAAAAGAGTCTAATACTGTTAGCTTGAAAAGAGTCTGTACCCTATACAAAATGGGGCAGTGTTTGAGTCCCAAATTTTCTTTGAAGTCAGTATTTGACAGGAGAAGTACTCTAGGCTTTCCTCAAGGCCACATCTCAATGCGTGTTTTCAGCTGTTGTCCTGTTTTCTCTGTACTTATTCTTTAACAAATGTGAAATCCTTGACAAAACAATGGCTAAAAAAGTGTCTACTATTATGTGCCTTTTCTCTTGTTTTGCTTTAGATTGTCATAGGCACTTGTGTTTAGGAGTGGAAGGTACTTTTCTGAAAGAAACATTATTTTTTCCTTATCTTTATTTTGCATACATATTGCACTTACATTATATGTGCAAAAGTAGTCTTATGTCCAAGATGACTGTGCCTAAACTATCGTGTATATATATACAAACTAAATATATTTTTGTATTTTATACCAACAATAAGACATAAGTAAATTTGAGGCAGTTGTAAGCAAAAAAATACTCTCTACATTTTAGGAATATTGTGAGGAATTCCTTACTGTTATCCAAGAACAGTCAGTCCAAAAATAATAGAAAGTTGATACACTTAAATTCCCATATTAATTGATAATATATTGGAGAAGAGGTGGAGAAGTAGAAATCATGTCTTTTCCTTTCATTGCCTCATTTGTTTCATGAGGGCTGAAAAATTTAGAAGACCCTAAACTTTTACATTTAGATTATATTTCTAGAAGACCCTTAAATTTTTTAAAAAGATCTTGTGTTTTTTTCCCTCTTCTACCTCTGTAATTCAAGCCTACCTGTTTCAAAATAGAATGATGAGACTCACGGCAGTAATTAATATGTAGGAGCGCCTTGGAATTTATGTTTTGGGCTGTTTGGATTGTTTGTTTTTTTATCTTCCATCAACATCAAGTTTGCTTTTTTGATCAGTGGTTAGCATTGAGCTTGTGTTTTCACAGTAACCTATTTCAATCACAAATTCTCAGTTATAATTAGTTTTCATCATCTCTGAGTCTATCATTTTCTGAACAATTAAGATTTTTTTCCCAATTACGAGCATTACTTTGCAGACATGTGTTGATTTGTCTTTCTGTTTTATTGATCAGTCTTCTACTATCTGGAGCTCTTATATAGCTTTTCTTAGTCAGCCTTTGTCTTCATTTCCCTGAAATGCATCATTTAAAAACTTCGTTGCCTGTCTTCTACTTACTTTCATAGTTCGTCTGTGAAAAAGGTCAGTGAAGATATTTGTGATATTCCATTGATAGCCACTCTGCACTATAATCTCCTTTTCTCTTTCCCGTTTCTCTTTTTCATTTATCCTCTTGCTTTCTATGCTATTCTAGATATGTATCTTTAAGAGCCTTTAGTGATATGTCTTATGAAATTGTTTTGAGGTACAGGTAGACTGTATCATTTGAATATCCTTTTCTGGATGCCTCCAAGTCAAAAAATACCAACATATTTCTGAGGCATGACTTCCCTTTGGAGAGTCAGGGTTGTGTTTTCAGTTTATTTCATTCAAAGTTAAAACAGGCTGGAAGCATAGCATCTTAACAATATATGCCAAGTGTTGTATATCATCCTTTTGTTCACCACGAACGAAGAGGAAGTCTTCCAGGATCTGATGTTGTTGATGTTGAATAAGATCTGAGGAATCTCATAGATGCAAACGTTTATTTCCTGAGTTTAAAGGTCTTTTATTACGGTTCATGTGAATATTATGGGCAATTTACTTCTCCACTGATGCAGTTGTGACTTCTGTTATTTCTTCTTACACTGTCGTGTGGTTCTTATATGCTAAAGCCTGTTGTATAACACTGGAAAGTTGACAGAAGTATTTCAAGCCCATTTGATACGCAATGAAACACTAAAGCTCAGGCTCATAAAAAATGCGTCACTGAACCCTAGATTCCTGCTTTGTAAACTTTGCAAGTACTTGCAAGGAAAATATGCCTCCTGAGTGCAATGGTGGTACCAGCTTGTATTGATATCTGGTATACTCTGTTGAATTCTGAGTGGTAGTTTTAAAGTATATTTTATAGATAATGAAAGAATACATGTGGTACTGTTTATTATATTTTATTTTAAGTTTTGACAACATGTCTGGTTTTTTTTTCCTTGTAGCTTGAAATCTTGACAAATTTGGCAAATGAAGCCAACATATCAACTCTGCTTCGAGAATTTCAGGTTTGTGCAAAAGTGTATTCTTTTTATATTTATGATCTCTTTTTCCATTGTTGGATGTTTCTCCTAGGCTTTTTTTTCTCTCCTATTCAAGTTTAAGTATTTTCGAGGATGACATGTTCCAAAAATGGAAATTAAACCATCTCATACTATAATGGATAAGAGAGCTAATTGTATATGGAAAGGAGTTCAAATATTTCGTTCCTCACTCTCCTTCCAGCTACCAAAAAAAGAGAAAAAAAGTGATGAGAAAAGCTCAATCATTCCGTATTCTTAAACACATATTCCAGCAACCTGACTGACACTGTAAGTCACTATATGGTAGGGTCTTACTTTTAGCAGTATTTGACCATTAGCATTTGTTGCCAAAACTCATTTCCGTAAGTCATTTGATGAAATAGTTTCTATTGTCTCCAATATCTTTATGTGTCATCAAGATCTTCTGCCTATATTGTGAAACAGTGTCTGTCCTTCTTTCTTTCCTCTTGGCTTGTGACATCTATTTGCATTGCTTCAGTTCTCTGGCTGGATTTCTGTGAAAGGTACTGGTTCGCAGGCAGGTAGGTTATTCATAGTTTCACAGATGCTCCTAGTTAAATGAACTGAAACCTCTGAAGAGAGAGCTCATCAACTCCTCCAATCTTGCACACAAACTAATGGCTGTTTTTGGGTAATTGCCCCCTACCCCAAGCTTTCTTGAAATCAGAGATTTGCATGGCTATGGGTGACCAAAGCGTGCAAGAAAATGTCTTCTTAAAGTGACAACGTGGTTCGAAATGATAGCTTCTAATGTGCAATGTAGCTTTGTAAGTTTAATTTATTTTACAGTATGTCTGCCTCATGAGAATAATATGGTAAGTCTTTGGTTGACAAGAGTTATATATTGACTAACAAAAATCCTGTTTCTTTAGACTTATGTGAAAAGCCAGGATAAGCAGTTTGCTGCAGCTACGATTCAGGCTATAGGCAGATGCGCAACTAACATCACCGAAGTGACTGACACCTGCCTTAATGGCCTCGTCTGTTTGCTGTCCAACAGGGATGGTAAGCTAAAATTCTCTTGTTTTCTGGGTAGCTGATGGCATGAAATGTTTTCCTAGAGAGAATCACACAAAGCTTCAGATCACATCAAGAAGGGAGGGTTGACTTCTACAAGAATTTGGCTGACACAACTAGATAAAAATCCTGCACTTCCAAAGGCTCTGATATTCACTGAGTCGTTATTTTCTCCTCTGTTAGAGAAATTAATTCTTTGTGGCCCTCAATTACATGCTTGCCTACTTTTTCTTAAAATGCTGTGATTATTAAAGTGTGCTGTTTTGATTATCATTGGCAGCAATAGTTAGTTACAATTCAAGTTGCATCAAAGCAGTTAGCCTGTAGAGGGTGCTGAAAGCTTGGAATTTTTTTTTTGTAGTGCATCAATGCCTAACTGAAAACGCGTATTAAATAATTTTAGGATAAATGGCCCTAGATTTGGCTTGACTTTGTAGTCTAGGCTATTGTTATTTTTGGATAGTGAAACAAAGTTTCAAATCACTAAGGAGCACAACAAGGAGCAGATAAAGTCAAGTGGAGTATAGCAGCACGGTAACTCAATACCTAATAATATTGTCTACTCTTACCAGTTACCAATGAATGTGGCAGATTCTTATTTCATAAGAAGTCAGTAATATGAGTTAATAAATAATGTCAGGAAGGAGCAAAAGCATGATTTTGGAGTGTCCTGGAGTAGTTCAAACAGTTCAAAGAACTTAGGTGACATTGCTCTTGGCTTTGAAAAGCAGCATTAATGCCTCTCTGTATCTCCTGGACATTTTTTCATGGTAATCCTGAGAAGACCTGTATTAGGGACATCATTTTGGCAGCACATATTTGGCCAGTGACCCACTAATGCACATAGAACTTTCTCTCATTTGTTTTATGAACTGAGTTGTCATTCTCAACCACCTCATCTTGTATCAGTAATTCTTGAGTGGCCTCAATGTATAGCTTTGTATTTGGAATATACGTGACTTTCACTTCGTAGTGCTGTACGTCTTATTTATGTTTAAGCCTTTCTGATTATGAGCTGTGTTTGAAATATCTTTCCACATCGTGTTACAAAGCCGTGTCTTCACAGTGCACCTGCTTGTATGATATTCAGGAACAACCATAGTAAAAATACAAGCTTCAAAGTTGTTCTTGATTTTGCCTGATTCTTCTAGCAATCTTCCTCTGAGTAGGCTTCCTTCAGCATATGCAAATCTCCATATTTCTTCTGTTTTAAATTAAATAATAAAACTGGCACTTCAGAATACAAATTTTGTTAACAATCCTGTCTGTTTTCTTGTTTTGTTTTTGTTTTGCTAAGAAGGAACCAAGATAAGAGGAAAATGTTTTTTTCTTTTATTATAGACTGTCAATTTATATTTTTTCAGAGTGATTCAGTATGTATATATGTATATATTTATATTCACACATATATGCTTGTACATGTACACAAAGGTCTGTCTCAAGAAGATTAGTTTTCATGTCTGTTTCTAAGTAGTTGTCTAGCAAATAAAATTATCGTCTTGTGCTTACTGTTCTGAAAGGCTGCAAAGGATATATTGAGGATCTTTTAAACCTGGCAGCTGGCAAATTGCTTTACCATAGCTGCAGTGTCTTTATTCCTTCTTTCAAGGAGCGAATAGAATGGCATAATTTACATGGTACCTTTCCCCAGGTGGCAGGAAATTACTGATAGTCACAGCTTACTGAACGTAAGAGTTTTGGCATGGTAAGGGAATAAAAAAAGAGATTTAGCATAGTGTAGGAGAATAGCTTTAAGAGTCTTGGTTAATCTTGCTTTTCCCCAACTTTTACTGTTAAGTCTGCAAGCAATCTGTTTGCTCCGCTGCTTCTTCTATGGTCATTGGGAGCCTGGAAGTAGTCCTGCTGCTTTGTGTAGCAAGAAGCACAAGCTGGTAGGTCCGGCAGGTTCTGAGGTCTGTAGCAGCAGAGTCACCTGTGCTTTCTCTGTACTGTTTTCTTATTATGAAGAATTCACTTGAGTACAGAACAGAGGTGCTCATACTAGTTCTACGAAAGCAAAACAGAATCCTGAAGAACAAGCTTGTGGGAGAATTGCCTTCTGATTCCATGTGCTTGTTCTGGAACTGTTAGATGCAACCCGGCACTCAGGATATCTTGGCTCTGGCACAAGAGCTTTGCAGTTAATGTTTCTGCAATTTGGGTGATGAGAGGTAGGGCATTGTTCCAGAAACAAGGCTCTGGGGATGTCAGGAATTGCTCTTGAAATTTTCTTTGCATGCTTGCAAGTGACTTAAAGTCAGATTTTCCCTACTCAGGAAAGCTGTGGTATGTGGGTGAAAAAAACCAGCAACATTTCAACTACAGAAGCACAACAGAAACTAGGAATTTCAGTGATGAGACACGTTAGTGTATGATTATCACAAGCTAAACTTGACTGACTCCTGAAGAGACTGTTTTTGTGAAGCCATTGTGAGGGCTGAGAATTATTTTCCTTCCTCATCTGCTGAAGGAAGACAAAAATAAAAGTTATTTTCTTTCTCTAATGTGAATTTGATTTTGGGCTGATGCATTTCCTTTAAGCAATTGTATTGATAGTTTCAAGTGACTCCTGGCCCCACTCTTACTTAAAAGTCATTTTACATATTAGAGACAGATGGGATTATAGGAAGTCTCTTGTCTGACTGTATATATATATATGTATATATGTATATATACTAGAAATCCTGCAGGTTTTTCTTAGATGGGTGACTTCCATTTTCTGTTGAAAGTTGCAGGTTGAAGGCAAGAACAATTGTAGAATGGATAGCTAAAACATTTTTTGCCCTATAAATCTATGTGAAACTGCAAGTCATAAAACTACTGGAACTGTTAATACATCTGGTAGCTAGTACATATCTCTTCTAAGTACTATTAAAATGACATAAAATAAAAGCAACTTGTAGCATCCCATTTATATGTATTAATAGGATTTCTGAGATTTGTTATTTATATTATAAGGATGGAAAAGTTAACAAGGTAAAAGCTTAAACTTTGGCTTGTTCTGAAAAGCAGAAAGTTAATTAGTAATTAGCTCTAGTGATTGCCTTGTAGCAATTTTTTTAGCCCATATAGCATTGTTATTCACCCTAATAACAGAATGGTTTGGGTTAGAAGGGACCTTTAAATTCTGTGTAGTCCAACCTCCCTGCCATGGGGAGGGACATGTTGCACAGACCAAGTGGCTCAGAACTCCATATAACCTGACTTTGAATGTTTCTGGGGAAGGGGCAGCCACCAAAATGGCATCCTGTCCAAAACCAGTTGATGCAGTTTTGCCACTTTTAAAAAAGTGATTATGCAAGCTGTAGACTGTGGATAAATTAGTCTTTAGTTGCTGCAAGGGTGCGTTAATGTAAGTGAAAGAAAATTTCATACAACATTAATGATTTCAAGTGTTGTATTTCAGAATTCACCTTTTGAATGTTCTCTGGTAATATACTCCTTGCTAAGATGATTTTCTGAGGTTCTGTTATAATGCATGCAAATTCCGAATTATAGAAGAAGCCCTTAATTTGGTTCTACAATTTACTCTCTGCTGCATTGTTGATTTTTCTGCGTACATCATTATTTGACAAAATGGAACAGTTATGACTGAGTATATTTTAAGTTTTCGAGGAGTTGTCAGGCTGCAGGGCCCTCAGATATTGTCCTACTTAGTCAATTCCACATTGCTTCAAAATTGTTAGAAGAGACAAAAATTTTTACTATGACTTGAAAATTGAACTTGTGGTACCCCATGTAGTCTTCTTTATCAATAAAGGCATTCCTGATCAGATTTTCTGTGATTTTTGGTCTTTATTGTAAGAATTTAATTTACTTTTTATAATCCTTTAGGTATGATTTATACTGTTCCAAAATTTTCATGTTCATTTATCATTGCCTTGTATGGACTTCCTCTTTGATAATTCTAGTAGGAATTACATTTAAAAATTTTCTTACTGCACATTCAGAAATGCCAGTTTTATCTTCGCTTCTATTATTTTGCTGGAGTTTGTTATGGTTTTGAACCTAAGTGTTTCTCTTTTATTTCCTGCTCATTTTTGGTGTCCTTTGTGTGCGCAAAGCAAGCCTCACAGAGTATGGGGTTTTATAACTATGCCAGTTCTTATTCTGATACAAATGCATTTTGATTTTGTTTGTACTTTTTTCCCCCCAGTATCTAGACTTTTGTAAAAAACCCATATTAGTTTACAGTTGTTTACAGTTGTAGTTTACAATTTGTTTACAATTCTGGTTTATTTTCTTTAAATTTGCTCCCACAGATAGCATTAAAGTATTTCCTATGGTGACATCTCATCTACTGCAGTTGATATTACCATAGTCAGTTTTACATTGTCAACAATTGTTTTTAATAATGAGTTCGTGTCCACTCATTTTTTTGGTTCAGTTTTATTTTTCTTAACTGTTCAGTGTATCACAAAATACTGAATGATGAAAGTTGCCATTCTGATGTTCCTCACTATAAATATTCCAGATTCTAATTTTCAAGTTTCAAGAATTGACTTCCTATTTTAATATCTGGCGAAATACAGTGTAAATTAAATTGATCTGTAAGATTGTGCAAGACCTTGAGATGTTAACCTTGCTTCAAGAAATTAGTCTGGAAAAATGACAGATGTCATGTCAAATAAAAGATGACACAAAAAGCTACAAGCTAAAATCTAAGCATTTCAGAGGCATATGGCATAGTGATATGCCCAGAGATCTTGGAAAGCCTTTCTCCATAAAGCAGTTTGCTTTCTCAAAACAGGAAACAAGAAAAACCCACAACCCCCCAAAATTTAGACATCCCTTCCCCATACTGTTCTATTGAAACTTAAACATGCTTGATTGCTGAATGAATGGTCCATGTGTCAGATTAACTCAGGCACAAATGCAGGAATACCTCTGTTTAACAAATGGTAGTTAGGCTTCTTCGTCTTTCCTTAACCGAGTTAACTCTTGCACTTAAGCTTGCCTCTGCTCATGTGGGGTCTTTTCAGTTTCAAAAAGTGTACATTTCATACAAGTTGATTGGGCTATGAATGTTACTTCTTGCAGTAGTTAAGCACTTCAGTGTATGACTTTTGCATGAATCTTACAACAACTTGCTATTTAGAAGCGTCATTTGAATGTACTAAAGATTAGGTTTCAGACCTGAGAGAGATTGTTTAGATGCAGAAACATTCTTTGCATTTAGAAAAAAATGCAAAGGAGACATTTAGATATTTCTCTAGCGTATGAATGAGCTGTTACTTTTAATGCAAGCATTTTTATTCTCATTGCAGACTGCAAATTGCTTTTGAATATGCATAATTTTAATGAAAAACAGATTTTTTTTTATACTGTTCCTCAATTTTATAGGAAAAACACAAATTTCAGCTTCACTAAAAAGCAGTTTTATACAAGTATGTACTAGGTTGGTATTTTTACATTTAGAATGTTTGTGTCCTCTTTTGCTGTTGTAACTTGATTCAGGAAGTTAAATTTAGATTACTTTGGATGTTTTACCTCTTTCTTACCAAATTGATATAATTCAGTTCTGCAAAGCATATTTGGAAAGCTTTTACATCTTTTAAAATCAATTATTTATGTTTTTTTTAATAAATGCTGTTAAAATTAATAATTTGTTTTGTCTAAAACAGAGATCGTAGTTGCTGAAAGTGTTGTTGTCATTAAGAAACTGCTGCAAACCCAGCCAGCACACCATGGTGAAATTATTAAGCATATGGCCAAACTCTTGGATAACATTACAGTGAGTATTTGTTCACGCTCTCTAATTTGCCTTGTCAACTGAAAATGAGATTTTTTCTCCTTCGAATTTGTGCTGTAAACGGAAGCAGGTATATTAGAGAAATGCAAAAAAAAAATTATTTTTGAGGTAAGTTTAATTTTTTATGATGTTAATGGAAAGGAAATAGCTATCAGCTCCAATTTGTGACTTAGGTCTGGGAAGCTATTTTTAAAGAGATCCCTGGAAATGTTGAGTATTGCTAGTCCTATTACTCTAGAATGAATAGCAGGTTTAAAATGTGGAGTGGGTAAATTGAAACGAAAATAAACAGTTAACTTAAGGATTATTACCCAGTTGTCTTCATGGTCTGGAGTGGAGTTTGAAAGTTTTATTTTAAACCTTTTTCCCCCAAATTACATAACCTTTCCATGGTATCAGACATGCTACTCTGAGTGCATTGCAGTGTCTTGAAGCTGCATTTTTATCTTCTAGGTATTTGAGATTCTGTAGATTTCACATTCGAATTTGAATTATTCCCTACTATCTATCTTTAGATTTAATTGACCTTTAGTTATGCAAATATTTAGTTCCCAAATTCTCCTCACAGGCCCAGTAATTAATAAAACATTCAGTGATCTGTCCTAAATTAGAGTATAGGGATGATGTCCAGTAGCTACCTATTATATCCTAAACCCAAAGTGTCAGATTTTGATCTGTCACCAGTTATTTTTCTGTAGAGATGATAAATAGAGCTCTTTAATTTCATAAAATTATACATTTTTTGATAATGGAGTAGTTTCTAAATAAGAGAACATTCATTTCTCCATAGTTGAATTCAGCAAAGTTTGGAGTATTAAAAAAAACCATGGTATTCTTGGTTTGTGCTTACTGAAAGATTAAATAAATCTTTGGCTGCTAAGAGCTCATGATCACTTTGTAACTGATATGAAGAAAATAAATTCTACTGAATTGCTCATATCAAAATAAGGTACTGTTGCTTATTACATATCAAAATAAGTAATACTTCATGTATAGTAATCACCTGTATTTTCAGAAAATTTGTGCAGTATTTTGATGGATTATTACAATCTCAAAAATAATGTTATGGCACTTAACCAAATAAGTTTGGCATCTTATTTCCACATACTCTACAAGAGAAAATAGGTACTTTTCTAAATATTCTGGTTAAAACTTAGAAGAGTTTTGTAGCTGTTTTATACAATTAATACTTTCAAGTAAATACTCTTAAGTTTTGTGGAAAAGAAAATCCTTTTTAAAGTCAAATAAGGAGGATGCAGAGAAGACATGCTGTACTTAAACTACTTTAACATTCTGAGGTTTTCCAATATGAGGTTTTACAGAATACCAGAAAATGTTAAGCAGTGGGAGAACAGTCTGTGGGATAGAACAGTCATTAGAATAATGTAAAAATCCAAATCCGATCCTGAATCATAGTTTTTATTCGTGAACAGAGGATTGGTGGTTAGGAATTACAATAGTCATGAACCTACAAGAAGCTGCAGGTTCTCCAAGGTGATTGTTTTACATCTTTCTATGATAACTTCAAGATACATACTTTCTTTGGTATGCTCTAGACTTTGAATTATAGAATACATTTTGAAGATGTTCATATTTATAATTTGAATGCTGTATCATTTTTCTGACTGCATATGTCTGAAAATGAATGTATTCCTTCACAGAATGATTTGGGTTAGGACGGACCTGTAAAGATCATCTAGTCAAAACTCTCAGCCTTTACTTCTGTAAAGGATAAGTGTATACATTTCAGAATTTCTCTTGTGGTGGCGTGAGGTTGTGATTGGTAGTGTTGAGGTGCCTAAAAATCTTTCACAGCAATATTTATTTCAAGTCATTTTCTTAACTGAAATTTACTTGTTCTTGTTTTCATCTTCTTCATCCACAGAAGCCATTTAGAAAGGGACAGGATATAGAATACTTAGAAGATGACAATTTTACCGTGTAAAAGAAATAAAAAACTAAATAAGAAGCTAAATATTAAGACCATATATAAAAAAATAACAAGACCAACTATAAGAAATACTACGAATTTCACTTAAAGTATAATGAACTCCAAATTATGATGAAGATAGGTCTGTTTCAGTTTATCCTTTGATTGATTATTTCTTACATTTCTGAAAATAGTGGTTACTTTTGTTCCTTTACTGTTGTGTGTTTTCATTTGTACCTTAAACTTTTATCCCAAGTGTGCTCAGGGAAATATCTATGAGATCTATTTTGTGTGTGATACTTGCTGAGTACTTAGACCTGTGCTTAGTACAGCTTGATCTAGCTGTATTCCAGCTCCTTTCCTCACACCCTTCAAAAGCTGTAATGGAGAAATACATGTCTGATGGTGTCCTGAAGACATTAAACAAGAGAATAATTGGATCTCTTTAAACTTCCATTTTTAAAAATCATAAAAACATTTCAATTTAGCTGTCAATGTATTAATAACGTTGTCATGCTTTACAATTGATTGATTTGCTAAGCTGTGGGCCAAGATTGTAGTAGTGCTTGTTTGTGTTAGGCATGCACTCTAAGATAGGCTTAATTAGTTTTGTGTGTACAGCTTTTAGAGTGACAGAAGTTTGAAAAATATACTTATGGGAAAGAGCCATTTAAAGAAGATTAAGTTCAAAACCACACTTACAAGTTTCATCTCCAGCAGCAACAAAATCTGATGCTTTAGGGAAAGGGTTTTAAAGATCAGAGAAATTCATTGTGGTACACCTCCAGTATATATCTTCTCTTCCAGTTACTGGAAGCTTCTGTTTACTGTCCACATCATGCTTGCTAATCTAAAAATTCTAATTTCTCCTCATATTCCATATCTCTGATCAGTTATTCTCTCTTCTCTTTGCCTTTTCCTGATGTGTGGGTTTTAAAGTGGGATGACCAGAAGTGTACACAGTAGTCAGATATGCTGGAGAAATCCTACATAATGACGTGGTGATACTGCTTGTTTTCCGTTTTTTATCTCACTTCCCTGGTGTTGTCTGCATTTTGACTTCTGCAGAACACTGACTTGACAACTCTACAGCTTTCTGAAAATGTTCATGATTCCAAGATGTCTTTTTCCTTAGAAATATCTTGGAGTTCATCTGTATGTGTAGAAGACTTTTTTATGTCCTGTTCTTAATGTTCCAAGGCAAATAGTCCCCAGATTTGTTTCTGCCTTTCTGTTTTTAGAAAAATAATTTATTATCGTACATTATATCCAGTAAGGACTCCTGTCTGGGTCGTGGGAATCTTGACTTCTGGTGTGATTTTTCTATGACAGTACTACTAAGGCAGGTTTTTTTCTTTTGATAGCTGGTGCATTCTTGCATTCTTCTTTTTTATTAGACTTATTCCTAGTTCTTTCTAGAAGATGAGCAAGAAGATGAAACAAGTTTGAACAGTTTTCTGGTCCAGAGATGAGGAGGAATACTTCTTGATGGGATTAGGCATTGCAGATGTAGAGCAAAAATAAGATAGTGGCATCTAATTTTGAAGAGCTTAGTATATGAGGAAAATCACGTCACTTATGGACACAAGTGTTATTATTTACTGGTTTGGATTGGGATTCTTATTGCAAGAGTAATGGACTCAAAGATTTTAACATTTCTCTGTTTCATCCACTGATAAAAAACTTGACTTTTACATAAATACTGCTTGTAGCTATGTTTCTGATATGGCTTCACAGAACAGGCAGCTTGCTTTCTTTAATTTAGTTCTCCTTTCTTGCAGCGTTGCTAAGGTATCACAAACTGTGATATCCATATCTTTGTATGTATTTCAGTTCTGCACTCTTCAGATTCTAGCCATATTCTTTTACCTAGGATACACTTCAATAAGGCATTTTTAAACCTTTGTATTAGTAATGATTTAATGAAAAATTGTCATAATTTGACAATAGCTCAATTTTTTAAAAATTGGTACACTGTATAAGAGATGCGGTTGCCAGTAAAAAATTTGTTTTAAAGGAATTTTGTATGTAGAGGTTCAAGAAATAGAGGAGTCCTTGAAGGTCTACCATTTGAAAACAAAAAATTAATACTTCTCTCTTGCTCCAGTTCTTTCCTGTGTTACTTTTCTTCTTGCTTTCAGTATGACAATTCAAATCAAATTTATCCCTCTTTCCATTTCTGATTCGAAGTAAAATTTATAAAAATTCCTAGCTATGCAAATTTTCTTCTGGATGGAGAAAATTACACCTCATTTCTAATTTGAGTATCTCATTTTGTGACAGGTGAATAATCAGAACTGGTGATTTTAAGTTGTACTTTACCCTTGCGTTTATATATTAAGAGCAGAACTACTTTTCAGTAGTTTTTCAATTGTGCTGCTTAGAGCAATCTCTAAAGTCTTTATAGCATCTTTCTCTAATTGCCATAAATAACCAGAGTTTTGCTTTGAGGGGAGTGTCTGGCTGGTTTTTAATTTCTCTTTTTTAACCATTTATTTATTTTCCTTGAGACAGGTAATGGGTTGAAATGGCAATAGAAGCTGCCTCTTGGTACTAAAGGCTTAAAAAGTGCACTTAACCACTTGCTCGGGCCATATGGAATAAAACATCAGGCAAAGTAATTTACAGTCCTGTTTACCTTTGAGGATAATGCAGAGCAGGGCTGAATAATGAAAGTATTATTTCCTGCATTTTTGTCAATTCAAGGTCCCTACTTAAGCTATACTGGAAAAGGCAGTGAAGGTCTAGAAGGGGCTTCATTTCTTGTTCACTATTTTGAGTGCCCTGGAAATAACAGCTGCAGAATCATGCACTTGATATTACATGGTTGAGAACTGGAAGACTTAAACAGGGAAAAAGAAGTCTGAAAATATTGTGTGATTTTGACCCCAAATGAATCCAGTGACACAGAAACATTGGGTTCATCAGTTCAACATACACTTTTCATTAAAATGGCTTCTGCTCAGGGTTTGATTCAAAAAGTCTCTAATTGGTATTGATTCTTGTGGCACAAAATTGCCACAAATTGTTTAATATATATGCAGTATTTACATAGTAACCTAACCACCTGGTTAAAAGGCAGAATATAACAAGAAATTTCTGTCTTCCATTGTCACTATTTTTCAAATGAGGCTTTGTTTAGTCTAATTATTTAGCATTGTAAAACTAGTTTATTACACTAATAATCTTATTTTGCAAACTAGGAAAAACACTTGAAGAGTAAAACACTGTGCTTAAATGCACACTTTTTAAATATATTTAAATACATTTTGTTGTGGTTTTAAAGTGTAGTCCTGGGCTTGATGAGGAGAAATACAGTAATGATATTTGCATGTCATTATTAATGCTATTACTGAAATTGGTCTACTCTGTGAGCTATTTTTGCTTTATGAAAAGACAACAAGATGAATGTTTCTGATAGGCTGCTGTTCAAACTATGGTATTTGGTGATCTCTTGAGAATTTTAGTATTTTAACAAGTCTGTAATGAAATATTTTAGAAAAATAAATCTAGCATAACTGAAATCTGAAGTTGCCTATATATTCTTATTTAGAGGTATCTATCTGTACAGTAGGCAACTTGAACTGCTCCAACTGGAAAATCTAATGTACCACTCAATTACTATTCTTTAGCCCAATTTAAAATAATGGATTGGGTGTGAGGTCTTAATGCAGTGTAACCTTTGGAACATTAGAAATAACCTCTTTCCCTTTTGAAATCAGTGTACAGTAATGGCATCAGTCTTACCATTTTGCAGACGAACATACTCTGACTGCATTTAAAGTTTTTATATATAGCGATTGTTCAGTTGCTTGTTCATCTCTCTCATACTGTAAATTCCAAGGCTACTTATTTTTTTTGTCCATTCACATAAAAGAACTCATCTGTATCTTGATCATTATTGGCATATATCTATATATGTTAAATCACTGTGTTATACCATTCTCAAAATATTCTCTTACGTCTACCTGAAATTTCTTCCCCGTAATCAAAATTAGCCTTTATCTTTTACAGGACTTTTTATTGTTGTTGTTATTGGACTTTGCATTCTGTTTATCCATGATGCCCTTTTGCTTTCAGTACAGGCAGTCCTCTGTTTTCCCCATGACATGCCTGTTTATATTTTTGTTGGCAAATATATTTGCAACTATGTCAAGTACACAGGCAAATATTGTCAAGTTGACTTTATTTAGAGTTGTTTCCAAACTTTTTGGAGCACATTTAGTCATTAAAAATTCTCATGAAAGTGATTAGTATTTCCTTAGTAAGCTTAGTGAGCCATTTTATCCTCGTAGAATATACTTTCATAAGTAGTACTTTCAAATGGTACAAGATTACTGAGTAAGATACTTAATAGTTGGTTCCCATTGTAATTCTGAGAAACAGATAGTCATATATTAAAAACAGACATTCTGGAAAAGTAATTAAAGCATATATAAAAGTTAGTAAGAATAAATGCTTTGAGAACCACAATGCTGCATTTCTAAAGCATGTACATCCTGTGAATCTTACCTAATGCAAAACTCACTCTGCCATTAGTGTAAGCTTATTAAGAAAGACACTGTGTAGTGTAATGACTAATGCAAAATGTTAGTAAAAATGGTTTTGATCCTTTCAGAAAAGGCAATAAAATTAACTGAAATTGCAGTGGGAACTTCTCTTTTTTCTAAATTACTGTCAGTTTTTTGATAGACTAGAACAGTTAGGCTTTTCCACTGACATATCAACATTTGTTGAACAGGAGTCTGTACAGAATGTTAGAACACCACAGTCTGTAGACGCTATACAATGTCTACATACTTCTGACACTGACATACTTCTGAAATTTCTCATTGCATTCTTTTTCCTTCTGCTCAAGGAAGGAGAAGAATATTTTCAGGGGATGTATGTAACGCAGATAAATTTTTAATTTGATGACCAGGTAATGTAGGCTAGCTCACATTTTACAAAAATATTTGTATATTGCTTCATTTAAATCTTACCTACTTCTAAACTGCATGGAGCATGAGTTTCTGTTTCCTTCTGTGCTTTTCCATTTTGATATCCTCTGTTTTTGGCATTGCTGTGTTTCTGAACTCAGCATCATAGACTGGGAGTTCATCTAAAAACTGCTGCTGCCAGTTATTTCAGTGATACTGATGAGTAGCTCCAAAATGCTAAGACCTATGTGAACTCTGGTCAGAGTGTTTCAGTTAAGATGGTAGATCCCATTCAGAAATTGTGAATTGCAATTTTGAATTTCTGTTTCACCAATATTCTGAGTTCAACTGGTCTTGGACATTTTCAAAAATATAAATCTTATTGTCATAAAATTCTGAATAAAAATTAAGAAAAGCTAAGAATAGTCTTAAAGAATTCCATATGCTTCTGAACTAGATAGGCAGGAATTTGAGAAAGATGTATTGTTGGAAACCATTTCTGTATGAATATAGTAAAAAAAAAAAAAAAAAAAAAAAAAAAAAAAGAAAAAAAAAAGCTCTATTTTCTTTCAACATGGTGTTTACCATAACATGGTGGTAGGAATTCACAGCCACATCTTGAAGGCTTGGACTGTGTTCCTGGATCTCATAAGCTTGTACTGGGAACATCATCATGTCGTTTCTGTGTGTCTCTGTATCATCAACCTGTAACGCATGAGTTTTGGGTCAGAATCAGTTCATTTGTATGAAAGTTCAGTCTACCACAGTGGCTGTATTTAATTTCATGCTGCATTTCTTGCGTGGCAATTGTCTTTAAATAGTTTTTTGTGTAACTTGTTAATGAACACAGACACATACAACTATGCAAGTAGTCTTTGTGACTTTGTTAACTTAGAGTGCTCAATGTTTTCTCAGGTTCCAGTAGCCAGAGCCAGCATTCTCTGGCTCATTGGTGAGTACTGTGAACGGGTTCCAAAGATCGCGCCTGATGTTCTGAGAAAGACAGCCAAGAGCTTCACAAATGAAGATGACCTTGTAAAATTGCAGATCTTAAATCTGGGTGCAAAACTCTATTTAACAAATTCAAAGCAGGTAAGCCTAAACTCAGTATTATATTTAGAGTCATAACAGGTTTTTCACAGTCTGTATAGATCGGTAATGACTTCTTCTATGTAAGTAACCAAACTTAGTCCATATTGTTCTATTATTCTATTATTTTATCATTCTATTATTTTATTCTATTCTATGAAGAAAAGCTGAATATATATTTTCAAAAAATCTAACAGACTAAATCCAACCATTGAGTCTTTCAGTGCATGCAGGATCATGAATGTGAATGTAGTGATGAGATAAACTCTTTTGTATCTATCTTTGGGAAATCATGGAATTTTTACTTCACATAAGTAGAGAACTGAAAATTGTGTCAGTAATACCAGGTGGGAGATTCTGCTGATGTGATCTAATGTTTTTGCAAACTAAAACTTTCAAGGAAATACAGTCATTTTGAACAAGAAGCTGCTCACTTTTTTGTTCAGGATATTTAAAAGAAGATGCCAGTAATAGGCAAATACAAATGCCTGTGTAATAGGCCTTGTTTTGTCTTCCCATCAGTACTTGTTTTAAAGATAGTAACTGCTTTCTCTTTTTTTGTTTAGTTGGTTGGTTGGTTTGATTTAGTTTTTGCTATATCCTTTAATCTTGGGGAGGGGTGAGTTTTAATACCTCTAGTAGTAAAAATAATCAAAAATGTCAGATATCTAACACAAAGAGGTGAACTTAGATCTCCAAGCAGCTAAAAACAATAGCTATGAGAGGTGCCTCACTCTTCTAAGTGACACCACTGTGAACCCTATCACTGAAATGTAGCATTCTGACACTAATTTTTTACTGTAATTCCAATTATTGTTGTAAAAGATTGTAAAATCAAAGTGTTGGGATTTTTTCCAAATGTAGAAGAAATGTATTGTCTGAAATATATACTTTCCTGGGCTGCTAGACCTCTTTGTTTTACAACAGTTTGCACAGCAGAGGATCTTGCACCTCTGCAACTGTGATGCCTTCTTGTTCCTTGATAGTTATATGCAACTACAGACATGATGTGTCTTAGACTTTTTCTTGTAGGGCATGTGGGAGATGAACTGTCTTGCCATGCATTCAGATAGGAGTGAATGCTTTGCTTATACAGTCTAAAATGAGGTAGTAATAAAAGGTGACTTTTCTCCAACACTGCTCATCTTAAAGAAAATGCTGAGATGAGATAAGGAAAGATTTGGTTTTACTATCTAAACTGTCTTCTTTTAGCCCATTATATTTATTAATTTTCCATATCGTTTTTGTAATTTTGCACATAAATTCTTCCACGCCATATTTGGTCAAAAATCCATTGTATACAAGGAGATGATGATTTCTGTGATGCATTTTTTCCTCTTTCACATCTTAATACATTTTAAATCATTGTTATAAGTGCTGCATAACCCTTTATTCAAACATGGTACTGATGATAAAACAGAAGAAACTGTCTCCTGAGATGTCTACTAGATGATGAATTTCCTCAAAGGGTGTTTTCCTCTTGTAGTTTAAGGTTGTGGAAAAATAAGTTATTATCTCAAGTGGTCAAGGTGTTCACATAAAATTTCTAACAATGTAGGTTTGGTGACTTGGCTTGATTCAAAGTTCCTTTCAAACTAGAATACCATGGGTTTTCCATAAGAGGCTGACAACCCTCTTCCTGTATCTACATGATTATTTCCAGGAGTAACTCTTCTTTACTCACTCATTATTAAAATTACTTCCTGTAATTACTTCAGTTCTAAAAAGTCCAGCCATTTTTCAATTTCATTTTTAAAATTTGATGTCGAATCATGAGTTTCATCCAAAGTTAATGGAGCTGTGAAAACCTCAAAGATAAAATTTCACTTTATTGCAAAGTGGTGGTAGAATGGCAAAGAGACACTCAGTGCTGCCCAAATAGATGAAAAGAGCTCTTTCACCAGGTGAAGGAAAGGCAGGTTGAACTCATCTGTTAAGTCTTGTTTTGAGAAAAGCACAAAGTTCCGGAGGAAATAAGACTTGCTTATTTTACTCCCTTTGTCTAAATATTTTATTTGCTTGTAATTTTCTTAAGTGTATGGTGAAACACTTAAGCACATTCACAGGAATGATTTTTAACATTCAGGATTTCTTATAAAAATTTGAAGTATACTTGAAATCCTGAAATCACCTTGTGAACTTTCAAAGACTTCCTTATAGTTTAAGGAAGCTTCAGGTTCAGTTATATCTGGATAGATATGTAATAAAAGCAGGCTTCCCTCTGGTTATCTGTATTATTTGGTAAACTTGCTTTGTTTTTTCAACACTTAGGATCATAAAACCTTGAGTGTGCTAGATAGCTGTGTAAATGGAGCTCATATAAGAGAAATACGTCATACAGTTGCCTGAGATGTTTCTTGCATATAGCAGAAAGAATAAAGAGATTTTGATGGGTTTATGTTGTCTAATTTAGTAGGACTCCCACCAGAAAAAATCCCAAGTAGTTGCAGGGTGTAAATAGATATGTCAATCGTGGTTTAGCACAATAGCCTTATCTTGTGTGTTTAAAGAATCAAGTTACTGAAAGCTAATGATACCTAAGAGTGGATAGATAACTGTTTCTCTCTCATTGTAGAGCCTCATCTGTTGGTAAAAACTGCATTGTAAAATTTTCAGGTGGGGATCTACCAAAAAATTAATTGCTGCTAATATAGGATAGGCATTAAATCCTTGAATAGAACTATTGTCACTAGAAAATTCCAGAAATGTTGCTGGAGGATGATTGAATTCTAGAAATACCTAAACCTAACACTTCGAGCCGAAACAAAGTGCTCAAAAAATAAGAATGGGTTCAGCAGTATGGGAATAAAAGAAATTATATTATCCTTATATAATGTGCATGTCCAGATATCAGGAAATATTGACATATGATAATAAATCTTCAGTTCACAGATCAGAATACTTTGTCACTATTCTATGAGCAGTCATAGAATGCAGAATCTGTCATGTTTCACCAAATCAGTGTGCTTGCTGAATTGATTTTCAGCTTCTTTGGAAAACTCCTTTGTTGGAAAAATTTACGTGCATTTGTTAGTTTGTTTGGGTTTTTTAATTAAAAAAACCTGTTTCTATTAGCTATCTCCATGTAGAAAAGGTCTTTTGCTTGTTTGATTGCTTTACCATAAGAAAAGATTAAAAATTAGGTTTCCTCACTGTTTCCATGAAAACTATAGTGTAAATGATCCCATTAAAGGAAATCCAGTCTTTCAGGATCAACTCTTTATCTGTCTAATTTGTCTTTATGTAATTCCGTCAACACTCACTGAAAAAATGTCCACTGTGATAAGGCCTTCAACTTTGCCCATCCCTATAGCAAATCACAGGTTAAGATCATTATGTTTTATGTTCCATTCTCCTGTGCTTCCTGCCATGACAGCAAGGAGTCTTGTCTTGTTTTACAGTGGTGAAGTGATGGCAAAGGCTGCAGGAGGTATCCCTCATTTAGTTTAATTCATGCTACCTGGGAACCCTCCCTTCCAATTCCATTTAGATTGAACAGTGTAAGTCCTGCATGAGTGCAGATTATGTAGGCTCAGTCTGATGCAGTTGTTTAAAATTTTATACCCTCATACAGAATTAGCTGCCAATAAACTGTGAAATACATATGGGAAAGTTTTGCGTTTCCCAGAGCTAAGATAGTACCTCAAGGATGAAAAATATCTTTTCACAGTCATTCTTGGGTATCAGAGAGAAAAAAATAAACAAAAACTATTTCATTTACAGTTTTTTTAAACTGTGCTGTTATATTATTCTAATGTATAATGTATAATTTCTTCCAATCTTTGGTGCCATAGCTAATTTTTTTAATGCTTGCATATGCTGCATTGATGGGGTTTGAATTAGAACCATTTCCTATTTACTGTGTATCTCACTGACAGGAGTTAAATCAGTTTTCTGAAAAAGCGTTTTTATATCTCCAGAAAAAAACCTTCTACTTATATCCTCAGGTTGGAAATTCTTAATCTGAACAATTTTAAGCAAATAGTGTATACAAAAATGCACTGATTTTTTGGACCTATTTTTCTGGTCACATGATTGAAACTGTGTTATTGTCATAGCAATAGCATGATAAACAATATATATGCAAGGTTATTTTGTATAAAGCAGATAAATTTCTCATGATGATACATTTTTAACCCTGTGTTATGCATCCATTCTGAGTTGAAGTACCAAAATTTACTTCCTTAGGATGGTATAGCATTTCTGCTCTTTTTCCTGTTTGGTTGTATATAAAGGAAGTGGCATACATGTTTCAAATATATCTAGTAGATTCCAGTCTATTCAGCACTGTTGTTCTGGTTACACTACATTATTTCTATTTTCTATGTCTCCTTCCTTTCTTATGTTATTTTCTTACATTAAAAACTTCTCTGAATTATTAAAATTATTTAAGACATGTTAATATTCTCAAACATCAAATTAGGAAGCTGTTATTATGCTGTAAAAACCTGTGATAGTATAAGTTGCTCTCTTACATAAATAAATAAATGACCGATATTACTGAAGGCTTTAAGCTTCAAGAAAAAAATGGAAGAAGTCTTTTATCCTGGTTTTTAGAGGGCATCAGCAGCTTGCTTTTATGAAAAAGTAACAGCTAAATGCACTGCAAATAATTTGCAGTAATCCAGTTCAGTGATTCATGTGTCTGCTTTAATGGGTCATAATTCAGGATAAAGTAACTGAGTGCAGTCAGAGTGCAGACACTGCTTATGCCAGGGACAGTATCTCTTCATAAAACACACCTCAGCAGAAGCAGTTTGCCAGCCCCCTAATACCCTCTGATGTTTTGATGTCCTGCATATTTTTCCGATTAAGTTTTGAGTGCCATGTTTTTAGTTGTATTTCCACATTCATTATCCTCACGTAGACCCTTCAGCGGGTTTGCCATATATGATTATTTTTTTAATGATGCCTTTCTTTCCACTTCAGCAGTTTAATAATCTAGCACATGGCTGCTTCTCAGTACTCAGCATTCACCTCCCCAATACAGAAGAGGACATGTGCTTTGGCTGCAGAATTCCATTTGCAGCTTTAGAAATGCATATTCCCTGTGGAGCAACATTTGTTTGACATAACCATTCATTTTTATTACCTCTTTAAATATGTTTATCCAGAGTTATCAATAATCATAAATAACTTGTATTCTGTTCTTGTCCTGTTTTTTTTCCACAGACAAAATTGCTTACCCAGTATGTATTAAATCTCGGCAAGTATGATCAAAGCTACGACATCAGAGACCGTACAAGATTTATTAGGCAGCTTATTGTTCCGAATGAGAAGAGTGGAGCTTTAAGCAAATATGCCAAAAAAATATTTCTGGCACAGAAACCTGCCCCATTGCTTGAGTCTCCTTTTAAAGGTATAACTGCCAAAATCATTTGGTAAATGTTCATTGTGTAAAGGAATGTGGCAGCTTATTCTGTTTTCAAATACTCTCACAAATTGTGTCACTTAGCAAATAGAAAAGATTAATATGCAAGGATGCTCTGTCTGCTTACTTGCTTTTCAGTAAGCAAGGTGCACAGTGCATTTCTCTAATGATAAACCCTGGCAAACTGATCCATTTCTGTTCATGTGGATTATAAATTTTATTTAAATAACAGAAGGTATGTCTTTTGAGGAAAACTATTTTTCAATTTAGGAAAATAGCTCTAGGATTTTATCTGGACTTTAATAGAAGATTGTTAATGTGAGTATTGCAAATGCTATATCGGTCTGAAATAAATTTAATCTTTGTAGGTATTTCTTTCTCCAAAATCATAATTTTCCCTCTGCATTTTGCCTGTTGTTTTACAAGTAAGATCCATTGTCTGTCTTCTCAAATTAAAAGGTTATCAGGCTATATAAATTAAAAATACTTTCTTATTGTGACAATTTGCATTTTAATTTTCATACTTACTTAGGTCTAGTTTTGAAGCTTTAAAAGGAGCTCCATTTTGAAGAAAAACTATTAAAATTCTGGATGTGTTTGTGCCAAGACATGTATATGGATTGTTTAACTGTGCTGTCATTCTTAATATTCACAGTAAAGTAATTTTTAGAGAAGCTACATTTCAGAGCAACACCTCTAAACACACTGACTGATTAGCTTTTTTATTGACCATTATGGGGGAGATTATTGTAATCTATGGACTGAAATCAGTTTTTTGACCTATGAAGAGCTTCCTAGTTTATATTTATTCCATGACATTTGAGGTAATACAATGGCAATTACCTTTAGCCCTGATTAAGATTGCTCCTTGTGGCAGAGCTCACAGTGTTTGTGTATTTCTTCCCTTGCCCCACTTTTTTAATAGATCGGGATCATTTCCAGCTTGGCACCTTGTCTCACACACTGAACAGTCGAGCCACTGGGTACCTGGAGCTGTCCGACTGGCCAGAGGTGGCACCTGACCCCTCCGTCCGCAACGTCGACGTGGCTGAGTCGGTACGTCAGCGTCACGGAAAGTAACTTTGCTGAAGGCACTTGTCAATACAGAGTATTAGCCCAAAACCACAAGCATTTAAATACTATCTGTGGGCTGTGTTGAAAGCCACTGGTGCATGGGAATGTCCCTGTTGCTTATTTTATCTTAGAAATCAAGCATCTGGAAACTTGTGTAATGCTAGTTCTTTTCAATGACAAAAGCGGATAAACTGTAGGCCACTTCTGATTCATTTGTGGAGTAAGTAGACTTTTTTCACCTCCATTTCACTTCTGATTTCATATCTTTTATCTCCACTCTGCTGCAGTATGTTAATTGAGTGTAGCTGGGCTACCAAAGTCAGAACTGAAGAGGTTGATTTGTGAAAAATCAAAGGTAAAATTAAAAAAATAAAAGGAAAAAGGTAATATAAATGACAAAAAGTAGTTGCAGGGGATTAGATTATGTAGGTTATGTATGTTTTGAAGTATCTGGTTTGGAAGAGATGAGGGTTTACATTTCAGATAATCTGGAGAGGATTAGGAAAGTTCACGATAGGAAAATGTCATCTATTGCACTAGTCATGTGTTGACGCATTGGGCTCATCATCTACTAGGAATATCTTTTTGTTACTGTAGTGTAAACTCTGAAGCAAAGTCGTGTTTTGGTATCAAAGTTGTGATTTATGTGTTGGGTACCAGAGTCCTGCTGGAATGCCAGTGGAAGCTGTTGAACAGTAGCTGAAATGTAAATGTGTTGGTATATAGTGTGCTGATAGTGCTCCTGTAGGCATAGCATTGTAACAGAACACACAGAAAAGAATGCAGTGCTGGTAATGAGCCAACTTACTCAGTAAATCACACGTGAATTAAGTTGCTTATGAGATGTTACACACAGAAAGAGCAAGAAAATTCAAAAAATAGGTCTGACTTACAAAAGCCAGTGGACAGTAATCTGGTAGAGCAAGCATTTCTCCTTCATACTGTAATGTGTCTACCTTCTTATATACACTTCAGGAACAGTGATATTTGTGTACAAACTTCTGAAAGATTTTATGGGAAGAATTTCAGATAATCAGCTCAAACAGAGGATTAGAAATTGTGGGGTTGGCATGAAAAAATGTCTGAAGATGCTTTGATCCATCAGACCAAAAAGTATTTCAGGAAATGGATCAAATGGCATAACATGCATTACAACGTAGTAAAAAAATCCAATTATTTATACTTCAAGGCAAACAGGAAAAATCCTTCAGCCATTTTGGGGTTTTTTTGCAAGTATTTTCTTTGGAGGCTATGTCATTTTCATTAATTTTGTGGTTTCCCTCGTACTGCATGTGCCTACATAGTGTATGTGAGTAAAGCTGAGTTAAGTTGCAATCCACATGCAAATTGTCATTTATATCCAAAAGCATATTGGCTTCTTAAGCCTTAGGAGCTTTTGATGTGTAAGAGGAAGCCAGTGTATCTCTAGAGTTGTTTAGCCTTACGGGTCATTGTTAGAACCTATTTCAAAACTAAAGTCTTGTTACAGATCGGATCAGTCGATGAGGCAGACCTGTATGAAACTGTTGATAGGGTTGTCTGCCACTTGTTTTTTTCTCCTGTCCTGAATTTTAACACTGCTTCTCTAGTAGCATAGAGGTATATGGAAAGAAAAAAGTTTGGGGAAATACTGCCTCGCTTTTGCATTCTCAGTGATAAAAAATTACTTTCATTTGGAGAATTGCAATGGAAATGAAATATAATTTGTCTGTGGCTACCTAGAGTGTCCACGTCTGTTTTCTGCTTAAAACTTGGGATGATAAAGGTGGTGACTAGCCCTATTTAACCTTCATTCTAGTCATAGTCAGCTGAATCTAGAAATAAAACTCTCAGACTTCAGGTTCTTTTGGCATAGAAATTTATTTATCGTTACTGATGCTTTTAATCTACCTTCCTAAATCTTTTTATGAACTACCTAATAGACATCTCTCACCTTTTATAGGTGTGTACCAAACTTCTTGTTCTAATTGTGTATAGTGAGAGAAGTTTAATAGCTTCTCTTGGCTTGCTTAGATGATTTATTTAGCAACAGCTTAATACCACTACTCTGAATGTTTTTATTCGATGTGTTGTGTCTATATTTTTGTATTGCTGGTTGCAAAAGTAAACTTAAATTAAAATTTATTTACAGGCAAAGGAATGGACTGGAATTCTAGGCAAGCCAAAGAAGGAGAAACCTACTGAAAAATTCTACTCTGAATCAGAAGAGGAGGAAGATGAGTCTGCCAGTACCAGTTCATCAGGTAAGTGTTTGGAAAGCAGCTTGTATTTTCACAGCCTGAACAGCTGTCTGGTACATAAAAAGAAAAAAAATTGCAAACAAAGCCAGAGCTGTGTAGAAACTCAATAAATTGCGGGTGGGGGGGATTTTGCATTCACTGTATTAAGTAAGAGCCTTTGATTTGTTTCTTGGGTGAAAAAGCTGCCATGCTATTTTTATCCTTCTTGAAGTCTAATATGAGTAAGGAGAGTTTGTAACTCCATTTAAAACTGAAAGCACATAGCTGATTGGAGGAGAAGTGCCCAGATGCTTAGCTGTCAGGAACTTTAAGTCTAAATTGTTTTTCAGATTTT